>OX422216.1:458347217-459599837 GCA_949130495.1 Sambucus nigra | reverse complement strand
GAACCTTGATGAGAAGGAAAAAATGATGTAGAGGGTTTGGTTATGGCTCCTTAGTGATGTGTGATCCTCATTCCTATCAAGGACATGTTATCACTCCCCAGAGATCAATCCCAAGAAGGTTTTATGACAGCTAGGCCCTAGGATGATGAGATATAAAAGATGCAAGGTCCATAGGGAATTTTCCTCAATAAGTACTAGACTAAAACTCCTAACACCATCGATTTATCCCTCCAAAAGACTTTAGTAATTTTATCATTATGTTCTTTCCCTAAAGTGGAAGATGCCTAATATTCAACCATTTGATTGGTCCAAGTCCTCCCCCGTTGATCATTTAGAAACTTACAGGTCACTTATGCTCCTTCATGATACCTCAGATGAGGTCTCGTGTTGGGATTTTACTTCTACTTTAAGAGGAACTTCCAGGCACTAGTTTTCCAATCTCAAACCAGGGACCATTAGTAGCTTCATCGAGATGGCAAGATCTTTTGTCAACCACTTTATTGGATCTTATAATATGAGGAAACTAGTCACTTCCCTCCTTCATTTTGGAGAAAAGAATGGCGAAGCTTAAGGGAGTATGCCATCAGGTTTAACAAAGAGTCTCTCCAGGTTGATGACCTGAATGATATCATCTATGTGGATTCCTTCATCTTAGGCCTCACATTTGAAGACCTATTAATGTACTTGAGGAAGAAGCTTCCAAAATCCATGATCGAATTTTTTAAAAGAGCTCAGAAGTACATAAATGTTGAGGATGCCATCTTAACAAGGTATGTCGTGGCCTCTCCTTAGCAGGAAAAGAGGAAATGTGGTTTCTCATATATTAGGGACATATCGAATGTATATTAGGCCCAAAAGAAGAAGGTCAGACATAAAAATAATGGGACTCTAGAGGCCAAGCATTTCACGCCACTCACAACCACCATAGAGGAAGTGTTCTCAACTATGGAGACGCAAGATCTTCCAACTCTGCGCAAGAGTATAAGAACTGCAAACAACTTAGGTTGGGTAGAGTATAAAAAATTTGCATCTCCAAAATAGGAAAGGATGCAAATCAACCATGTCTATCTCCCTTATCAAGTTCTAAAATAAGTTTCGATCATAGTCTTCCCAAAAGTAGACCTCAAAAGGGTTTGTTTACCCATGATCACCCCTTCATCATCATGGTGATCATGGGGAATGCTAAAATAAAGGGATTTTTAATTAACATAGGGAGCTCTGCATATAACCTATTCTTAGACACCTTTGAGGCTATGGGATTTGGCGCGAAGAACATGTAATTAGAAACCATTCCTCTCATCGGATTCAATGGGGAGCGAACCTATTCCTTGCGGTATATCACTCTCCCCTCACCCTTGGCTTCATAAATTTTTGTAAATATACATGGAATAAATTAATAGTAGTCGACCTAACCTCGTCCTACAACATGATAATGGGCAGACCATCACTCAATGACCTAGATGATATTATATCAACGCACAGGTTAGTGATGAGGTTACCAACCCCCAAAGGGGTACGTGAGCTTTTCGGAGACCTGAAGAAAGCTAATGAGTGATACATAAACTCCATGAAGGAGAAGAATAGGTCACTCAGTAAATCACAAGGCTTGACAGAGGTCCTGATAAAGCTTTAAAATCTTCCTAAGGTCCCAATAAAGGTCTTACCTCCACCTCCAATCATGTGTTCCCCCTATAGAAAGTCCGGTCATAGACTTGATGAGCTTAGAACCTTAGCCCTGCATGATGAGGACAATATCCCTCATAACAAGGGGTCCAAACATAGGAAGAACATTAAAACTAGAGAAGACCCAAGGGACATATAGCATCCCACAAAATGACTATAAACAATATATTCCATTACTTGAAGGAAATACAAAACATCTTTTTACTACCCAAGATGTATTCAAAACTAATATTCTTTGAAAATTTGTAAGGACTTCATCCTTGGCTATAAAATCTAATGTTTAAGGACCCCAAACTTCAGTTACAAGGAGTTAAACTTTGTCTCTAGGTTTAAGTTAATGTCTCTGGATTGAAACTTTAAGTTGCAAGGACTCCAGTCTTGGATTAAGACCAATAGTTAAAGGACTTAAAACCCCCAAAAGACTTCAGTCAAAAGGTTTAAATGACCCAAAAATATTAGTTAAATGTCCAATGAACAAAGAAAGACTAAAATAATGATCATGGTTTTCACTTTTGATCTTATTCAAACTGAGTAAGGTCTAAGGACCCACAAAAGTCAACCTATAGGTTTTTTCGTACTAAAGCAGTTAAAAAAAAATCCAAGTATAAAGCACCGATGTTTACAAAAAATTGTTATGAAAAACTTATGGTTTTTTCATATTTTTGGAGGTATAAGTGTCCAAATGCAAAACGTTGTCCAAAAACTCCGATTTTACAACCTAAAAGTGCAAGGAATCCAAGTTCATAGGTCATTGGACAGTTTATGGTACTTTCAATTTCAAAATTTATCAATTCTAAAGGACTTACGGTCCATTTATTGGACTCCAAAATTTCCTTCCAAGTTGAGAGTTCTTCGACCCTTTGTAGGACTTTGGATCTTAAATAACCTAAGGTCATAGGTCTTCTGACCTTTTGTGGGACTTTGGATTGTCTTATGAGCTATTTATTGGAATCCATAATTTCCATCTTCCAAATTCAGAGGTCTTTGGACTCTTTATGGGACTTTTAAATTTTAAATTCTACCTAAGTTTAGAGGTCTTCGAACCCTTTGTGGGACTTCAATTTTTGAATTTTGTCAAGTCTAAAGGTCTTATAACCCCGTTATAGGACTCCAAATTTTTTGCACGCTAATCTTAGAGGACTTCAAGGGATTACAACATTCAAATCACCTAAGCTCTGAGATCTTAGGCCCTACTAGGGGTATTAAGGTGGAATATACATTCATAAGTTCTAAGTTCTAAAGGCCCACTATATAACCTCAATCTTAACTTCACAGCTGTACAAAGGCAGAGGTCTCATCACCCTCAAATCTACCACAATGAATTCAGTAATCAAGTTACTCTACTTTTCTAAGAAATCTTGGGGGACTAGTGGAATAATACCAACTAGCGAACCTCACATAAGCTTTAGACAATGTAAAAAATTCCTTAGCAAAGCAAAAAATCACAATAATTATTTAGTAAAGAGTGAAGTAAAGAATAACAATACAAAAAATGAAGTTTCGCGATCCTAAAAAAAACTTTTCATTAAAGGAAGAAAGTATAGATTACAAGAAATGGCCTAAGACCAATAAATAGTTTACGAAAAAAAAAGTTACATAAGAAATCCATTCAGGGCTTGGGGTTATTTGGATTCACAAGGGCTTCACTTTTACAAGGGTTTGATGATGGAAAAGAGGCATAGGGATTTTCTTTGGGTTCCTATTCTTAGGCCTTGGGAGTAGAGGCTTGAGAAGAGTCATCGACAACACTACCTTTTTCATCTAAGTTGTCTTCATCCGATTAGGGGCTTTCAGAAATAGATCATAGACGTCCACATTATGAAATAACATCTCGACCTTAGCCTTGCACGATTCAAAAGCATAACTGAAGTTCATGAAGTGATGCATCTTAAAAGCCTCAGACTCCCTGTAGATATTCAATTAATTTTTCATGGTGGTATGGATCTTCCCCTAAATCTCTTTATTCCTTACCAAGACCTCATTATAAGTCTTATATAGCTCCTAATCCTTAGAGGTCAATTATTACTTTTAAGAAGTTAGGTCTTTGATTGACTAATACAAAAGCTCTTCATTACCATCAACTCGAAGAAGTCTCTCTTTAAAGCCATGAAGCTTAAGATTTTTCGCTTGAAGATCCTCCACTATTACCTTGAGCTCAACTTGATAAAGGGCATGTAAATCCTCAACCTTGGACAAAGATTCCCGAGTGGTGGCTAACAAAGATGCACTGTTCCTAAGAGTCTTTCCATTTAAGAGCTTCTCAAACTCTAAGGAGATGCTATGCACCTTCAATACATTCCTCTTCTCTGCAAGTGTCTCCACCATAAACCTTAAGTCACTAATCATCCTTTCATGGTGCATTCGGGTAAGATCCCAACTTCCCTCCATCTCAATATCCATCTTCCATACTTTATATCCATCAAGAGAATCCACCAACAACGCCTCTATCAGGTACTGAGCCTACAAGAGAGAAAAAGAACATAAAATAATGAGCTAAGGAAATAATTAGATAACCTTAGGGATACCTTGACCATTAGATGGGCCAACTCCTCAGTGTGGCCACAATATTAGAGTTGCTGGTTTTATCCAGCGAGAGAAGGGTATCCACAACTGAGGTGTAAGAGTCCATATACTCATCTGAAGAAGTCCTGGAATATCTCTCCACCATAGGGTATGACAAGCTCCTCCCCTAAGTATAAACCAACCCCTTTAATGTATTGGGTACCACTGCTATCTTATTTAAACCTCCTCCTCCTTGGAGGGACCACATACTCCAAAGATTCTTTTTATGAGACCAAGGACTAAAAGTACCTAAAATAGAAGGATCACTTTAGATTTTCTAGATGTCCCACCTACCCCAAGTCTTGCTACAGTAAGGGCATGGTTTTTATAGGCTCTAACACTCATCCCTCAGTAAGGATAGACCCCAAAATAGACTCCTCCACCGACCGAACCTTAGGAACTGGAAAGTTCACCGAAGTAATTAATTTTTTGGCATTTGGTTATCTTGGTCCTCTTTTTCCTAGAGACCAAAGCCTTAATGGGAATCTCTTGTCCAAGCCTACGGGATATCCTTCTCTAATCTCTTTCTTTTACTGGACTAATAACAAGTCAAATTTAGCGTTTAGAGGGTTAGTAATAATGACATTAATAAAAGGAAGAAAAAATAAAGCCACTTATAACGAGAACAATCAGATTCCAGCTGAATATGATCGTGGGATAAAGTAGAGACTCTTATAGTCCTTGGGGGCTTAGCCTTCCTCTTAAGTAGGTGGACTTTACAATAAGAGGCCTCTGGAACCTCAACGGTAACCTATATGATAACTTTCCTCTTCCAAGGCATCGGGACATAGGGTTCAAGCCCCATCATGTCCATCACCATATTTTTAGGGACATTCAGAGGCTCCCCCAGACAATAAAGCCTTAGGCTCAGGCCCTAGCCCACAGTTAAAGAGATTCCTGACTGTAAATAATATCTCAAATGGGGTAGATTCCAACTTCTCGGCCTTAATAGCCCTCTTTAGTTATGACGTGATGGGTTTAGCAACCCTTGCAAAAGATAAAGAAAGTTTTAAGCTTGCAAATAGAGGAAAAACCTAGTGCTAAAGGAAAAGGAAAATTTCAACGTACCTTCTGCCAAAAGGGTGCACCAGAGGGCTCAGTAGGGCTTGTGGTGCCCTAAGCTCCTCCAACAAAGAAGAATTATTCCTTCAAGTTTTTTGGGGGTGATGTGCCTATCTTTAGTGAAGGCCACCACGTTGGGCCTAAAGGATAAGTACTTCAGACCCTTATTATGTGCTTTTTTCTGCTCCTGAACCCTATACAATTTAAAGAATTGGGTCAAGAAACTGTCACACCAGTCTCAGTTAGACTCGCTAAAGGACAACACTATGGACATCAGAGGCATACATGAGTTTGCCACCAATTAGGAAAGGACTATCCTAATAGCTTTTAAAATCCTCACTATTGGAAAATTTTATGGGAACCTAGCCCCATAATTAAGGAATAAATCTTTTAAGCACATGTGCTAGGTCACCATTGAACAAACCCTCTCTTCAGGCCTTATGGTCCTCAGTATGACGGAGTTCGAAATTGGTAGTTCTTTCGGACCTCCACTAAGTCATACTCTATAATGATGGAGGTGGCGAGATCCCCACCTCTAAATTCAAGTTTGAAAACACCCTCATAAATGATCACACTTATGCCTGGGCGATTAGACCCAGTGGGGGAGGAGAAAAAGTCTCAACCTTTATCTCCACGATGGAAGGCAGAGAAATATGAAGGCCAACGACAAATAAGAAATTCGGGTCCAAGACCTTTGAGGGGGAAACATTCTTAGCAAATATTGTGGGAAGAAATCATTTACTTGTGAAACGTAATTTTAGAGAGAAAATATGTATGGAGGGTGAGTAATCAACACAGCCCGAAGGCCTAGATCTCGAGTCCACTACAAACCCCGATATCAAAATCCTAAATTTTCTCAATCACATTAATACCATTTGTCCTCAACCCTAGTCCATGACCACCCATGAGAAACGTACCAATGTAATCTAATCATGACGAGAATCTTAGTGGCTGGTTATGACCTTAACCCTAACTTGCATAAAAGATAAGTGTTGCCCTTTGTAACATTTGCAAGAAGAAACAAGTGTCTACTAATGATACCCTATTTTACATTTAGTGTTTGAAAGGATTTTAATCTCCTCAACTACCCTTAGGAAGGGACAAAGGTTCTACAGTTAACCACTGACCTCAAATAGATCGTTACATGGTTCCAAAGAACTTATCTGCCCTAAAAGGTAGGGCATGATATTTTACTGGACCTCGGTTGTACTTTGTTACACCTAGGAGGGTCAGTTGTTCTTATGTGTATCCTCACTCTAGATAATAAACCAAATAATCAAGGTTCATCAAAACTGATGCCCAGAACATACCTCAGTCCGAAGAGAAATAACCTCCTAAGGTCACCTAAGCCTTAGAACTAAGTCGTATCATTACATGGCACCTCAAGGGCAACTTCTTCCAATCATATAACATCTCTAGAGATCATAAACCTCTGGAAAAGTATCTACGACAAGTCTGTCGAGTAGGTATAAAACATGACACTATTCCACCTACCGCCACTACCCAAATCCACCTGCATTGAATGTTACCATCAACATTTAATGCTACCAATAAACACCTTACACTGCATTCAAATCCTTTGGACAATATTCCACCTCCTTATAACATTATCAGACCTCATGGGTGCCCTATCCATGTTATGACAGTCTTCTTATTCTCTCTTTTAGAGTTTTCATATAAATAGGGGGCTATTAGAAGGAAGAATGATAGGTTTAAGCTATCAGACATAAAAGTAATCAAGAGTTTCAAGCATTCACAAGAGTATTACTCCTTATTCCACACTTTCAACCCACTATTGAGAGAAAATACTTGTAACTTGAGTCATTTATAGTTTTAAAACACTTTGTATATCTTGTTTATCCCTAAAGAAATATTTAGGAACCCTCAGAGAAGTAAATCAATTACTTCCTAAGGTCATTTGAATCGCTAGGAAGGATGCAAGACCTTATACTCTCTTAACCATAGCTCAAGAGGTCTCTTAGATTGTAATAACTCATTTATGATTTAATAAAAAAGTACAACACCTTTGATAGTGGATGTAGGACTCCTTCTTGAGGTCCGAATCACTTTAAATCATTATCTCACATTTTGACCCTTCTCTCCTCTTATTCGTCTGAGGTCCAGAGGGAAGCACATGTGGGTTTGATGTCACTTATGATTTCTATACCCACATGAAGGACTTCCTCGTGTGTGTGCGTGTTTAGGTGGGGTGCGAGATCAAACTCACTCACATTCTAATTCTTATAATTATTTCTAAAGAGTTTTAATGAGTACCCAATGCGTTGAGTAATTCCATCTATAAGAGGGTCAACCTAACTAATGCGAGGAGTTAATCACATCTGATTCATAAAACACCGTTGGATACCGTGGGGATTATGTTGAAACCCCTCTCCCACTTAGTATTTTAAAACTTGAGGATTTTAAAAACTATTTATTCAATTCTAAATCCTCGCTAATTTCCCAATTTTTTTGTACAAATTAAATTACTCGATCTCATTACTTTAATTTTCAAAAAATAAAACCATTTTACATTAAAATAATATCCAAATAATGAAATGTAATTGATACCTTTAAATTAATTACCCCAATTTAATTCAATCCAGAAAAGTACAAACAAAACGGATTTTTGAAAGAAAAGATGGTAATCTAGGCTGGTCTCAAAATTAGATCCATGTTGGCTATAGAACCAGTGTTCCTAATTAATCCAATTAGTATGTGAAATTATGCAACATAATAATACAGAGACAAACATGAAAATAAAAACAAAAATGAAAGGACAATATTTCCCCTTTCTACAATGGCCTAAACTTCTTCTTGAAGTAGAACCCTTCAAGCCCAAGAATCCTTGTTGTAGAAGACTTCTCTTTGACATAGAGTCCAACTTGAAGTAGATTTTAGTAGAAATTTCTTAAAGATCTTTCCACCTAGAAACTAATCTAAACTGGTCTGGAAGGGAGATGAGGAATAACCTCCAAGAAAAGCCATAAAAAATACCATAAAAAACCATCCAAGGTTGTGTGCACTAGATCAGATTGATTTTCCATGGAAATTGAATCGACTTAACCTGCATTTTAGATCATTTCAAGTCACCTATGTTAACAACTTCTTCTCCACTTTGAAAATTCATGCAAAAAAGGCCATAACGCTTCTAAATCTTCATGAAACTACGTGAAATATTTACCAACACTCAAAATAATATAAATATACGTGTTTAACAATAAAGAAACATTACAACCCCTAAAAATCACCTCCAAATACATCTATAATGAAATAATTACAAAATATAATACTAAAATCACATCGAATCTATGAGTGAAAAATAACTACGGATAAACCACCATAGGATCCAATCACACAAAATAGACATATGTGGCTATGATGGAACTAATATAGACATAGAATCTTACATAACCATGTTAGTAAGATTCCATACATAAGACTGTACAATCATATAACATGCCAAAACTATGGTGTCATGGTGGACAACATGGACCTTTTCAATGCAATATCATTCTTAAACAATTTGGGATTGAAATTTAAAATGTGGAAACAATTTCAGAACTAAAGATGATGTATTAATCATGCATTGAAAAAAAATTAGAACTAGGCTTAAAGATTAAACCTAGGGTTCAAGAATACAATACCTTTGTGGATCCACTTGCAATCCAATGGGGAGAAACATGTTTGTTGATAATGGAGTGCTGCCTTCTTATAGATCACTAAAAGCTTTCTTAACCTTCTGTTAAAATTGGATCTTCTAGTGTATGATCCTACACAAAGATAGATAGGTGTGTGGTTACCTCTTGAGATGAAAACCCTTAATAATATTTCGCTTGTTTAGCATACGATTCCAGTTTCAAATTAAACTACGCGAGGGGCTCATGGGGAACACTTTGAAGAACAAGTATATAGAGGTACTAATGTAGAAATAAAGAAATTACTTACTTGAATAATGCTCTGAAAATATGGGACCTCTCCCAACCTGTCGCAACAAAGCGAGGGTGTGAGCCAATGCTCAGACGAAAATATACAAATACAGTATTGAATCAAACGACAGAAAGGAGACTCTAACATGTTATGCCTACGTGCACATGCAACTATCTTGTATATATATACATGCATATACTTATACTTAATGCATGAAATATTTTTACTTCTGAAAACCTTATTTATCCAGATTAATTTACCTTAATGTTATGAAAGACTTACCTTTTCCTCATTTTGGCATTCCTCTCTTTATTTAACACACACGATTCAATACTTGAAATCGCAACACTTGATTTGACTGAAAACCATTTCTTTACTGAAATCACCATTTTTTATTTTATCAAATGCACATAGTGTTTTCGTTGACAACCACTCTTTCATCACATGCGTTCACCGTGTTAAAAAATACTCATTTAACCTTTAAAAACCTTTTACAACACATTATTGTGTTAATTATTGGTTTAACGACATAGGTTGCTTAACCACCCATTTACCCACTCACTTTGCGTTTTTCCTTACCATATGGATATTAATCAATTACACATTTACTTGTCCATTTTAACCTTTAATGAAATATTTATTAATTCATTGACGTTAGGTTGTATTAACACATTTCAACACACAACCCATTTCTTGACATGTTCCTTATTCCTTTATCTTTTCTCAGAATCTTCCATATACAACATACTTCAACGGGCTCTATAACACTGGCTATGCACACCATATGCTCTGGCCAGTTGTTTTGGATCTTTCACCCCAGGGCTTCGGGCCCTCCTTAATTATCCTGGTGTCATCTGAGTTCCTTTATATATATTTTAACATTTTGCAAATATCTACATTATTCCTTCTTTCATTTTTACTCGATCGAAGCCAAACTCGAGGTTACAACCCAATCTTTGTTACACTTGAATTTATCATTTCACGTCCTTTACACTTTAAGCTTAATTTTATTTAAAAATCATATTCATTTTGGACCAATTTCTGTAACACCCTTTTCAGCATTTTTATTTCATAAAAATGTTCTAATTTAAGTAAAATTACCATTTTACTCCTTGTTTTCAAACCCACTCTTTACTCAATTTCCACAAGTTTTAATTTCCCCCCAAACACTATTAAGTTAACCATACTAACTCCTTAAGTGTTTTAATATCTTAACACCTTTTTAACCTTGGAGTAATAATCTTGGAAACATTTTTATTTCATCATTTCCTTTCCAATTTCATAAGTGCTCATCTTTACAACATTATTAAGTGGCCCACTAACTTTCCAATGTTTACTCATTAACAATTTTTCAATATCATTAATAATTATTTTTTCAAAACAGACATTTATTTACTTTCTTCTTTTAAGAATTAATTTACACTAAAAGACTACTTTTATAAGAGAAATACAATTTCCCTTTAATTTACATGTAGTCTTGTAACTTTGTACTTATCACACTTTTAACCCCCTTTCACACACTTTGAATACAAGAATTTCTACTTTTCCTATTTCATGTTTAAATCCAACAAAATCTTCTTTAAATTTGTTTATACACTTAGTGCCAAAATACTACAAGTTTATATACATGAGAAGATGGACTTTAAACCTTAATGTCTTATTAAATGGGTTAAACATACTTTTCATTCTAGAAATTCATTATACTTGCAAAAATACATTTTCAAGGCATAGAAGACATGTAATTTCTTCAAACTTAACAAATGCCTATTTTTTTTTCCTTAAAATCTTCATTTTTGCAAGAAACATTATTTCACCAATGTTTACCAAAATAAATTATTAATTTCAAACATTGTATTTCATAAAATATTTAGCAACAATCTTTCTTGAAAATCTACCATTTTCATAAAATACCAACTTTTGTACTTCAAAACTTTTCAATATTTATTCATTCTCTATTTTTAACAAAAATATCATTTTTCCAATATTTTTTTATTAAATATTTTTCATTTACTACACATAATTTCATCATTTACTCATATGCATACTACTCATGTAATCTAACTAACTACAAATAATGAAAAATAGAGTCTTAATACTAAAGATAGATTTTCCCACCTCTAATATCCCCAAATGGTGGTAGGAATGTTGGTGTAGGAGGAGCAACCCCACCTCCAAAGGTGGATACATCCAAGCTTCCAAGAAAGACCCACTTCAAGACTCCATGGAAGTTCTCATCATCTTCTAAAATTTTTTCCAATACTACTCCAAAATTCGTAGCCTTTCCTCAGCAATGGTGGAAATGGGTGTAAACACTTCAAACATGGTTAAATATAGAAGGAAAATGTTGTTTCATAGTGTAAGGATGATGGAATAATGGTGGAGAGGTGGTGGGAGAAGCCCTTATATGGAGGAAGACCACCCTCTTCCCCCCCTCTCTTCTTGCATTTTTTCCCAACAAATGAGCCAAAAACACCCATTTAAAAACCTTCTAAAGCTTAAAATTCCCATTTTATCCAATCCTAGTTAATTTGGTCTTGATATCTGAACGATTCAATGGTACAAAAAATGTGACAATGCACAAGGGCAATGATATTTAAACATTTTTGATCCACTTCATTTGAACGATAAGCCCATGTTGCTCGGACAACTTCTCCACCTCTTTCGAAGCTAGCTTCACACGACCTTTGTTCAACATTAAAATGTAAAACAATGGCATCTCGTTTGAAACCCTGTATCTCACGACCTTCGAGAGAGATGCCCATATCGCTTCTAGCGACCTCCCTAGGTCATTCGAACAACCTGCCTTTTCTTTTTCTTCAAATTTTGACCCATAATCCTTCTATGGCCATCTTCACCCTCACTCATTCACACTCTATATAGAAAATATAATTTAATTGTTGGGATGGGGTATTATAAACTTCCCTCCTAGGGGATTTAATCTATGAAATTCTCAGTCTGTTAATCCTTAAGCTTATGGGATTCACCAACTTCTATTCTAGGCCACAGAAATCCTCCAAGGCAAGACTATCGAAATTCTCAACACTCTGGTCATCCTATGTGCCTCAACACAGTGTTAGTTACCAAATATTTAACATGCGACATTCTCTAACGCTCACCATGTCATTAACCATGAAATTACACAATCGACTCCTAGTCTCCACTCGCCTTATGATCAAGTCCAAACCATATCTATCACCACCTATGCTAATACCTAAGGAATACCGACACCTCTATGGGAAAACCCTTTCCATCGGTCGACACTCACCAAATGTGAACCGTAATACAACCAACCATTGTATTCGTTATCAAAATAAATTTTATTTTAGGATCGTACATCCTGCATTCCATAAATTCTCAAGCTATCCCGACTACACAACTAGGATGAGCTCGTCAATACCCATACTATGATAATATCTCACTCCAAGGAGTAATATTCTTATTAAGTCATCACCATGATCCCAGCTTACACCTTTCATTGCGTCACTCTAATGAACCTAGTACTACCCCAAGTGTCTCACCTTTGATTACTTGCTAGAGCCTCGCTCTAATCCACTCACCATTTCAAAGAAACACCGTATGCTAAGTTTTACTTGATTTCCAACACTATACCATTTCCTCAAGTCATCATTCCACTCATTATAACCTGATCCACTGACTACTGTGCCGGCAAGTCAAAAGTCCATTGATCCTAAGGAAGATCAAAATTATGACTAAACCGTGTGGTCGAAAGCATAACCACCCACACAAAGATCTTTATGAAATAGCAAGGATACCTGAGATAGGGTGCACCCAGTTACCGAGATTCATTGACTATATTCGATCCATTATGCTCTCCCAGTCACAACCATATCGTACAATGATATGGCACCAATCCGAGTCACCATATAGGTGTAAATATCGATCCCTAATTATCTAAACTGAAAGGGACACTTGAGATTCGGAGGGAACAAGAAACCGTCAAGAGAGATGTTGTACAAGCGTACGATTATGATTTACAAAAGCGAAACAATGCCATATGCTTGAAGTCACATCACTTATCCCCGATGCTTTCACAGAGTAAAATGTGACACCCCGCTCAATTAAGTACCGGGTGAGTAGTCCTTTATTAAATTCAATCAAAATATGAAGTTGGTTCATTCTTAGCATCTCTATCGAAAATATTTACTTTAATAAACAACTAATAGTTAATTAAGCTAGTGTAAAAAACTTTTAATCTTTCAAATTAATAACCAACAATTAAAACATAAACCACATTCACCATTCTCACAATTAAAATAATAATAAATGAGAAAACATTTAACTGAATAATTAAGACTAGAATAAATGTCCCAGTAAATATTTCAAATGAAATAATCCATAATAAAACTATTCCAATCAAGCTGAAATAAATGAGTACATTATCTCTGAGATAAGGGATGATTCGAAATGGGCGATATGCCCTAACTGAAAGATAACTACATCATAATATGACTAGATAAAAGTGGAGGTCTAATAACAAGGACTTGTAACTTCCACAATAGCTGCAGTACGTCAATTCATTCGATAGCCTACGCCTGGCGTCCTGGGGCTGGACACCTAAAATAGATTGCACAAGAGAAAATAGATTTACAAGAAATGGGTCAGAGTCCGAGTGAAAATAGTTTAAAATGGTTTAGAAAGTATTTAAAATGCTTAAAAGCAGATATTATATATATATGTTAGTTACCCGTCTTTCCCATGTAATACGTTATGGAATATTTTCACATATTTTATCTTGAGTGAGAGTTTTCACATTCAAAGTTAAGTGTTCACATACTTAAGTGATTTTTTATTTCACTATCAATCTTATCTACTAATTTCACACAGTAGAATATATCACAAGTGTGTATATATATATATATACTAACATAGCACCTCTAGACTCAGCTATGGTGCATGCATACTCTGCTATCATGTCCTGGTTCATTCCCTCACTGTATAAAGGACTATTGGTTCGGTATCTCTCTTGAACAATAAATATAAATTACATATATTAGAGGAGAACATAATCCCCAGCAAATTAGGTAACGCACATACCTACGCTCCCATTCAACCGTCAAAACTATCATACTCTTAGATAGAACGTGTCCAAGGTTATATGTTCAAGGTACGAGTCTAAAATCCCCCAAAACAGGCTCATTAAGATAAGACCGTCCATGATGTGAAACCTCCCCCCGATAGCAAACAGCATAAGTATATCATACACGTAATAAATCATGCAATAGGTATTCACACCACCTATATTTTATATCATCAATATAGGTATACACACATTCCATATCAAAGTCTCATACGTAGTATATTTATATCCTGAATTTCCTACGTATTATTAAATTACAACTTCACTTTTCATCATATGCTCCTGTGTATTTCTCACCACTCGAAGTGTATCCATTATTCTACTCATAATATCAGTAGTTAAACTCACTATGTCCTACTGGTCTAAGTCATCGTTTCTCTCGAATCCCGTGACTTGAATTATTCTCCAAATTAGGTAATTCTCTTAATCAAGCCTAATTAAGTTTAATCCTTAATTCCTCCTTATAGGACCAAGCCTAAAACCCCATATAGGCCTACTAGTACTTCAATATAATTCCCATAATATTTAAAATTAAATTCCACCAATGAATCTCGAATGATTTCCAAAGATTCTAAACAAATTGAGAAATGTTGGTCAAGACTGGGCAGCCGAATCAATTCAGCTTTGGTCCGAATTGATTCCCCTTACTGAATCGATTCAGATAGAGACCGAATTGATTCTCCCCAACTGGTATCTAATTTCTGCATTTCTCAAGCTACGAGTTTCATCCACAATCATCACCAAAACCTCCATTAGATCATCCCAAACTTCCAAACAATTGTACTAGATATTATACCAACCTAAATACATGAGTTCTAACATACAGGAATCATAAATTCATCGTCGGGCATCAAATATTGGGACTAAGTTAAGATAATTTCATAAAAAACCTAGTTTCTTAATTTCTCTTTAAGAACTTAGAACAACCCATATTTCTTACCCAATTAAATCTCCTTAAGTCATAAATTTCTTTCTATATGAAATATGGAGTTAAACGTAACATGGTTATGATTTAAAATCATCAAATTCACTTTCCAATTCAACCTAATTTCAACATAGTTATGTGAAGAATGTTCCTACACTAACATGGATATATTATGTACTCAAAATTTAGCAATTTTAAACACTTGACATGGTATGTAGTTATGATCCATTGAAGAAGATGGGTCTATTAGCGTTCCTTCCTTTTTGATCTAGAATTCGGTGGTGGTGGTGGTGCAAGAAGGGGTAGGATTGGTGATTCTAGCCTTTGGAACTCCTGTCCTCTTCCTCCTCTGGCCTCTCTGTGGATTCTTTTTTTTTCTCACGTAACTAAACCCAAACCCCCTTATCTAATCATATATATTACAATTATAAAATTCGTAGGTATTATTTCTCCAAAAATACAAATGACTAAAATGCCCTCCCGAGATGCCGATTTGGCTTAAAACTGCCCCGGATACCAAACTAAACCCCCTCTAGACTTTTCTGACTATATCAATCGTTCTATACACTTTGGCACACTTGAAATTATCATTTGGATGAATTAAAAATAAATTACTTTATATCTCATTAAATTGAGTCCCAACATCACTGACACACGCGTCTTAACTTAATTATTGTAATTGTCGTATTTTTCACTGACGACAATTTTAATAAATTCATAATCACATATTAATTTATTCACTAAGTAATATTCAATGTAATTCACATCAATAAATACTAACCCTTATCTCTCTAGTTAATATTTATTTTAATCCTCAATTAATTTACCCCATTTAATTTTAATTAATCCCACATTTAAAAATCATTAAAAATTACGGGGTGATACATACAAATTCCTAGCCACATACCCTGGCTTGGGTCATTATCCGTTATTAATCGAATCACAACCATTCATTCTCATAACAAGAAAGCATTTTATGAATCGGTAGTTCTTTTGGAAGTTGACGCCTAACTTCCCTCTTTGGAAGAAAGTCCCTACCTTTCACATCCTTGGTGTACATGAACCATTTCCATTGGCGAATACCTCACGCCCTTATCTACACTGACCATAACCAATTACCAGTGACGATGTCATCAACCTATTACAACTATGTTATTATTTGCCTTATCATACCATGGTCGAAATCCCAAAGTCCTATAGGCATTACTTAGATCAAGAGCGGCAACCGCCTCACCGTGTTCTTTGACCACACGAGGTTTACACCAAACTTACTTTCAGTTTCTACCCACACAGAACTTACATTGCGACCACAACCATCGCCATTAGAATTTTAGGGGTAGTGAATACCACATAGGGCTACATCTTCTAACCTGTACGAGCTCGAAAATACGTGTCAATAATTAACCCTTACATTTCTAAGGATACCCTACCATATAATGTCGACATGCCAATGTTATAATCATGTTTTGATGTTACCCACCTCGATTTCTATCTCAAGTCTCCATTTGGCATCATCACTCTAAGTCTCTAATCCAATTCCTATCACATCCCGAAATTGAGTATCACCATAGCAATATTAGTCATTCCATGACATTCGAGCATCACTTCTATAACGACACAACTATCACCCTACCTTAGGGATTACACCGACCATCTATGACATTTTGGGAAGCCATCCCTGCATGTAAATTATATGACCAGACTATACTGCTAAATCTCCTTCATATTAGACTAGATGTCTTCCTAAGGACACTAAACACATTCTATGTAATCGTTATCAAAACCCAAAAAGATCTCAATATCCATACCTTTATCATTATGGGTGTGCTCTACGAATCCTTCAATACCCACATCATAATCACTCGGTGCTCATAAAGACACTAGTCTACGAGCTTCTACCTATGGTGCACCTTAACTATCAAATACCTCTAGGCGTCATAATATTTGATCTTTATCCTCAATGATGCCACATGCAATTTTTCCTATGGGCACCTCAAAGTGGCTATGAACTACTCTCACACTAGGATTAGCTCACACCTAGTCATTACCTCAGCGATTAAAATTAATCTCCACACGTAGATAATAATCTTATCTTTCTTCAAAACGTTCATCACTATAAGTCACGTACAAACCACAACCAACGCTACTACAGATTACGCCAAGGTGTAGGGCATCTCTTGTAACCTGTAAACCTCAAAGTTTTCCTTACCTAATCCTCAATAAATGTTCAACTATGACAACTAAATTGCCTCACTATGTAAACATCATACCATGTGCCAACTTACAGGTTGACACCACTACATTAATCTTGGTACAATATGGGACGTCGAGTATTGCCTATAAATACCAAGGCCTACACCACAGACGCTATGAATGATCCTATTAATCAATTCCACTTTACAATCAAGACATATGAAACCGAAGTCCTATACTAAGGAACTCAAAACTTTCTAACCGCAAGATCAATACATATGGATGCCACCCAGTCATCTAACCTCCGTATATGAAATATACAATCTTTACAGCTAGGTTGAAACGAACGCTACTGACTATTTCCACTACTGAGGAAACTATCATCATCAAAGTTATCACACGACACCTCTCACACAAAAGGTCACGGCGATGCCACTATTATCCTACACAACTTCATATATTCACCGAACTACCATAAATTGCGATATCAACCCAAGGATCGAATTTGCCTAATTACATCACTGACGTTAAATACCCGTATGGCCATCTCTACGGGTCTCTCTTTTTCCCCCCACGGGGGGGGGGGGGGGGGGGCAAAAGGTATCACTCCCTCTTCATCTAGGAGTGCTTCGGCCATCATCGATGTGGGGTAATGTAAAAAGACAGAGTCACCAGTTTATTTTTCACAAAACAGGAAAAATAGCACGTCACCGTCTCGATAGTGCGGAATAAAAGACAAATTGATTCTTACGAAACCAATAGTTCAGAGGTTCAGGGGCTAAGTTACGGAATGGGAAGGTGTTAGGAACCCATCCCACCCTTTTGGTCTCTCATGGGCTTATGTTACCGTTTTCTTTAATTTCTTCGTGAAGTGAATGTGCATGTATATATAAACAGAGATTTGAATCGCCCAACTCATATAATGGAAAAGATAAAGCGAGGTTATCCATAGGAATGTTCCCAAAATAATATCTAAAAAAGAAAATGTATGCATTTATTGAGATATCCATCGTTATGATGAAACAATAATATATGTTAGATAAAATGCCAATATGGATCACAAATGTAATATATATTAAAATAATGTGTAGATGAAAAGGATGCAAATGCAAAAAAAGGAGAACTGGGAAAAATTGGAAAATTGGACTCGAGTGTGGGGTTTTAACCCGAAATGCCTACGTAGACTATAAACGCATAGAAGTCTGATATGACCAAAATGTACCCTCGTCTCTTAGGACGACGGACATCACATCTCATAATAGCCTCACATATCCTCAACAGGGTCATCCAGATAAGGATCGATCTCTGTATGGCCAGCCTCAACAGGGTTGTCCACGACTTAATCCTCAGCAGGGTTATCCAGATAAGGGTCGGCCTCAGTAAGGTCGGCCTCAACAGGGACGGCCTCAATAGGGTCGGCCTCAACAGGGTCGGCCACGGGTTAATCATTAGCAGGGTCATCCAAATAAAGGTCGGCCTCAGTAGGGTCGGCCTCAATAAGGTCGGCCTCAATAGGGTCAGCCTCAACAGGGTCGACCATGGCTTAATCATTAGCAGGGTCATCCAGATAAAGGTCGACCCCAGTAGGGTCGGCCTCAACAAGGTCGACCTCCACAGGGTCAGCCTCCATAGGGTCGGCCACGACTTAATCATTGCCAGGGTCATCCAAATAAGGGTCAGCCTCAGTAGGGTCGTCCTCAACAAGGTTGGCCTCAATAGGGTCAGACTCAACAGGGTCGACCATGGCTTAATCATTGGCAGGGTCATCCAGATAAGGCTCGGCCTCAGTAGGGTCGGCCTCAACAAGGCCAACCATGGCTTAATCATTAGCAGGGTCGTCCAGATAAGGGTCAGAACATAAGATGTTGGCCTCAGCCTCAACCTCATAACTCTCATACAACAGCTCAGCCTCGAACTCAGCCTCATAGATCAACAACCATCGGTCTCGTCCCAAAAAGGTCGGCCATGGCGGACGTTACTAGCTACCTCGATAAGAGAGGTCTTCATGATCCATGGGGGGTTATTCAACAGGCCACCTAAGTATGACAACCTCGGCTAGGTGCAGGCCGAGGTTACAAGAACAATCCCACCATCATAACCAGCCTCAGCTATGAATCAGCCGACGTTCCTACTACTCCACTATTACCTCGGCCCAAGCTGACGTTGCAGTCCCGCATGCCTTACCTCGGCTCTGTTGGTAAGCCAAGGTCACCACTGATCAAGCAGTTTCCCTACCACACCAACCTCGTCCTCTTCAAGGCCGAGGTTGGGACCAATCACAGATAGCCGAGCTGTTATGCGCATATATGTGGTTGGGAACACGTGTAAACAAATCAGTTATAACCAATCATTCCCCTCATGTGGAGGGAATATTTCATCATCATTATCTACATGTGACAGTGACAGATCTCTTCATCAGATTGGCTAGATCAACACACACATGCTCATTGCATGCATACGGGGTACATTACACCCCCCAGGTACTATATATAGAGGTCATCCTCTACCTTG
Organism: Sambucus nigra; assembly: GCA_949130495.1. NCBI lineage: Eukaryota > Viridiplantae > Streptophyta > Magnoliopsida > Dipsacales > Adoxaceae > Sambucus > Sambucus nigra. Next base: position 459,579,876 of record OX422216.1, on the reverse strand, counting down.
CAAAGGATCCAAAATGAGCAACCCTAGCTGAAACTCTGTCTAAACACACAGTAGAGAGAGAAAGCTTGAGAGATTGTAACTATGGCTATTAGATCCCTCATACAGTGATACATATCATACACTTGCACAGTGGATGTAGGCCTAATTGGCTGAACCACTTATATTCCGGTGTGAATCCTCTTCTCCTCACCTCCTTCTACTATATGTGTATGTACCCTTATGCTGCCCTTGTTAACATTGAATTGAGCTCACAAACACCTTGAAGGGTGTTGTTCTTTCCAGCATCATCATTTTGGCGCCGTCTGTGGGAACGAGAAGCTATCTCTTCCTCTTTTTCTGCTTAACCTCACCGGAGACTCTGGTGGTGAACCAGGCCTCCCCCTAGCGCGGAGCTGTTTCACCATTGAAAGAGGTCCTGTAAGGTATTAAGCTCATTTACTACACCAACTCTTTTATTCTAACACACGGCACCGGAACTACCACCACCTCTTCTGTCGCCTGGTGCGGGGGGACCTAGCTCCAGCCAGGCACCGCCCCAGTCCGAAATGGCGGAGGTGGCCGCAGCCTTGAGGTCTTTGGCTGCAACGTAACAAGCAATGCAGGAGCAATTTGCATAGCTCAGCCAAAGTATGATGAGGCCACCTGGAGTTTCATCAGAAATGATCACTTCGGCGGCTGTTCAGCCTCATCCTGACGCCAGGGGACCACCCCAGGCACCACGAAAAGACCAACCTACACTCCAGCGGAGGAGGGACGTTGCTGACCCTAGGCACTTGCACCTGGGGAGACAGGGAAACCCTTGCCCTGAGGACAGGTATGATGATCTAGAGGCGGAAGATGTTCCGGAAGAATGTTGGGAGCTGTATGAGGTTTCAAATAATACAGTTCATCCTATCCAATGAAGCCAAGGTTATGGGGGTAGAAGAGGTCCAGAATCCCAACAACGAGGATCAACCTTTGATCGACTAAGCAGAGGGTCGACCTTTCAAAGGCTCGGCCCCGCAAATGACCTAAGACAAAGGTTGTCAAGGTCGAGAAGTGCAGCTGGATCACAAAGGGAAGAGAGGCAACGTCGGCCTCATCAAGGACGAGGAAGAGACCAAGAAGAGGTTAATAGCAGGCGTTGTGCCACGACTGGAGAACCCTCGGCCCACTCCTTGAAGGTGGCTGGGGACAACCTCGGCCAGGCCAACGTTCCAAGGCCATGGAATGACTCCATCCAACGTCTTGAGAACAAGATAGGAGACCTCATCAAAAGTAGGGACCCACTACAAAGGGGTTACTCAGAAGGCTCTCCGTTCGTGGCTAAGATAGTGAGCTTCCCTACCCCAGCCAAGTTCAAGCCACCTGCGGTGACTCCCAAGTATAACGGTAGCACCAATCCTGTCCATCATATTGAGATATACCAGTCAGCAGTAAACATTTACTCAATACCGAGTAAGATGAAGTGTCGAGCCTTCTCCGGGACTTTGACGGAAGCTGCGCACATATGGTTTACTTATCTTCTGAAGAATTCAATTGACAACTTTAAGGGCTTGTCTGAACGGTTCATTTATAATTTCTGCTTTGGGGTAAGACCTCAAAAGAAGACCACCCATTTATTGTATGTCAAGCAAGGCAAGCACGAGAGCCTAAGAGACTACATCGCCAGATTCAATAAAGAAAAACTTGAGGTTGAGGATTACGAAGAGAATATTACCATGACCGCCCTTATAGGAGGTCTTCAGAAGGGGAAGTTATTGTGGAAACTAGCGGAAGACCCTCCAAAATCCATGACGGAGCTATTAGAAATTGCGGGGAAGGTCATAAATGCTGAAGAGGCTATGGCCGCTAAGTATGAGGATGAGAACGGTGATGGTAGCGGAAAGTCCCAAAGGAAGAAGGATGGAAAGAAGAGGTCTTCCGATGACAAGTTTATGCGTTATACCCCTCTTATGGTAAACTGCGAACACATCCTGAATGAGATCAAGAATGACCGATCCCTGAGATGGCCAGAAAAGCTGAAGGGTCCTCCACATAAGAGGAATCAGAACTTGTGGTGTGAATTCCACCAAGACCATGGTCACATAACAGACAAGTGATTCGCCTTGAAGGATGAGATCGAGAAGATGTTGAAGTCGGGGAAGTTGAGGAAATATGTTGATGGCAAAGCTCCCAAAAGGGGAAGAGATGACCCTTAAAAGAAGAGGAACAAAAGATGTCGCGATGACACCCCAGCAAGAAGAGATGGTGGCTCAGACGGAGATGACGAAGACGATCCAGACCTCCCTCCGAAAGATGACAACACCCCAGTGAAGAGGGTTGGTATGATCTCCTTTGGCATTAGCACCATATGCAGAGGACTTACGGGGGGTGGTTCTGAGGTTGCTGATAGGAAAGCTCATGTGGAAGAGGCCAAGTGAGTGGCAAAGCTTGAAGTTGTAAATCTAACCTCTTCCTCTTTGGGCATCACATATGCGGAACTTCCCTCATCCACGAGAATTCTCTGCACCTCGCATCCATGCACCCTTATTGTAATTACCAAAGGGTCATCATGTGGGGATAAGATGCCTTTGAAGTCGAGTCGGGAGAACCCAACTATAAGGGTGTCCATGTCCACCTTCTTTCTCTTCTGCACTGTATCGAAAGACGTTAGATTTACAAACGTAAACGTCTTCAGAGATCCGAAAGAGGTTGTATCCAAAGAGAACGAGATTGAGAATAACTCGGAGACTACAGAGGGGTCAAACGTAAATGTTTTTTGAGATCCAAAAGAGGTTGTATCCAATGAGACCGAGATTGAGAATAACTCAGAGACTGCATAGGGGTCAAATGTAAATGTCTTTCGAGATACGGAAGATGTTGTATCCAAAGAGACCAAGATTGAGAATAACTCAGAGACTGCAGAGGGGTCAAACGTAAACATCTTCCGAGATCCGAAAGAGGTTGTATCCAAATAGACCTAGATTGAAGATAACTCAGAGACTGCAGAGGGGTCAAATGTAAATGTCTTCCGAGATTTGAAAGAGGTTGTATCCAAAGAGACCGAGATTGAGAATAACTGAGAGACTGTAGAGGGGTCAAACGTAAACGTCTTTCGAGATCCGAAAGAGGTTGTATCCAAAGAGACCGAGATTGAGAATAACTCAAAGACTGCAGAGGGGTCAAACATAAATGTCTTCCTAGATCCTGAAGAGTTTGTATCCAAAGAGACCGAGATTGAAGATAACTCAGAGACTGCAGAGGGGTCAAACGTAAATATCTTCCGAGATCTGGAAGAGGTTGTATCCAAAGAGACCGAGATTGAGAATAACTCAGAGACTGCAGAGGGGTCAAACGTAAACGTCTTATGAGATCCGGAAGAGGTTGTATCCAAGGAGACCTAGATTGAAGATAACTCAGAGACTGCAGAGGGGTCAAACGTAAACGTCTTCCGAGATCCGGAAGAGGTTGTATCAAAGGAGACCTAGATTGAAGATAACTCAGAGACTGCAGAGGAGTCAAACGTAAATATCTTCAGAGATCCGAAAGAGGTTGTATCCAAAGAGACCGAGATTGATAATAACTCAGAGACAGCAGAGGGGTCAAACGTAAATGTCTTCCGAGATTCGGAAGAGGTTGTATCCAAAGAGACCTAGATTGAAGATAGCTCAGAGACTGCAGAGGGGTCAAACGTAAATGTCTTTCGATATTCGGAAGAGGTTATATCCAAGGGGACCAGGAACGGAATAGCCGAGAATGAGGAAGGTCGGTACCTCTTCAAGCAAGGAATCATGTCAGAAGAGGGCTTCTCATCAGATAAAGACATCTGGAACCTCTTCGTTGACGGGTCTTCTTGCGGCAGTGGAAGCGGTGCAGGGCTGATACTTTCAGCTTCGGATGGTACCAACGTTGAACACGCTTTGAGGTTTAGCATCAAGGCATCAAACAACGAGTCAGAATATGAGGCCATGATAGCAGGTCTCTCATTGGCAAAGACTCTGGGAGTAAGATGACTTCTACTTCATAGTGACTCAAGATTGTTAATCAAGTGTTGGGGGTTTATGAGGCCAAAGATGAAAGGATGGACAAATACCTGAAGAGGGTGAGAATGATATTAGAATGTTTCGAAGAGGAAAAAATGAAGAGAGTACCTCGGTAAAACAACAGCCACACAGATGCATTAGCAAGGTTGGGTTCAACAACAAAGACAGACATCAGAAGTACAGTTCCAGTCGAGGTCTTGCCAAAGGCGACCATTGAAGAAGAAGAGGTTAGTAACCCTTGCCTCAATTTGAACCTAGGGGACTCATGGATGGATCCCTTTGTCAGATATATCAAAGAGGGATAGCTCCAGAATCAAAGCTAGAGAGGAGGAAATTAATATACAGAGCTATAAAATTCTCCATAATGGGAGACGTCCTATATAAGAAGGGATTCCTATTACCTCCCCTCAGATGCGTTCATCCCACAGAAGTTCCCCGCATCTTACAGGAGGTGCACGAGGGTTATTACTCCAGTCACATAAGAGGAAGACCCTTGGCCAAAAGGATTATTACGCAAGGATACTAGTGGCCGACCTTAGCCAAGGATGCTAAAGCCTACGTGAAGAGGTGTGACAAATGTCAGAGATTCTCAACTATCCCTCATCAACCTCATTAGCCTATGACGTCAATCAGTTCCCCTTGGCCATTCACAGTATGGGGGATTGATTTAGTGGGCCCCTGCCAAGGGCTATAAATAATTACCGATTTTTTATAGTTGCCATTAGTTACTTCTCCAAATGGGTAGAGGTCGAGCCGATGATAATGATTACGGAGCAGAAGACCTTCTAATTTATTTAGAAGAACATCATATGCAGATATGGCCTCCTAAATACACTCATCTCAAACAACAGAACCCAGTTCAAGAATTCTTCCTTGGAAAAATATTGTGAAAGAGTTGGGATAAAGCAATTTTTCTCTTCTCCTGGCCGACCTCAGGCAAACGGTCAGACCTTAGAACATCATAATTTGGTGATAAGGTCCGAGGTAAGATATCATACTTGGATGACCTCAGACCTTAGACATCATTAATTTGGTGAAAAATTATTTATGAGGATAACATCTTAGTGGATGACCTAAGACCTTATAACATCATAATTTGGTGACAAGGTCTGAGGTAAGACATCATACTTGGATGACCTCAGACCTTAAACATCATTAATTTGGTGAAATTTAAGAGGGTAACATCATAGTTTGATGACCTCAGACCTTAAAACATCATAATTTGGTGATAAGGTCTGAGGTGAAACATCATAGTTTGATGACCTCAGACCTTAACACATCATAATTTTGTGACAAGTTCTGAGGTGAAACATCTTAGTTTGATGACCTCAGACCTTAAAACATCATAATTTGGTGCCAAGGTCTAAGGTGAAACATCTTAGTTTGATGACCTCAAACCTTAAACATCATTATTTGGTGAAATTTATGGGGGTAACATCTTAATTTGATGACCTCAGACCTTAAACATCATTAACTTGGTGATCTCATATTTGAAACATCATTAACTTGGTAATCTCATAACTGAAACATTATTAACTTGGTGACATGAGAGTTAACATCATTAACTTGGTGATCTCATATCTGAAACATCATTAACTTGGTGACATGAGAGTTAACATCATTAACTTGGTGGCCTCATATCTAAGACAAACATCATTAACTTGGTGGTCTCATATCTAAAACATCATTAACTTGGTGACATGAGAGTTAACATCATTAACTTGGTGGCCTCATATCTGAGACAAACATCATTAACTTGGTGATCTCATATCTGAAACATCATTAACTTAGTGACATGAGAGTTAACATCATTAACTTGGTGGCCTCATATCTGAGACAAACATCATTAACTTGGTGATCTCATATCTGAAACATTATTAACTTGGTGACATGAGAGTTAACATCATTAACTCGGTGATCTCATATCTGAAACATCATTAACTTGGTGACATGAGAGTTAACATCATTAACTTGGTGGCCTCATATCTAAGACAAACATCATTAACTTGGTGGTCTCATATCTGAAACATCATTGACTTGGTGACATGAGAGTTAACATCATTAACTTGGTGGCCTCATATCTGAGACAAACATCATTAACTTGGTGATGTCATATCTGAAACATCAATAACTTGGTGACATGAGAGTTAATATCATTAACTTGGTGGCCTTATATATGAGACAAACATCATTAACTTGGTGGTCTCATATCTGAAACATCATTAACTTGGTGATCTCATACTTTGAAAACCTTTGTCTTGGTTAGAGACAAAAATCAGTGATATGCCCAAATATACTTTATCCCTTAGACTTCTATCTACATTGAAGACTAAGGACTAGGGGGTAATTGATATGACCAAAATGTACCCTCGTCTCTTATGACGACGGGCATCACATCTCATAATAGCCTCACATATCCTCAGCAGGGTCATCCAGATAAGGATCGATCTCTGTAGGGTCAGCCTGAACAGGGTTGGCCATGACTTAATCCTCAGTAGTGTCATCCAGATAAGGGTCGGCCTCAGTAAGGTCGGCCTCAACAGGGTCGGCCACGGCTTAATCATTAGCAGGGTCATCCAAATAAAGGTCGGCCTCAGTAAGGTCGACCTCAATAAGGTTGGCCTTAATAGGGTCAGCCTAAACAGGGTTGGCCATGGCTTAATCATTGGTAGGGTCGTACAGATAAAGGTCGGCCCAGTAGGGTCGGCCTCAACAAGGTCGGCCTCCACAGGGTCGGCCATGACTTAATCATTGGCAGGGTCATCCAGATAAGGGTCGGCCTCAGTAGGGTCGGCCTCAATAGGGTCGGCCTCAACAGGGTCGGCCATGGCTTAATCATTGGCAGGGTCATCCAGATAAGGCTCGGCCTCAGTAGGGTCGGCCTCAACAGGGCCAGCCATGGCTTAATCATTGGCGGGGTCATCCAGATAAGGGTCAGAATAGAAGACGTTGGCCTCAGCCTCAGCCTTATAACTCTCATACAACAGCTCAGCCTCGAACTCAGCCTCATAGATCAATAACCAGCGGTCTCGTCCCAAAAAGGTTGGCCATGGCGGACGTTACTAGCTACCTCGACAAGAGAGGTCTTCATGATCCATGGGGGGTTATTCAACAGGCCACCTAAGTATGACAACCTCGGCTAGGTGCAGGCCGAGGTTACAAGAACAATCCCACCATCATAACCAGCCTCAACTATGAATCAGCCGACGTTCCTACTACTCCACTATTACCTCGACCCAAGCTGACGTTGCAGTCCCGCATGCCTTACCTCAGCTCTGCGGGTAAGCCAAGGTCACCACTGATCAAGCAGTTTCCCTACCACACCAACCTCGTCCTCTTCAAGGCCGAGGTTGGGACCAATCACAGATAGCCGAGCTCTTATGCGCATATATGTGGTTGGGAACACGTGTACACAAATCAGTTATAACCAATCATTCCCCTCATGTGGAGGGAATATTTCATCATCATTATCTACATGTGACAGTGACAGATGTCTTCATCAGATTGGCTAGATCAACACACACATGCTCATTGCATGCATACGAGGTACATTACACCCCCCAGGTACTATATATAGAGGTCATCCTCTACCTTGCAAAGGATCCAAAATGAGCAACCCTAGCTGAAACTCTGTCTAAACACACAGTAGAGAGAGAAAGCTTGAGAGATTGTAACTATGGCTATTAGATCCCTCATACAGTGATACATATCATACACTTGCACAGTGGATGTAGGCCTAATTGGCTGAACCACTTATATTCTGGTGTGAATCCTCTTCTCCTCACCTCCTTCTACTATATGTGTATGTACCCTTATGCTGCCATTGTTAACATTGAATTGAGCTCACAAACACCTTGAAGGGTGGTGTTGTTTCCAGCATCATCAAAGTCCACATAGTTTGCACGCGTTATAGGGGTGGGATATTTCCCATAGATTTTAACGGTAATTTATTATAGGGGTGTGTGTGTAGAAAATTTATTTTAATTTTGAGAAATTATGGTGGATAATCCCGTTGGAATTTATAAGTGTAGCCCTCTTTTTATTTGTTTATTTTTTAACAGAAATTAAAGTATGTGCTATATAAATAATAAAGAATTAAGTATTAATGTGTATGAGATAAAGTAAAAGCTAGATTAAGAATTTATGTAACTAATGAAAAATTAAAGAATTTAAAGGAAGAGAAGGATTTTTGGACCTTCTTTGGATAATTGAGGCTTGATCTTCATCCTTGATGATCTCCCTTGAATATTGAGATGAATGTTGGATGATGGAGAATGAAAGTTTGTTAAATTGGGTATGAAAATGACGGGAATGAATGATGCAAAGGAATTACACATAAGGAAACTTTGCTGATTGCAAGAAAATGTTGCCTAGATCGCTGATATTAATAAAATATGAGGTGTGCCTTGAGGGTGAGCTCATGACCTCTATTTATAGGGTGGGGGTGACGTTGAACATAGCCCAAACCCTACTAATAGAAAGTTAACCCTAGACACACTACCGATAGGCATGGAAATAGACCTGCCAATCGACAGTCTCGTGTAGATTTTTCTTAAAAATGGTCATAGAACGCAATCTATAAATCCAAATTATGCATGGGGAATACCATTAAAAAGGTAATTCATATACCTTCAAGAGTCCTATGGGATGTTGTCGAGTCTGGGAGTTGAATTTGGGTCAAACGGGGATGTAAAAGGCTCGCCGTTCCTTTGGATGGGAGATCATCAGACGGTAATGGATCATTCGTCCAAACCGGAAGTTATAATCATGCACGAGGCTAACCGTTGGAAATTTTATGCGGGTACTTCAATATTCTAAAGAGATTCTCTTGGTTTGGAAAGTTGACTTTGGTCAACCATGCTGAGAAGCACCTGCTGACCTTTCAGAGTAAAATGGGTCGTTCGTCCGTACCGTAAGGATAATTCACGTCAGGGGTAGACTATTGGTAAGGGTATTTATTACCCGTCAAATATTCATTCAATCTTGTTTGAGCTGAAGAGTTGATACAAAGCCCGAGAGGGCTCGGTGGCCTCCGAATCAATTTTTAGGGGAAAATGGGTCATTCATTTGAATGATTATGTCATTTTGCACACGAGTGGACTGTTAGGAAGGGGTTTCAGTGCCTTTCGTGGATTCATTGATATTTCTATCGAACGTTTGATTTGATTGGGGTTATATCAGGGCTCGGGAGTGCCCAGTGGTCTCCAAATTGATTTTTGGTAAAATGGTCCGTTCGTTTGAACCACTAAGTCGATTTGTGCATGGGGTGGACCTTTGGAAAGGGGACTCAGAGCCTTTCGAAGATTCATTGATATTTTTCTATAAGGAATCTTTTTCTATAAGGATAGAGTTTACAAGAATTAAATGGGTCCCGATGTTCCCATTGTCTTCTACATCTGTACTCAGAGTATGACCTAGGGTTTGTATTGAAATGAAGAGGTGCTAGGGACCTAAAAAGAGAGCCTAAAATGTGGTGTCTATAAAGCCCCTCGAAGGGTGAGCTTGGAACAAGTGTGTAGAGGGGTCTTGAAGGTAATAATAAGATTAGGGATAATTCCCCAATTAGCAAACAGTGTTTGGGATTAAGAAACCGGGGCAGCTCAAGTGTGGCAACTCAGCGAGGTGGCTTAAAGTGGCAGCTCATACTTTAACTTATTGTGTTAGTCATATTGTATCTTTTTTTTATATTGACTATGAGCTATAATGGTTGTAATGATGTAACGAGAATAATAATGAGTTTTAGTGTGAGGTCAAATGGTACTCGCAAGAGACCAGGCTTGGAAGGGCCTAGGAGAGCATTCATGCTCTATCGAATGACCTCGATATGGGAGCTTTAGGCGACTCTGCTGGGGAGGCATTCTTCTAAGTAAGGAGTATGGCACAAGATAATGTTAATCGAAGGCTCAACTTTGATGACTTCCAACACAATGAAGAAAAATCTACGAGTGAATTGGAGGCTATAAGGGATGGGGCTCCTCGAATAAAGGTACCTCCGGTCTAGACGAAGACAGGCGTTCTAGGGACGACACAATATTCCACGAGTGCAGGGTTCGGACCCACTCAGGTGGCACTCCTTACGAGTAAGTTTTATGAGTTTTTGTAAACTCTGGTAGCTTCAAAGGTGTTGGGAGGATTTGAAGCCAATTCCTTCATAACATGAGGGGCAGCCCCAATGGCCCCACCAGGCGTAGGTGTAACGAGAACGGTCCCAGCGAGCATACCCTCAGTTGTGAATCTAGAAGTGGGAACATCGGGAGTATCAATAGCCCCAACTGTGACGATTGCTTCAGCTACAATGGGCACTCAGCCCATGGTCCCGTTGGTTGTTGCCCCAGTAGCATCACCCATGGAGGAAATGAGGAAGGAAATGCAGAAGGAAATGCTGAAGTCCATACAAGCTTCCTTGCAATCTGCTGGCGAGGTAGCTTCGGTTCATGATGACTTTCGAACACCTTATCCTCAGGAATACAATGATGAGACCTATCCAAAGGAATATATTCCTCCTATTTTTGAAAAATACATAGGAAAAGGTGGGAACCCGAAGGAGCATATTAAACACTTCATTGAATACTTGGGGGCACATTGTAATAATAAGATGCTCAGATTGAGGGAGTTTTCTAAATCCTGAATTGATAAAGCATATATCTGGTATTCTAATTTATCCCCCCAAAGCGTTTCTACATGGGAAGAGATGCATGTTTTGTTCGTCCAGAAGTTCTTTCTAGTAGAAGATGAGGTTACTTTAACCCAACTGGGGAGGGAGAAGCAACGACCTGGAGAAGAGGTGGTTGCATATGTTAGAAGGTTCAGGGAAAGGTCCCTCGACGCGAAGGAGGAGGCCAAAGTGTCCAAGTTATTACAGATCTGTGTGGAGGGACTGCTTCCTAGGTATATCTCTCATCTCATTAATGAAACGCGCGAAGGGACTTTTTTGGCATTTTTAAAAGTAGCGAGAAATATCTCCTTTGTGGTACGACCAAATCCGGTAGGGGTGTCCATGATGTTTAGGTAACCGATACAACCTGTGGGGGGGAGGTCTCAGTCCCCATGGGTATGGTACACCGAGGGAGGACATGGGGGCAAGGCACCGAAAAAGGACAATAAGAGGAAGTTTGAAAGAAATAGGGTGGACCCACCACCATTACCTTATACAGTAGAGGAGGCTGTCAGCTATTATAATGCAATGGTCCAAGGAGAAACGGTCTATGAACCAAAAGACACTCCTATTAGGGAACCCGATACAGAAACGAAGGCGAATCCTAAGTATTGCCAAGTTCATCCGAGGATCTAGCATCCAACGGAGAGCTATTTCACACTGAGAAGAATCATCAACAAGTACGTGAAGGTAGGGATGTTGCAAATACCTCCATAGAACGTCAACAATCATCCACTGCCAGCACATGGGGCTAATCTCATGGTGGCTTATAATGAAGAAGAGGAGAGAGGAGAAAGAGAGTCAACGAAGAAGCAAGAAGAGTACGAAGAATCTCTGGAAGATTGTACGAGGGGAATGGATAATATAGTACTGGCCTATGATGAGGCAAGTGCCAAGATATGGAGGATGTATATAGAATTGAAGGTGAGGAAGCAGACCCAGTCTTAGAGTACTGTGCAGTTTTGAAATCTCCAAAATTCACCTGGTTCTTCGACCAGGTAGGTATACCGAAAGAGAGTAGGTTGGAGATAACCCATGCAATACTTGACATTGTGAGTAAGAATGCGATCCCTTCGCTGAGATGGAAGGGACCCATAGCCAGGTTGGTTAGGAGATTTATCTCAGAAGTAACCTTCAGCGATGCAGATAGGGCTGTAAGGTTCCCTCATAATAGACCATTGTCTGTGACCTCCAGTGTCAACGGAGTTAACTTTATAAGGAATCTAATGGATGGAGGATCTTCCATCAATATCATGCCAATCAATTCTTTCCATGCGGCTAATATTCCAGAAGAAAGGTTGGTCCCCATGCCCTTGGTGATTTCGAGGTATGATAACCAATCTTCCAAATCCATTGGTTATGTTAATGTTGGGATTGTGATGGGAAATCTGAGTTCCCATATCAGGTTCCACGTAATAGAGAGTGCAATTTCCTATCATCTGCTAATAGGAAGGGTGTGGATGTACAACCAAGGGCTAGTTCCTTCTACGTACCACCAATGCACCAAGGCGAACATTAAGGGGACAGAAGTGACCATTAGGGCTATGAAGAGGCCCTTCGATATCGAGTAAGCTCACTTGGTAGATATGGCATTTTATACTGAGTTCGAAGAGGATGTTTGGGTCCTAATAAGAAGAATGGAGGGAGCATGGGTTCCCTCGATCAGAGAAAAGATGGCGCCTTTGAACGAGCAGGGTAAAGAGGATGCAAGAAGAGAAAGAGTAATGATCAAAGAAGCTCACCAGGTGGTCCCTCGGCCCCAAAACATCTCGAAGTAGCTCAAAGATAGGATGCAACCCAGAGTGGATCCGATGGAGCATGAGGTTCAACGACAAAGTGTGATAAGTCAGTTCTCAAGAAAAAGAGTGGTCGAGGCTTCTAGAGAGAAAAAGAGGAAGGCAGTCACCACTACTAGTAAATAGTGCAAGAAGGTCGTTACCAAGGAAGGAAAAGTGGTATATCGATTATAATGGTGTGAAAGGGCGGCTGAAGAAACTGATGATGAGGTTGACCCGATATATGAATGCTTTCTGATAGATCAACGGGGACAATGTATGGTGATAGTTAACTCCAGCATACAGGAACTTATGGAGGAAGTCACCGAGGAACCAGATTACATGACGAATCAATCAAAACCGTAAGCACAAGAACTGGAGAAGTTGAACCTAGCGAGAGAAGAGGAGGACCCAAGGCCCATTTTCATCTCGAACGATCTCAGTGAATAAAAATGAAAGGCCTTGGTGGAGTTGATTCGTGAATTTATAGATGTTTTTGTGTGGAAATACACGGAGATGGAGGGGCTGGATGTGGAAGTGAGCTGCCACAAGTTAAACGTAATTCCTTCAACCATTCCAGTGAAACAAGCGACGATAACGTACAAGCCTGAGCTAGATTTGAAGATTAAGGAAGAGGTTCAACGATTACTAATGGCTGGGTTCATCACACCGATATAGCACCCACTCTAGATATCTAGCACTGTCCGAGTGGGAAAGAAAGACAAAAACCAAATAAGGATCTGCGTGGATTTTAGATATTTGAACACAGCTTATCCCAAAGATGAGTTCCCTCTGCCCTTTATGGATAGCCTGATAGATGCAATGGCTGGTCATGAGATGTTTAGCTTTATGGATGGGTATGTAGGGTACAACCAGATCAAGATGGACCCCATGGATGCAGAGAAAATAGCGTTCAGAACCCCGTTAGGAAACTTGATGTACCAGGTGATGCCGTTTGGTCTCAAGAATACTGGGGAGACTTACTAGAGAACAATGATGTCCATTTTCCATGACTTCTTCCATAAATTTGTGGAATTCTACGTGGATGATTTGGTCATCAAATCGAGGAAGGAGGAGTCCCATCAGAGCGAATGAAGGAAGTATAAATTGAAGATGAAGATGTTCTCCCGTTGCAGGAAGTATAAATTGAAGATGAACCCACTAAAGTGTGTTTTTGGAGTGAAAATTGGAAAATTCCTAGGCTTTATGGTTGATAGACAAGGGGTGCAGATGGACCAGGACAAATAGCAGGCGATCTTGAAAATGTCATGCCCAAGAATGACGAAGGAGCTGAAGAGTTTCCTCGGTAAAGTCTCCTACTTTAGGAGATTTATGCCTAGATTGGCCAAAATAACACACCCGTTGATGCAGCTGTTGCGAAAGAACACGAAATTCAGGTGGGAGGAGATTCTCCAGGAGTTTCTCGATGGGATGAAGAAGCTGCTCGTTTCACCACAGACCATGGTTCCCCCAAAGGCGGGAATACTGTTGCAGCTGTACCTTAGATAGACCATGAGGTTCGTGGGAGCTTTGCTGGCACAAGAGGTTGAAGGGAAAGAACGACCAGTCTATTACCTCAGTAGGATCATCCATGGACTAGAAGTTAAATACAATAGCTTAGAAAGGCATTATTTAGCCTTAGTCTTTGTAGAGAAAAAACTTAGACATTATGTGTTGTCTTTTACAATTCATATTGTGACTAAATGTGATCCTATTAAGTATTTGCTAGAGAGAACGATTTTGATTGGTAGAGCAGCTAGGTGGTTCCTCATCCTATTCAAGTATGACTTTAAGTACGTGGTTCCTCGCGCAATCAAAAGCCAGGCGTACGCTGATCTGTTGTCTATTTTCCCCTCAGGAACATTTGAGCCACCCAAAGAAAGTATTCTAGGAGATGATTTACAGGCCAATCATTTAGACACAACGGAGGAGGAATGGACAATGCAGTTCGATGGATCCTCGATAGAAAAGAAAGGAGGAGGGGGGTTATTATTTTAAAAGGAATGGAGGAGATTTGCCTTTCCTACAAGTTAGATTTCCCTTGTTCTAATAACGAGGCAGAATATGAAGCATTGGTGTTGGGATTGCTAAAGGCTCTCCGAAGGGGGATTCATTCACTTTGAATTAAAAGGGATTCAAACTTGGTGGTTCAACAAGTTAATGGAGAGTACGCGTTGAAACACATGAGCCTGGAACCATACAGGACAATTATTTAGAAGCTCCTCTGTCAGTTCCATCGGACCAAGATCAAGAGATAGCCCAGAACGATGAATCGTTACCCAGACACATATGCCACCATTTCCTAGAAGATGGTCATGAGGAACGACACAACTATCATCATGATTCAACGAAGAACATCTCCTTCGATGGTACAGTCAATTCTACCAATTAAAGAGGACGTAGACTGGAGGGGAGAGATCAAAAGGAAATTGGAATTTGGGGAAAGAGCGACGGGGCTCAGAGAATTAGCCCAATACTTCATGAATCAAGGGAACCTTTACTTAAGAATTGTAGGAGGATGGCTGTCAAGGTGCATTGGCCCAGAAAAAGTAGAACGAAGATTGAAAAAACACACGAAGAGCACTGTGAAACCACTGAGATACCCCTCTATCGAAGAATGCAAAGGGAGGGGTATTTTTGGACAAGAATGAAATAAGACGCGGCAGAGCTACAACGGGAGTGCAACAAATGCTAATTATTATTTAAGACAACCAAATATCATTTCGTGGAGACTCAGGATGATTGGAGACAACCCTATATTGACTTCATTAAATATAGAGTTGTCCCGACAGAGAAAATTGATTTGATGGGACTCTGAC
This sequence comes from Sambucus nigra, assembly GCA_949130495.1. Classification (NCBI taxonomy): domain Eukaryota; kingdom Viridiplantae; phylum Streptophyta; class Magnoliopsida; order Dipsacales; family Adoxaceae; genus Sambucus; species Sambucus nigra. The sequence continues at coordinate 459,564,623 of OX422216.1, read as the reverse complement.
GAAGGTCCATGAGATTCTACGTTTAGGAAGGGCAGCTTTATCGAAAGGGATACTTTAATAGGCCGTTGCGTTTCATCAAGAAGGAAGAAGCAACCGAGGTCCTCAAACAGGCGCACGATCCAGCTCACATAGGAGGAGCCAAGTTATATGACTAGTTGATGACTTTGGGATACTATTGGCCAACGATGGAGAAAGATTCTATTGAGTTAGTTTGAAGGTGCAAGGCTTGCCAACTTCATGGAAATATGATCCATGCCCCATCAGTGGACTTACACTCCCTGGCAACGCCTTATCCTTTTCACACTTGGGCGTTCGACCTGGTGGGGGTAATACATCCTTCTTCGAGGGGGAAGATATGGATACTAGTAGTAACATAGTATTTCACAAAGTGGGCCGAAGCGATACCACTGAGAAGGGAAACGGAGGGGATGGCGAGCAACTTCATCAGAGAATACATCATTTGCCATTTTGGCATCCCGAAGGTTATCCTTTAAGATAATGGAACCCTTTTCATCAATTCAGAAGTAACGATGCTCACATACAAATACTCCATTATCCATCACACTTCGACGATGGCATACCCAAATGGAAACAGTCAAGTCGAAGCAACTAACAAAACTTTGGTTAATATCTTGGTTAAAATAATGGAGGATTTCCCAGGATCGTGGGATGACAAGATACTAGCCGTATTGTTGGCCTATCGAACAACTAAGAGGAAGCCCACAGGGTATACACCATTCTCTCTTGTCTATGGGGCCGAGGTGATTCTCCTAGTGGAGTTAAAAGTTATATCTGCTCGATTTGCTTTACGAAGTAGCATGCTCCCTCCGAATAGACACGTGCAGTTGGAAGCGTTGGATGAACATAGAGATAATGCGATGCAACACTTTCAAATGTATACAAAACAGCTCTCTAGGGCATATGATAACTTAGTGATATTAAGGAAATTCGTGGAGGGAGACCTTGTATTGAAAGCAGTAGTGAAACACATCAGGGGGCTTCCTCTACCCAAGTTTATAGCGAATTAAGAGGTACCTTTTATTGTAAAAGAATCTCATGACTCACGTTATTACTTAATTTCTAAGATAGAAGAAGACAGGCTATTAAAGATTAACAATAAATGGCTGAAAGTCTATCATATGTAGACAATTATGTTTGGTCCACTTATGTAGCTGGTTGTTGTTATAAATACACAAGGTTTTTTTTTATGAAGAGTATGCAAGTTCTTTTTATTATAACTCTAGTAGAGATGAAAGAATTACAGAACTTCACACTTCATAATCTATGTAAACAGTTGTAACACAAAGAAATGGAATGAGAAAATAAATATCTTTTTCCATTGATAAACTTTGGGGCATTACAAAATTAGGAGCTATAGCCAAAGAATTACATGAGAAGAGAAGAAAAAATATATATACAAGTCCATTGGACTAAGAGGAACCATAGATCTGGAGTAGAGAAAAAATTCCAGGGAGGCCCGAAGAAGCTGCTTGGCAAGACCGTTGAGTGTTGATAGAGTCCGCCAACCTTGTTTGCGCCTGTGTATGATCGATCAGGAGTTTCTCTCATTTCAGCTTCGCCAGATGCAGAGCTTCTTCGATGTCCTCCACCTCCTTATCAATGGATCCAAGAAGAGGTGCTAGCTCGACCAACTTATCTTACTTATCCCGCTAGTCCTCGGGATGGTTTCGCAAGAGTTCCCTCTAGCTGTCTAGTCGTGGATCTTCAAGGTCTTCAAATGCATGATAATCCAGCCAAAACGGAAGCCGTCGTGACCCAACTCCCTCAGATAACCTAGAAATTTGTTAAGGAGAGGCCTGGTAATGTTTGAGGTCGGAGTGTTAGAAATTTCAGCAATGATGATGGCCATGCCCTGAAGCTTGTAACTCGTAACAGAGATGTTTGAATGAAGGCAATCCACCGTGAACATCTCAGGATGATGATTTATAAGCTGTTCAACGACCAGAAGATGGTTTACAAGCATTTGAGGAGAACACTGAAGCACCATTAAGCAGAATGTGTGAGGAGCTAGGTCGGGCAGAGGAAGCTCATAGCCATATTCGCTCTTAGCAGCGGCACCGGTCATGAAACCTTGATCATTATGGCTGGAATCTTCTGAAATAATAGTTTCTCGGTGGGGAGAGGCAATGGACGAAGGAGCTGGTAGAGAATCCTCTCGAGCAACCTGAGAACAGTTAGAGGAAATATGGACTTTATGAAAAAATCTTAACAAGTGTTTTCGTTGTTAAGCCATCGATATAGGTGTAGTTTTGTGGAAAATCTTAACAAGTGTTCTCGTTGTTAAGTCATCGATATAGGTTGAGTTTATGGAAAAATCTTAACAAGTGTTTTTGTTGTTAAGTCACCGATATATGCGGAGTTTATGAAAAAATCTTAACAAGTGTTTTTGTTGTTAAGTCACCGATATAGGTGGAGTTTTTGAAAAATCTTAACAAGTGTTTTCGTTGTTAAGTCACCGATATAGGTGGAGTTTTGGAACATCTTAACAAGTGTTTTCGTTGTTAAGTCATCGATATAGGTGGAATTTTTGGAAAATCTTAACAGGTGTTTTTGTTGTTAAGTCACCGATATAGGTGGAGGTTTTGGGAAAATCTTAATAAGTGATTTCGTTGTTAAGTCACCGATATAGGTGGAGTTTTTGGAAAATCTTAACAAGCGTTTTCGTTGTTAAGTCACTAATATAGGTATAGTTTATGAAAAAACCTTAACAAGTGTTTTCATTGTTAAGTCACAAACACAGGTGAAGTTCGAGAAATTGAGAAATTAGCGAAGCACCTCAGTAGTAGTAGAAACGAGAACGGGAGTCACCACGGTGGCCATAATGGTAGAAACTGTTGGGGCGATCTCATTGCCTCAGTAGCTTCAACGGGGCTCTTGGCTGAAGAAGCCTCAACGGTAGGCAAACCTCCCTCACCAATATAAGGTATTATGGCCAACACGGGCATATCATTAGTGGAAGATGTTGGATCTTCAAGAGATGTCCCAACACTAGTGGGTACAGAAGAACTAACATGAGGAGCAGCAGCATCAACCTGGGCCTTGGAAAGGAAAAGGCCACTAAGAGTAAAGGGTGGAGAGAGACTTGGATAAAGCTGCAGCAACAAAGCTAAGTGTTAGAAATGACAAATTAGTACTCAAAAAGAGAGAAATACTTATAAACGTTACTTACCCCCGTTATGGCTCTAAAGAGGGGAATTGCAGTCAGAGGTCTCGCGATTACAGGGGGAAGAAGGATGCTGGCTACCAGAGATGCCATCTCAACCTGAGGCCCCCCAACATGTCGAGGTTCAGCATATCACACAGAAAGAAAAAAGGTGGAGTAGAGAAATGTTACCAAACCTAACAGGTAATAGATAATATGATACCTCAGGGAAACTTTCTGCAACTGGAACAAGGGGCAGAAGAGCCTTGGGCTGAGGTTCTAATTTAGAAGAAGCTGGGGGTGGGCTCATTGCCTCAGTGGATTCAATGGTAGTAGCCCTTGTAAAAGCATATCTAGCCTATTGGGAGGATAAATGAAGAGAATAAGTAAGACTTATCAAGGGGGAACGGGAAGGGTAGTGTCTGCTGGAGAGATACTGCAATGCCCCCAACGAAAAGGCTTACGGGGGGGCTGTGGGGACTAGGCCCTTCTTCTTCAACTCCCAGCACCAAAACATTTTCTTATTAAGAAATGAGCAGACGAAACACACCTTAAGAGAAGGGGAATAAGAAATAAATAATGCACACATACCTCAGATCCAGAGGGAGAACGAGAAGATATAACCACTGGTGAAGGTGGAGAGGAGGCAGTAATAGAAGGAGTAGAATATGGAGGTATATCAGCTGTTTGTTTCTTCTGGGACTTGGTACCCAGCATTTTCTTCCCGGAGATCATCGCATCACCACCTTCAGGTAACCTCGACCGTTTTCTCCTCTTTGCCGATAGCTCAGTTGGATCAACCACGAGCATGGGAAAAGCAGCCGAAGGAGGAACGACAATAGCGCACCGTTGAAACTTAACATTTATTCTTTCGACCTCAGCTTACACCTGCCTCCTCAGCTCTTCAGTTACCTCTGGAGACATGGGAGGGGGAATCACTACACCAAAACTGGCGATTGGTCACGGCCAAAATCCCTGACCAAAACTGTGGGTCGCGGACTTTGGCCGTGACCATTTCTGGCGTGACCATTTTCGTGGGTCGCGGCCCAAGTCCGTGACCAAAAAATGGTCACGGCAGATGGTCGCGGACTTTGGCCGTGACCCATGCCGTGACGGGTCACGGCCCTTATCCGTGACCCACAACCGTGACAAATTGGTCGCGGCCAAAGTCCGCGACCCACGTCCGTGACAAAAAAAATAAAAAAAATTTGTCGCAGCCCTTATCCGTGACCCATAACCGTGAAAAATTGGTCACGGACAAAGTCCGCGACCCACGCCCGTGACAAAAAAATTAAACAAAATTGGTCGCGGACCTTGTCCGTGACTCACAACCGTGACAAATTGGTCGCAGCCAAAGTCTGCGACCCACGTACGTGACAAAAAAAAATTTAAAAAATTGGTCGCGGCCCTAGTCCGCGACCGATAACCGTGACAAAAAAATAAAAAAAATGGTCGCGGACTTTGGCGGCGACAATTTTTAAGCGCGACAAAAAAAAATGGTCATGGACAAAGTCCATGACCATATTTATCTATAATTTAAAAAAAATGTATTTTTTTTGTCCAATCCTAAAATTGGGGGTCCTGTGAGTGCACCGTCGGTTGCTACGAGGTGTTACAAATATTTATTATAGGCAAAACAATAAAAAAAATCACAAATTGCGAATTGAGAATGTTGTTAATAAACAAATATATATACAAACTTAAAAATATTACACGTCTTAATAATTCAGAGACCAAAAAAAAATTGGGCAGAGTTTCCTCTATTTTCTTGACATTCCAAAACCTGTAAATGAAAAACCTGTTTATTATAAAGCCCGCACGGCTATAAAATTCAACAATCAAATTATAAAAGCCCGCACGGCCATAAAACAAAACAATAAAAGCCTGCACGGCTATAACACATAAAAAACATTATCCTGAATGTCCACAACATATAAATAATCATCATGTTGTAAACCATTGCCTCCTTCATTTGATCCACGTGCAAAAATCCTACAAATGATAGGATACAAAAAACAAAAATATCAGTAACCAAGTATTTTTACAAAAACTTTAATCAAGCTGAAAAATTGCATATATGAGTTAAAATTATCAGTAACCAAGTAGAAATATGAAAATTATCGTCGTTTTGAGAGGTGTTGGTGCGACCCACGGGGCCGTTCGGGGGCTGTTTCGAGTTTTCACCCTCTAACGCCATGTTTTTAGGCCTAAGTCTAGAAATAAGCAAATTACCGTTGCACTCTCAAATCGGGAGTCCCGCGGCTGCGGGGTCAGTTCCTACGAGTTACGTTGGTCCCGTGGGAGGTGTTGGTGCCACCCACGGGGCCGTTCGGGGGTTGTTTCGAGTTTTCACCCTCTAACGTCATGTTTTTAAGCCTAAGTCTTTAAATATGCAAATTACCGTATTACTCTCAAACCGGGAGACCCGCGGATGCGAGGTCAGTTCCTACGAGTTACGTTGGTCCCGTGGGAGGTGTTAGTGCCACCCACGGGGCCGTTTGGGGGCTGTTTCGAGTTTTCACCTTCTAACGTCATGTTTTCATTAAGTGTAGAAATACGCAAATTACCCTCGTACTCTCAAACCGGGAGACCCGCGGCTACGGGGTCAGTTCTTACGAGTTATGTTGGTCCCGTGGGAGGTGTTGGTGCCACCCACGGGGCCGTTCGGGGGCTGTTTCGAGTTTTCACCCTTTAACGCCATGTTTTGCTTAAGTGTAGAAATACACAAATTACGGTCGTATTCTCAAACCGGGAGACCCGCGGCCGCGAGGTCAGTTCCTACGAGTTACGTTGGTCCCGTGGGAGGTGTTGGTGCCACCCACGGGGCCGTTCGGGGGCTGTTTCGAGTTTTCACCCTCTAACGTCATGTTTTTAAGCCTAAGTCTTTAAATATCCAAATTACCGTATTACTCTCAAACCGGGAGACCCGCGGCTGTGAGGTCAGTTCCTACGAGTTACGTTGGTCCCGTGGGAGGTGTTGGTGCCACCCACGGGGCCGTTCGGGGGCTGTTTGGAGTTTTCACCCTTTAACGTCATGTTTTTAAGCCCAAGTCTTGAAATATACAAATTATTGTATTACTCTCAAACCGGGATTTCCGCGGCCGCGGGGTCAGTTCCTACGAGTTATGTTGGTCCCGTGGAAGGTGTTGGTGCCACCCACGGGGCCTTTCGGGGGCTGTTTCGAGTTTTCACCCGTTAACGCCATGTTTTGCTTAAGTGTAGAAATACGCAAATTACGGTCGTATTCTCAAACCGGGAGACCCGCAGCTGCGGGGTCAGTTCCTACGAGTTACGTTGGTCACGTGGGAGGTGTTGGTGCCACCCACGGGGCCGTTCAGGGGCTGTTTCGAGTTTTCACCCTTTAACGTCATGTTTTTAAGCCTAAGTCTTGAAATATACAAATTACCATCGTACTCTCAAACCGGGAGTCCCGCGGCTGCGGGGTCAGTTCCTACGAGTTACGTTGGTCCGGTGGGAGGTGTTGGTGCCACCCACGGGGCCGTTCGGGGGCTATTTTGAGTTTTTAACCTTTAACGTCATGTTTTTAAGCCTAAGTCTTGATATATACAAATAACCGTATTACTCTCAAACCGGGATTCTCGTGGCTGCGGGGTCAGTTCCTACAAGTTATGTTGGTCTCGTGGGAGGTGTTGGTGCCACCCACGGGGCCGTTCGGGGGCTTTTCGAGTTTTCACCCATTAATGCCATGTTTTGCTTAAGTGTAGAAATACGCAAATTACGGTTGTATTCTCAAATCGGGAGACCCGCGGCTGCTGGGTCAGTTCCTACGAGTTATGTTGGTCCCGTGGGAGGTGTTGGTTCCACCCACGGGGCCGTTCGGGGGCTGTTTCGAGTTTTCACCATTTAACGTCATGTTTTTAAGCCTAAGTCTAGAAATAAGCAAATTACCATCGTACTCTCAAACCGGGAGACCCGCGGCTGCGGGGTTAGTTCCTACGAGTTACGTTGGTCCCGTGGGAGGTGTTGGTGCCACCCACGGGGCCGTTCGGGGGCTGTTTCGAGTTTTCACCTTCTAACGTCATGTTTTTAAGCCTAAGTCTTTAAATATGCAAATTATCGTATTACTCTGAAACCGAGAGACCCGCGGCTGCGAGGTCAGTTCTTACGAGTTACGTTGGTCCCGTGGGAGGTGTTGGTGCCACCCACGGGGCCGTTTGGGGGCTGTTTTGAGTTTTCACCCTCTAACGCCATGTTTTGCTTAAGTGTAGAAATACGAAAATTACGGTCGTATTCTCAAACCGGGAGACCCGCGGCTGCGAGGTCAGTTCCTACGAGTTACGTTGGTCCCGTGGGAGGTGTTGGTGCCACCCACGGGGCCGTTCGGGGGCTATTTCTAGTTTTCACCATCTAACATCATTTTTTTAAGCCTAAGTCTAGAAATAAGCAAATTACCGTCGTACTCTCAAACCGGGAGACCCGCGGATGCGAGGTCAGTTCCTACGAGTTTCGTTGGTCCCGTGGGAGGTGTTGGTGCCACCCATTGGGCCGTTCGGGGGCTGTTTGGAGTTTTCACCCTTTAACGTCATGTTTTGAAGCCTAAGTCTTGAAATATACAAATTATCGTATTACTCTCAAACCGGGATTCCCGCGGCTGCGAAGTCAGTTCCTACGAGTTATGTTGGTCCCGTGGGAGGTGTTGGTGCCACCCACGGGGCCTTTCGGGGGCTGTTTCGAGTTTTCACCCTTTAACGCCATATTTTGGCTTAAGTGTAGAAATACGCAAATTACGAGCGTATTATCAAACCGGGGGACCCACGGCTGCGGGGTCAGTTCCTACAAGTTACGTTGGTCCCGTGGGAGGTGTTGGTGCCACCCATGGGGCCGTTCGGGGGCTGTTTCGAGTTTTCACCGTTTAACGTCATGTTTTTAAGCCTAAGTCTTGAAATATACAAATTACCATCGTACTCTCAAACCGGGAGTCCCGCGACTGCTGGGTCTGTTCCTACGAGTTACGTTGGTCCAGTGGGAGGTGTTGGTGCCACCCACGGGGCCGTTCGGGGTCTATTTCGAGTTTTTACCCTTTAACGTCATGTTTTTAAGCCTAAGCCTTGAAATATACAAATTACCGTATTACTCTCAAACCGGGATTCTCGCGGCTGCGGGGTCAGTTCCTACGAGTTATGTTGGTCCAGTGGGAGGTGTTGGTTCCACCCACGGGCCGTTCGAGGGCTTTTCGAGTTTTCACCCATTAACGCCATGTTTTGCTTAAGTGTAGAAATACGCAAATTAGGGTCGTATTCTCAAATCGGGAGACCCGCGGCTGCGGGGTCAGTTCGTACGAGTTACGTTGGTCCCGTGGGAGGTGTTGGTCCCACCCACGGGGACGTTCGGGGGCTGTTTCGAGTTTTCACCCTTTAACGTCATGTTTTTAAGCCTAAGTCTAGAAATAAGCAAATTACCGTCGTACTCTCAAACCGGGAGACCCGCGGCTGCGGGGTCAGTTCCTACGAGTTACGTTGGTCCCGTGGGAGGTGTTGGTGCCACCCATGGGGCCGTTCGGGGGCTGTTTCCAGTTTTCACCCTCTAACGTCATGTTTTTAAGCCTAAGTCTTTAAATATGCCAATTACCGTATTACTCTCAAACCGGGAGACCCGCGGCTGCGAGGTCAGTTCCTACGAGTTACGTTGGTCCCGTGGGAGGTGTTGGTGCCACCCACGGGGCCGTTTGGGGGCTCTTTCGAGTTTTCACCCTCTAACGCCATGTTTTGCTTAAGTGTAGAAATAAAAAAATTACGGTCGTATTCTCAAACCGGTAGACCCGCGGCTGCGAGGTTAGTTCCTACGAGTTACGTTGGTCCCGTGGGAGGTGTTGGTGCCACCCACGGGGCCGTTCGGGGGCTATTTCTAGTTTTCACCATCTAACATCATGTTTTTAAGCCTAAGTCTAGAAATAAGCAAATTACCGTCGTACTCTCAAACCGGGAGACCCGCGGCTGCGAGGTCAGTTCCTACGAGTTTCGTTGGTCCCGTGGGAGGTGTTGGTGCCACCCATTGGGCCGTTCGGGGGCTGTTTGGAGTTTTCACCCTTTAACGTCATGTTTTTAAGCCTAAGTCTTGAAATATACAAATTATCGTATTACTCTCAAACCGGGATTCCCGCGGCTGCGAAGTCAGTTCCTACGAGTTATGTTGGTCCCGTGGGAGGTGTTGGTGCCACCCACGGGGCCTTTCGGGGGCTGTTTCGAGTTTTCACCCTTTAACGCCATGTTTTGGCTTAAGTGTAGAAATACGCAAATTACGAGCGTATTCTCAAACCGAGGGACCCACGGCTGCGGGGTCAGTTCCTACGAGTTACGTTGGTCCCGTGGGAGGTGTTGGTGCCACCCACGGGGCCGTTCGGGGGCTGTTTCGAGTTTTCACCGTTTAACGTCATGTTTTTAAGCCTAAGTCTTGAAATATACAAATTACCATCGTACTCTCAAACCGGGAGTCCCGCGACTGCTGGGTCTGTTCCTACGAGTTACGTTGGTCCAGTGGGAGGTGTTGGTGCCACCCACGGGGCCGTTCGGGGGCTATTTCGTGTTTTTACCCTTTAACGTCATGTTTTTAAGCCTAAGCCTTGAAATATACAAATTACCGTATTACTCTCAAACCGGGATTCTCGCGGCTGCGGGGTCAGTTCCTACGAGTTATGTTGGTCCAGTGGGAGGTGTTGGTTCCACCCACGGGCCGTTCGAGGGCTTTTCGAGTTTTCACCCATTAACGCCATGTTTTGCTTAAGTGTAGAAATACGCAAATTAGGGTCGTATTCTCAAATCGGGAGACCCGCGGCTGCGGGGTCAATTCGTACGAGTTACGTTGGTCCCGTGGGAGGTGTTGGTCCCACCCACGGGGACGTTCGGGGGCTGTTTCGAGTTTTCACCCTTTAACGTCATGTTTTTAAGCCTAAGTCTAGAAATAAGCAAATTACCGTCGTACTCTCAAACCGGGAGACCCGCGGCTGCGGGGTCAGTTCCTACGAGTTACGTTGGTCCCGTGGGAGGTGTTGGTGCCACCCATGGGGCCGTTCGGGGGCTGTTTCCAGTTTTCACCCTCTAACGTCATGTTTTTAAGCCTAAGTCTTTAAATATGCCAATTACCGTATTACTCTCAAACCGGGAGACCCGCGGCTGCGAGGTCAGTTCCTACGAGTTACGTTGGTCCCGTGGGAGGTGTTGGTGCCACCCACGGGGCCGTTTGGGGGCTCTTTCGAGTTTTCACCCTCTAACGCCATGTTTTGCTTAAGTGTAGAAATAAAAAAATTACGGTCGTATTCTCAAACCGGTAGACCCGCGGCTGCGAGGTTAGTTCCTACGAGTTACGTTGGTCCCGTGGGAGGTGTTGGTGCCACCCACGGGGCCGTTCGGGGGCTGTTTCGAGTTTTCACCATCTAACATCATGTTTTTAAGCCTAAGTCTAGAAATAAGCAAATTACCGTCGTACTCTCAAACCGGGAGACCCGCGGCAGGGGGGTCAGTTCCTACGAGTTACGTTGGTCCCCTGGGAGGTGTCGGTGCCACCCACGGGGCCGTTCGGGGGCTGTTTCGAGTTTTCACCCTCTAACGTCATGGTTTTAAGCCTAAGTCTTTAAATATCCAAATTATCGTATTACTCTCAAACCGGGAGACCCGCGGCTGCGAGGTCAGTTCCTACAAGTTACGTTGGTCCCGTGGGAGGTGTTGGTGCCACCCACGGGGCCGTTCGGGGACTGTTTCGAGTTTTCACCCTTTAACGTCATGTTTTTAAGCCAAAGTCTTGAAATATACAAATTACCGTATTACTCTCAAACCGGGATTCCCGCGGCTGCGGGGTCAGTTCCTACGAGTTACGTTGGTCCCGTGGGAGGTGTTGGTGCCACCCACGGGGCCGTTTGGGGGCTGTTTAGAGTTTTCACCCTCTAACGCCATGTTTTGCTTAAGTGTAGAACTATGAAAATTACGGTCGTATTCTCAAACCGGGAGACCCGTGGTGCGAGGTCAGTTCCTACGAGTTACATTGGTCCCGTGGGAGGTGTTGGTGCCACCCACGGGGCCGTTCGGGGGCTGTTTCGAGTTTTCCCCATCTAACATCATGTTTTTATGCCTAAGTCTAGAAATAAGCAAATTACCGTCGTACTCTCAAACCGGGAGACCCGCGGCTACGGGGTCAGTTCCTACGAGTTACGTTGGTCCCCTGGGAGGTATTGGTGCCACCCACGGGGCCGTTCGGGGGCTGTTTCGAGTTTTCACCCTCTAACGTCATGTTTTTAAGTCTAAGTCTTTAAATATGAAAATTATCGTATTACTCTCAAACCGGGAGACCCGCGGCTGCGAGGTCAGTTCCTACGAGTTACGTTGGTCCCGTGGGAGGTGTTGGTGCCACCCACGGGGCCGTTTGGGGGCTGTTTCGAGTTTTCACCCTCTAACGCCATGTTTTGCTTAAGTGTAGAAATATGAAAATTATGGTCGTATTCTCAAACCGGGAGACCCGCGGCTGCGAGGTCAGTTCCTACGAGTTATGTTGGTCCCGTGGGAGGTGTTGGTGCCACCCACGGGGCCGTTCGGGGGCTGTTTCGAGTTTTCACCCTCTAACGTCATGTTTTTAAGCCTAAGTCTAGAAATAAGCAAATTACCGTCGTACTCTCAAACCGGGAGACCCGCGGCTGCGAGGTCAGTTCCTACGAGTTACGTTGGTCCCGTGGGAGGTGTTGGTGCCACCCACGGGGCCGTCTGGGGGCTGTTTCGAGTTTTCACCCTCTAACGCCATGTTTTGCTTAAGTGTAGAAATACGAAAATTACGGCCGTATTCTCAAACCGGGAGACCCGCGGCTGCGAGGTCAGTTCCTACGAGTTACGTTGGTCCCGTGGGAGGTGTTGGTGCCACCCACGGGGCCGTTCGGGGGCTGTTTGGAGTTTTCACCCTTTAACGTCATGTTTTTAAGCCTAAGTCTTGAAATATACAAATTACCGTATTACTCTCAAACCGGGATTCCCGCGGTTGCGAGGTCAGTTCCTACGAGTTATGTTGGTCCCGTGGGAGGTGTTGCTGCCACCCACGGGGCCTTTCGGGGGCTGTTTCGAGTTTTCACCCTTTAACGCCATGTTTTGCTTAAGTGTAGAATACGAAAATTACGGTCGTATTCTCACACCGGGAGACCCGCGGCTACGGGGTCAGTTCCTACGAGTTACGTTGGTCCCGTGGGAGGTGTTGGTGCCACCCACGGGGCCGTTCGGGGGCTGTTTTGAGTTTTCACCCTTTAACGTCATGTTTTTAAGCCTAAGTCTTGAAATATACAAATTACCATCGTACTCTCAAACCGGGAGTCCCGCGGCTGCGGGGTCAGTTCCTACGAGTTACGTTGGTCCGGTGGGAGGTGTTGGTGCCACCCACGGGGCCGTTCGGGGGCTATTTTGAGTTTTTAACCTTTAACGTCATGTTTTTAAGCCTAAGTCTTGATATATACAAATTACCGTATTACACTCAAACCGGGATTCTCGCGGCTGCGGGGTCAGTTCCTACAAGTTATGTTGGTCCCGTGGGAGGTGTTGGTGCCACCCACGGGGCCGTTCGGGGGCTTTTCTAGTTTTCACCCATTAATGCCATGTTTTGCTTAAGTGTAGAAATACGCAAATTACGGTTGTATTCTCAAATCGGGAGACCCGCGGCTGCGGGGTCAGTTCCTACGAGTTATGTTGGTCCCGTGGGAGGTGTTGGTTCCACCCACGGGGCCGTTCGGGGGCTGTTTCGAGTTTTCACCATTTAACGTCATGTTTTTAAGCCTAAGTCTAGAAATAAGCAAATTACCGTCGTACTCTCAAACCGGGAGACCCGCGGCTGCGGGGTTAGTTCCTACGAGTTACGTTGGTCCCGTGGGAGGTGTTGGTGCAACCCACGGGGCCGTTCGGGGGCTGTTTCGAGTTTTCACCTTCTAACGTCATGTTTTTAAGCCTAAGTCTTTAAATATGCAAATTATCGTATTACTCTGAAACCGAGAGACCCGCGGCTGCGAGGTCAGTTCTTACGAGTTACGTTGGTCCCGTGGGAGGTGTTGGTGCCACCCACGGGGCCGTTTGGGGGCTGTTTTGAGTTTTCACCCTCTAACGCCAAGTTTTGCTTAAGTGTAGAAATACGAAAATTACGGTCGTATTCTCAAACCGGGAGACCCGCGGCTGCGAGGTCAGTTCCTACGAGTTACGTTGGTCCCGTGGGAGGTGTTGGTGCCACCCACGGGGCCGTTCGGGGGCTATTTCTAGTTTTCACCATCTAACATCATGTTTTTAAGCCTAAGTCTAGAAATAAGCAAATTACCGTCGTACTCTCAAACCGGGAGACCCGCGGCTGCGAGGTCAGTTCCTACGAGTTTCGTTGGTCCCGTGGGAGGTGTTGGTGCCACCCATTGGGCCGTTCGGGGGCTGTTTGGAGTTTTCACCCTTTAACGTCATGTTTTTAAGCCTAAGTCTTGAAATATACAAATTATCGTATTACTCTCAAACCGGGATTCCCGCGGCTGCGAAGTCAGTTCCTACGAGTTATGTTGGTCCCGTGGGAGGTGTTGGTGCCACCCACGGGGCCTTTCGGGGGCTGTTTCGAGTTTTCACCCTTTAACGCCATGTTTTGGCTTAAGTGTAGAAATACGCAAATTACGAGCGTATTCTCAAACCGAGGGACCCACGGCTGCGGGGTCAGTTCCTACGAGTTACGTTGGTCCCGTGGGAGATGTTGGTGCCACCCACGGGGCCGTTCGGGGGCTGTTTCGAGTTTTCACCGTTTAACGTCATGTTTTTAAGCCTAAGTCTTGAAATATACAAATTACCATCGTACTCTCAAACCGGGAGTCCCGTGACTGCTGGGTCTGTTCCTACGAGTTACGTTGGTCCAGTGGGAGGTGTTGGTGCCACCCACGGGGCCGTTCGGGGGCTATTTCGAGTTTTTACCCTTTAACGTCATGTTTTTAAGCCTAAGCCTTGAAATATACAAATTACCGTATTACTCTCAAACCGGGATTCTCGCGGCTGCGGGGTCAGTTCCTACGAGTTATGTTGGTCCAGTGGGAGGTGTTGGTGCCACCCACGGGCCGTTCGGGGGCTTTTCGAGTTTTCACCCATTAACGCCATGTTTTGCTTAAGTGTAGAAATACGCAAATTAGGGTCGTATTCTCAAATCGGGAGACCCGCGGCTGCGGGGTCAGTTCGTACGAGTTACGTTGGTCCCGTGGGAGGTGTTGGTCCCACCCACGGGGACGTTCGGGGGCTGTTTCGAGTTTTCACCCTTTAACGTCATGTTTTTAAGCCTAAGTCTAGAAATAAGCAAATTACCGTCGTACTCTCAAACCGGGAGACCCGCGGCTGCGGGGTCAGTTCCTACGAGTTACGTTGGTCCCGTGGGAGGTGTTGGTGCCACCCATGGGGCCGTTCGGGGGCTGTTTCCAGTTTTCACCCTCTAACGTCATGTTTTTAAGCCTAAGTCTTTAAATATGCCAATTACCGTATTACTCTCAAACCGGGAGACCCGCGGCTGCGAGGTCAGTTCCTACGAGTTACGTTGGTCCCGTGGGAGGTGTTGGTGCCACCCACGGGGCCGTTTGGGGGCTGTTTCGAGTTTTCACCCTCTAACGCCATGTTTTGCTTAAGTGTAGAAATAAAAAAATTACAGTCGTATTCTCAAACCGGTAGACCCGCGGCTGCGAGGTTAGTTCCTACGAGTTACGTTGGTCCCGTGGGAGGTGTTGGTGCCACCCACGGGGCCGTTCGGGGGCTGTTTCGAGTTTTCACCATCTAACATCATGTTTTTAAGCCTAAGTCTAGAAATAAGCAAATTACCGTCGTACTCTCAAACCGGGAGACCCGCGGCAGGGGGGTCAGTTCCTACGAGTTACGTTGGTCCCCTGGGAGGTGTCGGTGCCACCCACGGGGCCGTTCGGGGGCTGTTTCGAGTTTTCACCCTCTAACGTCATGGTTTTAAGCCTAAGTCTTTAAATATCCAAATTATCGTATTACTCTCAAACCGGGAGACCCGCGGCTGCGAGGTCAGTTCCTACGAGTTACGTTGGTCCCGTGGGAGGTGTTGGTGCCACCCACGGGGCCGTTCGGGGGCTGTTTCGAGTTTTCACCCTTTAACGTCATGTTTTTAAGCCAAAGTCTTGAAATATACAAATTACCGTATTACTCTCAAACCGGGATTCCCGCGGCTGCGGGGTCAGTTCCTATGAGTAATGTTGGTCCCGTGGGAGGTGTTGGTGCCACCCACGGGACCTTTCGGGGGCTGTTTCGAGTTTTCACCCTTTAACGCCATGTTTTGCTTAAGCGTAGAATACGAAAATTACGGCCGTATTCTCACACCGGGAGACCCGCGGCTACGGGGTCAGTTCCTACGAGTTACGTTGGTCACGTGGGAGGTGTTGGTGCCACCCACGGGGTCGTTCGGGGGCTGTTTTGAGTTTTCACCCTTTAACGTCATGTTTTTAAACCTAAGTCTTGAAATATACAAATTACCATCGTACTCTCAAATCGGGAGTCCCGCGGCTGCGGGGTCAGTTCCTACGAGTTACGTTGGTCCGGTGGGAGGTGTTGGTGCCACCCACGGGGCCGTTCGGGGGCTGTTTCGAGTTTTCACCCTTTAACGTCATGTTTTTATGCCTAAGTCTTAAAATATACAAATTACCGTATTACTCTAAAACCGGGATTCCCGCGGCTGCGGGGCCAGTTCCTACGAGTTATGTTGGTCCCGTGGGAGATGTTGGTGCCACCCACGGGGCCGTTCGGGGGATGTTTCGAGTTTTCACCCATTAACGCCATGTTTTGCTTAAGTGTAGAAATATGCAAATTACGGTCGTATTCTCAAATCGGGAGACCCGCGGCTGCGGGGTCAGTTCCTACGAGTTACGTTGGTCCCGTGGGAGGTGTTGGTGCCACCCACGGGGCCGTTCGGGGGCTGTTTCGAGTTTTCACCCTTTAACGTCATGTTTTTAAGCCTAAGTGTAGAAATAAGTAAATTACCGTCGTACTCTCAAACCGGGAGACCCGCGGCTGCGGGGTCAGTTCCTACGAGTTACGTTGGTCCCGTGGGAGGTGTTGGTGCCACCCACGGGGCCGTTCGGGGGCTGTGTCGAGTTTTCACCCTCTAACGTCATGTTTTTAAGCCTAATTCTTTAAATATGCAAATTACCGTATTACTCTCAAACCGGGAGACCCGCGGCTGCGAGGTCAGTTCCTACGAGTTACGTTGGTCCCGTGGGAGGTGTTGGTGCCACCCACGGGGCCGTTTGGAGGCTGTTTCGAGTTTTCACCCTCTAACGCCATGTTTTGCTTAAGTGTAGAAATACGAAAATTACGGTCGTATTCTCAAACCGGGAGACCCGCGGCTACGAGGTCAGTTCCTACGAGTTACAATGGTCCCGTGGGAGGTGTTGGTGCCACCCACGGGGCCGTTCGGGGACTGTTTCGAGTTTTCACCCTTTAACGTCATGTTTTTAAGCCTAAGTCAAGAATTAAGCAAATTACCGTCATACTCTCAAACCGGGAGACCCGCGGCAGCGGGGTCAGTTCCTACGAGTAACGTTGGTCCCGTGGGAGGTGTTGGTGCCACCCACGGGGCCGTTTGGGGGCTGTTTCGAGTTTTCACCCTCTAACGCCATGTTTTGCTTAAGTGTAGAACTATGAAAATTACGGTCGTATTCTCAAACCGGGAGACCCGTGGCTGCGAGGTCAGTTCCTACGAGTTACATTGGTCCCGTGGGAGGTGTTGGTGCCACCCACGGGGCCGTTCGGGGCCTGTTTCGAGTTTTCCCCATCTAACATCATGTTTTTATGCCTAAGTCTAGAAATAAGCAAATTACCGTCGTACTCTCAAACCGGGAGACCCGCGGCTACGGGGTCAGTTCCTACGAGTTACGTTGGTCCCCTGGGAGGTATTGGTGCCACCCACGGGGCCGTTCGGGGGCTGTTTCGAGTTTTCACCCTCTAACGTCATGTTTTTAAGTCTAAGTCTTTAAATATGAAAATTATCGTATTACTCTCAAACCGGGAGACCCGCGGCTGCGAGGTCAGTTCCTACGAGTTACGTTGGTCCCGTGGGAGGTGTTGGTGCCACCCACGGGGCCGTTTGGGGGCTGTTTCGAGTTTTCACCCTCTAACGCCATGTTTTGCTTAAGTGTAAAAATACAAAAATTACGGTCGTATTCTCAAACCGGGAGACCCGCGGCTGCGAGGTCAGTTCCTACGAGTTATGTTGGTCCCGTGGGAGGTGTTGGTGCCACCCACGGGGCCGTTCGGGGGCTGTTTCGAGTTTTCACCCTCTAACGTCATGTTTTTAAGCCTAAGTCTAGAAATAAGCAAATTACCGTCGTACTCTCAAACCGGGAGACCCGCGGCTGCGAGGTCAGTTCCTACGAGTTACGTTGGTCCCGTGGGAGGTGTTGGTGCCACCCACGGGGCCGCCTGGTGGCTGTTTCGAGTTTTCACCCTCTAACGCCATGTTTTGCTTAAGTGTAGAAATACGAAAATTACGGCCGTATTCTCAAACCGGGAGACCCGCGGCTGCGAGGTCAGTTCCTACGAGTTACGTTGGTGCCGTGGGAGGTGTTGGTGCCACCCACGGGGCCGTTCGGGGGCTGTTTGGAGTTTTCACCCTTTAACGTCATGTTTTTAAGCCTAAGTCTTGAAATATACAAATTACCGTATTACTCTCAAACCGGGATTCCCGCGGCTGGGAGGTCAGTTCCTACGAGTTATGTTGGTCCCGTGGGAGGTGTTGGTGCCACCCACGGGGCATTTCGGGGGCTGTTTCGAGTTTTCACCCTTTAACGCCATGTTTTGCTTAAGTGTAGAATATGAAAATTACGGTCGTATTCTCACACCGGGAGACCCGCGGCTACGGGGTCAGTTCCTACGAGTTACGTTGGTCCCGCGGGAGGTGTTGGTGCCACCCACGGGGCCGTTCGGGGGCTGTTTTGAGTTTTCACCCTTTAACGTCATGTTTTTAAGCCTAAGTCTTGAAATATACAAATTACCATCGTACTCTCAAATCGGGAGTCCCGCGGCTGCGGGGTCAATTCCTACGAGTTACGTTGGTCCGGTGGGAGGTGTTGGTGCCACCCACGGGGCCGTTCGGGGGCTGTTTCGAGTTTTCACCCTTTAACGTCATGTTTTTAAGCCTAAGTCTTGAAATATACAAATTACGGTATTACTCTAAAACCGGGATTCCCGCGGCTGCGGGGCCAGTTCCTACGAGTTATGTTGGTCCCGTGGGAGATGTTGGTGCCACCCACGGGGCCGTTCGGGGGATGTTTCGAGTTTTCACCCATTAATGCCATGTTTTGCTTAAGTGTAGAAATACGCAAATTACGGTTGTATTCTCAAATCGGGAGACCCGCGGCTGCGGGGTCAGTTCCTACGAGTTACGTTGGTCCCGTGGGAGGTGTTGGTGCCACCCACGGGGCCGTTCGGGGGCTGTTTCGAGTTTTCACCCTTTAACGTCATGTTTTTAAGCCTAAGTGTAGAAATAAGCAAATTACCGTCGTACTCTCAAACCGGGAGACCCGCGGCTACGGGGTCAGTTCCTACGAGTTACGTTGGTCCCCTGGGAGGTATTGGTGCCACCCACTGGGCCGTTCGGGGGCTGTTTCGAGTTTTCACCCTCTAACGTCATGTTTTTAAGTCTAAGTCTTTAAATATGCCAATTATCGTATTACTCTCAAACCGGGAGACCCGCGGCTGCGAGGTCAGTTCCTACGAGTTACGTTGGTCCCGTGGGAGGTGTTGGTGCCACCCACGGGGCCGTTCGGGGGCTGTGTCGAGTTTTCACCCTCTAACGTCATGTTTTTAAGCCTAAGTCTTTAAATATGCAAATTACCGTATTACTCTCAAACCGGGAGACCCGCGGCTGCGAGGTCAGTTCCTACGAGTTACGTTGGTCCCGTGGGAGGTGTTGGTGCCACCCACGGGGCCGTTTGGAGGCTGTTTCGAGTTTTCACCCTCTAACGCCATGTTTTGCTTAAGTGTAGAAATACGAAAATTACGGTCGTATTCTCAAACCGGGAGACCCGCGGCTACGAGGTCAGTTCCTACGAGTTACATTGATCCCATGGGAGGTGTTGGTGCCACCCACGGGGCCGTTCGGGGGCTGTTTCGAGTTTTCACCCTTTAACGTCATGTTTTTAAGCCTATGTCAAGAAATAAGCAAATTACCGTCATACTCTCAAACCGGGAGACCCGCGGCTACGGGGTCAGTTCCTACGAGTTACGTTGGTCCCCTGGGAGGTATTGGTGCCACCCACTGGGCCGTTCGGGGGCTGTTTCGAGTTTTCACCCTCTAACGTCATGTTTTTAAGTCTAAGTCTTTAAATATGCCAATTATCGTATTACTCTCAAACCGGGAGACCCGCGGCTGCGAGGTCAGTTCCTACGAGTTACGTTGGTGCCGTGGGAGTTGTTGGTGCCACCCACGGGGCCGTTTTAGGGCTGTTTCGAGTTTTCACCCTCTAACGCCATGTTTTGCTTAAGTGTAGAAATACGAAAATTACGGTCGTATTCTCAAACCGGGAGACCCGCGGCTGCGAGGTCAGTTCCTACGAGTTATGTTGGTCCCGTGGGAGGTGTTGGTGCCACCCACGGGGCCGTTCGGGGGCTGTTTCGAGTTTTCACCCTCTAACGTCATGTTTTTAAGCCTAAGTCTAGAAATAAGCGAATTACGGTCGTACTCTCAAACCGGGAGACCCGCGGCTACGAGGTCAGTTCCTACGAGTTACATTGGTCCCGTGGGAGGTGTTAGTGCCACCGACGGGGCCGTTCGGGGGCTGTTTCGAGTTTTCACCCTTTAACGTCATGTTTTTAAGCCTAAGTCAAGAAATAAGCAAATTACCGTCGTACTCTCAAACCGGGAGACCCGCGGCAGCGGGGTCAGTTCCTACGAGTTACGTTGGTCCCGTGGGAGGTGTTGGTGCCACCCACGGGGCCGTTCGGGGGCTGTTTCGAGTTTTCTCCCTCTAACTTCATATTTTTAAGCCCAAGTCTAGAAATAAGCAAATTACCATCGTACTCTCAAAACGGGAGACCCGCGGCTGCGGGGTCAGTTCCTACGAGGTACGTTGGTCCCGTGGGAGGTGTTGGTGCCACCCACGGGGCCGTTCGGGGGTTGTTTCGAGTTTTCACCCTCTAACGTCATGTTTTTAAACCTAAGTCTTGAAATATGCAAATTACCGTATTACTCTCAAACCGGGAGACCCGCGGCTGCGAGTTCAGTTCCTACGAGTTACGTTGGTCCCGTGGGAGGTGTTAGTACCACCCACGGGGCCGTTTGGGGTTGTTTCGAGTTTTCGAGTTTTCACCCGCGGTTATGGATGGTTGATTGATTTAGAGCCTTAATTATTGTAGGTGGTTAGGATATTGGATAGTCTCGAAAACATTTAGGATTTCAAACCCATTGCAAACTTGACATGATTGTTTGGTTTTATTTTCCAGGTATTTGGATTCATTGACAAAAAAAATACTTTTCTTTACTTTAAATAAGCGTACCCCCGGTGCTTATTGGTAGGAGGAATATTATGTACCCATGGAGGCAAATGTGGAGGATAAAGCCCCCGGTCAATGTGGATTTCTTTGTCACAACAAGGGTGAAATTTTGGACAGTTTGAATAGAGGTAGGCACATTATAAATATTTATTAGATCTATACAACAAGGATGGTCTACTGAAAACGTGGATTGGATACACAACCTATCTGTTAACATTGACCAAGAGCAAGAGGTGGACGTGAATGATGACCTGGCACGCGAACTTGCGTTCTATACGCAGGTAAACCTTCATCAAAAGTCGATTGTAAGAGGCATCTGCATATATATGCACTGCATATATATGCACTTCATATATATGCAGCAGTTGCATATATAGGCACTGCATATATATGCACGAACGGCTGCCGCGCCTGATTCGACTCACCATTATTATATTAGGCCTTCTTTGTCTGTGCATTACCCTACTTCCTTAATCCAAATAGCCATAGGAGAAGTTGAGCTAGCTAACCTAAGTCTGTAGCTAAAGTTCTCAAACAAGAGTTCCATTCCCCTTACTCGTATTGCAGGCAAATCCCGTTACTAGTAGTTCTGGTTAGCCCACTTGCCCGAGCACACTCTCAACTTGTAGATGCGCCAATCCCGCCTTCCCCCCACTGCATATATATGCAGTTGAATATATATGCACTGCATATATATGCAGCAGTTGCATATATATTCACTGCATATATATGCACTTCATATATATGCAGTTGCATATATATGAAGCAGTTGCATATATATGCACTGCATATATATGCAGCACTGCCTCGCCCCGCCCCCTGCCCCGTTACTACGCCCCCTGCATATATATTAGTTTCATATTAATAATTATATATGCAGATATGCTATTTCTCTTTCAGGTGACAATTATTTAAAGTCCTACGTGATACCGGAACCAGAGGCAACCGTAACGGATCAGATGACCGAATATGAGTGTCAGGAGGTTTGTTTTGTAGATCCCACTCTTGGATTCACCCTAGATCAGGTATACTCTCTCTTTTATTTTGGATTTTATCACCAATATGAACACACTCACACGCGCACACAAACACACGCACGCACACACGCACACTCTCACTACATATATACATATATGCATATATGGACACACTCTCACTACATATATGCATACATGCCCCGTCCCCTCCCCCGTTGGATCATTTTTTAACCACAGTCTCTTCTTTATTTTCAAATCCTGTAGATCTCGGTGGGCACGCTCGCCATCTTTGGAATGAGACCCACCCAAACATGTTCCTATCAAATGTTCTGCAACATTCTTCTATGTGTGCATCACATCAATTATGTGCCTTACACGATGATCTTTCCAATACGGCAAATAAAAAAATATTGATCGCCTGGACCATGGCTTCGCTTTACTAGGGTCGTTCGGATCCTCCCTAGCTTTACGCTTCAGGTTTACAAACTGGGGGTGTTTGCCTACATACCTATTCCCCGCAGTCGCAGACACCTCCTTCTCCTCAATTTGCTGACCAGAAAGTCGAATAGGTGCCGTTTTTCGCTCGTGACCGACAGGAAAAAAGTTAGACTTGTCGTTCCTTAAAGGGTGACTGGTCGGCCGCAATCTACGATGACCCGTGTAACTCAACTTACCACTATGTTTTAACCAACAGGCTTTAGTTTCCTCCCCACATATGGGACATTCATAATAACCATGAACATTACAACCGGACAAGGTCCCATAAGCAGGAAGATCGTGGATCACCCACATCACCATTGCTTTAAGTGTGAACTCTCCACCCTTATGAGAATCGAACGCCGTCACGCCTTTATCCCACAACTCTTTAAGTTCTTCGATTAATGGTGCTAAGAATATATCAATATCATCACTGGGAGCCTTCGTCCCGGGTATCAACAGAGATAACAATGTGAACTCCTTTCTCATGCATAACGTCAGAGGAAGACTTAAAGGCGCCATAAGAACTGGCCAATAACTCTGACTAGTACTTAAATTACCGAAAGGGTTAAACCCATCGATTGAGATTGCAAGACGAACGTTGCCCGGTTCCTTTGCAAATTCATGGTGTTGTGCATTTGAAATTTGCCAGATGAGTGAATCAACCGGATGACGCATCAAATTCCCACCCACCTCGCATCGAGCATGCCATGTCATGGCCTCCGCTATCCACAGTACAGTAAAAAAACATTTTAATCGTGGCCCAAGTGGAAAATACTTCAAAACCTTTTGTGGGACTTGCGAGCACTTGCGATTTTTTTCATGTTTGTCATTTCCATTCTCACAAACCATATATCTAGGCTCACTGCATACAGGACATTCATCCTTCTCTTCGTGCTCTTTTCGGTACAATATGCAATCATACTTGCAAGCATGAATAGATTTGTATTTCAAACCTAAACCCTTCAAACTCTTCTTCATGGTAGGATAATTGTCTGGTAACATGTTCTCTTTTGGGAGAATTTCTTTAACCCACTTAAGAATTCCGGTTACGCTGTTTCCAGACAACCAAATTGACTCTTCAAATTATGCAAACCAATCATTGCATATAATACCGAGTGATCTTCATCGCAATCTTTATACAACGGTCTAGCTGCATCGGCTTTCAACCGTATGTATTCCCGATCTCCTAGTAGTTCAACATCAATTTGTTCATTTACTTGGTCATAATGCGCATTATTTGTATCCATAGGTTGGTGGTTTTGTTGGTTTTGGAGTCCGTAAGCATCATCAATTAAGTCGGTCAATGGACGATGTGTTGGTGAATCATGTACCACTTCTACTCCTTGAGGTTCCGTTACACGGTCGGCTCCCGGTAATTCTTCTGGAACATAAGGTACAATGTTTTCACCATGGTATGTCCATATTATATAGTCTTGATAGATTCCCCACTTTAGTGAATGCAACTCAACAACTTCCAATGACTTATATTTTCCGTTAATACAATGAGTGCACGGACACGGAATCTTCTCACTTTTAAGATTTTTGGAAGCATATTTAACAAATTCATAAACGCCCTTTACATGATTAATTGATATCCGGTTAGTCTCTCCCATCCACTCTTTATATCGTGGGAAATCCATGTAATAATCTTCAAATTTCAGTCCTGTGGTAATAGGTTAAAAAATATTATTACAAATGAAACAGAAAGATTATTCTTACGACTGAAACAAAAAAATATCATTCCAAACGAAACAAAACCAATATTCTTACAACTGAAACAAAAAAAATATCATTCCAACTGAAGCAAAAACAATATTCTTACAACTAAAACAAAAAAAATTATTACAACTGAAACGAAAGAAAATATTATTAAATATTGGCCAACAGATATAATTCCTCAATTCCATCCCATCCCCGCTGTTAACGTACACAGGTACATCTCAGCAGCCGTTGTATATTTCATCGACCATTATTTTAGCCTCACCCTTCTCCAAAGGTCGGTGATGTACTAGAGTTCCAGGAACCCTGGAGATGAGCATACACACGCTAACAAACCTCGAATTGCTGATGTCCTTGATATAGTACTCTTCGCCATAGTCACCGTGCGTTGTTGACGATGATCCGAGCCCCGTGATTGGCGGAGGTGCAGGGGAGGGGAATGTTGGAGGATGAGGCATTTGAGAGGGGAATGTTGGAGGGGAAGGATGTGTGAAACCTTGAGGAGGCATTGGGGGCCTATAACTTTCAATAAGATTCACAAGTTTCCCAATTTGATTTGTCAATAATACCAGGGAATTTTTAATCTCATGGACATCCCCATCGGTCTTCAACTGGTGCTCCTTTTGGGATGAGATACAATTCTCGACCGAAGAAAGATCGTCCACAAAAGGTGAAATGTGTTGAAGTTTTGTTTTTGGCATATGTGAGCCAACACTTCTCGTCCTCCTCCTTTTGTCCTTTCCAAAGGTCTTAGTCAGGGCATTATTTTCAAGGTCAAAGTCATCAGTAGGGCTCGAATCTGATTGACTGCTGATGGCCTCTATTGATTCCAGTGTCTTAGCCAAGTGCAGCAGGAATTTATTATCTTTGTCCCGTCGAGCATGAAGGAATAAGTTGGATCGATTTGGGTTTTTACCGGCATCTGGACCATCTTTTGTCCTACTCTCCCATTCATTCTTCAAATCCTCATATGATTTGGATCCCAGCCTATGGATATCAGTTTTTTGTGCCCTATTTTTTTTGTTTTGCTCCCTCTGGACCAACTTGTTTTCCTTCACCTCATTCTCCAAAAACTTATTCCACTGGTCCACCGGCATTTCAACATTGGGAGGCACTTTCTCTTTCAAAGCCAAAATATCGGAGCTCGCTGCCTCTTTCGGGAAATGTTTCTTCCGAAGGTTTCTCCTGTATGTCCTCAATCCTTCAGCAACCTGAGATAGAACCTTATTCTTGGAACGGTCAGGAAATGAGAAATGCTTGCAAAGTTGGTCATATATGTCATCTTTGACAGCTTGATCAATAAGGTTCCAATTGTCTGGTCCACCGACTCCCATGTTCATTTTTCCCAACAACAAACACCGGGCTTTAAAGTTCAGCACGTCATTCCTATCACCCGTCGGGTTATTCCCGAGAATGGAGAAGCCAATAGGCTTCTTTTCATTTGAGCGGGAGGCATCATGAGTGTTGGATTGGGGCGTTAAAGCAACGGGAGTGCTGGATTGGGGCGTAGGAGCACTTGGGGTTGGACTTGGTGAGGAGTGAATCATTGGTGGAGTTGTGAATTGCTCAGCCATTGGTGTTGAGAATCCGAGTCCTGCACGAGATGGTGAACCTCGTTGTGGTGTCACATCGGCACTTGGTACCCTAGGGTTGTTTCCTCTCGACATTATCTACAAAAATTAAAAAAAATAAGTGACTAAATAATTATAATAATAAGAAATTATAACTAATTAATCAAGCTTAATTAGTTATATATATATAGATAGATAGATACCTTTTCAAAGTAAGACTTTAGAATAAGTTCAATGTGTCTGATCTCCATCCATTCGATATTAGTTTTTAAGAACCTATGAATTTTTGCACGTGGCCAACTAGAAGGAAGGGTATCTATGATTGATGTGTAGATGTCAGTGACATGAACTCGAAATCCCCTATTTCTCAACTTGTTGGCAAGATTCAATTTTACGTGCATGTGGCGCGAGACATCACCGTCTATGTCAATGCTCTCTGTACGCAGTTGTATCCATAACGGGTGGATTTTTTTTCCGCCTTCTCCAACAACGTAACCAAGGTCAGGGCTATGTCGGGATTATGTGTGTGAAATATATTTTGTATAACGTCATCCCAGTTTTCTGGTAGAGAAAATAGAATACGATCGAACAAGTAATCTTGCTGGATATCAAAGCCATGATTTATAAGGTAGTTAAATTGTTCGATCTTTTTATTTCCGTACCTATAAATATGAGTACCCTCTATATGACGCACGCTAATAAAAGAGTTATGTGTGTGGTCTAATTGCAACCTGTCCCACTCTCGTTGACAGTATTTATCACCGTGCCTCATTTTTCCTGAGAAAAGTATACGAGGGCATGAATACGAGTCCTGCTATTAAGGTTTAGGTTTGAAAGTTATGAGAGTTTAAACATACATATACACATAAACAAGACAAGCATATGTGATATACTTTTTCATATGCAAATCAAGAGCACACCCAACAAATTTAATAACATATACATTTATCGACACAAGTATCAATTCAATAAATTCAACATAGTATCCAACAACCAAGCCAATAATATCTCACTATAGTAATGTGTACACGTGTTTGCGACTCATATGTCAAAAAAAATCATTTAATTATATTTTCTCAAAAAAACAGACACAGGTATATTTTGATTAAAAAAAATACACACATATACAATCTAGGGTTTATTGACATAATCTATACATACACACACATACAAGCTAGGGTTTATTGACATAATCTATACATACACACACATACTATTTAAGGTTTACTAAACCCTAATATTTTTTTGACATAAATCTTTACATACACATACATACAATCTATACATACACACACATACACACATACAAACGTAAATCTACACATACATACACAAAAATTAGGTCTTTAGTTAGAAATCACGAAATCCAAATGAATCAATACATACCAACTGAAATCGATTAGCCAAATGCAAATCCAACTGAAATCCAAATGCAAATCCAATAGAAATCCAACCGAAATCGCAGGTGCTCGAAATCGCAAAAACCCTAACAGCAACGAAGTCGGACGTAATAAATGAGAAGCTGGGAATATATCTTTTTAAGACCAGACTATGGTCACGGCCTAAAGCCCTGACTCGATGTGCGCGACCCATTAATGAGCATGATTTCTGGCGATTTTGACCTGGTCACGGCCAAGAGCCGTGACCCATTAATGACTTTGGCAATGGCGATTTCAAACTGGTCAAGGCCAAGAGCCATGACCCATGCGTGCGACCCATCACTTTCTTGGAGAACAATAGGGATTTCGATATCGTCACGGCTATGGGTCATGACCCATAATGCGTGACCCTTTTCCAATAGCCTTGGTGTTTGAATGATGTATAGTCACGGCTCATAGCCGTGACCCAGTCCCATAAATGGTCACGGCCCATGGCCGTGACCCTTAATGTGTGTGTTTTCTTCTTCGTCGCGCCATTAGTCACGGCCCAAGTTCGTGACCCATCCGCGACCAGTTTAAAGTGATTTTTGGCGCCAAACTGGTCACAACCTGGTCACGGATTTGGGCCATGACCGACCCGCGACCAGTTTGGAGGGAATTTTGGCGCCAAACTGGTCACGACCTGGTCAGGGACTCGGGCCGTGACCCTCTATGGTCAGGGATTTAGTCCGTGACCATTTCCAGAGCATGGATAATTTAATGTGGTAATAAAATTTGTCACACCAAATATTGAGTGGGTCACGGCCTAAGTCCGCGACCAGCTGGTCGCGGACTTAGGCCGTGACCCACTTGGTGTGACCATTCGCAGGATTTGGTGTAGTGAATGGAGGCAATAGGACACGCCTATAAAGGAGTTTGTGCTTAAACTTGGGGCTTAGACTTCGAGGACTTGGACTCCTTGGCCTTCTTAGCAGGTGGCTGAGAGGGCCCTTCTCCCGTTGTAGCTTCGGTTGAAGGGGCAGTTTATTTAGGAGCTACAATGACCTTGGGTTTCATGGAGGCAGTTGGGATCATTGGGAAATGAGGGGGTATCTCCTGGGGAGATTCTTTAATGGTTTTACTCAAGGCAAACTCAACCCTAAGCACGGAGTTCCCCTTAAGACCTAGTTCAAAAGAAGAGAAAGAAAGGACTGAGGGATATTGAGGGGGGACTGAATGTACTCACGGATCATTTCTAACTGCTGTAAATGTAACTTGGTGGCAAATGAGGTGGATACGTATCCATTTCTAATGGCACTAGGAAGGGTTACACGACCATCGATGGTGGACGTCACACCAAGCACCGCGGCTGCAGTATAGAAGGTGCAGGGTTCAACGAAAGTGTCCCTGGGGTGGTTGTGTTGAAACACAGGTCGAGGGCCCCCTGATCAAACCTGAACTGCCTACTACATCTATCAGGGTTGTAGGGCTCTGAGGTGTACCCCCATTCAGTATAGGAAGGAAGAAACCCGAGGGTAAATAGAAGCACCATGGCTTGCAAGGGATCTTCTATAACTGGGATGAACTTGACCGTTGTGGCCGCAGAAGGAAAGAAATCCTAACTATGGGAAAATATAGCTCACTATAGGGTCTCATCACAAAGGAGACCAAAACATCAAAAACTTCCATTATCTCCTTTCGAGTTTATTTTTTGTTAAAATATAGGAGGCATGGGCTTGATACCTCCCACAGGTAGAGGAATAGACTTGGCCGCGATGGTAGGAAAAGGGGTGTAAAGAAAGCCCATTAAAATGATGGTGTTGGAAAAATTGGCTAAGTTATAACGGCCCAGTGATCGTGCCATGTCTATATGGGTTTGATCCAACCAGGTGTAGAGGGACCCCAAGGAGATGGCGGCCAGAGGAAGGTTGAACCCCCTGGCCAAATGAATGGAAATATTTATCAGATCCCTCCTAAGTTGATCGTTGGGTTTCCCAGTCAGGAAGAAATATGAAAGCAACACAAGTATGTAGGCTGATAGTTCCAAGGATGTACCTATACCTCGGCCCATTATAGGACTGATATACTTCGGGGTCTCAGCTTCGAAAAAATAGTTGATGAGGGGAGTAAATGTGACTTTGTTCGAGGAACCAGTGCAACTACGGCAGATTCGATCAAGCTCAGCTCGATCAGCGGCCTCTTCAGCATCTAAGGCCTCATCGTGATATGTGAACTCACCCATTGGCTCAAACCCCAGGAGCTCATAGAAGTCCTCCAACGTAACATTGAACTCTCCCCATGTAATAAATAACGTGTGAGTTGTGATATTCCATATGGAAATTAGCACTTGGAGCACCGCATTGTGCTTAGACAGGGTGAACTCCCCAAACCAGTAGACTCGATGAAGCCTAACCTTTACAAGAGTAGTAGCATGAGAAATATGCATGTGTGTATGTCAGGCACTAAAATGGGATGGATACCCCCCGAGTGCTTCGAAGTCAATCTGAGAATAGGGAAGTCACCATGATCCAGGCGAAAATGCAGAGTCCCCTATGGGGGAAGATAGCCCCACTTTGATGAATCCATTTCCTCATCACCCAATAGTAAGGGGTTGAACTTGGATGAGAAATGGAAAGTCTTGCATGCATTAAAAAATTTATCATCTTCATCAAAGATGGGCGCCCGACGGTAGAAGCGTAGTTGGTCTTAACGAGCAGCATCCAGGGCAGCACCGCTAGGGGCAGCAGCAGCGCCTGAGGCGGCAGAGGGGGAGCCTGGATGAGCGGTGGTGCTGGAAACCTTAGAAGTACTTGAAGAAGCCATAATAGAGTGGCGATGAATGGTATAGCTGAGTAAGAAGAGCTATGGACAAAGAGGAAGGAGCACAACCACAGGTGGTGGCATAAAAGATGAGAAGGGAAGAGATTGAGTGAAGAAGTGGACAACAATGGAGGTTTGTGCACAGTTATCTCTCTCTCTACAGAAGACGGGAGCTTGAAGAAGATAACGAAAAGAGAAGGGTTTTGAAATAAAAGAGACGTTTGAAGCCTTTTAAACCAAACTTTTGAGTTTCCCACCATTGCACGTGCACGACCACCTATAATCATTTCAAATGAACACGTGGCACTTTGGGAAGTGTTTTAACAGCTGAAAAGATAGCGCCATGTCATTTACAAAGTGACACCTGGGGAATAGAAGGAGTTGCCTTCTTCAGTAAGTTTGAGTTTTGGCACCAGAATTTTTTGTCAAACATATCCAATAACTCCCAACGAAAAATATGTCCCAACGGTTAAAAAAAGCTATGGTGTCCCCTCGCCACAAGTCCAAACATTGTTTAAATGGTGACTCGACTGTATCGGAGATAATTTTTGCTTTTTTGAACATAGTGAGGCATTACAAGGGATAATTTCACGTACCAAGAATCAAAACGAGTATTTGAGAAGGTTAGCAGGCCTTTCGGGAGAATTTCAAATAATAAAAAGCTAGAACGATTGAAGCTCCGTATAAGGAAAAAGTGGTGATGTCCCTTCGTTAAAGCCCCAATAAGTTGCAGCGCTTCGGCTCAGGTACATCGGGGAGAATTTTACTTTTTCCTGGAGATTATAACGCTGTGGTTCTAACGAAAGAAAGGAGGCCAAAATTCTTACACACAGAGAAGGTTCATCGGATTGAAAAGTTTTCGTGCAGAAATTTCCTATTCCCACAATATATCTCTCCACGAAGGGTGAAATGTAAAGGGGGCTTTAAGTTAATCCTAAGATTAGCGATAATTCCCCAATTAGCAAACAATGTTTGGGATTAAGAAACCGGGGCAACTCAAGCGTGGCAACTCATACTTTAGCTTGTTGTGTTAGTCATATTGTATCTTTGTTTATATTGACTATGAGCTATAATGGTTGTAATGATGTAACGATAATAATGAGTTTTAGTGTGAGGTCAAACGACACTCGCTAGAGACTAGGCTTGGCAGGGGCTGGAAGAGTTTTCATGCTCTATCGAATGACCTCGTCGTGGGAACTTTAGAGGGAATTGGTTTGGAGTATTGAGAAGTGAGGCACCATTGGGGCTTGTCCTGACCATCTTAGATACACTTGGTAAAACATCGAAGGACCGTGGCCGTGGAACCTTGGGCGAAGCAGCTTGGAGTTCTATCAAGATTTGAGTCGTGAACCAAATAACCCTCTACTTAATATCACATCTACTATAAATGATGTCACTAGCCTCCTAAATAATGTCAGACATGCACTTGAGTAAAGCACCATGGTATTTGGGGCTGTTAGGAAGTTGGTGAGCCACCTCTGCGACAACATCCCCCTGACACACAGTGATTAGGCAAAAGGCATGTCTTGGAATTTGATGTTTATGATGTGGAGATAACTAGGGCATCAGGTATTTAATGTTTGTGACATAAAGTATGAGGGATATCTTTCACAGGCATTGATGACTGAGTTGCCTCGGGGGTGGTTTGGGGGATATTTAAGGACCCCAACCACCTTTGAGGAAGGGAGATCTTTTCTGAGAGTTTAGAAGTTATTGCTAGAGATAATATACATTAGAGAGAGAGTTATTACAAACCAGAGTTTTTCTTACTCACCCACCATTGTCATTTATTACGAAGATTTTAATAATTGATAGAGATTCTCGAGGGTGGTTAGTGTGTTTTGGCCACCTACCAAGGTGTATCTAGGGTTCTTACTTCTCTCTCCCTCTAGCTAAGTTACTTCTAAGTCCATTACTACTTTCTGAGTTATACATCAGAGATTTGTGAGATCAAACTGAGTTCATCTTCATTGAGTTTGTGTGTGGATGTCCTATAATTAATATAAGGTTTTGGCTAATTAACTTATCATTACTATACTCAAAAGGGTTTACGCCTCCATCTTATCTAAACTACCCTCTTACAAAGTGAAAACCATTGATAGACACCACATGATGTTTTAGGAAATAGGTATGCAGACCTAAGGGGAGAGGATGATCGATTAAGAGGATCGAGGTCGATTCTGAGGACCTAAGGTAATGTTAGGGATGGCCAATTCTATGGTCCAAGATCGATTTTGAGGACCTAGGATAGGGGGCAACCGATTTTGAGGGTTCAAGCCAATTCTGAGGGTTTTTAAGATACGGGTGACAAATTCTGAGGGTCAAAGCCAATTCTGAGGGCTTAAGCGAAGAGTGACCAATTCTGGGGCTTAAGTGGGGCGACCAATTCTAAGGTTCAAAGACAATTTTGAGGGCTTCAGTAGGGAGTGACCAATTTTTAGGGTCGAAGACAATTATGAGGGCTTAAGTGGGGCGACCAAATCTATGGGTCAAAGCCAATTATGAGAGCTTTAAGTGGAGATGACCAATTTTGTGGATCGAAGCCAATTTTGAGGTCCATGAGTAGAAGCGTCCAATTCTGTAGGTTAAAGACAAATACGAGGGCTTAAGTAGGAGTGACCAATTATAAGGGTTAAAGCCAATTTTGAGGGCTTAAGTGGGGCGACCAATTTTGCGGATCGAAGATAATTTCGAGGGCTTTAAGTGGGGTGACCAATTCTGGGGGTTGAATCCAATTCTGAGGGCTTTGGGTAGAGGTGACCAATTCTATAGGTCGAAGCCAATTCCGAGAGCCTTGATTAGAAGCGACCAATTCTACGGGTTGAAGATAATTATGAGCGCTTAAGTAGAAGCGACCAATTCTGAGGGTCGAGGTCAAGTTTGAGGACCTTGAGTATAAGTGACCAATTCTGAGGGATTTAAGTGGGGTGTGGAGTATAGTTTTTTGAGAAAATTTGGAGAATCCTCTGGGGAAAAGATACTAATCCGAGGACTGGATATAGCCCTGCTGGGGAATGTTTTGATTTTTGATGTGTCCCTTGGGATGTTACTAGGGAGATATCCAATTGGATTTGAGAATTCCACTAACGAAATAATTTTGGGATTCTGTTAAGGATTTTGTGGGGTTTAAGCTAGGGGAGAAAATGTGGCATTAAATCAGTTGGGGATTTAAGAAGCTTGAAATAAGGTTTTTCTTGATGAAAAAAGTTTTAAGGAATTTTTAGGATTTTCTGGCATTTTTTTGGTTTTTTTGTACAAAATTTTAGGGAGGTGCCGACGAGAAGGGTGTAGAGGGAACCAAATGGTAGTGGCACGGTCTTTTGGACTACCTTGGGCAGGTGAAGGGATAGTGCAAATCAGTATGTGGTAGAGGACTACCAATAGACATGCCCGTTAGCCTCCTATAAAAAGGGAAGAGATTTCTTTATTTTTCACATTTTTTAGATCTTCTATCTGCTTCCTTTCTTTTATGTGAACTATTCTAGCATTCTTTTCTTTTCCAAGACTAGAAAATGGCAGATTTTCAAGCAATGCGGTCCACATGGCGTGGTTGACTGTTGATGACTGGGAGCATTTAGAGTGGTAGGCCAGGGTGCTCCTAGTGCTAGCTAATGAGAATTCCTTCCACTCGTTTGAGACTGTTGTGGATGAGCGAACTCTTGTGCATGAGCCTGCACACCATCGATCATCTAGGGTGGTGAACCCTATTGGTTATGTAAGTGTTAATGACCTTTGGTATTTCCTTTTTCGTTTGTGTATTTTCTTTTTCTTTTTTTAATTTTGACAAGGGTTTTTCCTTTTGCTTTAACAAACTGATAAATCTACGTCGAACTTACGTTCAGAGGGGACGATAGGGTTTGAGAACATCTGGGAGCATCTTCGTCCAGTGGTGTGCAGGGTGGTTTCATTAACATGTTTTAGTAGTTTGGCATGTGCATTGGATGAGATACCCCATTGACGGTTAACCTCTGTGCCTTGGGATATAGGTGGTGGGATACTACCCACACCATGCATTTTGATTTTGGGGAGATGATAGTGACTCCCATTGATGTACAACAGCTTCTGGGGATACACTATGAGGGGGCCCAAATATAGGTGGATCGAACTTTGTGGGTGACACCCATGGCGGTGGAGGTGGCATTGAGTGATATGAGGTGGATAGTCTCAGGGGACTCCATCCGTCTCTCTCTTTTGAAGGAGGTTTTTTTAAGTCGACAAATTTATAAGACTGACGGGATGGAAGTGCAAAAGATGGCCCATTTATTTATTCTTTTATTGTTGGGAGGGTTTTTGGCGGCTACGAGTGGAGATATTGTCCACTTGTGGTTTTTGCTTTATTTTAGGGTATTTTCAAATATTTGTCTCTTTGACTGGGGGATCTTGGCTTTGGCAACCCTTTATTTATCTTTGGATTCATTCAGTCGGTGCTGTCGACAGACCTTTTCTAGCGCCACATATCTTTTGGAGGTATTTTTTCCTTTTTGCATTTTTCCTTTATGCATTTCCCTTTATGCATTTTATTTCTTTTTTGATTCCTTGATTACTTTCTTCTGAGTTATGACCCTTGTCCTTTGCAGACATTGTTATATGAGGTGAGTGGGCTTAATGCCCAAATGATAGGTTTGAAGACTTCTTCTATATGTATCAATATTGAAAGTTCAACCGACAGTCGATGCAGTCTCTTTCTTTAGCGATGGTGCGTTAGGTCTTAAATGGCCTAACGAGCGATCAGGTAAGTTTTTCTTTCCTTTTGAGACCACTTTTCTTATATGACCTTTTTTAGATATTGATTTTCTGCTGGGATCTTATAGGTGACCTTATATCCCTGGGGGACGACCATCAAGCACAGGGGGTGACCGGGGGGAATGCACAACTGCATCGGCTGCTGGCACACGAGTTTGGCTAATCCTGTATTTAGGGGGGAGAGTAGTCCAAAGGTGGTGGAGTAAGAGGTGATGGTGCTACCAGCAAGGCCCCCGAGGTACATGAGGCAGGAGAAAAAGATGCTGGAGGAGGTGAGGGTGGCGACCATGGTCGGCGAGCCTTACTCATAGTATACATACACAACGGGGACTTATGATTATTTGGATTTTATGTCGAGCTGGATGATGACTCCAAGCATATATGACGTTATGCCTCTTCCCCCTGCAGTTTCTGGTAGGGGAAGGAGTCATTATATAGGGTCTGCCACAGTGCGGGTAGTTCATCGATATCAGCAACGGCGATAAAGTCAGAGGTTCCATTGCAGTGGCTACCTCCTCCCTCCTATAACATCATATGGCCCGAGGGAGTATCTGGTCGTATGATACATCACCCCAATGGAATGGACCCATAGGTGTTGGGGATGATGGAGGCCTTCCTTCAGCCATAGGTATATCCTTTCATTTCTTTGACTTTTGTTTCCCTGATTTCTTTCTTTGCCTCAGACTGACTGATTTGCTTTTTTCTTATTTTCCTGGAGTACATCCAGGTGTCGACTACCTGTATGAAAGACATTCGAGATTGGGTGGCTTCTGTAACAGCTCATATCTAAGATTCGATCTTGGTTCCTTCTTCCTTGGTGCCATCTTCTTCATCTGGGGAGGGGTCTGGATCAGGTAGTGGGAGCTCTTGAGCTCGTCGACGGGGAAAGAGCATACGACGTAGGGATGAGGGGCTTTAGAGAGATAGAATGTTTTTGGGTGGTTCGGGATGAGTCACGTTATTTTTATGTTTTTCCTAGAAGGAAAATATAATGACATAATATATATGCAATGAATGAGGTTTTATTTGTTTAGCTTTATCTTTTAATGACTTAATTCACTTATTTCTTTATTTACCGAGACTGTAAAAAAGGATAAATTTGGCCTAAAGAATAAAAATAATTTTTTTGAGTTTTGTATTTTGGCAAAGAAGGAAAAAGAGAATTTGCTAAAAATGGCGGGATGCCAATCGACATACCCCTTGTCCTACCTATTGGTAGGTCAATCCAGTCCAATCACCCCAAGGCTTGATTGCACTTTCTATGACTACTTGGTCCTTGATGGGGGTAGGGTTTCATTCGAATTTTGTTGTACTCTTATCTCTATCCAAGTTTTTCAAGTATAAAAAGGGGTAATGGTGGAATGTTTTCTTCACCCTTCCACATTTCCTTTCTTTTTCTAGCTTCTTGCTTATTTTCTTATCATTTCCAACATGTCGCTTCCTGTAACCATTGAATTTTCCTCATACCTCAAAAATTTAGAGTATATGTGCTCATATAATGTAGACTACGATGCCTTCAACATGCGTCGAGATTCATTGTGGCACAACCAACCTATTGACTAGAACATGAAAATGGCATCGGTACAATTATGGTACCTTGAGGATCATGTCTTTCGCTTTGGCATGGACGAAGTCTGCTCAACTTATGGGTAGTTCTCTTCTATGCTGGGGGTAAACCACAGTGTTGCGGGGACCATGCTTGAATTCTCTCGGTATCCTCATGAGTTGTTAGTAGGGCTTCTTTATATCTCACCCTCGGTGGCTTGGTCATTGGTTACTTGAGGAATGATCTATCTCCCGACTTTACTTTAGTCCATGTGTCTATAGGATATTGGTGATGTGGGTTATGCCATAGTCCTCACCCTTGGATTAACTTCAAAATTACTATTGGTGACTGGGGACCTACTGTTGGATATTTAACTTGCTGCAATCACCACGTGGATGTCATATCTCCACAACCCTGCGAGGATGATACTAGTATAGACACTGAATGGTCTAGATGCTTGGCAAGAAGAACGTTTTCACTTTCTGAGGGGTAGCCCCATTATACTGTTCATGTGGCTGTCGAAGAGATTATTTTTGCCAGCCCCTCCTAAATATCCCCTGACAGTTGTGCCAAATTTCTTCACTCACTACTTCATCAGTTTCGATCCGAATATCGAGAACTGGGAGAACTAGTTTGTAGAGCACGAGGATCAATGTCTAGGCTGGTCAGTACCCTGGCGGGGGGAGTTACAGTCCCTTCTAGAACTAGGGGAATACTAGTATGTTTGGTTGGTTGGCCTCCGATATACCTCTTTCTACTTTTTTTGGCAGCTCCTGTGCTAATTTGGATGGGAACCGATTGTGACTTCCCATGTTTTGGACTTTTTTCCTGTAGAGGATTTGACGAAAGGCAAGTGCATGAGACTGGGATCTTTGTGAGAGAATCGTGATCCATCGACATGTCCTTCCTAATTTATTGGCGGAGTTTGGCATATTTTTGGGGACTACATGAAATGGCTGTGGAGGAATGGAGTGGCTAAGATGTTATCCAAAGAGACCGGGTAAAGGTGGATGCCCTGTTTGACACCATGGAGGGAGGTGTTGTGGTTTTTCGTAGGCTGGTCAGGGCTTACCGTTCCATGGATCACTTTTGATATTCCATCCAAGTAGGGGAAGTTTGGGGAAACCAAGATTTAGATGCTGATGATGGGGTTGGTTCTTCTAGCAGCCACGGGTAGGCCCTTTTATGAAGCTGGAGATTTTGGTGTTTTTTTGTGAAGCTCTTAAGATGGTTATTTGTTTGGTTGCTGGGAATAATTTTGGGAAGTTTATAAATAGTTTGTTTTTTATTTATATAATAATAAGGTTAGGTTGACGGGGGAAGATATTTGACTCCTTATGCTGATATTTCGTGTAATCGTACCGACATTTTCCAAAGTGGAATAAAAAAATATTTTAATTATATTGTTGTGCCTCTTGATGAGTTTTTGCATTTGAGTTATCTATACTAATTGCTAAGGCATGCATAATCCTTTTGTTCATGTAAATGATAAAATGAATTATCGTTCTTGGGGATAAGAAAACAATAACATTTTGTGAAAAAGAAGGGGGTCGTGCTCGTGTAAAGCGTATGAGTTGCTATGTACCTAAGGGGGTTTTAAAAATTTTGAAAGTAAAATTTTTTTTAGAGGATTAGGACCACATAGTTTTGAGTAGAGGGAAATGAAGATTTTTTATAATAAAAGGGAGATGAGAAGAGTCGTAGGGCGCCAAATTTCAGACTAGGGGTAGAATTTCTTATGACGATCGAGGTTGACTGGACGAGACATTTATTCCCCATTGAGGTCAGTGAGCATAGCAACGCCACCAGATAGGATTTTCCTTATAATGTAGGGGCTTCTCTAATTAGGCTTGAATTTCCCTCTGGGGTCCCAGATGGGCCATGTGATTTCTTTAAGGGATAAATGCCCTTCTCGAACACCACAGTACTGGACTCTTGCGTTATATGATCGTCCTATTCAATGATGGTACCCTCGTATATGATATAGATCTTTCAGTCTCCTTTCGTCCAAGAGTGACAACTCGTCAAGACGACTTTGATTCTACTCTTCTTTGTTGACATTGCTTTCAATCATGATGCGTAGTGAAGGAATTTCTAGCTCAATGGGTAGGACTGTTTCCATGCCGTATACCAGAGAGTAAGGGGTAGCCCCAGAAAATGCTCAAACTGAAGTGCGGTAGCTCCATAGGGCTTACAAGATCCGTTCTGTCCAATCTCGATAACTATCTCTCATATTGCTGATGATTTCTTTGAGGTTCTTATTAGCGGCTTCGACTGCACCGTTGGTTTGAGGTCGATAGAGAGAACATTTGTGTCTCTGAATCCCATACTCGTCGACCAATTCTATGACTTATGCCTTAAAATATAATTCGCTGTCTGACACTAGCTCGTGCGGGACCCCATATCGATAGATGATATTTTTCCAGATGAACTTGTATACCTTTTTGGCATTCAACACATTATATTACTTGACTTTGACCCATTTGCTGAAGTAATCAATGGAAACCATGATGAATTCATATTCGTTGGAGGCCTTGGGTGTAACTTTCCCTATGATGTCGATGCCCCATGTGGAGAATGACTAGGGAGAAGTCATGTTGTATAATTCTGGTGGCGGAAAGTGCTTGAGATTGGAACACTGTTAGTATTTAAGGCATCTTCGAACATAGGCGATGCAATCCTGAACCATGGTAGTCCAATAGTAACCTTGTCAGAAGATATTCTTGGCAAGAATATGGCCATTCATGTGGGGTCTACACTCCCCATTATGGATTTTTTGCATCATCTCTTTAATGTCATCCTCTACTATGTAGTGTAAGTGGGTTCCATGAAAGTTACTCTTGAACAGTGCTTTATCGCAGACAATGTACTGGGTAACCAGTTTAGGAAGGGTTACTCGGTATTTCTTGTTAGGATCTTGGGGATACCTACCATGCTTAAGGAGGCGCCAAATATCATAGTACCAAAAATTGGTTATATTCGGATCTTCTTCTGTGATAATCTCAATGTGGTAGTAGTGGGTAAATTAACTTGCTTTTGGACTTGGAAGGTGGCCATCGTTATTCCTTCAGGCATGTTGATCATAAAAGGTAAGGTAGAAAGGCCATTAGCTAAAGTATTCCTTTCTCAGGGCAGGTAGTGGAAGGTTATATCATAGAATCAGGAGGCCAACTCTTCTATGTGGGCGTGGAAGTGTAAGAGATTTTTGCCTTTAAGTTTGCATTTTTTGAGGACCTAGCCAATGATGAGGGTTGAATACCCGAATACATCTAGGCATAAGATTCCTTTCTTGAGATCGACTTTGAGGCCTACGATTCATGCCTCATATTCGATCATGTTATTAGTGAAGGGAAAATCCAAATTGATGGGAATAGGAGTGTGAGAGTAATCAGGGGTGATTAATAGTATCCTAATGCCACATCTTTTCTTTTTGGAAGCATTGTTAAAGAACATTTTCCACTGGAGGTATTCTTGGGTGGTACAAAGGATATTTTCATTCGGGAACTCATAAATCCAAACATCAGTTTCTTCCATAGGTTAGTCAATGAGGTAGTCAGAGGTAGATCTTACTTTCACGGCTTTCTACGTGGGATACACAATATCAAATTCGGCCAGCAGCATTAACCATCGGGTCATTCGACTAGACATGACAGGTTTCTCGAGCAGGTATTTGATAAGATCCATTAGGGATACAAGTCTGAAGGGAAAAAGGAACATGTTGTCTCATAATTTTTGGGTGACCTAGACAAGGGCGACACATGCTTTCTCCAAGGCAGTGTATTTAACTTCGTACCCAGCCAACTTACGATTGGTGTGGTAAATGGCTTTCTCTTTATAGGACTCTTCAAGGTATTGGGCCAATAAGTCCCCAACTGTGGTGTGTGTTATGATTAGGTATAAGAGTAGGGGTAAACCAAGTTATGGTGGCATGATTACCGGAGGTGGGGTTAGTTATTGCTTGATTAGGTCAAAGGCCTCCTAGCAAGCTTCATTCTAAACCTTAGTTGAATCCTTCTGGAGGAGTTTGAATATGGATTCACAAATGGAAGTCCACTAGCTGATGAACTGGCTGATATACTATAATTTTCCAAAGAATCCTCAGACTTCCTTCTCTATTCGGGGTGGTGGAATTTCGAGTATGTCTTTCAGCTTAGCCTGATCAGTTTCAATTCCTTTATTGCTAACCATGAATCCTAAGATCTTTCCTTTGTTAATGCCAAAAACACATTTCTGTGGGTTAATTATCATCTAGTATCTCCGTAGTCTCTCGAAGAACTTCTTAAGAGCCTAAACATGACCTTCCCAACTTTTAGACTTGATGATCATATCGTCCACGTATATCTCAACTTCTTTGTGCATCAGATCATGGAAGATAGTTGTGGTAGCCCTCTGGTAGGTTAACCTCTTTATCTTTTAGACCAAATGACATAATAATGTAATACAATGTTCCCCAAGGAGTGATGAATGCAGTTTTATCTTGATGATCAGTGTGTGCATCTTGATTTGATTGTATCTAGAATTTTTTTCTAAGAATGACTTAAGAGCATGCCTGGTTGTGTTGTTTATAATCATGTTGATGTTGGGTAGCGAATAATCATCTTTTGGGGAGGACTTGTTCAAATATTGGTAATCAATGCACATGAAAACCTTTCCTCCATATTTCATTAATGGTATAATTTTAGCTAGACATATGAGATACTCAATTACCCGGCTGAAGCCTAAACTTAACTATTTGACCAATTCTTCCTTAACCTTGAGTGACCATTCAGTGCGGAGCTTTCATAGTTTTTGTTTGACTAGTTTGCATTCTGGGAGCATTGGAATCTCGTGCTGAACTATCCCAAGATCAATGATAGGAATGTAATCATAGGACCATGCGAAGACATCCACAAATTCCTTCAGCAATTCCTCAAGTTGCTATCGCTCTTACTCATCAAGGGTGGACCTTATCCTAATCTCGCGCAGTTGGGTACTAGAACCGAGATTAATAATAATAGTTTCATCTACATTAACTTGAATGCGATTATGTTATTTATTAATAACCTTATTAAGATTAGTAAAGAATGGTTCATTTGAAAAATCATCATCATCAAGAGTTTGATTAAAATCAAGATAGTTAATGTAAGGCATAACAAGATACTCAAAATCTTAGTTTATTTCGTTGTTGGGAAAAATAGTGTTGAGAACCGCATCAAAGGAGGTCTCAATTACATCAAAATAGGGAGGAAAAATAAAAGAAGAGGAAATGGGATAAACATATGGGTTGGGTCACATTTCATCAGGTATAACTAGTATATCATGCCAGTTGAGGAGAGGTGCATTAACAACTGTGATCATAGGGAATGAATTCGACGATGTAGCACTTGAGTGGACCATGAAGAGTGTTATCCCTAGTGTCAGCAAGCTGAATGAATCCTTGGAGTTACTTCCCTCAGAATATATGGTAGTATCTATAGTCTTCAGTTGCACATGATGTTGGGAACCTTCAACCCATGATTAACTGTCTTGAAAGAAGATCTCCATTCCTGGCTTCATCTACTTGTCAAAGATGGAAAAGGGGAAATTTTCACCCCCTTTGATGAATATTCCTTTCAAAGAATCCCTTAAGATAGTCTTGGAACTTTTTAGCCTTCTCCTTAACCAACACTACACCAAATCCTGCGAGTGGTCACGCTCAATTATTCACGGCCCAAGTCCGCGACCAGCTGGTCGTGGACTTGGGCCGTGACCATCTCATTTTTTTTCATGACCATATTCATTACCACACTAAATTATCAATGCTCTGGAAGTGGTCACGAACCAAATCCCTGACCACCGTGGGTCACGAACCTGGGCTGTGACCAGGGCATGACCATATTCAATTCCACACTAAATTATCAATGCTCTGGAAATATTGGTGCATCGCACAGGACCAATGTAACTCGTAGGGACTAACCGTGCAATCACGGGATTCCCAATTTGAGAATATGACGATAATTTGAAAATATCATAACTAAAGCTTAAAAATGGCATTAGAGGGCAAAACCCCGAAACAACACACTGAACGATCCCGTAAGATGCACCAACACCTCGCACGGGACCAATGTAACTCGTAGTAACTGACAGCGCGATCACAGGACCCCCCATTTAAGAATACGATGATAATTTAAAAATATATAGACTTAGGCTTAAAAACATGGCGTTAGAGGGTGAAAACCCGAAATAGCCCCCGAACAGCCCCGTGGGAGGCACCAACACCTCCCACGGGACCAATGTAGCTCGTAGGAACTGACCGCGCAACCATGGAACTCCCGGTTTGAGAATACAATGGTAATTTGAATATTTCTAGACTTAGGCTTAAAACCATAGCGTTTAAAGGTAAAAATCCAAAATATCCACTAAACGGCCCCGTGGGTGGTACTAACACCTCCCACGGGACTAATGTTACTCGTAGGAACTGATCATGCAGCCATGGGACTCCCGATTTGAGAATACGATGATAATTTGAATATTTCTAAACATAGGCTTAAAAACATGGCATTAGTGGGTGAAAACTCGAAACAGCCCCCGAACGGCCCCGTTAGTGGCACCAACACCTGGCATGGGACCAATGCAACTCATAGGAACTTATCG
Source organism: Sambucus nigra (assembly GCA_949130495.1). Classification (NCBI taxonomy): domain Eukaryota; kingdom Viridiplantae; phylum Streptophyta; class Magnoliopsida; order Dipsacales; family Adoxaceae; genus Sambucus; species Sambucus nigra. The sequence goes on along the minus strand of OX422216.1, from coordinate 459,522,148 downwards.
CGTGATCACGGAACTCCCGATTTGAGAATACAATGATAATTTAAAAATAACAGGACTTAGGCAAAACATGACGTTAGTGGGTGAAAACCCGAAATAGCCCCAAAACGACCCCATGGGTGGCACCAACACTACGCAAGGAACCAATGTAACTCGTAGGAACTGACCGTGCGATCATGGGGACCCCAATTTGAGAATACAACGAGAATTTAAAAATATGAGGACTTATGCTTAAAAACAAGGCGTTAGAGGGTGAAAACCCAAAACAACCCCCAAACGGCCCCGTGGGAGGCACCACCACTCCCACGGGACCAATAAAACATGTAGGAATTGACCACGCAGCCACGGGACTCCTAGTTTGAGAATGCGATGGTAATTTGATTATTTACAGACTTAGGATTAAAAATATGGCGTTTAAAGGTAAAAACCCTAAACAGCCCCCGAACGGCCTCGTGGGAGGCACCAACACCTCGCACGGGACCAATGTAACTCGTAGGAACTGATAGCGCAGCCAGGGGACTCCCAGTTTGATAATATAATGATAATTTAAATATATCTAAACTTAGGCTTAAGAACATGGCGTTAGTGGCTGAAAACCTGAAACAACCCCCGAACGGCCCCATGAGTGGCACCAACACCTCACACGGGATCAATGTAACTCGTAGGAACTGATCGCGTAGCCACGAGACTCCCAGTTTGATAATACGACAATAATTTTAATATTTATACATTTAGGCTTAAAAATATGCCGTTAGTGGGCAAAAACTCGAAACAGCCCCCGAACGGCTCCATGAGTGCCACCAACACCATGCTCGGAACTAATGTAACTCGTAGGAACTGACCGCGTGATCATGGGGCCACCGATTTGAGAATATGATGAGAATTTAAAAATATGAGGATTTAGGTTTAAAAACATGACGTTAGAGGGTGAAAACCAAAAGCAACCCCCGTACGGCCTTGTGGGAGGCACCAACACCTCCAACGGGACCAATATAACTCGTAGGAACTGACCGCGTAGCCACGGGACTCCCGGTTTGAGAATATAGTAGTAATTTGAATATTTCTAGAATTAGGTTTAAAAACATGGCGTTTAAAGATAAAAACCGAAAACATCCCATGTACAGCCTCGTGGGTGGCACCAACACCTCCCCCGGGACAAATGTAACTCGTAGGAACAGAACGCGCAGCCACGGGACTCCCAGTTTGAGAAAATGATGATAATTTGAATCTTTCTAGATTTAGGCTTGAAAACATGGCGTTAGTGGGTGAAAACCCGAAACAACCCCCGAACGGCCCCGTGAGTGGCACCAACACCTCGCAAGGGAGCAATGTAACTCTTAGGAACTTACCACGCACATCACGGGTCTCCCGATTTGAGAATACGCCGATAATTTAAAAATATCAGGACGTAGACAGAACATGGCGTTAGTGGGTGAAAACCCAAAACGGCCCGTGAGTGGCACCAACACGACGCACAAGACTAATGTAACTCGTAGGAATCGACCGCGCGATCACAGGACCTCCGGTTTGAGAATACGATAAGAATTAAAAAATATGAGGACTTAGGCTTAAAAACATGGCGTTAGAGTGTGAAAACCCAAAACGGCCCCCGATGGACCCCGTGGGAGACACGAACACCTCCCACGGGACCAATATAACTCGTAGAAAGTGACCGCGTAACCACGGGACTTTCGGTTTGAGAATACAACAATAATTTTAATATTTCTAGAATTAGGCTTAAAAACATGGTGTTTAAAGGTAAAAATCGGAAACAGCCCCCTACGGCCTCGTGGGTAACACCAACACATCCCATGGGACCAATGTAACCCATAGGAACTGACCGCGGAGCCATAGGACTCCCGATTTGAGAATAAGACAATAATTTGAATATTTTTAGATTTAGGCTTAAAAACTTGGCATTAGTGGCGAAAATGAGAAATAGCCCCCGAAGGTCCCTGTGAGTGGCATCAACACCACGCACGGGACCAATGTAACTCGTAGGAACTAACCGTGTGATCACGGGACCACCGATTTGAGAATACGATGAGAATTTAAAAATATGAGGACTTAGGATAAAAAAATGACGATAGAGGGAAAAAACTCAAAATAGCCCCCGAACGACACTGTGAGTGGCACCAACACCACGCACGGAACCAATGTAACTCATAGGAACTGATCGCGAGATCACTGGATCCTCGAGTTGATAATACGAAGAGAATTTTAAAATATGAGGACTTAGGTTTAAAAACATGGCGTTAGAGGGTGAAAACCCAAAACAGCCCCCGAACGCCCCCGTGGGAGGCACTAAAACCTCCCATGGGACCAATTTAACTCGTAGAAAATGATTGCGTAGCCACGGGACTCCCGGTTTGAGAATACGATGATAATTTGAATATTTCTAGACTTAGGCTTAAAAACATGGCGTTTAAAGGTAAAAACTCGAAACAGGCACCCTACGGCTACGTGGGTGGTACCAACACCTCCCTGAGGACGAATGTAACTCATAGGAATTGACCGCGCAGCCAAGGGACATGATGATAATTTGAATATTTCTAGAATAGGCTTAAAAACATGGCGTTAGTGGGTGAAAACTCAAAACAGCCCCCAAACGGCCCTATGAGTGGTACCAACACCTCGCAAGGGAGCAATGTAATTCATGGGAACTTACCGCACAATCACTGGTCTTTAGGTTTGAGAATATAAAGAAAATTTAAAAATATCAGGACTTAGGCAAAACATGGCATTAGTGGGTGAAAACCCGAAACAACTCCTGAATGTCCTCGTGAGTGGCACCAACACCACGAACGGGACCAATGTATCTCGTAGGAACCGACCGCAAGATGATGGGACCGCCATTTTGAGAATACGACGAGAATTTGAAAATCTGAGGAATTAGGCTTAAAAACATGACGTTAGAGGGTGAAAACCCAAAATAAGCCCCGAACGGCCCTGTGAGAGGCACTAACACCTCCCACTGGACTGATGTAACTCGTAGGAACTGATCGCACAACCAGAGGACTCCCGGTTTGAGAATACTACAGTAATTTGAATATTTCTAGACTTAGGCTTAAAAACATGGTGTTTAATGATAGAAACACGAAACAGCCCCCGTACAACCCCGTGGATGGCACCGACACCTCCCACGGGACCAATGTAACTCTTAGGAACTGACAGCGCAGCCAAGGGACTCCCGATTTCAGAATACGATGATAATTTGAATATTTCTAGACTTAAGCTTAAAAACGTGGCGTTAGTGGGTAAAAAGCCAAAACAGCTCCTGAAGTGACACCAACACCTTGCACAGGACTAATGTAACTCATAGGAACTTACCGTGTGATCACGGGACTCTCGGTTTGAGAATACGATGATAATTTAAAAATATCAGGACATAGGTAAAACATGGCGTTAGTGGGTGAAAACCCGAAACAACTCCCGGATGACCCAGTGAGTGGCGCCAACACCACACACGGGACCAATGTAACTCGTAGAAACTGACCGCGTGATCACGAGAACCCCGGTTTGAGAATACATCAAGAATTTGAAAATATGAGGACTTAGGCTTAAAAACATGGCGTTAGTAAGTAAAAATCCGATAGAGCCCCGGAACGGCCCCGTGAGTGGCACCAACACCTCATACGGGTTCAATGTAACTCGTAGGAACTTATCGTGCGATCATGGGACTTCCAATTTGAGAATACGATGATAATTTACAAATATCAAGACATAGGCAAAATATGGCGTTAGTTGGTGAAAACTCGGAACAGCCTCCGAACGGCCACGTGAGTGGCACCAACACCACGTACAGGATTAATGTAACTCATAGAAACTGACCGCATGATCACGGGACCCCCGGTTTGTAAATATGAGGGCTTAGGCTTAAAAATATGGTGTTAGAGGGTGAAAACCTGAAACAGCCCCCGAACGGCCCCGTGGGAGGCACCAACACCTCCCATGCGACCAATGTAACTCGTAGGAACTAACCACACTTCCACAGGACTCCTAGTTTGAGAATACAATGATAATTTGAATATTTCTAGACATAGGCTTAAAATCATGGCGTTTAAAGGTAAAAATCCAGAAGATCCCCTGAACGGCCCCGTGGTTGGCACCAACACGTACCATGTGACCAATGTAACTCTTAGTAACTAACCGCGCAGCCACGGGACCCTCGGTTTGAGAATATGACAATAATTTGAACATTTCTAGATTTAGGCTTAAAAACATGGCGTTAGTGGGCGAAAACCTGAAACAGCCCCCAAACGGCCCCGTGAGTGCCACCAACACCACGCTCGGGACTAATGTAACTCGTAGAAACTGACCGCGCGATCACGGGGCCACCGATTTGAGAATATGACAAGAATTTGAAAATATGAGTTCTTAAGATAAAAAACATGACGTTAGAGGGTGAAAACCCGAAACAGTCCCCGAACGGCCCTGTGAGTTGCACCAACACCACACATGGGACCAATGTAACTCGTAGGAACCGATCGCGTGATCACAGGATCCCCAATTTGAGAATACGATGAGAATTTGAAAATATAAGGACTTAGGTTTAAAAACATGGCGTTAGAGGGTGAAAACCCAAAACATCCCCCGAACGGACCCGTGGGAGGCACCAATAGCTCCCACGGGACCAATGTAACTCGTAGAAACTGACTGCGCAGCCACGGGACTCTCGATTTGAGAATACGACGGTAATTAGAATATTTCTAGACTTAGGCTTAAAAACATGGCATTTAAAGGTAAAAACTAAAAATAGGCCCCCCTACGGCTACGTGGGTGGTACCAACACCTCCTACGGGACCAATGTAACTTGTAGGAACTGACCATGCAGCCATGGGACTCTCGGTTTGAAAATACGACGATAATTTGAATATTTATAGATTTAGGCTTAAAAACATGGCGTTAGTGGGTGAAAACCCATAACAGCCCTCAAACGGCCCTATGAGAGTCACCAACACTTCGCAAGGGAGCATTGTAACTTATAGGAACTTACCGCGCGATCACGGGTCTTCCGATTTGAGAATACGATGATAATTTAAAAATATCAGGATGTAGGCAAAACATGGCGTTAGTGGGTGAAAACCCTAAACAGCCCCCGAACAGCCCCCTGAGTGGCACCAACACCACGCACGGGACCAATGTAACTCGTCAGAACCGACCGCGCGATCATGGGACCCTCGATTTGAGAATTCAACGAGAATTTGAAAATATGAGGACTTAGGCTAAAAAACATGACGTTAGAGGGTGAAAACCCAATACAACCCCCGAATGGACTCGTGGGAGGCACCAACACCTCCCACAGATCCAATGTAACTCTTAGGAACTTATCGCACGATCATAGGACTTCCAGTTTGAGAATACGATGATAATTTAAAAATATCAGGACTTAGACAAAACATGGCGTTAGAGGGTGAAAACCCAAAATAGTCCCCGAACGACCCCGTGGGAGGCACTAACACCTCCCACGGACCAATGTAACTCGTAGAAACTGACCATGCAACCACGAAACTCTTGGTTTGAGAATACGATGGTAATTTGAATATCTTCTAGACTTAGGCTTAAAAACATGGCGTTTAAAGGTAAAAATCTAAAAGAGACCCCGAACGGCCTCGTGGGAGGCCCCAACACGTCACACAGGACCAATGAAACTCGAGGAACTGACCGCGTAGTCACGGGACTCCCGATTTGAGAATATGATGATAATTTGAATATATATAAACTTAGGCTTAAAAACATGGCATTAGTAGGTGAAAAACCCAAAACAGCCCCCTAACGGCCCCGTGAGTGGCACCAATACCTCATACGGGACCAATGTAACTCATAGGAACTTATCGCATGATCATGGGACTGTCGATTGAGAATACGATGATAATTTAAAAATATTAGGACTTAAACAAAACATGGAGTTAGTGGGTGAAAACCCAAAACAACCCCCGAACGGCCCCGCGAGTGCACCAACACCACGCACGGGACCAATGTAACTCGTAGGAACTGACCTGGCGATCACGGGACCACCGGTTTGAGAATACGACGAGAATTTAAAAATATGAAGACATAGGATAAAAAATATGATGTTAGAGGGTGAAAACTCAAAACAGCCCCATGGGAGGCAACAACACATCCCACGGGACCAATGTAACTCGTAGAAACTGACGGCACAGCCATGGGACTCCCAGTTTGAGAGTACGATGGTTATTTAAATATTTCTAGACTTAGTCTTATAAACATGGCGTTTAGAGGTAAAAATCCGAAACAGCACCCGTACGGTCCCGTGGGTGGCACCAACACCTTCGACAGGACCAATGTAACTCATTAGAAATAACCGCGCAGCCACATTACTAATGGTTTGAGAATACGTAGATCATTGCACGGGACCAATGTAACTCGTAAGAAATGACCATGCGATCACGGGACCCCCAATTTGAGAATACGACGAGAATTTAAAAATATGAGGACTTAGGCTTAAAAACATGGCGCTAGCGGGTGGAAACCCAAAACCTCCCGCGAACGTTCACTTGGGAGGCACCAACTCCTTCGACGGGACCAATGTAAATAATAGAAACTGACCGCACATCCACGAGGCTCCCGATTTGAGAATACGATGGTAATTTTAATATTTCTAGACTTAGTCTTAAAAACATGGCGTTTAGAGGTAAAAATCGAAAATAGCCCCTACAGCCCCGTGGGTGGAGCCAACACCTCCCATAGGACCAATGTAACTCGTAGAAACTGACTGCGTAGCCACGAAACCCCCGATTTGAGAATATGACAATAATTTGAATATTTTTAGACTTACGCTTAAAACATGGCGTTAGTGGGTGAAAACCCAAAACAACCCTCGAATGGGCACGTGAGTGGCACCAACACCTCGCACGGGACCGATGTAACTCGTAGGAGCTTACCGCGTGATCACGAGACTCTCAGTTTGGGAATATGACGATAATTTAAAAATATCAGGACTTAGGCAAAAAATGGCGTTAGTTGGTGAAAACCCTAAAAAACACCCGAACGGCCCCGTGAGTGGCACCAACACCATGCACGGGACCAATGTAACTCGTAAGAACCAACCGTGCGATCACGGGACCCCTGATTTGAGAATTCGATGAGAATTTGAAAATATGAGGATTTAGGCTTAAAAACATGATGTTAGAGGGTGAAAACTCAAAACAACCACCGAACGGCCTCGAGGGAGGCACCAATACCTCCCACAGGAACGATGTAACTCGTAGGAACTGACCGGGCAGCCACGGGACTCCCGGTTTGAAAATATGGCAGTAATTTGAATATTTCTAGACTTAGGCGTAAAAACATATTTTTAAAGATAAAAACAAGAAACATCCCCCGTACGGCCCCATGAGTGGCACCAACACTTGCCACGAGACCAATGTAACTAGTAGGAACTGACCACGTAGCCATGCGACTCTCGATATGAGAATACGAGGATAATTTGAATATTTCTAGACTTAGGCTTAAAAAATGGCGTTAACCCGAAACAGCCCCCGAACGGCCCCGTGAGTGGCACCAACACCTCGCATGGGACCAATGTAACTCTTAGGAACTTTTCGCAAGATCAAAAGACTCCCCATTTGAGAATACGATGATAATTTTAAAATATCAGGCCTAAGGCAAAATATGGCGTTAGTGGGTGAAAACCCGCAACAGCCCCCGAACGGCCCCGTGAGTGGCACCAACACCACACACGGGACCAATGTAACTCATAGGAATTGACCGCGCGATCACGAGACCCTCGGTTTGAAAATACAATGAGAATTTTAAAATATGAGGACTTAGGCTTAAAAACATGACGTTAGAGGGTGAAAACCCAAAATAGCCCCCGAACGGCCCCGTGGGAGGCACCAACACTCCCACGGGACCAATGTTACCCTTAGAAACTGACCGCACAGCCACGGTACTCCCGGTTTGAGAATACGACAATAATTTGAATATTCCTAGATTTAGGCTTAAAAACTTGGCGTTTAAAGGGAAAAATCCAAAAGAGCTCCCGAACGGCCCCGTGGATGGTTTCAACACCTCCCACTGGACCAATGTAACTCGTAGGAACTGATCGCGCAACCATGGGACTCCTGGTCTGAGAATACGATAATAATTTGAATATTTTTAGATTTAGGCTTAAAACATAGCGTTAGTGGGTGAAAATATGATACAGTCCCCAAACGACCCCGTGAGTGGCACCAACACCTCGCACGGGACCAATGTAACTCGTAAGAACTCACCGCGCGATCACGGGACCACTGGTTTGTGAATATGATGAGAATTTGAAAATATGAGGACTTAGTCTTAAAAACATGGCGTTAGAAGGTGAAAACCCAAAACAGCCCCCGAACGGCCCCGTGGGAGGCACCAATACCTCCCACGGGACCAATATAACTCGTAGGAACTGACCGTGTAGTCACAGAACTCCCAGTTTGAAAATACGATGGTAATTTGAATATTACTACACTTAGTCTTAAAACATGGCGTTTAAAGGTAAAAACTGAAACAGCCCTCGAAAGGCCTCGTGGGAGGCACCAACACCTCGCCCGGGATCAAAGAGACTCATAGGAACTGGCCACGTGGTCATGGGACTCCTGATTTGATAATACGATGACAATTTGAATATTTATAAACTTAGGCTTGAAAACATGGCATTAGTAGGTGAAAAACCCGAAACAGCCCCCTAACGGGCCCGTGAGTGGCACCAACACCTCGCATGGGAGCAATGTCACTCGTAAGAACTGACCCCGCGATCACGGGACCACCGATTTGAGAATACGATGAGAATTTGAAAATATGAGGACTTAGGATAAAAACATAACGTTAGAGGTCAAAAACCTAAAACACGGGATGGCCCCGTGGGAGGCACCAACACCTCGCACGGGACCAATGTAACTCGAAGAAAATGACCGCGCAACCACGGGACCCCTGATTTGGGAATACGATGGTAATTTGAATATTTCTAACTTAGTCTTAAAAACATGGCGTTTAGAGGTAGAAATCTAAAAAAGCCCCCGTACGGTCCCGTGGGTGGCACCAACACCTCCCACGGGACCAATGTAACTCGTTAGAACTAACATCGCTTCCACGGGACTCTAGGTTTGAGAATACGACGATAATGTGAATATTTTTGGACTTAGGCTTAAAAACATGGCGTTAGCGGGTGAAAACCTAAAATAGCCCCCGAACGGCCCCGTGAGTGGCACCAACACCTCACACGGGACCAATGTAACTCGTAGGAACTGACCGCGCGATGACGAGACTCCTGGTTTGAGAATACGACAATAATTTAAAAATATTCAGACTTAGGCAAAACATGGCGTTAGTGGGTGAAAACCCCAAACAACCTCCGAACGACCCCGTGAGTGGCACCAACCCCACGCACGGGACCAATGTAACTCGTAGGAATCGACCGCGTGATCACGGGACCCCCGGTTAGAGACTATGATGAGAATTTGAAAATATGAGGCCTTAGGCTTAAAAACATGACGTTAGAGGGTGAAAACCCAAAAACCCCCCGAACGGCCCCGTGGGAGGCACCAATACCTCCCACGGGACCAATGTAACTCGTAGGAACTGACCGCGCAGCCACGGGACTCCGAGTTTGAGAATACGACTGAAATTTGAATATTTCTAGACTTAAGCTTAAAAACATGGCGTTTGAAGATAAAAACCCATAATAGCCCACGTACGGCCCCTTGGGTGGCACCACACCTCCCACGAGACCAATGTAACTCGTAGGAACTGACCGCATAGCCACGGGACTCCCAGCTTGAGAATACAATGATAATTTGAATATTTCTAGACTTAGGCTTAAAAATGTGACGTTAGTGGGTAAAAACTCGAGACAGCTCCCGAAGTTTCACCAACACCTTGCACGGGACTAATATAACTCGTAGGAAATTACTGCGCGATCACGGGACTCCCGGGTTGAGAATGCGACGATAATTTAAAAATATCAGGACTCTATCGAAACATGGCATTAGTGGGTGAAAACCCGAAACATCCCCCGGACGACCTAGTGAGTGGCACCAACACCTTGCACGGAACCAATGTAGCTCGTAGGAACTGACCGCGCGATCACGGGACCCCAAATTTCAGAATACGATGAGAATTTAAGAATATAAGGACTTAGGCTTAAAAACATGGTGTTAGAGGGTGAAAATCCAAAACAGCCACCGACCAACCCTGTAGGAGGCACCAACACCTCCCATGGGACCAATGTAACTCATAGAAACTGACTGCGTAGCCACGGGACTCCCGAATTGAGAATACGACGATAATTTTATTATTTTTGTACTTAGGCGTAAAAAATATCGTTTAAAGGTAAAAACTCGAAACAGGCCCCCTACGGCTACGTGGGTGGCACTAACACCTCCCACGGGACCAATGTAACTCGTAAAAACTGACCACGCAGCCATAGGACTCACGGTTTGAGAAAATGATGATAATTTGAATATTTCTAGATTTAGGCTTAAAAACATGGCATTAGTGGGTGAAAACCCGAAACAGCCCTCGAATGACCCCGTGAGTGGCACCAACACCTTGCAAGGGAGCAATGTAACTGATTGGAACTTACCGCCCGATCACGGGTCTCTCAGTTTGCGAATACGATGACAATTTGAAAATATCAGTACTTAGGGAAAACATGGCGTTAGTGGGTGAAAACTCAAAACAACCCTCGAACATCCCCGTGAGTGGCACCAACACCATGCGCGGGACCATTGTAACTCGTAGGAACCGACTGCGCAATCATGAGACCCCTGGTTTTAGAATACGACGAGAATTTGAAAATAATAGGACGTAGGCTTAAAAACATGGTGTTAGAGGCTGAAAACCCAAAACAGCCCCCCGAACGGCCCCGTGGGAGGCCCCAACAACTCTCACGGGACCAATGTAAATCGCAGAAACTGACCGCGCAGCAACGGGACTCACGATTTGAGAATACGATGGTAATATGAATATTTCTAGACTTAGGCTTAAAAACATGGAGTTTAAAGGTTAAAACTCGAAACAGTCCCCCTACGGCTACATGGGTGGCACCAAGACCTCCCACGGGACCAATGTAACTTGTAGGAACTCACTGCGCTACCACGGGACTCCCAATTTGATAATACGACAATAATTTTAATATTTTTAGATTTAGTCTTTAAAATAAGCAGTTAGTGGGTGAAAACCCGAAAAAGCCCCCAAACGGCCCCGTGAGTGGCACCAACACCTCCCAAAGGAGCAATGTAACTGATAGGAACTTACTGCGTGATCACGGGTCTCTCGGTTTAAAAATACGATGATAATTTAAAAATACCAGGGCTTAGGCAAAACATGGCGTTAGTGGGTGAAAACCCGAAATAGCCTCCGAACGACCCTATGAGTAACACCAACACCACGCTCGAGACCAATGTAACTAGTAGGAACTGACCACGCGGTCATGGGACCCTCGGTTTAAGAACCCAATGAGAATTCGAAAATGTGAGGACTTAGGCTTAAAAAATGGCGTAAGAGGGTGAAACCCCCAAAAAAAAACGAACGACCCCGTGGGAGGCACCAACACCTCCCATGGGACCAATTTAACTCTTAGAAACAGACCGCGTAGCCACGGGACTCTCGATTTGAGAATACAATGGGAATTTGAATATTTCTAGACTTAGAATTAAAAACATGGCGTTTAAAGGTAAAAACACGAAATAGGCCCCATACTGTTGCGTGGGTGGCACCAACACCTCCCACGGGACCAATGTAACTCGTAGGAACTGACCTCGCAGCCATGAGACTCTCAATTGGTGAATACAACGATAATTTGAATATTTCCACATTTATGCTTAAAAACTTGGCGTTAGTGGGTGAAAACCCTAAACAGCCCCCGAACGGCCCCATGAGTGGCACCAACACCTAGCAAGGGAGAAATGTAACTCATAGGAAATTACCGTGCATTAACAGGTCTCCCGGTTAGAAAATATGACGATAATTTAAAAATATCAGGACTTAGGCAAAACATGGTGTTAGTGGGTGAAAACCCAAAACAACCCCCAAACGTCCCCGTGAGTGGCACCAACACCACGCACGGGACCAACGTAACTCGTAGGAATCGACCGCGCAATTACGGGACCCCCGATTTGAGAATACGATGAGAATTTGAAAATATGAGGACATAGGCTTAAAAATATGGCGTTAGAGCGTGAAAACCCAAAATAGCCCCCGAACGGCCCCGTGGGAGGCACGAACACCTCCCACGGGACCAATGTATCTCATAGAAACTGATTGCGTAGCCACGGTCCGATGAGAATTTTAAAATATGAGGACATAGGCTTAAAAACATGGTGTTAGAGGTTGAAAACCCAAAACAAACCCCGAATGGCCCTGTAGGAGGCACCAACACCTTCCATGGGACCAATGTAACTTGTAGCAATGGACCGCGCAGCAAGGGATCTCCTGGTTTGAGAATAAGACCGTAATTTGAATGTTTCTAGACCTGGGCTTAAAAACATGGCATTTAAAGGTAAAAATCCAAAATAGCCCCCCGAACGGCCGCGTGGGAGGCACCAACACCTCCCACGGGACCAATGTAACTCATAGGAACTGACCGCGCAGCCACGGGACTCCCAGTTTGAGAATATGACGATAAGTTGAATATTTCTAGACTTATGCTTAAAAGCATGGCATTAGTGGGTGAAAGCCCGAAACAGCCCCCAAACGGCCCCATGAGTGGCACCAAAACCTCGTACGGGACCAATGTAACTCATAGGAACATACCGCGGGATCACGGGACCCCCGATTTGATAATATGATGAGAATTTGAAAATATGAGGACTTAGGCTAAAAAACATGTCATTTGAGGGTGAGAACCCAAAATAGCCCCCGAATGGCCCCGTGGGAGGCACCAACACCTCCCACAAGACCAATGTAACTCGTAAAAACTGACCGCGCAACCACGGGACTCTCGATTTGAGAATACAAAGATAATTTGAATATTTCTAGACATAGGTTTAAAAATATGGCATTTAAAGGAAAGAACCAGAAATAGCCCCTACAAGCCCGTGGGTGGCACCAACACCTCCCACAGGACTAATGTAACTTGTAGGAACTGACCGCGCAGCCACAGGACTATCGGTTTGAGAATACAACGATAATTTGAATATTTCTAGACTTAGTCTTAAGAACATGGTAGTAGTGGGTGAAAACCCAAAACAGCCCCCGAACGGCCCTGTGAATGGCACCAACACCTCGCACGGGACCGACGTAACTCGTAGGTACTTACCGCGTGATCACGGGACTCTATGTTTGAGAATACAATGAAAATTTAAAAGACATAGGAAAAACATGGCATTAGTGGGTGAAGACCCCGTGAGTGGGCCCTACATAACGCACAGGACTAAGGTAACTCGTAGGAACTGACCGCGCAATCACAGGACCCTCGATTTGAGAATACGACGAGAATTTGAAAATATGAGGACTTAGGCTTAAAAACATGGTGTTAGAGGGTGAAAATCCAAAACATCCCTTGAATAGCCCTGTGGGATGCACCAACACCTCCCACGGGACCAATGTAACTCATAGAAATGAACCACGTGACAATGGGACTCCTGGTTTGAGAATAAGACGGTAATTTGAATGTTTCTAGATTTGGGCTTAAAAACTTGGCATTTAAAAGTAAAAACTCGAAATAGCTCCCATACGGCCCCGTGGGTGGCACCAACAACTCCCACGGGACCAATGTAACTCGTAGAAACTGACCATGCAGCCACGGGACTCCCGATTTTAGAATACGATGATAAGTTGAATATTTCTAGACTTAGGCTTAAAAACACGGCGTTAGTGGGTGAAAGCCAGAAACAGCCCCCGAACGGCCCCGTGAAGGGAACGAACACCTCGTGCGGGACTAATGTAACTTGTAGGAACATTCCGCATATTCACATGACTCCTAATTTGAGAATACGTTGTTAATTTAAAAATATCAAGACTTAGGCAAAACATGGCGTTGTGGGTGAAACCCCTAAATAGCCCTGAACGACCCGTGAGTGGCAGCAACACCACGCACGGGACTAATGTAACTCGTAGGAACTGATCGCATGACCACGGGACCCCCGATGTGAGAATACGATAAGAATTTGAAAGTATGAGGACTTAGGCTTAAAAACATGGCATTAGAGGGTGAAAACTCAAAACTGCCGCCGAACGACACCGTGGGAGGCACCAACACGTCGTACGGGACCAATGTAACTCGTAGGAACTGACCACGCGATCACGGGACTCCCGGTTTGAGAATAAGATGATAATTTGCATATTTCTAGACTTGGGCTTAAAAACATGGCGTTTAAAGGTAAAAACCCTAAATAACCCCGGTACGATCCCGTGGGTGGCACCAACACCTCCTAGGGACTAATGTAACTCGTTGGAACTGACTGCGTAGCCACGGGACTCCCAATTTGAGAATACAATGATAATTTGAATATTTCAAGACTTAGTCTTAAAAACATGGCGTTTGTGGGTGAAAACCCAAAACAACCCCCGAACGGCGCCGTGAGTAGCACCAACACCTTGCACAGGACTAGTGTAACTCATTGGAACTTACCGTGCGATCACGAGACTCACGGTTTGAGAATACGATGATAATTTAAAAATATCAGGTTTTAGCCAAAACATGGCGTTAGTGGGTGAAAGCACGAAACAGCCCCCGAAAGGCCCCGTAAGTGGCGCTAACACCACGCATGGGACCAATGTCACTCGTATTAACTGACCGCGCGATCACGGGACCCTCGGCTTGAGAATAAGTTGGCAATTTGAAATTATGAAACCTAGGCTTAAAACATGGCGTTAGAGGGTGAAAACCCAAAATAGCCCCCGAACGGCCCCGTGGGAGGCACCAAAACCTCGCATGAGACCAATGTAACTGGTAGGAACGTACCGCGCGATCAAGGGACCCCCGGTTTGAGAATACGACGTGAATTTGAAAATATGAGGATTTACGCTTAAAACATGATGTTAGAGGGTGAAAACCCAAAACAACCCCCGAACGACCTCGTGGGAGGCACCAACACCTCCCACAAGAACAATGTAACTCATAGGAACAGACCGGGCAGCCACGGGACTCCTGATTTGAGAATTTGAATATTTTTGGACTTAGGCTTAAAAACATGGCGTTTAAAGGTAAAAACAAGAAACAGCCCCCTACGAGCCCGTGGGTGGCACTAACACCTCCTACAGGACCAATGTTACTCGTAGGAACTGACCGTGCAACCATGGGACTCTCGGTTTGAGAATACGACGATAATTTGAATATTTCTAGACCTAGGCTTAAGAACATCGCATTAGTGGGTGAAAACCCGAAATAGCCCCCGAGTGGCCCTGCGAGTGGCACCAACACCTCGCACGGGACCGATGTAACCCATAGTAACTTTCTGCGTGATCACGGGACTCCAGGTTTGAGAATACGATGAAAATTTAAAAATATCAGGACATAGGAAAAACATGGCGTTAGTGGGTGAAAACTCGAAACAACCCCTGAACGGCCCCGTGAGTGGGCCCAACACCACTCACGGGACCACAATAACTCGTAGGAATTGACCGTGCGATCACGGGACCCCCAGTCTGAGAATATGACTAGAATGTGAAAATATGAAGACTCAGGCTTAAAAACATGGTGTTAGAGGGCAAAAACCCAAAACATCCCCCGAATGACCCCGTGGGAGGCACCAACACCTCCCACGGGACCAATGTAACTCGTAGCAACGGACAACATAGCAATGGGACTCTCGGTTTGAGAATAAGACGGTAATTTGATTGTTTCTAGACTTGGGCTTAAAAACATGGCATTTAAAGGTAAAAACTAGAAACAACCCCCCTACGGCCCTGTGGGTGGGACCAACACCTCCCATAGGACCAATGTAACTCGTAGGAACTGACCGCACAATCACATGACTCCTGATTTGAGAATACAATGATAAGTTGAATATTTCTAGACTTAGGCATAAAAATATGGCGTTAGTGGGTGAAAGCCCGAAACAACCCTGAACGACCCCGTGAGTGGCACCAACACCTCGCACGGGACCAATGTAACTCGTGGGAACTGACCGCATGATCAAGGGACCCCGAGTTTGAGAATTTGATGAGAATTTGAAAATACGACAACCCCCGAACAGACTCGTGGGAGGCACCAACACCTCCCACAGATCCAATATAACTCGTAGGAATATACCGCATGTTGATGGGACTCCCAGTTTGAGAATACGATGTTAATTTAAAAATATCAAGACTCAGGCAAAACATGGCGTTAGTTGGTGAAAACCCTAAACAGCCCCGTGAGTGGCACAAACACCATGCACGGGACCAATGTAACTCGTAGGAACTGACCACACGATAACGGGACCCCTAGTTTGAGAATACGGTGAGAATTTGAATGTATGAAGACTTAGGCATAAAAACATGGCATTAGAGGGTGAAAACTCAAAACTGCCACTGAACGGTGCCGTGGGAGGCACCAACACGTCGCACGGGACTAATGTAAATCTTAAGAACTGACCGCACGATCATGGGGCTCCCGATGTGAGAATACGATGATAATTTGCATGTTTCTAGACTTAGGCTTAAAAATATGGCGTTTAAAGGTAAAAAACTGAAACAGCCCCCGTATGGCCCCGTGGGTGGCACCAACACCTCCCAGGGACCAATGTAGCTCCTTGGAACTGACTGCGCAGCCACAGGACTCCCGGTTTGAGACTACGATGACAATTTGAATATTTATAGACTTAGGCTTAAAAACATGGTGTTTGTGGGTGAAAACCCGAAATAGCCCCCGAATGTCCCTGTGAGTGGCACCAACACCTTGCACATTACTAATGTAACTCATAGGAACTTACCGTACGATCCATAGACTCTCGTATTTAGAATACGATGATAATTTAAAAATATCAGGTTTTAGCCAAAACATGGGTTAGTAGGTGAAAACTCAAAACATTCCCCGAAAGACCCCGTAGGTGGTGCCAACACCACACACGGGACCAATGTAACACGTAGGAACTGACAATGCGATCACGGGACCCCCAATTTAAGAGTACATTGAGAATTTGAAAATATAAGGACTTAGGCTTAAAAACATGGCGTTAGAGGGTGAAAGCCAAAAAAAGCCCCCGAACGGCACGATGGGAGCCACCAACACCTCCCACGGGACCAATGTAACTCGTAGGAAGTGATCGCGCAGTCATGGGACTCCCGATTTGAGAATACGATGATAAGTTGAATATTTTTAGACTTAGGCATAAAAACATGACAATAGTGGGTGAAAACCCAAAACAGCCCCCGAACGGCCCCATGAGTGGCCTCAATATCTCGAATGGGACCAATGTAACTCGAAGGAACATATCACGCATCCACGGGACTCCCGGTTCGAGAATACGATGTTAATTTAAAAATATCAGGACTTAGGCAAAACATGGCATAAGTGGGTGAAAACCCTAAACAACACTCAAACGGCCCCGTGAGTGGCACCAACACCACGCACGGGAACAATGTAACTCATAGGAACTGATCGCGCGATCATGGGACCCCCGGTTTTAGAATACGATGGGAATTTAAAAGTATGAGGACTTAAGCTTAAAAACAAGGCGTTAGAGGGTGAAAACTCAAAATTGCCGCCGAACGGCCCCAACACATCGCATGGGAACAATGTAACTTGAGGAACTGATCGCGCAATCACAGGACTCTCAATTTGATAATACAATGATAATTTTCATATTTCTAGACTTAGGCTTAAAAACATGGCGTTTGAAGGTAAAAACCCAAAACAGCCCCCGTACGGCCCCATGGGTGGCACCAACACCTCCCAGGGACCAATGTAACTCGTTGGAACTGACTACGTAGCCACGAGACTCCCTATTTGAGAATACAATGATAATTTGAATATTTCTATACTTAGACTTAAAAACATGACATTTGTGGGTGAAAACCCGAAATAGCCCCCGAACGGCCCCGTGCATGGCACAAACACCTTGCACAGGACTAATGTAACTCATAAAAGTGACCATACGATCACGGGACTCTCAGTTTGAGAATACGACAATAATTTAAAAATATCAAAACTTAGCCAAAACATGGCGTTAGTGGGTGAAAACCCGAAATAGCCCCCAAAAGGCCCCATAAGTGGCGCCAACACCACACACGGGACCAATATAACTCGTAGGAACTAATTGCGTGATCGATCTGGTTGATAATTGACTGGGCGAGGAAATCCATCAGAATTTTTCTCTTCAAGTTAGAATTGATTGTTAAGCTTACGGCTTCTAGGGCGTCAGCATGGTTGTTCTGTCCTCTGGGAAATTATTGGACGCTGACTTGTTTAAAGTTGGCCATCAATTCTTTTTTTGTGGTGAGGTAAGATGCCATCCTCTCATCTCTATCGTTGAAATAACCACTTATCTGGTTGGAGACCAACTATGAGTCACCGAACAATTGGAGTTGATTTGCTCCAAGCGCTCGTGCTTTCTAAAGGCCTCCGACCAGTGCTTCATATTCCACTTCATTTTTGGAGGCTTCAAATCTAAGACTGATTCCTTGCTCGAGTATTGCATCTTCAGGGGTAATCAGTACGACGCCTACTGTCGCCCTTTGGAATTGGAGGCTCGGTCAATGAATAGTCTCCAGATGCCTGATGCTGGGGCAACATTTTTATGATGAATAGTTTGGTGTTGGTCGTAAGGATGATCTCTTATAAACTCCGTGATGAAGTAAGTGAGGACTTTTCCTTTGATGACATTCCTTGGCTAGAACTGAATGTCGAATCACCTGAACTCGACTGACCATTTTGATAGTCTTCCTGACAGACCTGCTTTTCTCAATACTTGTCTAAGATGGTGGGATGTAAGTACGATGATGGAGTGTGCTTCGAAGTAATGTTTTAATTTCCTTGAGTCTACCACTAGCGCAAAGTCGAGCTTTTCCAGTGGTAGGTATCTATGTTCAGCATCCAAGAGAGTCTTGCTTGCTTAATAGACTAGGTGCTAGACCCCCGTTCTTTCGAATACCAGTGCAAAACTTACAGTATGATTGGAAACTGTGAGGTATAGGTATATAGAGTCATTCTCTTGAGGGATTACGAGCAAGGGTGGTGTACTGAGGTAAGATTTGAGCCCTTCAAGTGCCTTCGATCAATCCTGGTTCCACTCCATATCTTTTCTTTTCTTCAATAATTGGAAGAATAGCTGGCACCTTTTGGATGACTTTGAGATGAACCGATTTAGGGTGGCGAGCATCCCCATGAGCTTCTCCACGTCTCTTATCATATGGGGGTTGCACCTTATTTATGGAATCAATTTGGTCTGGGTTATCTTCAATACCTCTCTTGCTGACCAAGTACCCAAGAAATTTTCTTGACTAGACACCGAAGGAACACTTAATTGCATTGAACTTCATTCGGTACTTCCTGAGGATTTTGAAGGTTTTTGATAGGCCAGAGAGGTGGTCTTCCTTGAGCTTGCCCTTTACGAGCATATCATCGAGGTAGACCTCCATAGTGCTTCCCATTTGATCTTTGAACATTTTGGTTACCAACCGCTAGTAAGTTGCTCCTACATTTTTTAGCCCAAAGGTCATGACCTTGTAGCAATATAATCCAACTCTTGTAATGAATGCTGTTTTGTCTTGATCTGGCTCGTAAAGAGGGATCTGGTGATACCCGGAGTATGCATCCAAGAAGATCATCCTTTCATGAGCCGCTGTGGCATCCCCCAACTGGTAAATCTTTGGGAGAGGGAAATCGTCTTTAGGGCAAGCCCTATTAAGGTCTGTGAAGTCAGTGAAGAATCTCCACTTTCCATTGCTTTTCGGGACTACTACTGGGTTGGATAGCCACTTAGGGAATTGAACTTCCCGTATGGATTGTGTATCCAACAGCTTTTCCACTTCCTTCTCCACAACCTTGGCCTTCTCTGGGGAAGTTCGTCGTGCCTTTTGTGTGATTGGCTTGAAAGACGAATCAATGTGCAACCGATGACAGACCACACTGGGATCAATCCTAGGCAACTCGTAGGGTTCCCACCAAAAACGTCCAAGTTACTCCATAAAAGTACTGTCAGTTCCTTCTTCTCTCGATCTTTAAGAGAGTCTCCAATAAAAAACATCCTATCTTTTTTTATTACCCCTGGCTACGACTTCCTCCAGGTTCCCAATGACCCTCTCAGAAGGGAGGAGCCTGGTCTCCTCCACTCCAGATCTTCCATATCTTAGCTGCTATTTGGAATGAATCAAACCTTCTTGTTCTTCAACCTTCTCCTTGGATTTATTAACTTTCTTTTCTGGTTTGGTGAGGATGGATGCTATAAAGCACCTCCTCGCCATCTCTTGATCCCCATTGATCTCCACTACTCCTCAATCAGTCACACATTTGAGCTTCTGATGGTAGGTAGATAAGAAGGCCTTCATTGCATGCAGCCATCCTCTGTCGAGGATGGCTTGGTATGGTGAATCAATATCAACCATGAGAAACTAGATCATTTTGGATATATTTCCCGCCTTTACTGGTAGGACAATCTTCCCCAAAGGGATGGTTACTTTTCCAGTGAAACCAACTAGAGGAACGGTGGCTTCCTGTTGGTCAACGACGCTTAACTTTAATTTCCTAAAAAGATCGAGGTATATTACTTCGGATGAGCTACCTTAGTCTACGAGCAACCTGTCGATGTCATAGTTAGCTATCCTGAGTGTAATGATAAGCGCATCATGGTGTGGGGTTCTTACTCCCACCAGGTCCTCATCTGTGAAAATAATATGCTTACTGTAGTCGACATCTTTTACTCGCCAATGCTTCCCAGCTTGTGTTTTGGCTGGATCGATCTGAAAAGCTTGCATGTCTGCCATAAGCTTTTTCACTTCCATCCGAGCTATATTTCCCTGAATTTGCTTTAGGTCGTAGGCCCCATGAATTACAATGAATTCATGGCCAATGTCTTCCTCGAGAATGTTATCGGGTCTCTGATCTCCATTGGCAGCTACCTTATTTGCTTTTTCTCTATGAATTCGTTCAAGTGCCCTGCCTGGGATAGCTCCTCAAGGTAAGACTTGAGAGACTTACAATGCTCGATTTTGTGCCCTCCTTCCTTATGGAATACACATCTCATGTGTTATTCCGCTTGGAGGGGTCTCCACCCATCTTCTTGGGCCACTTGATGAATGGTTCTTCCCTGATTTTTGCCAGAATCTTGTATAAAGGTTCTTTGAAAACTGTATTTACTGCCTTAAATGCTTTCAAAGCATCACCCTTGTTCTCATTCTTAGGGACGCTTTTGCCCCCATTCTTACTTCCTTTCTTTTGATTCTCAATTTTGTCGCTGCTCTTAACGGCAAACTTGGAGCGGCCATTCTCCCTTTCACTGAGATGGGTCACATTTTCAACTTTGGCGTATATTTTAATACGAGCCATTAAGCCTTCAATGGTCATGGTCTCCTTCTTAGTGAGGGACTAGTGCAAGAGGTAGGAGCTGGGTAAACCAATCTTAAAGGACGCCACGATGACCTACTCCGAGCAGTCCTCGACCTCGTTGAATATATCCCAATATCTCTTCGTGTAGACTCTGAGGTTCTCCTGGGACATTTTTTTCATTTTCAATAAAGCATCCATCCTCTTCGGATGGGAGCTACTAGTAATAAAGCGATTTGTGAAGAGTTCTGCTAGGGACTCAAACTTTTTAATATATTTTTGAGGGAGTTTCTCGAACCACTTTTGGGCCACGTTGTGCAAGCTCGATAGAAACATCTAGCACATCAATGCATCCTTGTGGTTCCAGAGGGTCATGACCACCCTGGACTGCCTGACATGGTCGATAAAATCAGTCTTTCCATTATATATTTTGAACATAGGCATGGCGAACTTCTTTCTCCTCTATTTCCCAAGAAAAGAGGGATTTTATATGGATACTGAGAGCTCACCTAGTTAGCTTTCTGGTCGACCTGTCACCCCGATGTGATGGATGTTGGTCCATTTCTCTTTTGACCAAATTTTATATGTCGTCATTTCCTCTGCCAAGTCTCTTGTAACGGCGAACTGATTGTTATTGCTTGGACTAGTCATTATCTAACATGTGTCCCTAAATTCTTTGAGACCCACGTCTTGGGATCCTTCCTCAGCTGCCAGATCTGCTCGCCTGATGGCTAGGAGTGTGATAATAATGTTGCCTTCTGCTGCGATGGAGTTCTCTCTCCATCTTCTCCAACCTTCTTTTAAGGCGAGCATTCTCGTCTTCCTACTTGCGAGTGGCCTCCTCCTACTCTTGGAGCCTGGCCTCATAGGCGTCGATCATCCAATAAACTTTCCTGGACCTGGCTGGTCCCTGACTTTCTTCTGAAGCTTGTCGTTCTGGGCGAGGCTAAAGATTTGAGCGTCGAACTTCAGATCTAATCCTGTGAGGGGTAGGTTGCTCTTGAATATCCCATGCTTAAGGGGAATTGCTGCTGTGACCAGACATTCGAGGTTCTTGGTGGTGAAGGCTTTCTTAAAGGAAAATAATCGTTTCCCATAGACGACGCCAATTGTCGTGACAATTAATCTCAACAAAAATAATAAGTAAATGCGATCACCAAAGTAAATAAATAACACAAGGTAACTGCAATTACACACATCACAAGATATACGTGGTTCGTCAAAATGGCTTACGTCCATGGTGGTGCTCTCTGTTTCTTATTTCTCTTTACTCTAGGGGAGTGTTTACAATTACGACCCTTTTGCCCCAATCTGAGGGTTTAATATATACATGTAATCTTTTAGATAGTGGGGGTGTTGGACTCCTCCATGTTTCTCTTGAGAGATTTTAGGTGTTGAATGGGTCATAACTGAATCAGTTATGCACGAGACCTTTAGACTTTTTTCCGAACTGCCTTTTATCTTGGATCGAGCTTAATCGGGCTACTCATCTGTGATAGAATAGTTAAAAGAGATACCCACACTTCCCAATGATATGAAAATGCCAAATAAAATCCAAGTAAAAACATTACAAAAAATCACATAATGTTTTCTCTCATTTAAATAATGCTTACTCTACTTTTTGTGACAGGATACAAGAATTAATTACGAATGGAAAAATTAAATTTTGATGAAAAGAGGGAAACACTATGAGAGTTGATGCTGACCCCTTACCCAATATCAAATAGATAGAGGTAAACATTCAATCCATTAATTTGTCTCGAAATAAGGGGCATGTTGAATTCAAAATGAAGACAAAAGTTGAGCCTAAGACTTGGATAACAATATAGTTATATATGAAAATTTATGGCCAAAAAAGGAAAACAACAATAACAAAAGTTCAAGAAGAATGGAAATGGTGGATATATTACTATAACCCAAAGGTTTCGAGACCAAGAATGTTTCTAAGGGAATGTCCCGGGGAAAATGAAGGTATTTAGTAGCCCCTATTATCCTCAATGAAATGACAAGACACTAAGAAACTACTAATATATTAGGTTGAGTTCAAATGAAGATGAATCGTGCCAATATTTAGGAGTTTTAGGGCCCATGAAGATTCCAAAATCAGTCTTCATGATGATGGGGTGCCCGATTGGATCATTTTTTAAGATCTAAATGTTTCCCAATAGTTTAAAAAAATGCCCAGGAGGCTAAAAAATTGAAGACTCAATAGGTATCTCCAAGGATGTGGCATCTTCTTCAATTATCAAAATTAAAGAAAAATAACTAGGTATTGTGATTTCTCGGACTCAGCAAAGGAGAATTCAAAGAAAGCATAAGGCTTGGCAAAAGGCCTCGGAGATTTTGTTTCTAAATGGATGAGAAAGAATTATGTCTTCATCTTCTAATCCAAATCCAAGGTTACATCAAAAGTAAGAAGGAAGCCAATCTTTCTTAAATATGTTTCTCAAGAAGATTAAAGAGTTGGAGAAGGTGATGAGTGTGGATGGAGATAGAACATCTAGAGACAGTTCCTCTAGTGAAGAGGAAAAGGAATAAATAATGATAGTGGATGCAATATGACATGTTTAAGGGACTTCTCAATAGCAATTCATCTAATTCCCTACCGTAATATGTACCAATCATCATGGTTGTGATCCTCCCAAAGAGGTTGAAAGATGAAGAGGGACATGAGGTTCTAAAAATGGTGTAGGATGAAGAAAATAAATCAAATGTTGATAACTTTGACATTTTTTTATTCTCAAGATTTAATATATGGGTTGGAAGAGCCTTTTAAAAACAAGAACAATCACATTAAGCCTTCATTTATAAAGGCCTGGGTAAATGGAGTACAAATAAATAAAATATTGGTAGATAATGATGTTGTTGTAAATATAATTCCATACTTCATGCTTTCTAAGATAATTGATTAGAATACTAAATTGGTCAAGACTCAAAATCATAATATCTAGTTTTACTAAAAAAGTACGACTTAAGTCGTTTTATTCAAGATTAAACTATCTACATGGCTCCGAACAGTTTGTTGAAGAAACTCTTTAGTCAAAACAAATTTCTTAGCACAAGATGTGTTTAAAATAGTATGAACGAGTTATTTGAGGTATAGGTTTACCATTTTTTAAAACCAAAGCTTATAAAGAAATTAAATCAAAACAGCCTCAAGAAAAGGATGAGAGGAAGATGAAGTATACAAGTACAATTTTTAACGTGGTAAAAACCCATCTAATTGGGGAAATATCCACGGAGGTCTCTACACCTAAAAAGTAAAAATCCACTAAAATAGAGTAACATGTTACAAACTATTTAACAATCAAGACACACAATCAAGCCTAAACTAAGTTCAGAAATTATACCAACTCCTCTGACCTTTTCTGACTTCTCCCAAGGCTCTGATGTTGTTGATGTTCTCTTAACTCCACTCCTTTTACCTTTACGTCGACTCAAATGTTTATAATCTCTCTACCAACACCTTTTAGTGTTGTAGTGTGACAGGGTAAGTGGTGATGTGCTCTAAATCACATTCATGCAACCCACACACACTTATTACAGACCAAATGATTATCAAATTACAAACAGATTCTAAAATGAAAAGAAGATTACTAAAATCAATTTGATTGAAACTCAGACTTTAGATCTTTTAATTTATCCACATATCAAGAGGGAATCTTGCTATAGAAAAGAGCCAATATCCTAAAACTTTCATTATTAAAAAATATTTACAAATATTTCACAAAATGTGAAATAATTGAAAGTGTAAATCCCTAATAAAGATCTTAACTAGATCTAAGTCCAAGTACTCTCAAAAACTAAAATCAGAAAAATGATTTTTTTGGTTTAGGGTTTGAAAGAAACATAACATCTTAAAACAACTAAAAAAATTGAGATTTCTCGAAAGAAGAAATCAAAACCAGTTAGATAAAATGTGAAGTGTATCACAGACTCACAAATCTCAGATTTCTATGAAAGAAAATGAGATTTGGAAAACGTGACTTGGTTGGACAAGAGATTAAGAACAAGAGAGGATGGATTTGATCAAATCTAGAACTAACTAAACTCTCAGAACTATCTTCAACAAGAATTGCAATGGAAATAAGGACGCGGTAACCCTATATAAATTGTTTATCCAAACAAGTTGCGGCCTGTTGGTCTTTGCCCTAGACTTTTCACTTGCATTTTTCCTTCAAGACTTCAAATTCTTCCATTATGGTTATCTTCCCTTGAGACGTGGTGCCAAAAAATATAGCTTTGGGGCTACGACTTGACAATAATAATTTTTTCCACCATTTTTCCAAGTCTCGATATTGTAGTTGAATGGTTGCGGCTGGTTTACAACCCAGCTACGGCCTTTTAGCAATTCAATAATGTACCTTCTTTGATGCATCCCCTCTAAGTGAATGAATGAACTCTTTGAATGCCACAACCATATTAATAGGGTTGGGACAGTGATCAAGATCTTACCAAGATATTGATGACAACATGCTGGGCTGATTACATCATCTTTTAGTCGCTTTAACATGCTTCATGATGTCAGTGACATAGCATATTTTTTTTCGCTTTAACTGCCTTTCATGGATTTACTTTAGTCTCTTTAATTAGTCTCCATAGCTTCCCTTAGTCGATTGGGTTATTTTCATCCCCCCCCCCCCCCCCCCAGGGCTAGGTATTATAAAGCTTCCCCAAGCTATGTTTGGATATATATAATGCCTTCCCAGACTATACTAGGATTATCATTAGATATTTAAGTCTTCGGCCCCTTAAAATATAGGATTATCCATAGACAATTAAGTCTTCATCCCCTTCAAAAATAAGATTATTCGTAGACAATTAAGTCTTCGGCCCCTTTAAATATAGGATTATCAGTCGACAATTAATTATTCTACCCCTGTGGGTTATTATCAGGCCTTCCTGGGATAGGTATTATAAAGCTTCCCCAAGATAAGATGAGGTAACCAAGTAAATGATGTTTAATCTCTATCCACCAAGTTAATGATGTTTGCTGGGGGAGTAATCTCCCTGGGCTAATGACACATCCTGAAAGCTAAAAACGGGCATCGAAAGTCCTTGTAGCTAATGATGCATCCCGAAAGCTAGTGACGCATCCCTAAAGCTAAGAACGAGCATTGTAAGCCCTCGTGGATAATAACACTTTCTGATAAATGTTTTCGATAATGTAGCTATAATATGCTAGAATATAGTCTCTATGAGTGATGTTGCTGACCAACTCAGATGGATGCTTTTAATAGTTCCTTTCACCATTTTCAATTATCACTTGCTTTCAGACAATTAGGCTTCATGACTGGCATTATGGGCCCATTTAGATACTATCATTCCCGATATAACATATTGTCTCGATTCGGAATCTGTTTAAGACAAATAGTCTTTTATAAGATAACCTTTAATGGAAATGAGAATCAAAACATGACACTATCAAGTGAACTTGATTTCATATATCTATTCATATATTCATGACTTTGTTAGGATAATACAAAGTTAATATGGAACTATTCAAAAGAGTTTTTACTAAGAACATAAATAGATGAAACATAAATATAGGCTTAAAAAGAGGAATCTATGCATCCCCAAGCATCCTTGAGGAAGCATTGTAGCATCCACTACCTTACGAGCCTCTCAATATCATCTTTCAGAGCATAGCATTGCTTAGTGATGTGGCCGTGATCCTGGTGGAATTTGCACCACCTGGCTTTGTCCCTTTTGTGGGGTGGAGCCCTCAGTTTCTCTGGCCATCTGAGCAGCTTATCTTCATTTATGCTGTCGCGCCCCTACTTACTTAGCTTAAAATCATCCTTTTATTTAGAGATAAATTCCCTTAAACAATACTTTACTTATTCTCTCTGAAAAATAGCACCATATTTTTTTTTCTTTCCTTTTACTTTTACAAAAGCATGTTTGGATAAAAACACAACTACCTTAACATGTCATTTACAAGTACTAAACTACATTACATACAAAAAATCTTTAGTTTAATATTTACCCCAAAATCTTGTTGATATTCAACCCATATTATATATCCGTCACTCCCCCGTTTTATGGTCCTAATTTGGCAGTGAACTCCAATGATAGGCATACCTGAAACATAACATTATAGGTGTGTAAGCAATACAAGCTTAGTGAATGACCATATACCAAATATATAACCAATTTTAAATAACTATTTTTATTTTTCTAATGTTATAACCCAATAGGAATTGTGTAACTCTCGCAAGCCTGGACCCGCCACAATCCAATTAACCCACCGCAGTAAATGGGGACCACCACATCCTATAATTAGGCCGAGTACAACAAACCTTTAAGTTTGATTAACGGGACCGCCACATCCCGTAGGACCCACCACAGTCCTTAACATTAGATAAAGGTCCCGCCATAATCCATAACATTATATAACATCACTTAACAGTCTTAATCATATGCATATGTTTCATAAATACAACATCACTCCCATAAGCATTTTAACACATGTATTTAACTACACATTTACATATGAACAAATAACCATCTATATTTCATAGTACCGGTCACTCACCTTGAATTTGGTCCTATGATTAATATCAAAACTATTTCCTTAGTATGGTAGTGTTAGTCACTTCCCCACCTAACAATTGAACATCATTAGTATTTGAATACACAAAATCACATTAAACTCAATAACACATCACATCAGTTGGTGAATCAGACATAACTAAAAATTAATTAAATATGATACTTCAAATTTATATAACACCTCATTCATTAGGGTTCTAAGACAATTTACGGAATTAAATTACGAATTCTCTAGACAAAGTTATGCTCGTTTTATTACAACTTTTTCCAAATCATTTTTGGAGAAAAACATCAAAAAAACTTCAACTTAAACACAAACCCCAAGCCACACTAGAAGGTATTTTATTCTCCCCTTTAATTATATCATAAAAATATATGTTCTCTAACATTTCCAATTGGAATTTCTTGATTTTAACAAGTATTCAATGATTTCTGCCACTTTTAACACATCTAGGTCTGTGTAGACCATCAAAGCATAACTTAACATTTTTCAAGCATATATAATCTCCACCTCGGTTATAAATCATGGAAACATATATTAAACATATTGAATAGTATAAAATTAAATTTGTATAATTTTTAGATTTCATTTTCTAAGTCAAGCAAAACGTCAAACACCTCGTGTGCGCACTTACACTTTTAGGGCAGATTTTATACTTGAACTTCAAACTATCACCCACGATTCATTTCTTTCTATTTTAACATAATTTTCGGATATGATATACACATACGAGTCTATTTTAATCTCCAACTAGAAGGATTTGATTTCAAGAAGTATTACGTGATTTATGCTATTTTTAGCACAACTAGGTAAGAGCGGAACATTAAAGCATAACTTAACCTTTTCAAGCATATATCACCTCTACCTTGGGTATCAATCAAGGAAACATATACTAAACATGTTTTAGTATATACAAACATCATATATATGAATTTTCTACAGAAAAAAGCTTCACGAGAATGAAATCCAAATCTGGAACTTTAAAGTTAACATTTACGATCCTAGCACAAGTCCTCACGTATGTTCTTAAGCCATCCTTGTATTAAAATTTGGAAATATGGGTATCATTAAATCTTTATCAAAACTAGAAATAAAAATATACAAAGTGTAAAACTCATCCATGTGACCAACTTTAATAAAGATGTAATTACCTTATAAGATCTCCTCGATTTATGATAATTTTTCAAATATTTTTATTCATTACACCTTCCTTTCTCTCTCCTCAATCTTCTTTCTTCCCAAATTTTTTATAATGAACTGAATAAGATGATAAGGCCTGATATTATAACCTAAAAACGTGGCCATGTGACTACTTGAATGTGGGGGTGTGTGATTGGTTGGACAAGAGATCCAATCAGACAATTCTAGTAATGTCACATTTGTCCCACATTGGTAAAATCACCATAACTCACTATCACGGGACCCGATGTACTCCCACATTGCTTCTACATATAGATAACTTATATATATATCACTTTCATATTTTTTGTTTTCCCAAAATCATAAAATTAGTACACCTAATTTGTGCTCGAACAGAAAAGTAGCAATTTATAGAAACATCTCATAACTTTCACATTTGGCGACTAAACATCGTCAATTTTGTACTAACACCCTAGTTTACTTGTATAAACATAATGATGCATTAGAAACATATTTTCATGATGCATTAAACCCCATAACTAATCATATGATATAAACAAGTTATCCTCGATCTTACGCTCGATTAACATCTAATGCAAACAACATATATATCACATGAGTATGCATACCCCAAATATGATAATTAACATGTTTAGCACCCCTCACCAAACTTATAAATCATAAATTATACTTAATCATGTAATTAACATTCCTAATCACATTTTAGGGCCTTGCAATTCTACCCCTCTTATAAAAATTTCGTCCTCAAAATTTAACGCATAAGAACTTACCAAACAGATGAGGATATTACACCTTCATTTTATTCTTGCTTTCCCAAGTGGCATACTCCACATTTTGACTTTCCCACATTATCTTCACTAAAGGAATAGTTTTATTACGTAACACCTATTCCTTCGACCTACACTAGCGATTGGTTCCTCCATGTAGGTCAAGTCATCTTTAAGCTCTGTCGGTTGTGAAATAAACACATGTGAAGGATCAGGCACATACTAACGTAAATTGATACATGAGAAACATCGTGTGTCCAAAATAATTCTTGTAGTAAAGCCAATTTGTAAGCAATGATTCCAACTCATTTCATTATTTCATAATAGCCACCGTACCTAGGATTTAATTCGCCTTTGTTATCAAATATCTTAACCCTTATCCAAGGATAGAGACGTAGGAATACTTGATCACCTTCCTCAAATTTCAATTAATTTTTTCTGTTGTCTGCATCACCTTTTTATCTACTTTGCAACGCCTTCAAGTGATTATGAATAAGATTTATCTTCTGAGTAGTCAGTTGCACAATTTGTGGCCTAAGTAGTTTTTTTTTGTTCTCCTACTTTGGTCCAACACACTGGGGTCTTGCACTTCCTCCCATACAAGTCTTCATAAGGAGCCATTTCAATACTCAAATGATAAATATTATTATAAGAAAATCTATTAGTGACAAGTGTTCATCCCAACTTCCCTTAAACTCTAATACATACATTCGTAACATGTCTTCGAGTGTCTGGATCATTCTCTCTGACTGTCTATCAGTCTGAGGATGAAAAGTTGTACTAAATTGAAATTTAGTCCCCAAAACTTGTTGTAAATTGGGCTAAAAGTGTGAAGTAAATTTAGGATTTCGATCAGAGATAATAGAAACAGGGGCACCATGAAATCTAATTATCTCATCCACATATATGTTGGAATATCTATCAATGGAATAAGTAGCTTTAACAGGAAAAAATGTGTCGACTTAGTCAATCAATTAACGATAACCCAAATAGAATCAAACCCTCGTGATAATTTTGGTAAACCTATAATAAAATCGGTAGTAACATGCTCATATTCCACTCAGGAATATGTAAGCACTATAGTAAACTACTAGGCTTTTGATCCTTCGCCTTCACTTGTTGGAAACTAAACATCTAGCAATAAAGTCTGCAATATCGTTTTTTATTCCCGACCACCAATAACATTGTTTCAAATTTCTATAAAGTTTTGTGCTTCCTGGATATATAGCATATAAAGAACAATGGTACTCCTTTAAAATATTTCTCCTTAAATTACGCACATTAGGTACACACAAATGGTTATCATACATAACAATGTCATTATTACGAATAGAAAATTCATTTGCTTTACCCTTTTTCATATTTTCTTTAATTTTCTACAATTCTATATGTCCTACTTATGATGGTGGTATCCAGTCTGTTAGCATAGGTCTAACCTTTAAATGCACTAGTATTCCACAAGACTCATTTAATGTTAACTTATTCCTTATTAAAGTTAAATCTCTCAGCAGGTTAACTCGAACATAGTAAATATAAAATACTCTGCCTAGATATTTTCTACTCAAAGCATCAGCAATAATATTAGCCTTACCCAGATGGTGATGTATTATGTAGTCATAATCCTTCATAAATTCCATCCATCTTATTTTCAAGCAACACAATTTCATTAGCGGAAATAACATGCCCCAAAAATACTACTTTGGTCTAGCCAAAATTCCCATTTTAAAAATTTAGCATATAGCTACTTCTCTTGCAAGGTCTGTAAAATAATACACAAGTGACATTCTGTTCCCTAATAAATTTAAATTCAGTTTCACTTGGTAATCGAAACACTACCTCCCTTCTAAATCAATATAAACATACATAATTGGAGGACAACCAATCCATACGCAATATCACATCAATGTAATGCATACTGAAAGGTAGTAAGTCAACCAACAACTCTTTTTCACTTATTCGCATCATACACTCCCTACACACCCTATCAATAAAAACCAATCCTCCCTACTGGAGTAATAATAGCAAAACTAGAATCTAATGATGATAGTGGTTTGTTAAGATGCAACAGAATATGAAAAAACACAAAATAATGTGTAGAAGCAGGACCTATCAACACATAAGCGTCTTTATCATTCATAAACAAGGATAATCGTCTAGTGATTTATTATCAATGAAAGAAAATTCCCAACTCATATATTACTACATACCCTTATATACGCATGTAGAACATTCACGCATTATTGATTATCGATTGTATCCTCTTATATTAACAATGAGTAAACATTCTTAATAAACCAAACATCATTCTATCCATTTCTCACTTCATTCATATAGTCTATCCTTATCATCGTGTAACATTTCAAATAATAAATATTCTATTACAAGACTAACTGCTTATAGTTCATCTCTCCAACTTCCATTCATTACTTCAAATGATAAACATCATATTACTATACCAACTTATTACATGTCATCTTCTCATCTTCCACTCAATACCAAATATATGTGTTCGACTTTTACTACTATCCGTATCATCTGTGAAGTTTTTAGATTATGTTAAATATCGTTCTTACGATCCTTAATATAAACATAGCCTCACTGCTTTCTATATATCGAAAATGAACAATCATTCACCAAATGTATATTTTTAACCAATATTCCATATTCACTTTCATGTATATTGCGTAGTCATGCACTATGAACTCAATATAACTTCTCACTATATTCCTATTTTCAGTATCATTTGATTGTTCTTTAACTAAACATACAATGACCTTAACAAGTCATTTATCCACCACAATAACATTACAATCATAATATTACCCCAATCCTTTTAACATTATATTCTTAAGCAACATCATTAATACACTCATCTTACCTGTTTGATAACATGGATGTTAAACGTAACCTCACCACTTAGAACTTTAACCATACTTACCAACCCCATAATACTTCTCTAACTATGATATATCGTATTTCTTTCAAATAACATGTACAAATACCTTAATTTATCACGTTATGGTATCTCACATAGCACATTCTCCTTGTACATACATCTTAGCCACTCCGTATAATGTCAATCATATTAATTATATGATGTACTCTTAGTGATAACCCATACGCACAATGACAAATACAACTCAATATCCACCCAACTCAGTTGTAAATATTTAAACCTGACTAACATCTTTGCGAGGCTCATCCATTACACATATTCTTAAAAGGAATCCTCAATAGTTTTAAACTTCAAAATCTTTAACACCTTATCTTAACTTTACTATTCATATAAGCTTTTCAAAACATCACAAGAGTAATATCGACTACATGTACTCATACTATTTAATATGTACATCTCAACTCTCATTACTTTGTATTCTAGTTGTAATAATTCACTATGAATTCATATTCTGATCATTTTTGATATATCAACTAGTTATTGAGTTTCATACATTTTCACATATTAAATATAAACATATACAACTAATAACCTTCCCATTTAACCTCTACTATGTGAATCTTCATTGCTTTTTTCACACTCCAACAATTTAAGTCCCATCATAATCATGTAATAATAATTCTTATTATTTCTCATCCTTTAATGGAATATGTGTTCCCGTACATCACTCTCCCATACAGAAGAGAAGCGCACCCATTCATAATGATATACGTAACACGAATTAAGTCCACATATACTAGCATAGGAAGAGATCATCTCCAATACTTCATAATTTAGTACACCACATTGTGTTTTTAAAAAATTTCCTTCAATGACACATTTGTCCATACAACATATAAAATAATGCAATGCTTTATGTTAAAATACATGTATTCGTTGCCATCCCCGAATAAACCTTAACACCTTATTTTATTTCCTGCAAGATCCTTGCATTTCATATCACGTACAACAATATATGTGTATAAAAGACAGATGTTAGTCAACAAAGCCAATTTAAAACTTAATAACAAACCCTCCGTGTCCATGCCTCAGGAATCCAACATACTTAAAGGTATCCCTTGAAACTGAATACTTATGACTCAAAATAGCTTCTACATCCACTGCCAATCTAGACCCTCACACCCAGTCCAGAACCTAATAACCATGCTCTGATACCAAGTTGTCGCGCCCCAACTTACTCAACTTAAAATCATCCTTCTATTTAGAGATAAATTCCCTTAAACAATACTTTACTTATATTCTCTGAAAAATAGCACCATATTTTTTTTTTCTTTCCTTTTACTTTTTCAAAAGCATGTTTGGATCAAAACCCAACTACCTTAACATGTCATTTACAAGTACTAAACAACTTTACATACAAAAAATCTTTAGTTTAATATTTACCCCAAAAGCTTTTGATATTCAACCCATATTATATATCCGTCACTCCCCCATTTTATGGTCCTAATTTGGTAGTGAACTCCAATGATAGGCATACCTGAAACATAACATTATAGGAGTGTAAGCAATGCAAGCTTAGTGAATGACCATATACCAAACATATAACCAATTTGAATAACTATTTTTATTTTTCTAATGTTATAACCCAACAGGAATTGTGTAACTCTCGCAAGCCTAGACCCGCCACAGTCCAACTAACCCACCGCAGTAAATGGGGACCACCACATCCCATAATTAGGCCCGAGTACAACAAACCTTTAAGTTGGATTAACGGAACCGCCACATCCCGTAGGACCCACCACAGTCCTTAACATTAGATAAATGACCCTCCATAATCCATAACATTATATAACACCACTTAACATTCTTAATCACATGCATATGTTTCATAAATACAACATCACTCCCATAATCATTTTAACACATGTATTTAACTACACATTTACATATGAACATATAACCATCTATATTTCATAGGACATCACTCACCTTGAATTTGGTCCTACGATTAATACCAAAACTATTTCCTTGGTATGGTAGTGTTAGTCGCTTCCCCACCTAACAATTGAACATCATTAGTATTTGAATACACCAAATCACATTAAACTCAATAACACATCACATCAGTTGGTGAATCTGACATAACTAAAAATTAATTAAATATGATACTTCAAATTTATATAACACCTCATTCATTAGGGTTCTAAGACAATTTACGGAATTAAATTACGAATTCTCTAGACAAAGTTATGCCCGTTTTATTACAACCTTTTCCAAATCATTTTTGGAGAAAAACAACAAAAAAACCTCAACTTAAACACAAACCCCAAGCCAAACTAGAAGGTATTTTATTATCCCCTTCAATTAAATCATACTAATATATGTTCTCTAATATTTCCAATTGGATTTTTGTTGATTTCAACAAGTATTCAATGATTTATGCCACTTTTAACACATCTAGGTCTGAGTAGACCATCAAAGAATAACTTAACATTTTTCAAGAATATATAATCTCTAGCTCGGTTATAAATCATGGGAACATATATTAAACATATTGAATATTATAAAATTAAATTTGTATAATTTTTAGAGTTCATTTTCTAAGTCAAGCAAAAAGTCAAACACCTCGTGTGCGCACTTACACTTTTAGGGCAGATTTTATACCTGAACTTTAAACTATACCCACGATTCATTTCTTGCTATTTTAACATAATTTTCGGATATGATATACACATACGAGTCTATTTTATCTCCAACTAGAATTATTTGATTTCAAGAAGTATTCCATGATTTATGCTATTTTTAGCACAACTAGGTAAGAGCGGAACATTAAAGCATAACTTAACCTTTTTAAGCATATATCACCTCTACCTTGGGTATCAATCAAGGAAACATATACTAAACATGTTTTATTATATACAAACATCATATATATGAATTTCCTACAGAAAAAAGCATCACGAGAATGAAATTCAAATCTGGAACTTTAAAGTTAACATTTACGATCCTAGCACAAGTCCTCACGTATGTTCTTAAGCCATCCTTGTATTAACACAATTTGGAAATATGGGTATCATTAAATCTTTATCAAAATCAGAAATAAAAATATACAAAGTGTAAAACTCATCCATGTGACAAACTTTAAGAAAGATGTAAATACTTTATAAGATCTCCTCGATTTATGGTATTTTTTCAAAGATTTTTGTTCATTACACCTTCCTTTCTCTCTCCTCAATCTTCTTTCTTCCCAAAATTTTTATAATGAATTGAATAAGATGATAATTCCTTCTATTATTACCTAAAAACGTGTCCATGTGACTACTTTAAGGTGGGGGCATGTGATTGGTTGGATAAGAGGTCCAATCAGACAATTCTAGTAATGTCACATTTGTCCCACATTAGTAAAATCACCATAACTCACTATTATGGGACCCGATGTGCTCCCACTTTTATTCTACATATAGATAACTTACATATCTACCACTTTCATGTTTTTTGTTTTCTCAAAATCATAAAATTAGTACACCTAATTTGGGCTCGAACAGAAAAGTAGCAATTTACCCAAAAATCTCACAACATTCACATTTGGCGACATCGTCAATTTTGTACTAACACCCTAGTTTACTTGTATAAACATAATGATGCATTAGAAACATATTTTCATGATTTATTTAACCACATAACTAATAAAATGATCTAAACTATTTATCCTCGATCATAAGCTCGATTAACATCTAATCCACACATATATCATATGAGTATGCATCCCCCAAACATGATAATTAACATGTTTAGCACCCCTCACCAAACTTATAAATCATAACTTATACTTAATCATGTAATTAACATTCCTAATCATGTTTTAGGGCCTTACATATGCATTCAAGGATGACCTCAATTTGGAAGGCCAATGGGGTGTAGGCCTTATAGCTCCCATCTGCCTTCTCTAATTTCCTTTTCTGGCTCTTGTTGGTTGCTTCCGCGGCTAAAAATTCTAGGTCTGCGGCAACAATGATCCTAGGTGCCGCACCCACATTGGATGAGGCTGTGGACTCTATCATGAGGACCCTCTAGGTCATATAGTTGACTTAGGTTTGGAGTGAAGCATAACTGTCATAGAGATGGTTGAGGTGATTGTAAAATTGCACAATCTCATCTCTGACTTCTATGCTCTGGCTGGAGTCTCCTTCCATTTTCTGCTTTGTTATTCTTTAAAAATATATATAATATGAGACAAAACTAATAGAAGTGAGTGATCACAAAAATATAGGACGAAACAGAGTATAAAGTTGGGATGCAACGCTTGCACTACTGCATGATATTACTACTGAGGTCGTGGCCAATAAAGCACATAGGTGTACTACCGTGGAATTTGAATGATATTCACCAAGGTTGAGCTGGAGACCACCTGAGTCCATTCCTCGGAGATTTAAAGCTATTGTAGTACAACCGCACTAGTAGGGGCCACGACAGGAAAGGCAGTTGAACTACTAGGCCGCATCCCGAACTAGGAAGTGAAGGAAACAATCCCACAATTGAAACCCAGAAATTGCGTTTTTCTCTCGAAACATGTGGAGTGCATACCTACTAGGGTCTATCCATGAGACAATAACCTCAAGGTGCACAAATGGCACATTTTCAATGGAAAACCCCAGATCATAGGTCAAGAATAGGAATAAGGGAGTAAATGTAATTCTTTCCTAATCACTCACCTTTACGGGGCTAAAGCCCATCATGCTTTTCAGCGTTATCTAGATGAAATGATATCACGGGGAGTATGTAAAGTAGATCTAAGGTCATAAAATGGAGACCTAAGAGCAGATCCGAATATATAAAATACCCATTTATGAGTGTAAATATAAAATGGAGCTCAATAACTAAAATTTACTCATGAGATGATAATCCAAAGGATCCCCGTGAATAAAATAAGGTGTTTAAGAACTCCAAACATAGAGAAACAAGATTGAAATACCTCAATTCCCACAGACGGTGCCAAATTGATGATACGAGAAATCGTCCACTTCTCATTTTCGTACCAGTAAATCAAGTATAAAGTGCATAATTTGCAAATAAAGCAAGTAAAGAGAGATAAAAGACAAGATATAAAGTGGTTCGGCTATAAAAATGAGCCTACGTCCACTTTGGTGCCACACTCTCAGTATATACGTTGCGTAGTACAATATAATTAATCCTAAAGAGGCATACAAGTATGAAAATAAAGGATAATACATGGTAATAATGATTTCGGGGTGCCGGAGCTATGACCGAGATGCTTGAGTGAAAGCCCCCAGCGAGGTAGGGAGAGAGAGATCATCTTTGAGCTATGTATCAGTGTAAAAAATGAACTCAGATCTCAAATGAGGAATCCCTTTCTCGAGGTTTGAACCTCTATATATAGGAATGTTGTTGCTGTATCATGGAGATGCCAGCCGACCTTGGACCGCGGCATGTTATTTAGGGGCCGCAGCCTAAATCTTACGAGTTGTGGTGGGTCTGCTAAGCATGTAACTATGAACTAGAGTATAAGGGTTGCGGCAGGTGTAATCTAGTCCGTAACATGTAGCCGCAAAAGTAAGGTGCAATATATGTGCTAGCATATAGGGTGCTTCATTTACTAGGGACGAAAATTTGATCAATGGTGTACTACAATTAGATATTGAAGTTGACAGAAACAAGCCTAAAACTACTTTCTTTATCATTGATGGTGAAACAAGCTTCATTGCTTTACTTGGTAATTATTATATTCATTCTAAGAAATGTATCCTTTCTTCCGTGCATCAGAGACTACTATTAATGAAGGAGAATGGAAACATGGAGGAGGTGTAATAAGATCCCTTAACTTTCCATACCAGATTTAAGTGTGTTGAGGATGAGCTCTACCAATAGGATATGGGACCTATAAAGGTGGATGCATTGAAACTGGAGGCATCAAAAGGAGAAATCTCAGATGATTCTTGAGAAGAACTAGCTTTTAGTTTGATGGGATAAACTGAAAAAGGGGAAATAATTGATTAATAGATAGCATACCTATTAATGTTGAAAAGGCTAATGAAACTTTGTCCACTGTGTTTTACAAGATCAGAGAGTTAGATCTTAATATCAAAATTAGTGAAGAAAGAACCATAAATTGATCCGATTATGTGTTCGAAGAACATAAAGAGGATGAAACAACTCCAAATAGTGGTGATCTATTAATTTCTCCTATAAAATATGAAGAAATCTTGGTAAATAAACTGCATCCTTTTTTGAAAGTGAACCTAGGAACCGGGGAAAATTAAACTACCAATCAAACCAACTGAGTAAATTAATGGAACATAAACTGTAAATCAAACATGGATAGAAACCTGTTAAATAACTGCCATAACAAATGACTCCAGTGGATAAAATAAAAATAGAATAAGATATTAAAAGGTTATTGAAGGTTAGATTCATTAGAACAACCAAGTATATTGAAACTCTCCATAACATTTTGCTAGTCATTATGAAGAATCACAAGCTAAGAATACGCATAGGCTTTAAAAACTTAAATGCAATCACTACAAAGGATGGATATCCAATGTTAGTGGTAGACCTATTGGATGATATCTTTGTTGGTCATCATATCATGTCCATGATGGATGGTCACTCAGGTTACAACCAAATATGAATTATTTAAGAAAATGTGCATAAGATGGCTTTTAAGCGGCCTTGTAATTTGGGGAACTTAGAATGAACTAAAATTCCATTTGGATAAATGAATGCAAAGGCTACTTACCAAAGAGTAATGAATACCATTTTTCATGATATGGTAGGCACAATTTTATAGTGTTATATTGATGATATAATCGTCAATTAAAAAAAATGACTTATCGTATAACATGCATGGAAAAGTTCTTCGAAAGAATGACACTTTATGAACGTACAATGAATATTTTTAAATGTTCATTTGTATTTTCTGCAAGGAATTCCCTGTGGTATCTAATATAAAAAAGGGGATTCAAGTTCATATGAATAAGTCCAAGGATATAATTTAAAGAATAACACCTAAGAACCAAAAAGAATTACAACAGTTTTTTAAATCGTCAATTTCCATCGTAGTTTCATATCTAATGCAACAGGAAAAATTAAAACATTTTGTCCTTTCTTTAAACTAAAAGATCGAGAAGAGTAAGACTGGAAGGAAGAGCATGAGCTAGCTTTTTGGACACTCAAAAGACATTTGACTAAGCCACTTGTTTTATCACCTCTAGGGGAAGATAAGTCACTGAAGCTATACGTTTATGCCTTTAGGCATCATGTTGGCACGAGACAGTTAGATATAGAAAGAACAATTCGTCTATTATCTCAGTATATTTCTAAATGATTGTGAATGTAGATATTCTATAATGGACAAAATATATTTAAATTTGTATTTTGTAGTAATGAAATTAAGATAATATTTATTGCCTATAGAGATTTATGTGATTTCCATGTTTTATTTAATCAAATATATTTTGATAAGGCCTATTTTGCATAATAGGATTGGTAAATTTATGTCAGCTCCCTCTCATATTTTCCTACACTATGTGCCTTTAAGACCAATAAAAGGCTAAGCATTGGTGTACTTGTTAACATATTAAACATGCAAGGATGAGATAGATAGTGAACCTGAAAATGGATATGTATCCTTAAGCCATTGGAAGTTAAATTTCAATGGTCTAAAGATTGAAATAATGCCAGCAACATGGGTTATTATTGAATCCCCTGATCAGATTATAACTAAACACGAATATAAATTGGAAGAAAGCAATTGTTCATATAATCAAGTAGAATATGAAGATGTCCTAATGGGTTTAGATATTATTCAAAGATTTAATTCTTATATAATAGAAATATATAAGGATTCTCAACTAGTGATAAGATAATTAGTTGGTGAATACATGTGTGTCAATGATGGCCTGAGTTTATACAAGTAAGTGGCTTTGAGTTTACTTTTCAAATTTGATAAGGCCTCATTAAACCATGTTTCCAGGATTTTAAATGAAGAGAATAAGAAGTCTACTAATATGGAATTAGAAAACAAAAATGACGATAACGTCAGAGGCTTTAATAACATATTAGTCCAAAAGACGAAGATAGATGAAAGTTATAAAAAAAGTGTAAAAAATAATACGACCTTTAATGAAGGAGATTTGGTTTGGTAAACAATTTTACCTTTGGGATCTAAAGATCCAACTTATGGAAAGTGGTCGCCAAGATAGGAAAGACCTATCAAATTTATAGGGCATTGAAAGGTGGATCGTACCATCTAAAGGACAAGAATGAGCATATACAAATGAGAAACAAAATACTAGATTATTTAAGTCATATTATCCAACCATTTGAGGAGTAAGACGATAAAGGAACAAAAGCATAATAAAATATAATAACAACTAAGTGCAGATTAAATGTTTGAATACAATGGACATAAAATGGTCTAAATACTTTGATACATGACCCGTTTTGGTTTAAATATGAACCGCCATCTCTCCAAATAATGTTGCACTACTACAAGATTCTTGAATCTATCCTACCAGTTGATTCAGCCTCGATTGGAAGTCAGCCTCCTCTTATAGAAACCTAAATATTTTTCCATTAAGGGTGATCAAGTCATGATACCAAAATTTACAAGTTATAAAAATTTAATACCATTCCTAGCATGTGATAGAACATATGAGACATTTTTAAAACGTTTTCCTCAAGATCAAATTTGAAATAATCCAATGAATATAAAATGTGTCCTAGAATAAAATCCATCGCCATTCTACGTTTTAATGTCAATATTAAACTCTAAGATATATAATAGTCCAATTACAAATCTCCAAATAAAAATCATAAACAACAGTAGAGTGAGTGACACCCAAAAATCCTTAATAATTATCTCATAAATAAAAATGACTATAAAGGAAAATCAACTACTATTGCGATAAAGTAAACTCTAGCTGCAAGTTCTCAAATCTCCAAATACTATGAAACTAACTAGCTAACCTGAAATATTATTCAACGTAATAGGTCAAGCCCCCCACTGCAGTAATACCAACTAGTTTTCCGAAATAGGATTTGTAAATCCAGTCATAGGAATTATAAGAGATAAATATCGTTATGGAGTATTTTAA
The DNA here is from genome assembly GCA_949130495.1 of Sambucus nigra. NCBI lineage: Eukaryota > Viridiplantae > Streptophyta > Magnoliopsida > Dipsacales > Adoxaceae > Sambucus > Sambucus nigra. The sequence goes on along the minus strand of OX422216.1, from coordinate 459,480,258 downwards.
ATTAAAAATAAGTAATAAGATGGGAGTAAAGTAAAACGATATTAACTACCTACATAAACTAGGCCAGAACATTACCCAAATCCAATTATGTTTACTTTAACATTTAATTAGATCATAATCTTTTCATTTAATTTAATTCAGTTATTATTGATGCGACACCACATTAGCCAATCAATCTTTCTATTGGTCATGTATATATTCGTGGTATGCATAACATCTCAATTCAACTACTATTAATGTGACACTACATTATCCAGACAACTTTTTTTATTAGTTCTCCACATATTCGGGTATGCTTAACATCTCAAATCAATTATGTTGATGCGATACCACATTAGTCAGAAATCCTTTCTATTGGTCCTACACATATTCGGGTGTGCTTAACATCTCAATTCAATTATTATTGATGCGGCACCACGTTAGCTCGACGATATTTCTATTGATTATGTACATATTCTGGTACGTTTAACACCTCAACACTTCACATTCACACAAATCACTATAGCCAGTCAACCTTATTTGGTTATTCCTACACATACTCGTGATGTCCCACACATGACATCTGACTATATCCATTCACCCAAATTTTGTTAGTCGTTCACAAACTCCTGGTGCCATCAAAAACCCATATCACTATAGCTAGTCATACTAATATTGTCACTACTTCACATACTCATTATGCAAATCTACTTTAATACCCGTTTATTTTCTTAGGAACTAATTATATTTTCTTTATCATATTTTCAATAGTCCCCATATATAATCCAGGTATCACAATAAAAACCATCCATTGTCCCATTTATGTAGAATACCCAAATACACAAGTGCACACTCCCTAGTCCCATACCTAAAAAGTGTCACAATGATTATTATATCTACTCCCTAATTCCATTCTTAGAAAGTAATATACTAATCTAAGGGTGAGAATACTTAGGCAAGTACCAATAGTGTCAAATAAGAACATGAGCAATCTCCATGTAAATTCCAATTTTTAATTCAAAATTACAATCCTTTAATTTTTAAGTCGTATCAATCCAATTACATTATCAATCTCTACGTAAATCATGTTTTTAACTAAATGATACAAACTTGAATTTTTAATCATTTAATAATCAAGTTCTTTGAAATCACTACATAAGGTTCCAAATTCCATACTTTCAATATAGGTGATAATTCATTAATTTAACATATAAACCAAATTAAAATGTGTAACAAAGATGTTTAACAACCTATAATCTAATTCTATATATATATATATATATATATATAATAAGGAGTAAAAGGTTTTTACTATTCAATAAGATGATAACTTAATTAAAGGTGAGGATGTTGCCAACAATGCAAAAAATGGAGGGTTGATATTGTTTCCCCCTCTTTTACTTTGGTTTCCCCTTATTCACTTTTCAAAATAAGGGTAATATCGTAAGTCCCTTCCACTGCACAAACACACCCACTATCAAGAAATCAACGGTTGTGATCTTCGTACATTTTTCATTGTATCCCGCCCATGCACTTACTAACTTTAATTTGAATCACTGCCTACACGATTACCAACACGCGTTATCTCCACTATCTCATCACCTATCAACTCAGGTACCCTCTTTCATTTATTATACACGTTATCTCCTCTCTCTGTGCCTGTGTGTAGCATCCAACATCTTAAACAATTAGGTCTTTTTTTATATTTAATCATTCAAATACAAGTACCACATTCTCTCTCTATTACCCAAACCTCCCTCTTCTCTTTCCCTTCCCTCCCCTGCGACAGAAGTGAGAAAAATCAAAAGGCCGATGGCTGCGTTGGCTCAAGCCTCTCTCCTCCTCTGCACCGAGTCTTCATTTCTGCACTTTCACACAGCACTCCGTTCATCATCAACTCAAGAATACCCCCTAGACCAACCCGAACCCGTACCATTACAAGCCATTTCATACCCCGTAAAGCCAAAAGAAGAAGAACTGAATAATAGTGAGGGTTGGAGCTGGAGTCGAGAAGATATTTGGTACGTAAAGGATTTATCACCCGTCTCTTATCCAACAAGGGTTGCGCCATTACCCGAGCATCGAACAACCAAGGGTGAGAGACGGATGATAAAAATCCCTCATAACTATTTCACTTCACGATTTTGCCCTCTTATTTTAGTTTGTTTACGCAAGGTATCTCCATTCCTTGAGCATTTATGTGCTCTTTTCCTCTTTCTTATCTTTACAAAGCTTCTTTATATTGTGTTTTGTTTACACAAGATTTTTAATGAACAATTTCTTGCATGAATTTTGAGTATTAGGCTTTTCAAGACTCGAGCACCAAGGGGCTTCGGTGAGTTTGGTGAGATTTATTCCCATATTTTATGCTTTGGAATATGCTAATTTATACTTTGATGACATTTATTCACATCAGGTTTTGCCTTTGGAATGTTCTAATTTAAAGGGTAACATTTTCATCCACTTTCTTTCAACTATATTTTTTTTTTAATTTTGGTTTCTTTTACTGTTCAGGTTATTGGACTCAAAATATTTTTGGAATTTCAGGTCCTTTTTGCATTCCTGTCCGGGTTAATAAAGTTTCTTTAAGGAGGGCAAAGACTAAGAAAAGTGAGCACTATTCTATAATTCCTCATTCGTCTCTTATAAAATCACCCATTTGTGTTAGTTTAATAAATTAAAATCTTTTTATATTGCGATTTGAAACTTCTGATGTGGTTGTCATTCTCATTTTTGTTCTCAGATCTGCTGACCAATTTCTGCTTGGAGATGTTGTTGATTATGGTATTAGACTTGGTATAGAGTTTACAAATTATAACTTTTTACTTTAGTAAGACAGTATATTTTGTTCCTTTATTTTTTATAAAAGGGGTTACTTTTTATTGTATTAACTTTGTTTCGTTGGCATGGATTACGGCACTATTTGTTGTGTAATCCGTGTTACACTTTTTTTATCAGTTTCTTGGAATTACTAAGACGAATGCTTTGAAAATGGAATAATTCTAATTCAAAGTTAGTTATTGGGTGCTTTTCAAATAATCCTATAAAAGTGTATGTGTTCCAATTTCAGCAATCCAGAATTCTCACTGTTGGTGCCTTCATCTTAGTATCATCTTTTGTAAGTTTGTGCCTATTATGCATATGTTTTTTTCTCCAAAGTTTATATATGGTATTGGTTTACACTCAGACAGTGTAAGATTTTTGGAAAGGATATGCTGCCAAGAAATCATAAGTTTGGGTCTAGATTGGTTATCTTTAGGTACTTGGATCAGGTTTGGTATATGGTGGGTCAATGTGGGTTATTGGGTTTGGGGTTGTGACTTCTATTTTTCATATTACAAAAATGAGTTAATGTTTTTTTTCTTTTTCTTTATCTTCCACTACATATGAATGTGGGTTATTGGGTTTGGATTTGACAACGCCTGTCAAACACAGTACGTCAGTTTCATCTTCCCCTAAAATTGATTCATGACCTCCAGCATCGTGGATTCTTTTGACTGTTTTGGCTTTTATTTGTATTTTCTAAATTTTGTTTTGCTTATTTCTTTCATCTCAAACTGAGCAGATTGAAATAGGAACAGAGCAAGGCTAAAGGTTTTGTATATAAAATGTCCATAGCTTATTTATTATTAAAAAAGTATTGTTCTGTCAGAGATTAGTGAGCCATCCTATTAGTTTTTGTTGTCGTGCACTTTCATCTTCGCTACAATAATGAGGAGTAAAACTAGCATAACTCTTTTGTATTATTTCTATTTTTTATACGTGTATATTGGTATTTTGTTTGTGCTGTTTTAATTTAGAGTTGGTTTGTTTTGCAGTTATCAATGGGGGGTCTCACTTTCTCCCAGTTATCAATGGGGTCTCACTTTCTCCTAGAAGGGACTGTGGATTTAAAGAGTTTCCTTCTGCCACCCAGACCTAATTGAATTCGATCAGTTAGACCAGTGACACCGGAATCAAACACAACTCATTATTATAATCACTTGGACGATAGTTGGAATCACTGGTGACATTGGTGAAATGACCCTGCGGGGCACAAATGAATCTATCTCGCTCAACCAGTCTCACAATAGGGGACACTAACTTTACGCTATCTTTTATTTTTTTTTCTATTCTAGATATTTTTCTTTAAATTTTTCTATTGGTTTAACAAGATATTATGGTAAGTATTTTGACGGTCGTTATAACACCTTGATGAGTACTTAATTCAGGGAGCTTTAGACCTGTTTGTTGCAGATGGCATGTTCTTTGATTTCAAAGTCCTCACACTCATAAATTCATGACAAATGCAAGTGAAACTAATATAAAAATGCTAATGTGGACGGGACAAATTCATTACCAAGTTCTCATACATATTTGAAGTTTGATAATTTTTAGTGTATTAGCATGATGTTGGTTTGAATAATGTGTAAATAGAACCTATGGTGTAAAGTTTTATGTAGAAACATGGGAATGACGGTTCAACAACATTTGAGTGTGGACTATTGAATCTACCATTATAATTTTATACATTATTTTTCTATTTTTCTTCACTTTAGAGCTTATAGCCTCTCATTAATTTTTATTGGCATTAGTATCTTTTTCGTTAAGTGTTCGCAAAAGTTAATGTCTTATGATATAAAACATACTTTTTAAAATAAAAATTAATTAAAAAAAATATTAGTTACTTAAAGTTTATTTTGATTTTCACTTTTTTGATTTTTTCCCTTCAAATTACTGTTGCTTAGCATACTTAGGTTTATTTTAAGTAAGGGAATGGTCAATAATAATAATAATAATAATAATAATAATAATAATAATAATAATAATAATAATAATAATAATAATAATAATAATAATAATAATAATAATAATAATAATAATAATAATAATAATAATAATAATAATAATAATAATAATAATTGAACCAAAACTATGTCTACGAAATTTTATGAAATTGTTTACATAAATAGCCATGGGAAGTTCATTTATCATTTATTGATAATTTTATCATTATAATGTCAAATATTATTTTATTTACATACAAAAAATGTCAAATATTATTTTTTAAAATTATGATAAATGAAAATTGGAATTATCCCAAATATTATGACAAATGTCAAATAATATGACAAATTATGACAAATGTCAAATATTATTTTATTTACATTTATCATTAGAAATTATGACCATTTTTTTTAAAATAGACTTTATTTTGTTGGAAAATGATTTTTTTTTTTCGTTTTGCAATTACGTACTTTGAATTTTTTGTCCTTTTGTAAATAAGTATTATGGAAATTTTCGCCGTGCCTTCAGGCACGGGCATTCCGCTAGTATATAATTGTGATCATTAATGTGTTTATTCAAGGTCCATGACGAACTAATTATATAATTGTGATCATTAATGTGTTTATTCAAGGTCCATGACGAACTTTTAGTATTGTTGTGGATTATTTTTTTCTTAACAGGGTGGATAGTGCTATAAATAAAGGGAATTTTGTCCAAATTTAATAAATTGTTTTCACATCTGTGTTGTAATAAAACTTCACTTAAATTGTTTACACATTTCGATATTCCTTTAAACAAAGAAGATTATGACCATTTTTTAAAGTACACTTTGTTTTATTGGAGAACGAAATTTTTTCTGTTTTACAATTATGCACTTTGAAAATTTTAGCGGTTTTATGATTACGTACTTTGAAAAGTTTCGTCGTGCCTTCAGGCACGGCCATTTCGCTAGTATATCTATATAATAAAGAGTAAAAAGTTTTGCACTGCTTTATAAATCATAACATAATTAACGGTCAAGAGTATGCCAACAAAGAAGGAACCCTATGGTGAAGATCGACGCCAACACAAATTTTCTATGAGAAGTCTCACGCTAACCAAAGCCATGTCAAATCAGCCCAATACACACTCAACCACAAACTCTTCACTCAATCAAAGTCATGCCCACGTTTTACATCTATCTTCCTCTCTCTACTACTTTAATTTGAAAACACTTTTCCCTATGTCATTTCTCCTTCTCTCACACGCCGATCCCAAATCCAACACAAAACATCTCTCATTTTTGTCCCCATTTTTGTACTTTCTCTCTGTGCTAATCTTAGATATAATAAATTTTGTTTTTTGTTGATGCAGATTTCCCACTCTGGTTGGACTCCTTTGGCTTGACATATCACGGATCTAAAAGTCTAATGGTATTTTTTTCATTTTTAATCTAGGGTACATTTAGATTTGTTTTGATTATAAGCGGTCTTGCATTTACAATTTGACATGATAACAGCACCCAGAATCCACGACATTTAAAGGTTCAAGAGTGACCTTCAGTATTTTTTAACAATTTTTGTGATAACATTTGCAATAATTTTTTGGTACTGGATACAGGTGTTTGGTTTGCTGGTAGTGGCTTTGATTTTAACAATTTTGGTGATAACATTTGCAACGATTTTTTAGTATTGGATACAGGTGTTTGGTTTGCTGGTAGTGGTTTGGATGAAGTGGTTGGGGTTTTGCTTTTTTTATTCATCTCTTTTATAGTTCGAAGAAGGTACTCTCAAACTCTTAATTTTTTTTATACTTGAAGCATTGCCAAAGTGTAGTTGACGATTACATTGACCCGAATGTCTCTGTTGAATTGGTTTTTAAACATAAATACTGATGTTCACAAAAAAAACATCCATGTTTACTAATCTGAGTTTTGAGTTATAGTGGAGTCCGAGTGACTAATTAGTAAACATGGATGTTAACAGCAGTATTGTTGGTTATGGTGGATGTCTTTTATGTTTCCCAGATTAAGATTTCATGTTTTATTTCACTATGCCATGTATTTGCTGCTTGGGGTTGAGAATAATGCAACTAGACGTTTCTCTGAAATTAACCTTTTAAGTGTTTGATAAAATGTAAGTATGAACCTTCCTTGCTTACACTTTTCACTGAGTTTATTATTGATTGTTTTTGTTCATTTAGGTGATAATGCATATTAAAACACTTGTGATGCATGAAAGTTAAACTCAATGTTATAGAGAAGTGGTATGTATACTTATATAAAGTGATTATCTTCCCGCCTTTAGAGTAGGATATTAGTGGTTTCTTGCTCCAAGGCCAAGACTTCTCACCCCTTTCTACTGCAACACCACCGAAAAGCAGCAACCGCCTCACCACCACAAGCCGCTAAGGCTTCATCGCAATCAATCGCGACGAATTGACACATCCAGGTTTTTTTTTATTATATTTATTTAAATTCTTTCCCAGTAAAAGGAGCTCAAAGGAGGCATCGACATGTTGGACTTAAGATCCGGCTTCACGACATTTAGACCAACTTCATACTGGTTTTGTAATCAAGTAGTAGAGGCCATACATTCATTTTTGAAGCCCTGTTTTGCACCTTTTTCAAGTATAGTGCTGGATGAAAAAGTTAGGGTACCCTATTTTCATAAATATACCTAGGGGTGTGCAAAAAAACCGACCAAACCGACAAACCGACAAAACCGAGCCGAACCGAAAATTTTCGGGCCGGGTTTTTTTGACGGTCGGTTCGGTTCGGTTTAATCAGGTATAAAACCGACAGGGTCGGTTCGGTTTTCTGTTTTGGCATAAAAAAACCGATTTTGAACCGAACCGAACCGATTTAATTTTTATACTTTTTAATTTTATATTTTATATTATATTTATATTAGTCTTGACATATTATATTATATTTTTTTATTTTATATTTATATTAGGTATTAAAAAAATATATTTTTTATTAAAATAAAGGAAAAAACCGAACCGGCCCTGTATAAAACCGGCCCTGTCAAAAACCGACGGGCAAACCGAACCGGCCCTATCAAAAACCGACCCGATTCGGTTCGGTTCGGTTCGATTTTTCAGCATTTTCGGTTCGGTTCGGTTCTCCTCCTCCAAAAACCGACATGGTCGGTTCGGCCCAAAAAATCCGGTCAAAACCGAACCGACCGACCCGTGAACACCCCTAAATATACCAAGTATTAGGTTTAGTGCTTTCTTTTTATTTAATGTTTAAATTTTTTGGTGTGATATCTGGACATATTTTTATATCCTTTTTTTTTAATATTATACTGATTTTAGATGATAATAGTATACATTTTACCCCAAACATTAGATGATAATACATGGCATACCAAACCAAAAATCATGAAATGCAATAACTTGAATCTATCCAAAGTGCATATCTCGCCCCTTTATTTCTTCTCCCAACTCTTTATGCCACTCCATATTTGTGGCGATGTTTGAAATGACTCCAAACAGTTATTTGAAAACAGTTATTTGAAATGACTCCAACGCGGTATAAGATGCAAAAATATCTAGCAGCCATTCAGGTGTTAAATAGAGAACTTAGCTAGCTGACACTTTATTAAACACTTAACAGTTATTCTCTCTATACTTGATTGTTCACGTGTACAATAGCATCCATTCAGGTAGTTCCAATAGAAGGCACAAGTGCGAATGAGCTTGAATTGGATGCGGTTGAGCGCGAATGAGGTTGGGAGGTAAGGGTGCAGAGATTCAGCAATAGAAGCACAAGTGCGGCGAATCGATGTGGGTTCGGGTGCAAGCATAGGTATCAAACAACTGTGTATTGCCTTTCTAATTTCCTATGTAGCGTTGCATTTTTGGGTCAAACATATAGGCGTTTAAAACGGTTGAAATGGTGTTTAGTTATGGACTATTTGTCGCTATCTAATAGGCATTTAAAACGGTTGAAATGGGTCAAACATATAGGCGTTTAAAACGATTGAAACGGTTGAAATGGTGTTTAAAACGTTTAAAACGGTTGCATGTTGTTAGTATTCATATTGTAGAAGTAAAAATCACACCATTTAAACTATAGTATTTACTTTATTCGATCTCGCTTTGATTATTTATCGATAATATTGTGACATATAATGAAGTGGAAATTTCGTCTCTTGAATATACTGTCGTCTATAAAGTAGAATTGTGCCCTATATAATAGGTATTGATGAATTTTCTACATGTCCTGCAGCCCAAAGTTAAGCTTTATGCAGCTCCTCTTTCTGAAATAGAGGCAGTTGCACTGAACTTACATGAACAGGTAAAAGAATCATTTCTTTTTATGTTTCCAGTCCAAATTAAGTTTCTAATCAGAGAATTCAAACACTCGACTTCCTCTAATTATGTTCTCATGCTCGCTTTCTACGAAACTTGATGAGAACAATGATCTATTGTGGCGCCAATAGGTGAGTGCTTCCAGTCTTGGCCATAAATCGCAGCAATTAAGTGCTAATGACGCGAATCACCATTGCAGTATCTTTCTGTATCTGACGCGGTAAGATCAATGATTTATTAAGTAGGATCAATAAGATCAACTCCTTTTTTTATCATTATTATCATCAATGACGCGATGAATGCTCATAAGAATGGTTGGTTGTGAAACTTTTGCTCATGTATGGAATACTCAAGACTAAGTCTTTTGTTGATCAATTGGTTCTTTAGGCCATGTTCTCATGATAAAAGATCACATTGGTTCTTTAGGCCATGTTCATTTCTATAGTACAGTGTGCATAGCTACTTAATTGAATATACCGGGCTGCATTTTTTGTAATACTGTGGTATACATTATTCTGCCCTCTAATGTGATTTCGACTCAGTTATATGACTGAAGATAGTATATAACGGAGGTAAACTTTTGTTTTGAACTGATCCGTATCTTTTTGAATGTATATAACTGCTACTGGTCCAAATATGTATTTTTTGAGTGAGAGTATTTTATACTCATCCATATCTTTATTTTTTGAATGTATTTTTTTTAACTATATTGCTGGTCCAAATATGGTATATGAACTGTATAATTGATCCAAGTATGGTTTGAATTTTCTTATTTGTTTTCGTTTTAGTGGCGACACAATAGAGATATATCCAATTGCATAGTGGGTGCAATTGAGTTTGCTCGTATATAATAGACTCCATTAGTTCCCTGTTGCAATTGAGTTCTTTTAGAATGTTTTGTTCAACATTGTTTTTACATATTACATGTGGATTTTGTTCAGGAGTAATGACTATTTAGTCTCCTATTTAGATTGACTGGAAATTTTCTTAAGCATCAAAGGATGCTATTATATATTCTATTGGTTTTCTTATTATGATTTCAACATGTTCATCTCTAATTTGGAAAGGAAACATGACAGATCTTTAAATTCTCAAAAATGGTTGAAGTATTGGACTAATTCCAACTGCATTGGCCTTTTTAAGGTTCAGCCCACCACCTTCTCTTATTTGAATTTTCCTCCTCAACTGCAACTGGTCCAAAACCATTCAAATTTATATCTGCTTGGGCTGATCATGTGGACTTCATGAGTTTGGTGAGTAGAAAATGGAATAACATATCTGTCGTGGGATGCCCTATGTTCTTTTTGAAAGAGGAATCATGAGGTGTTTGAAAATCTCCCCAAATTAATTGTTTCCCCCGAATTATCTATGAGAATTGATTAATACACGTAAGGGATATCTATTTACCTCACATTTTGACTTTGTGATTTTTTTCTTTGTTTTCTTTTTACAGATATGCTGGTGAGCACATAAATGCATAGCTTGAGTGATAAATATGGACTGCATGGACATAAATGGGAAGTTAGTCTATCCGTATTAGGCACTTCTAGATCGTAAAGTTGGCGGTGAAACTGTTTAACAACTGAAAAAGGAACCCATCGAGAATGCAGAAATGGCAGGAAAGAATTCGGGAAAAAAGTGCAACGAGAGATGTCACTAAGAGCGAATCAAGCAGCAACACGATGTTGTTTTATCAATTTCGATAGAGTAACATAAAATTTATTATTCACCATTTCGATAGAGTAACATAGAATTTACTTTGACTTTTAATTGTTGCTTTATCAATTTTGCTATCCTATTCTGAAGTAACATATATAACCTATACCTATGTTGTTTTTCTTTTATGATTTATTAGAGATCATTTTATTCATGAAAACTCTTTGTTATTTTAACGCAACATTCTAATTCAAGAGAATATGGATCAAGGGTAGTTTATTTGGACTCTACCAAGTCTTGCAAAGCTCGGAGATCTGATCTCTCAGGGCATTCACTCCATCACCACTACTCCACATGTGGTCTAACATTAGTAGTCGTAAGTTTTTATCCATCTCTTTACATGCAGTAACATCTCAAATTACCTTTGAGTTGGTATAACTAATTCCATTTTTATTTAAATGCTTTCTCAAACGAAAATAATCTTAAGGCAGGTACATATATTTTAATTTGGACCTACTAATCTCGATGTCATTTCTATAGTTGGGAACAATGCTCCTGAATTGGTTGTAAACTCAGTAGGCACTTGAACTGGCATCGAGTTTCGTGAGTTTGACTATTTGAGAGACCTGTGTCTACATTATATGCATTGTGAGGCTTCATTTGACTGTTTGAGAGACCCATATCTACATTTTCATAGTGAGTTTGAGTAGAAATGAAATTGTGTAAATAATGATTCGTCACTACATTTTCATATATACTTAGTAATGCATGATCATCACTCCAGACCTCAAATTATTGTTTCATAATTATATAATTGTGATCATTCATGTGTTTATTCAAGGTCCATGACGAACTAATTATATAATTGTGATCATTAATTTGTTTATTCAAGGTCCATGACGAACTTTTAGTATTGTTGTGGATTATTTTTTTCTTAACAGGGTGGATAGTGCTATAAATAAAGGGAATTATGTCCAAATTTAATAAATTGTTTTCACATCTGTGTTGTAATAAAACTCCACTTAAATTGTTTACACATTTCGATATTCCTTTAAACAAAGAAGATTATGACCATTTTTTAAAGTACACTTTGTTTTATTGGAGAATGAAATTTTTTCTGTTTTACAATTATGCACTTTGAAAATTTTAGCGGTTTTATGATTACGTACTATGAGAAGTTTCGTCGTGCCTTCGGGCATGGGCATTTCGCTAGTATATCTATATAATAAAGAGTAAAAAGTTTTGCACTGTTTTATAAATCATAACATAATTAACGGTCAAGAGTATGCCAACAAAGAAGGAACCCTATGGTGAAGATCGATGCCAACACAACTTTTCTATGAGAAGTCTCACGCTAAACAAAGCCATGTCAAATCAGCCCAATACACACTCAACCACAAACTCTTCACTCAATCAAAGTCATGCCCACGTTTTACATCTATCTTCCTCTCTCTACTACTTTAATTTGAAAACACTTTTCCCTATGTAATTTCTCCTTCTCTCACACGCCGATCCCAAATCCAACACAAAACATCTCTCATTTTTGTCCCCATTTTTGTACTTTATCTCTGTGCTAATCTTAGATATAATAAATTTTGTTTTTTGTTGATGCAGATTTCCCACTCTGGTTGGACTCCTTTGGCTTGACATATCACGGACTAAAAGTCTAATGGTATTTTTTTCATTTTTAATCTAGGGTACATTCAGATTTGTTTTGATTATAAGCGGTCTTGCATTTACAATTTGACATGATAACAGCACCAAGAATCCACGACATTTAAAGGTTCAAGAGTGACCTTCAGTATTTTTTAACAATTTTGGTGATAACATTTGCAATAATTTTTTGGTACTGGATATAGGTGTTTGGTTTGCTGGTAGTGGCTTTGATTTTAACAATTTTGGTGATAACATTTGCAACGATTTTTTGGTATTGGGTACAGGTGTTTGGTTTGCTGGTAGTGGTTTGGATGAAGTGGTTGGGGTTTTGCTTTTTTTATTCATCTCTTTTATAGTTCGAAGAAGGTACTCTCAAACTCTTAATTGTTTTTATACTTGAAGCATTGCCAAAGTGTAGTTGACCATTACATTGACCCGAATGTCTCTGTTGAATTGGTTTTTAAACATAAATACTGATGTTCACAAAAAAAACATCCATGTTTACTAATCTGAGTTTTGAGTTATAGTGGAGTCCGAGTGACTAATTAGTAAACATGGATGTTAACATCACTATTGTTGGTTATGGTGGATGTCTGTTATGTTTCCCAGATTAAGATTTCATGTTTTATTTCACTATGCCATGTATCTGCTGCTTGGGGTTGAGAATAATGCAACTAGACGTTTCTCTGAAATTAACCTTTTAAGTGTTTGATAAAATGTAAGTATGAACCTTCCTTGCTTACACTTTTCACTGAGTTTATTATTGATTGTTTTTGTTCATTTAGGTGATAATGCATATTAAAACACTTGTGATGCTTGAAAGTTAAACTCAATGTTATAGAGAAGTGGTATGTATACTTATATAAAGTGATTATCTTCCCCCCTTTAGAGTAGGCTATTAGTGGTTTCTTGCTCCAAGGCCAAGCCTTCTCATCCCTTTCTACTGCAACACCACCGAAAAGCAGCAACCGCCTCACCACCACAAGCCTCTAAGGCTTCATCGCAATCAATCGCGACGAATTAACACATCCAGGTTTTTTTTATTATATTTATTTAAATTCTTTCCCAGTAAAAGGAGCTCAAAGGAGGCATCGGCATGTTGGACTTAAGATCCGGCTTCACGACATTTAGACCGACTTCATACTGGTTTGGTAATCAAGTAGTAGAGGCCATACATTCATTATTGAAGCCCTGTTTTGCACATTTTTCAAGTATAGTGCTGGATGAAAAAGTTAGGGTACCCTATTTTCATAAATATACCAAGTATTAGGTTTAGTGCTTTCTTTTTATTTAATGTTTAAATTTTGTGGTGTGATATCTGGACATATTTTTATGTCCTTTTTTTTTTAATATTATACTGATTTTAGATGATAATAGAATACATTTTACCCCAAACATTAGATGATAATACATGGCATACCAAACCAAAAATCATGGAATGCAATAACTTGAATCTATCCAAAGTGCATATCTCGCCCCTTTATTTCTTCTCCCAACTCTTTATGCCACTCCATATTTGTGGCGATGTTTGAAATGACTCCAAACAGTTATTTGAAAACAGTTATTTGAAATGACTCCAACGCGGTATAAGATGCAAAAATATCTAGCAGCCATTCAGGTGTTAAATAGAGAACTTAGCTAGCTGACACTTTATTAAACACTTAACAGTTATTCTCTCTATACTTGATTGTTCACGTGTACAATAGCATCCATTCAGGTGGTTCCAATAGAAGGCACAAGTGCGAATGAGCTTGAATTGGATGCGGTTGAGCGCGAATGAGGTTGGGAGGTAAGGGTGCGGAGATTCAGCAATAGAAGGCACAAGTGCGACGAATCGATGTGGGTTCGGGTGTAACCATAGGTATCAAACAACTGTGTATTGCCTTTCTAATTTCCTATGTAGCGTTGCATTTTTGGGTCAAACATATAGGCGTTTAAAACGGTTGAAATGGTGTTTAGTTATGGACTATTTGTCGCTATCTAATAGGCATTTAAAACGGTTGAAATGGGTCAAACATATAGGCGTTTAAAACGATTGAAACGGTTGAAATGGTGTTTAAAACGTTTAAAACGGTTGCATGTTGTTAGTATTCATATTGTAGAAGTAAAAATCACACCATTTAAACTATAGTATTTACTTTATTCGATCTCGCTTTGATTATTTATCGATAGTATTGTGACATATAATGAAGTGGACATTTCGTCTCTTGAATATACTGTCGTCTATAAAGCAGAATTGTGCCCTATATAATAGGTATTGATGAATTTTCTACATGTCCTGCAGCCCAAAGTCAAGCTTTATGCAGCTCCACTTTCTGAAATAGAGGCAGTTGCACTGAACTTACATGCCCAGGTAAAAGAACCATTTCTTTTTATGTTTCCAGTCCAAATTAAGTTTCAAATCCAAGAATTCAAACACTCGACTTCCTCTAATTCTGTTCTCATGCTCGCTTTCTACGAAACTTGATGGGAACAATGATCTATTGTGGCGCCAATAGGTGAGTGCTTCCAGTCTTGGCCATAAATCGCAGCAATTAAGTGCTAATGACGCGAATCACCATTGCAGTATCTTTCTGTATCTGACGCGGTAAGATCAATGATTTATTAAGTAGGATCAATAAGATCAACTCCCTTTTTATCATTATTATCATCAATGACGCGATGAATGCTCATAAGAATGGTTGGTTGTGAAACTTTTGCTCATGTATGGAATACTCAAGACTAAGTCTTTTGTTGATCAATTGGTTCTTTAGGCCATGTTCTCATGATAAAAGATCACATTGGTTCTTTAGGCCATGTTCATTTCTATAGTACAGTGTGCATAGCTACTTAATTGAATATACTGGGCTGCATTTTTTGTAATACTGTGGTATACATTGTTTTGCCCTCTAATGTGATTTTAACTCAGTTATATGACTGAAGATAGTATATAACGGACGTAAACTTTTGTTTTGAACTGATCCGTATCTTTTTGAATGTATATAACTGCTACTGGTCCAAATATGTATTTTTTGAGTGAGAGTATTTTATACTCATCCATATCTTTATTTTTTGAATGTATTTTTTTAACTATATTGATGATCCAAATATGGCATGTAAACTGTATAATTGATCCAAGTATGGTTTGAATTTTCTTATTTGTTTTGGTTTTAGTGGAGACACAATAGGGATATATCCAATTGCATAGTGGGTGCAATTGAGTTTCCTCATATATAATAGACTCCATTAGTTCCCTGTTGCAATTGAGTTCTTTTAGAATGTTTTGTTCAACATTGTTTTTACATATTACATGTGGATTTTGTTCAGGAGTAATGACTATTTAGTCTCCTATTTAGATTGACTGGAAATTTTCTTAAGCATCAAAGGATGCTATTATATATTCTATTGGTTTTCTTATTATGATTTCAACATGTTCATCTCTAATTTGGAAAGGAAACTTGACAGATCTTTAAGTTCTCAAAAATGGTTGAAGTATTGGACTAATTCCAACTGCATTGGCCTTTTTAAGGTTCATCCCACCACCTTCTCTTATTTGAATTTTCCTCCTCAACTGCAACTGGTCCAAAACCATTCAAATTTATATCTGCTTGGGCTGATCATGTGGACTTCATGAGTTTGGTGAGTAGAAAATGGAATAACATATCTGTCGTGGGATGCCCTATGTTCTTTTTGAAAGAGGAATCATGAGGTGTTTGAAAATCTCCCCAAATTAATTGTTTCCCCCGAATTATCTATGAGAATTGATTAATACACGTAAGGGATATCTATTTACCTCACATTTTGACTTTGTGATTTTTTTCTTTGTTTTCTTTTTACAGATATGCTGGTGAGCACATAAATGCATAGCCTGAGTGATAAATATGGACTGCATGGACATAAATCGGAAGTTAGTCTATCCGTATTAGGCACTTCTAGATCGTAAAGTTGGCGGTGAAACTGTTTAACAACTGAAAAAGGAACCCATATAGAATGCAGAAATGGCAGGAAAGAATTCGGGAAAAAAGTGCAATGAGAGATGTCACTAAGAGCGAATCAAGCAGCAACACGATGTTGTTTTATCAATTTCGATAGAGTAACATAGAATTTATTATTCACCATTTCGATAGAGTAACATAGAATTTACTTTGACTTTTAATTGTTTCTTTATCAATTTTTCTATCCTATTCTGAAGTAACATATATAACCTATACCTATGTTGTTTTTCTTTTATGATTTATTAGAGATCATTTTATTCATGAAAACTCTTTGTTATTTTAACGCAACATTCTAATTCAAGAGAATATGGATCAAGGGTAGTTTATTTGGACTCTACCAAGTCTTGCAAAGCTCGGAGATCTGATCTCTCAGGGCATTCACTCCATCACCACTACTCAACATGTGGTCTAACATTAGTAGTCGTAAGTTTTTATCCCTCTCTTTACATGCAGTAACATCTCAAATTACCTTTGAGTTGGTATAACTAATTCCGTTTTTATTTAAATGCTTTCTCAAACGGAAATAATCTTAATGCAGGTACATATATTTTAATTTGGACCTACTAATCTCGATGTCGTTTCTATAGTTGGGAACAATGCTCCTGAATTGGTTGTAAACTCAGCAGGCACTTGAACTGGCATCGAGTTTCGTGAGTTTGACTATTTGAGAGACCTGTGTCTACATTATATGCATTGTGAGGCTTCATTTGACTGTTTGAGAGACCCATATCTACATTTTCATAGTGAGTTTGAGTAGAAATGAAATTGTGTAAATAATGATTCGTCACTACATTTTCATATATACTTAGTAATGCATGATCATCACTCCAGACCTCAAATTATTGTTTCATAATTATATAATTGTGATCATTCATGTGTTATTCAAGGTCCATGACGAACTAATTATATAATTGTGATCATTAATGTGTTTATTCAAGGTCCATGACGAACTTTTAGTATTGTTGTGGATTATTTTTTTCTTAACAGGGTGGATAGTGCTATAAATAAAGGGAATTCTGTCCAAATTTAATAAGTTGTTTTCACATCTGTGTTGTAATAAAACTCCACTTAAATTGTTTATAAATTTCGATATTCCTTTAAACAAAGAAGATTATGACCATTTTTTAAAGTACACTTTGTTTTATTGGAGAACGAAATTTTTTCTGTTTTACAATTATGCACTTTGAAAATTTTAGCGGTTTTATGATTACGTACTTTGAAAAGTTTCGTCGTGCCTTCAGGCACGGGCATTTCGCTAATATATATATATATATATATATATCAATTTCATAATTTTACGAGTTATTATATTTTAGAATAAAGTATTTTAATTTAACAAATGATTCGTCCTGACTACTTATAATATTAAGGTACAACTATTTAAGCATAAGATATTTCAAGTTTTAAATCAATTTTTAAGATTTAATAAAAATAGAAAATTAAATTAGATTATTATTTTTCTCATTAAATTGCAAAAGAAAACATGTATAATTAACATTTGGATAATATTTAACTCAAACAATACTTAAGGGGATAAATAGTGATATTCTTAGATGAAAATAAGTCTCTTGAATATTTTGAATATACGATTGCATTCGTCTCGTAAAAATAACAAAGTTTGATTTTTGGTTGTTCTTAAGAAAAAAATGATTTAAACCTTCAAAAATGGAGCTGAAGAAATGGTGGTTTTTAATCTAACATGGCAAGATAGAGAGAGAGAGAGAGAGAGAGAGAGAGAGAGAGAGTTAATTTGTGAATGTGATATGTGTGACCGAGTGTTTATTTTATAGGGGTGTAAAAATGAATCAATTTCCATTATTATTATTATTATTATTATTATTATTATTATTATTATTATTATTGTTCTAGCAAACACACAATATTTCCACACCTATACAAAATATATATTTATGCAGCTACACCACTTGAATCTATAAATAAATCACTTATCTCCCATTACACAACTATGTAAAAATTATATATTATAGAGAAAATGGGTGACCCTCCCTTTATTTCGGTTCCAGTCGAACATACTTATGACATAAACCACCAGCATGTGTTTTAGCCCATAATATACTAAACATACGTATAAATCTACACAAATGACCAACAACTAATCCAACTTTCAACTTTCAAAAATGTTTCCTATGTTTTAAATATCACTCGGCCAAGAATGACCCCACCTTCTAATTTATGGGAATTTTCTCACATGCACACATGTGTTCATTCGGACAAGAAAAAAGTATTACTAGACCCTCTCATAATTATATACACACTCATATATTTACACACACACACACACACACACACACACACACACATATATATATATATATATATATACTCAATAATTTACAAATGCCACTATGTCACTCTTAACTCAATTTGTCAGTTGTGGGACTAAAAGTGCCCAAAAATTTCTAGATGATTTTTTTCGAAAAAGTGTAAAACATGAATGTTTTTCGAAAGTATATCTTACATCTCGTTGTACTCTTTTTATATTTTTTGTGCTTTTTCTATTTTTATGACAAAAAAATCATTTTTCTAACAAAATGACACATTTTTACAAAAATAGGGTCTCTTATAGCTTTCATACATTTATAATTATTTACAAAGGTACATGTTATTAAATAACATTTTTACCCCTTAATAACCAAATTATTCATAGCTAAAAATATTCTAATATTTGTTAAAGACAAAATAAAGGAGTCCCCCCCCCCCCCCCCCTTTAACTCCTAGTAGAGACACAGACACACAACTCATCTTATAGTTATTATTTGGACACATTCACACATGTAACTGGATTTGGTGGGGGCAACTACCAATGATAAAATACGCATATAGAATATAGCAGAATTCAAATATTTTTGGGTTGAAAAGAACAAAAATAGTTACAAGTACATGCAACATACCAAATGTATTTATTGTAGGCCCCTTTTTCTTTCGAGTGTGTTTTAAGGATGTCAAAAATAACTTTTTTTTTTGAAAAACTCTTTTCCAAATTATATACGCACCGAGTATGTGAACCAATATTAGTTAAGCCCAATTTTATCTTGTTTAATCCTAAACATTCATCTAGGTAATTAAAGAAAGTAAAATAAATAAGTTCACAAAGGCGAGGCCGGATGTACGAGGAAATCACTAAGGGAAAAAACCTCGGACGGACCCAAACAGACAATCACTATTATGTGGTATTACAAAGCACATGCAATAGACATACTTAACGAATCAATCCCCCACAAGTCTTGATTCTTTTTCGATCCTTCAACCACTCCTCCATAGTGCCCACGCAGAAGGCCTTCTACGATACTTGTCCATAGCACACATGTCCACGAATGCCTCAGTGTCCACCGATACATCTTGGCAACATCTACGATGTTGAACACAAACTCATTTACTTCTTCATCGAAAAACCCAATGTTCAAAGTGATGAACAAAACCCCAATATTACAAACGAAGATCTTTATAGCATATGTGAATGAAAGATCGGATCTTGAAACTCTAAGGATGTTTTTAGACATTGAAAAACCTTAGAAAACTTGTGTAGAAAACGTATTGTTTGTGAAGTGTTTTTTTGTTTTTGCAACTTACGAAATTCTAAGTAAAACACGTCTTAAATAGAAAAGTTAAGTTGTTGCATTGTTCGAACAAGATAACTATGTCGTTTGAACGATAAAGACGTGTCATTTGAACGACCTCCATATGTCATTTGAATGACGGTGAATGTCATTTGAACCAATTAAACACAAGGGAAGGTTCTATACGACTCTCAACAATCCTTATCTCAGAACAAACGAAGTTAAAACTCTTTAAAATCATTTTGAAAATTTTAAAAATATTTATATGTAAAATAACATCCTAAAAACATATTTCAAGTCCCATAAACATTACGCATTCAAACTTGAGAGATCGGAATGCAATGAAGACGTGTGCACCAAAGTAATCTCGGCATAATAAATCTTTGAAGCTTAGCCACAACGTCTTTAATAAACTTTATGTCATAGGCTATGTGGGATTGTGACGATAAAAAATCTATCGATGACTTAAAAACATGTTTTGTTACGAGAATAAGTCAAATACTTACAATGGACTCAATTGGAAATTTTGTCTGTACAAATCTCCCCCTTTGACTATTCTGGGACAAAACTTAAAATAGAGAAATGCCTAAGTTGGGCCGTTAAGCTGTATGACACCTAAATCACATCCCATAAAACCCAAAATAAAAAATTAAAGGACAAGGCTAGTAAATGTTGGTCTGGTAAGCATGAGTTGTCTAAATGTGATGTAGTCTTGAAATCTTGACTCGCTGAAGAATACCTACACATATGAAATAGCCAAATACCCAATTAATAATGGAGGAACAAATGATATAAAAATACCAATACGTAAGAACAAATCATTTGCTAAACATATGAGCAAACTATTTTGATAACAATTTGAAAGCAACATTGAAATCAAGATGTCAAATTTTGTAAACTAATTATTACCAATATATAAGCGTGAAAGCATATGATATCAATTTTTAATGCCAGAACAATTATGTGCTCAAAACTCCCCTTAAATCACATACATCTCTCCCCTTTTTGTCTCTAATAGACAATAAGTGAAAAGGATAAATAAACACCAAATATCTAGAATGAAAAAATTAATGAAGCATCTCTAGATAAACATGGAACTCCAGCTAACAATAATGAGAAAACAGCAAGTCGTATCTAGCAAACAGAAGTCACAGAATATGAATCATTTAAATCGGGAATGATGTGACTAAATGAATAAGGAAGTAAATTCCATCATGTATAATCATCATACACCGTATATAAACTGTCCAGAAGTACTAAAAACAGTATGATATCATCAGTAAAAAGAAGGAGGTACAAAATAATAGAATCAAAAAATTTCTCCAATGGTCACTCAAACGACTATACACTATCGTTTGAACGTCTTTTCATATCGTTTCAACCATGCATCAAGTGACCCAAACAAATAAAAAGTGGCAGTCTCTCTCATGATGAAAACCATCAAACAACCTTCGTGTGCCCTATTTCGCGACCCATACCTGACATTTTTTCACCATCTTGCTTGAAGCTCGCGAGATCAATTCATCACACGACATTGACTTGTCGCTCAAACAAAGTCCATATGTCTTTCAAACGACATCAAAATTTCTCAATTCCAGTTCTAAAAATGATGAATTTTTTACCAGTGAAAGAATTTCCTGAAAATACCAAACAGTGGGAAAACAGACTCAAAAAATGAAAATAAAAAATAAAACAAGTAAACCAATGTGAGTTTCATGCCAACATCATATCAATGTGCTCAAACATGGTTACAGAGTGAATAGGCATGAACTATAATAAATGAATCGCAACTCGAACATATTGAAACGTTCAAGAAGCTCTAATCGATAGCTAAATGTCATCAACCTTAGTTTTAGTCATATGTGACTATTAATACAATGAGATAAATGAACTAAACAATCAACATACACACAAATTCGGAATAATGACGATTCTACAAACAATAGAGTCATGATATGATTTTCAACATAAGGATTCGTGGTGCAAACCCATTTAAATTTTCCAACCAAACTTCCTCAAATATATATATTCTTTTTTCAAGAACTTTTGAGGTATCTAATTTTCTCAACTTAGAGAAATTTTATTGGCATTATTTTGGCATATGATACTTTTTATTGCCTTAATTTTTCTCTTAATATCTTTTAAGTGGTGGCTTTCACGGCGTGATTATTATTCACTTGCAGCCCTTTTCCCGTGAACGATCATAATTTTTTACATGCACACCTCCTCCTAAGTCTTATAATGCATAGAAGAAAAAATTGAGATAAAAACTTCTCACCAAACTCAAATAGGCATGAGATGTTAAACATTCATATAAACTCGTGCATGTGTGCAAAGATGGTATATATATAAAGTCAAATTCAAATGCATATCAACTTCAAACCAACACCATTAAGATAATGGTTAAGATCATTCAACACATCAACATTTATGACCAAATATCCTAACCACAAAATAATGAAATGATGGGGGTCTAAGCACACCAATATGCCATATCAAACATGAAAACTCACGGGACAAAAATAAATCAAAAATCTTTTTGTGTTTTTTCTAAAAGTATGTTTGACCAAAAAAATAAAATCTTTTTGTATTTTTCTCAAAATTTTATCAAAATAAAATCTTTTTGTATGTTTCAAATAAGATTCAAATAAAAAATATAATACAAAGAGATACACATGTCATAATACTAGAAAAATATAAATCATGATGCAAAGACTAGCGTATGACAAACATTGCAGCACATTTATCCTTTAGATCTAGCATGGGAAGAATAAAGTGCAACCAAATAAGAACCATAAAGTTTGATTCCTAAGGCCTCTAAGTCCGATTTCCTAACATAATTAGGTTTGTAACGGCGCATGGGGATTTCAGGAACCGAAATGAATTTATTCTTAAACTTCATAGGAGCATTTGTAAGGTCATAGCAAAAACATTTAAGGTTACCTTTCTTACCACAATGAGTGCAAGTGTAAACACGATGGAAATGATTACCAAAATGTCGACCTCTCCTCACGTTCCTAGTCGGCTCTCTAACACGATTGGTATTGACTGTGGGAACAGGAACAACACTATCATCTTAGCCTATACCAAATCTATCTCCCTTGATTTGGACGGTGCCTAACATCCTATCCAACTTCTCCGATCTAACCTCCAAATCAAACTTCACCTTACTCGAGTCTCTTGATCTCTCCTCTAACTCACTAATCCTAGACTCAAATAAATTCCTAGACTACTCAAACTCTAGAACTTCTTTCTTTAAAGTCTCTATCAAACCACAACGACTATCTCTCTCTTTCTCAACATATTCTAGATTATCCTTAAGAGTCTTCTCCAATGACCTAAGATCCCTAATCAAAGCATCATTATTCTCTATGGCACGCTCATTCAACTTAACATGCCACTTCAAGTTTGCCTTTTTCACCTTTATTGCTTCCGCATACAAGTAATTGACGGCAACTTACAACTCTCCTACATCAATCTCCTCATCCCCACTCGTTTCACCCTCTATCATTTGGGATTCACACTCAATAGCCTCGAAAGTGTCATGCGCCTGAGAATCTTCATGGGAATATTTATCATCGTCTCTCAGATGACATGACATGAAAACTAAAAAGTTATGCTCAATAGTGGAACTCTCTCCTTCTTCCGATTCACTATCACTTAAGGTGTCATTATATACTATCGATTTATTGCCCTCATTCTTAAGTCTAGTGGGACATTCCACTACCTGGTGACCATAACCCTCACAACCAAAACACCCATCAACTCATCCCTCTTAACATTCTCACTCTTATTTTCAGGGGAGGGATCAACCTTGTTGATCTTGAATTTATTAAGTATTTTAGCATCTTTCTATTACTTTTGGAACCTTATAAACTTTTTGAACTTCTTTGCCAAAAAGGCTACATCCTCAAAATTGAAATTGAAATCATCATCTGAAACTTTACTCTCTTCCTTTCGAGCTTTCAAAGCAATGCCCTTTTTTCTGGCACTTGCTTGGAGGTAATAATATCGAGTTTATAGGTTTGTAAGTCACCTATAATCTCTTCAAGTTTCGTCGAATCAAGCATACCCAAGGAGTTCAAAATGGTCACTTTTGAATCAAATCTACAACGAAATAACCTTAATATTTTCTTTATGATACGGTTATTGGGTATTTTCTCTCCATACTTAAATGACGAGTTGACAATATTTGATAATCTAGCATAAAAATCACCAAACGACTCACTCTTTAACATCTTAGTCGTCTCAAATTATGTAGTGAGAGTTTGAAGCTCAGATGGAATAACCATGCTAATGCCCTCATTAGTAAGTGAAAGAATATACCAAACCTCTTTTAAAGTTTCACACTTCATGATTCGATTATACTCTTCATGTGTGACATGTGAGGAAATAACGTGAAGACCTTTGGAATTGTAAAGTGCAAGTCTATGTTCAGTTTCGGTTCATGACTCAACGGGTTTTAAACTAGTGACCTCACCCTCTCGTGTGACCGATGGTGTTCAACCTTTTTCTATCGCTAAACAAACACGCTTATCAATTGATTTTAAAACACTTCTCGTTCACATTTTCCAATAAGAATAATTTGTGCCTTAAAAAATAGGAGTTCTGAAACTATCATAACCTCTGAAATTCATACTTAAAAGCACATGAGATCAACACAATAACAAATGTGATTCTAGCTCTGATATCCATTTGTAGGCCCCTTTTTCTTTCGAGTGTGTTTTTAAGGATATTAAAAATAACTTTCTTTTTGAAAAACTCTTTTCCAAATTATATACGCCCAAGTATGTGAACTAATTTTAGTTAAGCCCAATTTTATCTTGTTTAATCCTAAAAATGCATCTAGGTGATTAAAGCACGTAAAATAAATAAGTTCACAAAGGCGATGCCGGATGTACGAGGAAACCAATAAGGGAAAAAACCTCGGACGTCCCTAGCCAGACAATCACTATGATGTGGTATTACAAAGTACAGATGATAGACTTAGTCAATGACTCGATCCCCTATAGGTCTTGACGTACTTCTAATCCTTCAACCACTCCTCCATAGTGCCCAAGAGAATTCTTTGTACGATACCTGCCCACAACACACGTGTCCACGAATGCCTCAGTGTCCACCGATACATATTGGAAACATCTATGATGTTGAACATGAATTCCTTAACTTCTTCATCGCAAAATGCAACATTCAAAGTGATGAACAAAACCCCAATGGTGCAAACCAAGATCTCCATTGCATCCTTAAAAAATCTTAGAAAACTTGTGCAGAAAATGTATTGTTTATAAATTTTACTGTTCATAAACTATTATTCTGGTTTTGTACCTTATGAAATTCTGAGTAAAACACCCCTTAAATAGAAAAGTTAAGTCGACATGTCTTTCGGGTGAGATGAGGCTATCGTTCGAACGGGATAGCTATGTCATTTGAACGACCAAGCCATGTCATTTAAATGACATCCACATGTCGTTTGAATGACTGTGAATGTCAGTTGAACCATCTAAACATAAGAGAAGGTTCTATACGACTCCCAACAATCCTTATCTCAGAACAAAAAAATTTAAAACTCTTTAAAATCATTTTTAACACTTTAAAAACATTTATATGTAAAATAATATCCTAAAAATATTTTCGAAGAATGCATTCATACCTTGGAGATCGAAATGCATTGAAGCTGTGAAATGTGCACCAAAATAATCTTGTCATAATAAATATTTTAAACTTGTCCGCAATGTCTTTAATAAAATTTATGCCATAGATTTTGTGGGATCGTGACAATAAAAAATCTATCTATGACCCTAAAACATGTTTTATTCTAAGAATAATTCAATTAATTACCATGGACTTAATTGGAAATTTTGTCCTTACATTTATAACATAATATACCTATCTAATGGATGTAATAAACACTTTGCAATAATGACAAAATTGGCTTAATCTAAAATTAACCACCAAAATTATCATAAGAAATAAGTCTCAATTCATAACACATTGGCTTATAAAAATGCCACTAACAAAAATTCAAAATAAAAGTAAAATTTTCCATTAACATTAGAAGTTGGAGATTATAGAAATTGGAAAATAAAATAACATTCCTTTCTTTTGAGTGAATAGTAATGAGGAAATGAGTTGGTTATGAGATGGTGAAAATCTAACTAATATTTGTCTTGGAACAGTTCTATAAATAATGGTTCATGATATTTGAAGTTTATAACTACTTCTTGAGCCTTCTCTTTTATTTTTCTAGCTTTGACAAGGATGTTGTCTCATTAAAGAAATGTCAAACCCAGGTCTTCTGGATCATCATGGCCATTCAAATAAACCCTTTCGAACTCTTTCCATTACACAAAAACCTTACATGAAGTAGTTCATAAGTCATCACAAGTTTTAGCGCTATTATCAATCTTCCAATTCAGTAAAAAGTCGGCCTACCTTTTATTAAAGGAGGGATAAGTTTTGAGGAAAGAGGAAATGTGGGTTTTGGAGATGTGAGGACATATTTCAAAATGTTCCATGACCATACATGCCCAAGAAAAATTATTTTGGGCCTATTCTTTCAAATAGAAAAAATAAGTGAGGTGATAAAAAACATGTAGGATTTCCAAAGCTTTGCCAACATTAATAGAAGGGAAGGGATAACTCAAAAAAGTATGGTCAGTACCCACACTATCTTGAACATAATACTCAATATCTTTGATTGTATCCCCTATTAAATTATTTGGATAGACTATCAGGTCAGAGATGGGGTAATTAGACAAGATGGATTCAACCACTAAAGCTTAGAAGGCACCCAAGTCAAAGATTTCATCAAAGAGGATGAAAGATGTGTATATATAATTAAATATAAAATGGTATAAGGGTTGGATGAAAGTATAGAAAAAATTGGCATTTCTATAACTAGGAGCCTCATAGGTGGCACAATGCCAGGCCAATAAAACATTTAAGTATTCACTTGCATCAACTAGAAAAGGAAAGTGGTATTTAATTGGCCCTCGTCATGTATGACATCCCGTTGGTTCATGAGTGAAGGAGGGATAGTCCAATTGTGGTAGATTTTTTAGGGGTAAGTTGGAGAGAATGAAGGTATGACCAACACTCAGTTCATTACAAGGAGGAGTTATTAAAGATCCACTATGGAAAAATGTGGGATAGTGGATTTGATAAGTGCGCTTTTTTGGGGCTAGCTTTCACTTCTTCAACTTCATCCATATGTTCATCATCAACGTAAACAATCTCAACGCCATCTATGGCTTCGACATTATCAACATTTTCTCACTAACTTCAATAAAGTAAATAACTTTATCATAAGAAGCAGGTGTTTGTCAATTTTATAAAATATCGCAAGTGCACGGGCTATTATAGAATAGCGAGTGTAAGTACGGGTTGAAACCACGGAGATTTATCAATTTTTTCGTTCAAAATAATTGTGACTGTCCAACTAGACGAAATGGGTTTAGGGAAGATATGTAATATTAAACTAAGCTAACATAATTAAAAAGTACGACTACGAAAGATATAGACTAGTGTGTGTGAAACTAGGACATTGTATCCATTTATCGCATTCAACTAATATTATGTAATAATTTAAACTCATCATTCTCGATCTCATAACTCAAATTAAATCGACTCTCATCGCATTTAATTCGGAAAATAACATGGTTAAGTTCACAATAAAATTTAACGTTTCTAAATTTAGTCGGCTAAAATCCCTATTCCCTTAAAAGTTCACTTTTAAATTTCAAAATATATTCTTTAAGCATGGAGTATTAATGAATTTAATAAAAGTATAACCTATAAAAAAGTTCCCATACATAAGATAAAAAATATTTTTTTAAACAATGTCGAAGGTTTAAAACAAATTCTCATGTCGTTTTAAATGAATATCGAATTTTGAAAACATTTAGAACATGTAGGGAATAAAATACGAATTTAAACTACACACAATATTAATCAAACATAATAAACTTCACCTAGTCCTAGTAAAGAAATTACACTAGCATAATTGAAGACAAAATAAAAATGCAAGAAGGAATATTAATTCACATTAATAAATCAACTTATAAAATTAATCGAATCTTACAATTGATGTTGACAAAACTTCTCCCATAAAATAATTTTTGGCCCTCAATAAAAATATACTCTCAAAATAAAGGAACCAAAAACTATCTCTCAAAGCTCTCTAAAATTCTCTACCAAAATAATGAGACAAAGGGTCTTATTTATAGGCGTAGGAATGAAGTGTTTGAGTTGGAGTAAAACTCTATTTGATTGGTTGTACTTGAGCTGATAATTATCTCATAGAGTCTTGAGAAGAGTTGGAGATAACTGAGAAGTCTTTTTTTTATTAATTATCCCCAATCACGTCACTATTCACATAACTATTCACAACACCATCTTTAATCACATTTTTGACCTCCAAAATTTCAAAATCTCATTTTACTCCGAACTTCAAAGTTGTGAGTCTTGTCAAGACCTTTCCGAAAAGCTATGGAATGGCCACAACGGACAATTGAACGATTTTATAAAAAATATTCAGTATAACTGTGTTAATCGTGTCGTGTCATGTCGCGTCGCGTCCTGACAATTCTTGCTTATCGACTCCTTTGTTGTCCAAATTTCCGGGGTACCCGTAAAAATGAAAAAATAAATAATTCAAATTTATGGTCATAAATATTAAAAATTACAAAATTACCCCTCTTTGCATTTAGACCCCAAAATTCATAGCTTTTTCGTTCGAACTCTTAATTCAACCAAATTTTAGAGATAACTTTGTTTTGCCTAGATTACCATTAAAAAATTATTTCCATGCCCAAATAGTTTTTAAAATTACGGTTTCACCCCCTGGAGTTACTAAAATTATATTTTTAACTCGAATTTTATTCAAACTTTTATTTTTCTTTTATTTTACGAAAATGATTCCAAAAGCTCATTATTTATGATAAAATAGGCCTAGCAAGGTCTAGATTTGGACATAATTCATACAAAATAATGTACTCATCAAATACCCCCAAACCTAAACTTTACTAGTACTCAAGCAAAACTTAAAATTTTAAAATCTAACTCACTTTCGTAGAAATCACGATTGCACTTAGCATGTGCAACAAACCATTAAACTCCCTAGGTTACCCTAGTGGACGAATTTTGTCTCATGAGGTTTTGCAATAAATAAACCAACAAAATTTAACTCAATACAAAAGACTCAAAAGTAATATAACCATGTTTGAATGTAAAATTCATAAATATAGCAGAACTTAACTTTTCAATTTCAACAACTATCATGTCTCTGTGTGCATTAATAATATAACCATCCATTTCAAATATTTGATCGTTACATTTCTTATTCGAAAGTTCGTTTTGATTTCAAAATCTCACAGAATGCATTCACAATCAAACACTCGGAAATGGGTAGTTTTTTCTCGGTATATGTGAATAAAAGAGTAAATATAAATGAAAAAAATTCATATATACATGATCAAAAACATATTTTTTTATAATGGATGAATATGATCTCATGAATGGAAAATCGAATACTTTTTAAAAATATTGAATCACACCGTAGATCCTATTTATCTTCTCTCCACACTATAACTAACTTCCCTTGATATCGATTAGGACTTTCTTTGGTTTTATTGTAGGCTCGAATATGTCTAGAAATAGTGTTTTTTTAGTTCAATTTTTTGAGAATATAGAGGTTTTTCGATATTTTGATTTTTAGGCATTTTTTTACCTCCATTTTTCTTTTCTCTTTTCTTTTCCTTTTCAACTCACATTTTTTTCATCTTTTTTTTCTTTCTCTCTTTTTTTTGACACATCATTCTTTTGCAAAAAAAAAAATCTGGCCTTTTTTTAACTGTAATTTGACCCTAGTATTCTAAAAAAATGAGTTTGGTTTCTTTTTATAGGTTTGAAACTCTCAGTTGGAGTTGGGTAGGACAATGGATTTTCAATAAAAAAAAACGTTTATTTTCTTTTTGGCTCAAATGGGCTTGCAATGGAATACTGTGAAAAGGTAGGTTTAGGCTTAATTTATGGGTATTCAAATGATGTCCTACTCTCATTTCTCAAGTTTCATGAAGTTGAATTGTGTCCCAAGACGACTTACTAAGACTTCTAATGTTTTAAGATTCACAGACTTTTTGTTTTCACTAATCGAACAAAACAAATAATTTGAGATCATCAATGAATTTATCACTGAAGAAAAGTTTGAGTTGTTTTAGCTCGGATTGATTTAAATCTCTCGAAAATGATGAATGGCACAAAAATCTCACTAGGCTAAAATCTCCACATTTATTCATTAAGCATATTAACTTTTTCCTCAATATCAATTTTTGATCATCTTATTAGGCTAATGTAAAAAAAAATCATAATTTGAGAGATCCATGAATTAATTATATATTAAGAAATTGTTTCAAAACTCGATTATATTGAAAATATTTTTGAATTTTTGATTTTTTTTATGTTTTCATAAATACCATCCTTCCCCTCAAAACTAACTTTTATATTGTCCTCAATGTATGCTCAAACTAGAAATATGAACAAAGCAAATAAAGTACATAAGTAAAATGACGATATTACCATTGACTTTCCACTTGTGTTACCAACTTCCCACCGATCTCACATGCATTTCATCATAAATCAAAAGTGTGAACAATTGGAAGTCAACCCAATAGAATGAGTATACACATGGAGGCACATAATGAATGTAGTTCGTGAAATTGTCGAGATGCATAATCACATTATAGCATAAATGGTCAGACTTGAAGAGATAATCATAAAAAAAATCTGAATCACACACTAAACCTAAGTTTCCCTTAAACTCGAGAATATATAAATTAGGCTCTAAATCGGACGATACTCTAGTCATGTCCTCGATCTTATACAAATACTCAAATGACACATGTGGACGTGGAGGAACAGAACAATACGGCATGACAAAACAGGCGTCACGAGGTGGAAATGCTCGAATGATTTTTCCAATCTCAACACTAATAGATACAATCTCACGTGTCAGCATACTCTCAAAAGGCTCGGGTTTTTATTCACAGAGTAGGAATTGCTCTATCTTAGGAATTACTCTATCTTATCCTCCCAATCTCTCTCATTTAAATGAAAAAAAGAATCTAATAAATATTGGACTTCAAGAGTAAGATCCTCCTCAACCAGATCAAATTTATTCTCAAAATCTTCAAGACTCATATCTAGAGACAAATTAGGTGGCCAAGCACATAGATTAGTTGTGTCATTATCACCCGGGGTTGTGAAATCATTCACTTCTTGAACGTATTTAACTTTAGTCTCGCCATCAAAAGATGATGGTCTCTCTAAATTAAACACATTAAAACTCATGGTCATATTTCCAAATGATAGGTTCAGTTTCCCACTATGACATCGAATGATAGCATCAAAAGTGGACAAAAATGGTCGAATGAGGATGATTGTGATTTATGCTGATGAGTTTAGTACGTGTTGCACGTCTAAGACCACAAAGTCTACCGAAAAGACAAACTCACCCACTTTAATCAATACATGCTCTACAACACCTCTATGCACCTTAATGGATCGGTCAGCTAAGGACAAGGTCACCTTAGTGGGATTTAACTCCCCCAAACCTAATTTCTCATACACGATGTACAAAAAAAGGTTCACGCTTGCACCTAAGTCTAAGAGAAATTTATCAAAATGATGCTCCCATATCTTAATAGAGATCGTCGGCATCCCATGATCCTTATACTTGACAGGATTTCTATAGGAAATGACCGAGATAGCTTATTCGACGAGAAAATCTTTCTTGGGCGCGTTAGTGTTTCTTTAGAAGGTATAAAGGTCCTTAACAAATTTGGCATAAGATAGGACTTGATGTATAGCGTTAAGTAGTGGAACATTGATTTGTACTTGCTTGAACACTTCCAATATCTTATGAACTTGCGCCATCTTCTTATTTGGAAGCAAAAGTTGGGGAAACGGAGCTTTTGGGACATAGGTCTCTACAGATGGTTCGAAAGATGATGGGGGAGAAGAAGTTGGATCCAAGGGTGGATCTTTCTTTTCCTTACGTTTCTCAGATTCACTCTCGGTGGGTGGTGAGACATTTTTTCAACCTCCATACTAAAACTAAGCGTATGATGGCTTTGACATCCTCTTGGGTTTGTGATGAACAGACATTATCTTGTATAAAATATTGACCTTTAAGTATGTTACCTTTAGAATTGGGATCAAGTTGAGTCGAGAATGTTCCTTTGTTACTCTCACTCAACGCGTTCGCTAATTGGCTCACTTAAACCTCGAGTTTAGCAATTGATTAAGTGTTTGCATGAAAGCTTTGTTAGGTGGAATGGAGGACACTCTGAGTCGACTGCTGGAATTAGAGGGTACTTTAAGCAACCAAATTCATCGTATCCTCTAAAGATTGAATTTTTTGGGATGAAGGATACGATGGTTTGGGGGTAGTCTTTTGGAAACCCGGAGGTAGGTTACTAAAAGATTGCTTTCCACTTTCTTAGTATTGACCCTTAGACCATGAAAAATTGGGGTGGTCCCTCCACCCCAAATTGTACGCATTGGAATATGGGTCGTATTTTGGTCTATTTTGGTAAAGGGCATTGGTTTGCTCAGTAAAACCTTGTGGGTCAGAACGACGGGATAATTTTTTACTAAGTGGTCAAATGCATTGCAAAGTATACACATAGGGGAACCTACATGTTGTACCACCATAATTGTAGCTCGATTTCCCTCTTTGCTCTCTAAAGCTTCTAAGCATCGGGCTAATGTGGCCACTTTTGCATTTAAATAATAACTTTGTTTGACTTGGTGAGCGAAACCCTCATTGGATGTGGTAGACCTAGATTCTCTATTAGGTGCCCATCACTGGGATTTTTTCTCTGTGCCTTATAGGAATGATCACCCGTCGACCTCACTTTCTCGCTAAAATAACCGTTACATAGTGACTCAAGCATAGTTCGAGTATTGTAAACAAACCCCTCATACAAAATTCAGACTTGGTGTCCCATATCAATCACATGGTGCACAAATTGAATTAGAACATCCTTAAATCTATCCAAATACATCCACAAGGCTTCTCCCTCCTTTTGGATAAATGTGTTGATGGCGTGACGTATCGACGACATCTTTTGGTTGGGGAATTTTTTTGTAGGAAAACGATACTCATTTGGTTCCAAGTAGTGATGGATCCGGGTTTAAACGAGTTAAACTAACTCATGACTTTGTCTTTCAACGAGAATGGGAACAATTTAAGTTTAAAAATCTCTTCAGTGAGTTATTGGTACTCAGTTGTCTGACAAATCTCTTCGAACTCATGCACGTTGAGGTAGGGATCCTCTTTTTCGGTAGCTCGAAACATGGGCAACAATTTGATTATTCCGGAATGGAATAAGAAATTGTTCGCAATTTGATCGGGTAGAAGGATGCAGGAAGGTTAACTAGACCTAGTCAAATAAAGGTAATATTTAAGGGTACATGGCGCTAACTCGTATCCCATCTCGGTGAATATAAAAAATCTACCTACGTAAGTATCGGGAATACTAGACTCCACACTCGACAAATGACCGGTATGATCTCGAAACCAATTTTCCATACACTGAGCTCACTCAAATTTTTCTTTTATTTTTTCTTTTGATCTTTTTTTTACTCATTTTTGTGAAGAAAATTAAAAAAAAGTATTTGACTCAAACCACGTAATTCCTAACTAACACAAAGCAAATTGAATTATCTAATTTAGATGAGGGGAATTTTAATTTTAAACTCTAGTTTTCCCGAGATTAATCGACGACAAAAGGATCTCTGAATTAATCTCCCTAATTAAACAACTCCTACTCTTTGACAAGGGAGAATTTAAAAGATGACCTACGATTATCGCCTCAAATCCCTTTTTTCCTCCATGTAGGTGTTCGATACGAAGACTCGTTAAAAACCACAAATCCTAGACAAGGTGAAACGGGATCGATTTGACAAGTTCGCATTGGAGTATCTTTTAATTCCAGCCTCGTTAAGAGGTTTCCTATAAGCTATGTGATATCCTAAGGCCAATGTCTACTTGATTTTAAATTAAATATGGTGGCTCGGGATATGAAAATGCTTTGTTAATTAGTGATTTTCGGGCTAAGGAAGGCTGATGAAATCCCCACCTTAACTTTCATACTGGTTTTGCCCTTAAATCAATTTATGCAACATGCTAAATTAAATGAGAATTTAAATCACGTAGGAGCACACAAAAACATACCTCCGGCATAGAATTTTTTACGCTCACTTGTTTACGTCGGCTCCTAGCTTAAGTTGACATCGATCGGAGAAAAATGTCGCTTACATTTCAGTCATACCCAAGAGTTCCTTATGCGCGTGGTAATATTGAACAATTTTTTCTTCACCAATGCTCACCGTTGCACACCTTTCTAAATTTTCCTTCACTTTTGCCCCTTCTTAATGTGCTTCTGAAAAAAAACAAAAGAAACTACACCAAACGTAAAGTGCGACAAAAAAAAAGGAAAGAAAAATAAATAACACGACACACGCACTAGCGGGGTATTTAACACACACAAAAAATAGTAAAGCACACTTATGAAGCAATTTTTTTATTCTGAAAAAAAAAACATAACGATTACGAAAAGAGAAATATTTCTTTTTTAATTTTCGATTTTTTTAATTTTTTTTTGTCTTTTATGTAATTTTTACTAACAAAAATACAAAAAGTAAAAAAAAAACTAGTCCGAAAGTCACAACTTCTTTTTTAATTTTTTTTACAGAATTACCCCTCTTTGCATTTTATACCCCAAAATTCATAACTTTTTCGTTCTAATTCTGAATTCAATCAAATTTTAGAGATAACTTTGTTTTGCCTAGATAACCATTTAAAAATTATTTCCATGCCCATAAAAAATTTTAAATTAAGATTTCATCCCCTAGAGTTACTGAAATTGCATTTTTAAATCGAACTTTATTCGAACTTACATTTTTCTTTTATTTTACCAAAATTACTCTAAAAGCTCATTGTTTATTATACAATGGGCCTAACAAGGTCTAGATTTTGGGGTAATTCATACAAAATAATGCAATCATCAGAGGGTAAGGAAGGATTCGATTAGCCCAACCGGTCTATATTAATACGACCCATTATAATTTGTAGAGGGCTCAAATGGAACTTTTAAATATTGATCAAATGCTTAAATACCATCCAAAATAGATGGAGGGGGAACAAAAGGGTCTGGAATGAGGATTCATTTAGTGCGAATGGATATATTTCAAGTACCCAAGATATTACTATAGATTTTGCAACCATGTAACTAATGAACACGTGAGATAATATATAATTATGTAACACGGGGTTCACCTGGGATATGATTAGACCTTAACGATTTATCAAGTTTGTTTGGGTTGGGATAATTTAAAAACAACAAGAATATGGGAGAAAGATTTATTTTTATTATTATTATTATTGTGGCCCAAATTTAGTTACCTTCTTACTCACTGTATACTTTCTAGGTTTAATCTTATTTATAAAACTCT
Organism: Sambucus nigra; assembly: GCA_949130495.1. Lineage (NCBI taxonomy): Eukaryota > Viridiplantae > Streptophyta > Magnoliopsida > Dipsacales > Adoxaceae > Sambucus > Sambucus nigra. The sequence continues at coordinate 459,444,833 of OX422216.1, read as the reverse complement.
TTTTATAGGTTCTAGGTTGCAGCAACCACCTTAGTCTTGATTTTTCTTTAGTTGGAGATATATTTGTTTGCCCCACATGGAATTCAAATTCAATAATTATAGCTAGGAAAATGATAAACTAGTTTAATGCAAATGGCTACACAAGCGATTTACACTTGACAAAACTTTGAACATCGGTTGAACACTTAGTGGTTATACGACTATGAATGCACCTAGGATATGAATGCACATAGAGTATCTCATAAAGAAATATGACATCGAGATGTGAAACGTGCACCAATAAACATAACATGATCTATTTTTGAAGCTTGACCGCTATGTCTTCAAATAACACGTCATAGACTATGTGGTAATCATGATAAGAAAAAATCTATCTATTGATCAAATTGGTTTTCGTCCGAAATAATGCCAATACATACAGATTGACTCTACTTTGGAATTTTTCCCTATAAATCTCCCCCTTTGACTATTCCATGATAAAACCAAAAAAGTGAAGTGCCTAGGCCAGGACATCAAGCCGTATGACCTAAATCCCATCCCATAAACCCCAGAACATACAGGATATGATGTTGTAAACAAATGTCAGACCGACAGCATAAACTTGCCTTCATGTGATGTAGTCGCAAAATCTCCAATATCTGTGTAATCACTACACACACAAAACAAACAAATATCACGTGAAGTATGGAGGTACAAATGGTATAAAATAACCTCATGATATCAATTTGTAAAACAAACCATTTGTTAAAGATATGAGTAAAACATATGATACCAATATGTACACACATTTTTTAATATAGCTCAAATAAATGATACCAATATGTAAATAGTATGATACAAACAAATGTGATTATGAACCAAAAACTCCACTTACAATACATACCATATTTCCCCCTTTTTGTCTCGAATAAACAACCAGAGAAAAAGATAAACAAACATCATCATATCAAGCATGAGAATAATCAATTGAAGCATATCTAGATAAACAGGGATATCAAGTTAAAAATAATCAAAAGATACCAAATCATAGATGTAAATAGTCACAAAAATAAATCATCAATAGTAGGAATGATGTAAATAAATAAATCAGTGAAGTGCAGAAATCAAGTATGGATAATCAATATCAACTGCATATAAATTGTCCAAATGTACCAAAATAGTGTAGTAACATCATATATATGAAGTAGGTACGAAAGACAGAATGAAGAGTCAAAAATCAACTTAGGTCATTCAAATGAAAATGCAGTGTCGTTTGAACGATATAAGGATCTCGTTCGATCAATACAAGAAACGACTCAAAATAGTAAGGTGTCGTGCGATGAAAATCAAGAAATGACCTATGAACGTCATATTTCGCGATCATACCTCACACTTTTATCAACTCGTTACTAATGTCGAGCGATTGCCTCTTAGAAAGACAAGGGTATGTCATTTGAATGAGACCCAAAAGTCGTTTGAAATACATCCATAAGTCATTTGAACGACATCAAAAACTTCATATTGTAGCTCTGAAAATAATAAGGATTTGCCCAGTGAAAAATTCTTGAAAATACGAAACAATAGCAAAATAGACTCAAAATAGAAAATAAAAGTTTCATGATAACATAGTATCAATGTGCTCAAACATGGATATGGAATGAATGGGCGTGAACTACAACAAATGAATCACAATATAAACACATCGAAATGATAAAAAAGTTATAATTGATAGCTAAATGTCATCAAACCAAGTTTGAGCCATATGTGACCATAAATATAGTGAGCTTAGTGAACTAAACAAACAACATGCACACAAGTCCAAAATTTTGACAATTCTTCAAACAATAGCGTCATGACATGAATTTTTAACATTAGGATTCGTGGTGCAAACCCTTGTTATTTTCCATCCAAACACCCTCATATATTCATATTTTATTTTCAAGTTCTTTTTGAGGTTTCTATTTATCACCTTACAGAAATCCTGTTGGCCCCATTTTTGGCATATGTTTCTTTTTATTGCCTTCATTTTTTTCGATGTCTTTTGAACGGTGTCTTTCACGACGAGTTTATTATAATCTAGCAGCCATTTTTCATGAACACTCATCATATTTTAATATAAGTAATATTTATCCTCACAGTAAACGGTTCTTACATGCACACCTCCTCCTAAGTCTAATTTCGTATAGATAAAAAAATTAAGAGGATAATGTCTCACCAAACTCATATATGCATGATATGTCAAACATTCATAAAATCTTGTGCATGTGTGTGTGATGGCATATATACAAAGTTGAATCCAAATGCAAATTAACTTCGAAACAACCCCGTTAGTCAATGGATAAGATCATTCAACGCATCCACAATTATGACCAAATGTCCTACCCACATGGATAATGAAATGATGGAGGTCTAAGCACACCAATATGACCTATTAAACATGAAAACTCATGACACACAAAAATAAATCGAAAATCTTTTTGTGTTTTTGAAAAAATATTTTTGACTCAAACACAAAATCTTTTTGTATTTTTTCAAAAATATATAAAATCAAAAATCTTTTTTATTTTTCTCACAAGTCTCAATAAAATAAAGATATAATGCACGAGGTAAACATGTCATATCACTAGCAAGATACATAACATGAAGCAAATACTAGTGTATAATAAACATGTCTAACACAACCGTCCTTTAGATTTAGCATGGAAAGAATCAAGTACAACCAAATGAGAGTTATGAAGTTTAATTCCTAAAACCTCTAAGTCAAATATCCTAACCCAAGTAGGGGTGTAACGACGCATAGGGGTTTTAGGAACCAAAACAACTTTATTCCTAAACTCCCTAGGAGCATTTTAAGGTCATAATAATAATGCCTAAGGTGACCCTTCCTATCACAATGAGTGCAAGTGTAAACACGGCGAGGAATGTGAGCTAAATGTGGACCTCTCCTAACGTTCCCAGTTGGTTATCTCACATAATTGGTATTTAATTTATAAATGGGAGCAATACGGTCATCGAAGCCTATACCATAATTATCATCCTTGATTTGGACGGTGCCTAAAATCATATCCAACTTTTTTAACTTAGCCTCCAAATCAAACTTCACCTTACTCGAGTCTCTCAATATCTCTTGAAGCTCACTAATACTAGACTCAAGAAAATGCCTAGACTCCTCAAGATCTAGAATATCTTTCTTCATAGCCTCCATCAAACCACGAAGACTATCTCTCTCCTCCTCAATGTACTCTACTTTCTCCCGAAGAGTTTTCTCCTGTGCCAAATCATTGAAGGAAACTTTCAACTCCCTCACATCTATATCATCCTCCTCACTAGCTTCACCCTAACTTAGTTGGGATTCATACAAAATATCCTCGAAAGTGTCATTCACATGAGTCTCTTCATAAGAAGATTTATCACCATCGCTCACATGACATGACATGAACGCTATAATATTGCGCTCAATGGGAGAACTCTCCCCCTCTTCTGGTTCATTATCCCTTAAGATGGTAGTGTATGCTATAGGTTTCTTGCCCTACTTATTAAGTGTAGTGGGGCACTCCAACCCTCACAACTAAAACACCTATTTGATTCATACCTCTTATAATTCTCACTTCTATTCTTAGGGACGTGATCGGCCTTATTTTTCTTGAATTTTTCAAGTCTTTTGGGATCTTTCGATTTCTTTTGAAACTTAAGAAAAATTTTGAACTTCTTTGCTAACAAGGCTACATCCTCAAAATCGGTGTCCGAATCATCATTCGAAACTTTAATCTTATACTTATGGGCTTTCAAAGCAATGACCTTTTCTTTCTTTGGAACTTGCTTGGACGTAAACATGTCAAGTTCATAGGTTTTTAAGTCACCTGTGATCTCTTCTAGTTTTGTTGATTCAAGCATACTTAAGGCATTTAAAACGGTCAATTTGTTATCAAAACTACTAGGCAACAACCATAAGATTTTCTTAATGACTTGGTTTTTGGGTATTTTCTCGTCCATGTTAAACGACGAGTTGAAAATATGGGACAATCTAGTGTAAAACTCATCAAACATCTGACTCTCTAACATTTTAATCGTCTCAAATTGGGTAGTGAGTTTTCAAAGTTTAGACGCCCTGACTGTGATAGTTCCCTCGTAAGTGAGTGAAAGAACATCCCAAGCCTCTTTCAGCATGTCACACATCATAATATGATTATACTCTTCCGGGGTTACAAACAAGGAAATGATATTTAAATTGTTATAATTATAAAGTACAAGTCTATGTTTGGCATCAGTCCATGACGCAACAGGTTTTAAACTAGTGGCCTCTCTATCTCTCGTGACCGGTGGTGAAACAAACTCATCTATAGACTTAAGTTCACTTTTCATTCGTATTTTTCAAAAGGCATAATTAGTGCCATAAAAAATAATAGTTTTAAGCGCATCAAAATTTCCAAAATTCATTACTATAAGCATATGGGCTCACTTACAAAAAAAATATTTCTTGCTCTAATACCAATTTTTAGGGCCCTTTTTCTTATATATGCTTTAGCTGAAAATAAAATTTCCAAAACCCAAACTTTTCGATTTTAATTCACATTAATTTTATGAACCAATTTTGCTTAACCCCAATTTATCTTCTTTATCCTAAACATGTATCTAGGGGAGATTAAGCAATATAAAGCAAATCAACTCCACAAAACACACGACGTAGATGAATGAGGAAACACCACTAAGGGAAAAAATCTCGGACGGCCCAATCCAGACAATCACTATGGTATGATTTTACAAAGTAAAAACAATAGACTCACTCAATGACTCGATACCCCACAGCCATGACACTTTTTGAACTTCATTCCTAACAATGCATCCACGTGCGCCTTGGTATCCAATGAATAACTTTGGCAACCGCCTACGATTAGGAACACGGAGTCCACGACTTCTTCATCGCAAAACTCGATGAAACAAGTGTTCAAAGTATGATCAAACTCCTTATGTTTCTAAACTAAGATATATATATCATATGTATATGAAAGATCGGATCTTAAAAACACATAGGGTGTTTTTAACGTCAATAGCCTTTGTAAACAAGAGCAGAAAAATATAAATGTTCTGTTCTGTAATTTTGGTTCTGCACACCTGAAAATTCTGAGTGAAAATTGTTTTGAATAAAAAATCTTAAGTTTAAAAGTCGTTAGAATGATATTAGCATGTTGATAGAACGACTCTACATATCTCGTTTGAATGAGATATGCATGTCGTAAGAACGACCTGCTAGTGTCATTTGAATGATAGTGAATGTTCTTTGATCTTCCAAAATGAAGATAAAGATCTGCACGACTCTAAAACATGTTTATCTCAAAATAAACGAAGTTATCTTCAGAAAAATGAAGTTAAAACATTTTTAAATCATTTTTAAACAAAATAAGATCCTTAAAACATTTTTCGAAACCCATAACATTTTCCATAACTAAGATTATATCAGAATGCAATATGATATGAAGATGTGAAACATGCACCAATAAACACGGCATTATATATCCTTGAAGCTTGGTCGCTACGTCTTGAAACAACACGCCATATACTATTTGGGAATCGTGACAAGATAAAATCTATCTATAACTCAATTTGGTTTTTGTCCAGAATAATGTCAATACATACAAATTGAATCTACTTGGAAATTTGTCCTTACACAAATAGGAGTGACACGTCAACAAACTCTATACATAAAAAGCTAAGAGACGAAGGGAAAGAGAACTCCCATAACGAAAAAACTACATTTACTCCTTTTACTTATTTTTTAATTTTATTTCCCTTTTCTTTTCATTTCATTTATTTACAGTGTTTCTTTTCTTCGAAGTAGTTTGTAAGGTTGATTTACTGTAATTCTCTTTACCTTTTATTAAAAGTTCATATGCCTTTACATTTAAATTATCTATTTTCCTAGTGTAACTTTCTTTAAATTTCTAAGTGTAATTGGTTTCTTTTATTTTGTTTATCTTACTTTACTATTTTACTTTGTTATAACTTTCTATTTATCTTTATTTATGTACTTTGCATATTCTTCTTTAGATTCTAGTTAAGTACACTTATTTAGCATTCATTGTAATATTCTCCTGAAGGGAAAGACAACTCTTCTTAATTGAAGCATCGAATGGTAAATAATCTCCTTAATATCACAAGACGAAGATAATAAATTGGTTAGAAATACCATATTCTTGCTTGGCTCACCCGCACACAACCAAATACATAAACAAACAAAGCCAGCTAAAAGATAGCCATCATTCGAGTCTCGGTTCCACTTTCTACTCTCAGGACGTAGGTGTCAAGCTTGTAAGTCAACTTTACTTCATGCATTTCCTTTTAGTATTCATTTGGATCAAATTATTGTATTCATTATTATTTATATTTGGGTCATATTTATTTATTCAAAGTTTGGATATTTATTTATGTTCAGACACCTACATTATTGTGTAGAGTTTTATTTCATTTTGATTTGGATCGGTATAAAAGGTTTTTCATAGATTGATAGATTATTATTGTTATACCGTTAAATTGGTATGATTCCTAAACTAGTGAGAAGAGAACGCTTGGATTTATTACTTACCAGAATGAGGTCAGCTCATGTAAAAGTGATATTAGCTCAGATACTAGCATTGTTGGCATAGGCAACTGATCGGCCTTACTATTTAAGACATAGCATTTAACTTTTTCGGTTGACATTCAGCCTAACTTTGTCAAAAGGCGTCATCATAGCAGGCATGATTCAGATAGTGGGATGATGTCAAAAATGCACACATGTGATGGAAACAAACAAAAAATCCCTCCCTCTATTTTTTTCCATAATAATTTATAGTTATCCACTATCATTTAAAGTGGGTACCTATTTAATCTATAATGACAAGACCCATGACACACTCTAGTGGGATAACTAGAACAATCGATAAACAAATACACTAGCACCTATATTTAAGGGTACTAGAGGAAACAAGAATAGGGGAACTAATTGAGATTATAAACTCTTATTCTACTAAATCAATATTATATACACTTGCTCATGTGGATGTAGGCACCACATGGTGTCGAACTACCTAAAACAGGATTCATTTTTTTTCTCTCAACCCTCTCTATAACAAGTCCTAGATAAGTAGGCTATTGATTTTCATTTATTTCTCTATTATCATTTATACTTACATGCTCTAGCTAAGATCTAACTTACCATACCGGTTATAGGTGATAACAAATTGAAGTCGTTTATGGGAATGTAACAAGCCATTTTCTTCTTTCTACCATTATTAATTTTTCTTAAACTTGAGAATGATTGTTTTCTAGTAAACCAGTTAATCGCATCCTAATTCACCATGAGTTAGCATTATTTTTAAATAATTATTACTCAAATATATTTTAATCCTTAAATTCATCATTGGATTTATCATTTCATGCAATAAACCTCAGTCCCTACCATTTTTGCACTAAGAATTTATATATGTTACCTTAGGCATTACCACATAATGTTTTTCTAGAAATAGAGTGAACATGGTGAAAAACAGAATGCAATTAAGCTGCTGAAGGAATTCCTCCCTCGATATTTGTGGGTATGGGCGATCTATAGGGGATCCTAATAAGCCTAGATAGAGGCCAGGAGGGTATCTAAGAGATCATAAAGCAACCGACAATTTTTTTTCTAAATAAGCAAAACAAGCCTAAATTAAAATTGATTAGCCAAACATGGGGTGAGAATTTTGATTGGAGACGAAATATGTCACCCCCATACCTATACAAGGATAAGAGGTGGGCTCACTATGATAAAGCATCCGAAAATTCAGAGAGAATGGATTTGGACTCGCAAGGTAAATATAACAGATCAAGGTAATCTAAATTAGACCGGGATGAGAGATCTTATTGCCAAGTGATAACCTCCATTATTATATTAGGGGGATATGATGATGAATAAACTTATTCCTTAGAATGCTTGAGTTTTCTGGGAACACTAAGTAGGATTTTAGCATTTGAGTATTTGGTCCTAAGAGAAACAAGGGCACACTAATAAAAAAATCTTAGAAAATGTAGAGAGGAGCTAATAAGGTCTTACATAAGAATGGTTAAGTACTTGGCCAGGTCAAGGGAAAGCGTGCGAGGGTCAGCAAAGTCTAAGAAGACTTACCAGGAAGAGAGCTCTGCTGAGAGCTGGGGTTGAGCATTGAATATCATTATAATAAAGGTGAAGAAAGAAGAGCAACCCTATAAAGGGTCTATTCAATGCTTGGAAGATTGGCTGGGAAAAATCATCAAAATAAAGAATCATTTGTAGAGTGGTTTCATTCAAGGATCATAATTCATAGTCATAGTATTAGGTTATTTAAACCCTGCAAGATTCAAGACACCGATTATCACTACCAAGTACATTGGAAATCAAATCTGATGTTGCATGAGGAGTAATACCAGGTTGCCTCAGATATCTATTTAGCCTCGAATGAGATGCACTATAAGGATTCCTTTAGCACTATCACTGGGATAGATCAAGTTTGTTATAATAGCTTGCGAAGAGGAAACATCTCTACTTTTTAGCCGTTAGAAGACATCTTTATCAATAATTTTTATTTTAACACGCAGTTAGGAAATATAGTGACCTACCTCCTAAGTGTCCGTCGAAGGGCGAATGAAACAACTAGGGATATGACATGAAAAAGCTTGAAGTGATTAATTATGACAAAGAAATTATACTCACTACTCTCATCAACGGTCTATTATCTAGAAAAGGATACTGGGCGCTAGATAAAGAGCCGACAAACATGATCGATGAAATCCTTGCGAAGGTATGAAAAGTTATGAACTCCGAAAAGGCTATGAAAGGAATCCAGGCATGCCATATTTGAGGCTAGAAAGATCTCAATCAAGAAGGAAGAGCTTTAGGAAAAGAAAGTTAGGAAGTTAAGGAGATTCGATGAATATGTCCCATTCACCGTAGGCATACAACACATCCTCGACGACATTTGAGGAAGTAAAAAACTTAAATGGTAATGTAAATTAAACGTTGCCCTAAAAAAGAGATATGTATTGCGAGTTATGCAAAGATCACAATTATAATACCGATAATTTCTTAGCATTAAAAAATGAGATAGAAGCTTTGATCAGACGTGAAAAATTGATGAAATATGTGGACAAAGGTTGTCGTCTAGATATAAGGGAGACACATAAGCCTAAAAAATAATATAAATCCTGGTGTAAAAAGGTAGACTATAAGAAACTTGGCCAAAATAGGGACACGGATGATTAATGATAGAATAATTTTCCTAAAGAGCTAATAAATGATGTCATTATGATTTCTTGTGGTTGTCAATTTATGGCTGGAGGTAATGCCGATGGTGGAAATGATCAGTCTAAAAGAAAAACGTACCTCATCAAGACTAAGTACTATGCCCATATCAAAGATATCAATTTGGCCTCCATAGGGGAGACTTGTCCTCCAAAGGTAAATAAAGATCATCTCATTATTGGGTTTTCAAAAGATGATTTATTAGGAGTTCTCTATCCCTATGAAGACTCTCTTGTGTTCACTATGATGGTGCATGAGAGAAGATTACCAATAATTCTAGTTGATAATGACATCTTTTCAGATGTACTACTCTACAGTTTCTTCAAGAAGTTGAGGTTGAAAAACCCAAATACTAGAGGCGTACTATAGACCTCTTATTATTTTTTTCAGGGAAAAAGTTGTAACATTTGGGAGAGACCAAACTAGAGATTATTGTCAGCAGATGGTCTATCGGCCTAATAAAGATGATACTTTTCTTTATCCTTCATGAGAATGTCCACTCAGCTTTTAACCTCATCATTGGTAGGCTCAAACTAAAAACATTCAAAATATTACCTTTCACTATTCACCAATGCCTAAAGTTCCCAACAAACTATGGCATTAGTGTGTTGAAAGGAAACCAAGTGGAAGCTCATGAATTATATTACACATCGATCGAGTAAGAGGAACAAAAGAAACTGATCGAAACTTATCAAATTGATATGGATCCTCGAGCAGAATATAAGCTGGTCATAAGTGAGGTGGTAGAGAAAATTAAGACAACGATTCTAGACGAAAAACATTATGAGAGGACATCAAAGATCGGTTCGTCACTATAACTAACCTTCGAGAAAGAGCTCACACACTTTTGAGATAGAAAAAGATTACGTTCTCATGGAGTCACGAGGACATATTGGGTATAAATCTAACATTTATTTACCACGATCTCAATGTCATAAAAGACGTGAAGATTATTAGTTTAAAGCGACGAGTGTTTAATCCAAAGAAGAATTTGGAGATTCAAGAGGAGGTTGACAAATTAGTAAAGATAGACTTCAATAAGAATGTCAGGTACCAAGAGTTTCTCTTGAATGTAGTCATGGTAAAGAATAAAATGATAAGTGGTGCATGCGTGTTGATTTTATCGATTTGAACAAGGATTCTCCCAAAGATCATTATCCCTTAGCCAAAATTGATTATCGAGTTGATGCCACTGTTGGGCATGAGCTGATAATCTTCATGGATACTTATTAATGTTATAATCAGATCAAGATGAAATTGGGAGATAGGGATAATAACTCATTCGTCACTAGCCTAGGAACATACTGCTATAACATGATGCCATTCAAACTGAAAAATGTTGGGGATATTTATTAGAGTATGGTGAATAAAGTCCTTAAGATCAAATTAGCAAAAATATGGAGGTATAAATATATGACATGCTAGAAAATATTAAGAAGGTACTCTATCACATCAATGACCTTAGAAATGACCAACTAAAGAAGTATTAGATAAAGCAAAATCTAAAAAAGTACATCTTCCCATTCAAGGAAGGAAAATTCCACGGCTTCATAGTAAATCAAAGGGGTATGGAGTCTAACTCCAACAAGCTTAAGGTGTTGATTAACATGAAGCCACAAGAGAGTGAGCGAGAGATCCAACGATTGATAGGACAAGTAGCCGCGCTGAACAGATTTGTGTCAAGAGTCACCGTCAAATGTTTTTCAGTCTTCAAAGTACTTAGAAAAACCTTCGAGTGGACTGAAGAATGTGATAATTCTTTTTTAGAATACCTAGGGTCAACACATAAGGACACTCTTAAGAGAGAAGCATTACTCATATTTAGCAGTGTAAGAATCTACAGTTATCTCAATGTTGGTCTAACATGAAGATGGAATAAAAATCCTGTATAATACACTAACAAGGCATATCATGGAGCTAAAATTTGGTACCCTAGACTGGAGAAGTTATCATTGGCTTTGATTCAAGATTTTATAAGAATAAAACCATACTTTCAGGCTCATAGAATCATAGTATATACAAACTTTCCTCAATTACAAATTGTTCGCAAGTTGAAAAAATCTAGTAGACTGATGGCTTGAGTTGTGGAACTAGGAGAGTATAACATCACGCATGAGCCTAGAATGATAATTAATGGTCAGACCATAACAAATTTTATAGAAGAATTTACTTACGAGGAGAAAAACGTCGAGGAGACTTCCACATAAGAGAGCTCAGTAGTAAAAAACTTCAAGCATACTTCTATGGAAGATAACTTAACAATTAATGTGGCCGAGCAAATTTTTACGAAAGATAAATCAAGCATTCAAAGTATTCAAGCATACTTATACATAAGATAGCTCAATAGTATAAAAAAAGCCAAGAAGACTTATATAAAAGATAGATTAGAACTAAAATCATACAAATAGAAGTCAAAGAAAAAGTCATCTGATCAGATCATAGACATACCAGAATCATCGGCTCGATAAGATGTAAGAACTCATGAGGTGGAGAAAATGAAAAAATTTATTTAAAATGAATGTTTGATCGAAGGCAATTTTGAACAAAAACATCATATTTTGCAGCTATTGGTATAACGGTTCATCATGTGCCAACAACAGTGGATCAAGTTTGATCATCGATATAATTGAAGACATAGACGTCGAGTATGCCCTTTTACAAATAACGGGGTAGAATACGAAGCAATCATTGTATGATTGGAATTGGCATCGTCACTACGATCCAAGAAGTTATCTGTGCACAGTGATTCTGAACTGGATACAAATTAAGTCCTCGAAGCTTACGAGGACAGAGAAGAATAAATGGTGACTACTTAGTAAAAGTAAAATAATTACTATTAAGGTTATCAGTTGTACAAATGTTTCAAATAATAAGGGCAGAAAATGCCCAAGAAAATGCTCTTGCTCATCTTGTGTCACTAATAAGTGATGAACTCAAGAGAACAGTCCCACTGGAAATCTATCGTAATACAACACAGAAGAAGAACATGCTCTTGTTATGGAGTAAAATGTTGAACATCTTGGATAAACCCTATCTGCATATACTTGGAGACTGGTGTCGTAAGCAAGGAGGATCCTCTACAAAGAAGCAAGGTAAGTGCTTCAAGGATGAATTTTGTTTCGGGGAGGATTCATTATATAACTACTCACTGAGGTCAATGACATGATTAGGGTAGTACACGAGGGATCATGTGGAGCCCATTTGGTAGGCATATATTTGGTAAAATGGGTCACCATCCAAGGATATTTCTCTCCCACGATGAAGGAGGTATGTGCTAGTTATGAAAAAAAATTAATAAATACGAAAGGTACACCATGATACATAAGAGACCTGAAACTGCATTAACACCAATGATTTCTCCTTAGCCTTTTGTAATGCAGGGGATTGAACTAATCAACCCACTTCAAAATGATAAGAGGAATATTTAAATACCTGGTTGTAACAGTCGATTATTTCACTAAGTGGGTACAAGTCAAGACATAGGTCGAAATGCCATACGATAAAGTCGTTCACGTCATTTGTTTTACCCTATTCTTTCATCACTGAACATTGAACGTAATTCAAAAATGATAAATTTATAGACTATTGTATTCAGTCATAGATCAAGAAGTTATACTCCGTACCAGCTCACCCTCGGTACAACGAGATGATAAAATTAACAAGCAAAACCTTATTGGGTGAAATAAAAATAAGATTGGATGATGCCAAGGGAAATCGGATCAATAAATTGCATAGTATACTTTGGGCATACAGAACAACACTGAGAACTATAATGGGAAAAACTATATGTATGTTAACATTTGGCACGGAGGCGATAGTACCTATTGAGATCGCCTTACCCACCCACAGGGTACTAAACGTTGACTCTCCTAATAGAGACCAAATGATAAGACTGGATTTGGACTTGGTGGAAGAACTCAGGGAGTGCACAACACTTTAGGTCGTAGTCTATCGATAGAAAAATGCTCTGTTTTATAATAATGGGTAAAGCCAAGCATTTTAAAAGAAGGAGATTAAGTGCTGAAAAAAGTTATATAAAACGAAAATAAGCTCAAACTGCATTGTCGTAGACCGTACATAATATCGGTAGTCATGCAAGTTGGAACTTTTAGAATTGAGGCCTTAGAAGATGAACAATTTAAGAACCCATGGAACGCAAAAAATCTAAGGAAATACTAGTAGTAGTGGTCAACAGCCTAGAAGAGAAGAAAATCAGTCATGTAAACACTTTTCATCCATTTTGTAATCAAATTCCAATAACCTAATGATATTTCAAGACATTTACTCTACACATGACGTCATTTAAAGTTTTCTTCACATTCACTCCCTAGCTAATTGGAAAAAGAGATGCAAAAGAAGCTCAGGTCAAAGACTTCTCAAATTCGAACACATCAAAATAGATAATCAAGTAACACTTCATGAATGGCCTTATCTTAGACAGGTCAGGATCAAAAAGATTAGATAAAACCTGGAAATCTAGTACAATCACATAGATGACTAACATAAGGATAGATACAAGAACATTTAGCCAAATATGGGAAATCAAGTGCAGTCATATGGATGATAAGATTAGACCATAATAAACTGACACACGGTTAGATCCTAGTATATTTGGTCGACTATGGAAACCAATGATGACACATGATCAAAATGACAAGATCCTTCCATACGACTAGTATGTTGGCATGAGCAATGGTAGTTCCTAAGTCATAACAACTAATGTTCGCTCAAAAGTTGTAGTTAATAAGGCAGATCAGTTTGACAAGATCTGACTACATAATCATTAGACTAAACGACTAGTAGGATTATCTCTACATTAAATAACTAGTAAGTTGACATGGCAGGTGGACAAGATCCCACCATGAGACCATAAGACTAGAAATAACTGGGAGATCAACAAGATCCGACCAAATTTACTTATCAAAAATATTTTTGCATAAACACTTAACTATAAGTGGTGGCTAAAAATTGATCCAAGAAAAATAAAATAGAAAACACATGCACGAAGATAAAAAGTTTAAATAATTCAATTTCTAATAGAAAATGTTCAGACGCAAAAGAGGTAGACAATCATTACAAATAAGATTTTGGAATAAATAAGTATTTCTCAAAAATCTTCACAGAAAGGCGAATTAAGCGACATAACCATATTCAACCTCAGGAGTGACCCAAGGAATGTTGATAGTAAGAACATCTCTCATATTAGTGTCGTGAATAGGCTCATTAGTTGGATGAGTTTCGTCACCCACAACAACGAGATTGTCCACCACCACCATCATTTCAACGGCCGTTGTTGTAGCCTCCTCATCATTACCCTTTAACTTTATGAACATCTCCTCTATGTCGAGATAATGCTTCATGATCATCTTTTTTAGTTTATCATAACCTTTAAGAAAGAAGGTCACGATCTTGAGGTTGTAATCTATAGAAGATTTGAATATTTTAATAGCATTCTCCTTGGCTTAAGAAGAGCCTCATTGGCTTTGGAAAGAGCAGCATTGGTAAGAGTGTGCCAACAATCAATGATTAAATTGTTTAATTAAATTTTAATTTTTAATCCCAAAAATCCTAACTCGTGCAAACCAATTGTGGCAGACTAAATAAATCAACCAACCATGCAAAGTTAATCACAATATGAGGAAAAATCCACAAAGGGGAAAAACCATTTATTTCACTATAATATGTAAGGACCTACAATCACAGCAAAATACAATTTTGACGTATAAATACATACAGGCTTTGCTTCGTCATCATCGTCGTTTGTCAGCAATAGGTCCTGCAAGAACTCTAATTTCGATAGTGGATAAAGATCCTTATTCCCCATAATATTACTCCAAGATGAGTAGAACGATTGTATCTAGGATTTAAAGATTCACACAAATGTTTGGGAAGGTTTTATAAATCAAAAAGGCATTAAACCTTGAAAAAACGAAGTCTGATTCTGGGCAGAATAATTGCAGAAATGTGAGTACTATAAGGCTTGAAAATCGTGTAGAATGGGCACTACTTTAAATACAGAAATCGAGGCATCGCGTCTCTCGAACGAAGTACATGTGTCACTAGAAAGGAAAACCACATTGCTCGAATGACTTCGCGCGAGATGTCTATGTCGCACGAACGACCAACCAATCTCGCTCGAAAGACGTCAACATGATTTTTTCCTTTCGCCTTTACACTTAGAAAAATTCTTCTTCTTAAGTAAAAATGTTCCACACCTTTAAAAATATTTTATAAAAATTTCCCAAATATTTATGTAAATAATAAACACTCCAAATAAAATATTTTACCATAATCGTAAGTGGAGTAGTGGGAACGATTGAAGAGCACGTTACATGTTGCATGATGCACGTATGAAGATGATGGATGCAAGGATTTGGACCAAGGTCGTCATGGATGATCGTGTTGACTTGTTGAATGTAAATGTATCAGATATGCTAATTGTGATTTAGGACAAATAGAAAATTCATAGATTCTAACTCGGACATTTATAAAATCATGTCCTTACAAATTTCCCCCTATGTATATGCCTATACATACATAAAAAATCCGAATTATGCTACCCAAATAAAACCAAAAGATATACAATTTTAATATCCCCATTAAACCCAAAAACTGGAAATACTAAATGACATGTCTTCAAACAAACTTCAACATCTTCAAATCTCCAACTCTATAATCTTTCTTTGTCATCATCGGGGTGTGCAAAAACAATCTTCAATTAAGTACCTGCACACATGAGATAAGAAACAATACCCGCGGCTCGCAAGAGTTTGGCATATGTTTCTTTTTATTGCCATTTTAATTTTTTCGGGCTGTTTTCAAACGGTGGCTTTCAAGACGAGTTAATTTTGAACTCTTGCAGCCCTTTCTCGAGATTCACCCATCATATTTTGTTGTAATTAAATCCTCACGGTAAACAATTTTTATATGCACTACTATATTGCCAAGCTTTACATTTTGGTCGTTCTATAGACAAAATTGAGATGAAACACTCAAGACAATATGTGATAGACAAGTACAATACTCAAATAATACCGTGCATATGTGAAATAAAGGAGATAAGGAGCCAAACATGTATAAGATATCGCTAATCACATCTAAATGACTCCAAAACAATGTAAAGCACATGGATGAAATGATGTAGCATCTCAAATTACTATCAAACAGTCACGTGGAATATGGAATGCTGTTGTGACTATGGCTATCTAAAATGTTCATCCATAAACGATATAAAAAAATACAAAACTCTTTTTGTGTTTTTCAAAATTTTTTATAAAAAGAAAATCTTTTTGACTTTTTCAAAAAAATTTAAACAATAAAATCTTTTTGGAATTTTCATTTTTTTTAAAAATAAAATAAAAAATAATACAAATGATACAATCTAGAGATAGGAATCAAATGATATGAACAAGAAAAATGCATCCTACTCTAGACATGGTGATCACCCCTCAGTCAACTGTGCAAATTCCTAAAGACTTCCTAAGACTCTCGAATCTAAGTACATCTAAAGGCATCATGAAAATATCGACTAACTGGAGGTCAGTAGATGCAAAACTCAAGGATATGGCCTTTTCTTTTACAAGGTCACGGATAAAGTTCTCGTGTATCCTAGTTTGCTTTGTGTGCGAATGCTGGACAGGATTACGGGATATGTGTATCGCGCTCATGTTATCACAGTAAATAGTTTGGTGTCCTGTGATATCCCATAATCCCCCAATATCTGCTTCATCAACAGAAGTTACGTGTAACAACTCCTGATGGCTATGTACTCAGCCTCCGTCATAGACAAATAGATGGAGTTTTGCTTCTTGATCAGCTAAGAGACAAGAGCAGAACTAAATAAGAAACACCCACCAGAAGTGCTCCTACGTCCATCTGCATCCATGGACCAATTGACATCCGAATATGTAGATAAACGGTCATTGGTACCAAAGGAATACCAAATGCCAAGTGAGAGAATCCCACTCACATATTTGATAATACGTTTAAGACCAAGTAAGTGTGACTCTTTCGAGGATGCCTGGTATTGCACACAGACTCCAACACTAAATTTGATGTTGGGACGACTAGTAGTCAAGTAGATAAGACTACCTATCATACTTCGATACAAGGTTTTCTCTGCGTCCTTGACTGAAGTCTCCTTGCTAATGTTTGTTGAGGTACTCATCGGTGTACGTGCGTGCTTAGTAGAGTCTGAAGGAAATTTCTTCACCAGGTCTCTAGAATACTTGGATTAGGAGATGAACATCCCATCCTCTAGTTGACGAACCCGAAGACCAAGGGAAAAAGTTAGCTCACCTACCATGCTCATCTCAAACTCACTCTTAATCTCCTCCTCAAAGTGGTGAGCATGTTGGGAGAATGTGGATGCAGAGACTATGTCATCCACATAGACCTAGGAAACCAAAATAGCATGTCATCTTTCGTGACGAACAATGTCATATCAGCTCCCCATCTCTTAAAGCCACGAGCTAAGAGATAGGAAGTAAGCCTCTCGTACCTGAATGGGGTGCTTGCTTCAAACCATACAAGGATTTCCTCGGATAATAGACATAATTGGGGTGCGTAGGGTCTTCAAACTCTTTTATTTGTTCCACATAAACCTCCTCCTATAGAATGCCATTCATAAAGGAACTCTTGACATCAATCTGATATAACTTGAAGCGCAGATGACATTCAATGGCGAGTAGTAAGCGAATGAACTCAAGCCCCATAACATGAGCGAATGTCTCATCAAAGTCTACACCCTCTATTTGTGTGTAGCCTTGAGCGACCAACCTAACCTTATTTTGGATAATAGTACTAGTCTCATCGACCTTATTATTGAAGATCCACTTGGTACCTATCACATTTGTCTCACTAGGTCGGGGGACCAGTTCCTAAACTGAAGCAACTCAACCTGCATAGCATATATCCAGTGTTCATCTTTGAGTGATTCTTTAGAATTCTTAGGCTCGACTTTGGATGTGTAATAAACATCGATAACAACATTCTCTAATTGAGCACGAGTCTTAACCCCTATGGTGGTATCTCTTAGAATAGTAGTAGGATCATGAATCTTGCGAACCCAAGTAGGAGTGTCCCCTAAATCAGGAATAGGATCCACTATGAGTGTAGGAGGAATAATGGGATCCTTAGTAGACAGTGCGTCGCCCTCACACAAAAGGTTAGAGTCAACAAATGTTGTCGGTTTGCCATCTTGCACGATGACATTTATTGACTCCATAACCTTATAACTACTCTGGTTAAAAACTCGATATGCTCTACTAGTCAATGACTATCCTAGCAGTATCCCCTTATCACTTTGGGAGTCAAACTTTCCTATATGCTCTTTATTCCGTAGGATTTAGCATTTACTCCGAAAGATATAGAAATATGAAAGGTTGGGCTTCTTTCCAGCCCATAATTCGTAGGGCATCTTAAAAGTGTGTGGACGAAGGTAAACCCTATTCACCATATGGCAACTCTATGACCTAGAAGCATAGATCTAGCCATCTCCTGAATCTTTCTATTTTTCCTCTCAATAATCCCATTTTGCTGAGGAGTCTTCATGGCCAAAAATTCATGTTTGATCCCAAGGCTGTCACATTAAAGATCTACTTTAGCTCCCTTAAACTTAGTGCCATTGTCACTACGTATTCTATTAATAGTGACTCTGTGTTAATTTTGCAGGACACGACACATGGTCGTAAGAAATTCCATAGCATCAGATTTCTCTCTCAGAAAACCTACAATCGAGTAACGAGAAAAATCATCTACCATCATGAGGATATAGCTCTTACCACCTTAACTTTCAGTACGAGTAGGACCCATAAGATCCATGTGTATCAACTCAAGCACTCGTGAAGTGGTAATGGAATTCAACTTCCTGTGGGGGGCTACGGACTTGCTTTCCCAACTGACAGGGTCCACAAATCGTGAAAGTCAGCTTTCCAAGAGATGGCAAGCCATGACTAAGTTATTTTTAGCTAATTTATCTAAATCTATAAAGTTCACATAACCTAGACGTTTATGCCACAGATCCATAGAAGTGATCGTGGCACTATTGTAGACAAATGAGGACTTGAGCACAATTCCATAGAAATTATCATCTTTCCTCACTCCCTGTAATAGAAGTTTACCGGCTTGATCATAAACATTGCACTCATTTCGATCAAACTTTACTGCAAAGTCAGCGACACATAGCTGGCTAATGCTGAGAAGGTTTGTGTGGGTACCCGGATTTGCCATCATGGGCCCAGACGAGTAGCCTAATAAAAATGGGCCAAAGTCCGAACCCCTATCACCTTAATTAAATTCAGTTATGACTTAGTCCTCTCCTAAAATCGCGTATAGAGATATTCTAGGAGAAAAATATGGACGTGGGGGAGTCCAACACGCCCACTCCCCGAAGATAAACATGTATATAATAAACCTTAGGCCTGGGGCAAGAGGCACGCACTGTATTCTCTATAAACGCTCCCCAGAGTATATAAAAATAATACTGACTGCACCACCATGGACGTAGGCATTCTTGTTGAACCACGTATATACTGTGTTGTGTGATTGACATTTTATATTATTTATTTTCCTTGGTGATTGTGCTTTTCTTATTTATTTGTGTTGAATATAATTGTCACCACAATTGGCGCCGTCTGGGGGAAATGTTAGTCTTCCTTGGAAAAACCCTCACCAATAAAGAATCCAGAATTTCAGGTCACGCCAGTAACGCCCCTCAAGCAGTGGATATTCAAGAGCAGCCTGCTCCTCGCAGGATCAGATCCGAAGTTCGTCATTCAAATCAGAGGGCTCACCCAGAGTGACAAGCCTTGGAAGAAAGTCAGGGACCAGCGAAGTCCACACAAATCTCTATATTGATCGATGCCTATGAGGTAAGGCTCCAAGAGCAAGGAGAGTCTGCTCGCAAGAAAGAGGCTGAGATTGCTCTCCTCAGAAGAAGTTTGGAAAGGATGGAGAGAGAACTCCATCGAAGCACCAGGAGATGTCCATACCTCACTCCTATCCCTCTGGCGAGCAAGTCTCGCAGCCGAGAAAGGAGCCCTAGATGCGGATCCCAAAGAGTTGAGGAATGAAAGTCGGATGATGATCTTCTTGAGCAACTACGATTAGCTCGCCATTACAGGAGCCCAGCTTATAGCAATGAGAACTTACAAAATTTTGTTCGAAGGGAGATGGACCAACACCCAACCCATCGCGGTTCCAGATCGACTAGGGAGATTACCAGACGAGCTCTCAAGACCCAGATGAAATCCCCTTTCTCAAGGGAGATAGAAGAAGAGGAAACCCCCAAGAAATTTGCTATTTCGAGATTTAAGATCTATGACAAGAAAACTGACCCTATTGATCACGCTAGGCAGTACAGGCAATCCATGACTCTATGGAACCATCGAGATTCACTGCTGTGCCGAATATTCCCCTTGAGTCTGCATGACGTGGCACAAAAAATGGTTTGAGAGGCTCCCTCACAGGTCCATCAGGAGCTTTGAGTCCCTCGTCGAGCTCTTCACGGCTCGCTTCATCACTAGCAGCTCCCATCCTAAGTTGATGGATGCTTTGCTAACAATGAAGAAGACATCACAGGTGAGCCTCCGGGACTACGCAAGGCAGTATTGGGAATTATTCAATGAAGTCGAGGACTGCTCAGAGCAAATAGCAGTGGCCTTTTTTAATATCGACCTACCAAACTCTTGCCTTCTGCACCAATCCCTGACGAAGAAGGAGGCCATAACCATTGATGACCTGATGGCCTGCATCGAGAAGTATGCCAAGGTAGAGGATATGACACGCCTTAATACAGGGGAGAATGCTCGGACTAAGCTCTCTGCCAGGGGAAATGACAATAGTGAGAACCAGAAGAAAGGAGGCAAGAATGGCCCCAAAAATGGAGGTAAGAACGATGTTTCGAAATCATTTCAGGCAGTAAACACTGTCTTCAAAGAACTAATCTACAAGATCCTGGCGAAGATCAAAGACGAGCCATTTGTTAAGTGGCCTAAAAAGATGGGAGGAGATCCCTCGAAGAGAAATAACGCGCTGAGATGCGCATTTCATAAAGAGGGAGGACATAAGACTGAGCACTGTAAAGCTCTTAAGTCTCACTTGAAGAGCTGGCCCAGTCTGGGCACCTGAATGAATTTTTGGAGATGAAGGCAGAGAAAGTCGCTGCCAATGGAGAAGAAAGGCCTGACAATGTACTCGAGGATGATGCTGGCCATGAATTCCCAGTAATTTATAGGGCATCTGATATAAAGCAGATTTAAGGAAATTCGGCTCACTGGAAGTAAAAAAGCTTACAGCGGTGATGCTAGCTTTTCAGATCGATCCAGTAAAGACACCATCAGGAAAGCATCGAAGAGCAGATGACGTCGACTATATCAAACATATCGTGTTCACAGATGAAGATCTGGTGGGAGTGAGAACCCCACATCATGATGCCTTGATCATTACGCTCAGGATAGCCAACTATGACGTCGATAAGTTACTCGTCGACCAAAGAAGCTCATCCGAGGTAATGTATCTTGACCTGTTCAGAAAATTAAAGTTGAGCATCGTCGACCTGAAGGAAGCCACTGTCCCTCTAGTTGGCTTCGCTGGAAAAGTGACTATTCCATTGGGAAAGATCGTGCTGCCAATAAGGGCAGGGAGTGTCTCCAAGATGATTGAGTTTTTTGTAGTCGACATTGACTCGCCATACCAAGCTATCCTCGACAGAGGGTGGCTACATGCGATGAAGGCAGTCTCATCAACCTACCATCAGAAACTCAAATATGTGATCGAGCGAGGAGTAATGGAGATCCATGGAGATCAAGCGATGGAAAGAAGGTTCTCGTAGCGGCCATCCGCCCAAGACCATAGAAGAAGGCTGAAAAGCTCGGAGAGAAAGTCGAGGAATAAGAAGGTCTAATACCTTCGAAATAGTAGTTAAAGTATGAAATGCCCGGAGTGGAAGAGACGAGGCTCCCCCCTATGAACGGGTCGTCGAAACCTAGAGGAAGTTACAGCTGGTGGTAGCGATAAAGACATAATTTTCTTGATTGGAGCTTCTCTCACAGATCAATAAAAGAAGGAATTGACGATCCTATTGAGAAGCAACGTAGACGTTTTCACGTGGGAACCATAGGAGCTGCCTGGAATTGATCCCAGTGTGGTTTGTCATCAGTAGCACGTCGACCCCACTTTCAAACCTATCACGTAGAAGGCACGATGAACTGCGCCCGAGAAGGCCAAAGTCGTAGAAAAAAAGTTGAAAAACTGTTGGATGCAGGATCCATTCGGGAAGTTCAATTCCCTAAATGGTTATCCAACCCAATAGTAGTTCCGAACAATAATGGAAAATGAAGAGTCTGCATTGACTTCATCGACCTTAACAGGGCATGCCCTAAAGACAGTTTCCCTCTCCCAAAAATTGACCAATTAGTGGATGCCACAGCAGCTCATGAAAGAATGAGTTTTTTGGACGCATATTCGGGGTATCACCAGATCCATCTATACACACTAGACCAGGACAAGACAACATTCATCACCACCGTCTGATTATACTGTTACAAAGTCATGTCCTTCGGGCTCAAAAATGCAGGGGCAACCTACTAGCGGCTGGCCACCAAGATGTTCAAAGACCAAATGGGATATACCATAGAAGTCTACATCGACGATATGCTCGTCAAGAGAAGGAACAAAGAAGACCACCTCTCAGACCTATCAATAACCTTCAAAACTCTCAGAAAATACCGAATGAAGCTTAGCACGAGCAAGTGTTCTTTCGGTGTCCAGTTTGGAAGATTTCTTAGGTACTTGGTCAGTAAGAGAGGCATCGAGGCTAATTCGGACCAGATCGATGCAATTAACAGGGTATAGCCCCCTCGCACAATACGGGACGTACAGAAGCTCATCGGCATGCTTGCTGCCTTCAACCGTTTCATCTCGAAGTCCTTCAAGAAGTGCAAACCATTCTTCCAGATCTTGAAGGGAAATAAAATAGTAGAATGGAATAAATATTACTCATAAGCATTGAACGAGCTCATGGCTTACCTTAGCTCACCACCTCTGCTCGTCATACCTCAAGAAAGAGATCCCTTGTACTTATATCTCGCCGTTTCCAGCCACGCCATCAGTTCTGCACTGCTGTGTGAGAAAGTAAGAATCCAGTACCCCGTTTATTATGCAAGCAAGACCTTGTTAAAGGCTGAGCAGCAGTACGTACCACTAGAGAAGCTCGCCTTTGCACTCGTAATAACTTCGAGGAAGTTAAAGCACTACTTTGAAGCTCACACCATCATCGTCCTTACATCGCACCCCCTTAAAGCAATCCTAAGGAAAGCGGATTTTTCAGGCAGACTGACTAAATGGTCAGTTGAGCTCGGACAATTTGACATCCAATTTCAACCAAGGAATGCAATCAAAGGACAAGTCCTTGCTGATTTCATAGCTGAATTCACAGGTGAGCATCCTCTCGACCACCTTCAACCCATGAAATAAAGAGATAACCGCACAACAGAGGGAGTTTGGCAATTATTTATTGATGGAGCCTCAAACTCAAAGGGGGCAGGAGTAGGCATTGTACTTGTTACTCCAGAAGATACAATCCTTGAACAAGGAATCAGACTTGGATTTGAAGCCTCCAACAATGAGGTAGAGTATGAGGCTTTGATAGACGGCCTCCATAGGGCACACACTTTGGGGGTAAAATAATTACTAGTGTTCGACGACTCACAATTAGCCTCCAATCAGATAAATGGGGATTACAACGCATAAGATGAAAGAATGGCATCCTACCTTGCCTTGTCAAAAAGGCTAATGGCCAGCTTCGAGGAAGTCAGTGTCCAGCAGTTTCCTAAAGGATAGAATAGCCATGCTAATGCCCTGGCAGCCCTGAGTTCGGCAATCAATTCTGACTTAAAAAGAACGATCCCCATCAACTTCCTCGCCCATCCGAGCATCAACCAGAGCAATGAGCTGCCAAGCGTGGAGCATGTGCTCCAGATTGAGTCAGCACCCAGTTGGATGGACCTTATAAAGGACTATTTGAATGATGGCGCACTTCCAAATGATAAAAATCCCGCTCACCATATAAATGTCAAAGCTGCTCGCTTTCACTTATCTCCTGAGGGCAAGTTGTATAAGAAATCATTCTCCGGTCCTTACCTTCAATGTGTTCACCCGAAGGATGTAGAACGATTTCTACACGAACTCCACGAGGGAATCTATGTAGGTCATATTGGAGGAAGGTCATTAGCTTTTCGATCAATGAAGGAAGGCTACTGGTGGCCATATATACAAAGAGATTCGACAGTATATGTTTGCAAATACGAGAAATGCCAATTTCATGCTCCCATGGTCCATCAACTTGCCAGTGACCTAAGATCACTTTTCAGCCCATGGCCATTCGCCCAATGGAATGGACATCGTGGGACCTCTTCCTACTGTTGTCGGTAATCACAAATATTTGTTCGTCGCAACTAACTACTTCACTAAGTGGATCGAGGCAGAACCACTGGCGAACATCCGTGATGCAGATATGATGAGATTCATATGGAAAAATATAATTACCCACTTTGGGATTCCCAGAACCATCATCACCGACAATGGAACACAGTTCGAGAGAGGCTCTTTCCAGAGTTTCTGTAATAACCACGAAATCAGACACCATTTCAGCTCGATGGCCTATCCTCAGAGCAACGATCAAGTCAAAGCTTCTAATAAAATGGTGATCGATGGGTTAGAGAAATGATTAGAGCGAGCCAAAGGCGCATGGGTGAACGAACTACCGCATATTCTGTGGGCCTACCACACTACCCCATGTCGGGCAACGGGGGAAACCCCATTCTCACTAACTTATGGAATGAAAGCGGTCATCCCATTAGAAGTACTCCTACCAACTATGAGGTCCACCCTTATCGACCAGGGCCAGAATGATGCAACATTGCTCGCTGAACTCGACCTAGCCGACAAACGCAGAGAACTTGCCTTAGTGAAACTAGCGAGCTATTAGCAACAGCTCGCAAAACACTATAACAAGAAGGTCAATCTAAGGGCATTCCTAGTTGGGGACTATGTCCTAAGGAAAGTCCTTGGCAGCGCAGTAAAACCATCAGACGACAAGTTGGGGCCAAACTAGGAAGGACCATTCAAGATAACAAGAGATGATCTGCAAGGAGCCTATCACTTAGAAACACTGGAAGGCAGAGAGATACCCCGAGCATGGAATGCAGCCAATCTTAAGAAATTCTATTTCTAGTTTTTTCTTTCGTCTTTTATCAGATTTATGAAACTGGCAGCTCATTTACTTGTGATTAATAAAAGTCGTTTGGCAGTTGCATTCTACGAAGTGTCAGTTAACTAGTATATGAACTTTATAACTTGCACACCCTTTCTAAGTGACAGGCACACTACTCAGTACACTATAGCAGGGAAATCACCCTCCTCAGGTTTTTGTTATGAAACACGAACAACCTCTTAGCATTGACCTTGGCAATATATGAAGCCCTACAGGAGATCCTTAGGCAATATGGCCAAGTTAAAATTGGTCGCCAAATAATGTTTGGTTAACAAAATCCTGATTGGATAGAGCATACAACACCAGGTGTGTCCTCGTCAATTGCCACACTTAGGCCTAAGGGAGTGTGACGACACGACCTAAAAGGTAAAGTGAGGCAGAATGGTGTCTCATAAGCATACTGCACTGGAGGGACACTTACTCAACCATGCAAACTTACCAATCTAGTCGGCCACGAGAGGCCCAAGATTATTAAGTGAAGGATAAATGACATAAAAAATGTAGAACACATGTTTAGTCAGCGAGATCACCCAAAACATAGATATTATATTACTTCATCACAACAATAATATACAACCCGTGTTTAGTCGGCGAGATCGCCCAAAATATCAATATTGCATTACTTTATTACATATGTACACAGAGTTACAACTGGTAAAATACTAGTGAGGCTGAGGCCTCTGAACAAGATAATTATCCACTTGTGCTCTTCGACCGTCATCCGAATAAGGAGCTAATTCCTCCTCGACCTCATTCGCATCTGACTCCAATAGCTGTCGAGGGATGGCATCAATAGGGATCCACTGATTATCCCTCTCAAAAGGGTTAGGCCTTAAAGAGGAAGGGGAGATCTCATGACGGTACCATAATACTAAATTCCTTAGAACCTGCATCTCCTTGAGGGAACTCAACCATCCCCTAATAAAGGCGAGCTTTTCAAACTCTGTTAGCCTCGTCGGAGCATCTGCCCAACCTTGGTCGTAACCATCAGCCCACACTCGCCTAGGACCTTTCTTAAACAAGTGTCTCAACCGTGTGACATCCCTTTGAATCCTAATATCAGTCATGTATGCTCGATGGACATCTTCTCAGAGTTCGTCCATTTCCCTAGATGAACCACCTACGTTTGGACCAGTTCGCAGAGCCGCCGATGAGGTAGAGCCTCGTAAAGATGGGGGAGTGCTGCTCGGCTCTGTGCTAGTTCGCAAAATAGTTGAAGAAGAGGAACCTCACAGAATACGAGGTGCGATGCTCGACGCATGCTCCCTGAGTCGCGACACCTCCCTCCTTAGAGTCTCATTCTCTTGATGAAAAATTTCCTCGACTTGGTTGATTTCAGAGGCATCTAGGAGCCTAGCTCTCAGAGTGTTTACTTCTTCTTGGACTGAGGCACCAACTTCTTCCATCTCCTCAAGTCTATCCTTAATCTTGGAAACGAGCTCAGACTGTTCCTTAAAGCTCTTATTTATTGACCTAAGAGATTTACAGATCCTAACAAAGTCCTGACAAACTTGGTTGCTCAAATTAGGACCAAGAATTATTCCCAGCTAAGAGGTGGCAGGTATATACTCATCCATATCAATCAACTACAAGACATATAAGTAGTAAAAAAGTAGAAGAATCAATGACCAAAAAAGAGGGAACTTCCATTTCATTAAAATAAAGAGTTATAATTACATCGGTTTGTTCAAAAAGAAGCACGAGTACAAAGCAATCCTAAGAGCAGTTTAAATAGCAACCTCAGCTTGTTCGGAGGAAGCCGACTATTTTCCCTTATTATTAGTAGAAGGAGCTTCACCCTCAGAAGGAACAACTACTATTCCCTAAGGAGGAAGAGCACCAGCAGAAACAATCTGGGAAGAAGGGGCAACACCTTTAATGATTGGGGCAGGGGCTTCATTTATAATAGGCTTTGAGCCTGGATCATGCTCGTCAACTAAGGGAGAGTCAGTATCCACCTCAGTAGCCAGAAGAGCCTTGTTCCAGCCCTTCTTGAAGTTCAGTCGGCTGATGTAACCAATCTGAACATCGGCATCTTCATACGTGGTGGCCCAACCATCATTGTAAGAGCTTTCCTTCAAAACAGCTGCCTCAAATTCCTTATCCTTCAGCTTCTGCACCAGCACCTGATTCTCCTCCACCACTTATATCTTAATCGAGCAGACTAAATCATAGGCCTACCGCAGCTCGTTCAGATCTTTGATCACTGCCTCCCTAGCCTAATTGGCTTCAACAAGGGTAAGATCAGAAGACATCCGAGCAGTGTCAACAACCTCCAAGCTCACCTCAAGCTCAATACTCTTCCCTTTCAGAGTAGCGCTCTGCTTCTCCAACTCAACATTTTTATTCACTAGCTCATTGCGAGAGCGATAAAGCACGGCAAATTCAGTCACAAACTACAAACAAAAAGAAGGCAGTCATTAGAAGAGAGCAAAAAAATAAAGATTTACAAGTGTTAGAGAAAATAAACAAATTTACCAAGGCTAGCCTCTGACTCACTTGCAATGCTAACTGGTCAGTCCCCATTGCCCTTTGGCGATCAGCAGGAAGGACTGCCCTCTCGAGCAGCGTAGGAGCCAGTTGAGGAGAAATGGCAACCGAGGCCCCTCCTGGCAACGCAGACATGGGCACTAGAGCTTGCCCAGCCTTCGTCCTCTCTTCCACTCTTATCCTCTCCTACTCTCTCTCTTTCTCCTTCTCTTCCCTCTTCCTCTCCTCCACATTCTTTTTCTCTTTATTCTTCTTCGTCTCCTCTTCTCTCTCTCTCTGTCTCTCTCTCTCAGTTGCTCTTCTTCTTTTCTCTTCTTCTCTTGCTCCTAACAGCCGACTGAGAACCAGTGGCAATATCCCCACTGCTAGATTTATGCTTTTTCGACCTCTGAGCGAGAAGAACATTATCCTCATTATCATCATCACGGATTAAGTTCCTCATAGGGGAACCATTTCCTTGCTAGAACTGCTAGATGTACTTGAAGAATCTTGAGCATCAGAAACCTCCTCTAAACTGGAAGAACTTTCACTACTGGAGCTCACCTCACCAGAACCACCTTCATCACTTCCTTTAATATCACTTTCAGAGCTTCTTTCTTCCTCGTCCAACTAGATGGGGTCAACAGTAACTTCTTCAGTAATATCTAGGACAGGAATGCTATCTACAGGCCGTGTGATGAAACTGGACTCGATGTTCTTATACTCCAGGAGAAAAGTGACTGACCGAGGATGTTCACCTTCAACCAAAGGCTCTCTGATGTTCCAAGCCTTTATTAGCTCAGCAGCTCGAACTTCGCTAAGTGCAAGTTCCAAATTCTTTGTCCTCGCTGAAAAGAAGAGAAAAGAATATCAGAGAAAGCATACATTAACAAAAAGATTGAAAGAGTAGAGCGAATATTACCTATGTACTCTTCCCCATAAAAGGGAACAGTGAATCTATCAGACCTCTCCCCCTCAACCTGGGGAGAGAGCTACCAATTCCTAATAAGAAAGCCCTCATGTCAGTAGTCCTTGTGGGAAACAGGTAAATTTACTACCAATACCCTGCCAGGACTCCTGGCCTTAAGGTAGAGAAGACCAGAGCTAGTACGAGAGAAGGAATAACAAAAACAAATTTTAGCAAGCACTAATTTAGAGCCATAAAGTTGATTTATCCTATGGACACCATTGACAATCATCCAGATGTTGGGCGAGAACTGTGTAGGAATGATGTTGAAATCACCAAAGAAATGCAAAAACAAATTGTTTGGAGGAAAAGTAAGACCCCCTTGGGAAAGCAATAGGACGTGAATCTAATGAACGCCCTCTATCTCTCTAAAATTCCTAGGGACAGAGACACACTCAATCTCTACCCATTCTGGGATATTATAAAACTTCCTAAACTCATACACTGATCTATTACCTATCTTTGTCATTTGTAAACCCTAAACTGCAAAGTCAAAGAAAACTCAACAGATAAAGCACCCAGAGAGAGCAAAGGGGACTTACAAGATGAAAGTTTGACTTGGACGATGCAAGATCACAAGCCCAGATGACGAGGAAGATTGAAAGAGAAGAAAATGAAGACATGGAGAAGAGGTCACAACAACTAAAACTCGCAGGAGGTTAGGGAACACTAAGAAGTTTGAAATGACAACTACGAAACGCTGCTCCAAATAAACTTTTAAATGCTCCTAATCATCGCGCACAGGACACGAAGCAACTGCCGCCTAAATCAGTTCTTAACTTTGGGAAGAGTTACACAATTTTTAAAAGAGCCATTATGACAAATCATTTAAATTTATTGATCTCAAATTGTGGCCCAATAACTTTAGGGGCAATTGTGGGTACCCGGATTTGCCATCATGGGCCTAGACGGGTAGACTAATAAAAACGGCCCAAAGTTCGAACCCCTAGAACCTTAACTAAATTAAGTTATGACTTAGTCCTCTCCTAAAATCTCGTATAGAGATATTCTAGGAGAAAACGATGGATGTGGGGGAGTCCAACACCCCCACTCCCCGAAGATAAACATGTATATAATAAACCCTAGGCCTGGGGCAAGAGACAGGCACTGTATTCTCTGTAAACGTTCCCTGGAGTATATAGAAATAATATTGACTGCACCACCATGGACGTAGGCATTCTTACTGAACCACGTATATACTGTGTTGTGTGATTGGCATTTTATATTATTTATTTTCCTTGGTGATTGCGCTTTTCTTATTTATTTGTGTTGAATATAATTGTCACCACAGTTTTCTTTCAAACCTTTAATGTAAAAAACATCCTCTAGCCTAGGAAATCCTAGTATCTCTATTGTACCTCGTCCTACTATGCTAGATTTTCTCCCGTATCCAAAGGTGACTTTACCTTCCTTGCGATCCTCTAGGTAGGTATAAAATGAGACATCACATGTCATGTTCCTGGAGCACCCATTATTGAAATACCACCTAGAAGTGTTATGTGCTTTAAGAGCAACATGAACAATAAGGGCTTTTGCGTCAAGTTTAGGCACCCAAGATGAGGTAAACTTATGTTTGCCCTTGTCATTATTGGCTCTAGTCAGGATATTATAAGTGTCCACTGACGGTAAAGAAATTCGCCGGAACTCTTTCATTAGACTCTGAGAAGTGGTGACTAGAAACTCAACCTCTCTCTAAGACTCGAAAAATTTCTAGTGGCACATGGTGGAGAAAATGTACGTCGTGTCTGACCCAAACTATAGAAAAACTTCATAATGTGGCCCTTTCTTTTATAGTAGGTACAGAAGTATACAGTCTTTGGCCGACATTGGTTTTCTTATCTTGGTCGAACTCTTCTTCAGGGTTTTGGTGATAGCCATATGGATTTGTAGTAAACTCAGGAACTGGTCCTGGTGTCGTATGGGATGTGGAGGCACCATCAAAACTAATTCCCTGCCTTTCACCAAAACATAAAGAAATGGGGAGGAGCATCTTTACCATCTTTCCAGATCTGGCTTCTATCTTTACTTTGACCTCCCTGCTATCTCAAGGAGATGAGTAAACTGGTCTATAAGGTCTTCAAGTTTCTTTCGAGTGTCCATAGAGGACTGGAGCTCACTAGTAAGACTAGCCACTTGCTTGATCATGTCCCCTTTCTCTTTCTCTAAACATCTCTCTCTCTCTCTCTCTATCTATCTATCTATCTCTCTCTCACCAAACTGACTCCCTCACTCTACGCAAACTCTCTCTCTTTCAACTTTCTCTAAGGAAACTATCCTAAGTGCTAACGCTTTGTTACACTTTTTAGTTTTAAAAGCATCAGCATATAAATCAACGTATGCACGTTGTAAATCACTCTCGCTCTCACTTGTAGCATCCTCCCCTCACTCATATCGCATCCACCGTCGAGGTGTTCCTGTGAATTAGCATCCTCATCGTTATGAGGCACACCGTTAGTACTCACATAACTAGCCATGCATAAGGTGAAGTTACATTCATGAGGTGACTCGTCTCCAAAATCCACCGAATCGACCTCACTGTCATCACTAAGGGAGGCATTAAGAGAAGCTTTGCCTTTGCCTTGATGTCGTAACCTAGTAGGACACTCAAATGCCTTACAACCTCTACCGTCACACACATAACATCTCTCCTCATCTTTCTTAGGCACGTTCTTTTTATCCTTTTCAAACTTGAAATTTCCATCTTTCTTTAATTTGAGAAATTTCTTGAAATTCTTTGCAAATAAGGCCAAATCGTCCAAGTTAAAATTAAACTGAGAATCAGACAACTCTTCCTCTCTTTTCCTAGATAATCCACCTATCTTTCTTTCTGACCCATAACTCTTCTTTAATTGGGCTTTAAGTGCCACCCCTTTATCGTTTGATATTATTATATTAGGAAACATGTCAATTTCATAAGTGTGGAGGTCTCCTACCAATTCTTCTAATTTCAGACTATTAAAATTTCTTAATGAATTTAGCACAGTGATTTTAGGGATAAAACTCTTAGGCAGTGATCTTAAAATCTTGATAACTACTTTAGCATCAGGAATGTGTTCACCCAAATTGAAACTATTGTTAACAATATCAGATAAGCGTGCATAGAATTCATCTAAACACTCAGATTCAAGTGTGGTTATTGTCTCAAATTGTGTAGTTAAATTTTGGAATTTTGATTCTTTAACTGCATTAGTGCCTTCATAGGTAAGTTGAAGAACATCCCAAGCTTCTTTAGACGTTGTACATGTCATGATGCATCGGAACTTGTCAGGGGTGACATTTTTTAAAATAGCACTAAGCCCACATGAGTTATATGTGCTCCATTTAAATTCATCATCAGTCCATGTAGTCACAGATTTTAAAGTAGTTACGTTATCTACAGTGAGAGTGGGAGCTGTCCACCCTCTTTCACACACAACCTTAACAGATTCATCAATGGACGTTAAATGAAATCTCATACAGACTTTCCAATATGCGAAATTTGACCCGTCAAAAATTGGCACTCGGTTATACAATATTTCCATTGAACTAGCGCTTTTTCAAAAATCAATTTTTAAACCAAAATTGATATCTAAAAAAATTTTAAGGAAAAAGTTACACGGTATAATTGTGTAATAGGCTGTGATAAATTTGAGAATGCACCAGCAATCAGTGATTAACTTGTTTAATTAAATTTCTATTCTTAATCCCCCAAATCCTAACCCTTGCAAACCAATTTTGATAGACTAAATAAATCAAACCAAGCATGCAAAGTTAATCACAATATGAGGAAAAATTCCCAAAGGGGTAAAATCATTTATTTCACTATAATATGTAAAGACTTACAATCACAGCAAAATATAATATTAATGCATGAATACCCGTAGGTGTCGGTTTGTCGTCGTCATCGACGTTTATTAGCAAGAGGTCCCGCAAGAACGCTTATTTCAGCAGTGGATAAAGACCATTCTTCTCCACAATATTGCTCCAAGATTAGTAGAATAATTATATCTAGGGTTTAAAGATTCACACAAATGTTTGGGGAAGGTTTTGTGAATCAAAAAGGCATTAAACCTTGAAAAAATGAATTTTTATTCTGGGCAAAATAATTGCAGAAATGTGAGTGACAAAAGACTTGAAAATCGTGTAGAATGGGCACTGCTTTAAATACATAAATCGAGGCGGCGCATCTCTAGAACGAAGCACAAGTGTCGCTCGAACGGATAGCCACGTCGCTCAAACGACTTGGCGTGAGATGGCTATGTCATGTGAACGACCATCCAATCTTTCTCGAATGACATCAGCGAGATTTTTTTCCCTTCACCTCTACACTTAGAAAAATTCTTCTTCTCAAGTAAAAACGTTCCAGACCTTTAAAAATATTTTCTAAATATTTATGTAAATAATAAACACTCAAAGTAAATTATTTTACCATAATCGTGAGTGGAGTTGTGGGAATGGTTGAAGAGCACGTTGCATGTTTCATTATGCACTTATGAAGATGATGGATTCGAGGATTCGGATCAAGGCCGTCATGGATGACCGTCTTGACGTGACGAATTAAACAGTATCAGACATACTAAGTGTGATCTAGGACAAACAAAAATTTCATAGATTTTAACTTGAACATTTATAAAATCTTGTCCTTACAATTGGCCCTTTTTAGAGCCTCATCAAGACTGTGTCGCTTAATAGCATTAGTGGAAATTCTATCTTTTAATTGCATGATCACCTCCTTATCTTATCTTATCGCCTTTGTCTTCTCAAAAAATTGATTATCCCTCTCCTCTAGATCATTACATATCTTTTTCTAATCATCTAATTCTGCCTGAAGCACTTCCTTGGAATCTCTCTACTCCTAATTAGTAACTTGGTTCGCTATTGCTTTCTTGTGAAGACTAATGCCATCCATAGTACTACAGAAAATGAGATATTGAGGTTGAAAAATAATATGGCTGTAGAGGGGTCTTGGAGGTAATTCGGAGATTAGGGATAATCCACCCATTGACAATAGTGTTTGGGATTAAGAGAGCATGGTAGGTCAAGCGAGGCAGGTGCAGCGTGGCAGCTTGGTGTGGCAACTCATACTTTAGCTTATTGTATTAGTCATTGTATTTCTATTTATGTTGACTGTAAGATATAACGGTTGTAATGATATAATGGGAATAATAATGAGTTTTAGTGTGAGGTCAAACGGTACTCGCGAGAGACCAGGCTTGGCAGGGGCTGGGAGTGCTTTCATGCTCTATCGAATGATCTCACTGCGGGAACTTTAGAGGGACTTGGTTTGGAGGATTGAGAAGTGAGGCACTATTGGGGCTTGTCCTGACCATCTTATATACACCTGGTAAAACACCAAAGAACCCTAACCATGGAACCTCGGGCGAAAAGCTTAGAGTTCCATCGGGCGTTGAGCTGTGAACCAAACAGCCCTCTACTTAATGTCACATCTACTATAGGTGATGTCACTAGCTAGCTAAATAATGTCATACCCGCACTTGAGTAAACCACCGTGGTACTTGGGGCTGTCAGGCAGTTGGTGAGCCACCTCTGCGATAATAGTCCCCTGACATACAATGGTAAGGCAAAAGGCATGTCTTGGCATTTAATATTTATGATGTGGAGACAACAAGTGCATCAGGCATTTAATGTTGTGACATAAAGTTTGAGGGAGGCCTTTCATAGTCTTTAATGACTGAGTTGCCTCGGGGGTGGTGTGAGGGGGTTATTTAAGTACCCCAACCACCTTTGACGAAAGGGATACTTTTTGGGAGAGTTCATGATCTTTTGAGAGTTTAAGAAGTTATTGCTAGAGAGAATACACATCAGAGAGAGATTTATTACAAACCAGAGGTCGTATTCATCCACCATGATCAGTTATTAAGAAGCTTTTAATACCTGATAGAGATTCTGGTAGGTGGTTGGTGTGTTTGGCTGCCTGCCAAGGTGTATTTAGGGTGCTTACTTCTCTCTCTCTCTAGCTAAATTACTCCTCAGTTTTCTTACTAGTTTTCTGAGTTATACACGAGAGATTTGTGGATTTAAACTAAGTCTTGTCTTCATTGAACTTGTGTATGGGTGTCCTATTGCTAATTTAAGACTTTGGCCCATTAGCTTATTATTACCATACTCAAACAGGGATTACGCCTCCATCTATAATCTAAAGTACCCTCTTACATGCACCAACAAAATCATCACCTTGTCCAAAAATAAGTGATCAACGGTAAAACCTTAGTTGTTCCTGGTGGGCTGCATCCAGGGTGGTGGCAATGGTAGAGGCAGCAGGCGGAGCACTCGCGACAAATATGGTGGGGTTGCTTGAGGACGTCATAGTAGATATAAATGAAATGAGAGAAAAAACTTCAAGCAAGAAAGGTTCGAGAATGAGAATGGAGGAGCACAACCATATGTGGTGGTGTAGAAGATCAGACGGGAAGGTAGGTAATTACTCAGACATAATGGAGTTCTCGCGGACTTTCTCTCTCTAAAGTAAAATGAAAGCTTGAGGAAGATGAAGGCAAAGTGAGAGAAAAGAAGGGTTAAGTGTTGGGATATGGCCGTTTGAAATTTCTGAGTTTGGCGTTTAGATTTTCCCACCATCGCACGTGCGCGGCCACCTATAATCATTTCACATGAACACGTGGCACTTCGAGAAGTACTTTGGCAGTTTAAAAGACAACGCCACGTCATTAATGAAGTAACGCATAGAGAACAGAAAGTGTTGCCTTCTTAAACAAGTTTAAGTTTTGGCGCCAGAAGATTTTATCAGGCATATCCAATAAACTTCTAACAAAGGAGATCCCCCAACGGTTCAAAAAATCTATGACGTCCCCTCGCCACATGTCCAAACGTTATTCGAATATAGCGAAGCACTACGAGGGAGAATTTCATTTACCAAAAGTCCAAACAAGTATTTGAGAAGGTTAGTAGGCCTTTCGGGAGAATTTCAAACATTAAAGCTAGAACGGTTGAGGATCATCACAAGGAAAAAGCAGCGATGTCTCTTCGCCCAAGTCCCAATGAGAATGGCG
Source organism: Sambucus nigra (assembly GCA_949130495.1). Lineage (NCBI taxonomy): Eukaryota > Viridiplantae > Streptophyta > Magnoliopsida > Dipsacales > Adoxaceae > Sambucus > Sambucus nigra. The sequence continues at coordinate 459,408,849 of OX422216.1, read as the reverse complement.
CTTCGGCTTAGGTACATCGGAGAGAATTTTACTTTTTCCAGGAGATTATATCATCGCGGTTCTAATAGGGGAAAGAAGGTCAGAATGTTTTCACGAAGAGAAGGTTCATCGGATCGAGAAGTTTCATGCAGACATTTCTTGTTCCAAAAAATCTCTCCACGAAGGGGAAAGTGTAGAGGGGGCTTGGATGTAATCCGGAGATTAGGGATAATCCACCCATTGGCAACAGTGTTTGGGATTAAAAGAGCGTGGCAGGTCAAATGAGGCAGCTCAAGCGTGGCAGCTTGGCGTGGCAACTCATACTTTAGCTTGTTATATTAGTCATATTGTATTTCTGTTTATGTTGACTGTAAACTATAACCTTTATAATGATGTAACGATAATAATAATGAGTTTTAGTGTGAGTTCAAACGGTACTCGCGAGAGACCAGGCTTGGCAGGGCCTGGGAGAACTTTCATGCTCTATCGAATGATCTCACTGCGGGAACTTTAGAGGGACTTGGTTTGGAGGATTGAGAAGTGAGGCACCGTTGAGTCTTGTCACGACCATCTTAGATACACCTGATAAAAAACCAAAGAACCCTGACCGTGGAACCTCGGGTGAAGCAGCTTGGAGTTCCATCATGCGTTGAGCTGTGAACCAAACAGCCCTCTACTTAATGTCACATCTACTGTAGGTGATGTCACTAGCCAGCTAAATAATTTCATACCTACACTTGAGTAAACCACCTTGGTATTTGGGGTTGTCGGGCAGTTGGTGAGCCACCTCTGCGATAACAGTCCCCTGACACACAGTGGTTAGGCAAAAGGCATGTCTTGGCATTTAATATGTATGACGTGGAGACAACTAGTGCATCAGGCATTTAATGTTGTGACATAAAATGTGAGGGAGGTCTTTCATAGTCTTTAATGACTGAGTTGCCTCGGGGGTGGTGTGGGGGGTTATTTAAGTACCCCAACCACCTTTGAGGAAAGGGATCCTTTTTGGGAGAGTTCATGATCTTTTGAGAGTTTAAGAAGTTATTGCTAGAGAGAATACACATCAGAGAGAGTTATTACAGACCAGAGGTCGTATTCATCCACCATGGTTAGTTATTAAGAAGCTTTTAATACCTGATAGAGATTCTGGTAGGTGGTTGGTGTGTTTGGCTGCCTGCCAAGGTGTATTTAGGGTGCTTACTTCTCTCTTCCTCTAGCTAAATTACTCCTAAGTTTCCTTACTAGTTTTCTGAGTTATACACGAGAGATTTATGAGTTTAAAATAAGTCTTGTCATCATTGAACTTGTGTCTGGGTGTCCTATTGCTAATATAAGACTTTGGCCCATTAGCTTATTATTACCATACTCAAACAGGGGTTATGCCTCCATCTATAATCTAAAGTACCCTCTTACAATGGCATAAGAAAAAGGCATATATAAAAATACAACATACGAAGAGCTTACCACATAATCCCTATATTAAAGGATCCCCTATAGGGTGTCAACATCCAAACCCTTGAGGAACTCAAAGTCTGGGTTGAGTGCATAATAGCCAAGCATATCCATAATGTTACCCATGTTCTAGAAGATAGAGTCCTGATCATGACCAATCTACTCAACAATAAGAAGGTTCTCCAGATCATATTTGTATACATCCACCATGGGGTCATGACCGCGAGTCTTCACCTTTTTTAACAGACTCCGAGCATCTCATTCCTCACTATCCACGCATTTTAAAGGCCTTTTTAAATTAGCAGGAAGACAACCATTTGTATCAATAGCCTTTTACTTGCCTTTAGCCTTGGCGGTGGTATTATCTTTGTTTTGAGATTCAACCTCGGTTCTCTATTGGGCCTCATTATCAGTTTTTCTCTTAGCATCCACCCCAATATTTTTCTTGTAAGCAGTTGCGAGAGAAGCCTGATCAACTGGCAATGAAGCCATACCACAGGAAGGCTTACACATACAAGTTTAAAGAATTACGAGTGAAAGTTATGCCAAAACACATCAGTTAGCAAAATCAAACTGATTAGCTAAAGAAGAGCTAATAAAAGTAAAAATTATCATACATTCTTCAACCAGCTTCTCAGCTCTCTCCCCAAAAGGAATATAATACCCAAGCTCTATAAACTTTTTTTAATGAGAAAATCTTCTCAAATTTAATAGGACTTAGTGTGCACTTGTCCAACACCAATAATCTAAGAGCTAATTATAGGTTGGGAGCTCTTTTCTCTGCAAAAAGGTTAAATAAAAATAAATTATCAGTAGATAATAAATCAAAGAAAATTAGAAAGCATAATGGATAAATGCATACCAATTTGATCTGGTCCACACCAATCACGAGGAACACTAAAAGATCGGTTCTTCCCATTTAAACAAAACTTCGAGTCGCCCTTCAGGATACAAATTGATTCTTCCAACTGTGGTTGCTTGTCTGAACAACTTACACCATTTTTAGGTAAGACTTTTGTGGTGAAAAGTAGTAATACCCATTGGATCTGGCACTGTCTTTAATGCCATGCACAAAGTCGAAGATATCCCCAGTAAGATTAAAACCAGTTTAAGCTTGCCAATAAACTATTGACCATAAAGTGGACCTATAAGCATTTTGGTGGAAGCTGAGTTAAATCCACCCCATAACCCTTTAAGATAGACCTTATAATGGGGTGGGTAGGTAGATAAACTCCAACTTGTACAGCACAAATGGGGAAGCATATATCACTGTCATTAGGTCGGTCATAGACTCTCTCGTCAGAATCAGGCAATCTCAATGAAATGCTAATGGGGATCTCATATTTATCTCTAAGCTCTTCCATTTCATCCTCATTGATTTTGCAACCATGATTTTAAGCAATAGTTTTGGTTGCGTTCAAAGGATTAGAGCTCCCAGAGGTTCTCTCATCGGTGACAGGTACAATCATAGGAGTGGTAAAAGCCCTAGTATTCTCGGGCATAACTCTCTCTAGTGAGGCATACAAATCAACAGAGGATATATTGAAAACCGTGTTTACAAAATTTTCACCACCCTTGAGGTGGTCCACTTCAGCAATGTCTGCAGATTCTTTGAACTCAAGGGAAGAATAATCCACAACATGGGGTTGTGCTGTAGAACTAATAGAGGAAGCTACCTAGGGAATACATCTAGGGTGACCAGGCTCGTCCTCAAGATGAACGACCTGGAGAGGATTGAGATGCCTTCTAAAAATAATACTAGGACAAGACTTCTCTAACTCAATTAATTATTATAGCCACCTCTGAACCCATGGTTTGAAACCCATCAAAAATATAAAACTTCGATCTAAAAGTTAATTTATGAGGGGTCGAGGAAGATTTTAAGGTTGATAAATCGAAAGGACCTAAAAATGAAAAACCATAGGCCAAGTAATTCAATAGCTACCAAAGACATTTCAAATCCCATAATAGGTTAAATATAATGACCACCTTAAAACAACAATAACAACAAAAAAAAATAAATAAATAAATTATAACTAGAATTGAAGAAATTGCAGAAAAACCCAAAAGAAAACCTTAAGAAATCTACAGATGGAAAAATGGCATAACGAAATAGTGAAATCATGAAAGATGACTCAAAACACTCAAGAAGGTAACAAACTCCATTAGTAAGGTTTTTGCAGTTGGAGCTGGCTAAAAATGTTGGAAACACAGAAGAGTTAAGCTAGAGAAGAACAAGTTTAAGAAACGGGAAGAATTTTTCTCTTTCTAGAATGTGATCGTTCAAAGGAAATTAGTTTGGAAGGTTTAAAATGATTTGGAAACTACTCTTTTATGATTTTTAGGTGTTACTCATTACCCCTATTAAATAAGTGTATATGTCACACCTGGAAAAAGTAAAATGAGCTTAGGAATAGAGCGCACACTGCCCCAGGTATACGCGCAATTGTAAAATTAATGCTACCATAGATGATTGAAACATTTCAATCCCCAACCAAAGATAATTTTATTTTTATTTTTTATAAGTTATTATGCTCGTCTGAGGCTGAGCATATGTTTTTTTTTATCGAAAAGAACCTCATAGTTCGAACAGAACACGAGATGATGACATGACAAATTACACTTCACTCACTTAATCTGCAGCACACACAGAGAAGCTTTAGAAAATGTGCTACAAACTTCAATCATGAGCAAAAGTCTTAGGGGATTTAATTACACCTTTATAGTTCATAAACCATTCAGAAGAGGAAACCTGTATTCAGTAGTTACAAGAATGAGATCGACTCATGTAATAATGAATTTGGCTCAGATACTGGCATGGTCAGCCTAGGAAATCCGCTTGACCTTACTATTTAAGACACCGTACTTCACTCCGTCAGATTCAGGATAACTCTGTCAAATGGCACCGTCATAGAAGGTACGATCCAGTTAGTGGGATAATGTCAGCAATGAACCCACGTGATGAAAACAAAAAAACATTCCCTCCCACAATGTTTGCCCATTCTAACATTACATTTATTCCACCCCTATCATGTAAAATGGGTACTTTAAAAATTTAACCTATAAGGCAAAAACCCTGACACACTCTAGGGGGTTGACTAAAACAATCCATAAACAAATACACTTACACCCACATTTAAGGGGAGGGGAGGAAATAAGCAAATGGGAACTAACGGAGCTTATAAACTCTCATTCTACAAAATCAATACTATCTACACTTGCATTTGTGAACATAGGCACCACCTTGGGGCGAACAACGTAAATTTGAATTCATACTTTTTCTTTCACCCCTCTCTATAGGAAGTTCTAAATAAGTATTTCATTGATTTTAATCTCTTTATCTATTATCGTTTATACTTACATGCTTTGGTTTAAGATCAAATCAACATACAAGTTTTAGGCAATAACAATTATATTTTACTATTGCCACAATTATCGTTTAATTTTTATTTAACTCATGCTTAGAAATGATGTAAATTATTTTGATTCTCGTATTATTTATGTTTAGAATGATTAATCTATTTATGAATAATAGGGGTGTCACAGTTGGTATTAGAGCATTCTAGGTTCTAGTGTCCTAGGGTATTCAGTCCGTCCATTGCTGTTTTTAATTGTGTTCTTTGATACTTTAGAGCTAAACTGTTTAGGCTTTTGTATTCTTATCTCGTACATTACTGATACACTTCACATTTCACATATGTACGCTCCACATTTCAGATGATGAACACAAGGAGAGAAGACGCACGACACAAACAAGATGTTATTACTATTATTAGGGCAGATGCATCACAACCACACCTTTGTCGAGTCAGTTTGCATCATATGTTTTATTGGTTATATCTTATTCTTCAAAATTAATATTAAATTAGGGCATTACCTAATAGATTCATTAAAAGTATATTTATTTATGATAAGTCCAATCGATAATCTTGTTGGTATCTTATACTTGTAAACTTTTCAATTAATTAATGATAAGTCAAATGATATTGTTACACTTATTAATGTAGATACCATTACACTTATTATTATAAATTGTGTTGCAATTGTAGATTAATAAGTGTAACTGTATCTGCATTTATAATTGTAACACACGTGAACTTATTGAAAAGTCTAAAAAATTTGTGTCCTTAATGCTGATTACGATAGAGTTAAAGGACTTTCACCAACTTCCCGTATTAAATTGGGAAATTATTGATAATTTGTAAAATAATATAATTTCAATTTTATTATTTGTATGCTATGTTTTATTAAGATTTTTTCCACAGGTATATTATTATGAATAATTGATTTTTCTACTCTAAAATTGTTTTGATACTAGTGCTTATTTTATACTCCATCCGTTCCAAATTAAGAGTTTCTATCCATGTTTTTGTATAAATTAAAGGTACACTCAATGGTTAAGGTCGAGCCTTGTCCAGTATTCCGAAATTTGGTTGGTTGGTTGATTATGTCATAAAAAGGGAAGTAAATTCTTATTTTAATCAATTCAAAATAAAATAGTAAATTTTTAATTTGGGAACGGATGAAGTATAATAACTTTCACTATATGATTAATTAAGTTTTAAAGTGGGACAATTATGAATTAAAGAATTAGATATAAGATTTCCATCCCCGGAATTTAATATTGGCTGACCACACCAACAAATTTCTGGGCGCTGTTTGTTTTAAGAAAGCGTTGCCAGGCATCTTCATTAATACCGCAACCGCTATTTTTTACTCAATAGTCCAAACCAAAACAATGGACAAAACAAATAAAGCATTAAAATACAACAGCAACGCACCAGCTGTGGGAGCCAACTGCTTTTGTCACCCCTTGTTTTCTTGTATTAATTTCCATCCTACCAAGAGTAACAGTGAACAAGAAACTGGTGACTTGGAAAAATATCCAATGGGGTTCTCCTACAAAAGTCAAAAGCTTTACCTCCCCCTGTATATAAATATCGTTTGATACATTATTTATGTACCATCTTTCTTTATTAAAGCTAATTAACACTTGATATTTCTCTCTTGCTCTTATGGCTTCTCTTGTTCTTTTGTTCTCTGAACTTCTTAAGCACCAAGATACCACCGATCTATTGTATTCAAATTCAGTACTAGCTTCTTCTTCCGTCTCATCTTGTGGTGCCGCAGCCGCAGCCACAGCCGCTGGCATCCCATGCTTTGAGCCGAAACAGTCAACGAGAAGAGGGGTTGACCTGAAAAACAAATTTGTGGAAGAATGTTTTGTGGAAGATGTACCAGAGTTGATGGTTTCTGAGGAACTTGTGTGGCCTTAGAAACAGATATGTGGTCTATTACAACAATTATTAGCTTCTGTCTATCTATCTTTTTTGTAATTCTTCTCTCAAGGTTTTGTTATTATAGAATCCACTTTATTTTCTATGCATTTTGTTATTACACGTCATTAAACCCCAAATTAATTTTGGCAACACCGCGCCTTTTGTCTCAAAACCCATTGAGACAACCAACATAACCCGAACAAAATGTTCGGGCTCATTGGTCACCATTTCATCACAACCACTATATGTCACACAACACCTCGAAAATAATCTTCATGAAGAGAAAGAGCAAAAGAGGAAGATGAAAAACGTGAATAAAAAAAAGAAGAGTTTTTTATCAATTAGTAATTTTTACTAAGTATGTAATTCAATATGTTGTATCATTTTTTTTTTGTTCCAATAGATTCTATGGAAAAAAATTGGATCAAATAGATCATATTTGTAAACATATAGCGAATATTCACTATATATATATATATATAGGTATGACTTATTGGGGAAAAAAAAATATTATGATAGGACCTATTAAAAAATGTCTCACGTAAATACGATTTATTTGTCAAGCTCCATAAAATAAATAAGTCCCCTCCAGTGGCGGACTCGCAACAAGCCAAAGTGGGAAAATGCCCACCTTAGTTCGTTAACAAAAGAAATAATACTCATTGATGAGTTGAATTTGTATTCTTTGTCGGCCGACCACCTAATCAAAGGTTGAGTGTCACGGTCACATTACACTAAGCATGTTGTCGACCAAGTGAGATGATCAATCCATTTGGGAGATGGAGATAATGTTCGACTTAACAATGGGTAACTAACCTAATCTTAAAGAAGGTCAACAAGTGCGGAATGATACGGGAATGTTGTAATTCTCCATTGCTCATCTTCTCTATGAGAAACTAAAATTAGGGGGGGGGGGGGTCAATTTTTCCATTACCTAGGTGTGGGGCCCACTATTAGAAGCCTTTGGACGACATGTCTTTGGCCACGTGGCTTGCCTACTTCACAATTTAGATGAGACCCAAGTATAAGTTACCACACTTTAAGGCTATTATATATTGTTATCTAGGCTACCGCATGCAAGAAATAGTTGTCTCACAACTAACTCTTGTAATATTTCTCAAGTGATTAATATAACAATATACCCCCCTTTTAGATAAATAGATAGGTCCAAACAGACAAAGCCATGTATATTTGGTGTCTCAATATTTTCTTCACTATTCTTACATTATTATAAGTTTAAAATGTTGAAAATCATTCCAACATTGAGAACACGTGTAATATCGATTTAAATTAAATTCGCAAGTTTCCAAGAACCCTTATTTAATTACCGTCTACTTTTAAATCAAATAAAATCAACCCTTAAACATGCATCTAAATCAACCCATCAAATATAAAGCATGCGACACAAAGTTAAGGAAAAAATCCCCGAAAGGCAAAACCTTTTATTTCTAGAACTTTAAAGAATTTACAAGACCATTGACTTACATACAACCTGATAATCGCCCACAAGTGTAACGCACGGTGTCTTCGGTAAACCTTCAAAGCAACGGCTAGAAACAGTGTGACACAGAAATACCCGCAGGTGTCGGTTCCTATGTTGGCGGCTGGAAGTTTCCCTTTCCAGGAGGGCAGCAATGAAGAAGAGAACGGCTTCTTCACAAGGGTTGAACAAACCAAAGTTGCGTTCTTGGGTTACCAAAAAGATTCACAAAGGATTGGAAATTTGTGTGAATAAAAAACCTAGAGTCTAGGGCTCAATAGGTGAAGACTTAGAGTATTTAAGACTCTGAAATTCGTCTTGAAAAGTCTTAAAAAATAACTCCTCGAAGTTGGCTTTAAATAGGAAAACTTTGAGCCTAAAAAATCTCCAGCGAATCTGGCCGAATTTATCCCAGTCGGACCGGTCCGGTTCTGAGGCGGATCGGTCCGGTCAAGCGGATCGGTTCTTTTATTTTGGCCTTAATCGGTTCGCTTGCGGTCCGGGGTATACTGGATCTGCAGCAAGCGAATCGGTCCGGTTGAGGGGCGGATCGGTCCGGCTGAGGAGCGGATCGGTCCGGTTGTCAGACATAGATTCCTCTTCTTCTTTTGATATTCGGATCCGTTGATGTAGATGCGATCTTGAGTTTCTTCAACGGTGTAACGGCGTACGACATAATAAATTGCTAATGGACAAAAATGTCCTTACAAACATATTTGTTGTCATGTGGGGAAAAACATAGCGACATCACCTAAACAAACACCATGTATGATAATTCCTAAAGGATTAGGTGGAATAATAGGTAGTTTCTGAGGAGTAGCTAGCCCATATACTAGCTCAGATCTAGCATCCCTCCGACTCCCATCCGAGTTTTTTACCAAAACAAGGATAAAAAGCGGGTCAACAAAAATTCCCGTGCTCAAGCTAATGAAAAATAATTTAACATCGCCACCATCGCCTCCTACGATAGTTGCATCCAACGTTTAGGTCATAGTGTTTTAGTGGATGCATCCCAGATGCCCCACCAAACGGAGACTACGCCAAAAAGGAATCCCCTTTTAGCTGCGATATCCTTGTTTCCTGATGTCGACGACCTTCGTGTTACCATAAATTGACCCCTTCAATGGCACTTATGACCTAAAGGATCATATAGATAACTACGTGGCATATATAGACTTCATGAGGTGTCGGGACTTTGCCATTCCTCTGAATAGCTCATCAAGGACATGGTTCAACAGGCTCCGCCCAAACTGCATAATCTGTTTTGGAGCAGTTACTTAATTGATGATTGTGTGCGTAAGAAAATGATGAACTACATATTCAAAATTTTGTTTAAAAATGATGAATACTTAAGGAAGTTCGTCAAAAGTTTCAGTGACAAACAACTAAAAATTGACTACCTAGACGAATGGTGTCCATCTCAGCCTTTTTACGAGGAGGTCTATAATAAGAGCCATATACTACCTTTCTAAAATTCAACCGACTAATATAACTAACCTAATGAGGAAAGCGGAGAAGCATATCCACCTAGAGGACACGGTGAGTTGTCACATCCTCTTACAAGAGGATGAGACACCAAAATAAAAGAACTTCGATGGTGATTGTAAGATTTTCAAAATGAGCTCAAATTTTCACCCATTTATTTTAGTCTTAAAACTAAAAAAAAATTAATTGGAAGAAATTTGAAGGACTCGAAATAATTTTTGACATGATTCTAACTAAGGAGGACAATAAACGTATTTAACCCATGATTTCCATTAGTTTTTTAAATTGTGATGAGATTAATTCCTCACGTTATATTGATTTTTCTACACAGCGAAGGGAATTAATCATAGTATCATGGTATTTTAAAATTCATAATTGCTAATTCTTTGAAATTAAGTGTAAGTACATTCGATCTCCATAACGGGAAAGTTATATATAAACTTATTTAATTTTAAGTAACGGATTGATAGGAGTATGTAAAACCCGATGTTTCTTGGTGATGCCTCGATAAGAATCATGTTCTTAAAATGGTTTTCACCCAGGGTGAACTAAGGATACCTCGGATTAGAAATTGATCAGGAAACCCAAATCAATTTCGTGATCTAGCAGTGAGCATCATCGAAAGTCAAGGAATGGTGTTAGTTGTAGAGAAATCCTCAACTTCTTTCGTAATCGAGAGGAAAAAAGAGAATGCTAAGCCTCATGTAAAGCATTATGTGGTTAAAAAAGTTCATGATCCTCAGGGAGTAGTGAAAAATCCTAAAGGTGAGTGTTTTTACACAAGTAATTATACTATTGATAGCATCCGTGTGCGATTTTCCTAGCACTATAAGGAAAAGGATAAGGTAATGGTTATTTATCTTCAAAAGTAAAAGCATGATGTGTGGTATGGTCTATTAGAACCTACTGTGTAGATTCTGGAGCTACAAATTAGGTTTGTAGCTCTTTGCAAAGGTTATAGGTAATTGGGCAACCACTGAGAGGATATATGTTCCTAGTAATAAGCATAAGAATAAGGCAACATTTTTAACGATAGGGCATCTATTTTTAGATTTTGGTGGAGAGAAGAGGATAATATTGGACAATTATATTTATGTCTTTGTTTTAGAAGAAATGTTGTTTTCAGTTTTAAGTGTGTTTAGAACATATATTCGATTGTTTTTAAGAAAATTGCAATTATCAAAATTGAAAAATCTTTTATATGTTCTAGTACATTTGAAAATAATTTATATATTATAAGGATTGTTTAGCTAAAAATGTTAAACACTAAAATAAAAAATATTAATGGACAATCATTGAAGATAATTTTTGCTTCCTATTTAAATTAAACATAGTTTTGGAATTTACACTTAGGTAATTTAAAACTAAAAGGTATTACAAGATTGGTATAAATGGACAATTAATTTAGTTGTAAGTGTAGGTACATCCAATCCATGAATCTTATTTATAAGGTAAATGGACAAAGAGGCCATTTATGACCAAAATCTATATAATAAAAAAGTGTTGGTTTTTGTTAATTTCGATTCATGTGGTCATATTACTATATGGTCAATAGCTGGTTATGAGTACTTCATCAATTCCATTTATGATCACTAAAAGTATGGATATGTTTACCATATGAATCAAAAGTTTGAAACCTTTCATTAGTTCGAGGTGTACAATGCTAAAGTGGAGCATAGGTGTGGTAAAATAATTCAATCCCTACAAACTCTTTGGTGATTTTATGAATCATTTATCATAGGTATGGATTATATACCACTTGTTTACACTAGGTACTCCATTGTGGAATGGTGTATTTGAAAGAAGGAATAAGATTTTTTTTAGATTTGATAAGGTCCATTTTTAGTTATATGAGATAACGATATTCTTGTTGCGATATACATTAAATTGAACTACATGCATTTTGAATTTAGTTCAATCTAAATTCATCTCTTTGACTCCGATAGAACTGTAGAATGGCCACAAGCCCTTTCGAGGATATGTTCCGATATAAGGGTCCCTGACACTTGAGTTGAGGAAGGAGCCACAAATAGATATATCTCCTTTTGGGTTATACCAAAGGTTATAAATGTGGTTTATTTCGTATTACTAAACACAATAATATTATTGATGGTGTTAGTTTCATATTCTTATAATAGTATTATGTAATGAACCACGTGCACAGGAGTAATCTAGACTTACAAGACATTATAATGGAACATCAGATTACTAGTATTTCTAGACCACACGTACAAGAAGAAATGTAACCTTATTTAGGTAATACATTACCTAAAGGTAGCCGGAGTATTATTTATAATCACAAAACAAGTCTCACTTACACTAGATATCAAGTGGAAGCATATCGTTGTGGAAGGGTTAGAAGACATCCTAACATGTTAGTGTTTTTGTGTGCACATTTCAATGAGATCCGAAGGAAACATGAACTAGGTCCCAGGAAATACAACAAAGCATTCCAAGATAAGGAATTTTAGGTTTGATTAAGTTGATACCATAATGGATTTGATGTATTCAAAGCAAGTTTGGGAGCTTGTATATTTTTTGATGGGATAAAACCCATCAAGTGTAAGTGAATATATAAGAAGTAAAAAAGATGGATACATGGGAATGTGGAAACCTTCAAGGCATAGATTATTTCTAAAGGGTTTACTCAAAAAATAGGGATTAGATATGATTAAACCTTATCTCCGATAGGCCTACTAAAGTCTAACAGGATTCTTTTATTGTCAAAATTATGTTCTAAAATGCTGGTCTTGACTAGTGCTTTTATATGGTGCAACACAAGGTATTCATAGTTTGAAAACAACAAAGCAAAGTATGTTAGTTTAGTAGGTTTATTTATGTACTTAATCTAACGTCAAAGTATTATAACATTCATTTTTCTCTGGTAATAAAAATTTTGATTTTGATCAAAGCTCGAATAATACTTGTATAAAAAACGTAACGAAAATGTGGTGGTATTTATGGTGAATCTTGTGGATGATATTATCCCAATCGAGAATATGGTGGGTATTAATCTTACATAAGAGTGTGTTTGTCTAGGTAGGTTGATATAAAAAACTTAAGAAAAACCAATCATATGCTTATGATCAAGTTTCTCTACATCTGAGAAAAAAGATGTCAAGCTTATCCTAAGCCAATTATATCAATGATGTGCTCCAAAAATTTAGTGTGCGAGATTCCAAGAAATTATTTTTTTCTTTTAGGAATTGGAATCAATCTATCTAAGGATACATGCCGTTAAACACTTGGTCAAATAGAGAGGGTTTAGAATATACCTTATGCTTCAGTGGTGGGAATCCTTATGTTTGTTATATTGTGTACTAGACTAGATATATTCTTTTCCATTTGCATGGTGAGTATATATATTCGTCTAATTTTGTAAGAGCAAAATTTATAATTGCTCGCTATTTTTTTTATCTGGCTTATCCCGTTACACCTCACTGCACCTTCATGAACGTTCTCAAGTCTTCATGTGAAGAAGATCTAGTGACCATATTCAAGAATCGAAGATCGGGCATCGCTACTTTATTCGAGAATGTGCATGAGGTGGTTTTAGTAATCTTAATTTATTTAGGGGTCTTTTCAAAGAGTTTGAATTTACAAATATTTTTCAAAATGTTTTTTTAAAAGTTTTCTAAAAAAATTGCAGGTTTGTTAAAACGACACTATATGTCATTTGAACAAGTTTTCTTTACTCGTTAGAACACTTTACGTTTCATTCGAGAAAGTTTCGTCGCTCCGTGTTTTGACAGGCTCTGGAATATCGTTCTATCATTCATTAGAAATGCGTACGAACTAGATTGGGTACTTTGTTCGAACGATATGTGACCTCATTTTAACGAGTGCTCGAGATTTTATTTTTTAACCTATTTCAAACACAATCTTTCATGTTGATCCTTAGGTGATCTCTTTCCCTATAAATAGAGATGCGGGGAAGCATTTATGTTTTATCCTTTTAAGCGTTATTTTTGTGATCAAACTTTTGAATATTTTCATCCAATCCCCTTACATCATTTTGAATCACTTTAGCAAACCAAGAAGAAAATATTCTAAGTTCTAAACCCTTTGGAGATCATTTCTCTACTACTGATTTATGGAGTCGAGGCTCTACTCCTGAAGAATAAAGGAATTGCGATTCCTAAGGCTAATCTATGGATACCTAGGTAAGAGTTTCTTATTGTGGATGGTGCTAGACAGTGTTGTTTTCTATTAAATATTTGAAGGCAGTATTGTTTTAAACTTAGTGGAGCTCTAAGTTGTCTATAAGTCTATATTAGTCTATCGTGTCTAAAGCAGTGTTGAATATAAGTTTTACCCAAAAGGGATTTTTCCTTTATTTTCTTTCCATTCTGTTTTGTCTTGGATATTGCTTTTACATTATCTTGCATGCTTACTGATGATGCTAAGATTAATCACCGCCATATAAGAGATGATAAGCTCAAACAGTAATAACCATGGCAGCAATAGAGTTATATATGTGTATAAGTGTATAGAAGGGGATGAGAATAAGAGGAATGAGGACAGTTATGTATAGTGGTTCAGCCAATTATGCCTACATCCACTATGAGTATGTGATCCACTAAATATGGGCACTAATGGCCTTGGATACAATGCTCATAAGCTCTCTCTCTCTCTCTCTCTCTCTACTGTGTGTACAAGAAGAGTTCTAGCTAGGGTTTTAATTATCGATCTCTTTGTAAGGTTGAAGATGACAAATATATATAAGGCTTGGGTGGTGTAGTGTACCCCCAAGCATGCATTGAGCATGTGAATAATGATCTAGCCAATTCCCTGCTAACACATGGATGTTCCACTTGTGATTAATGATGACATAATATTACCTCACGTGAGGGGATGATATTGTTATAACGGTCTATTCCACATGCCATATGAGACCCACGCGCACTGCTCCAGTCGCCTCCCAAATCACGTGTTGTGATGATGTCACCCTCGGCCAAGGATGTCAGGCCAAGGCTAAAGTTCATGCTGGAATTGAGTTCGGCTGGATGTGGGCCTCTTACAATCGTCCCCTCATAGGGTCGTCTAGCCCATGATGAGGGGTCGGCCCTTTATGGGGTCGTCTGGCCCATGATGAGGGGTCGGCCCTTTAGAAGGTCGTCTGGCCCATGATCTGTGGTCGGCCTATCTCCGAGTTGTCCACTTTAGGATAAGGGGTCAACATTGTCGACCCTTCCTTTAATGGATTAGCAAAGTTTGACCCTTGTCCTGGACTTGAGCCCTCGTCGGAGATAGGGATACCCTCGGCCTGGCTGAGGGTGTATTTTGGTATATCAATTACCCCTAGGCCTTAGACATCGATGTTGTTGAGATGGCTGAGGGATAATGTTGCCTTTGAATGCCAACTGAGTGGTCAGGTTGATGAGTGACATTTGTCAAGTTGATTGACATCTTGTTAGGTGTCCATCACCGTTTATGTTTCCTAGTTGCCCTAATGATGCTTTTCCTTATGGGCTGTGCACTGCTTTGATTAATTAGCCCACTAAAAACAAAGTATTTAAATGGTTTTAAAATAATCATTCCTTTTCTTCTTCTTTTTCGCACGTAAGCTCTCTCTCTCTCTAGTTCCTTAGCAGTTCAAATGCCATTTCTGCAATTTCGACATTTTCTTCCGTATTTCAAGCTTCGCCCAGTCTCACTCTTCTTCCTCAGGTAACCTTTCTGCCCTAATTCCCTCTTTATCTTCCATTTTCGTTTTCTTTCTTGCTTTGGGTTTCTTTTCCAATTTTTCTTGGTTGTTTATACTTTTTCGGCATGTGAACCCACCCTCCTGTGGCGGTTATAGAGCTGAATATTAGGTTTTAGGCTTCTTAGGATTCTTCCTCCACCTTTTCGTGGTGGTTTAGTGCCTCTTTGTGGAACTTCTTGGACTTTCCTATTTCTCTCCGGTGTTCTTCTCCGGTGAACTTCGTTCCCCTTGTTTTTGTGTCCACCCACAAAAAAAAACCTTTGTTTCTTTATGTTTGATCCAAAAGTCAATTTGGTCAAACTGTGATCTTGTTTGTAGTTAGTTCGAACAAATTTCTCAAGTGTAGGGTACCCCTCTTAATGCTCAAGAGACTCTACAGTTTAGACGATGAGTTTCCAACTTTGAGGGAGAAATTCCTTACAGAGATTAGGCGAATAGAGGAAGAGAACGGGCGAAGACGAGGGGCCGACTCTAATTGGGTACAACCCATCTTCCCCATTCCTTTAGCTATAATTTTACCGTCTGAGCCCTTTGGGTCTTCTAGTCGTCCAACCTAGTGTCAGACACAAGAGGGAGGAATGAGCAAGAGAGCATCATCACCAACGGGTGCTTGGACTTTTGGGAGGAGAGAGACATCAACATTTAGCCCAAACTGATAGGTCGAGGGGACAGTTCATTTTGAGGGTGTCCCTATGAAAACCCTGTCCCCTCCTTCTTTTTAAGTAGCCTTTCCAGATGGCCCTCCGATAGGCGACTAGGCTGAGAGATCTGGGGATGAGAGAGATGAGGACGACAGTGAGAATTCTAATATTGACCAAGTTGATACTTCTAGTGCCTCAGCTTACGTCTCGACTGTTAGGGATCGTGACCTTTTATTATGAAGGCACCTCTTTGGTATACAACCAAATGTAAGTCTGAGGGTCCCAAATGACGATGAAAGGGTCTTCCAGAGGAATGAAGGGGAAGTTGCTATTTATGAGTAGATTCTCAGAGTAGGTGTTAGGTTTCCCCTGCACCCTGCATAGTTGATATACTCTCTGCCCTTGGGGTTTCTTCTTCTCAACTTCCTCCTAATTCCTGGAGGACTATCCTAGGCTATGTCTCTCTCCCGAAGAATTCTTTCACTGATGATCCCTTGGTTGATTTGTTCATATCCTTCTACAATATAACTTCCTCGCCCAAGCAACCTGGATATTTTCATCTGGGGGCAAGGAAGTCTGACAAAAAACTTCTTCATGTAGCAAAAACTTCCATCCATAATTAGAAGAAGAGGTTTTTCTCCATCTCTGGGGATTGGGAATTCCCCGTCGGGGATAAGCCCGTAAAGATAGTACAAGGGTCCCAAGGGCATGGTCCAACCCCTCAATGAAAGCATGGTCACACCCCAGACTCAGCTTGGATGAGAGGGATATTTTTTACTATCTTAGTGAATAAAGGAAAAAGGGTGGACTTACCAAATTTGAAGATTTAATGACCCCTCATTTCCTCAAAGAAGATGGCCTGAGGGCCGACTGCCTGACAGAATTATGTGAGTTGTTTTTTATTCCATTTCTTTCCAAGTGTTTCCTTATTATTACTGCTTGTTTTTTATGTATCGTCTCCTTTTCAGGTCGGCCTGCAAACGTGTCTGATCATCTTTGGGAAATGACTGCTCCCAGCTTAATGTCTGGACTGGGTAAGAAGAAAGGTAAGGAGCCTTAGCAGCCTCATAGAAAGACAAAGGCCGTGGGACCAACACCAGTAGAGCCGACCACCAATAATAGAAAATGCAAGGAGATAGAAGTCCCTACTAGCTATCAGCTTGACTCTCGGACGAGGGCAAGGGTAGAGGTCCCTCAGACACCCACTGAGGGGACCAGGTCCTCTTCATGTATAAGGGCCTACTGGTCTTAGAATCTGACTTTCTTGAGGGACGAACCCTCCTCCCTTATAGACAATTTGAGGGCATCAAAGGCCTTTATGTTTTCGGCACCCTCGGCCGCAAATTATGAATTACTATCAAAGATGCCCCCAGCCAAGGTTTATGACTACGGTCTTCATACTCTAGCTCAGTTATTTCTTTCAAATCATTTTTTGATTCATCAATATTTTATAAACTGTTCCCTCGACCTTTTAATATGAGCTTGTCTATGTAGAGTCTGTCTCCACCTTCATATCTACCTCCAAGTGGATGACTGTAAACCAATAGAAGTTTCATGAGGTTGAGAGAGATATTCAGAATGATGATGACTTAAAAATTGAGTTGGAGACTGCTAGGGTTGAGCTGGAGAGTGTAAGGACCAAACATGCAAGGGTTCTGGATGAGCTAGTGAAGTAGCATGAGGCCGACCTGAAGGTGAAGGACAAACTCATCAAAGAAAAGAAAGAGTCCTTGACCAATCAGGGGGTCCAATTCTAGAATGAACTCACTGAGGCAGTGAAGAAGGCCGAGGTTGATGCTGCGGAGGCTTACAAACTCTCCAATGAGTTCCAGGGCTTCGGTCTTGAGTATTTAGAGAGGGGAATCAAGACGGCCTATCGGTGGGTCATCTTGACATTTGCTCACATCGTGTCATCTGTTCTCCCCTCTCTTGAAGCAGTGGAGTTGGACGACCCTCTTATCGTCGAGGCTATAGCCCATTTAGATTCCCAAGTGCATGTTGAAGGTACCGGTACATCTGAGGATCGACCTCCTATTTTAGTCATCTAAGGAACTCCTCTTATCGATGTTAAAGCCTTGCCTTTCGATGTTGCTCAAAAGGGTGGCCGTCTGTGGCCCATACCCTTTGCTTGTAAAGCTGTTGTATTTTACTTCTTTGGACAAATATTGTAACACTTGATTTTATAATGGAATTGCTCTCTTCTTGCTGCCTATATTTGCGTCTTTTACGATTTGTGTCTTGGCTATAATATTTTTGAATTTAAAAGTCCCCCCTCATCTTTCTTGAGAGTGAATGGAGGGTCATCCCTACCATTCACCCTCACTATGGCCAAGGGTAACTACCACCAAATTAATGATGTTTTTGAATTTGAAGTCCCCCTTCGTCTTTCTTGAGAGTGAATGGAGGGTCATCCCTACCATTCACCCTCATTATAGCCAGGGTGACAACCACCAAATTAATGATGTTTTCAATTTCAAGTTCCCCCTCGTCTTTCTTGAGAGTGAATAGAGGGTCGTCCCTACCATTCACCTTCATTATATCCGAGGGTGAATACCACCAAATTAATGATGTTTTTGAATTTAAAGTCCCCCTTCGTATTTCTTGAGAGTGAATGGAGGGTCGTCCCTACCATTCACCCTCATTATAGCCGAGGGTGACAACCACCAATTTAATGATGTTTTCAAATTCAAGTCCCCCCTCATCTTTCTTGAGAGTAAATAGAAGGTCGTCCCTACCATTCACCCTCATTATAGCAGAGGGTGACAACCACAAAATTAATGATGTTTTCAATTTCAAGTCCCCCCTCGTCTTTCTTGAGTGTGAATGGAGGGTCGTCCCTACCATTCACCCTCATTATAGCCGAGGGTGACAACCACCAAATTAATGTTGTTTTCAATTTCAAGTCCCCCCTCGTCTTTCTTGAGAGTGAATGGAGGGTCGTCCCTACCATTCACCCTCATTATATCCGAGGGTGACAACCACCAAATTAAGGATGTTTTCAATATCAAGTCCCCCCTCGTCTTTCTTGAGAGTGAATGGAGGGTCGTCCCTACCATTCACCCTCCTTATAGCCGAGGGTGACAACCACCAAATTAATGATGTTTTCAATTTCAAGTCCCCACTAGTCTTTCTTGAGAGTGAATGGAGGGTCGTCCCTACCATTCACCCTCATTATAGTCGAGGGTGATAACCACCAAATTAATGATGTTTTCAATTTGAAGTCCCCCCTCATCTTTCTTGATAGTGAATGGAGGGTCCTCCTTACCATTCACCCTCATTATAGCTAAAGGTGACAACCACCAAATTAATGATGTTTTCAATTTCAAGTCCCCCCTCATCTTTCTTGAGAGTAAATGGAGGGTTTTCCCTACCATACCCCCTCATTATAGACGAGGGTGAAAACCACCAAATTAATGATGTTTTCAATTTCAAGTCCCCCTTGTCTTTCTTGAGAGTGAATGGAGGGTCATCCCTACCATTCATCCTCATTATAGCCGAGGGTGACAACCACCAAATTAATGATGTTTTCAATTACAAGTCCCCCCTCGTCTTTCTTAAGAGTGAATGGAGGGTCATCCTTACCATTCACCCTCATTATAGCTAAGGGTGGCTATCACCAAATTAATGGTGTTTTTGAATTTTAATCCCCCCCGGTCTTTCTTAAGAGTGAATGGAGGGTCGTCCCTACTATTCACCCTCATTATAGCCGAGGGTGACTACCACCAAATTAATGATGTTTTCAATTTCAAGTCCCCCTCGTCTTTTTTGAGAGTGAATGGAGGGTCGTCCCTACCATTCACGCTCATTATAGCCGAGGGTGGCTATCACCAAATTAATGGTGTTTTTAAATTTTAAGTCCCCCTCGTCTTTCTTGAGAGTGAATGGAGGGTCGTCCCTACCATTCACCCTCATTATAGCCGAGGGTGACAACCACCAAATTAATGATGTTTTCAATTTCAAGTCCCCCCTCGTATTTCTTGAGAGTGAATGGAGGGTCATCCCTAACATTCACCCTCATTATAGCCGAGGGTGCTTTGGTAAGAATTACTCCAACGTATCTAAATTTACAAACACAAGATGAAAGGCCAATATAATATTCTCATTAGCATGCCAAGTGTTCTATTGGAGCAACACATTCATTACAACTGTGGTCCGATAGGACATTACATTATTGATAATATTTCTTCAAATGATCTGCATTCCAGGGGTTCGAAAAGGGTTCACCTTCAATGTTCTCTAGTCTATAGGTTCTAGGGACAACTTCATCAATGACCCTATATGGGGCATGCCAATTTGGGTGGAGCTTGTTAGGTTTCTACCATGTCTTTTTGAGGACTAGGTCCCCCACATCGATTGGTCTTTGCTTCACCCTCTGGTTATAAAACCTGGCAGTCCTCTGTTGATAGGCTGCTTGTCTTATCTCAACGTCTTCTCTTATCTCCTCAATCAAGTCTAGATCAACTCTCCTTTCTTCCATATTTCTCTGGGAGTCATACATTTGGACTTTGTGAGTAGGAAACCCAATCTCGATGGGGATGACAGCTTCTGAGCCATACTCCAGCATGAACGGGGTTTCCCCGGTAGGAGTCTTGGCTATCATCCTATAAGACCACATTACAACGTATAATTCCTCAACCCATCTTCCTTTTACCTCCTTAAGTTTTTTCTTGATCCCGTCTAGGATTGTTCTGTTTGTAACTTCAGTTTGACCATTAGCCTGAGGTAATCCTGGGGTAGAGAAGAACTGTTTGACCCCCACTCTTTTGCAGTATTTCTCTAGGGATATATTCTTGAATTGAGTCCCGTTATCTGAGATGAGGGTGTTGGGGAGACCATATCTGCATATAATGTTTTCCCAGATGAACTGGAAGGTCTTCTTCTCGGTGATCGTTACCATCGGCTTCGCATCCACCCATTTTGAGAAATAGTCAATTGCTACGATTAGGTATCGATAGTTATTGATAGCCTTAGGCAAGGGTCCTACTATATCGATTCCCTATACTACGAATGGCCATGGGGACATGATGGAGGTAAGAGGATAATGGAGCTAGTGGGGGATGGTGGCGAACCTTTGACATTTATCACACTTCTTTACATAAGCCGTAGCATCTTGCCCTAAGGTCAGCCAACACTATCCCTGGGTGACTATCTTTTTTGCTAATGACCTACCCCCAATATAGCTCTAACAAGACCCCTCGTGCACATCTTGCAAGATGTGTGGGACTTCAATTGGGTGCACACATCTGAGTAAAGGGAGCCAGAATCCCTTTTTGTACAAAGTGTCTCCAATGACAGTGAACTTCGCAGCTCTGTATCTCAACTTCTTCCTTTCTTGTTTTGCTTCTGGCATCTCCCCCTATTTAATGTATTTGATTAGAGGGTCTATCCATGAATCTTCCATGCTAATATTTAAGCAAGAGCTAAGTGTTTTATCTTCATCTTCAATCGTTGGTCGAAGCAAGATTTTCACTAGGACTGTCCTCCTAATATATGTCCTAGTTGCTGAGGCCAGCCTAGCAAGTGCATCGGCTCGACCATTATCAAGCCTAGGTATCCTCTTCAACTTTACTTATCTGAAACTCTTCAATAGTTACTTCACTCTTTTAAGATATTTGGCCATTCTCTCATCTTTAGCCTCGTATGCTCCTAGTATCTGATTCACTACTAGTCTTGAATCACGATGGACCAAGATCTGGCCAACACTAAGAGACCTAGCCAAGGAGAGGACTACTATCAGGGCATCATATTTAGACTCGTTGTTACAGGCTTTAAAGTTGAACCTCAGGGCATACTCAATGTCTGTGCCGTCACGCGCTGATACTATTAATCCAGCCGCACTTCCGCTCTCGCAAGAGGACCCGTCAATGAAGAGGTTCCAAACGACCTATTCTTCTGAGAAATTTCCCTCTGAGAGGGATCCCTGTCTAAAGAGATATATTCCCTCCTCATTTCTGACAAATTTTTCTCTAGCGGTGTTTGTCTCAGCCTTATTAGTGGACGGGTCAACAATTCTACCTTGCTGGGTATCTATTTTCTTGAGGTTCTTATCTTCAGCCTCATCCTCTTCCCAAGTAAATTGAGCCACGAAATCTGCT
This sequence comes from Sambucus nigra, assembly GCA_949130495.1. Taxonomy (NCBI): domain Eukaryota; kingdom Viridiplantae; phylum Streptophyta; class Magnoliopsida; order Dipsacales; family Adoxaceae; genus Sambucus; species Sambucus nigra. Next base: position 459,386,731 of record OX422216.1, on the reverse strand, counting down.
AATGTTTGCCCTTTAATGGCCACCCTAGGTTGATACATAATATCAAACTCTCCCAGCTCTATAGCCCAGGCCATTAGCCTCCCTAATTTTTCTGGCTTGTGTATGACCTGCCTAAGAGGAGAGTCAGTGAGTATGACCATTGTATGGGACTGGAAGTAGGACTTCATCTTTCTTGATGCATGGATTAAGGCATAGGCTAACTTCTCTATCCTAGGGTATCTTTGCCCTACCCCTTGGAGTGTCTTACTGTTGAAATACACAGGCTTCTGCACCCCATCTTCTTCTCTCATAATAGTTACGCTAATGGATGACTCTGAGACGGCTAGGTACACGTATAATATTTTTCCCTGCACTGGTCGTGACAATAACAAGAGAGACCCCAGGTATGACTTTAGTTCTTTGAAAGCCTAGTCACACTCTTCGTTCCATTCGAACGCCTTTCTGAGAATTTTAAAAAATGGTAGACAGTTGTCTGCGGCTCTGGATACGAACCTATTCAAAGCAGTCACTCCTCCTGTGAGCCTCTGAATGTCTTTAATGGTCCTGGGGTCTTCATTTCTAGGAGGTCCTGTATCTTCTCAGGATTGGCCTCAATGCCTCTTTGATTGATGATGAACCCCAAAAACTTCCCTGCTCCGACCCCAACGACACATTTGGTCGGGTTGAGCTTCATCCGGTACTTTTCCATCGTGTTAAAGGTCCTCTCGAGGTAGGCCACATGATCCTCGACCTTTAAACTGTTGGTTAACATGTCATCTACATATTCCTCTATGGACTTCTCAATTTGGTCTTCGAACATTTTATTCATAAGGCATTGATACATTGCCCCCGCATTCTTTAGGCCAAAGGGCATGACCTTATAACAGTATGTCCCTTTGTCAGTAATAAAAGCTATTTTTTTTAGTCCTCAGGGATCATGAAGATCTGGTTATAACCTGAATAGGCATCCATGAATCTCATTAGCTCATTAGCTCATGGCCTGCGGTAGCGTCTACAATCTAATCAATGCGAGGGAGAGGGAAATTGTCTTTGGGACAATGTTTGTTGAGGTCGCTGAAGTCTATACACATCCTCCATTTCCCGTTGGCTTTGGGGACTATGACTGCGTTGGATAGCCATTCGGGATAGATGACCTCCCTGATAAACTCAGCATGTTCTAGCTTCTTGACACTACACCAAATCCTGCGAATGGTCTGGTCGCGGACTTGGGCCGTGACCCACTCAATATTTGGCGTGACCATATTTATTATCACACTAAATTATCGAGGCTCTAGAAGTGGTCACGGACAAAGCCCGTGACCACAGTGGTCGCGAACTTGGGCCGTGACCAGGTCGTGACCATCTTAGCTCTAAACTCGCGCCAAAATTCCCTCCAAGCTTGGTCACGGACTTGGGCCGTGACCATAGGCATGACGAAGCACAAAACACACACATTGAGGGTCACGACTGGGGGCCGTGACCATTTCTTGGCGTGGGTCACGGCTATGGGCCGTGACCATAGGCATGATGAAGCACAAAACACACATTGGGGGTCACGGCTGGGGGTCGTGACCATTTCTTGGCGTGGGTCACGGCTATGGGCCGTGACCATATGCAGTTTGATGGGTCTTTTGGTTTCGGTGGTGTTTCTTCTAGTGGGTCACGGCTGAGAGCCGTGACCAGGTTCAATCTTAAAAAAACAAAACGCTGCATTGCTATTCTCATTCAGTAGCCTTCTTTCATTTCTCCCCCAATGAAATATCCCGCTAAAAAAAACCCTTATCGATGGGACTGTGGCTTTTCTAGCGAAACCAAAGGTGGCGTTAACGGGGTCCACCGCAGTGCCGATTTACTAGCACTGTCTCACATGTCTATGGGATAGATTATTGGTCCGGTGGGCACTCCGGTTGAGCCAGTCAAGTTGGTCGCGGTTGAAGGGGAACAGGTTAGGACCATGAGTGATGAGGAGATTACAGCCAACCCAGAAGACGTACCTTTGGGGCAAAAACATCTGAGAAGGAATGACTTAACGCTGCAAGCGACACCTCTAGCCCAAACAGACAATGAAGGGGCGTTACATATGGAAGAGGGTACATCTCCGGTGGCTGTTTCTCTACGGGCAGGTGAGAGCGCAGTTGGGAAGTTGGGGGGTCAGCTCGGGTACGATGAGACCGCCGGCGGTAACGACTAACGACGGCGATGGTGGACTGTGGCTTGTTTCTCTGGTGAGATGTTTCATCGATTCTCATCTCTCCTTTCCCATTTCTGTCTCACGATATGTTGTTTCACTACAAAGTAAACAAAATCTATGTGTGTATCTGCCATCTATCCAACATATATATACATCACGGCGGTGGTGTATATATGTGTTGTGATTTCTATGCTTTAATCTATTTTGATTTCTCTGCTTCACTTTAATATTTTGTGGTTAATTTGATGTTGGATACAAACTGACTATTGTGCCGAATTAATTTTTGAAGCAGAGTGGTATACAACTCTTTTACTGCTATGGGGATTAATTTTTTGGAAAAAGTCAGAGGGTCCACAAATTGTTGGTTACACTTCTAAAGTAATGCTCCTATTAGGCTATCATAGATATTTTTTTGAAGAGAAGAAACCACTTTTTTACTTCTATGGGGATTAAATTTTTTAGAAAATTATTCCACCTGACATCGAATTTGCGAGTTATTGAATTGAGGTTTAAAATTTATTGATAGAAATGGGTATTTCAAGTTTAAGTAAAAGGATTAATTTGGTGTTCTTTTTTTGTATTTTCGGGGGATTTTTGTTGAGTATTATCATGTTATACTTTTCCTTCTTCTACCTTCACTGTAATTTCAAAAGAGGGTACACAAAATGTTGGTTAATTGGCAAGCGGGGTTCAACTAACGACGGCGGTGGTGGACTGTAGGGTTTCTTTCATTTCGATTGTTGTAAACGGTCTCAGAAATAGAAAGAAGACGGTAGGGTTCTTTCACCCATACATTAACGACGACGGTGGAGGAGAGAGAGTTCTTTGGTGTGCAGTGAAAGTCATACAAGAAGAAAGTCTGATTTGGTTCCATACAGGAAGAGTTCTTAAATAATAGGATCTCGATTGCGTTGTGTACACGGGTAATGGCTCGAGCACTCGATCGCTTTGCGATAAATTTACCCTCCTCGGGTACCCCCATCTCTCTAAACAGCCCCCGAACGTCCCCGTGGGTGGCACCAACACCTTCCACGGGACCAATGTAACTCGTAGGAACTGACCCCGCTGCCTCGGGACTCCCGGTTTGAGAGTACGATGGTAATTTGCATATTTCTAGACTTACGCTTAAAAACATGGCGTTAGAGGGTGAGAAATAGAAATAACCCCCGAACGTCCCTATGGGTGGCACCAACACCTCCCACGGGACCAATGTAACTCGTAGCAACTGACCCTGCAGCCGCGGGACTCCCGATTTGATAATACGACGGTAATTTGCATATTTCTAGACTTAAACAAAACATGGCGTTAGAGGGTGAAAATTCGAAACATCCCCCTAACGGCCCTGTGGGTGGCACCAACACCTCCCACGGGACCAATGTAACTCGTAGGAACTGACCCCGCAGCCGCGTGACTCCCGATTTGAGAATATGACGATAATTTGCATATTTCTAGACTTAGGCTTAAAAACATGGCGTTAGCGGGTGAGAACTTAAAACAACCCCCAAACGTCCCCGCGGGTGGCACCAACACCTCCTACGGGACCAAGGTAACGCGTAGGAACTGACCCCGCAGCCGCGGGACTCCCGGTTTGAGAATACGACGGTAATTTGCATATTTCTAAACCTAGGCTTAAAAACATGGCGTTAGAGGGTGAGAACTAGTAAGAGCCCCCGAACGTCCCCGTGGGTGGCACCAACACCTCCCACGGGACCAATGTAACTCGTAGGAACTGACCCCGCAGCCGCGGGACTCCCGATTTGAGAATACGACGGTAATTTGCATGTTTCTAGACATAAGCAAAACATGGCGTTAGAGGGTGATAACTAAAAACAGCCCCCGAACGTCCCCGTGGGTGGCACCAACACCTCCCACGGGACCAATGTAACTCGTAGGAATTGACCCCGCAGCCGCGGCACTCCCGGTTTGAGAATACGACGGTAATTTGCATCTTTCTAGACTTAGGCTTAAAAACATGGCGTTAGAGGGTGAGAACTAGAAATAGCCCCCGAACGTCCCCGTGGGTGGCACCAACACCTCCCACGGGACCAATGTAACTCGTAGGAACTGACCCCGCAGCCGCGGGACTCCCGGTTTGAGAGTACGACGGTAATTTTCATATTTATAGACTTAGGCTTAAAAACATGGCGTTAGAGGGTGAGAACTAGTAACAGCCCCTGAACGTCCCCTTGGGTGGAACCAACACCTCCCACGGGACCAATGTAATTCGTAGGAACTGACCCCGCTGCCGCGGGACTCCCGGTTTGAGAGTACGACGGTAATTTGCATATTTCTAGACTTAGGCTTAAAAACATGGCGTTAGAGGGTGAGAACTAGAAACAACCCCCGAACGTCCCCGTGGGTGGCACCAACACCTCCCACGGGACCAATGTAACTCGTAGGAACTGACCCTGCAGCCGCGGGACTCCCGATTTGATAATACGACGGTAATTTGCATATTTCTAGACTTAAACAAAACATGGCGTTAGAGAGTGAAAACTCGAAACAGCCCCCTAACGACCCTGTGGGTGGCACCAACACCTCCCACGGGACCAATGTAACTCGTAGGAACTGACCCCGCAGCCGCGGGACTCCGGATTTGAGAATACGACGATAATTTCCATATTTCTAGACTTAGGCTTAAAAACATGGCGTTAGAGGGTGAGAACTAGAAACAACCCCCGAACGTCCCCACGGGTGGCACCAACACCTCCCACGGGACCAATGTAACTCGTGGGAACTGACCCCGCAGCTGCGGGACTCCCGGTTTGAGAATACGATGGTAATTTGCATATTTATAGTCCTAGGCTTAAAAACATGGCGTTAGAGGGTGAGAACTAGTAAGAGCCCCCGAACGTCCCCGTGGGTGGCACCAACACCTCCCACGGGACCAATGTAACTCGTAGGAACTGACCCCGCAGCCGCGGGACTCCCGGTTTGAGAATACGACGGTAATTTGCATGTTTCTTGACTTAAGCAAAACATGGCGTTAGAGGGTGAAAACTAGAAATAGCCCCTGAACGTCCCCGTGGGTGGCACCAACACCTCCCACGATACCAATGTAACTCGTAGGAACTGACCCCGCAGCCGCGGGTCTCCCTGTTTGAGAATACGACGATAATTTGCATCTTTCTAGACTTAAGCAAAACATGACGTTAGAGGGTGAAAACTCGAAACAGCCCCTGAACGGCCCCGTGGGTGGCACCAACACCTCCCACGGGACCAATGTAACTTGTAGGAACTGACCCCGCAGCCGCGGGACTCCCGATTTGAGAATACGACGATAATTTGCATATTTTTACTTGGTTACTGATAATTTTAACTCATATATGCAATTTTTCAGCTTGATTAATTTTTTTGTAAAACTACTTGGTTACTGATATTTTTTTTATGTATCCTATCATTTGTAGGATTTTTTCACGCGGATCAAACGAAGGAGGCAATGGTCTACAGCATGAAGATTATTTATATGTTGTGGACAATCAGGATTTTGTCAACCATGCGGGCTTTTATTTTTTAGTTTTATGGCCATGCAGGCTTTTATAATTTGATTGTTGAATTTTATGGCCGTGCAGGCTTTATAATAAGTAGGTTTTACATTTACAGGTTTTGGAATGTCAAGAAAATAGAAGAAACTCTGCCCAATTTTTTTTTTTGGTCTGTGAATTATTAAGACGTGTAATATTCATAAGTTTGTATATATATTTGTTTATTAACAACGTTCTCGATTCGCAATTTGTGATTTTTTTTATTGTTTTGCCAATAATAAATATTTGTAACACCTCGTACGCGTCAAACGTTACACGTAGCAACTGATGGTGCACTCGGAGGACCCCCAATTTTAGGATTGGACCAAAAAAAATATTTTTTAAATTATAGTTAAATATGGTCATGGACTTTGTCCATGACCATTTTTATTTTTTCGTCACGGTTGTGGGTCACGGACTTGGGCCGCGACCATTTTTTTTTTTTTGTCACGGTTGTGGGTCGCGGACTTTGGTCGCGACCAATTTGTTACGGTTGTGGGTCACGGATTAAGATCGCGACCAATTTTTTTTTATATTTTTTTGTCACGGTAATGAGTCGCGGACTTTGGCCGCGACTAATTTGTCACGGTTGTGGGTCACGGATCAGGGCCACGACCAATTTTTTAAAAAAGTTTTTTATCACGGGCGTGGGTCGCGGACTTTGGCTGCGGCCAATTTGTCACGGTTATGGGTCACGGATAAGGGCCGCGACCCGTCACGACATGGGTCACGGCCTGAGTTCTCGACCATCTGCCGTGACCCCTCTCGGACGTGACCATTTTTTGGTCATGGACTTGGGCCGCGACCCACGAAAATGGTCACACCCGAAATGGTCACGGCCTAAGTCCGCGACCCACAGCTTTGGTCAGGGATTTTGGCCGTGACCAATCGCCAGTTTTGGTGTAGTGTGACCTCGTCCCTTATGACTTTATATTTTTCTGGAGAATAAATTCTCCTCTTCTACTTTACCGACTTTGTGCCTCTACCACATTGAGCTTGTGGCTCATGATTTCGAGGGGTATCCCTAGCATATCTGTATGACTCCATACAAAGACGTCATGTCTTCTCCTTAGCAGATTGATGAGGTCTTCTTTTATGTTTGTCTTTAAAGCTTTGCCAACTTGGACAGTTTTTTTCGGCTCATCCTCATTGAGGATGATGGATTCTACCTCTCTCGCGGCTTCTCCTTTCTTCAGTTTTGTCTCATCCCTGGGGTTGAGGGTATCAATATTATAAGTAGCTATTGCTTTCTTGTGCACCTCTCTTTCTTCGGCGGAGTTGAAGTAACATTCCTGTGTCATCGCTTGGTCTCCCTGAACTTCCCTTACCCTGTAAGGGGTCAGGAATTTTATCACCTGATGAACCGTGGACGGCATGGCCTCAAATTTCTTAAGGGCCACTCACCCTAGTATAATGTTGTAGGATAAAAATATATGTTCATCCATCACGAAAAAGTTTACCTTCTTGGTAAGCCATCTCAGCCACTCGTCCCCCATTCTAACATCGACCTCATACAATCCTAGAGGATGAAATTTTTCCCCACTGAAACCAATCAAGGGGTGATGGTATGGGACGAGCCTAGCACGGATGAGACGCCTTTGAAGTCGATTCTTGAGAATCCCACTATCAGAGTATCCATATCAACTTTCTTTCTCTTTTTTGACTTTGCTTCAATAGATGTTGAATGCAAAGCTTTTGTCACTACCTTGGCTTCAGCTACATGGGCCTTCCTATCTGCGACCTCTGATCCTCCTCCTGATAGTCCCCCAGAGACCATCCCAACATCGAATGAGATCATATTAAGTCTTTTCACAGGGGCGTGGTCGTCTCTCGATGGGAGGTCAGTTCCTCATCATCCGAAGGGTCGTCCCTTCTATTTGGAGGATCTTCTCTACACGTATCACCTCTCTTCTTCCTGGGGTCATCCCCTCGGCCCCTCTTGAAGGAACCTTTGTCAACGTATTTTCTTAACTTCCTCTCTTTTAACATTTTTTAATTTCATCTTTCAAGGCAAAACACTTATCAGTAACGTGGCCATGGTCTTGGTGAAACTCACACTACAAGTTTTTGTTCCTCTTGTGAGGAGGTGCCCTCAACTTCTCGGGACATTTTAAGGATCAATCGCTCTTTATCTCATTCAGGATGTGCTCGCAGCTGACTGTCAGGGGGGGGGGGGGGGTGTAATCAGCGAACTTATCTTCTGCGAGCCTCTTATTACCCTCTTTATTATTTTTATGGTACTTACCCTCACTAGTACTTCCTTTTTCATCTTCGTATTTTTCAGCCATCGCCTCTTCGGCGTTCATCACCTTTCCTGCTGTTGCCATCAATTCATTCATCGTCTTTGGGGGGTCTTCAGTAAGCGTCCATAATAGCTTTCCCTTTTGGAGTCCTCCAATGAGGCCTGTCATGGCTATGCTTTCCTCATAGTCTTTGACCTCTGATTTTTATTTATTAAATCTGAATATGTAGTCTCTTAGGCTCTCGTTCTTCCCCTGCTTAACATAGAGCAGGTGTGTGGTCTTCTTCAGTGGCCTCACTCTGAAGAAAAAGTTATGGATAAATCGATCTGCTAACTGCTTAAAGCTTTCAATGGAGTTCTTTGGAAGAGACATATACCAGACATGCGCAGCCCCAGTCAGAGTGACGAAAAAGGTGCGATAAATCATCTCATCTGAGATAGAGTACATATCAATATGATGGACAGGGCTGGTACTTCCGTTATACCTAGGGGTGACCATAGGTGGTTTAAACTTGGATGGCGTTGGGAAGTTAACTATGTTCTCCACAAAAGGTGAGCCTATGGAGTATCCTCTCTGCAGAGGGTCCCAGATCTTAAGGATATCACCAATTTAATCCTCCATCCTTTGGATTGAGTTGTTCCAGGGCCTTGTAGGGTCGGCTTGGCCGATGTTATCTCATGCCACCTCTTTGGGATGAATTGAGGGTTCTGTTGTGGCAGGTCTGTGTCGATTATTCACTTACCCCTGAGCGTCATCCTGTGTGGGGTCGGCCATCTGCTGCCTCACTTATGGACCTCGCAATGCTTTTCGATCTGGAAAATCTTTCCCTCAGGTCATTTACAGGGCCCAGCCTCTCGAATGCCGACCTTCTGCTCAGACGATCAAAAACTGAGCCTCTCGGGGGATCATCAAGATTTTGCCTCCCACACTTCCCTTTGCTTTCCTGTATAGGTCGTACGGTAATTTTAGAGACCTCATACAACTCCCAGCAATCTATGGGACCTCTTCCAACTCCACATCATCATATTTATCCTTTGGGCAAGGGCTTCCTTACTTCCCCTGGCATAAACATCAGGGGTCAGCAACATCCCTCTGCCATTGTGGTGGTGGCAAGTCTTTGCGTGGTGCATGGGGTGGTCCCTTGGCCTTATGCTGCCCTGGAGCTGCTGTTGGAGTAATCATATTGAGTGAGACTCCGAGTGGTTTTAGCATGTTTTGGCTAAGAGCTGCAAATTTCTCCTACATAATCTGCTGACTTGCTGCTAAGGACTTCAGGGCGACAGCCACATCGGCCATCTCAAATTGAGGTGGTATTTGACTGGATGAAGGTCCTACCCCACTAGATGGTGGTGGTAACTCGGGTGCCATATGTTTGAGATGTGATGATGAAAAGAGCTAGAGAACCTTAATGGGTATCTTTCAATGGTGAAACAGCTCCACGTGAAGGGGGAGAACTGGTTCACCACCAGATTTTTTGGTGAGGTCAAGCTGTATAAAGGAGGAGATATCTTCTCATTCCGATAGATGGCACCAAACTAATGATGCTAAGATTAAGCACCACCAGATAAGAGTTGATGAGCTCAAACAACAATAACCATGGCAACAATTGAGTTATATATGTGTATAAGTGTATGTAAGGGGATGAGAATAAGACGAATGCAGGCAGTTATGTATAATGGTTCAGCCAATTAGGCCTACATCCACTGCGAGTATGTGATCCACTAAATATGGGAACTAATGGCCTTGGATACAATGTTCATAAGCTCACTCTCTCTTTCTCTACTATGTGTACAAGCAGAGTTCTAGCTAGGGTTTTAATTATCGATCCTTTTGCAAGGTTGAAGATGATAAATATATATAAGGCTTGGGTGGTGTAGTGTACATCCAAGCATGCATTGAGCATGTGAATAATGATCTAGCCAATTCCCTGCTGACACCTAGATGTGCCACTTGTGATTAATGATGACATAATATTCCCTCACGTGAGGTGATGATATTGTTATAATAGTCTATTCCACGCGTCCCACAATCACGCGTTGTGATGATGTCACCCTCGACCTAGGATGCCAGGCCAAGTAAAAATTTCATGCTATCATTGAGTCCAACCAGATGTGGGCCTCGTACTGTCATCCCCTCATAGGGTCCTCTGTCCCATGATGCGGGGTCAGCCCCTTATGGGTTCGTCTGTCCCATGATGAGGGGTCGGCCCCTTATAGGGTCGTCTGGCCCATGCTCTGTGGTTGACCTGTCTCCGAGTCGTCCACTCTAGGATGAGGGGTCGGCATGGCCGACCCTTCCTTCAATGGACTAGCAAAGTTGGACCCTCGTCCTGGACTTAAGCCCTCGTCTGAGATAGGGATACCCTCGGCCTGGCCGAAGGTGTATTTTGGTATATCACTTACTTAAGTCTAATCAAGATAAAGTTTGGTAAAAAGAGAAGTATGTTTGTGTGTGACCTACTATACAGTGAATCCATGTAACCCGCATTTTCAAATTGGTATCAAAATTGGTTACACTAATTTATTATGTGATATTTATTTTCAGATTATATGGATAACGTGTATAATAGGATACCAATTCTTGATGGGTATAACTAGGCATATTGGAAAGCTTAAATGAGGTTGGTTATGAAATCGATTAATGAGAAATCTTGGATTGTTTTTTAAACAGGGTGGACACCACACACTGTGACTCATGATGATGTCATAAGTAAAAAACCAGTCACTTCTTGGACTGAAGATGATTTTTAAATAAATTGATTTCAACTTTCGATATGCAAGTGCATTCACTCCTGATGAGTTTCATCGTATTGTGATGTGTACCGCGTATAAGGAAGCATGGGATATCCTCCAACTCACTCATAATGGTACCAGTGTTGCGAAAGCCTTAAAGCTTCAAAATATCACAACACAATTTGAAACCATATGCATGAATGGGTCTGACACTTTTGATCAATTCTATGCACATTTTTTCGATATTATGAATTCATGTTTTAATTTGGGTGATAGAATTCCTGAGATGATGCCAATTAAGAAAATTTTGAGATCTCTCCGATCCCATTTTAATGCTCATGTTATTAGCCTTAACTCTTTGGGATTCTTATATACTCTTAGGTTCGAAGAATTCATAAGAGACTTTCATACTTACGAACTAGATATGTTTTCCAAACCTTAAAATACAAAGGAAGGAATAGCCTTAAAAGTTAAAACAAAGAAGAAAGAAAACATTTTCGACCCTACCCTGACTTCGAGTTTGGTTTTTCTCTAAATGATTTGGCCTTGTTTGAAAAAAAAATCAAAAAAATTCTTGAATTTAACAAAGAAAATTCTTCTAAAGAGAATAAAAGTTTTGAGAAAAATAAAAATATAGGCAAGAATGTTTTTTAGAATGATCAACAAAGAGAGAGAAAGGAGAATACCCTAGGAAAGTTGAATTGGAGAGATTCTATAAATTTGAAGGGAAAGTAAATAAATCTCATAAATGTCCCACTAGGCTTAAGAAAAGTACATAAATCTCATTAAAGACTCGTGAGAAACTAGAAGCCCATGTTTCCCACCTTGAGAAAGATATTGAATATGCTAGGGAGCTCAAGGTCACATTAGAAGACACATTGAAGAAGGTTAAAAAGATGTTCCTCGGTTTCGTGCTAGATTTTAAAGAAAGGAAAGTGATAGGTTACGATAGTGGTCCACTTCCCATATCGTACACGAACGGGTTCTCAAGTTTGTGATGTTACCATATGGGTTTGGTGAATTGAAGTTGTACTTAGGTGAGCTTGTCCTAAGTGTTTTAATTAAGGTAGACCGAAGACTGTCTATGTTTGTTCCCATTTCAAATAAAGATGTCAACTTAGGGAGTTTTATTTTAAGCTAGGGAGAATTTCCCACAAACGTGTTCCAGCACATGCTCCCATTCGAGTTCAAAAACGTGTTCCCACACATGCTCTCACACATCATCATAGAGATGTTGCTAGTCTTCGAGAGCTAGTGAACTTCTTAGTCAAAACTTCTCAATATTTGATGGAGGAATTTTGAAGGACATCTACTCCTGTTGAGAACACCTACTGAACTAACGGTTGAGGTCAAGCCTTGCATCTAGTATATGGTGATTATCATGTTGCTATCTTTTGTCCCTATTGCTAGATTGTATTTCTACGTTAATAGTTTTTTTTGAAAACTCCAAATATATTTTCTTTTCTTTTAGAAAAAGTTTGAAAAAGGTCAAAAACATTTTATTTTTGCTAAAAATTTTGAAAAATTCCAAAAAGATTTTTGTATTTTGTTTTTCACCATATACGGATGTGCATTTAAAATGTTTGAATCACAAATGCATTTCATCCATTAATGTGACTTTTTCATGGTGTCTTGATACATGGTTTCATTTCTTTAGTGTGATTAATAATGCATGGCTCGTATTTCATTGTTCATTGATGATTATTTTCTTCATGTGAGACTTTTTATCGCCTTTATTGCCCACATTCACGAACTTTTTGAACATTGTAATTACCTTTCACAGGTCGAATACAGTGTTCTCATCTCAATAGTGCTTAATAATGAACTAAATATACTAGAGATAAGTTGTTCTTGTAAGAACCATTACCCGAATTTCTTTTCTCGATTTTTTTTATTTTATGTAATGGAAAGGGACTATAAAAGAGAAAATTGTCTTTGAATTAAAATCCACCATTGGCAAGAGACTAAAAAGAAAATTATTGGCACACAAAAAACAGAAGTACCATAACCAATTTATTCATTGATGCATCACTTTTAATGAGCATTATGACATCTTCAAAAAATTATGAGACTTTAAGGGTGGTATAAATAGAAGATCAATGGGTTTGCACAATGAACTTTCTTGTAAAACATTAAATAGTTTGGAGTTATTTATTTGAAAAGCATTAAAATTCATGGAATGTTTCATAAGTCGAGCCAATTTCACTCTGTTCAATATTCTTACACCTAAAGTTGAAATTTAGTTCTTTCTTTAAAGTATATCTTTGACTTCGCGAGCCTTTGTTTCGTATGCGTATGTTTGATTTTTTCATGGTTTAAATTCACATAATTAAATTTTGATTTCATGATTCGGATATTTTTGTTCTATTCCATGGTGTGATGTATTTGTACCCTATATGCATTTTTCTACACATATACTTTTTACACACAAAAAAAATGAAATTTTTTCAAAAATTGTTAGTTGCTTTTTGGAATTTCATCGCATGTGCTTAATTGTTTATCTTTGTGAAGGTATTTCTTATTTGGATTCTCATGATGCTAATATTTTAGGATTACTTTGTAACCCTTTCTCTATCACGACAAAAATGGGTAGAACAAATTGAGGGGGAGTTTATACTTTCTTTAAACTCGTATGCGTCACGGTATTTCTTTCACTCAATGCGTGTATGTGTTTCTGCCTTAATGAAATCTTTGACTACATGTGAAGACTTTCAGTTGAAGACAAAGACACTCATTCTTTTTCATTTCTTGGTTCAGAAGGGCATTGGTTCTATTTGCCTTAGGGATTAATTTGGTTTCGATTTTTGTTTTGTACCGGAATAACCAAAGGGGGAGATTTGTAAGATAAAAATTTATAATTGCTCGATATTTAGTTTTTATTTGGCTTATCCCACTACACCCCACTACACCTTCATTAACATTCTCAAGTATTCAAGTGAAGAAGATATATTTATCATATGGAAGAATCGAAGATAAATTATTGCTACTTTACCCGAGAAGGTTTATGAGGTAGTTTTAGTAATCTTACTTTATTCAAGGGTATTTTCAAAGAGTTTGAATTTACAAATATTTTTCAAAATGTTGTCTAATTTTTTTTTGAAAAAATTGTAAGTTCTTTAGAACGACATTAAATGTCATTCGAACATGTTTTCTTTACATGTTAGTACACTTCCACATTTCGTTCTAATGAGTTTTGTTGTTTCGTCTTATGGTAGGCTCTGGAATGTCGTTCGATCATTTGTTTGAAAGCATTCGAATGATTTTGGGTCTTCTTTCGAACGAGTAAGTGATATTTTATTTTTTAACCAATTTCAAATGAAATTTTTCATGTTTATCCTTAGATGAGATATTTCCCTTTAAATTGAATGTGAGGATGCATTTGTTTTTAAGCTTTTTAAGAGTGATTTTTGTGATCAAACTCTTCAAATTTTCATCCAAACCTCTTGCATCATTTTGGATCACTTTACCAAACTAATAAGAACATATTCTGATTTCTAAACCCCGTGGACATTGTAAGGACCAAATTTCCGATTGAGTCCATTGTAAGTATTGGACTTATTCTCGGATTAAAATATTATTTTTGAGTCATATATAGATTTTTTATTGCCAAGATCCCACACAGTCTATGACACAATGTTTATTGAAGACGTTGCGGCCAAGATTCAAAGATTGATCACGCTGAGATTAATTTGGTGAACGTTTCACGTCTTCATTACACTTCGATCTCCCAGGTATGAATGCGTAATGTTTATGGGACTCCGAAAATATTTTTAAGATGTTATTTTTATTAAAAAAATATTTTAAAATGTTTAAACTTCGTTTATTCTGAGATAAGGATCATTTAGAGTTGGGTATATAACAAACTATTATGTTTAGTGGTTGAAACGACATTACAGGTCGTTCAAGTGAGATGAACATGTCATTCGAGAAACATGGACATTTCGTTCGAACGATGCCCTGACTCAAGTTTATTATTTAAGGCGTGTTTCCCTCAGAATTTCATAAGTTACAGAACCAAAAAATCGGTTTACGTATAGAACATTTTCTGCACAAGTTTTCTAAGGTTTTCAAAGTCTAAAAACATCCTTAGAGTTTCAAGATCGGATCTTTCATAATCTTATGCTATAGAGATAGTTTACACCATTAGAGTTTGTTCATCACTTTGAACATTGGGTTTTGCGGTGAAGAAGTGAAGGAGTTCGTGTTGAATATCATAAACGTTGCCAAGCTGTATCAGTGGACACCGAGACATACGTGGACGCGTGTGTTGTGGATGAGCATTGTATAAGGACTTCTGCATGGGAACTGTGGAGGAGGAGTTGAAGGATTTGAGGAGGATTAAGACTTGTGGTGGATCGAGTCGTTGAGTAAGTCTATGTAAATGCCGTGTAATACTGATTCAATCAAATACACAAGTTTCCAATTTAGACTTATTTAATCAGTGCCAATTTACAAATTAAACTAATTCAACTCCTAAACATGCATCTAGGTTCATTGGATCATGCTAATATAAACACATGAATTGTCGACTCACAGATTTCAGGAAAAATCCCCGAAGGGCAAAGCCTTTTATTTCACTAATAATACTCACAATGATTACAAGCGAAATCTGCAAAGAATTTACCGCATCAATCTCTCATAGGTCGCAACCTAAATTAGCAATGGAAATCCACAGCAACTCCAAAAGAATCGTAGTTCAGTTTAGCCCAGGAACACCCACGAGTACTCCCTTTGACACACAGTCACGTCAGCCCAGCACCTCCCTCAAGTGGCACCTAAGTAAAGATCTTTTCTACAAGAGAAACTTCACAAAATTATGTTCTTGGGTTCCAAAACAATTCACTAAAAACTATTGGGATTTGTGAATTGAAAATAAAAGGATTTGAACCCTAAATGAAGAAGACAAAGGTAATCTACTGTTAGCAGTTTTTGCATAATGAAAAACGTCAGGTCTTCTTAACGAAAACAAAGTGGTTTAACACGCTTTATATAAAAACTTAAGGCGATGCTATCGCTCGAACGAAACACACTGTCACTCGAACGACAACTTCATGTCGCTCAAACAACATAATGATGTTGTTTCAACGACATCAGCGAAAAATGATTTTTATTTTTTATTTCAAAAATCCACCTCAACAAGTAGAAAAATATTTCTTTGACAAAAAACTCCACTTCAACAATTAGAAAATATTTTGGAAAAATTATCCCAACTCTCTAAGTGAACGGTAAAGTAACCAAAACACAACCTTACCAAAATTAATCTTGAAAAGGCTTCTTTATTGAAGAATGTTGACATTCGGATTTGTCTTGACGCGTGATTGAACTTGAATAAGTCTTCGATGGTTGTAGCGGTATACGACATACAATAATGTAACCCAGACAATAAAATATGTCCTTACAAATCTCCCCCTATGTCTATGCCGGTACAAAATAAAAACATCCGAATTATCAAATCAAATGCCTATACAAATCTAATACCCTCCCATGATCCCAACACTGAAAAGGTACTAAACATGTAAGTCTCAAAACTTTTCTTTAAAAATCTTCAACTTCCAAATCTTTAAAACGTTGAAGCCTTTCTCATGAGGGTGTGCAAAATATGATTATCAATATTTGTACCAACACACATGAGACTAAGCAAATACCTTTGTTATGCTTTGAGTTTGAAATGATATAAGAATAAATTAATTAGTAATCAAATATCCCCCTAATGGAAAAAACACCCACACAATTCGTTCCCCACTTTTTATTTGTTCGAAATAGACAAGGAAATGAATAAAAATAAATAAACATGGAGTTATGACGATAAATATGCATAGCAAACATGAATTAAGCTATGTTCATTCAAAGGAGTAACCCAAGAGGTTCCACAAACTATTTTTTATTTTTTAATTGTTCATACAAAAATGCAATAATAATTTTACAAAAATCACACACCATGAATTTACACTAAAACAAACAAATTGTGGGAACGGAATGAATGGGTGTGATCAATTCGATAGGAAAATTAATAAAATCATGCATAACCTATTTGCACGATGAATATGTATACTCCTAAAGAATGAATCACAAAATTGTCCTTAGGTGTTGAAAAATGTGAATTTAGATGACATCGTCTTAATCAAATCGACAAATCAAAGTCAAACATGATTTTCACACCGATAATGTCTAAAACTATGTAATGCGTTTTCATGACTTTGTCAAGACATGCAACCCCGTTTTATATTCCATTCAAACTCCCTCATAAATAAAAATGATTTTGATTTTTCTTTTGAGGTGATGAAAATAAATCCTATTGGTCCACTTTATGGCTTATTTTTCTTTTTATTGCCTTTAAATTTTTTTGAGCTCTTTTCAATCTCTTTGGACCTTGCCTTTTTTTTTGCCATCATTTTCTAGGTCCAATTTAAACGGTGGCTTAATCACAAATGATAAACGAGTACCTTTCGTAGCCCTTCCCCATTTTCAAACAAATCACACAAACTCACATTAACTGTTCTTACACGCACTACTTTCATTGTCAAGTTTTATCACATTTGGTTCCTTTTAAAGACATAATTGAGATGAAAAGACATCGAACAACATGTAATATACAAGAACAATAGTCAAACAAATTCGTGCAAGTGTTTAATAAAGGAACTGATGAGTCAAACATGTTGGTAATAACAACAAATCACATCTGAATGACTCCAAACATTGTAAAGCACAAAAATGAAATGATGACGCATATAGAAACACTATCAAACAATCACATGGATATGGTATGAAATTGTGACTCGGTCATCCTAAATGTCCATTCATAAACCGTGTAAAATAAAATACAAAACTCATTTTATCTTTAAAAAAAATCAAGATAAAATCTTTTTTTATTTTTCAAAATTTTTCAAAAAAAAAATCTAATACAAAAAGTACACGTGTCATAACACTAGAAAGAATATATCACGAAGCACAACTAGTGTATGAAAACAAAGCATGTAAGCAACTATCCATAAGAAATAGCAAGTGACACATCACGTGCAAGCATGTGGGAATCAACTAGTTTAACATCTAGCTCATCTAAGAGTGATTTCCTAACCCAAATAGGTGTGCCATAATGAATGGGAGTTTTGAGAACCAAGGGAACACTAGACTTCAACTTCCTAGGACTTCTTCCAAGATCAAAACAAAAACGCCGAAGGTGACCTTTCCTACCACAATGTGAACATGTGTAAAGGGTGGAGCGACACCTATGGGTTAACCTTTTGTAAGGTCCTTGGGATTGGTTGACCCTCTAAAACAAATAATTGTCTTGGCTTTAATACTCGTAACATAAGAACATGACGAGCCACTACCATTGCTACAAGACACTACTCGAGTCTATTAAATCAACTTTCAACTCCAAAAATTTTTATGCAAGCAAAGAATTAGACTCTTTCAACTTTAAGGAATCATTCTGTAAATTTTCAATTATTCCTAGAAGGTTATCACGTTCACCTTTAAAATAGGCACACTTATCCCTATGAGTCTCCTCACGTGCCAGAAACTCATGGATTAAAATATTTTTATCCTCTTTGGCACAAACACAAATCCAATAATTTTTAAAGTCCTCCAATTTCACAGCAACTCCACAAGAACAACACTTCAGTTAGCCCAGGAACACCCATGAGTACTCCCTTTGACACACAGTCACGTTAGCCTAGCACCTCCCTCAAGTGGCACCTCAGTAGAGATCTTCTCTACAAGAGAAACTTCACAAAATTGTGTCCTTGGGTTCCAAAAAAATTCACTAAAAACTATTGGGATTTGTAAATTGAAAATAAAATGATTTGAACCCTAAATGAAGAAGATAAAGGTAATGTGTTCTTAACAATTTTTGCAGAATGAAAAACGTCAGGTCTTATTAACCAAAATAGAGTGGTTTAACACGCTTTATATAAAAAACTTAAGGCGGCGTTGTAGCTCGAACAAAACACATTATCGCTCGAACGAAAACTTCGCGTGACATCCTTCTGTCGTTTGAATGACATACTGATGTCGTTTGAACAATGTTAGCAAAAAATGATTTTTATTTTTTATTTCAAAAATCTGCCTCAACACTTAATAAAATATTTTTTAACGAAAAAAGCCGCTTCAACACTTAGAAAATATTTTGGAAAAATTATCACAACACTCTAAGTGAACTGGAAAGTAACCAAAACATAATCTTACTAAAATTAATCTCGCAGAGGCGTCTTTGTTGTAGAACGCTGATATTCGGATCTGTCTTGACGCATGATTGAACTTGAATAAGTCGTCGACGGTTGTAGCGATATAAGACATATAATAATTAACCCGGACAATAAAATATGTCCTTACAGTCTATCATTTGTACTTTGTAATACCATATCATAGTGATTGACTGGCTTGGGCCATCCGAGGTTTTTTCCTTTAGTGGTTTCCTTGTACATTTGGCATCGCCTTTGTGAACTTATTTATTTTACTTGCTTTAGTTACCTAGATGCGTGCTTAGGATTAAACAAGATAAAATTGGGCTGAACTATAATTGGTTCACACTCATGGTGCGGTTTAAAATTTGGAAAAAGGGTTTTCAAAAAGAAATTTTGTTTTGACATCCTTAAAACACGTTCTAAAGAGAAAAAAGTCCCTACAAATTGGTATTAGAGGTAGAAACATATCTTTTAGTATGTTGATCCTTTGAGATTTTAAGGATGAATTTCAAAAACGTGGAAAGTTTAAGAGCTCCCATTTTTATGGAACTAACTATGGTTATTGAAAATGTGAAGGAGAAGTGATTTGAAATCAATTGATGATCGTGTGTGGATAGAGGTAAAAAAAGGATTGGACACCACCCGTTAACAAGAGGGTGGGGCTACTACTTTAACACCCGTTGAGTCATGGACCAAAGTCGAACATAGACTTTCACTTTACAACTCTAAAGGTCTTCACGTTATTTCCTCACATGTCACACCATAAGAGTATAATAGAATCATGACATAACAATATTGAAAGAAGCTTGGGATATTCTTTCACTTACTCACAAGGGCACTAGCATGGTTAGGGCGTCTAAACTTCAAAACCTCACTACACAGTTTGAGATGATTAATATGCTAGAGAGTGAGTCATTTGATGAGTTTTCTGATAGATTGTCAAACATTATCAACTTGACATTTAACTTAGAAGAGAAAATAACCTACAACAGAGGCATAAAGAAAATCTTAAGGTCGTTGTCGAGTAAATTTGATGCAAAAGTGACTGTTTTGAACTCCATAGGTATTCTTGAATCGACGAAAATTGAAGAGATTGTAGGTGACTTACAAACCTACGAACTTGACATGTTTACCTCCAAGCAAGTCCCAAAGAAAGAAAAAGGCATTGCTTTGAAATCCCAAAAGGAGGAGATTAAAGTTTCGGATGATAATTCTGATTCCAATTTTGAGGATGTAGCCTTATTAGCTAAGAAGTTCAAAAAATTGACATGTGTATCTAGTGTTCATGATTATATAGGATCAAGTGCAAGCATGTCGCCTTATTAATAAACCCGACAAGTCAGGATTGTCTCCACAAGGAAATAGGACGAATAAACGTAACGACGTTGGAAAGATTGGGAATTCGAACTTTTACTCTAAAACAAATGAAAAGATGATTTAGGGAGATGTAACAACTACGATAAGATGTAAATTTTAAAGTAACTTCTAATGAAACTAAGAACTAATAATATGCAGCTACGCTAATTAAACTTAAATACTGATGATAAATGGACTAAGCTTTTAACTATGAATTGAGAACAAGAGGTTAGATTACAACCCCCCACACCCTAGTAATTCACTTCGTAGGATACTAGATTCGGAATTAAGATTTTAAATGAACCTAGTCTTTATTAATCCTAAGCATTCCATATATGAGGGATCGTAGCCCACGCCATATGAAATAAAAAGAAAGAATACAGCGGGGTCGCATTAACCGATACACGCATCGCACTCTTAAGCATCTCGGTTACCTAGGGCAAATGAGATCAAAAATCCTACGACGATTTCGACAGTTACTCAACACGATTCATCTAAGATTTTAACTGAAACGTCTATTTCCCATTATTATGAATTACATCAGGTGGGTTTCATGCACCCCAACCCTTAGAAAATTAGGTAGACATGAATAACTTAGAGGAAAACAAGGTTTTTAAGAAATAGAACATTAAATCTAAAGAAACTACTTGAAAATAGAATTGTAAATTCAAATCAACAATTAAACTACCGAGCAATTGAAAATTAAAGGCGAGGATGTTACTTGAATTGCAGAAATTAAATTAAAACCCTTACAATAAAATCTTCTTATGAAAAACTAGGGTTTTTTTTTACTACAAAAAACCCCTACTCCTAATTAGTAACCTAAAAAAAAAGAACCCCAATTATTATGTAACAAACTAAAATAAATATCTCCGAAATTTACAAGAGTTTGACCCCATAAAAACTTTGAGAAAAAAAAATGAAGAGAATCCAAGGCGTTCCGGACCGATCGGGGTAGGCGATCCGGATCTCCCCTTGTTTCAAGACAGTGTTCCTCAGCATTTAAGGTGGTCTGGATCCTTTTATGGAAAAAGGTTTGGATCGCCCTCCTTTTTGAGACAGAGGATTTTTTCCAAGGCGGTCCGGATCCTTTTCTGGAAAAAGGTCCGGATCTCCCTCTATTTTGGGACACAAATTTTCTTTTGAGGCGATCCGGATCCTTTTCCAATAAAAGGCCTAGACCGGGTATCTTTTTCATCCATGGGTCTTTTATTTGTTTCCTTCTCAACTTCAAATCTTCGTAACTTGATCACTGGAGCTCGGATTGACTTTCCGTTTCTTCCAAAGTTCTTGAAATTGAGTCTATTCAACTCTCTAGTTGTCTTTAACTCTGGATGATGGATACAAATTTACAAAATTACCCTTTGAATTTGCTCATTGCTTATCCAGTTTCTTTTTTCCTCAATGCTTCAAATACCTGCAAAACTTAAGAGAAATACACGAAACTAGATGTACTTTTTAGGAGGAGATAGTGTCAAGGAAATGTGTACACTCATTTTACGTTATTTAAGATGGTAAAATTCTCTAAATTAAGGGGCTAAATTAGGAAGAATTTGAGCCTAATCAAGCCCGCTAACTTAGAACTTTGCGCGTCCTGAGCAATGTAAAAGAATGTAACTATGGGTCAACTCTTAAAAAATTCATTTTATTTGGATAGATTACCACTTTCGCGGGAAAATGATTGCATTGAGCGTATGCAACTAGCCTTTAACCCCCTAGGTCACCCTAGTAGGATGAGTTGTGTCTCGTGAGGATTTGCAGTGAATATACCCAAAAAATTCAACTCATAAAAAACTCAAAATAATAAAAAATTGTATAATTCAAACTTTTCCAGAAAATAATCATCATCAATTCATGTTCAAGAGTCTCAAATCATAGTGCGTGTGTGCGAAGCTAGAAATTTAACCGCGAATTTCCACCGGTTGACCATTACGTTACTTGTCCGAAAATTGTATTTGATTCAAATTCTCCCTGGGTACTCTCTCAAACGAATCACTCGAAAATGTGTCTAGTTCTCTCAGTGTGCGTGGTATAAAGAGTAAATGTAGCGGAACACAAGTTCATGGACACTACATTCAAAAGACATAAATTTATGGGGTAAAAAGATCTCATCATTAGAATACAGTTATAAGGAAACGGGAAACATCGCCTCTACTTTACGCCTTTAATCTCTTTTATTATCTTTTGTGTCCGAGCTCTCCATGCGGTAAGAAAATTTGCAATTTGGACTCGGTTAGTACTTTTCGGATTTATAAGGTGCATTGTGTAAAAGGAGATGGTTGGGTACTTTGGAATTGAAAATTTTCCTAGAAATGTCCATTAGGATTTTCCGGGATTTTGCTCATTTTTTTTTTCTATTTGTTTCTCTTTTTCACTTTTTTCTTATCTTGCTATTTTTGGTTGTTGAGCATGTTCTATTTTTCTTGCCCCTTTTTATTTTCACTAATTGGACTAAAATTCTGGGGTTTCACTTTTCTCAATTCCGAGCCATTTAGTTTTTTCGGGTAATCAAACAAAAAGGGAAAATTTTTAGTTGCATCAAATTAGTTAGCAAAGGGAAATTTTTTCACGACTTTTTTCGGCCAATATTTTTGGGTGACAAACGAGGGCCTACTTTATTGTCCAAATTATTAATTGTGTTACCATATGCGTCTCGAGGTGTATTTTAGTTTAGAGATTCATTTAGCGCATTTTTCAAGATAACATCTCACACGTTTCCTTTAACCGATCAAATGAAAGGAATTGAGATCCTCAACGACTTTTGTAAATGCTAAATAGAGCTTTGTGTTAACCATTAACTCAGATTGATTTATAAACTCACAAAAGGGATAGGCTCGAATCTCAACGGGTTGGTTAATCTCCACACTTATTCGTTAAGTCGTCTATGTTCTCTCAATTTCCATCTTTGGTCAAGTTCGGTTTTGTGTAATTTATTTTTATAATTTGAGACTTTAAACCTAATTTTAATGATATTTTTGAAAAATTTAAATTCCAATTTTTATTTATTTTGAAGAAAAATATTTTTGGTTTGTCTGAGTTTTTTCAATTTTATTTTTTGGAAATTTTGAAGTTTTCTAATGTTTTTGGCATTTTGAATATTTGTGAAGTTTTAGAAATATGCACTCGTCACCCCCCTAACTTAGACTTTGGCATTGTCCTCAATCAAAAGGACTAAAATTTAAATAACACAACATAAGAGTGCGATAAATAAAACAAACAAATGGAGAAAATGTAGGTTTTTATTTATAAGGATTGTGGTACATCATAAGGAAAGAGCATACAAGTATATAAGCAAACCAACAAAATTACAACCGACACAATCACCAAACACATGATTCACTGGGGTGGGGGATTGGAGCTACCGGGCAGGCTTTTGTCGTATGGATCATAAAAGTAGCTCGGAGGGGGCCCACCGAAATTGAGTTGATACATATGAGCTTGGAGACGATGCATCATGCTCGTATCGGGTTGGTAAGCGCGTTGGTTGGCCGTTTGATTCCTTGTGTATTGAGTTATGAACCCGTCAAATTTTCTTTCAAGGGTGGTGAGGCACGCATCAAAATCATTATCGGGGAGCTCGAAATCATAATCTTCTTCATCCTCATCAGACCCCACCTCTTGATCCCCCATCTCGACATTGTCCATGACTTCTTTCTCCTCGCTGATCTAATCCTCATAGAACTCTTCATCTTCTTGGGCTCTTAAAATTGACCTTTGTTTCTCACTTTTAGTCCAGGTGGCATGCCCAAAAGGGTTTGGGAGGTGAAGAGTCCCGACATGATGACCGAAGAGGTGATCGACAATAATGGAGGTAATGAACCAGGCATAGGGAAGAGGAGTATCACCCTTTTCATCCACCATCGCAAATTGGACATCTGGGAAAATGATATGCGCTAGGTTGATGAACGAGTTGCTGTCAAAGAGGTGTTACACAAGTGTTTCCTGCCGCGGGCGCTTACCGAAGTCAATGGAATTCTAGAGGATGTTTGCGCACACTATTTGAAAAGTGAGGCGTGCTTTTTCGCTCAATTTATCGACCCGAAAAACACCCTTGTTCAAGACTTCCCCGAGCGCGATACGCTCAATGAGGATATCCTTTTCGAGCGGTTGGGAGTTATTGGGGTAGACAAAAGTGGAGGGATTGAGGATGTCTTTTTCAATGAGCTTCTCGTCTATTTTCGGCAAAGAGAATGGGATGCGTTGCCCCTGAATTCTTGCTTCAGCCACAAACTCGTCGGTGCGTACGAGGGTGCCATAAAATTCCCGGACCTTCACTGCCCAAACGACATTATGAGGCTCATGCAAGAAGAGGCACCAACCCTTAGGGCGAAATAAATTAGTGACAGAATTGGGTAGTTCAACCCAAATAATGCCCCGTTCTACTTGGATTTTTTGCGTATGCCCAAAATATTCCTCACACCATAGCATTTCTTGGTCGGAGCAGTAGTCGGTGGGGTTATTATTGATGATAGTGACGGAATTGTATTTGGTGCATCTGTCTTGGGCAGCCATGGATTGTGAAAGTGGATGGAAAGAATTTCTTGGGAGGTGAGGTAGGGGAATTTCTTGAGAGGATTTGGTGTGGGAGAGATGGGGGGATAGGGGTTGTACTTATATGTGGGTTTTGAAGTGGGAAGGGGTGGATTTGGAGGGAAAAGAAAAGGAGGGAAAAAGGGGGTATATTTTGGGAGGTAAATGGTGGGAGAGATTAAATGGAGGGAAGTGAAGGGATTGGGGAAGGAGGGATGCACTTAGGGAATCTTTTGGAGAAAACCAGAAGGAGGTTCGGACCGGGTGCATAGGGGCAGTCCAGATCATTGGGCTTATTTTTATTTTTTAATTCTCCTAAGGAGGTCCGGACCATGTGCCCAGGGGCGGTCCGAACTGTGTGCCTTTTTGTGGTAGACTCTGATCTGCTTCATTTCTAACCCTCTCTTATACTTCTAAGTCATTCCCACCTACTCTCAACACGGCCATGACCCTGATTTATGCTCAACCCTCATTTTCAAATCTTGAGACGGTGTCAATATGTATGCTTCCTACCTGCGAATGTACTCGACACCCATATAGTGAACCTACCTACCCTATCCTAAGCTAAACCTAACTACTATACATAATAATCACCCCATATGCGATGGGGGTACGACGACCTCTCGTATTCAGCTCGCTCTACCCCGTAGATGGGGTCCGACAACCAAATGATGTCGACTTCATCCATGCATGCCTATAGATATGGCTTTAGGTACTGTCCATTGAATTTGAACGTGTTCCCCCATTTTGGATCATCCAACTCCACAGCTCCGTGGGGAAACATGGTTTTAATAACGAATGGGCCAGTCCAACGGGACTACAATTTACCTGGAAATAGATAAAGTCGAGAGTTATAGAAGAGTACCTTTTGTTCGGGTTGAAATTTTTTTCGTTGAATAATCTTGTCATGCACGAGTTTCATCCTTTCTTTTGAAATCTTGGCATTCTCATATGCATCATTGTGTATCTCCTCCAACTCGTTTATTTGAAGCTTGCAAGCTTCACCGACTTTATCCATAACATAATTTAACCTCTTGTTGGCCCAGTATGCTTTGTTCTCCAACTCAACAGGAAGATGGAAAGGTTTTCCATACACAAAGCGGAACGGGGACATTCCGAGTGGGTTCTTATATGCGGTACGATAGGCCCATAGCGAATCATTCAATCGAAGGGATCAATCTTTCTTATTAGGATCGACGGTCTTCTGGAGGATGTTTTTTATCTCACAATTCGCCAACTCGGCCTGCCCATTCTTTTGTGGGTGATATGTCGTTCCAACCTTGTGAACGACACCATACTTTTTCAGAAGCTTCTCAAACGGCTTGTTGCAAAAGTGCGTGCCGTTATCACTGATTATCGCTTTAGGTGCACCAAAATGAGAAAGTATGTGTTCCTATAAGAATCTTACCGCCACTTTATTCTCATTAGTCTTGGTAACTATAGCTTTCACCCATTTAGAAACATAGTACACCGCGACTAGGATGTATAGGTAGACAAAGGACGGAGGAAACGAGCCCATAAAGTCAATACCCCAACAGTCGAAAACCTTAATGATGAGGTTTAGGGTTAATGGCATCATGTCTCTTCGGGTTATCGCCCCCATCCGTTGACACTTATCACAAGACTTGCAATAATTATTTACATCCCGGAACATTGTGGGCCAGTACAAACCGCTTTGGAGAATTTTTGCAGTTGTCTTTTTTATGAAAAAGTGGCCTCCACATGCCCCCGAATGACAGAATTGGATGAATTTCGGAATTTTGTCATCTGGTACACATCGTCGAATGATTTCGTTGGGGAAATATTTAAAAAGGAATGGATCATCATAGAAAAACATGCGCGACCAAGTGATGAACCTCTTCTTATCTTACGATGTCCAATCGGGAGGGGCGGCTCCCGTGACAAGATAGTTCACTATGTTCGCAAACAAGGGTAATGAAGAGGTGGCAAATAGTTGCTCATCCTGGAAGTATTCGTCTATGGGTGTAGGATCACTAGGTACATCAGACGAAAGTCGTGATAAATGATCGGCGACGACATTTTTTACTCCTTTTTATCTTTATTGGAGAGATTAAACTCTTGTAGGAGTAGGATCCACCTTATGAGGTGCGGCTTTGCATCTTTCCTTGTAAGGAGATATTTTAAAGTTGCATGGTCGATGAAACAGGTGATGAGGTAATCGATAAGATAGGGCTGAAACTTGTCTAGAACAAAAACTACCGCTAGTAATTCCTTCTCCGTGGTGGAGTAATTAAGTTGTGGTTCGATAAGAGTCCGACTAGCATAGTAGATGACATGAGCTTTTTTATCTTTCCTTTAGCCCAAAATAGACCCTCTTGCATAATCGCTAGCATCACACATGAGCTCGAATGGTAGGGATCAATCCATAGCTTGCATGATGGGAGCCGACACGAGCATGCTTTTTAATTTTTCAAAAGCACTTTGTTATGCTTCAGTCCATTCGAATGGGGTGTCTTTCATAAGAAGGTTGCTTAAGGGTCTAGAGATGGCGCTAAAATCCTTAATGAACCTTCTATAAAAGCCCGTGTGGCCTAAGAAAGAGCGCATGTCTTTTAGAAATTTTGATGGGGGTAGGTCAGCTATGACATCGATTTTTTCTCTATCAACCTCGATCCCTTTGGATGACACTATGTGGCCAAGAACTCTGCCCTCAGTTACCATGAAATGACATTTCTCCCAATTCAGCACTAAGTTCTTCTCCACACATTGGCGTAGTACTTTCTCAAGATTGGCTAAACATAGATCAAAAGAGGTGCCAAAAACACTAAAGTCATCCATGAAAACTTTTAGACCTCTCTCAACCATGTCACTGAATAGTCTCAACATGCACCTTTGAAAGGTTATCAGTTCATTACACAAGCTGAATGGCATACGTTTGTAGGCAAACGTACCAAAGGGACAAGTGAAGGTCATCTTCTCTTGATCAAGTACATCGACCTCAATCTGGTTATATCCCGAATAACCATCTAAGAAGTAATAGTAAGGGTGGCCCGCTACTCTTTCAAGCATTTGATCGATAAAGGGCCAGGGGAAAGGGTCTTTACTAGTTTCGGCATTGAGTTTCTGATAATCAATGCAAACGCGCCATCCAAATGTGGTATATTGGGGAAATAGCTCTCCCTTAGCATTTTAAATCACTGTCATGCCCGAATTCTTCAGGACGACTTGAATGGGGCTCACCCATGTGACACCCCACCTAATTAAATATAGGGTGATCAGTCCTCTACCAATTAAAAACAGGCTATTCAGTTGGTTCATTCTCAGCGTCACTGTCGAAAAACTTTTTAACATATTAATCTCCTAATATAAAATTAAGCTAGGTGTCAAAACATTTCCAATTTTAATAAAACCAAGTAAATCTATTTCTTTCCATCTTAAAATATAAACCATTCACCACACATAGGAATGTAAATAAATACTGAACATGAATCAAGTACTGCAATAAATAATACTGAGTAAAACTCTCAGTCCAAAACACCAAACCATACAATAAACTGAATACAAAATCTCTGATGGAAGAACTAGAAGTGGGCGACATATGCCCTAAACAAGAAGTCTAGATAAAACTGAATGGAAAGGATAGATGCGTCTACTGCAAGGACCTACAGCTTCCACAACAGCTACAGTACGTTAAGCAATCCAAATATCTAAATCTGATACTCCTGTGGCTGAGAACCTGATATAATACATATATATAGCAAAAGAGAGAAGAGATACAAGAAACGGGTTAGAGCATGATGTGTAAAAATATTTTAGCAAGTATTTAAAACTGGTTCTTAAAACAAGTCTTATACGCATGTTAGTTATCGAACTCTCACATGAGTTTCTCACCTCTCGTCTATTGTGCACGCCTAACGTACATCTAATCTCCCCCTAGTTATACCTCCCAGTCTAACTAGTCAGAAACCATACTAATACTAACTGTGCTCACTAGTAGTATTCCCGTATCGCCCATACAATACGCTATTCAGATAGTTTATCTCACATAGTAAATTTCATTATTCGCCGTTTGAATGGTTAATCTTTTATTCACTAAGATCATTTTACTTCTTATTTTCATTTTATCTACTAGTCTCACAAAGTAGAAAGTTATCCAAGTACACTCATACATATATATAGTCTCATCATCCCTATATATATACACTAATCATGCACCCTTAGGTTAAGATCACATGGTACAATGTAATAATTATTATTATTACCAAATATACTAATTTCACACAGTAGCAATATTCACAAGTCCATATATATATATAGTCGAATCATCCCTATACCCCGGCTAAGTCCCATTAGTGCACATATCCAGAAAATCATGCATCCCCGGGTTAGCACCCATTAATGCACCTATCAATAATAATTTAGCACCCCCGGGTTATCACCCATTAGTGCGCCTAATAATAGAATATTGCATCCCCGGGTTAGCACCCATTAATGCACCTATCAATAATCATTCAGCACCCCCGGGTTATCACCCATTAGTGCACCTAACAATAATCATCTTTGTACCCCCGGGTTATCACCCATTAGTACACTTAATAATAGAGTTTCTGCACCCCCGAGTTATCACTCATTAGTGCTCTTAACTATAAGGTTCTTGCAGCCTCGGGTTATCACCCATTAGTGCTCTTAACAATAATATCACATAATAGGCATACACAATCCTATTATAAATTATAGGTATTTCTCCAACATACATATATACTCTTCATATGTATTTTAACCTCATCACTTACGTATAGTATAAATATTTAGATTACTATCTCTCTCGTAATCTCCAAGGTACATTCTCTATATACCGAAATAATTAAAGTATTTATTCTCATATACTTTCTTGAAATTCCATCTTATTTAAATTTACTAATTGGAAGTTCCTCTCACTCTAATAAACCGGTAAGTTCAAAGCTAGACTTTGAGAAAAATCCCCAAAATTCCCTCTGTCACTCGAACCAGAAGGGTTGTCATTTGAACGACTTCCACGTGTCGTTCGAGCGGCTTCGCGTGAGATTCCATATCGCTCGAACAACTTCGCGCGAGATCTCCATCTCATTTGAACCACTTCGCGCGAGATCCTCATCTCGTTTGAACCACTTCGCGCGAGATTGCACTGTTCGTCTTCTTCCCCAAACTTCAACGTTTTTCACCATTTTTGAACCTAAAAACCTATAAGATTTAATTCCCAACAACTCATCATCAATACCCATCAACCCTTAACAGGTTATAGATCATTTCTATCATCCTAGGATCCTTAATTCATCATTAATCATCATAATTACATAAATCCCAAAATTAATTCACATGAACCCTAGTTTTCCAAATTCCAATTCAAAAACCTAATCAACCCAGATTCGTTCATCAATATATAATCCAATTCCATGATTAGTCATCTACATACATGAATGAATTCCAACCACTAATTAAACCAATCCTTAATCATAATTTAAATCTCCAATTTTCACCTAATTAACATATAAATCATGATTAATTCCACCTAGACTAACATGAGCATGATTATTGCTAAAAGAAAGCAAGTAATAAACACTTGCCTCGAATATGACGGTCTGATCCATTGGTGATGTTGGTATATATGCGTTCCTCTCTTCGCGATCTACGCGTTGGTGGTCACGGTTGTGCAAAGTGATGCCAAATGAGCATTCTCTCTTGGAAATTGGTTCTCCCTCACACCCTCCATGGCCGTTCTTGATTTGTGTAACCTATTAACCCTAATGGCCTTTCCTTAACTGATATAATTAATCCATATTTTCGTCCATTAATTTGGCCAAAAAATACAATTTACCAAAATGCCCTCTCGGGGTGCCGGTTAGGCCTAAAATCGCCCCGCGATCCAAACTAAACACCCGAGTATACTATTTTGACTATCTCGACCCTTCCGGACTCAATGGCACACTTGAAATGACCATACGAGTTAATAAAAATAAATTCTCTTCTTATTCCATTCAATTAGTCCCGACACGACTCACACGCGTGTTAGACTTAAATTACCAAACTGCCGTATTTCTCACTTCCGATAATTTATCAAATATCATAATTCGATATTACATATCACACAGTAATATTTAACAGTTCACATTCGCACGCTAGTTAATAATTATTTTAAATCCGGATGAATAACAAATTAATTTCTCACATTTTAATTTAATTAATCCAACAACAATAATTAATCACATATTTATTCCCATAATAATAATAATAATTAGTCACATAATTATTTAAATCGTCAAAAATACGGGGTGTTACATACTCCCCCCTACAACGGAATTTCATCCCGAAATTCGAAAAAAGTATACCAGGTACAGACAACGCTGTAAAAATATTGCGCATCGCATCCCGACGCTCACAAGTAAGGTACTCTGTACCACCCATATAGTACGCTATCAAATACCCTTAATAATGAGCACTTCACATGTGTTTTCTTTAAACTCCAGGTTACCCTGCCGTATAGGCTCTTGCCCAAGCCTTTCTGTTTAAGTTTCACTACTTCAACATTATTTTTGATATTCACTATCTAGTCTTCTACCATTAGCATCTTAGTAGATTTATCCTCTTTTCATATACAAACGACTTCGTCTCGTGTCGTTCATACAAGTAAATTGGTGGTGCAATATATATTTCACACACAATATATACGATAGTATCGATTCTTCTCCGACATTTGTAATCATAACTGGTCCCTCACCTTTAACTATTTAGTAGGACAACAACCAGGTTTATCATGCCATACTTCCACTGGCACTCTACCCGAATGTGAATTACAGGAGTTATTTGGACACAAACTCCACTAGTGGAAGGTACTACTCTCGTACTCCCCTAAGATCTCAGGGTTCACATAAAATTTTCTCTCCCGCATTCGATTAGACCGCTTGTCTTGCCCATCCCTCTGTGGGTATTAGGTCGTCCTCAATCGCATTTTAGTACCTATAATCTCACCATCTCAGCTACATGCGAAGATCCTTGGGGATAATCTTCCATTCTCTAGTGGAAGGAATCCCTACTGGTTTCGAATCGTCACTATTTTTCTAATAGTTAGCTGACCCACTGCAGACTAACTTTGAAGGTTAATCTATATTAAACCCATCACAACTGTTGTTTGTATTCTAACACATCTTGTCTTTTTTGAATAAATTTCAATTTATCTAGAAACGTAAGTCTCTGACAAAACATTGTGAATAAGCTCCGGCTTACCTGACTACATGTTATCGAATTCAAATGCTAATCACAATCCATTACCTGTTTCAATCCCTTAGGGCGCCCATACACCCTATACCTCATGCATCATTATACAAAAGACATAAAATTTTCTTACCTCAATTCTTGCACACTCGGTATGCTGATGTGGTAGGGGTAAACTCAACCGCCCCACTAACCATAACTTAATTAATCCTTCAATGATATCATTGCTCTATTCAGAATGATACTGAGACTAGGCGACTCTATTGGCCTTAAGTCATAAACGAATTATTAACTCTCAATTATATCCTCCTATAGGTACAATAACCAACATACAAAACTTATGTACTATCGGCCAAACTTCTCTCCAACTCCCGACGTGCGCTAGTTTCATGCGTGGGATGTCTCGCAAAGAGAAATCCAAATAAGGAACCCACCCGATACACTACTATCTAACCTAGTCGGTTGTTGAGGTCTGTAAGGCCTTCAGTACCTACTATACACTTTCCCACAATCTATGTATTGTGATATAAAATTTTACTCATCCACTCTCATGTCTCTAAAAATGTAACATGAAGCATGGCGCCCTCACTATCCCAAGTACTTGGAGCTATAATTATATAACGAGCTATTTTTCGCCGCTCGATAAGAACACAATGTATTCTAAGTCTTAACAGACAAATAAATTCCTACGCTCGAAAATCACATATAATTAGACACTATACTCGTTGAGGTCTATATTACCATGAAAGTTTCATATATACACTCATATCTGGGCCCAACCCTATTTCAGGTGGCGCCGCACAAAACTAAGATGACTCCTCCCGGAGTATCCTTCACGATAGTCATATCACTACATTTTTACTATCGTTTAACCATATGGTAATTAGTCACTACACATTACCATAATAAACTCTACTAAAGCTGACTCAATGCAGTAGTAAATTATAACAACAAAACATATTCTTAGGGCCCACCCGATTTATTCACGGGAAATCATCAAAATGCCCTTCTAACAACGAGAAATACGTTTGTAACAAGACTATTAAAACTAACGTTCCCACTAAACTCGACCCGGACGCGAAGTTTAGGATTTCCAATTTACATAAAAGTTGTGTCATACCCATGTCACTAGAATCTATCCTTTACTCACAAGGAAGAAGAAAAAACTCACCAGTCTCGCCAAATCACAGGGTCTCAGCACGTGGCTGCCATCACGACCCATGAACATCTGCAATCGTCATACATCCTAAGATTTCACCCTATAGTTTTCCCCTATCACCATGGAAAATTTATTCCATCTTGTGGATTTCGCGCCCATTATTAAAACGTTGGCCCAAACTCTCCAGGCCTTAATTATAGCTTTATAAAACTCCCGTTTACATCCCGGGCCCCGTAGACCCTGACATACTGTATGCTGCTATTAAAGAGGACTCTGCTGGTCCAGCCTGAACCCATCACTCTCAGGTTATAAATTTTCTGGGCCAAATTCCCTTGACCCAAAATTCTTTCGCTGGAAGTCTCGCTCCTCCAGTCGTTATGCCTAACTGGCACGGTTTACCATTTCTAATCTCTTCGGTCTCACTTCTCAATTGTGGACACATTCAACACTTGTAGTTCTACTTCCTTCACATAAGTAAAACTTCACGAACTATTTCCCATCACTGGTCCCACTGACCATTTTTGGATTGTCCTTCTCTCGGACCGACAGTCTCAACTCACTATTATTCTTCCATTGTCCCTTTGGCTACACTAGCTATTCAGAACTATGGTTGGCCTCTACAGCCTGATTGACTTCATCGTACTCTTGAAGTTAATCACTTAAAATCATCTAACCGAGTTCCCTACCGAGTTTAATCCCATGTGGTAATTCACTAACACCGTTGAATTCAGTTTCTGCTCTTCAGCAGGTTCGTTAACCCTCTTTACTCCCTTCTCTTGAAAGGATTACAATCACTAGCAACCGTATAACTTTGATGACATCAACATTAGTCATCTTAGCTGGATTTCTCATCCATACTGGTATTCTGCTCATGGGTTCTTTATCAACTATAAACCCTTTAGATAATTTATACCCCTCTGCCAGGTATGAAGTTCATTATGCAATTCAACCTCTCTCTCATGATCGGTTTCTATCTTACCCATCATTTTAACTTTAAAATTTCACTCGCATTTTTTTACCACATCGAATGGAAGACCTCACGGTCAACTCGTACCCAATTTCTCTCTAAATTTCAAACATACCTCTTCATACATGGTGATTGCCTCTTATCACTACACGATGCTCCTACGAGCTATAACTTTTAACTCCAATTTAATTATGAGTGCCGTCACTCCCCACTTTACACAATTTACTTCGGATTTTCTACCTCCGCTGGTCTTTTACACTTTCTCATTTTCTTTTCTGCATCTTCACCGATGGGTTTTCAAAAGAGTCGCTTTGATTTCGCCTTTTTATCGATTATGCTAGGTGGTCCTGAAATCACTCCACCGTTATCTATAAGTGTGTCCTGGGAACCCACAGTTCCCGAGTAACAATTTTTTACTATCCCTTACTTACGTAATTCTCATTATGATTTTTATCCCAATCACTCTTACCCAATTTCTCTATGTCTCCTGTTGAGCTTCTCCTCCCGCAGTTCTTCTTACGACCCTCGCTGGTCGTCCCAAAATGTTCGGTGTTCGAATCACACTGAATTTCATATAATGAGTCACATCCATTATAATTCGTAGAAGGAGAACGTAAGTCGCATACGTAAAGGGACACAACAATCCTATCATAAGGCTCTACATCAAAGAACGATACACTGAAACGTAATAAGTGGTAGAGATCCTAAGGACACTAGAACCTGATGCTCTGATAGCACCTGTGACACCCCGCCCAATTAAATATAGGGTGATCAGTCCTCTACCAATTAAAAATAGGATATTCAGTTGGTTCATTCTCAGCATCACTGTTAAAAAACTTTTTAACATATTAATCTCCTAATATAAAATTAAGCTAGGTGTCAAAACATTTCCAATTTTAATAAAACCAAGTAAATCCATTTCTTTCCATCTTAAAATATAAACCATTCACCACACATAGGAATGTAAATAAATACTGAACATGAATCAAGGACTGCAATAAATAATATTGAGTAAAATTCTCAGTTCAAAACTCCAAACCATACAATAAATTGAATACAAAATCTCTGATGGAAGAACTAGAAGTGGGCGACATATGCCTTAAACAAGAAGTATAGATAAAACTGAATGGAAAGGATAGATGCGTATACTGTAAGGACCTACATCTTCCACAACAGCCGCAACACGTTAAGCAATCCAAATCTCTAAATCTGATACTCCTGTGGCTGAGCACCTGATATAATACATATATATAGCAAAATAGAGAAGAGATACAAGAAACAGGTTAGAGCATGATGTGTAAAAATATTTTAGCAAGTATTTAAAACTGGTTCTTAAAACAAGTCTTATACGCATGTTAGTTATCGAACTCTCACATGAGTTTCTCACCTCTCGTCTATTGTGCACGCCTAACGTACATCTAATCTCCCCCTAGTTATACCTCCCAGTCTAACTAGTCAGAAACCATACTAATAATAACTGTGCTCACTAGTAGTATTCCCGTATCGCCCATACAATACGCTATTCAGATAGTTTATCTCACATGCTAAATTTCATTATTCGCCGTTTGAATGGTTAATCTTTTATTCACTAAGATCATTTTACTTCTCATTTTCATTTTATATACTAGTCTCACAAAGTAGAAAGTTATCCAAGTACACTCATACATATATATAGTCTCATTATCCCTATATATATATACACTAATCATGCACCCTTAGGTTAAGACCGCATGGTACAATGTAATAATTATTATTATTACCAAATCTACTAATTTCACACAGTAGCAATATTCACAAGTCCATATATATATATATAGTCACATCATCCCTATACCCCGGCTAAGTCCCATTAGTGCACATATCTAGAAAAACATGCATCTCCGGGTTAGCACCCATTAATGCACCGATCAATAATAATTCAGCACTCCCGGGTTATCACCCATTAGTGCGCCTAACAATAGAATATTGCATCCCCGAGTTAGCACCCATTAATGTACCTATCAATAATCATTCAGCACCCCCGGGTTATCACTCATTAGTGCGCCTAACAATAATCATCTTTGTACCCCCGGGTTATCACCCATTAGTACACTTAATAATAGAGTTTCTGCACCCCCGAGTTATCACTCATTAGTGCTCTTAACTATAAGGTTATTGAACCCTCGGGTTATCACCCATTAGTGCTCTTAACAATAATATCACATAATAGGCATACACACATCCTATTATAAATTATAGGTATTTCTCCAACCTACATATATACTCTTCATACGTATTTTAACCTCATCACTTACGTATAGTATAAATATTTAGATTACTATCTCTCTCGTAATCTCCAAGGTACATTCTCTTTATACCGAAATAATTAAAGTATTTATTCTCACATACTTTCCTGAAATTCCATCTTATTTAAATTTATTAATTGGCAGTTCCTCTCACTCTATTAAACCGATAAGTTCAAAACAAGACTTTGAGAAAAATCCCCAAACTTCCCTCTGTCGCTCGAACCAGAAGGGTTGTCGTTTGAACGACTTCCACGTGTCGTTCGAGTGGCTTCGCGCGAGATTCCATCTCGCTCGAACGACTTTGAACGAGATCTCCATCTCGTTTGAACCACTTCGTTCGAGATCCCCATCTCGTTTGAACCACTTCGCGCGAGATTGCAGTGTTCGTCTTCTTCCCCAAACTTCAACGTTTTTCACCATTTTTGAACCTAAAAACCTCTAAGATTCAATTCCCAACAACTCATAATCAATACCCATCAACCCTTAACAGGTTATAGATCATTTCTATCATCCTAGAATCCTTAATTCGTCATTAATCATCATAATTACATAAATCCCCAAATTAATTCACATGAACCCTAGTTTTCCAAATTCCAATTCAAGAACCTAATCAACCCATATTCGTTCATCAATATATAATCAAATTCCATGATTAATCCTCTACATACATGAATGAATTCCAACCACTAATTAAACTAATCCTTAATCATAATTTAAATCTCCAATTTTCACCCAATTAACATATAAATCATGATTAATTCCACCTAGAC
The DNA here is from genome assembly GCA_949130495.1 of Sambucus nigra. Taxonomy (NCBI): domain Eukaryota; kingdom Viridiplantae; phylum Streptophyta; class Magnoliopsida; order Dipsacales; family Adoxaceae; genus Sambucus; species Sambucus nigra. Next base: position 459,349,600 of record OX422216.1, on the reverse strand, counting down.
TAACATGAGCATGATTATTGCTAAAATAAAGCAAGTAATAAACACTTGCCTCGAATATGACGGTCTGATCCATTAGTGATGTTGTTATATACGCGTTCCTCTCTTCGCGATCTACGCGTTGGTGGTCACGGTTGTGCAAGGTGATGCCAAATGAGCCTTCTCTCTTGGAAATTGGTTCTCCCTCACACCCTCCATGGCTGTTCTTGATTTGTGTAACCTATTAACCCTAATGGCCTTTCCTTAACTGATATAGTTAATCCCAATTTTCGTCCATTAGTTTCACCCAAAAATACAATTTACCAAAATGCCCCCTCGGGGTGCCGGTTAGGCCTAAAATCGCCCCGCGACCCAAACTAAATACCCGGGTATACTATTTTGACTATCTCGACCCTTCCAGACTCAATGGTGCACTTGAAATGACCATACGAGTTAATAAAAATAAATTCTCTTTTTATTTCATTTAATTAGTCCTGACACGACTCACACGCGTGTCAAACTTAAATTACCAAACTGCCGTATTTCTCACTTCCGACAATTTATCAAATATCATAATTCCATATTACATATCACACAGTAATATTTAACAGTTAACAACAATAAGTATTAACCCTTGGCATGCTAGTTAATAATTATTTTAAATTCGGATTAATAACAAATTAAGTTCTCACATTTTAATTTAATTAATCCAACAACAATAATTAATCACATATTTATTCCCATAATAATAATAATTAATCACATAATTATTTAAATCATCAAAATACGGGGTGTTACAACCCATTTGCTATCCGAGATTGGACAGATAATCCCAACATCCAATAATTTGATGATTTCGGCCCTCACCACCTATTTTATATTGGGGTTTAACCTTCTTTGCATTTCTCTCGAGGGCTTCACATCCTCCTCGAGGTGAATCTTGTGAGTGAAAATTAGAGGTCTCATCCCCTCTAGATCAACTATACACCAACCAAAATCACCTAGGTGCTTGCTCAAAATATTTAATAGCTCACCCTCCTGCTCTTCATCTAAGCTAGTGGAGATAATAATAGGAAATGTCTCACCCTCTCTTAGGATAGCATATTTAACGTTGGAGGATAGTTTCTTCAAACTCGAGAGTCTGGAATGTGTCCCTAGAGGGAACCATGCATGCCTCCCTCAGTGGTAACTCTTAGAATTGAGAAACATAATTTACGCCCACTACGTCCTCGTCCGACGCTCTCTCATCAAGTAGCTCCCTCAACTCCTCAACCTCTCTCTCAAACTCGGTATAAGTTCTATCGCTCTCATGACTAGACACTAAACAATCTTGTAAGGAATCACCACATAAATTATCCTCGATGTGTCCTTCTACGATCTCATCAATTAAGCTCACTGCATGAAGATCATCTTCTTCCCCTGCCTGTTGGGATATGTTGAAGATGTTAGTCTCCAATGTCATGTTCCCAAATGTGAGTTGCATTTTCCCATTTCGAGTATTAATTAATGCGTTAGCCGTAGCTAAGAATGGTCTCCCAATAATGACGGGAACATGATTCTGCGAGGCGAAGGAGGCTCTGTGTCCTAAATAACAAAATCTACGGGAAAGTAGAAAGTGTCCACTTGGACAATCACGTCCTCAACTATTCCTCTTGGTATCTTCCCAGTTCGATCCACTAATTGGAGAGTGATCCTTGTGGGCTTAAGGTCGCCCAGATCTAGTTGCCTATAAATGGAATAGGGGAGGATTTTTTCACTTGCCCCCAAATCGAGTAAGGCATTTTCGAATTTATTCTCTCCAATGGTGCAGGACATGGTGGGTGCACCGGGATCTTTATATTTAGGTGGGAGATCGTTAAGAATAATCGAGCTCACATTCTGTGCTAGAAATACTTTTTTCTTTACCTTCATACTCCTCTTGACTGTCAATAAGTCTTTTATGGCTTTTGTATAGGGTGGAATTTTCCTTATTGTATCGAGGAAAGGAAGGTTTAATTTCACTTTTTTAAGCACCTCTAGCACTTCATCACTTATGGTCCTTTTATGGGAAGGGACCAATATTTGAGGGAATGGAGCAGTGGAGGGTGGCTTTACAACTACCTCGGGCTCACTATTGTCTTCCTTTTCACTATTATTCAAGGGGATATCTTCGGCCTCTTTCGTACCGGGCGAATTCTCTTTGAGTTTCGAAGTGTCGTGTGGGTGAGGTGATAAATCAACAACTCTCCCACTAAGAAGATTGGTTATCTCTTTGAAATGCTCCTTTTATTCTGTAGATGTGGAGATAACACTAGGTTGACCTTGGGGGAGGTCTTTGGCCCTGGGCAGGAAACTTGCCCTTCTTTTGGACACTCAACGAGGATTTTAACTTGGAGATGTTTGCATTCATGTCGATGAACATGCGATCATATCCGGCATTAGTTGCACTATGGGAGTTGATGAACTGGTTTATTATATCCTCGAGGTTCCTCCATGGTGGAGTAATATACGGATCTAGAGGAGGTGGTGCTTGCTGAAATTGAGGAGGCAGTGGAGGTGGAACATCCTTTGAATGTGGGTTCATCGCAGCTTGTGGTTGTCCGTAATTAAAACGAGGATGGTTTCTTCATGAAGGGTTGTATGAGTTCCCATGCGAGGCATTTAAATTTCCCTTGAATACTCCTATAGCATCCACCATCTCGGTGTGCATGGCCTTGTAGGCTGAAATTATCGGGTATGTCTTTGTGGAATGGCCTGCCTCACAGATAGCACACACATTTTCTTTCGAAACACGACTACATCCGAATATATCTCTCAACTGGATATCAAGCAAATCTTTCATATCTCTCTGAAACTGATCGAATCATTGGTCTATTAAGGTATTACTATCCAAATGGTATAGACCGGATGCAGTCGGAGCAATGGATGCTAGTCTAGGCCAAACTTGGGTATTAGGATCAGTTGTGTCTTATTCTTGAGTAGTGTCTGTGACATACTTAATATGGGCCTCGACATCGCTGGAGTCTAAATCTTAAAAAGGTCTTTCACTCATTGTTTGCATAAGTTTTTTGGAAGTCACTGTCAACCCATTATGGAAGAAAGAGATCAAATGGTGTTTTTCAAAACCATGGTTGGGGTATGCGCTTACCAACTCCTGGAAACATTCCCAACACTTATCAAAAGGCTCATTATGGTGTTGTCTAAAACCTTGGATTTGAGTCATGGAAGGTTTGGTCTTGTGCCGTGGGTAGAATTTGGAGATAAATTTGGATTGCACATCCTTCCAGGAAATCACGGAGTTCGGGGTAAAGAACATAACCAGGTCTTGTCTTTTTCCTTTAAGGAAAAAGAAAAAAGATTTAGGCGAATGCCATCCTGCGTAAAAGCTTGGTCACTAAATGTGTCGCACGCCTCTTTAAACTCTCTTATATGCAGGTATGGTTTCTTCGAATCCATGCCATGGAAAGTAGGGAGAATCTGTATCATCCCATTATGGAAGTGGAACTGACCGGCATTATACGGGAGTAAAATGCAACCAAGGATGACAGTTCGTTCTGGAAAGAGTAAGTCTTTCATGGGACGATAAGGTGGATGTCCCTCTCCAGTGACGAAACTAGCGTCGTCAGACATTGCCCTCTCTTTAAGTGACTCGAAATACTCATTCGGTGTCCTAGATGTGTGACTCAAGGATTGACTCGCGGTGTAACTAGCAATAGAGTGATCAGGGGTAGGAGGTGGAACCTAAAACTGTGGAACGCGAGGTGTATGGGGACTATCAAAATTATACTCAACGATTAGATTTTCGTGAATTCTGATTGGAGTATTTTGAAGAGTTTGAGTTTGTTCAGGATTTTGCATTAAAATCTTGTGAGAGATGATTTTTTTATTTTTTTATTTTTGGTCTAAGCTTTAGATTGACTCGATCTAACCTAAGTCTACCTAATTCCCCAGCAACGGCGCAAAAAACTTGACGTGACCATAAATGTGTATCTAATGTTTGTGCTGATATAGACTCAAGTGAAAGACTGTCGCGTTTGTAATAAACCCGGTAAGTAGGGATCATCTCCACATGGAAATAGGATGAATAAACGTAACGACGTTGGAAATATTGAGAATCCTAACTTTGACTCTAAAAGAAACGAAAAGATGATTTGGGGAGATGTAACAACTACGACTAGATGCAAATTTTAAAGTAACTACTAATGAAACTAAGAGCTAATAATATGCAACTATGCTAATTAAAATAAAATACGGATGATAAATGGACTAAACGTTTAACTATGAAATGAGAACAAGAGGTTGGATTACATTCCCCCACACCCTAGTAATTCACTTCGTAGGATACTAGATTCAGAATTAAGATTTTAAATGAACCCAGTCTTTATTGATCCTAAGCATTCCATATATGAGGTATCATAGACCGCACCATTTTAAATCAAAGGCAAGAACAAAGGGGTGTCGCATTTACCGATACACGTGTCGCACTCTTAAGAATCCCGATTATCTAGGGCAAACGAGAACAAAAATCCTACGATGGTTTCGACAGTTACGCAACATGATTCATCTAAGATTTTAATTCAAAAGCCTATTTCCCGTTATCGTGAATTACATCGGGTGGGGTTCATGCACCCCAACCCTTAGAAAATTAGGTAGACATGATTAACTTAGAGAAAAATAGGGTTTTTAAGAAATAGAACATTAAATATAAAGAAACTACTTGAAAAGAGAATTGTAAATTCAAATCAACAATTAAACTGCCGAGCATGAAAATTAAAGGCAAAGATGTTACTTGAATTGTTGAAATTAAATTTAAACCCTTACAACAAAATCTTCTTATGAAAAACTAGTTTTTTTTACTATAAAAGCCCTTTACTCCTAATTAGTAACCTAAAAAAAATGAACCCCTATTATTATGTAACAAACTAGAATAAAAAGCTTCAAAATTTACAAGAGTTTGACCCCATAAAAACTTTGAGAAAAAAAATAAAAAATGAAGAAAATACAATGCAATCCGGACAGGCCGGGGCAGGCAGTCCGGATCTCCCCTTATTTCGAGACAATGTTCCTCAGTATTTAAGGTGGTCCAGATCTTTTTCTGAAAAAAGGTCTGGATCGCCCTCCTTTTTTAGACAGAGGATTTTTTCCAAGGCGATCCGGATCCTTTTCCAATAAAAGGCCCGGACTGGGTATCTTTTTCATCCAGGGGTCTTGTCCTTATTTCTTTCTCAACCTCAAATCTTCGTAACTTGATCACTGGACCTCGGATTGGCTTGTTGTTTCTTTCAAAGTTCTTGAAATTGATTTCTCTTCAACTCTCTAGTTGGCTTCAACTCCGGATAACAACTAAAAATTTATGAAATTACCCTTTGACTTTCCTTCTTTGACTTTCCTCATTTCTTATCTAGTTTCTTTCTTCCTCAATCTTTCAAATACCTGCAAAACTTAGGATAAATACACGAAACTAGATGTACTTGTTAGAAGGAGTTAGTGTTAAGGAAATGCGATAATTGCACTCATTTTACGTTATTCGATATGGCAAAAATCTCTAAATTAAGAGGCTAAATTAGGAAAAATTTAAGCCTAATCAGCGTTCATGGCATGTCATGTGAGAGATGACGATAAATCTTCCCATGAAGATTCTCATGTGCATGACACTTTCGAGGTCGTTGAGTGTGAATCCCAAGTGAGTGAGGGTAAATCTAGTGAGGATGATGAGATTGATGTAGAAGATTGGGAAGTTGCCTTTAGTGAGTTATATGCGGAAGCGGTAAAGGTGAAAAAGGACAAATTAAAATTACAAGCTAAGTTGAATGAGCCTGCCGTAGATAATAATGATACTTTGATTGAGGATCTTAGGGAAAGGGAGAAGAATCTTTGGGAGAAGATAGAATATGTTGAGAAAGAAAGAAACAGTCTTCGCGATTTGATGGAGGCTTTAAAGAAGGATATTCTAGAGTTTGAGGAGTCTAGGAATTTTCTTGAGTCTAGGATTAGCGATTTACATGAGAGATTGAAAGACTCGAGTAAGGTTAAGTTTAATTTGGAGGTTAGATCGGAAAACTCAGATAGGATGTTACGCACCGTCCAAATCAAGGGAGATAGGTTTGGTATAGGCTGCGGTGATAGATTTGTTCCCATTCCCAATGACAATACCAATTGTGTTAGAGAGGTAACTAGGAACGTGAGGAGAGGTCGACATTTTGGTAATCACTCCCTTCGTGTTTAAACTTGCACTCATTGCAGTAGGAAAGGTCATCTTAGACATTTTTTTCTATGACCTTAGGAATGCTCCTAGGAAGTTAAGGAATAAAGTCATTTCGGTTCCCGAAACCCCCATGCGTAATTTCACACCTACTTGGGTTAGGAAATCGGACTTAGCGGCTTTAGGAATTAAACTTCATGGTTCTTGTTTGATTTCACTTGATTCTTCGCATGTTATGATTGTGTTTCCATGTTTTTCATACGCTAGTTGTTGCATCATGATTGATATCTATCTTGCTAATGTTATGGCATGTGTATATTTTGTATTATACTTTTTCATTTATTGAGTGTTATTTGAAAAATAGAAAAATATTTTCAGTTTTAAATATTTTTGAGATAAATACAAAAATATTTTATTTTTTGGGTCAAAAACATTTTTTTAGAAAAACACAAAAAGAGTTTCAGTTTGTTTTTGTGTCGTGAGTGTTTCATTTCATTATCCTCTTGGCTAGGGCATTTGATCATAATTGTTGATGCGTTGAATGATCTTAATGGGGTTGTTTCGAAGTTGATATGCATTTGAATTCGACCTTGTATATATACCATATTTGCACACATGCACGAGTTCATATGAATGTTTTACATCTCATGCAAATTTTAGTTTGGTGACATCATGATTTATATCTTACTATGAGGATTTACAGTGCATAACTAAGAAAATGATGAGTGTTCATAGAAAGAGGCTGCGAGTGAATAATAATCATGTCGTGAAAGCCACCATTTAAAAGAGCTCAAGAAAAAATTAAGGCAATAAAAAGAGTCATATGCCAAAATATGGCCAATAGGATTTCTCTAAGTTGAGAAAAATAGAAACCTCAAAAGATCTTGAATATATATATATATATATATATATATATATATATATATATATATATGTTTGAGGGAGTTTGGATGGAAAAATTAAACGGGTTTGCACCACGAATCCTTATGTTGAAAAATCATATCAAGACATAATTGTTTGTAGAATAGTTGAAATCCTGGATTTGTGTGTGTGTTGATTTTTTGGTTCATTTAGCTCATTATATTAATTGTCACATACGGATAAAACTAAGTTTGATGACATTTAGCTATCAATCAGAGCTTCTTAACCGTTTCAATGTAATGGAGTTGTGATTCATTTGTTATAGTTCACTCCCATTCACTCTATATCCATGTTTGAGCACATTGATTCTATGTTGGCATGAAACTCACATTATTTTAATTTTTTTTTTAAAGTTTGTTTTGTTGTTGTTTGCTCTTTCCAAATAATATTTTTAGGATATTTTTTTACTGGATGCTACTTCATTTGTTTTAGAACTAGAATTGAGAATTTTGTATGTCATTGAAATGACAAACGGGTTTCGTTCGAGCGATAAATCAATGTAGCAAAGATGTTTTGATCACGCGAGCTTCAAATGAGTTGGTGGAATGTAACAGTTTTTGGTCATGAGAAGGGTCGCGCGAAGGTCGTTCGACGTTTACATCGCACGAGAAGCTACTACTTTGATATTATTGATATCGCTTGATGACCTGGTTCGAGCGACATGCAAAGTCGTTCAAACGATATTACATTGTCATTCGAGCGACCCCTAGAGGTTTTCATGAGGATTCTTCTGTGTCAGTACCCGACGCTGTTTGATTTATTTTTGGTACTGCTGGGTTACTTCTAGTCAGTTTATATGAAGTTTTATATTAGTTATGCATGTTGATTCTCATACTGCATTATTCTTTTAGTCATATCATTAATGATTTTGATGATTCATATTTTGCGACTTCTGTTTGCTAGCTACGCATTAATACATGGTGATTCTTTTTAGATGGAAGTTCATGTTTATCTAGATATGCTTCATTGATTATTCTTGCTAGATTTGATGTTTGTTTATCTTTTTTACTTATTGTTTATTTGCGACAAAAAGGGTGAGAGATGTATGTGATGTAGGGGCAGTTTTGGTTGTTTGATGAGCACATAATTTTTACACAAATTGATACCCTAATTTTTTTATGTTTATTTTCACAATAGGTATCACAATATTTTTCTCACAAGTTGAATAAATGATTTGATTTTAATTTTAAAAATTGGTATTGATATTTCATATTGATATCATAATGGTTATATCATTTGTTCCTCCATACTTCAGTGGTTATTTGTTTGTTTTATGTGTGTAGGTATGCTTTGAGAGATTCAAGATTTTAAGTCTACATCACATTTTGATAGCTTGTGCTTGTCGAACCATCATTACTAGTCTTGTCCTGTAATTTTGATTTAGGATTTTATAGGACGTGATTTAGGCGTCCTATGACTTGACGGTCCAACTTAGGAATTTCACTATTTGGGTTTTGTCCCAAAATAGTCAAAGGGGGAGATTTGTAAGGAAAAATATTCCAATTGAGTCCGTTGTAAATATTTGACTTATTACCAGAACAAAACATTATTTCAGAGTCATAGATAGATGTTTTATTATCACGATCCCACACAGTCTATGACACAAAGTTTATTGAAGAAGTTGCAGCCAAGCTTCAAAGATTTATCATGATGAGATTAATTTGGTGCGTGTTTCACATCTTCATTGCATTCCAATCTCTCAAGTATGAATGTGTAAAGTTTATGGGACTCAAAAAATATTTTTAGGATGTTATGTTTATTAAAAAAGTGTTTTAAAATGTTTAAACTTCGTTTATTCTAAGATAAGGATCATTTAGAGTTGTGTATATAAAAAACTCTTATGTTTAGTGGTTCAAACAACATTGCAGGTCGTTCAAGTGAGATGAACATGTCATTCGAGCAATATGGACATTTCGTTTGAGCGACATGAAAATTTTGTTCGAACGATGCGCTGACTCAAGTTTAATATATAAGGCGTATTTCCCTTAGAATTTCGTAAGTTGCAGAATCAGAAAATTAGTTTACATACAATACATTTTTCGCACAAGTTTTCTAAGGTTTATAAAGTCTAAAAACATCCTTAAAGTTTCAAGATCGGAGCTTTCATAGTCTTATGCTATAGAGATATTAGTTTGAACCATTGGAGTTTGTTCATCACTTTGAACATTGGATTTTGCGGTGAAGACGCGAAGGAGTTCATGTTCATCATCGTAGACGTTGCTAAGTTGTATTGGTGGACACTGAGACATACGTGGACACATGTGTTGTGGACAAGCATCGTAGAAGGAATTTTGCGCAGGCACTGTGGAGGAGTGGTTGAATGATCAGAGGAGTGTCAAGACTTCTACGGGATCATTTCGTTGAGTAAGTCTATCATCTGTACTTTGTAATACCATATCATAGTGATTGTCTCGCTTGGGTCGTCCGAGGTTTTTTCCCTTAGTGGTTTCCTCGTACATCCGGCGCCGCCTTTGTGAACTTATTTATTTTACTTGCTTTAATCACCTAAATGCATGCTTAGGATTAAAAAATATAAAATTGGGCTTAACTAAAATTGGTTCACACTCTTGGTGATGTTTAAAATTTGGAAAAAGGTTTTTTAAAAAGATTGTTGGTTTTGACATCCTTAAAATACATTCTAAAGAAAAAGGGGCCTATAAACATCATTTCTTTACTCTTGATTTATGGAGTCGAGGCTCTACTACTGAAGAAGAAGGAATTTTGATTCCTGATAATGATCAATGGATACCGAGGCAAGAGCTGCATGCTGTGGGCAGTGCTGGACTGTATCATGTTTTGTTGAAGATTTGAAGACACTAATGCATTAAACTTGGTGGATCTCTAAGTTATGTATAAGTTTGTATTGGTCTGTCATGTCTAAAATAGTGTAGGTTTTTCCTGAAAGGAATTTTTTCTTTATCTTCATTCCATTATGTTATGGTTTGGATGTTGGCTTCATATTATATTGCATGCTCATTTAAGTCTAATCTGGATAAAATTTGGTAAAAAAAGAAGTTTGTTTGCGTGTGACCTACTATACATTGAATCCATGTGACTCGCATTTTGAAATCTAAGTGATGAACACTAGGCCTTAGTAAAGAACATTCTTAAGTACCTAAAAAGGATTGGATATTATGTGTTGGTCTACTTAGAGTATTATTTTGTTCCATTAAGGTATAAAGACTTAGTTTTCAGTCAGATAAGTATGCCATTTCTACCTCAGGAAATGGATTTACTCAATGTGGTAGAGATATTATTTAGAGGACAATGGAGAAATCATACATTTCCTACTCCACAATAGAGGAAGAAGTTGTTGCCATTTATAGGAAACTAAAAAGATTATATGTCTCTAGTACTTCCCGACTGACTTATGTGAGGTTCTTTTACTGAAATCGCCCATTAAAGTATATTGTGTTAATATCAAAACAATTGCAAGTTTAAAAGAACCTAAAACCCATGAAAGAGATAAGAACATTAAGAGTACTGTAGCCATCTTTCTTTTTTAGGGGTTCCCTTCGGCGTGCACGAGGGATTGCGCCTTTTCTCGGGGTGCTCGACCGTCGTCAATATGGGATAAAGAGTCGAGATAGAGTCACCAACCAGTTTTGCACAAAACAAGAAAAATGAATGTCTCCACCTCGAGAGAACTCCATCAAAGACAATACTAATGCTTGCAAAACCAAGTAGATAGAAGGTCTGGGGACTAAGTCATGGAATGGGAAGGAGCGGAACCCATCCCACCCTTTCGGTCTCTCATGGGCATGTATTAATCTTCTCCTGTTGGACTCCGTGAAGTATGTGCATAATATATATGGAGAATGAAATCGTTCAACTCACGTCATGGAAACGGCAGAGTGAATTCATCCTTAGTAGTGTTCCCGAAAATAATAATTCAAAATATAATATGAGTGTTTGCCGAATCACAAGTTTTTATCGAAAAACGAATGTATATATCAATCGAAACACAAGCATGCAAGAATATGGCATTCATTATATATATATATATATATATATATATATATATATATATATATATGAAAATATTATTATAAACGCGTATAAGGGAGGACTTGAGTCTTGGGATTTAACCAAAATGCTTAGGTAGCCCAAGGGGCATCAAAGTCCATGTAGTTCGAAGATAACATGAGGTGCTGTTCAATCCATAAATCCAAAGGGGGGATTTCTCTTATTTGTGTGTGTGTGTGTGTGTGTGTATATATACAGTCAGGCTCTCCAACATACCTCATAGCAACATACCTATGAACATACCCACTTTTTAAAATAGTAAAAAAAACTAATTTTTATATGATATTTTTATGTGGGTTCATGATATTTCAGTGTGCCCATGTAAAAAAATCAACTGCAAATAATGTTTTTTGTTATTTTAAAAAAAATGGGTCAAAGAACTGACAATTTTTACCCTTTAAAACTCTCAGTTTTATAACTAATTTTTGAAAAATAACAAAACACATTATTTTGAGAAGAATATTTTTACAGGGGCACACTGAAATATCACGAACCCATATAGAAAATATCAACTGGAAATTATTTTTTTTACTATTTTAAAAAATAGGTATGTTCATAGGTATGTTTAATAAGGTATGTTCCACAGTCTGACCATATATATATATATATATATATATATATAATAAGTTACAAAACTTATGTATGTGATAAGATGGAACTATGTTGTCACAATATGAATTGTTTTTGCACTCCCTATTTTACCCTCTATTTTTTGGTTTCCCCCTCTTTTCACACACTCCAATTTATTCCCCCTCTACATTAAAATTCAAAATTGCAGGTAAGTTTATAAACTCATCTAAACCAAACTCTCTCTCATACTTTCCACACACCCAAACCCTCCATCCTATATTATCTCTCCCATTTTCACCCTCCCTCCGATCTGGTCATTACACACAAACCCTACTCTCCCTCTCCCCTCACACTCATCCGCCCCATCTCTCTCTCGGTGTATTTTCAGTTCTAAGATTGCATGAAATTTACTCTCCCTCTCCCTCATCCTCCCCATCAAACTCTCTCTCATTTTATTGATCATTCCACGATTCAAAACCAGGTATGCTTTTAAATTTATTTCATTTTTTATTGATCTAAAATTGTGTCTATTTTTCTGTGTCTCTTAACTTTAGCTTCTTCTAAGAATCCAATAGTGAAATAAATACATCAAATGAACAGGTATGCCCTTTTTTATTGATCTAAAATTTCATTTTCATTTATTTCGTAGATATTTCAAAGACTTTTTATTTTTATGTATTTATTTATCTGTTCATCTGTAGTTTGGTTTTTGGGTTTATTTCATAGATATTTCAAAGACTAAGGTATATAATTGGTTTTGTTCATACTCTTATATGTTAATAAGTTGAGAAGGTGGAATGTTTAAATTTTTGCCTATTTTGATTAGTTTATTGTCTCAAGTTTTCCACCCTATTGTAAAAAATTATAGGAAAATTGTTAATGGTTTGAGTAATAATATTGATTAATGGATAAATTTTCATTATAAATTTTCGTGATTGCATAGTAGGTGTTTGAACAAATGACAATGCGAAGCTTCCCATTTCTCCCTTCGTAACTTCTTAATCTTAGGTACACTAATCATATTTCGGAGGTGGGGTTTCACAAGCTTTGGCTTCTCACCATAACAGCTTGCGACAAACCTGTTGACATCTTCTATAGAACCGAATCCTAAGATGGTGGACAGGAAACTACCGTGTTGACTTCCATTACTCAATCTTCACACAATCTCGATCTGCTTCACACAATAGAGAGAGTTGCGAGAGGAAAATTACCCTGTTCCGACTTCCATTTTGATCCACACAAAGAGAGATATGCAGTTGAAGCTGAAGTTGCCAAAGGTTATTTGTGTATCTTCACGGTAAAGTTAGTCATTCAACTCTAAAGATTTTGTGTATAAGAATATGCTTTGTGTAACTGGACTGTGTTTTTATATGTTTAAAACTGATGCAAATTGTGTAACAAAAATTCCTGCAAACATATGTTATATCTTCACGGTATACTGATGCAAACTGCATAAGAAAATAACCTCAGTTTATAAACAACAAAGGTGGGGGCGACATTTCAAAGCAGTTGTATGGTTGAGAGTACTGAAGCAAACTTAATGTAAGATTTTTGTTCTGAATTTATTCTCACATTTTTATCGTTTGAAGCCAACTAAGTAGGTGAGAAAGGAGTTTAAGTTTTTTTTTATGTATATCAAAATACAGTTGGCTCTGTTTTTGCCTCTATTTATGAGTTTAGTTTGTTGGGTTTTCAGCTTTGATTTTTTTTCCAACTGATTAGCAGTGGTTTTTGTTAGGGTTTTCTCATGTGCATATACAAACACAGACCCATACATATGTAGAGAGAGGTATGAAAAACTAAAATTTTATATGTCAGATAAAAAACCATTTAGTTTCTACCGGTTTCAATTCTATATATGTAGGTATGTGTCTAAGTTTCAATGTATATGTATGTGTGTGTTATGGTGTGGGAGTTTGCAAAATTTAAATGGGTTTCCATTATAAAAAAACATAAATTTGTTTTTATGTTTGCCCACTTGCACATGTTCAGGTCACTTAACTTAGATTCAACACATTATTTGAGTTTATGTATGTATATCGCACTTGATGGAAACTCACTTCCTACAAAGACATGTATACATGTGTTGGTGCACGAAATTTGTTATATTGTGTTTGTTTTTTATAATTATTTTTAAATTTAAACACTGAAATAAAACCAAGTTATGTATTTAGATAATTAATTTTGTAATTTGTTCTATTGTTGGTTCCATTTCAGCTATACAATTTGTTCAATTGTTGGTTCCATTCTAGCTCTACCATTCCATTAGGATGATGAATGTGAATAAATCGAAGTTTAGGGCCCCAATAGTTCTTAGTTAGCTCTATATTATATCATAAATTCATTATGCTATTAGTTGTCATGTTCTAATTTTCTTATATGCTATTTGAATTAGTTTTCTCTTAATTTTTTAGGAGTTTGGACAAATGGAGCAGAATAGCGGATGATGCTACATTGATTTCCGAGATTAGGACAAAAAACTTTGCCATCAAACTGTGTAATATCTATGTTATACTGTTGTGGTTTTTGTTTAAAATATGGTCATAAGACATATTATACTTATACTGTTGTGTTTTTTGTTGTCTTTGAAATTCAGGTAGCAAACCATTGTGATTCACATAATACATTGGTGCAGGTGTATATTATCACGAGCATAGGGCGTGCCTTGGGCCCCAAACCGGACACGTTGCATACACATTGGGCATGCCTTAAACCCCAAACACTAGACATTTTGAAAAACTAGGCATGCCTTTAACCCGGCACTGGACATCATTGAACATGTGTTGTTGAGATTATTCAGCTAGATTTTGTGGGATTTCTTGTCGACACATATTTGGATTGGGTACATTTATTTTATTTTAGTTCATTTGTAATGAATTTAAAAGGAAAATATTGAATATTGTTCTCTCTTTTATATGTATGTTCTTGGGATTGAATATTGTTGTTGGAGTTTTTTATTTCTTAAACAAGGTGGATAATCCTATAAACCAAGGAGGTTCTGCCCAAAATTTATAAGTTGTTTACTCAAATTAATTTTTAATTAGAAGCGTACTGACTTAAATTAGTATTTAATGGTTATTATGTTATTTATATAAAGTCCTGGATGGACTATTAATATTATTATTGGAGTATTTTTTTACTTTTTAACTATGGCCAATAGTTCAATAAAAAAGTAAAATTTGCCCATATTTTAATTTTTTAAAACACTTGCGTTGTAAGAAAAATTGACTTGAATTGTATGTATATATGTATGCATGTATATACAAAAATTTCCAAAATTGACTTAAATTGTATGTATATATGCATGTGTGTATGTATGTATGTATGTACAAATATAAAAAAGCTCCTAAAAATTTTCCATTTTTTTAAATTAATAGGTTCATAAATAGTTTTAAAAAAATTATTCATTTGTTGCGAACTAAATATGACATATGCTCTAGTCAACGACGTACACTTTCGAAAATTTGCGTCATGCCTTTAGGAACATGCATACCCTAGTGTGTGTGTGTGTGTGCGCGTGTGTATATGAAAACAATATTATAAACGCGCATAAGTGAGGACTGGAGCCTTGAGATTTACCCAAAATGCCTACGTAGCCCAAAGGGCATCAAAGTACACATCGTTTGAAGATTACATGGGGTGGGGTTCAATCTGTAAATTCAAACGGGGGATATCTCTTATGTGTGTGCAGAGAAAAATGTGCTTTAAGAGTGATAATGGGTAGTGAGAATCCCTATTCTGGAATTTATAGATAAACCTTAATTTTCTTGTTTTGTTTGTTTATTATGAAAATAAAGTTTGTGCGAATACTATTAATAAAGGTTTGAGATTAATGTACGTGATATAACAAAATAAATTGCTAAAGTATAAATAAAGCAACTAATACTAAAACAAGAGAATTTAAAGAAAAAGGATGGAGATTGGACCTCCTTATGAATGCTTGATATTGATCTTGAGTGTAAATATGCTGATCTTCCAATGAGATGAAGGTGATATGAAGAGATGAAGGGGGGTATTTACTAAATGAAGTAAAAAAAGGACGGGATGGAATGTGGGAAATGGACTTTTTAGGAAAGGAAAATTCGAGAGAATGTCACTAAATTTCTGAGAGGGGTGTTTAGGGGTGCCTTTCAAAGTGAGGTCATGGACGCTATTTAAAGGTCCAGGGGGTGCCGATTGGTATGGTCCTGGACTTGCCTATCGGCATAGAACCTCAGGCACACTGTCTATAAGAAGGGTCCCAAGGGTACCACTCGATAGTTCAGGACATGTTTTTTGGAAAAATAGTCGTAAAATGCAATCCTTAAGTTAAAACCACGCACGATATGGAAATTAGAAAGGGTATTCAGAGCCTTTTAAGAATCCATTGTGCCAACTCCCGGGGACGGGAGTTGACTAAGGTCAAACGGGTCTCGAAAGGGCACATTGGTCTCTGGACACGAAATCTTTAGAGAAAAATGGATCGTTCGTCCATATCGTAAGGTTGATTTGAGCATGGGATGGACCATTGGAAAGGGTATTCAGTAAACTTTGATAATTCACTCAGATTTGTTTGGTTTGCAGAATTGATCGAGGTCAAACGAGGTCCGAAAGCTCTCGATGATCCTTCGAAGTAAAATGGATCATTAGTTTGTACCATAAGACTGATTAGAGTATGGGATGGATCGTTGGAAAGGGGATCCAGATCCATTCAAAGAATACTGATTTTCACTCAAGATGGAGAGTTAATCAGAGTCAAATGGGGCTCGAGAGTGCCCAGTGGACTCTAGATCAACTTCAGGGTAAAATGAATCATTCATATAAATTGTAATACCGATTCATGCATGGTATGGACTATTAGAAAGTGGATTAAGAGACCTTTGAACATTCATCGAGCTTTAGCTCAAGAGAGAGAGTTAACTAGAGTCAAACGGGGATCCAGATCGCCCGAGGGTCTGTGGATCAATACTCGAAGTAAAACGGATCGTTCATCCGAATAGAAAGGCCATTTTCTGCATTAGGCAGACCGTTAGAAAGGGGTTCATAGCCATTAGAAGATTTATTGATCTTTCGCTCAAGCGAGAGAGTTGATCGGAGTCAAACGAGGCTTGGGTGCTTCCGATAGCCTCTAGATCAGTACTCGAAGTATGATCTAGGGTTTATGTTGAATGAGTGAGTGCTAGGGATCTAAGGAGGTGCTTAGGGGGTCCTAGGATGGGGTTTCTATAAAGAACGCCTCGATGGACGAGCTTGGAAAAATTGAAGGCCATCGAATGATAGACACCACATCGATGTTAGGAAGAGGATTTTTGGTCAGCTCCGTGGACCTAGAGGAAGAGAGTAACCAATTCAGAGGGCCGAGGTTAGTTTTGAGGACCTAAGGATATGAGGATGATTGATTCAACTGGTCGAGCTCAATTCTGAGGACCTAAGGATATGAGGATGACCGATTCAATGGGTCGAGGATGTGTTAAGATTAGTTCTAAGGGGATGTTGTGATCAATTCAATGACTCGAGTTCAATTATGAGGACCTAAGGTTTTACTGGGGATAATTAATTTTACGGTTCGATGTCAACTCTAAGACCTAAAGTTGGGATGACTAATTTTGAGGGTCGAGGTCAATCATGAGGAACTAAAGATATGATGACCAATTTTAAAGGCCGAGGTCAATTTCGAGGACCATAAGTTGTGATGACCAATTTGGCGGGTCGAGGTTAATTCTGAGGCCCTCGAGTTGTGATGATAAATTCTGAGGGCTGAGGTTATTCTGATGACATTAAATTATGACGATCGATTTTATAGGTCGAGATAAATTCTGAGGTCCTTGAGTTGGGGATGACCAATTTTGAGGGTCGAGGTTAATTCTGAGGACCAAAAGTTATGAGGACCAATTCTATAGGATAAGGTCAATTCTGAGGAGATAAAGTTATGACGAACAATTCTAAGGATTGAGGTCAATTCTGAGGAGATAAAGTTATGATGGCCAATTTTAAGGGTTGAGGTCAATGATGAGGGCCTTAAGTTAGGGTGACCAATTCTGCGAGCTGAGGTCAATTCTATGGACTTAAAGGTTTGATGACCAATTTTGCGAGCCGAGGTCAATTCTGAGGACCTAAAGTTCTAACGACCAATTCTGAGGTTTGGGGTCAATTTTTAGTTTTGAAGTTATGGATTGGTAATTGTAGTGGTATTGGATGCAGGTGTGCTGCGGTATATGACGGGGATAAAACTATAAGATTAATCCAGTTGTGGATGTAAGGGTCTTAGTGCTTCAAAAATGATTTTCTTGAGGGAAGATAATATTTCCATAGTTTTCAGGGATTTTTGGGATTTTTCAAGGCAATTTTTGGAATGTTTAGGAATTTTCTAGTATTTTCTTATACAAAAGCTTAGGGGACTACCGATAGGAAAGCTTGAGTGGGTGCCAATAGACAATGGAACGGACTCTTGGGCTTCATCCAGAAGAGGAAAAAGTGGTTGTCAATTGGTATGGGCTAGGGGGTTGCCGATCGATAGGCCCTTTAACATTCTATAGAAGGGGGCGATTCCTCTCCATTTTTCTCACCTTAAAGTTATTTACTCTTCTACTTTCTCCCTCTAAAAATTGTTCTTGGGTCCTTTCTTATTCAAGACTTCAAATGGTTATCTCTTCAAGCGAGATGTATAATAATGAGTGGTTGATAGTTGATGAATGGGTCGGTCGGGAGTGACGGTCTAGGGTGCCCCTTGCATTGGCAATGTGAATGATTTTGAATTGTTTGACCCTAATGCTGATGAGCGTGCTTCGATACGTTCCCTACATATCATCGTTTGTTTAGCGTAAAGAACCTTAGTGGCTATATAAGTATGGTGACTTTTGGTCTTACAATTTATTTTTCTCTTTATTTATTGTGCTAATGGATGATTTTTCTTCCATTTTCTTGCAAACTGACATAGTTTCTTTGAGCATTTGGTCATGGGGAATTCTTGGGTTAAAGGAGGTTTGGGATCAGCTCCTTGTTATTGTGCACTGGATGGTATCGTATGTTGGGTTTGGCATGTTGGCATAGTCTTTGGATGACACACCGTTTCACTGTGATGTTATGTGCTGTATAGTAGAGGTGGTGGGACACTATCCACACATTCCATCTTGGATTCAGGGAGATGAATGTTGCTACAATTAACATTTAGTAGTTATCGGGTCTGGATTATGAGGGATTCCAAATAGTGGTAGCTCGCCTTGAGGGTTATGCCTAAGGCTGTGCAGGCGGCTTTGGGGAACGATGGTATAATTGTGTCGAGGGATTTTATCCAAATTTTTATTTTGAGGGAGATTATTTTGAGGAGGAGCGTGCATGTGACTGACAGACAGTAGATGAGGCAGATAACCCATCTTTTTCTTGGGAGTTTCTTAGTGGCGACAAGTGGTGATGTCATTCGTCTTTGATTTCTGCCGAATCTGAGGACAATTTCTAACGTCCAGCTATACGATTGGGTGAGCATGCATTTGGCATCCCTTTATTCTTCTTTGGATGCTTTCAGCCAGTGCTGTCGAAAAACTTTTACGGGAGCCACATAGCTTCTGGAGGTAACTTTGGATTTATTTTTTCTTTTTATGCATTTCCTTGTATTCTTGTTTTATTTTCTTTATTGATTTCTGTCTTTTGTAGACAAGTAACTATGAGGTTACTAGGCATAATAAGGGGTTGATGGCCTTAAAAGATGAATATTTGGGGGACTTCTACAAGATTTTCCAGTGGCAAAAGTCCAACCAACGCTCAAATCAGTCCTTATCTTTGGTGAACGTGCGACGAGTGTTGAATGCCTCGACGAGCAACCTGGTTATCTTTTGTCATTTCTGAGTTCTTCTTGGCATATTTATTTCTTGAGTAGATAATAATTATCTATTTGGGATTATAGGTAAACTTTTACCACTGGGGTGACTCCGCTGGATACGTGGGTTACGGGCATGCATGCACAAATGTGACGGTTGATTACGCATGAGTTAGGGTACTTCTGGTACTTGGGAGGGAGGTTAATGAGGCATATTATGGTGGAGGAGGTGGCGGTCCCACCTTTGGTGCCCCTATGTATATGAGGAAGGTGAGATAGATGTTGAATGATGTCAGAGCGACAACGATGATAGGCGAGCCCTATATGAACTACATAGATACAATGGCGATCTATGATTATTTGGACTTCATGACGAGTTGGTTGATGACGTTTTGTATCTATGGCGTGGATAACATGTCTCCAACCTCCACGGATTTGGGTATGGGTAATAGTGCACCATTGGGATTGGCCCATAGCACGAGTAGTGGTACATCGACGACAGTTGAAGATGAGGCTCTAATTATTTTGGTGACTCCCCCTTCATATAATTTTCTATTAGATAATGGGGAGTCACTATGTGTGACGCATCATCCTCATGCGTCGGTGTATGGGTTAACGGGGCTTAAGGATGAGGCCCTCCGTCTTGAGGTCTATTCCTTATTTTTCTCGTTTCCATTTTAATTTATTTTTTCCTAGCTCTTTACTGGTTGATTTGTATTTTATTTCGCCTTTTGCTTGTAGTATGTTCGGGTGCCGACCAATTTGCTGCGGGATATCAAGGATTGGATATCCTTAGAACCTTCTTGATTTGTGTTACCTACCACCTCAGATGAGGGTTCTCATTCCGGGAGTGGAGGATGCACTTCTCATCATCGAGGAAAGCGTGTTTTTCGTGGAGGTTGAGGGTTCGAGGTTATAATTGAGGGTTCGGGCGAAGTCCCGTCTTGTAATTTTATTTTATTTTTCTTTCTATATGGAAAATGTAATCATGTGAATCAAGAATATATGTGAAAAATATGCATTTTCTTTTGGGTATTTTCCTCGATTTAGTAACCTATCCTATATGCACTTTTGATTTTCTACTGAGATTGTTTATTTTATGCAAAGATAGAGATAAACATGGAAATGATTAAAATGGAAAGATCTTTATTTTATGAGAAGATATGGAAAAAATGGAAAATGTTTATTAAAAAAGGGAGTAATAAAAGGGAATGACCCAGTGGTTCACTTTTCAAAATAATGATTTTTGGAAATTGATCCTTGGCAAAAGAAGAAAGATGGAATTTTCCAAAATAGGGGAATTACCGATCGGCATACCCTTTAACCTCCCTATCGGAAAATGGGTCAAGTAAATCACTCACAGGCTTTGATTGCACTTTCCTTCATACTTGTTTACTTATTTGGGGCTAATAATTAAATGAATTTCCAGAAATTTTGTTTTTTTGCCAAGGATTTTGGGTATAAAAGGAGGGGTATGTGGTGTGTTTTGTTCACCAACACTCACACTTGTTTTCTTGCTTCTCATTTCCTATTCTCTAAAAAGACGCTTCCGATGTATAAAGAATTATCCTCTTATCTTGAAGGTTTAGAGCCCATGTTCCTTTATAATGTTGACTATGATACTTTCATCTGATTGGGTTTTTCTGTGGTGCAATCGAGCCATAGACCGAATCTTGCTAGCATCAGTGGTACAGTCTAGTACCCTAAGGATCATGTCTTACACTTTGGATTGGACGAGGTCTGTCCTACCTATGAGTAATTTTTTAGCAATGTTTGGGGTTAGACCTAGTGTCGCGGTGGCCATGCTTGATTTTCTTATTCTCCTCGGGAATTTCAGTCGGAGTTGTTCCATATTTCCCCTTTGGCATCTTGACCGTTGGTTAATGGAGGGAATATTTCTCTTCAGACGGTGACGTATTCGGTGTGCTAGAGGGGTTTTGATGATGCTGGATTTGTCGAATCTTTGTTTTGGGATATACTATGAAGCTTTTACTGGTGACAGGAAACTTTATAGCTGATCCCCAAATGGCTTTGATAGCGACATGGATGTCTTACCGCCATAATCCTGTGGAGGTGGTTCTAGCGGAGACCTTGAACAGTCTTGATGCTTAGAAAGAGGGCCATTTCAATTTTCTAAGGTGGAGTCCAGTAATGTCGTTCATGTGGCTTACAGAGAGGTTCTATCATGTGGCCCCTCCGGAGTATTCCGTGGTGTCTGAACCTAATTTCTTTGTCTGGTGTTTCTTCATTTTCGGCTTGTCGATGGAGAATTGGGTCAATTAGTTTGTGGAGCACGAAGCCTGATGTCTTTGTTGGTTGGTACCATGATGAGGAGACTTGCAGCCTATTTTGTAGCTACGAGAGTATCGATAGGTGCGATTGGTTGTCCTTTTCCAGACTTCCTTTTATATCCTCTCATGGCTTATGTGCCAAGTTAGATGGGAACAAATTGTGCCTCCTCGTATAATAAACTTTTTCCCGATGGAGGACCTTACCGAATCATTACGGATGATATTGGGCTCCTCGTGGTAACATTGTCGGATGTCTATCCATCCGTCACAATCTATAGAAGGGGTTTGGCATGTTTCTAGGGACTACCTCAAGTGGTTTTGGAAGTGGGTAGTGGAGAATATCATGTAGGAAGACACTGGGAAAAGGTGTCTCTTCACCTTCGACACCATGGAGGAGGGTGTGATAGTTTCGTCTAAGCTCGTTAGGGTGTATTTCTCCATGAAGAACATACAGAGTGTTAACCAGGAGTGGAAGACTTGGGGACCTCTGTGGGAAGGGATTGATAATGAAAAGGGCTCGTCTAACAGTTGAGGAAAATTTCTTTGAAGGTGGGGTAACATTTTATGGAGTTGGGATAATTTGTGTTTTGGGTGATTTTGGTGTTTTTTTGTGGGTCTATGGATAATTTTTGTGAAGTTCGTAGGGTCAAGATTGTTTTAATATTCTTTAGTCAGTGGAGCCGGGTGGTCTATTTAGCTCCCCTCACTGATACTTCATGTAACAGTTGTATTCCTTCATTAGAAATTAAAATGATTTTAATCGCATTTTTTTGCCTCTTGATGAGTTTTGCATTTGAATTATCTATACTAATCGCTAAGGCATACGTAATCCTTTTGTTTATGTGAATGATGAAATGGACCCTTGTTCTCGGGGTTGTAAAAGAATAGAATTTTATGAAAAAGAAGATGATCGTGCCCATGTATGGTCTATGGTTTCCTACGTACCTCTGGGGGTTTTGAAAATATTCCTAAGACTCATTTCGAATAGAAATATTTTTGATAGGATTAGGTCTCATGTAATTTGGGGTAGGGGAAATGAAGATATATTTTTTAAGAATAGAAGGGGGTGAGAAGAGTCGTAGCATGCCAAGATTTGGTACTAAGGGTAAAATTTCTTGAGATGGTCTAGGTTGACTGAACGTGTCATCTCTTATCTGTCGAGGTCTGTTAGCATAGCGACGCTGCTTGATAGAATTTTCTTCACAATGTAAGGGTCACTCCAAGTCTTTTTTAATTTCCCTATGGGGTCCTAAAAAAGTTCTATGATCTCCTTGAGGGAAAGGTCTCCTTCCTGGACACCGTGGTCATTGACTTTTTGATTGAATGATCGTGTTATCCGGCGATGGTTCCCTTGTATTTGGTATAGAGCCCTAAATCTTTTTTCATCCAAGAGTGATAGTTTATTAAAGAAGCTCCGATGCCAATTTTTTTTAACTTTGATTTCGAGCATGACGCGTTAGGAAGGTATTTCTAGCTGAATGGGTAGGACTGCTTCCATGTCGTATACTAGAGAATAAGGGGTAGCCTATGTAGGCATCCTAATTGAAGTGTGGTAGTCCCAATAGGCGTATGGGATCCGTTCACCCCAATCTCTGCAACTTTTAGTCATATTGTTGATGATGGTTTTAAGGCTTTTGTTGGCAGATTTAAAAGCACCATAGGTTTAGGGTCGGTAGGGAGAATATTTATGTCTCTGAATCCCATACTCGTCGACCAGTTCTGTGACCTCGGCTTCGAAGTGGAGTCCATTATCTAATACCAACTTATTAGGAACCCCATATTGGTTGATGATGTCCTTTTAAAAGAACTTGACCATTTTCTTAGCATTCAACTCTGCGTATGAATCGACTTCGACCAATTTGGTGAAGTCGTCAATGGCGACTAAGATAAACTCGTGACCTTTGAAGCTTTGGGAGTGACGTTCTCTATGATGTTAATGTCCCAAGTGAACAAATGATAGGGAGAGGTTATGTTGTATAGTTCTTGATGAGTTAAGTGTTGGAGATTGGAAAATTGTTGGCATTTGAGGCATCTTTGAATGTAGGTAGTGTAATCTTGAACCATAGTGGTTCAGTAGTACCCTTGATAGATGATCTTCTTGGCAAGCATATGACGGTTCATGTGGTTCCCATATTCCCAAATATGGATTTTCTATATCATTTCTTTAATATAAGACTCTGCTATGAAATGGAAATGGGTTCAATGGAAGTTTCTCTTGAAATGCGCTTTATCACAGATGATGTACTCGACAACCAGTTTGTGAAAGGTCGCATGGTCTCACTTATCTACATCGTGAGAAAACCTACCATCTTTGAGGAGGCACCACATGTCATAGTACCATAACCTGGTGATGTTGGAATCTTTCTTGGTGATGAGATCGATGTGGTAGAAGTGAGTAGGCATAGCTTGTTTTTGAATCAGGAGGGGGTCCATTGTTATTCCCTCGAGCATATTAACCATAGAGTCCGGGGTAAGAAGGTTGTCAGCCAACCTATTCTTTGTATAAGGTTGGTAGTGGAAAGTGTTATTTTTGAACCGGGAGACTAGATCTTATAGGTCGGTGTGGAAGGGTAGGAGCTTCTTGTCTTTGACTTTCCATTTTTTGAGGATTTGGCCGACAATGAGGGTAGAGTCTCCATAAACGTCTAGGTTCTTGATACCTTTCTAAAGGAAATTTTGAGGCCTATAGTGCATGCCTCATACTCAACCATATTATTGGTGAAAAGGAAGTCGAATTTGATGGAAATGGGGGTATGAGAGTCAACAGGGTGATTAGGACTATCCCAATACCGTATCTTTTCTTGTTGAAAATCCATCTAAGGTGCTCTTGAAAGGTGCAAAGAATGTCTTCATTTAAGAATTCAGATACTCAAACATCATTTACTTCTATGGGGTAATTAGTAAGGTAGTCAGAGCTGGCTCTCCCTTTCATATCTTTCTGCGTAGAATACACAACATCGAATTTGGCTAATAACATCAACCAACGGGCCATTCAACTAGACACAATAGGATTTTTTAGCAAGTATTTTATAGGATCCATTCGAGATACTAGTCTAATGAGGAGGCAAGAATATAGTGTCATAATAATGCATGATCCATTCGAGATGTTATATATTATGTCCGTTTGAATGCCTCAAAGTAAAAAATTTCAAAATTATTTTTAAAACTTGTTCCTAGATCCCAATACTTCAAAAGGTAAATACACAACTCAAAAAAATTCTTCAATACTTCAAAAGGTTTTTAAACACATTTTATGAAAAAATTCTCTCAATTTAAAAAACATCTTAGTGTGTGCAATTAGCCAATATTATATCAAACTTCTCGAAAGGATATATCAATCTTTAGTCCTTAAGGTTCATCTGACCTAAACTATAGATTATGTCTCACTCATAACGAAGCAAGTCTATTTAACTTGATAGACTCAAATGTTTTGATACATGAGAGAGACAATTTATATATAATACAAATGTTTACATTTTCAGTAAGACTTTTGCCAACATGTAGTGAACAATAATGGTTCTTTCGCTTTTGTTTGTTAAATACTAATCTACTAAGAATTTGGCGACATCCACGATGAAAAAAATTGGTAGGAGAAAAATGCTACCAATTTAATGTTTTAATGGTGAAGGAAAGTTCAAAATAACCTGCATTATTAAAAAATAAATATCTTTCAACAGAAAGAATGCATTGATTTCTTTAACTCCAAGAATAAAAATTCTAGAATCACTTAGAAATAAAATCACAACGAATTATTTTTTATCTTTAACCATAGTCAAAATATTGTAATCTTCCCTTTGAAATTGAAATTAGACACAAATTAATCTAAATTAGCAACAACATATTAACATGTGAATTGTCTAATTCGAATGAAAATGAGTTAATCTTTATATAAATAATCATCAATATTAATCTAAATTAGCTTATACCCATACAAGGCTAATATTATATACATTATCATCAATGTTTTGCCTCTAATATAACAATCCCCTACTTTCCACATACTCACCCACCACATACACACACACACACATATATATATACACACACATATATATACACATAAACATATATATAAATGGAAGAGAGAGAGAGAGAGAAATTAACCTGAAACTAGAGAGAGAGAGAGAGAGAGAGAGAGAAGCGTAAAGAGAGAGAGTTGTAAAAAGGAGGGAACGGCGGGGGGGGGGGGGGGGGGGGAGGGGAAAGGGTTTTTGCTGAAGAAGTTGTCACGGTCGTGTCAAGGTCCTTGACCGTGATAATTATTTGAAGAATTGTCACGGTCAATGACCGTGACAATTCTTTGTCATGGTCCTGTCAATGACCGTGACACAAAACGCATGTTTTTTGTCACGGTCAATGACCTTGACAAGGGTGGCCGGCTGAAAGGTGACAATTTTGTCATTTTGGTATAGTGAATGTTCAAAACCAGGAATGATCTGGTATCGTCCCATTAGTAGGTGGGGCATTCGAAACATGCTGGTACTCTTCTGGGACCTAGACAAGCTCAGGAGCAGGTGGACCCATATCATGAGGAAAGAGAACCTCGGGTTCTTTGGGAATTTGGGCCTTGCGTCACTACATTTCTTGGACATCAGTTTGAAAGTTATCAATCTTAGCCCTGAGTTGGGCTAGGATGGCCATCAGATCAGGTCAGTGTTCTCTATGTAGAGCTCGTGGTGGTAGATCCCAAACCAGGACAAAGTGGTGAAGCTTTGGGGAGGTTTGACAGAAGATTGAAGCTAATAGGGAGCTGGGCAAAAATCTATTATGCGATTGACCTGAGAGGGAAGATGATTAGAATTTATTTTTGAAGGAAAGAGGGAGAATTTTTTTGGCATTTTGGATGGACGAGAATTATTTTTTCGAAATCTTAGTTTTTGAAAAAGGAGGTAAAAAGGATAAGAATCTCAACATGATGACTATTTTAAGTGTTATTATTAGGTTTCCACTTGTATTAGGTTCATCTAAATGCAAGAAAAAATGTCACACAGGACTCGAGCCTGGAAAAATAGGGTTTGAAATTATGTAAGACACGGTTTGACTTATTTTCAGGCTCATGGACAGGGTCTTGTTTTGAAAAAGGCAAAATAGTTCAAAAATTCAAGCGGTATTACAACCCATAATTTGGCAGAGTTCAAAAATGCCCTAGGTTTGATTCCTATATGAGGTTTATGAAATCGTTGGGCTAGTGGAAGGGTTCCCCCCATTGGGATGACTTCCACGGTATACCTCTTTCCTATAAGGGAAATTATTCATCGGTACGTGTGGAAAATCCATTTGATATACCTAAGTATATTTGAATTACCTGACTATATACCTTGTTTGGACGATGCGTGTGAAAGAGAATTCGATATACTCGATGTTCATGGATGAGTTCCCTGCTATATAGCTCCCATCGTGAGTTCGTTCAAGAGGTACGATGAGGAGGGAACCATTCGATGTACTTCGAAGGTACAAGGCCAATGGAAGGTAAGAGTCCTATCAGTTAGGCTAACTCCGCCCCGCAGGACCAGAACCCATCACAAAGTGACCCCTAGTACGAGACAAACTTTTTATCAATAATGCCATGCTCTTGGTGATGTAATGTGCAAAAATGAATAAGTCTTAATTAGCATATTATGGAGATTGAGTATTTATTTATTTATTTATTTGCATAATGAGTAAGGGAAGTACTATAATAATGAGGGAGCATATACAAGTATTATGGAGAGTAAATCTAGCATGAAGCCTGCAGACTATACTATGAATGGTGATAGGTTATCATGGATATATATGAGTGAATGACAAATGAATATTAATAAGTGAGTGTATGTGGTAGTGAGCCTATACATGGATCAAATCCAAGTGGTGTGTGATATGTGTAACTGAGCATGGAGATATATACAAGTGTGATAAGTGCGGGTGTGTGCTAGTGGATCTTAAGCATGGATATTCTATAGGGTGTGTGAAGCATGTGAGTAGAAGTGAATCTATATACAAGTGAAAGTGTGTGAAGTGTACACGAAGAGTATATAGAAGTGTGTGAAGTGTATAACTGAGTGAAAATTAATATATACAAGAGGGTAGATGTAAAATAAATCGATAGAGGAGAAAATGGAACATACACTTGGGTTCATACACACACATGTATAAAAGAATAACACGCATGTAGAAATAGAGTCTAGTCCTCTTAAAATATCCCCAAAGCCACTATGGACATCGTGGGGGGATTCCACCTTCTTCTTTCTTTTCCAGGGGATCCCTTTGATGCGCGCATGGGATTGAACCCTTTCTCAGGGCGCATATGTTGTCAATTTGGGATAATGGGTAGATATAGAGTCGCCAACCTATTTTGCACAAAATAGGGAAACAAAACATCGCCTCCTCGAGAGAACGACATCAAAGACAATACTGATGGTTGCGAAACCAAGTAGATGGAATGTCCGGTGACTAAGTTACGAAATGGGAAGGTATTAGGAACCCATCCCGCCCTTTCGGTCTCTCATGGGAATGTGTTAATCTTCAGTTGTTAGACTTCGCAAAGTGTGTAAATATGTACATAATATGGATGAGTAATGGAATTGTTCAACTCTCGTTATGGAAAAGGACGAAGTGAATTCATCCTTAGGAGTGTTCCCGAAAAATAATAATTCAAAATATAGTATGAGTGTTTGCCGAATCAAAAGTCGTTATGGAAGAACAAATGTGTATATCGAACGAAACACAAGGATACAAGAATATGACATTTATTCTCTCTCTCTCTCTCTCTCTCTCTCTCTCTCTCTCTCTATATATATATATATATATATATATATATATATATAATATGAAAACAATATTATAAATGTGCATAAGGGAGGACTCGTGTTTGGGGATTTACCCAAGATGCCTACATAGCCCAAGAGGCATAAAAGTCCACGTAGTTCAAAGATAACAAGGGGTGGGGTTCAATCCCTAAATCCAAATAAGGGATTTCTCTTATGTGTGTGTAGAGAGAAACGTGATTTAAGAGTGAAAATGTGAAGTGAGAATTCCTCTTTTGGAATTTATAGATAAACCCTTTTTTCTTATTTTTTTTTAAATAGAGTATGTGAAAATACTACTAATAAAGGTTCGGGATTAATGTATGTGATGTAACGAAATAAAGTTCTATAGTATAAATAAAGAAAATAATACTAAAATAAGAGAATTTAAAGAAAATGATGGAGAATTGGACCTCCTTATGAATGCTTGATGTTGATCTTCAGTGTAGCTATGTTGATCTTGCAATGAGGTGAAGGTGGTATGAAGAGTGGGGGGGGGGGGGGGGGGGAATTACTAAATTAATAAATAAAAGGATGGAATGGAATGTGATAAATGGGCTTTTTAGGAAGGGAATAACTTTAAATTGAAGATAATGTTCTCTGAATTAATGAGAGGGATGTTCAGGGTTTCCTTTCAAAGTTAGTTCATGGAGTCTATTTGTAGGTCCAGGAGGGGTGCCGGTCGAAATGGTCCTGGACCCGCCTATCGGTATAGAACCTCAGGCACGCTGCCGATAGGCATGGTCCTGAGGTTTCCATTCGGTAGTCTAGGATAGGTTTTTCAAAAAATGTTCATAAATCGTAATCCATGAGCTAGAACCATGCATAGGGTAGACCGTTGGAAAGGGTATTCAGGGCCCTTTAAGAATCCATTGAGCCAAATCTCAAGTTTTGTAGTTGATCGAGGTCAAACAGGGCTCGGGAGTACCCATTGGTCTTTAGACAGGTAATCCTCAAAAGAAAACGGATCATTCGTCCGTATCGTGAGGTTGATTAATGCATAGCAGGGACCATTAGAAAGTTTATTCAGTACCCTTTGATATTTCATTCATCTTCATTTGGTTCAGTGAGTTGATAGAGGTCAAACGGGGCCTTGAAGCACACGCTGACCCTTCGAAGTAAAATTGGACATTCATCCGTACTGTAAGGTTGATTCGCACATGGGTAAGACCATTGGAAAGGGGATTGAGAGCCCTTCAAAGATTCATTAATATTTGCTCATGATGGAGAATTGACCGGAGTCAAATAGCATCTATAAGTGCCCCGTGGCCACCAGATTAGTTTTTAGCGTAAAATGAACCGTTCGTCTGAACCATAAGGTCGATTCATGCATGAGACAAACTGTTGGAAAGGGAATTCAGAGACCTTCAAAGATTCATTTGTCTTCCAATGAAGCGAGAGAGTTGACAGGAGTAAAATGGGGATTAGGAGCGCCCAGTGGCCTCTGGATCAGTACTTGGAGTAAAATTGACCATCCGTCTGAACCGTAAGGCCAAATCATGCATGAGGTAGACCGTTTGAAAGGGGATTTAGATCCTTTCAAAGATTCAGTGAGTTTCTACTCAAGAGATAGAGTTGACCCGAGTCAAACGGGACCCAGGTGCGCCTGGTGGCCTCTAGATTAGTACTCAAAGTATGACCTAGGGTTTACGATGAACGAGTGGGTGCTAAGGACCTAAGGAGATGCTTAGGGTTGTCCTACGATAGGGTGTATACAAGTAGGAATCGCCTAGTTAGAGGGATTAAATAAGGGAGGTTATAAGTTTGTGACCAATATTTCATCGGATAACAACCAGTTAATCATTCTACAACTAGGATTATTAATTGTCATGTAGACGGATTGGGTGTTAGATGCATAGGCATATGGCTTTAAGACAATGTGGGATATTGTTGGGATTTTATTCTAAAAACCATGACTTATGGCAGTTATTACAAATAAATAATGGATTGTCAAATATCATTTGAACTAGTGAATGTTGTTTGTGATAATGCCTTATATTTATTTTTAAATATATTGTATATGTTGATCAATTATACTTCATAGTAATCTGTCTAGTTGGGTTCATCCTAGTCATAAAAGATCATAATTTTGATTCTAATGAAATTGAACAATTCTAAGCAATGATAGGGAGTTGACATTCTATCAATGTAATACCCCAAATATTTAATAATTATATAAATTGTTGAAATATATAAAATTGGAGTAACTTTATTATTTAATTATTTGGACTTGATATAGAGAATAATAAAGTAGATAATAGCTTGATTGTTATGGACACATTAATTTGTAATTGAAGCTTACCTTTTGCAATCGCAAACATCCCAAAATCACGTGGGTATATATATATATATATATATATATATAACCAGGGTATCTAACCACAATCACAAAATCACACATGTTTAATCCTTCAACCGCATGATTAAAGTAGCATCTGACGGCATTAATGGTGTTTTAACTGCACAGTTAAAACTCTAGGTGTAATCATTACTATATCTGAACCACCAATTTCACAGTTGATGCTCTGATCACATGATCATTCCATTAGGGACACATGTCCTCCCAAAACCCATCAATCACTACACGTGTCCCGCTGGAGCCCATCCACGGTTACTTGTGTCCTTATACTTTAACCGCACCGTTTATCAAGGCTTCAATCACAGGGTTGTTGTCCTCATATCCGCAGCTATAAAAAACAGTCCTACCCCATTGTAAATAGTACCCCAAAACCCAACATTGATTCAATTTTCTAACTTTCCTTAACCCCGAGTATATTAGAATCTCAAGTTCTATCAAAAAGATTGAGAGAAGTTTTTACTTTACAAAAAGTATCTTCTTACAAAAAATAGAGGCGAACCTATGCGCCCATCCCACGAAGATAAACCCTTACAAATGAAGCTCCGTGTGATAATACATATTGTGATATAGAAATATACATATATTCCTGAACAACTTAGCTAGGCCACCATCAGGGGATTGTGTATGCATTTTACATCGTTTATATTTTAAATCTTAGTTTTTACCCAACACCTCTATTTATTGAGCTAGATAACATATGCATGTGTTAAATAATTCTATTCAAAACCAATATAATAAAGTACGACAGGAAATATACTTTAAAAACGTTCTCAGTAAAGTGTTTGTGAATGGAATTACTCTGAAGCTTTGCTAAAACCAAAGTCTGAAACTGAAATACTCTTCATCAGTTTTCTAAGAGAACATTCATGTTTCAATAGTGGAACCCACAAATCTGTGTTTTCCTGGAATTCTTGTCAAACACTGATCTTTGATTATGTATTTTTAATATATGAATATAAAATTTTGGATCATATATGGAAATTATATACGAAAGACTATACTCCATAAATACCATAATCCTATATAATTTATACCCGGTATCCCGTATCCTACAACCATAAATATTCCCCCTTAGTTGGAACTACATTATATCTGATCTTGGAATCTCTTACATACATAGGAGAAATACCGAGATATACTTATGAGACTAAGCCTCATTATACAAATTTTAGCATTTAGATTTAGGGATGCCTCCTCCACCTGTAGTCCAAAACACCTTCCTCTCATACGAAGTGATCATATCTATCACTTAGGATCAACCCTAGGCCTGAATCCTTTGGATTTTATCCATGTCGATAAACGATACATATATCTCTATCGGTTACTTCTGGTACACTCCATACTAAAGTGTCATGTTAAAGTCAACCTCTCGACTCTAGAACATGACATCCTTAACGCAACCCCCTCCCTTCTAATCATGTACTTATAGGTAGTGAAGGATTAATAAGATATTATATCGTTAATATTTACAAACTAACCCGAAGGTTCAACAAGACCTTTGAGTTAATAATCGCCCCATAGACATAAATGTCTTTATCGATGACTTCGGGTCCACTCCCATTCTGAACCCATATTGGAGTAATCCTCATGGGTCCTAAACATCCTAAACACTCTCAAGCCAATTCCTAATATTTACACACACATCAGGTTAGAACCTTTCCATGAGGCTTACAGTAGAAACCAAACTACGTAGGCTTTTATCTTGTGGCTACACGGGTACGTAGGCATAATACCGAGTCCGTCTCATGAGAACAATCCTTGACAATATGTAACTTCATATATTTTCCCCATAGAGATGATTTTATGTCTTATCCTCTTTTCATACCTAGTGCATATCAATACCACACAAATTCTCAAATGTGTATACACAAATCACCCACGAACTATGTAGGCTTTCATATCATGTCTACAAGGTTATGTATGAATAATACCGAGTCCTTTTCCTAAGCGCAAGTCTTGATTATATGTCTCTCGATGTATTATCACTATATAGATGCATTCATCTTTCAAGTCACGATTTCTTGTGCATACACGTACATATTTATGGCCTCCCTTTACAAAATTTGAGTCTTCTCATAACTGTATGCCAATACATACCCACGACCATCTATTACTATAATACACATTCTCACACAAACACTCTTATGTACCCACACCGATTTAGTGACGTTCCTATACCTCTCACCAACGTCATTTCTATACCTAAACATATATTTACATTTTGAAGGATTCTCAAACTAAGTTCTCTCAACATGTTCTTAAATAATTAAAAGTAATTGCAAGTGTAAAATGATATAATAAGTATATGGATAAGGAAGCATAAAGAACAAGTGGGGTGCCTAATACCGTCCTCACTCGTAACTCGATTCCTAAACCCAAACCAAGAATCTATGGGTCATTTGCAGGCCTACACCTACCTTAGGGTAAGCCCAAAAGGGATAACCCGACCAATTTTGTTTAGTTTTATATAAAATAATATGTGATTCTGAATAACCAATAACCCCTCGCACAAAGAATTAGGCTTATGCCTAGACAGGGCGTGCAACAAAAAATGGATATGGTGTCAAACAACTTCTAAAGGTATAATCATCAAAAACCTGACTTACGGGCAAATGGAGACCGAGAGATAAGAAATATCGCGTTTATATAGGGATCACCCAAACAAATGCATACAAACCGACATACAATGCCTCCCTTGTAAATAAATGACGTACTCGCATCTCTCTCACCCATATAGGGTTGATAACACTATAATTGGGTTAAATTCACATCTTGTTTATGTTTATTTCGTATGTGATTATAATCATTTGATAATAGCATAATTAGTTCGGACAAATATAGTGTTTGGATTCAAGTTGTGTTTTAAGGCTTATTTAAGGGCCCAAATAAGGTAAAAACGGTTGAAGTGTACACCTAAGGGTGGGGTAACGTATTGGGGTGAGTTTGAACATATTATAGTTGGTTTTAGTGATCCATAAGCCTACTTAGTATTAGGGTTGATACTAACTTAGGGATTAAGAATATAAAAGTACGGTTTAGACTAAGCCTAATTCACTTTAGCATTCACTAAACCCTAAATCTAAACCTAAACCTAAATTTGTAACTTAAGATGGAAAGAGGAAAATTTGAGAAGGAAGACTCAGGGATAAATTTAGAAGAATAAATGGAAGATTGAAAAACCAAAACCTAAGTTTGAAAAAGAATTGGAAGATTTAAAATTTAAGATGGAAAGGGGAAAATTTGAGAGGCAAAGAATTAGAAGATTGAAAAATTGAGGAACATTTTGAGAAATGACTCGATGCTTTGAATTGTAATTGAACTATTTTTCATGATAAATACATATTAGAACTTAAATTAATCCTCATATCGACTTTAAATTATGATATTCAATACGAAATAAGTAGTATTGTAAATGATTAAATAATAACCTTTTGAAATTAAACGATTGAGTGAATTAGGGGTTTTAATCATGCATAAACTAAATGATAAATGGGTATGATTGGATATAGATTATAGAATTGTGGATTTAAACATTTTATGATAATTTTATGTACATGAAAGTTCTATTGAAACCATGATGTTTAAATCCTCAAACTAAGTTAAAACAAATTGGGTTCATATGTATTGTTCTTCATGTTCTATGTGCTCTTCTACTGGATTTGATTGGTGTATGTTCTTAATTACATGTTTTGTACCCTTATTAAACTTATTTTAAAGTCCTTGTACATTTTATAAACATTCTAGAACAATTTGAATTGGAATAAATTATAAATTGGGACAAACTCGTAACTAATTTTTGAAAAAATTTGGAGGCTATAGAAAGGAATCGATTAGGCTTGGAATATTGTCCCTAGTTGGTTTGGTCTCGGTTCGGTTTGGGGTTAGTTTGGGGTTGATTATATTGGTTCATGAAGGTAATTAACATAAATTTGAAGACTAATCAAAGAGTTTTAAATACTTGTGATATTTGGGAACCTCATTAATAATTGGAAATGTGATTTAGTGAAATAATGTGAATAAGTAATGTATTGAAAAACATGTTAATGGGTCAACGTGTATTAATGTAAGATGCAATTATCAAATGAAAAGGTTGGAACTTGGTTAACAAGTATTTATAGGAAGAGAGAATTATAAACATGTTGATGATATTTGAAGGTTATATATGTATAATATAGTTATGTGAGCATATAATATTTTGTGGACTGTGTTGTGTCTGTGTATGGTCTATATCCAGTATTGAGTTGAGACTATGGTACAATACACAGATGAATGATCAACTTGAGAGCATTGTGGATAGATCGAGTCATATGCGCATTGAATACGTTACAAACATCATAGAGAGGCATAATTCACTTTATGTTGTTATATGCATGTCGTGAGTTAGTTCATATATATTGTACATAATCCATGAGTAGAGGCCGTGTATTTGTAATTGAGCTTTGAGTAGTGGCCAAGTATTGGATATATACGCTATTGAGACCGGTCTAGTTTATAGATGGTATTAATACCTTCTATTATTATGTGGAATATGGGTGACATCTTATGCAGATTAAATGAATTTTATAGGTGATATGAAATATTTTAAACAATAATGAGTAGGTAAAAAAGGAAAAAAAATATGTAAAATTGAGAGTGAAAACATAATTATATTTAACGATAAAGTCGATGAGGACAATGTAAAGATACTTTGATTAGGAGTAATCACCTAACTAGGATAAGACAGGATGACACTATTTTATTATTATGGTTTAGATTCTCTATTTTGGATCATGTAGGAAAGTTCTGGCGGGATCCTGACTTTGTTATCTTTGAACATTCTTAGGTCCCACATAGTAGTAGAAGTTCAGAGGTAGATCATCCCTTCTTAGTCATTTACTTTTTAGTTATTTACTTTTACAAATATAATGTATGGTCATTCTGGAACCCGTTTATTATTTACATTTAGTACTTACATTTGATTTGAGTTGACTTACTATTAAGATGAAATTGTCAGCAGATATTCTAAGCTGATGGTTTTATTATAGTGGATGGATGTACATAATTTATTTATATTTGTCATTAATTTACTATTATATTCTTATAATGATACCATATTTTTTTATAGCCTTTATTGACTATGTATGAGTTCGCCACTATATGTTTGGAAATATCGGGTTCCACAATCGATAAAATTATGAATCTTAGTAGTTTATCTTGATGCTAGAAATTGGTTTGATAGTTGAGGAACTTGTTAGATAGTTCAAAAAGGATTGTACCAGTACATTAGGAATGCATTGAATAGGAATACGGGTGAGATTGAAATTTAGGTATGGACTAGATTAGACTTGTACAATCTCACAGTTTGTAAATGGTGCATGAATTCTTAAGCTCGAGGGACATGAGATTGTAATATACCCATAATTATTACTTTTTCTATAGGTGAGATTCAATTTATTGGGTGAATAATATTCATAAGTTGGTAAATCATTATGTTAATATGTCCGAGATCATATTTTTGAGTAATTCGTGTCTAAGAGATATTTTAGATTGTTATACTCTCTTGATAAACTCATAAATTCTCATTCAACCAATAAACTCGGCCGTTGGATTTTATATCCCAGTAGAGTGTCATATAATTTAAGTTTGATATCAAGGAATAAATAATATGTTGGTTAAAATTGATTTCCGACAAATTAAGTTTCACCAAGTAGGTATTGAATGCATAACTCGGGGACTAATATTATGTGTTCTCTAAATTTCCAAATAAATCCCCTCTATTCGAGTAACTTGGGTCCCTAGTATCATCCATATACAAGGTATCAATGCCATAACACTCTATAAACTCTAATTGGCCCAAGACCATTTCGTGTACCTATATAAATGGGTCTAAAGAAGGGGTTTAAGTTAATACATTCACAAAGGTAATGGAGGAAGAGGAAAAAAATTATTCACATTTTTTTAGGGACGAGGAGAGATAAAGTGAATTTTCTTGTTTTACCAACTTTTCATTTCCGAAAGTTCCCACACACATTACTTGCTTTTTGTGGATTACATGCTAGAAGATATTAGGTGTTTTGCACATCTAAGCATCGATTAAATCGGGGGAAACATCAAGAACAACATCTTAGTCAACTATGTCATATATATTCGATAATTTACAATATCTATAAAGGTATGCTAACCTAAACCATAGATCTAGTTACATAAATCTAATTCTCATGGTTTATTCTTCACTCTAAATTGCGATCAATCAAAGTCCTCTAGGAAATATATTTTTTTCTATTGTCAGTACCCATCATTGAGTATTTCCTTGGTATGGATGTATGTGAGGTCAAATCACACAGAGTATATATTTGCAAAGTTTCTTAACTCTATTTATATTATATGTAATATTGTTTGCTCAAGTTTTATACATTCAATTAGCATCATCCTTTTCAAGGAAGCTTGGAGTAAAGTTTAATTTTTCCACACTAATACCCACTTGATCTATTTTGGTGTATCTAAGAGCCATTATCCTAGTCTTATTTATTAACATTACACCATCTTCATCACACTGGTTTTTGAAGATCCACTTGGTACTAATGATGTTTGCATCCTTAGGCATAGGAACTAGATTCAGATAATCTTATTTTGAAAATTGGTCTAATTCATTTTGCATGGTATTAACCCAATAGTGGTTTTATAAGGTCTCTTTCACATTCTTAGGTTCAAGTGTAAAAGTGTGATAAAGATAGTTAACTTCATTTTGGATTTGAGAATGGTCTTCTCTAAAACACTAGGTATTATAACTAATTACATATATCATGGTACTTTTTCACCCAAGGAGGTGTGCAGTCAACCACTTCTATAACTACTTTGGGTAGTGTGGGTTTCTCTTCACATTCAACCATATATCTTTCTCGATATCACTGACGTATTTTAACAATTAATCCCATTCAATACAAAGGATTTATTATTATCGATGACAAACTTAATAAACTCAATCATCTTTTGAGAGATACAATTGTATACATGGTAGGAATGTCTATTAGTGTAATAGTTGAGAAGAATGCTAACATTTCTCCTAGAGCCAACCTTGGTAATATTACCCATTCCTCAAATATATAACACTTAACTCAGAGACTCTAAAATGCATGGGTGTCCGATTTATGCCTTTTAAAATCTCATAGGATTTCTTATTTTTACAATAGCTCGTATAAACTCGTTTCACGATGTTACAAACCGTGTTGACCACCTCCGCCCAAAATCTCTTTGTCAGACCCTTACCTATCAACATCGACCTAGATATCTATTAGATAGTGAAATACGTATGTGCCTTAAGGGTCCAAATTTAATTAATTAATTTTTTAATTAATCAATAAGTAAAGCTAATTAAAAATCCTTTATAGTTTGAACTAAATTTTAAATTTACCTAATATGTTAATTGAGTTAAAATTTCATGAGGTTAGTGATTAACATCCAAAGAAAATTAAAGCAAACCCCAATAGCACACCAGTACAACACCCAACCCACAAAAGGTCCACCAGTATGGAATTATTGATTACAAGTGTAGACACCCTATCTTGATGCCCCTACACTTCTCTTGAGAGTCCAAAAAACTTCAAACCCGAACCCCCAGTCCTTTTTCAAATCATGATCAAAGAACAATATTAATATCCATGGGATCTTTTGTCTTTGGTCAACTCTCAAACTGGAGAGTCGTTCTCGTAGAAAATCATACATATCGAAATACTCTTTCCAATGGCTCTAACTTTGCACAAATAGGATTTTTGGATCAAAAGTTATGACCCAGAAACATAATGGAATTTTGTGAAACATGCCCATAGAAAGGAAACCTCACTTGCTTAGAGCAATATAGGGTTTACTTGGCATGTAAGTTTGGGTAGTCTGCCTATATGTAGGATGGGGTACCTGTCGATTGGAAAGTCCCTGAGGTAAAAATTGTCCTTTTTCAAATTAGGATTTCCTTATTTAAGGAAACCCTGACCTGATTTGAACAAGACCACAATTTAACTGCAACAACAATTCCTAATTTAGCATACATAATTTCCCCCCAAATTCTCTCATATATTCCCTTCTCACCCTACCCTACCCTTCACCACCACTCTACCACCATCATTCTCACAATGAAAATCAGGAAGCCAAGTATTCAAAACACAATTTAAAAGAGCTTGAAGGTTCAAAACTCTTTTACATTTACTCGTCTCACAAATGAAACTTTTCATATTTTTAGGCTTTCTTTCTCTTTATAGTTATTACATTCTATCTTTAGATCAATTATTCCTAACCTTTTTACGATAATATATACTTTAAAATCTATTTTTTATAAGACATATTCCCACTTTGGAGTTTTCTCATTACTTTTTCATTATCTTCAATATATTCCATCCTTTTTTCATAAACAATAAATGGCACTCCAGATTCGAATGATGACATAGACCAACCATTGCTTATTATGTGACCTGCGTGGACTTTGGTGCCATTTTTTTTACTACATAGGCATTACTAAATTACTTTTACGATTCAATTCCATTTTTATTCACTTAGTTTATTTTTTTCCATATATTTATCATTTTACTCATTTAGTAAAATGTATTCATATAGTTAATTCTCTCTCACTTATGTCTACTCACTTTCTTGTAGTGGGATTAAGATTTTAAGTCATCTCTCACATTTATGGCCACTTTATACATTTTCCATCATTACATTACTCATGTTTAGTTATACTACATTGATATTTTTCTCGAGGTCCCACAAATGCATACTCACTTTCCCATAGCGAGGTTATGATTTTGGGATGGTGCTCACATTTTTTTTTACTTAGGAGAATTGGTATTCACCTTATCCATGGTGGGGATATGTTGACTCTACTCTTCATATATTCACACATACACATCCGTGTCTATATTCACCTTTATTCCACTTTTGTCCACTTCAAACATACACGACCTTCTGCATGCACACACACACTCACATTCATGCATCAAGGAGAAGGAAAACATAATATAGACCCCATAAGATATCGAAAGGGAGGAGTGGATGCTTAACCCTTCTTACTTTGTAAATAGTCTTCAAGCCCAGATCTCATTTGGTTTCACATGCATTTGTTGTATCCAGCTATCTTTTTTTAGGTCACTCTTTCTTTTGTCTATTTTTAATAAAAATAGGTTGTTGAATATAATCTCCATACATTAACACACATAAGAGGCTGATGAAGACCATTTATGTCCTTTGTGCCCTCGAGTTCCACGTGGCAAACCACATTCTTTTACGTGAGGTTCGCCGCTCTGTGCGCGCCATCGGATTTGGGATGGACATAATAGGTTTTAATAAGGACTAAGACATGATTTATATATACAATAATGATACATGCCATGATGCCACTCCCTTTCATTCTTCTTCTCTACTTCAACCTATATTAGTGATAGCAGCTCTAGTATAGGAAAAAAACTGCATGGCCTTCAAGGCCTCGGTATCCACCAATCTTGATTAGGAATGATTATCCAACACATAATCCTACGTGCTATCATATTTAATGCCGAAGATCATAAAGCATTTGTAAACCTAAAGTCTACTTTAGTTTCATTGAGTTGAGAATCTTTTAGAAATAAAAGGAGTACAATTGGGCTTTGTGAATTTGAATATGCCTCTAAAGGTGTTTAAATAGCTTTGTTGCGAAAGGGATCCATTCAAAAATATTTCCAAGACGAAGGTCCTCATTCAAATGGGGCAGCCCTCATTCGAGCTAGAACATTCAATTGAGAGTCCTTTGATGGACAAAATTTGTGGTTAATGGTCATTTTTTATAGTTGGTGGGCCTTAGTTTTAAATAGTCTGCCATCGAGGGTGACCTAGTTTGAACGAGATCTCTCAATGATGACCTGTGAAAAAATATGTAAAAATATATTTTAACCTTTTCTGAATGTGGTTTTAATCAAATTTCAGTCCCATCCCATCTAATAAATTAAAATAAAATACAATGAATTACTAAACTTAAAATTTACCATTATCAAACCTTTTATATGCAATGAAGTTATCCGATTCAGTTCGATAATCTCATTCACGATTCTTTGTCTAATTATCTTTGTACGATGCATAATTAAAACTCAATAGACTATGTATAAAGATAATATAACTCAAAAGGTTTGTTATGGAATTAAGATAACATAAAACTAAAACCGAAAGGCAGTGTAAAAAATGTCCTAATAGATTGTAAGATTCTTTCTTTTTATACTCAATTTTCTTAAAGTATTTTAGGGGATTCATGGTGTATCACAACATCACTACAACTCTTGGGAATGTTTGTATCCTCAAAATCTCTTCCATTATCACTACAGGCTCGCATGATATTACAACATTTCTCATTTTGGAGTTGTTTGCATTTGGGAATAAATTAGTGTAATGCCCCAACTCGGATTTAAGGGTTGATAAAAGATTAACCCGATCCGGTTTGCGCGTTAATTGTGAAGTGCAATGAAAATCCTAAATAATGTTCCTAATCCTGTTTTATTATTATTATTTAATGTTACACTTATTAGCATGCGAGTTAAATTTACAATCACTACGTGATATGACCGAGGGAAGTTCCATAAGGCCAAGTAAATAGAGCTACTAATGTAAATGCAAGTAAATACTTACCTGTATAATGCGGTCAAAATACGAAATGGCGAGCAACCGCCGTAAAAAAGGAGGGATTGAGCTGAATGCACAGTGGGAACTATACAAATGCAACATAGAAATGAATGGAAAAAAAGAATACTCACACGCTAGACTACATTCATGTGAAAGTACGTATGTATCTACATACATACCTTTGAAAATACATATCCCAATGTATTAAACCGTTTTATTCCAAAAACGTCATTTAACACGTTTATTCTCCTTGTCTTTACAAAAACCATTTTGTATCATTATGCTTAAAAACTAGCATTCCTTCCCATTAACGCACACGGTTAAACAATTAGTAATTGTTGGTAAAATATTTTTATTTACTTTCAAACTTTTATTAACTCACGACAGAGTTACTTAACCTTATTATAGGGCTTCCATTCAACACACGCACACACCGTGTTTAAAAAAATACTCATTTTCCTTTGAAAGCCTCATATAACACACACTTGTGTTCATTATGACTTAAAGCTCATTAGGTAGCTTAAACATCATTAAGTCATCTTGTTTAACCATCCCATGTTACCACATGAACATTAAACATTTAATGCGTTATTCTTGCATTAATAAATCAATGAATCAATACCATTTATTTATGCCTCTTTCATGAATATTCAATTCGTTACATAGCATTTTCTTTAGGAATTCCGTCGACACACACACCCATCACAACACACGCACACCCACGGTTTCACGGAATTTCACCGTCCGATACCGAGCGCCAAGTAAATTGCAGTTGGTTTGGGGTCTTTCACCACTAGGGATAGCATAGCCCTGCTTAATTATTTAACTCGGCATCATCCAATATCATTATCGCGCCAATGTGTTCGACATTTTCATATTGTCCACATTAATTTGCCTTTTTCGTGCCGAAGCCAAAGCCTTGGACTTAACCGTCCATTTTTCCATTATTCATTTAGGAAAAGTCATTATATTCCATTAAAGTCCCTTTTTTCACATATGTTGATTTTACACCAAAAATCAGTCCTATTTAAGGATTCATTTTATTCTTTCTATATACGTGTCAAAACACTCTTTAGCATTTTTTATTTCCTAAAAATGTTACACTCTAAGTAAATTACCAATTTACATCAAAATACATAACTTCATAACTTATAATCAAGTGTTATTTAAAAAAAAATACCCTTTAATACGTGGGCATTTTAGTCACTAAGACACTTTTTAAACTTCTAACTTTGTCGAAAATCACATTTTTTGCACATTACTTCCTTTAATATATAAAATTATACTTTTCACATATTAAAGTCTACATACTTTATTTATGAGTCCAGAAATTTTGGAAAAATCGGAAAATCGGAAAATCGGAAAATCGGAAATTCACAAAATATATTAAAAATCCAAAAATTTTGAAAATTCCAAAATTTAAAAAAAACAAATTATGGACTTTCGATTACTCGAAATTCTCATTTTAAAAAATACAAAGAAAATGGCTTAACCCAACATGAAAATGCATGAGGATTTGGCCCATTTTTTCATTTGTGTAGAAGTTAGGAGGATACTCTCCTTTTATAGAGCATATTTTGGAGCCCTCTCCCTCTCCCAACCGATGTGGGATATGGAAAACTTTAAAAAAATTGAAAAACAAATCGAAAGAATCTGAAATCGGAAAATAATTTCGAAAAAATCAGAAATATTTCGGAAAAATCGGATCGGAATAGTTTCAGAAAAATTGAAAATTCATAATTATTTTCGATTTTTGATCCGATTTTTTTGAAAAAATAAAAAATTGGAAAACTAAATTTTATTGCAAATTCGAAAAAAATGGAATCGGAAATCGAAAAAATCAGAAAATTCAGAAAAAAATACAGCCCTAGTTTTAATACTAAAAACCCATTTTAGTCAACATTTACACATTTGACACTTTGCATTTCAAATTTAGTGTTACACGTTTTAATTATGACTTTTTACACAAAGACCCATACTTAGTCATTTTATTCACACTTAGTCTTCTACACTTTCGTTCTTTACATTTTCACCCAAATTTTGCAACAAGAATACACTTTCACATATTTACACTTTTAACCCCAAAACTTAGTTTAACAAACTAAATAGTAAACTTTGTAAATGAAACTCCATTTGCTCATTTCATAATGATTCATCAACATTAAAATCACTATATTAATCTCATAAAAATTCATATACATACCAAGTGTTCTTCACATCAAAGAAATCATTTATTCACCTTAAAACATGAGTTTAAAACATGTCATTTCATAAAATGTTTGTGAATAGTGG
This sequence comes from Sambucus nigra, assembly GCA_949130495.1. NCBI lineage: Eukaryota > Viridiplantae > Streptophyta > Magnoliopsida > Dipsacales > Adoxaceae > Sambucus > Sambucus nigra. The sequence continues at coordinate 459,305,799 of OX422216.1, read as the reverse complement.
GCTGAAAATTATCCATCTTTAAAACCCATTCAATCATTCATTTTAAGTGCCAATTTTCATAGAAAATAGTAAGAATGATACTAATAATTCTATTAGTATATATAAAACCTTAATCAATATATTTTAAGCTCTAAATATGTAGAAAAATCAAGCTAAACATGGGTTTACTATAAGACCCATTTCAAAGATAGAAAATCCCATTTTCTTCTAAACTATATCTTTAAATCATGTAGTATTCAATCTTTAATCACGGATGGTTATTTCTAGACACCTAATATCAACAAGATGCAAAATACTCATACTAATATCATCATTAACTTAAATTAGTAAGAGATAAGTATTTCTCACCTCAAAATGTTCTCAAATAATGGTAGAGAAGGTGGGTGACTCCCCCACCTCCAAAGGTGGCCCTAAAGGAAGTCACAAAAGCTAAATTTTCAATATCCCAAATTAATCTTCAAGATCCATGAACTACTTCTTTCTTCATCCATGAGAAACTCCTTTCAAAAACTCCCAACAAGACTTCCTTTGAGACTCCAAGAACTCCTCCCAAAACCTCCTATGAGTTGTCCCAACTTTGAGAGGTGTTTCAATGAGTTTGGGGTCCCCCAAAGTGGTATTTTAATAGTGAAAAAGGGGTGTCAAAGAAAGAACACGAATTTGGAAGGAATAACAACTCTTACAAGATCTAGAAGAGAGAGAGATAATCTGAAAATGTTTGAGAGTTTTTCTTCCAAGTATGTCCCTCCCATTTCTCTTATAATGCAATTATGGAAGCTTTCCACCATTGACCAACAAACCCAAGGTTTTGAATGCCCAAATGGGTGAAATTTGGTTCTCCAAGGTCTGCATAGTATGTCTTCAAAGAGACTACACATACACTAAACATGTGACCCCAAAAACTCATTTGAAAATAGCCCAAAAATACTCACAAAGGCTAATTTGCATCACTTTTGGTATAAGCCCAAATTTTTTCTTTTTGAAACTTTTAAATTAAGAATCATATTCATTGCATTTTTTTTAACTAAAAAGTCATATTTACAATAGTCGTTTGGACTCCAAGATTATCCAATAAAATACGTGCGAGAATCGGGACCTCCATGCAAAACATATTTTTTTTTCTATTTTTCTTCGCATGGTAATATTATTTATATTTTTATGAGTCTAAATATATGGTAGAAATATCTTTTTGACTTTCCAATTTTCCTAAACAATTTACGCAAGTTCGCGTCCTACACGACGCGTTTTGACAAAAATCTGCCTAACATGTGTCTAAATGATTTTTTCGAAGACGGATTAGAAAAGAAAGTTGTTAATAATAAAATCTTAAGTCGATCTGAAGATTTTCATAATTTTCTGAGTACTTTTAGTTTTTTGACAATATATATATATATATATATATATATATATATATATATATATATATATATATATTGACTTTTGACCCCATGGTATTTTTATATGTATTTTTTGGACCTTATAAAAGTGGTCATTTTGATATTTAGGACCACGATGCGTGCTACAAAAATCGTGCAAAGTTACCTATCATGCGTCGCGTACCGCCCAAATTTTCATATTATTAACCATAACCGTGTCACAATCATTCATTAGTATTTTTGCGTCAAACCTAACGAACATACTTACTAGAATTTTTAGAACTTAAATACGCATCCAAGCGAACTAGGCAACCTGGAGATTTTTCTCCTTAATTACTTTTCCTAATGCGCCACTTTTTGTGACATTTGGCGTAATCCCCTTGTATATTTCTTCATCAAATTTTTCTTTGAATATAATATTTTGATTATCATTAAATACTTATGTTCCAGGATGGGGTATTACATTTAGTCTATTTCATCGGATGTACTACACATAAATCGTACAGAAGTGAAACTAGAAAAATTCTCTATAATCAGAAGTACATATAGTTTACCACATATGTTGTCCACACTCATTGGACTCATAAAATTTTGTGTAAGACCTAGAAGACACTAGAGGTATACATCACATTCAACTTCTTATGTGGATTTTGGATCCTCCATATCTTACCTAGCACTATTGTAAAGAACTTTACGATGTATTGATAGTATTGCGATTCTCAATAGTTTTGTACACATCAAAATGCATTTTCCTTTAAGATCAACAACTTCAAATTCGGTCATAGTAAAAATAACGTTGTGAAAATCGTCACATTTGGCTCCAATCCATCCACCCAAAAGATGTTATCTATCCTGAAAATCCCTATTATATCAACGATACCGTTTTCTATGACCATAGACTTACTCCCATCCTCATATGTTAATGTACTGGTTTTGTATTCAACTAACATAGAAAATAATCTATTATCGTTCATGTTAACATTCGTCTTCAAAATAACATTATGAAGGATTTTATGCAATTGAAGTTGTTTATAATGACAAGATTTTTAACATCATTCTTTTTAGCCCCCAAACCATTCCAATGACATTAGTCTTTACATTGTTGACAAAATTATTTGAAATTTATTTAATATTTTATAAATATTTTTAATGTATGTCAAAATATTTCTCAATATTTCTGGCAATGAATTGAAATAATGCTTAAATAAAAGAAGATAAAACACTTTAGTGTGTCCATCCGAGATTGGGTGTGACCTGATGGAAGGACTCGCGTAAAGATAATGTCAAGGAAGAAATTCTTTTTCCGCCACTCAAACAATGGTAGCGGGCTCCCACAGACATAAGCAGCCATCATGAAAAGCGATAAAATTGTAGAGAATTGAGTCGCCATACTATCCCTCTCCAAAGAAACGGCATCAAAAGACTAATTGATGCATACGAAACCAAATAAATCACTGGTCTGGGGAGTAAGTTACAGAATGGGAAGGTGTTAGGCACACATTTCGCCCTATTGGTCTCTCATGGGCTTTAAATATATTCTTTTTTTTCCTCCTAAAATGTGTAGTGTATGTAGGGTGGACAATGTATATAGGCATAAAAAATGCGTAAGGAGTGAATTCATCGTGTTTGCATCATGAGAAAGACGGTAACGAATCATTCGAAGGAGTGTATGTATATATATATATATATATATATATAATATTAGTGGTACACCAGATCGTGACTCACTATGACTAAATGAGTAAGTATGTCTAACATGACTGCTAAAAGTAGACAAAAATATGTATGAAAATATTTGTGAAAATGTAATGAATAAAATGTGAAAAATAAGGAATAAAAGGACTCGAATCTCGATAAAAACCCGAGATGCCTACGTAGCTGGAACCGACATCAAAGTCCATGTGGTTCCAATCAACATAGTGGTGGTATTTAACCCATAAGTTGATACTATAGTTTTCTATTGTTTATGTAAAAACGTGAACAAGTGGTGAAAGTATGAAGAAGTAGAAGAAAATTTTAATTTACTTTTTATGTATTAAACCCTCTTTTGGGGTTTTGAGTTTTATGAAAATAGGTATGTGAGTATATAGGTAATAAAAAGGTGATTAGAAGTGATAAAATATATATTAAATGAAAAGATATGGTAAAACTAGTTAGGTTTAAGAAACGACACTAAGCTAGTGAGATTGAATGGATATAATGTAGACTTTCTAAGTAACTTGAAGTTTGATTGAGGAGAAATGTAGGTTGATTTTGATTTGTGATGTGATGGTGGTGAAAGGTTATGTGAGAGTGAGGTAATGGAATTTTGGAGAGAATGTTTGAAATTGGATATTTTGAAATTCTACGCATTGATTTTGAGGCAAAAGTTCTAAGGTTTTGAAAAAAGGTCCTGAACAATGAGGTTAAGGATTCCTCAAATAGGAAACTTTGAAGCCTGGGGGGTCTTCCAATTGTCATAATTCTCAACCTACATATTGTCATATTTTCTAGATTTAGAGGCCAAGTAGATTACTCTCTCCCTATACTCATAGGTGAGGGCCAAGGTCAATTCTGAGGGCCAAGGTCAGTTATGAGTATCTAAAGAGTATATGAGTCCAATTCAAAAGATAACGACCAATTCTGAGGGCCAAGGTCAATTTTGAGGGTTGAAAGGGTGTATGCGACCAATTCAGAGGATTGCGGGCAATATAAGGGACAAGGTAAATTCTAAGGATATAAAGAGTGTAGGGGACTGATACAGAGGATCACGACCAATTATGAGGGAAAAGGATAATTCTATTGACCTAAAGAGTGAAGAGGTCAATTTTGTGGACTTACAGGATGAATATGTCAATCCTCCACACCTAAAGGATGATGAGGTCAAGTCTACAAACATAAATGATGAATAGGTCAATTCTTAAGACCTAGAGGATGAATAGGTCAATTCTGCATTCCTAAAGTTTTTTGGGATGGAAGTGCCATGTATTGGGAATTTTCTAGGAAGTTTGAGATTTTTTCGAAAGATTTTGTAATTTTTGAGATTCTTAGATATTTTTTAGAATTGAGGATTTTCATTGTAAATTGTGTAACTTAACTTTTCTAGAAATTTCTAAAATTTTTGAGAATTATTTTTTTGAATTTTTCTAAGGAGCTTTTAGGTGATTTTTCACGAAAAAAATGTTATTTCGATAAAATTTGAGATTTTAGATTTTTTGGGATTATTTTCTACAATTGTTTTGGATTTTTATGATTTTTGTAATGAAACTAGAAGGAGGGTTGATTGGCATAAGCTAGGAGGTGCTTATAGGCAGAGGCATGGAATTCTGAGGGGTTGTGGTGATTCTTAAGAGACACTGCTAATTGGCACACCCATGGGGAAGCATATCCCTTAACCTCCTTATAAAAAGGGGGCTGAGGTGGTCCATTCTTTGCACTCTCAAATGATATCTCTTCTCTTTCTCTCTCTAGAAAGAAAGAAGTTTCAAGCAAAATTTTTTGAAGATTTTTCGTGGAAAGAATGGCCAACAACCCTTCTTTTAGACTAATGATTGGGCTAGCATTGAGTGGAGACACGTTGGAGTGATGGCGATAGGGATTAATAATGCATACCATGATTTCAAAGTGGTGGATGATGAGAGAATTCTACTGTGAAAGCCCAAGTTGCATTAATTTGTGAGGGTGAGAAACCTAGATGGCTATGTGAGTGTTTGAATTTTTTATTTTTATTTGGGTTTTAATTGTGATTTTGAATTTTTATTTTTGAATTCATTTTTCCCTTGGGGATTGATGCTTTCTTATTTTGATTTTTTACAAACTGACCTTGCTAAGACAAGCATCCGTTCTCATGGCACAATGGGTATAAACAATGTGTGTGAGAAACTCCTCATGGAGGTACGCCTCGTGGTGGGCGCCACTAGGTTTTGTCCTTTTATGGTATCTTTGGATGACACATCGTGATTGATGACAAACTTGTGTGGTCAGGGTAAGAGGTGATGTGACACCACTCACACCTTTCACTTGGGTGTGGATGAGATGACTTTTACTCCAATTAATGTGCATTAGCGGACGGGGTTAGAGTGTGAAAGGTTAAGGGTAGAGGTGAACTGGTCTCTTCACCTAATTGAGGAGGAGGTTTAAGCAGCGTTAGGGGATTTTGGGAGGATGGCTCCGAAGATTCAGTGAAATTGTCGGTGCTCAAGAACACATTGTCGACGTAGCAGATGGGCGACATGTGTGGTATGTGACATGCATGTTTATCTTGATTTTGTTGGAGGTATTCAGGGTGGCAACAAGCGGAGATGTCTTCCATTTGTGGGTTTTTCCATTCCATCGGACCGTCTCGGAGATCCAAGCATACGACTAGGGCAGCTTGACGTTGTCATTTCTTAACGCTTCCCTTGATATCTTTAGCCGATGTTGTTAGTAAACTTTTATTGGGCTCACGTATGTTCTCAAGGTAACATTGAAATATTGCCTTTTTATTTTTTATTTTTTATTTTTTATTTTTAATTTTTAATTTTTAATTTTTCTTTTTGTTATTCATTTTTCGATATTTTTTATTATTTTATTCAAAAATTTATGTTTTCTTCTCAGGCACATTTTTTATGACGTGATTGGGCACAACATGGGTTTAATTCATCTCAAAGCTCAGGAGGGGAGAGAGTGGCTGATGATGCTCAAGTGATGAAAGATAAGCAAGTTATCAAAGGACTTTCCTCTCTTTAAGGATATGAGCTCTAGGCTGAATGCCCTTACAAGCGACGAAGTTTAGTTTTATTGTTCTTTGGGGATTTTGTGTATTTTTTTTTCATCCTTGTTTTGGATATTGATGGTGTTGACTGTTATTTGGTGGCAGTTGTTATTCTACACTTGAGGTCAGTCCTCGGGGATGATGGGGTCTACGGGCATTCAAGCCTAGATGCCACGGTTTCTAGCACATGATTTTGGGTACGCCTGGTACCTAGGTTAGGGGTTTGTCATTCAGGTGATGGAGAGCGAGGTGGAGGTCACACTGTCGGTCCCTCCTAAGCATATGGGGAAGATGTCTGACAAGGCGAGGGTGGCGGCGATGGAGGTGGAGTACTATGCACTTCACACAGATGTAATGGAGGGGCACAAATACATGGAATTCGTATCCACTTGGTTGATGCCGCCTTCAATATACGACATGGAGGGTGTGCCTCCACTATTGGCAGGATCTAGGGGTGGCCGCAGTGCATCAGGCCCTTCGACGCAAGCATCTGGGAGTGGTGCGATAATGGAAGTGACGGAAGCTTCTATACCTCGACACTAATCCATTCCTTCTTGCTACATATATCTATGTGGGCCCCCCATATTTTTGGTTCCCCATCATCCTCACATGAAGATCAATGGTTTCCTTCATTTTCCAAAGGGGGATATTCAAAGGAAGGTATATTTCTTTATTTTTCACTTTATGTACCTTTAATTCTGAGTTCCTTTGACTCATTCCTCTGTTTATTGTCTCTTCTTGCACACTGTAGTGGTGTAGTCATCCTTTGTGAGGGATGTCCAGGACTGGATGGCCTCCATGTCTTAGAATGTGTAGACGAAGGCTCGATCTTGCATGGAACCTTTGGCAACTATTGATGATCATGTAGCGAAGGTGGGACCAGGGAGTGGGGGTCTACTGCATGCCATCATGAGAATCACATTCGTTGAGACCCTTGAGATGGTGGTTTAGAGTTTTAGGCTTAGGTTTGGAAAGCTTGGGCTGCGTCCTGACAATTTTGATATTTTTTACTTCTTTTTCTTCTTTTTTCCTTTATTCTTGAAAAATGTAAAAGAAATGACACACACACACACACATACACTGTGTTTGTGTGTGTGTGTGTGTGTGATGCCTTTTTCATTTTTGTCTAATCTTGAATTAATGATTTAATTTACATGCACTTTTTAATTTTCCACTGGGGTACTATTTGGATGAAAAGTAAGAAAAAATAATAAAAATTTTAAATGAGAAATATTAAGTAAAAAATTGCCCGCGATACTTTCTGTAAAACATCAGTTTTTAGAAAGAATTTATTTGAAAATGAGGTGGATAAAAGAGGAAAATGAGAATCTTTCCAAAATGAGGTGAATACCCTTTGGCTTGCCAATCAGCCATACCAGTTTAGTGCAGTTTCATTTCATCCATGATTGTCCTCTTCCTGCATCATTAGTACTTAGGACATGTTATTTCTGCATCACATTCATTATTTGGTCTTCTTATGGGTAGTTTCAGTTATAAAAGGGGGACTTTGGGTGGATTTCAAGACCACACCTCAACTATTCTTCTCCTTTATTTCAAAGAGCTTATCTATTCTTCTAAAATGGCTATCCCCATGAATGGGTCTTTTTCACATTATGTTGAAGGGTTTGAGGCCATGTTCTTGTATAATTTCAACTACGATGCATTCAGTTTGCACACGGCCACCTTGTGGCATTGTTGCTGAATTGAATGGAACTTTCTTGGAGGCTGCTTTGTAGTTATGTTACCCCGAAGACCATATGTTTCTCTTTTTCTTGGAGGAGGTGTGTCCCACCTATGAGGAATTTTCTTCCATCCTCGGTTTTTACTCTCGAGTTTCTACAACTATGTCTGACCTTTATCGTTCTTCTCGGGTATCTTTAGCTAAATTACTAAAAATTTCTTGTTCTGCTACCAACCCACTAGTGTGTGGAGGCGTCATCAATCTAACTACAGTGCTGAACTTTATGGATTAGATGAATTATAAGAATAATCTTTTTACTATGTGGTGGCCTTGTGATTGACTTCTATAATGCTCCTAGTGATAGGCAATCTGAGTATGGACTCCCAGGTAGCTATCATGGTTTTGTGGATGAATTATGACTGCAACCCTACTACGACTATATTGGCGGAGACATCGAACGTTCCTAACGGTTAGAACAAAGGTCGACCCTCTTTCTTGAGAAGTAGCCCTATAATGATATTCATGTGGTTGTTAGAAAGGCTTCATTTGATGGATCCTCCTGAATATCCCCTAACTAGCGTCCCTGATTTCTTAGCATGAAATTTCCACAGTTTCGTCCCGTTTATGGAGAATTAGGTCGATTGTATTATTAATAATGTCGTTAAACATATCCTTTTGTTTTTTCGTGGTGGGGCGAGTTGCAACCCATTTTGCAGTTAGATGACTACCGTATGTTCAACTGGCAGGTCTCCACTAGTTTTCTTTCTACTTATCTTGGAAACTTTTGCATCAAATGGGTGAGGAATAAATCGTTCCTCCGTGTATAACCAATTTTTTTCTTATTGAGGGCCTAACTTTGGGGCCTCTATGGAAGATCCGCAGGCCGTCCACCCATCCATCCCAATCTGAGGGGAAAATTATTATGGTATCCACGGATTATTTGAAGTTAATATGGGAGGATTTGGTCCTGAAGATTAGTGCTAAGGAAATTGGGCATAAGTGGCATGTGATGTATAAGGCTATAGAGGGAGGCATGGTAGTACCATCTAACCTTTTCAAGGCATACCGCCTCCTAGACGTATAAGTGCTTGTTTCACATTTTCACCCTTCGATGGAATGTTTTTATGCTTAAGTCTAATTTTTTGCAAATTTACGTCGTACACTCAAACCGGGAGCCCCGTGACTACGCGGTAGGTTCCTAGGGGTCACATTGGTCCCGTGCGAGGTGTTTGTGACTCTTATCGGACTGTTTTGTGGCTGTTTATGTTTTCACCCTTCGATGGCATATTTTTATGCTTAAGTGTAATTTTGTGCAAATTTACGTCGTACACTCAAATCGCGAGCCACGTGACTACGCGGTCGGATCCTACGAGTCACATTGGTCCCGTGTGAGGTGTTCGTGACTCTTACTGGACCGTTTGTGGATGTTTTAGATTTTCACCCTTCGATGGCATATTTTTATGCTTAAATCTAATTTTGAGCAAATTTACGTCGTACCCTCAAACTGGGAGGCCCGTGACTACGCGGTCGGTTCCAATGGGTCACATTGGTCCCGTGTGAGGTGTTCATGACTCTTACAGGATCGTTTTGTGTTTGTTTTACGTTTTCACCCTTCGATGGCATGTTTTTATGCTTAAATCAATTTTTTTACAAATTTACGTCGTACACTCAAATCGGGAGCCCCGTGACTACGAGGTCGGTTCTAACGAGTCACATTGGTCCCGTGCGAGGTGTTCGTGACTCTTACAGGACCGTGCTATATATAACTGTTAAGGCCTTATTAGGCACACACAACACACGACATGCGCACACTGCTAAACGAAGATTTTACTTTGGTAAAGATGCAATACATAGAAAATCTTCTATCATCAGTATAAGGTGAGTGGTCATATCCAATTCAAGACCGCATAACTTTTAATTAATGTTTTAAAATTTATATTGCTCACCACATTAAAACAACCAATCAGATCATACTATTTATACTTTACTTTCAATATTCTTAGACGACAAACAACCCCTTGCAAAAATTCTATTAAAACTATAATTAAAAAGCAATGTATTGTACATATCTTCTAAACATTAAAAAATTCTTGAACAGAAACATAAATCTATACATCATTCAAATTTCAAACCAATTATGTCAAATTAAAAAATAAAATGATGGGTTAGTTAACAAGTTACCAGCAAGTTGCAACCGAGAGAGGAAAATTGGAGATGGAGCCGGAGAGGTCAACCAGAAGCCGATCTCAAGCTTGCACGCTATTAAATTATAACTGTTAACAAAAAAATGACTCATTACAAACATATAACTGAATATTGTAATGAAATCTGAATGAAATATATTGAAATGAAATCAAAAATTAAAAATATCTTATAATGCTTATTTATAAAAGAAATCATAAATCAGTGGAAAGAAATAAGTGAAAAGAAAAATATTCAACAATAAATAATTAATTAAAATTTCAGCAACCATAATTATTTAAAATTTCATAAGAACTAAGCCCATCTCCAGTCATTTCATTTCCAAATCAATTTCTATCCCACATGTCGGGCACCTCCTCGAAATTTATATCCTTACGTGGCAACATTTTTACAACAATGGAAAAGTACAAAAATAATATATCTCCAACAGTTTACTCTCATTTGACAGTTTCTACCCACTTTCTACAACTAAAAAAGAAACGTGGGTTATGTGGGCAGCTGTCTGGTCCATGTTAGATTCTCTAACTGTTCCACCATTTCTACATCTAGAAATGGTGATTAACAACAACAAAACTAAACAAAAAACTAAAAACTAATAATTAAGAACAAAACTAAACTAAAAATTAAAATTTCAGCATTTCTCTAACTGCTCCACCATTTCATGAGAACTAATAATTAAAATTAAATTTCAGCAAACAATAAACTAAAAATTTAAGATAAAATTAACAACAACAAAACTAAACTAATTAACTAATCTATTGAAAAAGTTAACAAAAAAAATACCGTGAGTCCATGTGCAAGGATTAACACATGGGGCGGCGTTGGCGGGAGGGAAGCTGGGGCGGCGCCGGAGGGAGGAAAGAGGAGATCAGGGGCCGACGGTGGGAGGGAGAGAATAGGAGATCCGCTCAGGTCGGGACAGGGGCGCAGGTCGGGGGCGACGGGAGTGACGTGAGGGAGAGTAGAGATGAGACGAGAGAGAAGAAAAGAGGGGGTTTTTGAGAGTTGAGAGTTAAGGGCATTTTTTTCTTTTAACACATAATAAAAACAAGTAAAAAATGAAATAAAAGACTTTTTGCATCATAATTTTCTTTGTTGCCAAAAGTAGGATATTTTTCTCAACACAGTCCTATGTTGCCAAAAGTGAGGTCATTTTTAGCAACAAATAAATATGATGCTAAAAGTTAAAAAAATTCCCCCTTTTATTTTGCTAGCTTCCCGCTTGAAATTTTGACCTTTGGCAACAAGTTTTATTTTATGTTGCCAAAAGTACAATGTAATATCGTCTTTTGGCAACATAATTAAGATTTTGTTGCCAAAAGGGTATCTTTGGCAACAAAAATAGCTTATGCTGCTAAATATTGTTGCTAATGGTGCAAATTCTTGTAGTGTATGCATTAGCAACATGTGAAAAATAACTAAGTATACAAGGGAAGTATAGTGACTAAATACGTACAAGTATCACGAAGCATGGATTATGTACTAAGGGAGAAAGCATGGTGATATATACAAGGTGTGAAACATGTTGACATACTCAAGTGAAATGGACGGAGTGAGAGTAACATGGTGATATGTACAGGTGTAAATAAAGTGGAAGTGTGTTCAAGTGACATGGGATATATACAAGTGATGTGAAGCATGTGAAGTGAAGAATAATCATGTATATAAAAGTGGGAAAAAAGCATGGATATCTACAAATAACATGAAGTGGGTGAATCATGTCAATGATATATGAAAGTGATTATGAAGTATGAGATATAAAGAAGTGAGGAAAATGAGAAGCATGTGATAGAAAAGATGGTACATACTTGTGATGAGAAAATGAGAACGATGGTGAAACATATATATATATATATATATATATATATAATATACAAGTGAAAATATATATATACACATTTAGAAAAATAAAGAGAAGGAGAAAAGGAAAATATAGCCAATGTAAAATAGAATCTAGTCCTCTAAAAATTAATCTCCCCAATGGAGTCACCATTTTGGCCATTCGGGATCAGGTGCACCCCAAAGAAAGGACTCGCTTAAAGATGTGGTCAATAAAGAAAATTCCCTTTTCGCAACTCGCCCGATGTTCGTGGGCTCCCAAAGACATAATAGGACGTAGTGAAAAGGTGTAAAAATGTAGAAAATGGAGTCACCAACATATTTTTGTTCAAAATAGGAAAAAGACGTGGCCATCTCCAAAGATACGGCATCAAAAGACTAACTAATGCATATAAAAATAGTAGATCACAGGTTTACGGACTAAGTTGCAGAATGGGAAGGTCTTAGGCACTCATTCCGCCCTTTAGGTCTCTCATGGGCTATAAAAATATTCTCCCTTTTCTTTTAAAATGTGTATAGTGTATGTAGGGTGGAAAGTGTATATATGCATGAAAAGTGCATAAGGACCAAACTCATCATGTCTACATCATGAGAAAGATAGGAATAAATTATTTGAAGGAGTGTGGCTTAATAAGTATGCGTTCCTAACAGGACCACTAAAAGTACACAAAAAACGTATTGAAAAACTATCGAAAAATTAATGAGTAAAATGCTCAAAAAAAGGAATAATAGGACTCGAATCTTGAGGAAAACCGAGGATGCTTACATAGCCAGAATTTGCATCAAAGTCCACATAGTTCAAATCAACATAGGGGTAAAGTTTAACCCATAAGACCAAAACTATAATTTTATATTTTTATTTTGTGGAAAAATGTGCAAAAGTGGTGAAGATGTGAAGAAATGGAAGAAAACTCTAATTTGGGATTTACGGATTAACCCTCTTTTGAGGTTTTTGACTTTTATAAAAATAGGTTTTGTGAATATATAAGTAATTAAAAAGTTGATTAGAAGTAATAAAAAAGAAAGTAAATGAAAAGGTATGCTAAAACTAGTAAAGTAAAAGAAATGACACTAAGTTAGTAAGCTTGAATGGATGGAATATAGACCTATAAGTAACTTGAAATATGATTTTGGAGAAACATAGTTTGATTTCAATTGGTGATGTGATGGTGGTGAAAGATGAGGTGAGATTGAGGTAATGAAATATTAGATATAATGTTTTAAAAGGGATATTTTGAAAAGCTATGAACTATTTTCAAAGGAAAAAGTCTAAGGTTCTTGAAAAAAGGTCCTGAACAATGATGTTAAGGCTTCCTTAACTAGGAAAATTCGAAGGATAGAGGGTCTGTTGGTTGGCATAGTCCTTGTCTTCCCTATTGACATAGGTTTCAAACTTGGCGACCAAGTAAAGTACACTCGGACTATAGGCATTGGTGAAGGGGTGAATATAGGTAGTCCAAAGATGGATTTTACACAAAAATGAACATAAAATAGAAATCGTCAGTCCAATTTATGCACGACTGGGACTATTGGAAAGAGAATTTATATCTCTAAAAAACGTGTTGAGGTACTCTTGGGTCCGAGATTTAACCAAGATCAAACAGAGCTCAAAGGCATCCAATGACTTCTGGTTTAGGGCTTCAAAGAAAATGGTAACTAAATGTATGATTTGTGCACGGTATGTACCATTGGAAATGGGATTCAGATCCATATGAAAGTGTGTTGATTTAATCTTATATTCCAGAGTTGACAAAAGTCAAACGGAGCTCAAAATGCATCTGGTGATCTTTCGGGTAAAAGGGGTGCTAAATGCGAACAATAAGTCTGATTTGTGCACAGTATGGACCATTAAAAAGGGGATTCAGAGCCCTGTGAAAGTGGGTTAATAAAATCTCGGATACGAGATTTGGCCAAAGTCAAAAGGAAGTCGTGAAGAATTAGGTGACCTCTAGTTTAGGGTTTGAACGAGGACAAGGGGTGCGAGTGTGGACATACCGAGATCCCCTCCCCCCCCCCCCCCCCACAACTCTTTCGGGGGAAAAGAGGGAGGATAAAGGTTCCACGCCTCATCATAAGTTTTGGGGTGATGTACATAGATAGAGTTACCATACTATTTTGTACAAAATAGGCAAAATAATATGTCGTCTCCTCGAGAGAACAACATCAAAGACAAACTGATGCTTGTGAAACCAATTAGTTCAGAGATTCGGGGGCTAAGTTACGGAATAGGAAGGTGTTGGGCACCCATCCCTCCCTTTCGATCACTCATGGGCTTATGTTATTATTTTACTTAATTTGTCTGTGAAGTGTGTGTGTGTGTGTATATAAGTGGAGAGCGAAATCGCTCGACTTACATAATGGAAAAGATGGAGTGAGGTCATCTATAGGAATGTTCACAAAACGATAATTGAAAAATATGATGTGTGCACTTATCGAGATATTGACCGTTATAATAAAATGATAATATGTGTTAGATAAGATGCAAGTATGAATCTCAAGTATCATATATATGAATAACGTGAGGGTAAAATAGGAAAAAGATGAAAATATGAGAATAGGACTCGAGTCTCAAGTTTTAGCCCGAAACACCTGCGTAGCCAATAAAGGAATCAAAGTCCACATAGTTTTCATGCAACAGAAGGGTGGGGTTTATCCCATAGACTCAAACGGGAGTTTATTATGTGTGTGTGTGTAAAAAATATATTTTTAGTTTTGAGAAAATGTGATGAAGAATCCCGTCGAAATTTATAGGTGTAACACTCTTTTTTTATAGAAAATAAATTATGTGCAACATAACTCATAAAGGATTGGATATTAAAATGTGTGATCTAAAGCTAAATTAAGAATTTATATAACTAATGCAAAAATAAAGAAATTTAAAGAGAGAGAAGGAAGTTTGGACCTTCTTTGGAGACATGAAGCTTGACCTTGATCCTTGATGAGCTTCCTTGCAAGTTGGGATGAATGTAGGATAAGAAAAAATGAGATTTTTGCTAAAGTACGTATCAAACTGATGGGAATGAAAGGTGGGGGAGTATTTCACATAAGGAAACATCACTAATTACTGAAGAATGTTGATGAAATCATTAATATTGATGGTTCTAAGGTGCCTTTATAAGTGAGCTCATGATCTCCTTATATAGTTTAGGGGGACAGCCGATTGGCATTGTTCTTGTCCTTCCTATCGACATGTAACCCTAGAAACACTACCGATAGGAAGGGAAATGGACCTGCCAATTGGCAGTCTCGTGAAGATGTTTTGGAAAAATGATCGTAAAATGCAATCCATAAGTCTAAATCGGGCAAGGGGAATACGGTTAGAAAGTTAATTCATAGACCTTTAAGAATCCATTGGGCCACTTCCAGGTCTGGGAGTTAACTTTGGGTCAAATGGGGGTCGAAAGTGCTCATCGGTCCTTTGGACAGAGGATCGTTGGAAGATAATGGATCGTTCGCTCGAACTATAAGTCAAAATAATAAATAAGGCCTACTGTTGGAAAGGTTGTACGAGGTAATTTGATGTTCCATTAAGGTTCGCTCGGTTTGAAGAGTTAACTTTGGTCAAACGGCGCTTGGAAGCGCCTGGTGACCTTTCAAAGTAAGATGGATCATTTGACCGTATCGTAAGACTGATTCACTCATAGGGTGAACCATTGGAAAGGATATTCAATGACCTTAGAAGTTCAATTTAGTCTCGTTCGAGCTGAAGAGTTGACTTTGGTAGGGCACCCGATGGTCTCCAGGTTAGTTTGCGGGAGAAAATGGATTGTTCATTTGAACTATTTTGATATTTTACAGACGACGCAGACTGTTGGAAAAGGGTTCCCGTGCCCTTCAAATATTCGTGATCTTTCACTCTGATAGTGAAATTTGTTTGTGTCAAATCGAGGCTCGGGAGCGCCCGGTGATCTCCAGATTAGTTTTTAGTAATAAAATTGTCTGGTTATCCAAATCGTTATGTCGATTCTTACATGGGGAAGACCATTGGAAAGGGGATTCAGAGACCTTTGAAGATTCATTGAGCTTTCACTCTGACTAGGTAGTTGACCAAAATTAAACGGTGCTCGGGAGTGCCCAATGGTCCCTAGATCGATACTCGGAGTATGATCCATGGTTTTTAGTGAATTATGGAGGTGCTAGGGACCTAAGGAGAGACTTAGGTGGTCTTAGAATATGGTGCTTATATATCCCCTTGATAGGTATGCTTGGATAAAGTGAATGTCGACGAATAGACACCACATGATATTTTGGGAAATAAGTCAATTTTGTCAACCAAAGTAATGAGGATGACCGCTTATGAGGGTCGAGGTCAAATATGAGGACCTAGGGTAATGGTGGGGATGGTCAATTCTGAGGAGCTTAAGTAAGGGAAACTAATTCTAAGGGCCGAGGTCAATTCCGAGGACCTTAAGTAAGAGAGACCAATTTTGAGGGTCGAGGTCAATTCTGAGGACCTTAAGTAGGAATGACCGATTCTGAGGGTTGAGGTCAATTATGAGGACCTTAAGTGAGGGCGACTAATTCTAATGGTCGAGGTAATTTCTAAAGACCTTAAATGGGGCTGACTAATTTCGAAGGTCGAGGAAAATTCTGAGGACCTTAAAGTCGGAGTGACCAATTTTGAGGGTCGAGGTCAATTCTGAGGACCTTAAGTAGGAGCAACCAATTTTGAGGGTCATGGTTAATTCTAAGGACCTTAAATAGGAGCGATACATTATTAGGGTCAAGGTCAATTCTGTGGACCTTAAGTTAGAGCGACCAATTTTGAGGGTCGAGGTCAATTCTGAGGACCTTAAGTTGGGGTTTAGTTTTCGAGGAGTCTTTGTTTTACCCTTTTAAGACTTTATTAGGGAAGAGACATCTATTTGGGGGTTATGTCCTTTTGAGAAGAGATAGATTTTGTGGGGGAACTGAAATTATGCTCGGGAAACAGTTGTTGACTTGAGATTTGGGATTACTCTAGGGAATGTGTTTATTTCTTGAGGTTTTAGGATTCCATTGGGGAATGTGTTTTTTAAAGATGCCAGTAGGGAGAGGTGTCTGGTTAGGTCTTCTAGCTCTGCTTGGGGAAATTGAAAATTTTTGGGAAAAAGTTTAATTCGGGAATTCCTGTTGGTTAGGATATTATGTAGCTCTATTGAGGAAGCATTTGATTTCTGCTCAGGATGAGGTTTTAGGATTCCGCTGGGGAGTTGCAATGAGCTTTCAGCATGCGGGGGCACTGATTTTTAGGGTTTAAGTTGGGGATAAAACGTGGTATTAATATAGATGGGGATTTGGGATCTTAAAAATGGTTTTCTTGGTAAAGAAATGTTCTAATATTCTTTTGACAATTTTACGAGAAATTTTTGGGATTTTCTGGCATTTTCTAAGATTGTTTGCATAGAATTTTAGGGTACTGTCAATCGAAGGGTGGTAGGAATTACCAATCAGTAGTTGAGTGGTCTTCTGGGTTACCTTGGTAAGGGGAATAAGAAGGTACCAATCGGTGGGTGTCAGGTAGCTACCGATCCGCATGCCCCTTAGCCTCTTATAAAAAGGGGGTGAATCATCTTCATTTCTCATAGTTTCTAGCTTTCCTATATTCTGCTTCTCTCTTTTACAATCTTCTACTATGTTCTTTCCTCTTTCGAGACTTGAAAATGGATTATTTCTCAAGTGGCTAGACCCACAATGCCTCTGGCTTTGTGCAATGAGAACGCTTTCAACTTGTTCGAACCTGTGACAATGTTCAGACTCTTCTGCATGATCCTTCGAACCACCGATCATCTAGGGTGAGGAAACCTAATGGCGATGTAAGTACCTCTGGACTCGTGGCATTTTTTTCTTCTTCGCATTTTCTTATTTCTTTGAATATTGACAAAAGGTTTCTTTCTTATTCTAGCACACTGACATAGCTATTATGAACTTTCTTTCCCGGGGGACGATGGGATTCAGGGATGTGTGGGAGCACCTTCATGTGGTGGTGCGCTGGGTAGTCTCCTCCACGGGTTTTGGTAATTTGGAATCTTCTTTGGATGACACGCCACGCTCTATGGCCATTTTGTGTGTGCTGGGGGAGAGGTGATGGGACACTACCCACATCATACACTGGGGTTCCTTGAAATAAAGGTTTATTTTTTAGATATTTTTAATTTGTCAAAAAGGAAAGATAAGATTTTCTAAAAATAGGGGGTTATCGATAGGCATACCCCTTGTTCTGCCTATCAACATATGGGCCATGTGAAATCACTTTAGGGATTTGATTTCACTTTCTTGCAACTTAGAGTCCTTTAGTGGGTGGGTCTTTCATTTTTATTTGCAAACTTCTTATTTTTAGCCAAAGTTTTAAAGTATAAAAAGGGGGTAAGGTGGTGTTATTTTTCACTGGGCTAGTCCGTTCTTATAGTTCTATGGAGCACCTTCGGCATACCATTCAAGCAAGTAATGTTTGGGGGCCTCAAGGAGCAGATGATGATCGGGCTAGGTCTTACGAAAGTTGCTAGTAGGGTCCTTTGTGAAGCTGGTGATTATTTATAAAGCTTCTGTGATAAATTGTGTTTGGTTATTTTTGGTTTTAGGCAATAAATTTTGGGAAGGTTTGGTTAGTATGTTTTTTCGGGCACCATGGTTATCGTGGGTAGTCGTTTGACTCCCTACGCTGATATTTTGTGTAATTGTATCGAACTTGCCCTTTTATTGAATAAAAAATTAATTTAATTATTTCTTGTGCCTCTTGATGAGTTTTACATTTGAATTATTTATATCAATCACTAAGTCATACATAATCCTTTAGTTCATGTAAATGATAAAATTAATTGTCATTCTCGTAGGTAAGAAAAGAATAGTATTTTGTGAAAAAGAAGGGGACTGTGGCCATCTAAAGCATATGAGCTTCCTACATACCTCTGGGGTTTTTGAATTTTTTTATTTTTGAAGGAAAAAAGGCTTTCTAGAGGTCCAGGTCCCATGTAGTTCTTAGTAGGGAGAAATGAAGAATTTATTTTAAGAATTGAAGGGGGATGAGAGGAGTCATAGTGCACCAAGATTTCAGACTAGGGGTAGAATTTATGAAGACGGTCTAGGTTGACTGCATGCTCCATCTCTTTTCCTTCAAGGTCAGTGAGCACAGAGGTGCCATAAGACATTATCTTCTTCGTGATATAGGGGATCACTCCAATTTGGATTAATTTCCCTTTGGGGTCGCAGGCGGGTTCTATAATTTCTTTGAGGGATAAATTCCCTTATCAGACAGCATGGTCCTTAACTTTCCTGTTGAATGATCGCACTATCCGGCAATGGCATCCTTGTACATGGTATAGATCCTTTAGCCTCCTATTGTCTAAGAGTGACAACTCATCAAAATGACTTTCATGCCTGTCTTCTTCGTTGATTTTGCTTTTAAGTATGACGCGTAGTGAAGGTATTTCTAGTTCAACGGGTAGGAATGCTTCCATGTCATATCCCTGAAAGTAAGGGGTAGCCTCAATACATGTCTGGACTGATGTATTGTAGGCCCGGAGGGCGTAAGGAATCCAATCAACCCAATCTTGACAACTCTCAGTCATCTTTCTGATGATTGCTTTAAGATTCTTAATAGAGGCTTTAATTGCACTGTTGGTTTGTGGTCGGTATGGAGAAGGTTTTTGCCTCTAAATCCCATACTTATCCACTAATTTTGTGACTTTTTCCTCAAAATGTAACCCTTTATCAGACACTAGATCATGCGGAACCCTGTATCGACAAATGATGTTCTTCCAGATGAATTTGGCTACCTTTTTGGCATTCAGCACTGCGTATGACTCAACTTTGGCCCATTTGGTGAAGTAATTAATGGAAACTAGGAAGAATTCATGCCCATTAGAGGCTTTGGGTGTGACTTTGCCTATGATATCAAAGCCCATGAGGAGAACGACCAGGGAGAAGTCATGTTGTATGATTTTCGTGGAGGTAAATGTTGGAGATTGGAAAATGTTAGAATTTAATGCATCTCCGAACATAGACGGTGCAATCCTGAACCATGGTAGTCCAATGGTAACCCTTTCAGATAATTTTCTTGGTGAGCATATGGCCATTCATGTGGTGTCCACATTCCTCGCTGTTGATTCTCTACACCATATCTTCAATATCATCCCATGTGATGTAGTGTAGGTGGGTTCCATCAAAATTTCTCTTAAATAATGCTTTATCGCAGACAATGTACTGGGCATCCAGTTTGCGAAGGGTTGTTCGATCCTTCTTATTAGAATTTTGGGGGTACCTACCATGCTTAAGGAGATGCCAAAAATACCACCACTCAGACATATCAAAGTCCTCTTCTGTTACGAGCTCAATGTGGTAGACATGGGTCGGTTCATCTTATTTTTGGACTAGGAAAGGTGCCATCATTATTCCCTCGAGTATGTCAATTAAGGAGGCTAAGGTGGCAAGGGAATCGTCCAAGTTGTTCCTTGCTCAGGGTAAGTAGGGGAATGTGATATCTCAGAACTGGGAGGTTATTTCCTCTAGGTGGGCGTGGATGGGTAAAAGCTTTTTATTTTTTACTTTCCATCTTCTAAGGATCTGGCCAATGATAAGGGCATAATCCACGTAGACATCTAGGCATTGGCTACCTTTCTTGAGAGTGAATTTGAGGCCTACAGTGCACCCCTCGTATTCAGTCATGTTGTTGGTGTAGGAAAAATCTAGTTTGATGTAAATGGGAGTGAGAGAGTCATCAGGGGTGATCAGGAGTATCCAAATGCCATATCCTTTTTTAGTCGCGTCGTCAAAGAACATTTTTCCATGGAAGGTCATCCTGAGAGGTGCAAAGGATATTTTCATCCTATAATTCAAAGATCCAAATATCGATTTCTTCTATGGGGTAGTGAGTGATGTAGTCGGATATGGATCTCCCTTTAATGGCTTTCTGTGTGACATACACAATATCAAATTTAGCTAGGAACATCAACCATCGGGCCATTCAGCTAGTCAAGGCAAGTTTCTAAAGAAGGTATTTGATAGGATCCATTCGAAATACAAGTCTAATGGGAAAAATGAGCATGTACTGTCATAATTTTTGAGTGACCCAGACAAGGGTGACATATGCTTTCTCCAAGGCAGTGTAGTTGACTTCGTACTAAACCAAATTATGACTAGCATAGTATATGGCCTTCTCTTTGCGGGATTCCTTAAGGTATTAGGATATGAAATCCCTAGCTGTGGTGTTTGTTATGATGAAGTATATAAGTAGAAAGAGACCAAGATGTGGTGGCTTGAGGACCGAAGGTCGAGTAAGGTACAGGCTCATTCGGTCAAATGATTCCAGATAAGCTTCATTCCAGATTTTGGTTGAATCTTTTCAGAGTAGTTTAAAGATGGGCTCACAAATAGAAGTCAACCGGCTGATGAACAGGCTGATATATTATAATTTTCTTAAAAATTCCCGCACTTATTTCTCCATTCGAGGTGGCGGAATTTCGAGTATGGCTTTCAGTTTGGCAGGATCTTCTTCAATTTCCATCTCACTAACCATGAATCCCAAACGTTTTCCTTTATTGAAATTGAATACACATTTATGTGGGTTAAGTCGCATTTGATATCACCATAGTCTTCGAATAATTTTTGGAGGGCGGGAACATGACCTTCCCGAGTCTTAGGCTTAAAAATCATATCATCTACGTAGACTTTGATCTCTTTGTGTATCAAATCATGCAAGATGGTTATGGCAACCCTTTGATAGGTAGCCCTTGTGTTTTTTATACCGAACGACGTAACTATGTACCAAAAGGTTCCCTAGTGGATGATGAATATGGTTTTTTCTTGATGATCAGGGTGCATCTTGACCTGATTATATCTGAAAAATTTGTTAATGAATGATTTGAAAGCATTATTGGTCGTGTTATCCACGATCACGTCGATATTGGGTAGTGTGCAATCATCTTTTGGAGATGCCTTCTTCAAATCCCAATAATCAACGGACATGCGAACTTTTCCTCCTAATTTGAGCATGGGTACAATATTGGCTAACTATGTGGGGTAGTCGATCTCCCGAATGAAGCCTACGGATAAGCACCCAAAAGTGTTTATTTTATGCCCTGAATAGATGCATTTCAGTCGCTTGTCTTTAATAAAAATGGCCTTATGTTCGTATTTATTTATTTCTCATGTTAATACGCAGTTGCGGTACAAATAATGCAAAATCAGTATAATTGCGACTCAATAGCGGTCAAAAGCATGAATCGAATAAATCAAAGAGACCGCAAAGTCAGAAGTCCCATTGAGCCTGCCCATAAGAGTTCCGATGCTCTGAACCCTGTCCCCGAACCAAACATAAGCCTATATCGAGCCCAGAACAATCACCCGAGCCCTTTGTGTGTTGAGTTTGTACTTTTATTAATTTTTTCGATTTTTAGTGTGAGTCGTTTTTATTTTTAGGATTTATTTAGAATTTTCTAGAGTTTATTTTATATTTATTTTTTATTTTTTATTTTTAATAGTTTTTAATTTTAGTCTTTATTTTTAGTTTTGCTAGATTTTATATTTTTAGGACTTTAGGTTTTATTTTTACTTTTTTTATAGTTTTTATTTTTTATTAATTGAGTTTTATTTTTAATAGATTTTATTTATTTTTAGAATATTTATGTATTTTTAGAGCGTCGAGTATTTTTTTTCTTTTATTTTTGTTTGTTTTTAGTTTTTAGTTAATT
The DNA here is from genome assembly GCA_949130495.1 of Sambucus nigra. Classification (NCBI taxonomy): domain Eukaryota; kingdom Viridiplantae; phylum Streptophyta; class Magnoliopsida; order Dipsacales; family Adoxaceae; genus Sambucus; species Sambucus nigra. The sequence goes on along the minus strand of OX422216.1, from coordinate 459,283,302 downwards.
TATTATTATTTTCATTTTGTTTTATTTTGTTTTATTTTATTTTATTAGTTTTTATTTTCGACGTGTTGAACTTTTAGAGTTTGTAATGTGTATCGTGTTTTTTTTAGTGAGTTTTATGTTTAGTTGATTTTTATTTTTAGTTTAGTTTAGTTTTTATTTCTAGTTTACTTGTTTTTATTTTATTAGATTTATTTTTATTATTTTCTTATTTTATTTTAATGGGGTATAAAGTTAAACACACATACACCTGACTATCCTACACCACACACACACCTAAACTAAACCCTCACCCTCACACTAACCTCCCTCCACCATCACACACACTAACCACTCAACCATCATCTTCCTCACCCCACATACTCACACTCTCTCTCCAAACTCTATTAACAACCCAAAACACAACACCTTCACGAACTCTATCTCTTCTCATCAAACTCACCCACAACATCCCTAATAACCATATCCAAATCCAGCAGACAAACCCGAACACCAGCAACCCATCAACCTAAAAAAAACCAACCACCAAATCCAAATTTCGGAGATCGGGTCCACCGCCGCAATCCATGGTCGGACCTGATACAATCCGTAACCTGCTCCGGTGAGAGATCTGAACACTGCCAAAAACTCAAAACACCGAACCACGCACCTACCTGCTCCAAACCCACAAAATTGGAACCACCCAACCACCTCAAACCCGAAACCCATCCATCCTTAGCTTACCTTCAAAAAAATCGGAACCACATCTCCACAATCAAACAAAACCCACATATGTTTGATTTTGTTTTAAAATCCCACTAATATCTCCACTCCAAAGCTAACTCATGGGTTATTACTTAAAGAGAGAGGGCAACTCATATAGAATGGACTCTCAAGAGGACTATCAGACGCACAGATATATTTCATATAGAGAGCGAAACAGTGTATATTATCTACAAAAAAAAAATTCAAAAAAATACAAAAAATTAGTTTTAGTGTTAGAATAAATTTTAGGTTTAGTATTTATTTTTAGTTTTGTAATCAAGTGCTGAAAATTGTGAAGAAGTTGGATGCATGTCAAGGCGCATTTCAAGACATATTTGTGGAAAAAATTACGTATCGTATTTCTTCCATCTCATTTCAATTTATATCCTTCTTGACATATTATTGATTATTATTTATGCACGCAATAGATTTTTTGGCTAAACACCCTATTCAAGGGGTGGGATGCACTGTGTAGGATATTAATTTAATTAATTGGTTTCATTAATTTTATATTTCTAGGTTCATTAATTTAGACTTGTCACAAATTAATTTATGTAATGAGAGATAGTAAATTAATTATACAAACTAATGTTTGAATTTAGGAATCGAATTAGAGATAGGTTTTTCCTAAATCTAAATATTAACTTGGTGTTGAAATTTGAGGATTGATACTAATTTTATTAAATTGATCCTAGCAGGTAATTTTCTTGAAAATAATATAATTCTTAATTTTTCATCGTGTGACATTTTTAAATTAGTTTTCTGAAAAATATATTATTAAATTTATAATTGTAACGAGCATTAGATTATCGATTTAATATTATCTCAAAATATTTCAAATTAATAAATTGAGAAATTAAAATAATTGATAATGCGGTGTAATTCCGTCTCTTGACATTCTCACATTTTTCACACTCGATTGCACATTATTTTTCGTTATTTAGTCATTTCACAATTCTTAGCATTTATTAGTTAATTTTCCCTTGAAGTTGTTTTAAATAAAAAAAATATATATATTATTTTCAAAAAAAAAAATAAATTGCAAGTTTTCACATTGATTGTTTCACCTTGGAAGTTGGATTGATACCCATACTTACCGCAATACGAGTTGTTTTAGACAAGTTTTGTAGGTAATTTAAGGGATTTTGAGATTGGCTTTTGAATACAACGACCATACACAAAAAGTCACTTATCACCTACGATCAACTGTTTGGCCACCTCCTCTTTAACCTTGAGCGACCATTCGGTACGAAGCTTTCACAACTTTTGTTTGACCGGTTTGCATTGTGAGTGAGTTGGAATCTTGTGCTGATCTATCTCAAGATTAATGTGAGGCATGTCATCGTAGGTCCATGCGAAAACGTTCACAAATTCCTTCAGCAGTTCTGAACGCGCTCATGCTCGTCAAGGGTGGACCCTATCCTAATCTCGCGGAGTTGGGTACTAGAATCGAGGTTGATAACAATAGTTTCATCTTCATTAATTTGAATGCGGTTATGTAATTTGTTATTAACCTTATTAAGATCAATTAAGAATTGTTCATTTACAAAACCATCATCATTAAGAGTTTGATTAAAATCAAGACTATTAATGTAAGATACAAGCAAATACACAAAATCTTCGTTTATTTCATTCTCGAGAAAAAGACCATTGAGGACATCGTCGAAGGATGTCTCGATTACATTATTATTAGAATAAGGAGGAACAACAAAAGAGAAAAATAGGATAAATTTCTGGGTTGGGATGGATTTCAGCAAGTGGAACTTGTATATTATTCTAGTTGAGGAAGGGTGCACCAGTAGTCTTAATTAGAGTGAATAGGTCCAATGATGTAGTGCTTGAGTGAATCATGCAGAGTGTCAGCTCTAGTGTCTGTAGATTGAATAAGTACTCGGAGTCACTTCCCTAAGTAATAGTTGCAGTCTTGTTAACGAGAGGTTACACACAATGTTGAGAGTCTTCAGCCCATGAGTAACTATCTTGGAATAATATCTCTATCCTTGGCTTCATTTTATTATCCACATGATCATACCATGGTTCTGGAAAGCCACGAAATGGAAATATTCATCTTATTTAAAGAATGTTTCATTCAAGGAATACCCTAAAACAGTCTTAGCATTTTCTAAACTTCGCTTTAACCGCGGTTAGAGTAGCAATCTGAGTTCCTCTGATAATGGTTAATAACCTAGGAGGAAAGTCCTTTTTTAGTACTATGGGTTCCAGTATCCCCTGTTATCATCGTCACATCCCCAATCTGGGCATGAAGTGCATATTATGGAACATTTGTATCACGTGGACATTGTCGTGAGGGTTTTGCTCTGGACAGACTCTATCTTGGAAATCATCTCTTATTGGGAGTGGAAGTTGTCCAGATTGAAAGCCAGATAGAGGCATGTCATTCACCCTATGCTATATCTCTAGTACTGAGTTACTGGTTCTTGCATTCTTGGTATTATCATCATCTACCATGATGGTGATGACCTATCCCTTGGCGAAGAGCTTCAGTTTCTGATGGAGAGAGGAAGATACCCCCTGATGCTTTGAATCCACGATCGATAAAGAAATAGGTTGAGACAAGAAGGTATGTTGATAACTTGGAACTCTGTAATGGGATTTAGAGGGACCACCCCTATTATAAGCTTTATGGATCCTATCACCTCTCAGTGGGTGTTGTCATAGGCACGCCTTGTGGCTAAAGTTAGAGCAAGGTCGCTTACATTCAAACCTAGGCAGTTGAAGGTTCTTAACGGGAAAATATTAATTGCTGATCCGTTGTCAAAGAGTGAGAGTGGGCTTGTTTTCCCCATTACTTTAAATTATATTTTAAGGGCATAGTTGTGATTAGGACCAAACTTTGGGATTTCTTCTTCAGATAAGGAAAGCATTCTAGTAGAGGTTAAGGACCCAAAAAAGTTTACAACCTCTTCTGGAGTGGCGGAAGGAAGGACTGTGGGTCTAGTAAGCAATTTTATTATAGCATTTCGGTGCAGCTGGGATGACATGAAGAGTCCCCACGAAGTGATGTTAGCCTGAGCTTTCTTCAACTAGTCAAGGATCTTTCTCTCTTCAGTGGTTATTTTTGGCATGGGGAGTTTCTCGATAATTCCCTTTCCTTTATTAGTTATTGCTAATTGAGGATTTAGACCCCGGTATTACCTCTCAGATCTTATCATATGGTTCAAAAAAGAGGGGAAGAACGGGAATCTCATTTCTTCATCTATCTCGGATTGTACGACCACTTTGTTGATTTCTCCTAGCAGATCTTCAAACGATATCATCCCACATACACTGATTACTAGACTAATATTTTCTTATCTTAGCTCTTCATCTGAACTATCAAACTCATCCCCCCAGATGGTGGCAACGATGTCATCTTTCCATGAGAATTTATTGCATTCCACAACCTCAACGACTTCTTCATATACATCCTCCCACTCAACGGGGAGATGTAAAAGTGAAGGGACCAATCGCCCATGTATCTTAAAGGCATTGAGTAACTCATATATACTGTAATGTCACTAGTATGTCAGAATGATCCTGCCATGATCTAAATTTCATTATCCAAACTAAATTTGTCAATTGATACCACCTAATTATCTGACTCACGAGCCTATTTTCGGGCTTCCATGAAGAGTGTGCTGAACTTTTGGCAGTCAATGGTAATTTTCGAGGGTAATTTCATCCCGAAATCTAGGAACTGGTTTAGTACTACTAGAAATTCCATATGTTTTCCCCCCGAATGAGTATGCACGACAATGCATGCTCTTGTAAAAAGTGACAGAGATTGGTAGGCAAAACTAATAGGTTATAGGAGAAAATATGGGCAAACTTTAAGGGGCTTAGGTGAAAATAGGGTATAATGGGCTAGGGTTCAACGATTTGATAAGATAGGGCTTGGTATACTTTGGTTAAGGGAGCATGAATCTCGATGTATTCCTTTTTGACTGGGCTAGCAGGACCTTCAAGTGCCCAAAAAATAGCAGGCCATGATATGTTGTTGATAATCGTGACTGTAGCAAGCTTCTCATATTTTCTTAGAGTGAACTGTTCGGATACTTTCTTTGCATCAGATTCTATCCTTGCAATTATTTCTTCAATATCAACCCCTGCTTCTCGTAGGGATCATAAATGTGGTTAATATTGTCTTCCCATCATTTCTCGAACATGGGGTAAGAAGTTTTTCTTTACAATACTAACTTGCTCCTCTTCGAAAGGCCAGTTAGTCATGGTGGCCGCTTTCTCCCTCCACCTTTCTATAAAATTGTTGACAGTTTCTCTGGGGTTCTACTTGATAAGTTTTAAATCACAGCGTGCATCCTCCAACTCCTTATTGTATTTTTACTGTGACATGAATTCACGGGCAACATCCTACCAATTACAAATTATGGATTCCTCGAGGGATAAAAACCAACGAAGAGTATTGTCTTTCAAAGTCTATTGGAACATATGGGATATTATTTCCACGAAGGCTCCTAAGAGAGTCATGGCTCGGTGGTAACTTTGAAGATGAATAATTGGGGGCCCACTACCCTTGAACTTCTCAATGTTAGGCATCATAAATTTGTTTGGTAGCCTTTCTTTAGGGTAGGGAGACATATGCATGAAATCCATGTAGTTTTCGAAGATTCGTACTTGGTCAAACTTCTTGGTTAACGTCTTAAGGTATTCCTTGACCTTGTTTAACCCTTTTTACTTTGGATCAATAGGTACTGTAAGGTTATACCTTAGCTGGGCAAGATTCGGCATTGGCAGATGGGCTGACGGTGGCCCATTGGTAAGAGGGGCATGTTGAGAGTGTTGATATTCTTCCAAAACCCAAATAGGCTCAAGTGCAGGCAGACCCATAGCATTAGGTAAGAGGACCTCAGGATATACATGAATAGGGACCCAATTTCACTACATCTCATGAATTTTAGTTTGAAGGTTGTCAATCATGGTCGTAAGTTCGACTAAGACTATCATCAAATCAGGCTCCACATTTGGCACTTAGTCTACATTCTCCATGGAATGTTGGTGAAGGTGGATTCTGGACTCGAAGGAAGTGACGGGAGAACTGGTGAAGTTTTGTGGTGGTTAGATGGAAGATCAAAGACAATAGGGAGACAAGCTAAGGGTCGGGTTTGCGATCAACCTGAGAGGGAAAAAATTCAAATATATTTTTAAAATATAAAAGGAAGGAAAAGAAGAAAAAAAAATTTGATAATTTTTTGGAAAGGGGAGGACAAAATGTTTTTGGTATTTTTATAAAAGAGGTGGAAAAATATTTTTTGGTATTTTGATATAAGAGGAAGAAAAATGGTATTTGATATTTTGATTAAAAAAAGGAGCAAAAGTGTTTTTGACACTTTTGGTAAGGAAGGAGGAAAATAGAGAAGAAGAGTCTGATTATGATTATTATTATGATTATATTTTCACTTGTATTAGGTTTACCTAAATGCAAAAGAAATGTCGGACGGGACCCAAGCCTAGGAAAATTAGGTTTGAAAAATATGTAAAACATGGTTTGAATTGTTGTCAGGCTCATGGACAGGGTCTCGTTTTGGAAAAAAGACGAAATCAGGCAAAAATTTGGGCGCCATGCCGACCTTCCATTTTGATAGAGTTTCGAGTAGTAACCGTCAAACTAAATATGAGTGCCCTAGGTTTTATGCCTATATTAGGGTAGGCAGTTATTGGATTAGTGGAAAGGTTCACCCCTTGGCATGACTTTCATGATATACGTCTTGTCTTTTAGGGCAATCGGTATGTGTGGACAAGCCATTTCATATACCCAAGCGTACGTGAATTATCTCACTATATACCTCGTGGGGACAGTACATGTGAGAAAAAATTTGATATACTTGATGTACGTGAATGAGTTCCCTACTATATACCTCTTGTCATGACTTCTATCAAGCAGTATAATGCGGGGGGAATCGTTCGATATACGTTGAAGGTACTTGGCCAATGGAAGATGAGAGTGATATTGCTTTGTCTAGTTGCGACTTGTCGAACCAATGCCCATCATAAACTGGCCCCTCGGTATGGGACAATTTTTGCTCAATATATCAATGTGCTTGGTGATGTAGTGTGCGAAATGCAAGAATCTTAATTAGTATATTATGTAGAGAGTATTTTATTTGGCATGATGAGCACTATACTAATAAGGAAGAATGTACGAGTAAGAAGTAAATCTAGCATGGAGCATAAAGATTACACTAATCATGAATACGTGAGTGATGTGTGAGTATCTATAAGTGAGTGTATGGTAGTGAATCTAAGCATGAATCAACTACAAGTGGTGTGTGATAGGTATAAGTGAGCATGGATATGTGCAAGTGTGATAAGTGGATGTGTGTGCTAGTGACACCTAAGCAGGGATTTTCTAAGTGGTGTGTGAAATATGTGGATATAAGTGAACCTATATACAAGTGTATGTAGTGTGAGATGTACATGGATATTATTTACAAGTGTGTGAAGTGAAAAATGAGTGAGAGGTGATATAAACATGAGGTAGATATATACAAGAAATCATAGAGGAGAAAAAGGGAACATATAGGTAGGTTCATACGCACACAAGAAGAAAATGGTAACACCCATGCAAACAGAGTTTATCCATCTTAAGTCCGTCCCCAGCGGAGTTGCCACTATGGCTATCCCGAGATCTGCCCACCTGTCGTGCTTTCAGGGGAAAAGAGGAAGGATAAAAGTCCAGAGCCCCTCGCTACATCATGGGGGTGCTTCGACCTTCATTGGTTTTGGGGTGATGTAAAGAGATAGAGTACTAGCCTATTTTACATAAAACAGGCAAAAGAATATGTCGTCGCCTCAAGAGAGCGCCATCAAAGACAAACTGATGCTTGCGAAACTAATAGTTCAAAGGTTCGAGGGCTAAGTTACGGGATGGGAAGGTGTTAGGCACCTATCCTACCCTTTCAGAACCTTGATTTTTCTTAATTTCTTCGTGAAGTGGGGGGGGGGGTGTATGTATAAGTGGATATCGGAATGGCTTGACTCACATCATGGAAAAGATGGAGTGACATCATCCATAGGAATATTCCCAAAATAATAATTAAAATATATGATGTGTGCGCTTATCGAGATATTGATCATTATGATGAAACGATAATATGTGTTAGATAAGACACAAATATGTATCACACGTATGATATATATGAATAATATATGGAGAAAATAGGTAAAAGATGAAAATATGAGAATCGGACTCGAGTCTCAGGATTTATCTCAAAACACCTAAGTAGACTATAAAGGCATCAAAGTCCACATAGTTCTCATGCAGCACAAGGGCAGGTTTATCCCATATACTCAAACGGGAGTTTATTATATGGTTGTATAGAAAAGTTATTTTTAGTTTTGAGAAGATGTGATGAAGAATCCCATCAGAATTTATAGGTGTAATCCTCTTTTTCTTTTTCTTTGTTATAGAAAATAAATTATGTAAAATATAACTAATAAAGGATTAGAGATTAATATGTGCGATCTAAAGGTAAATGAAAAATTTATATTACTAATGCAAAATAAAGATATTTAAAGAGAGAGAAGGAAGTTTGGATCTTCTTTAGAGACTTGAAGCTTGACTTTATCCTTGATGAGCTTCATTGCAAGTTAGGATGAATGTAGGATGAGAGAAAAGGAGATTTTTGATAAATTGGGTATGAAAGTGATGGTATTGAAAGTGGGGGGCATTTCACACAAGAAAACTTCGCTGATTGCAGAAGAATGTTGTTGAGATCACTGAAATTGATGGTTCTGAGGTAACTTTCGAAGTGAGCTCATGCTCTCCTTATATAGAGTAGGGGAACAACAGATCAACAGTATCCGTGTCCTGTCTATCGATAGGTAACCCTACACACACTACCGATAGACAGGGAAATGCACTGCCAATTGGCAGTCTAGTGCAAAGTTTTCAAAAAAACGATCATAAAATGCAATCAGTAAGTCCAAATTGCGCATGGTGCATGCCATTAAAAAGTTAGTTTGGACACCTTTGAGAATTCTTCGGGCTTCTCTCGGGTCCAGGAGTTGACTTTGGGTAATACGAGGCTCGAAAGCACCCATCGTTCCTTGGACAGAAGATAGTCGGACGATGATAGATCGTTCATTCAAATCGTGAGTCTGAATTATGCATGGGGTGGATCGTTGAAAAGATTGTGCGATGTACTTCGATGTTCCAAATAGCTTCGCTCGATTTGGAGAGTTGATTTTGGTCAAACGGGGCCCGGAAGCGCTTAGTGATCTTTTAGAGTAAAACGGATAGTTCGTCCGTACCGTAAGGCTGATTCACAAACGGGGCAGACCGTTGGAAAGAGTATTCATTTTCCTTCGAAGATTCATTTAGTCTCATTTGAGTTGAAGAGTTGACTTTTGTCAAACGAATCCCGGGAGTGACCGATGGTTTTCGAAATAGTTTTAGGTGGAAAATGTATCATTCGTCCAATCGTTATGCCATTTTGCACACGGAACGGACCGTTGGAAAGGGTTTCAATACGCTTCATAGATTCATTGAGCTTTTGATCTGATGGTGAAGTTGATTGGGGTCAAATCGGGTCCCGACAGCGCCTAGTTGCCTCCTAATCACTTTTTGATAGTAAAATGGTCCGTTCGTCCGAACCATTATGTCGATTTGTGCACGGGGCTGACCATTGGAAAGGGTATTCAAAGCCCTTCTAAGATTCATTGAGATTTTGCTCTGACGAGTGAGTTGAAAGGATTCAAACGGGGTCGAAAGCGCCCAATGGCCTCTAGATCGGTATTCGGAGTATGATCTAGGGTCTGTAGTTAATTATGGAGGTGTTAGGGAACTAAGGAGAGAGTTAGGGGGTCCAAGAATGTGTTGCCTATAACGAGGGTCAAAGGGATAGTGCTTAGACCTATGGCGGTGTATGGGGGTTGTATTAGAATATATTGTCTAAATATAGAAACATGGGGTTTCTTGGTCGCCTTTGTTATTTTGCAAAGCTTATAAAAAAAATCCTTCAAGTTTCTATCTTTGTAAAAAAAAATCTGTATTTAAATACAATATATTGTTAGGATGATTCATAACTTTTTTTCTTTTCATGTTATTGGAAAGACTCCTGAGGCACTTAATATATTAAGAGGTTTTAAGAAATGTGATCAATATTTTAAGGTGGGCATTTTTACAATTTTGTTTTACTTGATATCACTTTTACCATTTCAAGATTGTGTGTGAGATAAAAGCATTTTACTCAATTTCTTACATCAATCTTCCAAATAAACGTTTTCACAATTAGTGGAGAGTAAATAATTTTCAATTGAGATGATATTTTCATTTAAAGAGTAATTAAAACTTTTACATTCTTCTAACTCGTTCCGAAAACATTTATTATCTCTTGGAAACCATTTTTCTGTTTTTCCATCAGAAGGATAGTCTCCTAAAACGTACATATTTAAGACTCCCCATTTCCCAAAGTTAAACCTTCCATTTTTAAAGAGTCATTTTCTTTTTCATCCTTTCTAAGATTAAAGGGTGTTTAAACACACGTTCATGAGTATAACATTTTCTAAAAAAAATGGCATAAGAAGGTTGTAAGACACAATCGTCCTAATAAGGATCATCAATAGAGTAATCAAAAGAAGAAAACATTTCAATATTTGAATGACTCTCGTTATTAGAGAATGAAGATTGGAAAACTTGCTTTCTACTTTGTTTTGATACTATATAGAGATCCAAATATGAGATAGATAGATAGATAGATAGATAGATAGATAGATAGATAGATAGATAGATAGATAGATAGATAGATAGATAGATAGATAGATAGATAGATAGAGATAAGCATCTAAAAAAATATACATACAACTAAGCTCAAAATTGTTCTTTATATTAATAAAGAAAAATGTGATCTTCCACTAGGTGATTAAACCAAAGCAAAAGAGGAGTAGATTTGTTTCATACCCACCCGAAGATTCTCACTCATATCACAATTAGGATTAAAAGATATAATTAACAACATCTAAATATTTACTAAATTGATGGTAAACCACAAAAAATTTAGAACTTATTTGGTGAGGATATGAACAAATATTTGTTTTTTATAAATTAATGTAAAGAGAACGAACTAATAATTTGTTAGAAGAAAAACTTAGAGCATAGAATACTAAGTACTTCCATACCAGTTGGTTAAGGTTAAAAACACCTTCACACAATATCTAGAATAAAGATGAACATATGTATAATAACACATGTGGAAGGTTGTCGACCTGACTCCGTAAATGGCGGAACGAAATCCCGACCCTATTTATCTAGGGCTAAGCATGAATAAACTAAATTAACACTACAATTAAACTAATTACAACAAGAAATAAATTAATCTAGGCAAGAAAGTAGAGAAAGAAAGTAAATGAAAGCATGGAAATTAAGGAAAACAACTAAATTAATGTAATTAAAACTAAGGTACAACTTACAAAACAAAGAGTACAAGAGAGGAGTGGGGCAAATCTCCCAAGTTTACAAACCCTAAAATCTAAGACAAAATGAAGATATCAATATTCCTCTCAAAAATGAGAGAAGAGAGTATTTATACCCAAAAATATCCCATGGAAAACTTGTAAAAAATGAAGAAACAAAAAATATCTGCAGGACCGAATCGATTTGGGGTGTCCGAATCGATTCGGTACCTACAGGTATGAAATCTGCAGCTTGTCCTGTTTTACGGAAAATGCCGCCATTTCTTCGTTATAGCTCGGAATTAGGCACGGTTGGAGGCTACGCGAAGATAACTCAGAGGGATACAACATCCAAGAAGACATGGGGCCAAAAACACAAATTCCGCAATGACAAAAATGCCCTTGAATGTGGCCTTAAGTGTGAATTTGAAGTAAAAACCATCCTAAAAATGCCATAACTCGTTCGATACAACTCGGAATCATGCATCGTCGGCATCCACGCGAAGAGAAATAAATGTTCTTCAACTTCCGTGAAGAGCTCGGGATTCAAACCCGGAAGTTGGAATTACTAAAATGCCCTCGAAGCTGCAATAGTCGACGAAACTTTTTCGAAAAGCGTCCAAACTTCATCCTAAGCATCGAAACACCTACAAAATCTCAATTAACCCCTGCAAAATATGTTAACAAAGAAATCCGAGGTTGTCTGGTTAACGAGCATAAATATAGGGATTAAGATACCCAAGGGGGCTAATAAGGCGTAGGTTAACGGGTGAAATACGCAATATTTGCGTCGTATCACACCCCCTAACTTACACATTGCTAGTCCCTAGCAGTGAAATAGGAAACAACAAGAACTATAAGAAAATCAAAAGCAGGATACAAGTGCCAAATGGGATGAAAAAGTAATAAAAAGATGAGGCCGCTTTCGCGGGCGAACGATTGCATTTAGCATATGCAATAAGCCGTTAAACCCCTAAGTTACCCTAGTGGATGAGTGTCGTCTCGTGAGGGTTTTCAGGGATGATACCCACAAACATCACATGGTTTCCTGAAAATATGTCCAACCCAACATGCGACAAACTCAACAACAATGAAAAAGATTTCAAATGCGTTATTAGCATATTGAACGAATTCAAGCTAAAGTCCGTTGTTATTAACAGGTTGAATGCACCTCATAGAATTGAAACTTTAAAAGTGGGAGGGGGGAGAGCAGATGCAAAATATGATTTGGTAAAAACTTAAATAAATCGGATAAACATAAAGCAAGCATATATTCAATCCTCACGGGCATTACGCTAATCGTTGTTTTCGTTTCGCCTACTCAATACAAAAACCTAAACTACGACTGAACTTGACAAGAAAGCACAGCGGTAAGTCGGGTATCGTAAGAAATCCACAGGGAGTGATTGACTTTTAGATGTTAATTGCTTTAAAACTTCAGGAATAAAAGTGTAAAATAAATAAAAGAAAAGGTGATGGTTGGGAATGGTGGAAAAAGAAAATAATAAGTTACGCTACACAAAAGTAAAGTAAGGATCAGGATCGCATTCTACCACACGGATCGAAACAACTACTAATTAGAATTCCGGCTCGAAAGCAATTTAATCGAGCATTTACAATTGAGCATAAACATCACACAATAAGGAATTTAACCCAAAGTTGCGAGATTAAACATTTAACGGAAAATGGTCACACGCGGATTAAATTCGAAATATCGCTATAAACACTAACGTTGCGTGACAAAGAAAGTTAAACGCATAATAATCCGACTTTAATACGCGAGCTTTCAATTAAATGCAATTTTACACAAAACCTAACTTTCGAGGTCCAAACCCATTAATGGCGGAATACAACCCCGACCCTATTTATCTAAGGGCACGACATGGAAATGAACTAAATTAACAAAGCAATAAACTAATTAAGCAAGAAATAATTTAATCTAAGCAAGAAAGCAAATGACATCAATGGAAATAAACGGAAATACCAAATCGATTCGGACACCCCGAATCAATGGTACCTACGGGTATGAAATCTGCAGCTTTGTCCTGTTTTACGGAAAATGCCGCCATTTCTTCGTTATAACTCGGAATTAGGCACGGTCGGAGTCTACGCGAAGATAACTCAGAGGGATACAACATCCAAGAAGACATTAGGCCAAAAACCCTAATTCTGAAATGACTAAAATGCCCTTGAATGTGACCTTGAGTGTGAATTTGAAGTAAAAACCATCCTAAAAATGCCATAACTCTTTCGATACAACTCGGAATCATGCACCGTCAGCGGCCACGGAAGAGAAATCAGAGGAATTCAACTTCCGTGAAGAGCTCGGGACTCAAACCCGAATGTTGTAATTACTAAAATGCCCCCGAAGTTGAAATAGTCGACGAAACTTTTCCGAAAAGCGTCCAAACTTCATACTAAGCATCGAAACACCTACAAAAGCTCAATTAACCCCTGCAAAACATGTTAACATAGAAATTCGAGGTTGTCTAGTTAACGAGCATAAGTATATGGATTAAGATACCCGAGGGGGCTAATAATGCGTAGGTTAACGGGTGAAATACGCAATATTTGCATCGTATCAGTTAGTGCCTCTTACGGGGCCGTTTGGGGGATGATTTAAGTTTTCACCCTTTAACGGCTTGTTTTTAAGTCTAATCTAAATATTTTCAAATTATTGTCATATTCTCAAATCGAGAGACCCGTGACTACGCAATCAATTCCTACGAGTTACATTAGTCTCGTGCGAGGTGTGCGTGCCTCTTACGGAGCCGTTTGGGGGCTAGTTTTGGTTTTCACCCTTTAACGGCTTGTTTTTAAGCCTAACCTAAATATTTTCAAATTATCGTCATAATCTCAAATCGAGTGAACTGTGACTACGCGGTATGTTCCTACAAGTTACATTACACGGGACCAATGTAACTTGATTAGAAATAATATAAATTGAAACCTACATCACCTCCTCATTGGATACTCTGCTCAAATGCCTTATGGGAATTAGATCTGGAAATACAACTAAAAAATATTAATGTTTCAAACAACAAAAATTAAACAGGGGAAAGAAATACACCAAAACACAACATGGTTTGACTACCCTTGTCAATCTTTCTATTTTCTAAGACTCAATGTGTACACAACATGGTTTGGTGCTAGGATTACATATAAAATCATGAATTGGAAATAAGTAAAAAAAACTACTGTCCATAACACAAACCTTATTAAATCTGTAAGAAACCAAAAAGTACCAAAACCCATAACACAAACCCTATAAATCCCAATTAGGAACTGAAATCATTAACAAAAGTCCTACATTAAACAAAAATCCTACTTTAAACTACTCAAACATAGTGAAATCTTAAACCCAATAAACAAAAGTATTACATTTAAACAAAAGAAATCGAAATTATAAACCACCCCAAGAAACCATAAATCCCAATCTAGAATCGCACATTCAAAATTCCTACTTTTAAACACCAGAAACCATAAATCCCTAATTTGGAATCATAAAAACACCATGTCAAATCGAGCACAAACTATGTAAAACCAAAATCAAAATCACAAAAAACTAACCCAAGACAGGGTGAGCGAATGAGCGGGATACTCTGAGCAGGAATGATAGAGAGGATGAAATTGTAAACCCACAAAGTTAGTATTATAATTTTTTTGGACCATTTTATATTTTAGTCAAGTGTACTCAATTTTGGCACACTTGAAAGTTGTGCTAAAGTATGCCAGATTTTCATTAAATCGTGCCAGAATTTGGCACATTTTTAAACTGTGCCAGATTTTTAATATCAAGGTGCCAAATTATTGTTTTTGGTGTAGTGTATTTTATATTTTGTTAAAATATTATTAGGGTCAAATATACGATTTGACTATTTTCACAAAACCCAAAGTGGTATACGAATGTAAAGACCTACTTTCAAGTATTGTTTCGATATGTAATTCTAAAAATATTAATTTGCATAGTCGATCTAGATTAATTTTTGCAACGGAATTAATTAAAATATTGATTTTAAATACCATTGAGTGTTGATGTCTATGATTTTCCACCTATCATATTTTATATTATTTGAATGTTAATATAGTTACAGTGAGTATAAGATTAATGTCTGTGACACAAATAAAATTAAAATAAAGTCAAAAACATTTAGGCGCATTAGTAGAACCTATGAGCTCATTGGTAATTGATGCTAACTTAGGCAAGAGCTTAAGTATGTCAATAGAACTAATGAAAAGGAACAAGTTATTCGCATTCAAAGATTAGTGAGATAAGTTGATCAAATGTATTTTATTCATTGAAATAGTCATTACACGATTCTTCTCACAGTTGAATTACAGGATTAAAATTTATTCTAAGGGACGTTTCCCCTCAGCTTTAGAAGAACTAGGAACTGGTTCCATGCCTGCTGGAGGATCATACAATGTGTAAGGGGAATTGATAAAATTGAAGTCCTAGAGTATTCTTCTATTACTGCTGCTCGGTCTATCTAACAGATGAGGAGGACAAACAATATCTAGCTCGTCATGAAGGCCATTATCCCCTAATTAATTTGAAATCGGGCATTGGGGAATCGTGTTGGAAGGAATCTAATCAACATCCAATTTGAAATGACTATCTTCACAATCCAACAAATCAGGATCGTACTAGTTCCAAAGAGGGTTGTTCTGCTCCACCTTCAGCATTGCTAAGTAATTTATCCAGCCCCATTTGTAACCTTCATTCTGAGCTTGCTTAAATAATTCATTAAAATGACCCAGAGCTTCATTGTATCCCTCCATCAAGATCTCCCTAGACTGTTCATGAAATTGGAAGGTTAGCCTCTCAACCCGATGGTGCAACTTTTTTAACACTCCATCTTTGGCTTGTAATTGGATGGATTGAGTAGAGAGTTGCTCGGATTGAGTTTGAATATTCTGGGACATCTCAACAAAGACATTTTTTTTCCTTTAAATGAGAAGCTTGATTAGCGAGAGTCTTCTGCGTCCTAGCCTCATCTGTAGTAGCTCGATCAATTTTAGTTTTTGCTCGGGAAGATGAATCAGATTTAATTTTCTTCAATGTCTCCACTTGTTACCTCAATCTGGCATTTTTAGTCTCCAAGAAAGAAACCCCATTAACTGCACCAACCGCAATAGTAGAAGAAGCCTTCAATGAGTTCACTTCATCCCTTAAACTGATATTCTCTTATTCTAACAGCTTGTCAATGGCACTAGCCTCCTTTACTTCACGATTAAGCTTAAATTACTATCTCCTGAAGAAATATGCATGCTTTTCCAACTTCTTCTCAAAACCCCAACCTTCACTCAGAGCTTTATACTTCTGCTCATAATTGGCATGTAATAGAGTTGTAGTCTCCTTGTGATTTACTTACAATGCCTCAATCATTTCATAGTAAGCCACATTGTTGGCCACTTCCCAATCATGAAGACACTTAGGCTTCTCTAGCTTGATTTGAAGAATCGTCTCTGAGAAACCTAGATAATTCTTCCTCGGTTATAGTCAAGTGACCAGCATTGAAGAGATCATTGCATCTTTGAAGAAGCTGAAAGTCATTTGAAGAAAATTGATCCAATTTATCCATGAACTATAAAGCGGAAGAAAAATTTCCAATCAACAACAAAAGAGGAAGGAAAATGTAATGTTCCTTTCCATTGATAAAAATGTTGATTATAACTACATCAGTATGAAATAAAAAGAAAAGTATAATTAGAGATAAAAATAAAAGTTGCTAGAAAAACAAGTTTACTCATTCTTTCTATCATAAGTGATCCCAGTTTGGGAGGGGACAGAGATAGGTGGAGTGACTTGTAGATTAACTTGGTCAGAAAAAGGGGGATCGAATAATCAACTACAGCTTCCTAGAGTTGGGCGGCAGAGTCCAAGACAATGGTAGATTCATCTGACCCACTATCAACCTTAATCTCCTCATCCATGTTAGGAAGAGACCCATGATCATGTCTGAGAAATAACTCAGAGTCTTGGGGAGTGCCAACATCTACAAGGGCTGTCGACCAACTATCCTTGAAACATTTCTTCTTGGAGAACTCAATTTGAGCAGATGTAGTGCCAATTACTTTATCCCAACCCCTACTGAATGCAAATTCCTTGGCCTTCAACCTTCTATCCTTCTCTGTACCCAGCTTCTTCGGCACCTCGGTAACCTTCCCCCGAGAAGCTACAACATCATCCTCTGTAGTCTTTATTTTGGTCTCCCACTTCTTTTGCTCATTAGCCAATGCTTGTTGGGAGTTAAGCAATGACTTTTTAAGCTCCTCAACTTCGTTTGAAGAAGAATGTAGAACATCGTTCTTTTCCAGCATATTATTGAAATCAACTAAAAACTGTAAAAAGAAATCATGGAAAGTTTGTACAAGAAGTGTCTAAGATATGAATAAAAAATAAGAAGAAACATTACTTACTAAAGCAAGACATTGAGCAGCCCTTTCAAAAATTTTAGAAAAAAGCATTATAGAAGTAGCTCCCCTGTGGTCAAGCAGTGTACTAGACTTTATTAATTGTCTAGCCAAACGAGGGCCAATGGCCACTGGTGATCCAGAGTCCGATAAGTCGACCAACTCCTATTGTTCGGAGCTGGCAGAAGAGCCTTCAACCAGCCTAGAGTGAAGCCCTTTTTTTAGCCTCTTGAGCTGGGCTTCATCAATTTTCTTAGCTGGGGGATTCTTTCAAGTCTCTTCTTTATTTATGGCCCCACCAGAAACCTTCTTGGTGGAACCAGGAGCAGCAATATCACCCAAGATATTGGGGAATTTCCTTTTCCTCATAGCTATGATAAGGGGCAAGTTTGAATCAATGGAAGATGATGGGGCAGCAACAAGTTCCCCAATGCCAGATGCCGTAACAGATGAAGTAGAAATAGGGTCTTGATCAAGATCAATCACTGAGGAGGAAACAACAACAGTTGGGCGAGCAATAAAATAAGTAATGGTATTTATGTACTCTAACAAGTATGATGCAGATTTAATGTGCTTCTCCCCTATCTTTTGATGAATGCCTCAAATAAACTTCAATTCTCTGAGGTTGATATAACCCTCCTTAAGACACTTCCACTTTCGATCAACTGCAATCAAGAGAAAATAAATACAGTTAGTGGTTGTGACACCCCGACTAATTAAATACTGGGTAGCTACTCCTTTATTAAATTAATTCAAAATGCCAAGTTGGTTCAGTTAAAAGCATCACTGACGAAAACATTTTAATAATTACTAACCACCTAGTATTTAAAAAGTAAGTGCCAAATTTTAAGTTAAGTCTAATTAACAAGCAATAAAAGAAAAATTGAAGAACAACATAATCCATTCACCATAACGAAGTAATGAATAACCAATAATGAAATGATAAGTCCGGAGGAAAACTCCTCACAACAATCCCACAACAAAAATAAAAGACAAGTCTGAATCCTGAATAATTACATGCCAAAGATCTTAATAACTGAAATAAATGAAATATCTCTAAAAGAAATGGGCGACATGCCCTACAACTGATAACTGATGAATATCGAGTCAAGATCGATGAAGCGTCTACAAGCAAGGTCCTGTAACTTCCACAATCAGCTACAGCTCGTCACCTGAATGAGAATCCTATGCATGGTGTCCTTGTGGCTGGGAACCTAAAATGGTTTTTACAAAAATAGATTTGAAAGCAAATGGGTCAGAGCCCGAAAGTGTAAAACATTTTGAAAACAGCAAGTGTTTTAATAACATTAAAATATTAAATGCAAAATATATGTTAGGACGTGCACTCACATGAAATTCTCACCCCTCAACTACATGTGCACTCCTAACATACCGTACCCATCTATAAGACATCCATTTCTAACCAAACC
The DNA here is from genome assembly GCA_949130495.1 of Sambucus nigra. Lineage (NCBI taxonomy): Eukaryota > Viridiplantae > Streptophyta > Magnoliopsida > Dipsacales > Adoxaceae > Sambucus > Sambucus nigra. The sequence continues at coordinate 459,264,307 of OX422216.1, read as the reverse complement.
GTAATAAGTTCTACCCCTTACTACTCGATCCCCATATTACATTCTAGCATTATCAAATAAGTAGGGGGCTTCACTTAAACTCAGATTCTCAATTAGTAACATAATTCACTATCAGTTAACCCGTTATGTTCTCTCACTACATTACCATAATTAAGTTCACAATATCAACATGAAAGTTCCCATTAATTAAGTGTATATTATTCACGTCATAAATATACAATAAAAGCACCCCGAGACTAGCTGCGGTGCACACATACTCTGCTATCCATCCCGGTACATCACGTACATAAGGATCACATATTTCGAATCTCTCAGGAATAGTTCACAGATAACAACATCACAAATAATGGAGGCGAACACAGCCACATCACATGGGTCACGCACATACCTGCGCTCCCACGATCAGCAGACTTATTAATATCCCAATAAGTCCTTCTCTGACCTATGTTCATCGAGGTGACCAGTCTAAATCCGGGCAACACAAGGATTAGAGGGCCCTAAGAGAACGCAAACCTCCCGTGATAGCAAGTATGGTAGGTATGTTATACACATAAAATCAATACATATACTAAGTATGCACACGTCTTAGTAATCACCATAATATATTGGTACATATCTCTTCTCGTACTGACGTATAATACTACACCATTTATATGTTCCAGATTAATATAATTAATTTGGTCGTCAATAATTCTCGCATCGTAATAGGCACTCACGTCCTAATCCACAATTTCCTTTAGTTTCAAACTACACTCCTAGGTTTTACTCCTCATTATATCCCAATCATCCCAAATATATCACTCTATCATCAAGGAAGTGTTAGCTCTACATAGAAACAAGGTTACGGGACACTCGGGATCAAAACAGGATAAAAAGCCTAAACTGTCAACTCGTTCGAAGTCTCGTTCGAACGAGGCTGTTCGAACGAGACTTCGTTCGAACGAACTGAGTCTTCTAACGAGATCTCGTTCGAACGAAGTGGGCTTTCTAACGAGATCTCGTTCTAACGATCTCATCGAACGAACTTCACCCTCGTTAGAAGTCAATGGTCAACTCGTTAGAATCTCGTTCGAACGAGGTCGTTCGAACGACCTGGGTAGGTCTTCTAACGAGTGACCAGATTCGAGCCCAGATTTCTTATTTTCGTTTTTCTAACTTCTCTACTCCTCAAATCTCATCCAAACCTCAATCTAAGTTTAAGGTCTCTAATCGTCCCTAAACATACTTAGTTCACATATTGACATGTTTGGGGGTATTAATTCATCCTAACATCATTCAAATATCAAATCTCTACATATTTTTCCCCAATTTTAAAACTATGAACCCTAGAATTTATGAATCATCAAAGAACTGAATTAAATCCGTTTTTGGTTTCCTACTAATTGTAATATCATCAGAATAATCATTACACACCAATCTGCATGCGAGTTCCTCATCAAAATGTACTTTCTATTTCCAATTTACATGGGTTTTTCATTAACTCCCAAGAACAAATCAGATTTTTATCAATTCCTACACATGGAAGAAACATTCTCTATAAAAACGAAATTAAATCACTTGCCTTAATGGTAACTCTGGATTTGATGACGAATTTGATGAATGGATTTCTCTCCTCTGCAGATTTCTCCTCTCCTCTCTTTCTACAAGCTTTCTTCTCCAAAGTTAATGGTGGCTAGGGTTTGTGCTTTAGAAATTCTTTGGAACAACTTTCAATAACCTCCGTAGCCTATTTGGGTAGTAGTGGGCTTAGTGGGTTAATGCCAAATCAGATATTAATTCCCAATTTTTCGTAGGTTTTAATTCCCCAAAATTCAAAACTACCAAACTACCCTTATACGTTGTCGTTATGGCCTAAAAATACCCCGGGACCCAAACCAAACCCCCGGCTAGTGTTTTCTGACTATTTCGACCCTTCCGGACGCGTTGGCGCACTCAAAACGGCCATACGGATAATAGAAATAAAATTCACTTTTTAAATAAAAATAACCCCGACGCGACTGTCACACGCGTCTCAACAAAATTTTCAAATTGCTGTATTTCAATCTCACGACAAATTTCATAATTCAAAATTCATATATAATCATATATGCACATATAATCAAATAACAACTTGCGTCTCGCTAGTATTTTTAATCCGGATTAATTTCTAATTAATACGCATTTAATTTAATTAATCCCATAAAATAAATATCAAAAAAATACGGGGTATTACAGTGGTGTAACCAATGAAATTATTACGAAAAGTTATATAATAGTATTGAAACCTATCCTCTCATCATATTGAGGGCATGTAGGCCCCTGATATACTGCGTTCCCTGTTATGGGTATATGATGCCAATTTTGGGAAACTACTCCATGATCAACGTAATCTCTTTTGAAGTCCGAGAGGCTAACTACTAAAGCCCTATTAACAACCCTAGTCTTTAAATAGTATGTTTTTCACTTATGACCCACTTATAGTAAAACATGATTTTTGGGATTCATATATGGGTCCCATGAAGCTGATTTAACCTATAAATCCCATTAACTACTCTCCAAGTGTTGGGGGCTACTCTAGAAGGGACCACATCAAAATACTAGCAAAACTCAAGGCAAAGTGGGTTTGGGGGGAAAGTAAACCCACGCTTAGCAATAAAAATAAAAGGGAGAAAATGACCCTTAGACAAAGAAAAAAGGTCCATATGGGGACTGGGAAGTTCCAAATCCACCCACAAAGGAATATTCCACTCATTCATAAATTCCTTTAGATAAGCTTGGTTAAACAATGTTCAAAGATGAAGAAAAAGAAAACAGAGAGGATTCTTACAAGGATTTAAGGATTCATCAAGAACTGAAGAACAAAGGAAATTATTGCACAGAAAGCTCAAGAAGATAGTAGCAGAAACTTAGAAAGGAAGAGGTTGAAGACAATCGTGATTTTTCTCGCCATTTATAGATTGCCTCGAAAACCGGTGAGGGTAATGATTCAAGGGAGCTTCGATTGAATTGTTGGCAGCTAAGCTAAAAAAGACATTTCTGCCCAAAAACGATTTGTCAAGACATTGGATAATTACAAAAATGCCATCCGCATTATGTACTATCAGCTAAATCAATAATTTCACAAGTATAGGAAGTTGGTAACTAATCAAGCATCAGAATTATTGCCCGAGCAACTTTAAGGCTAAATATTCCACACTTTCGCAAAAAGTTAAGTATAAAACATTGGGGGCTTCTATTGATGTAAAAAATTGACTTATTACGTAGACCAATAAAAAAGGAAAGTGTGTTATCCGGCGTGGCACCATTACTAGACAGCAAGGCCAAATCCTTTGACCAAATCCAAGAATGCCGACCAACGCATTAAGAAGCCCGACCAACAACATGATGACCGACCAATCTGGTTAGTAAAGCGCCATCAGTTGTATACATTGTGAACATTGTATAGATGTATATGGCTAATTTATAATGGCATTCCATCCTTTAATATTCCAACTCTTGTACTCCCTCATGGGCTATAAATATATTATAATCCCCGAATTTAAGGGAGAGACACACCTGAACAAAGGCAAGGTAATACACAACAGTGGACGTAAGCTTTTCCCTTTAGCCGAACCACATTAAAAAATGTATGTGTCTCAATTATTTACTTATTTTATTTGTGATCAAATAATTATATATATTCTAGTTTTTTGCATCAACAGTGGTCATCATAATGAAGCAAGCAGGATCTACCACCTAGGTGTAAGTGGTGAACACCTAATTTCCCAACATGACTTGCTTAACCCTCCAAGTCATACCTCACACTAACCAGTCCATATTTAACTCCTCGTAACCCTCTATCTCAGATGCAAAATGGAAAAGTCAAGTGAACTCTCGCTCATACACAGCGACTGTCCTATCATCCACATTTAGCCTATTAAACTGGGCCCTCAACTTTTTTTGTTGTGACAAAGGGAAATACTTTCCCTCGAACTTTATCCATAACTCTGCTATGGTTAATCAAGACCTATTCTTCACAACTGTAGCAGACTCCCACCAGTCAAAACATCTCCTACTAACTTGAAACTAGCATGCATCTATTTTTAAACCTTGGTACACTTAACCATTCTCATATGATGTTCAATGTCACGTCTCCATTGGAGAGCTATGATAGGATCAGTGGATCCCAGGAACTTTAGGGGTGCCCCTCCCTAAATGCAGTCCGATAATACTCCAAAGAAGAAGCAGGAGGAGGCGCGAGTATAGGTGCAACAATGGGTGATGGTGGTGGTGGCTACTACTATTGCATTGCTTTGATTATCGCGAAGATGAAAGCTCAATCGAAGCTATTGTTGGCCGTTGCCCCAGTGGTGATGGTTGTTGCTGCCGAGGAGCAGCTGCCCCTGGTTCAACACTCGTGGTCAGATGTGGTCGTTTCTATCCGTTACAGGTGTTTACCATCTGAAAGATAGTAAAATAAATCGTGTTAATAACATACTAGTTACTTATAGTACAAATACTCAAAGTAGGGCTCTAATGTATCAAAGAATGCAATGTAAAAAAGTGACAAACACACTTGGGACCCTAGGACACTTGAACATGGAATTCTCTGATACTAACTATGGCACCCCACAATATTTAATAATAGATTGATGAGGTTTAACTTAAATAATATAAATGTCTGAACAAATAATTACCCTTTTATGCTTGCATAAAGACTGAAATATATAAAAGAAAGAAAAATAAAATATAGACAAGTAAAATGTTCATCAACTCTGATACCGTTATAAATCCCAAAGAATCTATATAGTCAACTATGACATATAGACTAACTCTTAAAACATGAAGTATAATAGGTTTATCCAACCCACTAATCCTAGATAATACATGCATGGAAATTTCCAATTCCAAAATTGAATCCCATATATAAGTTTTAACCTTCACTAATGATCACAACTAAAGGATTCACAATATTCATTATGGTAAAAAATTATGAGAGTACAAAATAAATAAGACAATCGTGAAGTCTATAAGCATAAACTCTAACATGTACTATAGAAGTAGGCTCATGATTAAATTGTTCAAATTAACGAAGGCTTATTACCCTCGCGGATCACTCTCACGTATCAAGTATAGTTTTACGTCATCCCAACCCTAAAGCCTTAACACGATAAAGGGATGAATCGCCACATCTTACCATCACTCCTATAATCTATCATACCCAAGGTTATATGATGAAATCACCCCAACAATCCATCTCGGAAGCAGGTACCTAGACGTGCGACCTATGGGTTATTTGATAAAGACTTAATCGTTTACTCACCAATGCGCCATCACGTTCTGCGTTGTATGTGCATCCATAAGATAATCTCCTCTTGGTACGATATCCATGAGTACACACATGGTATGCATTTTGCACATGTAACACAATAAAATACATTCTCATAACATATGAAAAATAAAATAACAAGTTATAGGAATTATCCAATTTAGTATCATTACAATGTTAAGTATAACTGCGAAGTTATCACATATTGTAAACCCATGAACCACCCCAGTGAAATTCTTTACTAATGGATAAATAAATCCAATATTAAACTTAAGTCATCCCCCATCCCAAAGATTCAAATCATTAACTCAAAGCCAAAGTGACAATTATTTATTGTATATATACATAGAGTATCTCCAAAGGACCAAAAAGAAAGACCAAAAGAACGGACCATTTAAAAAAAAATAGTAAAAAAATTATTTTGAGTTGATTTTTTTTGTGTGGTGTTTAAACATTTCAGGAAAGTCACATAAAAAAATCAACTCAGTATTAGTTTATTTGCTATTTTAAAAAAATCGGTCAATATATGTTAGTTTTTAAGCGCTAAAAACTGACATATATTTGACGATTTTTTTTTAAATAACAAATAAACTCATTTAAAGCTGATTTTTTTTTGTGCGACTTTCCTGAAATGTTTAAATAACACACAAAAAAATCAACTCAAAATAAATTTTTTTACTATTTTTTTAAAAATGGTCCGTTTTTTTTCATTCTTTTTGGTCCTTTGGAGATCTGTCCCGTATATATATATTTTATGTGTGTGTGTGTGTGTGTGTGTGTGTGTGGATGGGGTTATAATCACAAATAAATAAGTATAAGCAATCTAAATAAACACACGCAAGAGACAAGGTTTTTAAAGTGGTTCAGCTATAAAGAAAGCATATGTCCACTGTTAGTATTATTTCAGCTCAGTATGGTGTGCTTATGCCTGAATGAGTTGTCCCCTTGAGCAAAGGGATATCATGTACTTATATTGTCTAGGAAACTGAGATATTGTATGCCTTTATATTTTCAGAAAACTACATTTATGTACAATAAAAGAGACTCTTGAAATTCAGTATTGTTCGCCATTCCATCTGGGCAACCTACGATATTCCTGATGGTTCATTTCCTAGGAGTTGGTCAACCTTCCAGCCGACTAGGTGTGTTTAAAACGTACCAAAGACCTTATAGGAGGACAATTGTCTACTTCTCATTGATCCACGTGGTCGAGTAATTTTTACATACAACAGAAGCACCTAATGCTCCATGCTTGATGATTGATCGAAAGTATGGAGTATTTGTTAGATAGTTGCTCGGTGTTATAAGGGTACACTGGTCTTTTTATGCTTTGGAAAGCATGCAGTGGACAGTAGGTCAAACGTTCGTGCAGTTCAATCATTTCGTTTCTATTTTTGAGGCAACCTATAAAAGGTTGTTAGTTTCCCTCCATTTCACTACCTCAAACCTTCTGCACTTAATTTTTATTTTCCTTCCCAAGCCTTTAGTTTCCATTATTTTTTACTTGCTACCTTCTTTCTTTTTTCGATCTCTAAAATCTTTGAAAGCTACCTTTCCTTTATTTTCTTTCATTTTCCTGCCTTTTAGTAATGGTGTATATCATAGATGACAATTCCTTAGAGAAATTTAAGGAGAAAAGAAAAATTCGTAGTTGGTTAGGTTAGAAATTCCCATGGACCTATTGATGTGTATTCTTTAGCTGAGAGTCATTGGATTCCCACTATGTTTATTGCGGAGTGTGGCATTACTTTTCCCCCAAATCCACTTCTTCTTCAATTCAATCAATACTGTGATGGGGTTTCGATGAGAATCGCACCATATACATGGAGGGTTGTGATAAGAGTGAATAGGTTAAACGAGATTCATAAAACCCATATCGGGATTCCTGAATTAATGTTCTGCTATAAATGGGTAACCATTGGGTATAACACTTATTACTTGAAGACTAGGCAAGCTAATAGTGCTTTGGTGGTCAACCTGCCAGATTCTAATAAGGACTGCTAGGATTATGGTGTTATTGTGAAGAATTGGCAATATGCCCCCTTCCTGAGGGGGTAAAATACACTGGTCTTAGGTGCCCCAGGGAGGCCGTGGCATGGGTTATACTTTTCTTTTCAATTTATTCTTCTATTTATTAATTTTTAAAGCTTTGTCGAGTAACTGACTTGTTATGTTTGTATACAAAGGAAAAAGGAAGTGCCATAAGGAGAGCGCAGTTAATATCAACCACCACAAGTATCTATGGGTCAATCATCAACAATCAAGAGAGGAGCGTCCCCGCCTAGCTTCTTTCCTGGTTTAGTATAAAAGCATTGTCACCTCTTTTGTTCCCCGACCAGCTCTTATCCCACCTTCATCACCCATCAACTAAGACGAAGAACCTATGTCCATTTCTTCTGCTTCTAAGTCAAGTAGAGATAGCTCAAGGAGTAACTTCTTCGTCATTTGAATCTCTTAACATCATTGCCATCCCAAATTCAACCACTGCAAAGATGGTGAAGAGAAAAATCCTAAACTTGTTGCCTAGATCTGGGTCTCCTACCCCTCCTTCTAAAAAGACCACTGCCACTGATAAGAGGTATCAAGATACTGAGAAGAGAACTCAATTTCTTACCATTGAGGAGGCTCTAATTGAAGAACCTCAGTATAAGAGTTTAAAGAAAGATTTACTCGTCCATTAAGAACCATTCAAAAAGTATACTGAGTTAGCTAAATCTGCTGAATTGGATAATAAGTCTCCTACCGAGTAAGGCAGAATTGAGGATGCCTCTATGGAGATCAACCTTGGTCTAGCTAGGGGTTTGATAAAGGCTAGTACTTTGCCAGCAAATAGGTCGGCAGTATCCCCCATGACTAGAGCTTGATTAACTAAGAGGGATGCCCAGACTCTGGCCCTGGTAAATCCATAACTCTTCTGTTGATGTTTACTAATGTTTAATGGCTTTCTTCTAACTTGATGCAACATACTCATCAGTTGCAGTTCCTGGTAGATTTTAACAAAATACTGGAGAAAAATGACGAGCTAAAGTCATCCTCAGCGGATATGGAGGAAGCTTTTGAAGGTTTATAGAAATCTTTGAAAGCTTCTAGGGAGGCTTTAGATAAAGAGAGAAAAATATGGTAGGATAAATTCAAAGCTATCAAAGACAGGGGTAAGGTGGCAGAGGATCAACGAAAGACTGCCCATGATCAATTGACCCAGGTCGAGCAAAACATTTACTAAAGTTGAGCGCAAGGCAAAGGTTGCTGAAGACAAGACTTTTAGTCTGATTGCTGACAACAATGCTCTGAAGTCCAAGGGAAAGAAGTATAAAAAAGAGGCCACCAATAAGGGGTGGAAAAGAGCTTTTGTTGCGGTGGCCATCCAGATAAAGTATGCTAAGAAGTTTTCCTTCAAAGAGGGTTGGTCAGAGGCTTTGAAGGAGGTCAAAACCCAAGAAGACTCAAAGTTATTTTAGAAACATGGCCCAATAACTCCTCCTAACCTGGATGAATACTTTGATGATGAGGGGAAGGTTTATGTGGAATCCTTCATGGTTCTTATAGATAACGCTAACCTTTCTATTGCTGACCCAGACAAGGACAAGGACAAGGTTTAGCTCTTTTTAACTAGTTTCTTTTTATTTTTTCTCTTATTTACTTTTAATTTCTTCTTTGTAATGTGATCAACTATGTAACCTTTGTATCCATTGAATTAATAATGAAGTGAGACATTTTTTCTGAATCTTTCCCACTTTCTTTTTATGTTGACTGTCTGTTAGCTTCTTTACTGTTTGTTTTTCTTGGTCGGGCCCATATACTTATACTATCAAACTTTCAGTTTGCTGCTAGGAAAAATGTAATAATTTCTAATGAATCTGACCTTCTATGGAGGTGTAAGAGTCTTCATGAGTCCAGTCATGTGCCATGAACTAAAGAAGAATTGATGGGGTTTCTCAGACCAGAATCTTCTGACCAAGTGAAAGATGCCAATGTCCATCTTCATTGTCTCCTGGATAGAGCAGTGTTGAACAATGCTACCTATTATGAGATGATTTAACAACAATAAGAAGACCACAACCTTTCTTTAGCCTTGCTTTATTCTGATTATGAGGCTAAATATAAGGCTTGGAGCAAAGGTTGGGGATTTGATAAGAAGGTGCAAGATATTATTTATGTTCTGAGTAAGAAGGAGTTGATGTTTAATCAAGAAATAAAAAATGCCCGAGCAATTACTGCTCTCATGGATAAAGAAAATAATTCCTTAAGGACTAAATTGGAGATTCTAAATAAGTCAACCAATACTAGGCCGAATGAAGGAGTGTCCTTCTTGGAGATGGATAATACTAGGCTATTAGAGGAGCTAGAGAGCTTGAAGAAGAAGAAAAACTAAATATGGCTAGTCTTCTAGGCAAGCCACGGTTGTTTGGCCGACCGTTGATGAAGATTAAACCAATAAGGTTTCGGCCGACCAAGCTGCCCTACTTTGGGAAAATGGCAAGTCTATACAAAAACTCCAAGATAGGGTGGATCGACTAACTTTCTGTTTCCATAAGCAACCCAAGGCTGTTTGGATGGAAGGGTATGATAGATCCTTGACTTACTTATATAAACACATGGAGCAGGCTAGAAATGGGGGATGTAAATGGGATTAGTTGAACTTGCTTAGTCTGTTGGAGATTTATAAGGGCATTGAACTGTGGTATCATCATGATCTAGGAATATTAGATTACCCTGGTCCTCCTTTCAAGATTTATGTTAGTTGGATTCATCTTGATGCCACTCCTCGGAGTTTAATCAAAAAGTATATTAGGGACTATGGATTGAAAGGAGAAGATGAGTATATTCATCCCCAGTATTTACTAGATCAACCAAGAAGCAACAAGAATATTAGGATGAGAGATTTTTGATCTACTACTATACCGAGCACCCTTGGTGAGCCTCCTGTTGGGATGAGCAAAGCTGAAGGAAAGCATCTAGTAGGATAGGCTTTGTATTTTTCCTATTTTTTTATTGTAACACTAAGTGTTTAGAATAAAAAGAGACTTATTTTTTCAATAAGTATGCTTGTGATATATTTATGTTTTTATTTAAGCTTATGATTTGTTATACTCAACTTGCCGACTAGGTAACCTCTGTTCGGATTTGTTAATTACCTTTTTGACTAAGTAATCTTCTTAAATGATAAATTCTTTATTCATGGTTGAATCTACTTGTAATGCCTTAATGCACTTAGATAAAACTGTGAGTAGTTTTATTGAACTAAGTTTTCACATTAGTTATCAGTGGCGGCCAAGTGTATTAGGAATGTATGGTTATTATTGTATTAGACTTGGTCGGGTAAAACCTCTTGTGTTTAACTTGATGTTATACATGAAGTTTTACTAACTTCTTCTTCTTGATTTTTGAAGACAAAATCATATATGAAGTTTTGTAACAATACCAACTTAAACTCTTTTGGAGTTAGAAAAGTTTGAAGTTGGAAAAGTCTCAAATTTTTGTACTTGGAAAACTTTGGACTAAAACTTTTCTAAAGTTTGAAATCATAAAGGTTGGAAAAATTTTAAGAAGTTGGAAAAGTTCGGATTAGAACTAAGACTTACAAAAATGACTAAGACTTAAAATATTTGAACTATAATTTTTTAGTGGTAGTATCACACTATACTCCTAAGAAGAAAATATTAAAAGGAAGAATAGTTGGTAGAAAAGTGAAACTTCATTAAAATGTATAATGGATTACATCAAAAACGAAATTACTAATAATATTTGCAAAGATGATCGGTATTCTATGGGTTATTAAATTCTTCATCTTCCTGTATTTCTAAGCGATATGTTCCTGGTCCGATTACTGTCAAGATACGATATGGATCGTGCCAATTGGGCTTCAAATTCTTATTCTTTTGAATCACTTTCTTAAGGACAAGTTCTCCTTATTTCAAGTTAGCCAGTTTAACCCTCTAGTTGTAGAACCTGGTAGTCCTTTATTGATAAGAATCCATCTGAATTGCAACATCTCCTCTGACTTTTTCAATCAGGTCCATATCTAGTCGCCTCATGAGATAACTCTTGGGGGAGTCAAAATTCAACACTCAATGAGTTGACAATCCTATTTCACCCGGTACCACTGTTTCAGGGCAAAAAGTGAGAATATATGGAGTCTCCCCTATTGTTGTTCCTAGTGTAGTCCAATAAGTCCAAATGACACTATGCAGCTCATTGATCCAGTTCCCCTTAGCATCATCTAACCTTTTATTCAAATTGTCAAGCAAAGTTTTATTATTAATCTATGTCTGACGATTACATTGTGGATGTCCAGGTGCTTAATGAAGTTTCTTAATCTTGGATTGGATGTACTATTCCTCAAACTCCTCATTGTCAAACTAAGTACCATGATCAATGATGAAAGCATTAGGCATTCCATATCGACATATGATTTGCTTCCATATGAAGTCAAAGACTCTATGATAAGGCATATCTATCAAGGGCTTAGCCTTCACCTATTTACTAAAGTAATCCACTGCTACAACTAAATACTTGAAACTTTCGTTTAGTGGTCGATAATAGTCTGACTGAGTCTATTCCCCAAATAGCAAAGGGATAGGGAAAAATAATAGAAGTTAGGGAATCCTTCGGTCTTTTGTGGATAGTAGCAAAATTTTGGCACTTATCACACTTCTTGACAAAATAAGGACAATCTTCCTTCATCAAGGACTAATAGTAGATTTCATGGCTATCCTTTGTACCAATGATCTACTGGCTGAATGGGCACCACATGAGACTTCATGTACTTATTTAATCAAATCATTTACTTCAATTGGATGAACACAATGATGTAAAAAGATGGTGTATCCTCTTTTGTATAGAACGACATTTTCTAAGACATAGTTGACTGCTTTGTATCTCATCTTCCTTGCCTCTTTCTACCGGATGGTAATAAGCCTTTTTCAATGTAATCCTTAATCGGATTCATCCCAAATGGACCCAATTTTGCAAAAATTATATTGATAGCTTCCACATTAAAATTCTATTGGTGATCATCTCTACTAGAATGGTTCGTCTGAGCTCCATTAGGATTATTGAGGCTAGCCGAGCAAGGGCATCTGCTCAGGCACTATCCACCCTGGGAATTCAGAGCACTTTGCTTGCAAGAAATGAAGATATAACCTCAATAGACTTGTTCAAGTATCTTACCATTGTTTCTCCTTTAACTCCATATATCTGAAGCATTTAGTGGACAATAAGGTGAGAATCACTATGCTCTATCACCTACTCGGCACCTAGTGATGAGGCTAATTCCAAGCTTATAATTAATGCTTCGTACTCGGCTTCATTATTAGATGATTAAAACTAAAATCTCAATGAATATTCCACATCTAAATGGTCTGGGGTGTTGATAGTGAGTCTAGATCCATTGCCAATAGTGCATGAAGATCCGTCTACGAATAGTTTCTAGACTAGCATGTCAATGTTGAAGTCTTCTTCTGCCATCACTCCATATTTGAATATCTTCTTACTTTGTTCATCCAGTCGTCGATATCTTTATTGAGTATCCAATAATTATGGTTGGTCGGAGACAATCTATATTTGCCTTTGAGCTAAGTTATCTTTCGGAGAAGTCTGCTTGGTAGTCTTCCACCACTTGCCATTTTGATTGCGGTTCTTGGTGCATAAAAAATCTCATATTATCCATGATTAACTGCCTAAAACATCAGTCTTCCTAACTTTTCAAGTTTGTACAAAGCCTAGCATAGAGGTAAGTCAGTGTATACCATAATAATATGGTCGTGGAAATAACGTCTCATCCATTTAAAAGCTTCAATAAGATCCAGTGCCAGTTTTTCTAAGCGTGGCTATCTGATTTCTTCTCCTCAGAACATTTTTTTGGTGTAGTATATCGACCTTTTAACTCCTCCCTCTAGTAGGCTCAAAGCCAAGCTAACAGTGAACTCCGAAATGGCTAAGTTCAAATACAATTATTCGCCCAAAACTAGTCGGGAGAAGAGTGGGAGAGATCCCAAGTACTTCTTCAAATCCAAAAAATATTCGTCACATTTCTTATTTCATTTAAAGTCTTTTTAAGTACTATAAAAAGTAGGAGACATTTATCTGTGGCTCGAGAAACAATACGATTCAGAGTTTCCACTCTCCCCGTCAATTTTTCTACAACCTTCTTACTGGTTGGGGACTGTATCTCCAATAAAGCCTTTATTTAGTTGGGATTGGCTTTAATTCCCTTTTGATTCACAATATACCCTAAGAACATTCCTTCCTGTGCTCCGAATATACACTTGGTTGGGTTGAGCTTCATTTGGTATTTCTCCATTTGATCAAATGTTTGGGCTAAATATGCAATATGGTCAGTAGCAAACCCGATCTTAGTGAGCATGTCATCTACATAAACTTCCATAGTTTTTCTAATTTGGTCTTTAAATACTTTATTTACCAACCTATGATATATTGCTCCAGAATATTTTAGCCCAAAGGGCATAACATCGTAGCATTATGTTCCTCGGTTGGTGATGAGAGACATGCTCTCATTATTCTCTGGCTTTATTTTAATCTAGTTGTAACCAGAATAAACGTCCATGAAGCTTAGAAGCTCATGACCTAAAGTTGCATATAACAATTGATTAATCCTTCATAAAGTAAAGTGATCCTTTAGGAATGTTTTATTGAGGTCAGTGAAGTCCACACACATTCGCCATTTGTTGTTCCTTTTTTTTACCATCACCACTTTGGCCAACCAGGTCGAATATTTGACATCTTCTATAGACTGTGCTTTTTGCAACTTTTTAACTTCCTCTTGGATTGCCATATTCTTCTCATGACTGAAATCTTTGCGCTTCAACTTGATTGGGTTAAAGTCCATGTAAATATTGAGCTCGTGGAAGATGAAGTTAGGATCAATCCCTAGTATATCATCATGGCTCCAGGCGAATAATTTCTTCATATCTCTAAGTAATGTAATTAATTCCTATTTGAGAGAGGGTATTAGCCTTGAACCAATCTGAGTGGTCTTTTTTGGTTTCTCGCCATCCAGCATAATAGTTTATATCTCTTCTATAACCCATCGCTTCTCTAAATTTGAGTCCTTCCGAGGATCCAAAGAGTCAATATGATAAGTAGTAGTGCCCTTTTATATTTCTTATTGTTCGGCTATAGTCTAGTAGCATTCTCTAGCTTCCATTTGGTTACCATTTACTACGTTGACTCTATAATTATTAGAAAACTTCACGCACTAATGCAAAGTGGAGGGTACTACCTCTAATTTATTTATTCCCACTCCGTCGAGAATTATGTAAGCTGAAGGGACGTTTTAGTATAAAGAAATAAATCCTTTCCTTTTTGCTTGATGGCCAAGTGCCGACCAACACATCCAGCTTGATTGTTCCTAATGGATACACCCTTTTTCCTGAGAAAACTATTAGAGGAATGTGATAAGGTTCTATCTTTCTATCTCATAGCCCTAGGTTGTGGAAATAGTTGTAAAACATAATGTCCGTAGGTCTCCCATTATCGACCAGAATTCTTACCAGTCTACCATGGTGAACCCTAAAAGTGATGACTAATGGATCATCATGAGGATAGAGCAATCCTATCAAATCATTTATAGAGAAGCCAATCATCAATCTCTCATTATTAACTTTCCTAGGCCGACTATGAGTTCTTTTGAACATGTCAATCTGTCTTATAGTAAGATAATATTTGGCTTTATTCTGGCAAGATTTTCTATCGACAAGTCTATCTCCTCCACCAGCGTCTCCTCTTGTAATGAAATGACAACCAAGGGAAATCATCCAAACCTCCACTTCAGTCTTATCAATTTTATTCGACAGGCTAGTATCCTCTTCATAATTATTGTTGCATGCACTTTTTGTCTCATCCTTTCCTCGGCCAGGTGACTCCGATCTTCTTTTGGCATCTCGGTTACCATTTTGATCAACGAATTTAGTTAATTTTCCTTACTAAATAAGATTCTCCACTTCATTCTTAATGGTGATGCAATGGTCAGTAGTGCGCCCATGATCTTTATGAAAATTATAGTACTTGGATATGTCTCTCATGTTGGGAAGTGACTTTAACTTCCCAGGCCAATTTAAATATTTGGTCCCCCTAATTTCCTCAAATATGTGATGGAAACCTTTGGTGAGAGGATTATATTCATCGTACTTCGTGATATTGTCCACCTTCTTATCTTTTTTTATCAGATTCTTCTAGATTTTGAATTTCACCTCCTGAATCTCCTTTACAGCCATAGCCTCCTCGACATTCATAATCTTCCTAGATTTATCCATAAAGTCTGTTATTATTTTAGGAGGATTCTTTGCTGGGGTGCATAGTAAAGATCTTTGGCGAGTAATCCACTCATCAGTGTTGTAATGGGTGTCTTCTGTTCATAATCTACCACCTCTAGTTTCTCATTATTGAAGCGTGTGATGTATTCCCGATTCATTTCTCTGGGTTTTTTATGCATGTTCAAAAGATGAGTAAAACGTTTGAAAGACTTAGCCCCAAAACAAAAGTTATTAATAAATAGTTCGGCCAATTGATGAAAAATTGAAATTTTACATCTGAGAAGATTGTTGTACCATATTTGGGTTGGACCTGTAATGGAACTAAAAAAATCTCTGCACCTCATCTCGTTGGGAACATAATAGATATCAGTAGCAGTCGGATACTGTTCAATATAAAGGGCTGGATCAATATTCCAATCATACTTACTTGTAATAATTGGTGGCTTAAATTTAGAAGGGGTGGGGTAGTCCAGTAGCCTGAATAAAAGGAGATCTCTTAATAAAACTTATTTACAAGGGATTCTTAGTTTTGGCCATTTTTCCTAATCGATCTTCTAGGCATTGCATAGATCCTTTCCAGGAATGTTCCTCTAGCTTAGACTTAGTTGAAGACTCTTTTGTAGCTTTGATGTGCATATGTACTGAACTCTCTTCCTGAGAAGTATGCTCAGCCCATACAGAGCCCCTCATTCTAGACCTAGATCTCGCAGATCCTTCTCTATGCTCGCGAGGACAATCTTTATCTCTGTAATGCCCTCTCGTTGCTTGAGGACCCAAATGATCAAAAGTATATTCCCTACTTGGTCATTCTAACACACTGAGACAATCATTGGAAAAAGATCGACTATTATAGTAATTTATTGATCTAAATGATGACGTTGCTCCAGGACAGTGCAATCTGTCATGGGAAGACCTGGAGTGTTGACTTCTCTCATTCCTAGCTGGCAGAGGTGGCATGTCCCTCCTGAAAGATTCATTGGTGGACTTATCTTGCAACGTACAAGACAATTGACTAACTGACTCTTGCATGGCTTCTTATCCCCTAACTAAGTTGAGCAAAATTCCCTAGAGATTTTTCACACAAGGGGAAGTATATGGATCAGGATTGTTACTTGCAGCCACATAGCTACTCTCAAGATCAGTGGTCATTCTATAGGGAATTTCCAGAATTATTAAAAGAAGTAAAAAAGGTAGAGAACAATGACAAACAGTCATTCCCACAGACGACGATAATTTGTTGATGTCTAAAAGTTAATGCAGTTTAATTTTAAAATCACAGATAAATAAGTATAAGTAATCTAAATAAACACACGCAAGAGACAAGGTTTTTAAAGTGATTCTTCTATAAAGAAAGCCTACATCCACAATTAGTATTATTTCAGGTAGTTACAATAGCTCAATATGGTGTGCTTATGACCGATTGAATCGTCCCCCTTCAGCTAAAGGGTATCATGTATTTATATTGGCTAGGAAACCGAGAGAGGGAATGCCTTTATATTTTCAGGCAGTTACATCTGTGTACAATAAAAGAGACTCTTGAAGTTCAGCGATGTTCGCCATTCCATCTGTTCAACCTTTGATATTCCTAATGGTTCGTTTCCTAGGAGATGGTTAGATTTCCAGCTGACTAGGTGTGTCTGAAACGGACCAAGGTAGCCTAGTAGCTCCATAAGAGTACATGTGTCTACTTCTAATTGGTCCACGTGGTAAAGTAATTTTTACATACAACAATATATATAACCCACTCTTAATTAGTTAATGATCATAAAAATAACATTTATAATCAATAATGTGCCTATTTATGTGAATTACATCATACATATATAAAGTTTATACGCTTTGTGTTCTTATGACTATCCCATCATCACTCATTTTTTGATTTATTTCAACAAAATTATCTTACCTATTAAACTCTAGGTATTTAGTTCAATGAAACGTATCATCATCTTATACCATGTTTTTTTCTATTTCCTTATCCTTTGTTCATAATGATAATAATTTAATGAGTTCCTTCACAGTTACTAACACAATAAAATTTGAACTCATGTAGTATTTCACACATTCTTATACATATGTTGAAGATTCATCAATACCAGTTTATCGAATATATCATCTTATTTAAGATATGTGCACACTCTTAATAAAACTGCTAGTATTCTAAATATCTTACCATTCATTATTATCATGTATCCTTATCATCATGTAACATGTTTCATTAAATATTTTATAATAATATTATCTCCATTGTTCGTCGCTTAGTCTATACTCTATATATTATCAACATTAACATCTGAAGGGTGGGGCGACTCCTCCACTAAGCTAACAAACAACTGGGCTACATTCATAAGTCCAATTTTAAGAAAAATTGGGATGGGGCAATGGTCTAGGTAGGAATCCCTTCTAAATTCGACATCTTCAATGAGTATAACCCTGTTTCGCTTCCAAAGTTCGACGAAGAGGAGGACAAATCTTTAGGCAGTGACCTAGAGAAGGATTGAGTCAAACAAGTAAATGAGTCCATAAAACTTTTAATTTATTTATTTGTATTGTAAGGGCTTGATTAACCTTGTACTTTAATAAATAAAGATTCATTTTGGCCATATTGTTCTTTACCTTTTCCCTTTTGGTAAATGTCTTCTTTTTCTTCTCATTATTGAATTCTTTTTGTTATTGATCTCTGCAATATGATACCATGTTGTCCTTGGTGCCATTGTCCTAAAAATATGAATATTTATACTTCATTCTTCATCGGAATGCCTTTGGGCAAGCTCATAGAGAAATTTTGTCTATTTGGCAAGCACTTCAGAAAATGACAAACGCTTATAGCGAGTAGACCTAGTTAGTGGCTTCACTCCGAGATGATATCAAGGGTGGTGGAGATATTATAGGTATGTTTCAAGATGAGAACAGTTCTCTGAGGGAGAATTTCAATAGAGACAAGAAAACCTTTATCGGATATTAAACAGTTAAGTGGAAACTTCAACATAAAATAATGAGGTTGAGATATTAGTTCTGACATGGTCCTCGCATTGTTTGGTTGGAGAGTTATGATAAAGGATGGAAGGATTATGTGTCCCATTTGGGTGAATCCAGGTAGGTTACATACAAGCATAGGTGTTTAAACGCCTTAACCATTATGAAGGTCACTACTGACTCCTAACTGTGGCATTGGTATGAGATAGACTGCCCATTTATTCACCTTTCTCCTCTTCGAAGCGAGAAGTGTTGGATCCCTGTGGATGACATTTTAATTCAACTAATAAGGGACTATATCCTTGACCATGATAGTTAATGTTGTACCGTAAAACTATATGGGGGCACGAACTAATGAAATTATGACACCTGTCATTATAAAATGCTTATTGGACATTATCGGCACATAGTTACTTTGGCCAGATCGGTGTTTTCTCTTCGTCGGTTGTCTTGATGACCACCCGTAATTAAGACTATTACGCATATATATGATCTACGCATGAGAATATGTATAGTTTCATTGTACAGGCACATGGGTTAATCCTTTTAACTAGTTACAATTAGCTCATCACGAGCTGCCAATTGGAATGTAGAAAGGTGTAATATTATTACCTGGCTTATAAGGGCATTCCACCTCTTCCTCTTCTCTCTCCCTTTTTTATTAGATCCTTACCCATATTTCATAGAAGGGATATGAAGAAAACAACATACACACTAAGAACAATTTTAATAACATTGTTCATAACATAG
Source organism: Sambucus nigra (assembly GCA_949130495.1). NCBI lineage: Eukaryota > Viridiplantae > Streptophyta > Magnoliopsida > Dipsacales > Adoxaceae > Sambucus > Sambucus nigra. Next base: position 459,245,023 of record OX422216.1, on the reverse strand, counting down.
TTTTAGACTAGTTTGGTGTATCCCAAAATGCACTGTCAAGAACAACTAAACTCAAGAACCTCTAAGTTTAAAGACTTCCCAATATCCCGATGACATATTAAATTTAGAGTTTGAATTAATTTACAAAATTATATTTTGGTATTTTTATTTTTTTATAAAAAATGAACACGGCTTTTTATTTCGTAGGAAAAACGTTTAATTTTTTGAAAATATGTTTTATGTCTTTACCGTAGGCGGAGTTTTTAAAAAATTAATTTTTCATTTACGTCGTTCAAACAACATCCCTATGTCGTGCAAATGACATCACCAAGTTGTTATATCCCTTGTTTGAAGATTGGTTCTACTTTGGATCAAAATACATGCTATTAATTTGATTTTATTTAGGTCATTAGAAGCGAGATGGAGTCTCATCCGAATGATATCCCTATGTCATTTGAACGACATGTTCAACTTGTTCAAACTACGTGCCGACTTAAAGTTTTCATAAATACTTGTTTCATGATTCAAATGTTTAAGATTTTTGACATAACATTTTCTACATATCTTTTGCAAAAGTTCTTCACTTTTTGTGTTGAAAAACACTTGTTTAATTCATAAAAAACATCCTGCAATATTATTCATGCGAATTATTTTAGAAACCTAGAAAGTTTTGTATCTATTGCATACATCTTGGTGGAGAGGATCTCCATTGCTGACTTGTGATACTTGCGAGGATTCACTGCTGAAGATGAAGGCTGAGGCTGATGGAGAACTGTGGTCATGTGATTTTTACGAGGATCATAGATTTTTCTTAAAGATTTTTGAAGAATAATGCATTATACTTGTGGTGGATATCAAGTAGTTTGTAAGTCGGCACCCTTGTGAATTTCTAAGTGAATAAAGGTTTTTCCCTTTGGGTTTCTTTCCTGAAACTTGGCCTGAGTTGATTGTATGTTTGATTATTTGTTTTATCACATTAGATGCATGCTTAGGATAAAAGGATAATATTTGTTTAAAATTATCTTTTGCATTTACAATTGGTGCTGCATTTTTTGTTTAAAATCACCCTTGTAATTATTTTGCACTTGCAAATTAGTATCAGAGCTTTTAGCTCATTTTTACCATCTTCAAATTAGTATCAGAGCAGGTTGCACTAAGTTATTGTGTTTGATGTTATTTACCTGCTTTTTGGGTGGTTGTTTATTCTTCTCTCATGTTCTTGCATTTTTGTCTCTCGATGGATTCTCATTTGAATTTGAAGTTTGCTGAAAGAATTAAATTTCTTACAAATTATTTTTTAAAAAAAATTAGAACCACCCTGAAATTATTTGCGCATTCTCAAATTGCTATGAGATCCTTTATCTTTGGATTTTACCAAGTTCCAAAAAAGGAGAGTTATGATAGAGTCCTTATTTTAGAAAAAGAATTAGAGGACTTGAAAAATTCTAGGGTTTGTGTTTGTGCCAAAGAGATAAAAATATTTTGGTTAATGATTTTAAGGCACGAGAGAAGACTCTTAGGGATTAGTTCTCTTTTATTCAGGGAGAGGTAGATAACCTTCAAGGAATGATTGAAAATATGAAGTAGGAGTCCCTAAAAATTAAAAGAGTCAAATTATTTCCTTGAGTAAAAAATTTTGAAGTTAAAAGATAATTTAAAAGGCTCAAGTAGTTTGAGTAATTATGGTAATGGATCACATGGTTCTAATGATTTAAGTGTTAAATAAAAAACCATTGTTTGTTTTATAGGTTCAACTAGAACCAAGTACATTAGAAAATTTCAACCCCTAGGTAATATTCCTCCAGTTTACACATGTTCACATTTTGGTAGGAAAGGTCATCTTAGGAATTTTTGTTTTAATCTTGAAAGAGGTCATAAGAAGTTTAAGGATAGTGTCCCATCGGTTATCATAACCCCTCGAGTTAGGTATACACCTTTTGGGATTAGAAAATCTATTTTTGAAATGATAAATGTTAGATTGGTTGATTCTCACATGCTTGCACATGATGCTTCACATGCTATTTCATATCGTTGATTGATGTATGATTTTGTTTGTTATATGCTAGTTGTGCTTTATGTTATATATTTTCTAGTTTTACGACATGTGTAATTTTTTTATTATATTTTTATTTTATGAGTCATATTTGAAAATTTCAAAAAGATTTTTGATTTTTGATCATCTTAATTTTACACATTTGGTGTGGCATATTGGTGTGTTTGAATCCAGTTTATTCCACAATTTTCATGTGGCTAGGACATTTGGTCATGACTTTAGATGCCTAGATTGCTCTTAACCATGTTTATGGAGTTGTTTCAAACATGAGTTGATTTATAGATTTGACTTTGTATATGCCTCCACACACACATGCAAGAGCTTGTTGAATTTTGACAAGATGGCGTACATTTGAGATTAGTGAGATGTTCTATCAATTTTGTCATCTACATATTTATTTGACTATGGAGGATTTATGCATGTAAGAACCATTGACCATGAGAGTTTGTTTAATATTTAAAAAATGATGAGTGTACATGGGAAAGATCTGTGAGAGTATAATGACTTCGTCGTGAAATCCACCGTTTGAAAATAGCCCAAGAAAAAATTAAGGCAATAAAAAGAGTAACATACCAAATAGGGGCCAAATAGTCTAGTTTGATATGATCATTCGAAAGAAAAGAATAGAATAGAAAAATATAATCATGTTTATATTTTGAGGGTGTTTGGATGGAAATAATCAACGGGTTTGCACGATGACAATGAATCCTAGTTAAGCTTATTTTTTCATGACACTATTGATTTGTAGAGTCATCAATATTCTAGGATTGTGTGCATTGTGCTTATTTTGTTCATTAAGTTCAAATTTATTTGTCATTTGAGGCTAAAGCTTACTTTGATAAAGTTTTTCATTCAATTAGAACTTCTTGAATATATTTGAGTGTTTGGGTTATAATTCTTTTGTTACTAGTTCACACTCATTCATTCCATTCCACACGTTTCGACACATTGATACTATGTTAGTGTGTAAAGCTTATGTGTTTTGTGTCATATTTTGTGGTCATTTATACTTATATGTGTGTGCCGAATTTTCTTTGATATATTTTTCATATCTTATATATGGTATTGTATCATATTTTTGTAAATTTTACATTTTGTTGAAAAAATTGAAAATTTTCAAAAATAGTTGGTGTTTGTTTGCCTTTAAGATGGTCATTACACATGCTTGATTTATATCTTTTTGTGATGATATCTTATCTTCATCATGATGTTATGTATTTCATGTTTTTTTTTCTACTTCTTTGTTTATTTCTCTATTTCGAAAAAAACAAAGGGGGAGAGAAAATTAAAATGAGTTTGACTTATGGGGAGGAATTTATTTATTTTTGAGTTTTGCGTTGTTTCAACCTCAATGCATCACGAGGGTATAATTATGTTGTCTCATGTGTGTAGATACTTTAAAGATAAATTAAAGACACATGAATGAAGACAATGTTTGACAAAGGGAAGAACAATAAGTTTTTTAAGACAAAGAGACTTGTCATAGGAGATTTTGATTTTAATTTGGTGTTCGGTCATTTTGTTCTTTTTGTGCCAAAATAGCCAAAGAGGGAGATTTGTAAGAGTAATTTTTCTAACAATGTCCATATCATAGTTTTAGACTTGTTTAGCATGTCCCATTATGTGGCCATCCCCGATCCTCGCCATGTGGGTGGGCGCACAAGGGAAAGGATCCTCGGGTCCCGCGCATCCCTCTCGAGAGCGCTTCGACCGGCGTCATTTGAGGTGACATGTAAAAATGTAGAGATATTCAAAGTCGCCAGTCTATTTTACTCAAAACAGATAAAATAAAAAGGGGAATCCATCCCGAAGGATGGCATCCAAAGACATACTGGTGCATACAAAACCAAAATGATTCGAGAAGGGTTCGGAGGCTAAGTTACGAAAAGGGAAGGTTTTAGGCACCCATTCCTCCCTTTCGGTCTCTCATGGATATTTGCTATTTTCCTTTTTTATTTTCCCCATGATATGTATGCATGTGCATATATATATATATATATATATATATATATATATATAGTGGAGATAGGAATCCTGGACTTGTATCATGGAAGAGATAAAGCGAGTCATCCGTAGGAAGTTATAAAGATAATATTAGAAAATAAGATTTACGCGATTACCCCTACGTTGATCATTATAATGGAACGGCAACGCATATGGAGTAATATGTCACTAAGACCAAGTATATAGAATATAAGAAGATTAGATTTAGATAAGATAGAAAATGAGAGAAAAGTGAGAAAAAGGACTCGAGTCTCGGATTTTACCCTGAGATGCCTACGTAGCCTATAAAGGCATCAAAGTCCACGTAGTTCGCATACAAAAAGAGGGGTGGGGTTTACCCCATAAATCCAAATGGGGGATCTCTTATTTGTGAGTGTGTGTGTGTGTAGAAAAAGTGTTTTTAGTTGTGAGAAAAGTGTGAGAAAAGTATGAGAATCCCTATTTGGAATTTATGAGCAAACCCTCTTTTTCTTGTTTTTTGGGTTTCATTTATATGAAAGTAGGAGATGTTCAATAATACTAAATAAAAAGTATATTAGGATGTGTGAGATGAGATAATAAAAGTGCTAAGTAATAAAATAAGTTATTGTGAATTTAAGAGAATTTAAGAGAAAGTTGAGAAAGTTGGACCTTCTTGAAGATCTTGAGCTTGATCTTGAATGTTGGAGAGAAGACCTTGCACTTGGATGATGATGGAGAGTGACTAATTCACCAAGTTTGATGAAAAGGATGGTGAAAAGTGGAAGTTAGGAAGGGATTTGGATGTTGAAATCGCGTTGTCTTCGAGAGAGGTTTTTAGGATTCGCTGAGAGCGATTTGTATCAGATCTGGGCTCCCTTTGCAAATGAGGTGAAGGCCTCCTTTTATAGGCCCAGGTCATTTCCGATCGATAGGTAGGGTATGGAACCTGCCGTTTGGCAGTGTGTTTTAGGCCTTTTCTGAAAATTAGCTGTCTAGGGTAAACTATTGGTCAGAATCGCGCATGGAGCAGACTGTTGGAAAGGTAATTCAGATACCTTTGAAAGTCTTTTTTACCTCTCCTGGGTTCGGGAATTGACTTTAGGCTAATTATGGCTCGGAAGCATTTGTTGGTCCATTGGACGGGGAGTCGTTTGGACTCAAACGGATTGTTCGTACGTATGGTAAGTCGGAATCGCGCACGGGATGGACTGTTGGAAAGGTTAGTAGATGTACTTCGACATTCCAAATAGTTTGACCCGGTTTGGGGAATTGACTTTGGTCAACCGGGCCTTAGAAGCATTCGGTGACATCTTGGAGTCAAACGGATCGTTCATCTGCATGGTATGTAAGAATCGCGCACGAAGTGGACCATTAGAAAGGGGTTTTAGTGCCCTTCAAAGATTCTTTTAGTCTCGGTCTCGCTGAAGAGTTGACTTAGGTCAAACGGAGCCCGAGAGCGCCCGGTGGCCTCTTGATCAAGTTTCGGACTCAAACGGATTGTTCGTCCGCATGGTAAGTCAAAATCGTGCACGAGATGGACCGTTGGAAAGGGATTTTAGTGCCATTTGAAGATTCATTCAGCTTTAGTTGAGCTGAAGAGTTTGATTTTTTGGTGAAATGAAGCCCGTGAGCGCTCGGTGGCTTATAAGTCAGTACTCGGGACATGACCTGGGTTTGTAGTGATGAAGGGAGGTGCTAGGGACCTAAGGAGAGTTAGGGGAAAAAATGGGGTGTCTACAGAGCCCCTCAACGGGTGAGTTTGGAACAAATGAGAACCGTCGAATAAACACCACATGATGCTTTTGAGGGAGTATGACCGATTCAGAGGGTCGAGGCCAATTCTGAGGACCTGAGGGGTGTGCTGGGGATGACCAATTTTGTGGTTTAAAGCCAAATCTGTAGGCTTAAGTGATGAGGGTGACCGATTCTGCGGGTCAAAGCCGATTTTGAGGGCTTAGGGTGAAGATCTAATAATCGAGGTCAATTCTGACCTAAGAGTAGTGACGACCAAGGACCGAAGTCAATTCTGACCTAACACAGGTGAGGATCTAAGACCGAGGTCAATTATGACCTAAGAGTGGTGACGACCGAGGACCGAGGTTAATTCTGACCTAACTCAGGGGACGATCCATGACCGAGGTCAATTCTGACCTAAGAGTGGATAAAGATTGGATTTTGATTCTGCTGGAGAAAGTGCTTTGTGATTTTGATCTGAGCTGGGGAGATGATAGATGGGGAAGCTTTTGTTTCCTTAGGGGGGCCTCGTAGGGGGAAAAACTAATTTTGGTGCTGTAAAAATTCCGCTAGGGAAGTGATCAGGCGATCCTTAAAGATCCTCCGGATCTTTGCCGGGAGGAGATTCACTTGGTTTTTGAGGATTTCGCTGGGAAAGAGGGGTTTCGCTTGAGGTAATGCAAAATTTTCCTGGTGAAAATATTCTAAATCCTTCCTGGGATTTTTAGGAATTTTTTGAGGATTTTTCGGGGCTTTCTGGTATTTTTTAGGAATTTCTGTACGAAATTTAAGGGGGGTGCCGATCGGCATGGTATGAGGGGTGCCATTCGGCAGTGGCACAGACTTTTGGACTGCCTCGGGAAGGTAAGGAGTCAGTGCCGATCGATATGGTTGGGGTCAGTGCCGATCGGCATGACATTTGGCATCCTATATAAAGGGGGCGAATCCCTCATTTTTTCACAGCTTCTTTGCTTTCTTTCTTTCTGCGATTTCTCTGCAAATCATTCTAGCATACCGATCTTCAAGAAATGGCCTCTTTTGTGATCACTGTAGTCCATAGGGAGTGGTTGACCATTGATGACTGGGCGAATGTGGAGTGGAGGGCTAGGGCGCCTCTTGCTTTGGGGAGTGAGAACTCCTTTGATGTGTTTGAGCCTGTTGCGGATGAGCGAACTTTGCTGCAGGAGCCGTCGCATCATCGCTCTTCAAAAGTGAATCCTGGCGGTTATTTAAGTGACCTGACCTTTGGCATTCCTTTCTTTTTTAGTGATTTTTTTTCTTTCTTGACTTGAGATTTTTTTTCTTTTTGTTAGTCTGATATTTCCTTAAAGAACATGCGCGCCCGTGGGACGACGGGGTTTAGGGATGTCTGGGAGCATCTCCCACCTGTGGTACGTTGGGTGGTATCATCAGCGAGTTTTAGGAGGTTGGCATCTACGCTAGATGAGACGCCTCATTCGACAGCGGTCCTGTGCGCTTTGGGAGATTGGTGGTGGGATACTACCCACACCTTCCATTTCAGCTTCGGGGAGATGACTGTGACTCCCATATATGTGCAGCAGCTGTTGGGACTGGATTGTGATGGAGAGCAGATAAAGGTGGATCGCTCTTTGCAGGTGAGACCGGAGGCATTGCGTGCGGCACTTGGTGATGTAGGGAGGATAGTCTCTGGGGATTCTATTCGGCTATCCCTGTTGAGGATGTTCTGTTGCGCAGGGTGATTGATGTGGAGGACGGGCTGCAAGTGAGGCAGATGGCCCGGTTATTTATTTTACTGGTGTTAGGAGGTTTCATGGTTGCGTCGAGCGGCGATGTCTTCCATTTGTGGTTCTTGTCATACCTAGGATGTTTTCGAACATCCCTTTCTATGATTGGGGGAGTCTGACTTTGGCGACCCTTTACACTTCTCTGGATGCATTCAGCCGGTGCTGCCGACATACCTTTACCGGAGCCACGTACCTTCTTGAGGTATTCTTCAGTTTGTGCATTTCTTTTCATGCATTTGCATTTTCCTTTCATGCATTTGCATTTCCCTTATGCGTCTCTTTTTGTTTGTTAATTCAGATGTAGTTCTATGAGGTGATTGGGTGCAATACCCCGCTGATTGCTCTGAACGACGACACTGTTGGGGACTCCTGTCGATTGTATCGATGGCGTAAGGCCAATCGGCAGTCGAAGGGATCCGTATCCCTGGAGGTCGTGCGTCAGGTCTTGAATGACCAGACCAGTGGTAGGGTAAGACTCTTTCCATTTCTAATCTTGGTTTTTGCACCTTCTGATCTTGTATTGATTTATGCCTTCTTGGAGATTTTTAGGTGACCTTTTATCCCTGGGGGACAGCCATTCAGGATGTGGGGACGATCGAGGTGAACGCGCGGATGAGGCGTTTATTGGCGCATGAGTTTGGCCATTCCTAGTATCCCAAGGAGAAGGTGGTTCGCCAGATTACTGAGGAGGAGGTGGTGGTCCCACCTGTTCAACCTCCTACGTCTATGAGGCGGGAGCGACTGCTGTCAGAGGATGCGAGGATCGCGGTCATGATCGGCGAGTCCTACTTGTTGTACACCGATACGGCTGCGCCGTATGACTATATGGACTTTGTGATGAACTAGTTAATGGTACCCAGCATATATGGTGCCCTTCCTTTCCCTCCTGCGGGTTCGAGATGGGTGGTGGGATCTTCCCACAGTGGCAGTGGTGCTACGACCTCGTAGGTTCCTTTTGTGAAGTTGCACACTCCTTCATACAACATTCGGTGGGCTGATGGAGGGATGGTGCCTATGCTTCATTATCCTTATGTGATGGATCCGAAGGAGTTGGGTTTGACAAATGAGGTCCTTCGACCTTCGATATACCTTTATGTTCTTCTCTTTCTTTCTTTTCTATTTTGGTCATCTCTGCTTTGATACTGATTTTGCCTTTCCTTGCAGCAAGTCCGAGTGTCGACCACTTGGCTAAGAGATATTAGAGACTGGATATCCTCAGTGACTGCCCGTATTCGGGATGAAGTTCTTGTTCCTTCTTACTTGGTGCCATCTGCTTCGTCCGAAGAGGACTCTGGCTCAGGTAGCGGTGGTGCATCATCTCGCCGTATGGTAAAGAGAGCACATCGCAGGGGTGGAAGCTCTTAGAGAGAAAGGTGTGTAAGAGAGAGAGGGAGAATGTGGGTTCGGGCTGAGTCCCGTTGTTTTTTGCTTTTTCTTTTTATTTCCTGCAAAATTAATGTAATACAAAAAACAGATAGATGCAATGCAATAGAGTTTTTTTATTATCTTTTATTAATGATGAATGAATGCATGCACGTGCGTTTTTTTTACTTTGCTGCTGAGACCGTAAAAAGGAGTATTTTTGGAATTTTCTGAAGGAAAGTTTTTTAATTAAAAGGGGAAATTATATAAGGAGGAAAAAGGATTTTGAAATTCGGTTGAGAATATCAATTTATTTTTATTGAGTTTTCTTATTTGACAAAAGAGGAAAAAAGGAAATTTCCAAAAATGAGGGGTTGCCGATCGGTAAGCACAATGTCCTGCCTATCGGCAATTCAGTCCAGTCCCATCATTTCAAAGCTTTTATTGGTACCCTCTTCATCCTTTGGTACCTTATGGGGTAGGATTCCCCTCGATTTCTGTAGGGATTATGTCTCTTGTGAGGGTTCTCAAGTATAAAAAGGGGTAAGGATGGAGTGTTTTCATAACACCTTTGCATTCTTACCTACTTGTCCACTATCTCTTAGCCTTGCACGATGGCTCTCCCTAGTAGAATTGAGTTTGCTAACTATCTATAGGGTAAGGGGGTGCTAATAGGTATAGACTGATCCCTACCAATCGACAGGTAACCCTAGGCACACAATCGATAGGCAGAGAAATGGACCTGCCAATCGGTAGTCTCGTGCAGATTTTATTAAAAAAATGATCATAGAATGAAATTTGTTGATCCAAATTGTGCACGGAGAATACCATTTTAAAGGTAATTAAGAAACCTTAAATATTCCTTTGGGCCTCTCCCGGGTCGGGTAGTTGACTTTGGGTCAAAAGGGACTCAGAAGCGCTCGTCGGTCCTTTGGACGGAAGATCGTCGAATAGTAATGGATCGTTCATCTAAACCGTAAGTCAAAATTGCACACGGGGAAGACCATTGGAAAGGTTATCTGAGTTAATTACACATTCCAAAGAGCTTATCTCGGTTAGGAAAGTCTACTTTGGTCAATCGGGGCTCAGAAATGTCCGATGACCTTTCAGAGTAAAACGGGTCATTCGTCTGTACCGTAAGGTTGATTCACGCACAAGGTGGACCGTTGAAAAGGGTATTTAGTTACCTTAAAATATTCATTTAGTCTCATTCGAGATGAAGAGTTGATCTTGGTCAAACGGAGCCCGGAAGAGCCCGGTGGCCACTAGATCAATTTTTGGGGGGAAATGAATTGTTCGTCCAAACGGTTATGCCATTTTACACACGGGGTTGACCATTGGAAAGGGTATTCAGTGGCCTTATATGATTCAAAGAGATATCTATCTAAAATTAAAGTTGACTGGGTTGAATTGGGGGCCCGAGAGCATCTGGTGGCATCTAGATCAATTTTTAATGGTGAAATGGTTCGTTCGTCTGAACTGTTATGTCGATTCACGCACGAGGTGGACTGTTGGAAAGGGTAATCATAGCCCTTGAAATATTCATTAAGATTTTGCTCTGACAATAGATTTTACCGGAGTCAAACGGCGCTCGAGAGCACTCGATGGCCTCTAGATCTGTACTCAGAGTATGACTTAGAGTTTTTTTATGAAATGGGGAGGTGCTAGGGACCTAAGCAGAGACTTAAGGGGTCCTAGGATGTGGTCACTATAAAGACCCTCGACGCGTAATCTTGGAACAAATGAAAGTCATCGAATAGACACCACATAATGTTTTTTGAAAGAGGTCAATTATATGGACCTAAAGGGACAAGAATGATCATTTCAGAGGGTCCAGGATGATTCTGAGGTCCTAAGGAAATTTTAGGGATAGATGATTCTATGGGCCTAGGGTAGGGAGTGACCAATGCTGAGGGTCAAAGAAATTCTGAGGGCTTAAGATGAGAGCGAACAATTCTAAGGGTTGAAGCCCATTCTGAGGGCTTAAGATGAGAGACCAATTCTGCGGGCAAAGGTCAATTATGAGGACCTTAACTAGAAGCAACCATTTCTGAGGGACGAGGTCAATTCAGGGGGCTTTAAGTAGGGGCGACTAATTTTACAGGTCGAAGCAAATTCTGATGACTTAAGTAGAGGTGACAAATTCTGCAGGTCGAAGCCAATTCTAAAGGCTTTAAGTGGGAGTGACCAATTCTGATGGTCGAAGCCAATTCTAAGGGATTAAGTAGAGGCAATCAATTCTGAGGGCTTAAGTTGAACTGATCAATTCTGAGGGTCGAACCCAATTCTGAGGTATTTAAGTGGGAGCGACCGATTCTAATGTTCGAAGCCAATTTTGAGGGCTTAAGTTGAGGTGACCAATTCTAAGGGTCGAGGACAATTCTGAGGGCCTAAGTAGGAGCGACCAATTCTAAGGGTCGAAGTTAATTATGAGGTATTAAGTAGAGGTGACCAATTCTAAGGTTCGAAGCTCATTCTCAAGGCTTAAGTATAGGTGACCAATTATGAGGGCTTTAATTAAGTTGTGGAGCATAGTTTTCTTGGGAAAGTTTAGAGACTCCACTGGGGGAAATATATTAATTCGAGGATTGGGTTCATCCTTGCTGGGGAATTTTCTTCGATTTCTGTGGTGTCCCTTAGAGACATTGTTGGGGAGATATCCAATTGGATTTGGGAATTCCTCTGGGGAAATAATTTCGGGAGAAAATGTGGTACTAATTCAGTTGGGGATTTGAGAGGTTTGAAAAAATGTTTTTCTTTATGAAAAAGGTTTTAAAATTCATTGGCTAATTTTCTGGATTTTTTGGTATTTTTTTAGGAATTTTCGTACAAAATTTCAGGGAAGTGAGAACATGCAGGGTGTAAGACGTGCCAAACGGTAGTGGAACGGTATTTTGGACTACCTCGGGAAGGTGAAGGGACAATGCCTAATTGCATGTAGCTGGGGACTATCGATCGTCATGCCCCTTAGCATCCTATAAAAAGGGGCAAAATATCTTCATTTTTCACATCTTTCAGATCTTCTATCTTCTGGTTTTCCTTTCTGCGAATTGTTCTAATGTTCTTTTATCTTCCAAGACTAAGAAATGGTGGATTTTTCAAGCAGTATGGTCCACATGGAGTGGTTGAGCATTGATGACTAGGTGTATTTGGAGTAGCAGACTAGGGTGCCCCTATTGTTAGGCAATGAGAATGCCCTTGACTCATTCAAGCTTGTTGCGGACGAGCAAAATCTTCTGCATGAGCCTGCGCACCATCAATCCTCTAGGGTAGTGACCCTAGTGGTCACGTAAGTGTTAATGTCCTTTGGTATTTTTCTTTTCCTTCGTGTATTTCCTTTTTTTTTTACTTTTGACAAGGGTTTTTCCTTTTGCTTTGGCAGACTGATATATCTACATCTAACTTTCATTCTCTAGGGAAGGCGGGTTTTAAGGACGTCTAGGAGAACCTTCCTTTAGTGGTATGTTGGGTGGTTTCATCAGTTGGCTTTAGGAGTTTATCATCTGCATTGGATCAGACACCCCGTTAGACGGCCGTTCTCTGCGCTTCAGGGGAGAGGTGGTTGGATACCACCCACACTATGCATTATGGATTTGGGGAGATGACAGTGACTCACATCGATGTGCAGCATCTATTAGGGCTGGATGATGAGGGGGGACAAATAGAGGTGGATCAGACTTTGCGGGTGATGTCGGCGACAGTGGAGGCGACGTTGGGTGATGTTGGGCGGATAGTTTCAGAGGACTCCATTAGTCTCTCTCTTCTGAAGGAGGTTTTGTTGTGTCATCGGATCGATGAGACTGATGGGCTGCAGGTGTGGTAGATGGCCCATTTGTTTATTCTTTTGTTTGTGGGATGGTTTTCATGGCGACGAGTGGCGACGTTGTCCACTTATGGTTTTTGCCTTATTTGAGAGTATTATCGAATATTCCTTGTTTTGACTTTGGGAGCCTGACTTTGGTGACCCTTTATTCCTCTTTGGATGCATTAATCTGGTGCTACTATCATACCTTTACTGGAACCACGTATCTTTTGGATGTATTCTTTCCTTTATGCATTTTTCTTTTATGCATTTTCCTTTATGCATTTTATTCTTGATTTCTTTCTTCTGATTTATAACCCTTTTCCTTTGCAGAAATGGTTATATGAGGTGATTGGGCTTAATGCCCACTTGATGGGTTTGAAAGATGAGTCGGTGGAGTACTTTTATCGTATGTACCGGTGGCGAAAGTCCAAATGGTAGTCAAGACAGTCTCTCTCTTGGGTAATGGTCCGTCAGGTCCTGAATGGCCTCGTGAGCAATCGAATAAATTCTTCTTTCATCTTGAGACCATTTTTCTTGGATGAACGTTTCAAATATTGATTTTCCATTGGGGATCTTGAAAGTGACCTTCTATCCCTAGGGGATGGTCATCCAACACACGGAGGTGACAGGGGGAAGGTGTAGCTCCATCATTTGTTGGTGCATGAGTTCGTGTACTACATGTTATTGGGGGAGAGAGTAGTCATATAGGTGGTGGAGGACAAGGTGATGGTTCCACCTGCGAGGCCCATGAGGAATATGAGGCGGGTGCAGGAGATACCGGAGGAGGCGAGGGTGGCAATAATGCTCGGCGAGCCTTATTTGTCATATACGGACATGGTGGTGACCTATGATTATCTGGATTTTGTGTGTAGTTGGTTTATTTTGCCCAGCATATATGATGTTATGCCTCTTCCCCCTACAGTTTTTATCAAGGGCATGATTCGACCAGTGGGTTTTTGCCCACAATGCAGGTGGTAAGTCGACATCGACAATAGCGGCGACATCATAGATTTTGTTTCTGCGGTTGGCTCCCCCTTCCTATAACATCTGACGGTCTGATGGAGGATCGGTTGGTATCCTGAATAACCCCAATGCAATGGACCCAGAGGTTCTAAGTCTGATAGAATATGTCCTTAAGCCGTAGGTATACCTTTCATTTTTTTTTTTACTTTTGTCTTTCTGATTTTTTCTTTGCGTCAGACTGACTGATTTGTTTCTTTTTTCTGTAGTATGTTCGAGTGAAGATTACATGGTTGAAAGACATTCGCGAATGGGTGGCTTATGCGATGAATCACATCCGGGACTTGATCCAGGTTCCTTATTGTATGGTGTCATCCACCTTATCTCGGGAGGGGTCTGGTTCAAGGAGTGGAGGTTTGTCATCTCGTCGCTTGGAAAAGTGTGTATGCTGCAAGGATGGGGGGTCTTAGAGATAAAGAGAAAATGAAGGTGAGAGAGAGAGAATTTTTTTAGGGGGTTCGGGATGAGTACCGTTTCTTTTTGTGTTTTTCCTGCAAGCCAAATGTAATGAAGCTATATATATGCAATGAATGGGGACCTTTTTAATTTTTTTCTTTAGTGACTTAATGCATATAAACTTTTTATTTTGTTCACTGAGACTGTGAAAAGGATTTAAAATAATTAGAGGGAAAATTTATTCTAAAATGGAATGAGTAAATATATAGGGAGAAGGAAATTATAAATTCCTTAAAATAAAAATTATTTTTATTGAGTTTTTGATTTTGACAAAAAAGGAAAATGGAAACTTTCCAAAAATAGGGGGTTGCCGATCGGTATACCCGTTGTCCTCCTTATCGGCAGGTCATTTTAGTCTAATCACTCTAAGGCTTTAATTGCACTTTCTTCAACTACTTGATCCTTGGGGCAGGGTTTCCCACGGATTTTGGAGGACCTTTGTCTTTAGCCAAGTTTTTCAAGTATAAAAAGGGGTAATGGTGGAGTATTTTCATCACCTTTCCACATTTCCTTTCTTTTTCTTACTTCTTGCTTCTTGTCCCATCATTTTACAATATGGCTTTTCCCGAAAGTGTTGAATTATCTTCTTGCCTCAAAAACTTAGAGGTTATGTGCTCATAATGTAGACTACGATGCTTTCAACATGCGACGGGTTTCCTTATGGCGCAATCGGCCTATTGAATGGAACATGTTAATGGCGGCGGTACAATTCTTGTAACCCTAGGACCATATCTTTCGCTTTGTCTTGGACGAAGTCTGTCCATCTTACGAAGAGTTCTCTACCATGCTGGGGATAAATCCTAGTGTTACGGTGGCCATGCCTAAATTTCCTTGATCTCCTCGAGAACTGTTAGCAGAACTTCTCCATATCACGCCCTCAACGACTCGGTCATAGGTTACGGGAGGAATAAAATTTCTCCTAGTTGGGCTGCATTCTGTGCGTATGCAGGATGTTGGTGATGTGGGTTATAGCGGTGCCATTATCCTTAGCTTAACTTCAAAATTATTATTGGTGATCGGGGACCTATTGGTGGACCCACAATTTACAGCCATCACTTTGTGGATATCATACCGTTGCAATCATGTGGCGGTGATACTGCTAGAGACCCTGAATGGTGTGAATGCTTAGAGGGAAGGCCATATAATTTTTTGAGGGGAGACCAATTATGTTGTTCATGTGGCTGTTGGAGAGATTCCGTATGGAAATCCCTCCTTAATACCCCTTGGTAGCTCTGCCAAAATTCTTTACTCACTTTTTTATCAGCGTAGGCCTAAATATCGAGAGCTGGGAGAACTGGTTTGTGGACCACGGACTTGTGGTTTTCTTTGGTCAGTGCCTTATTGGGGAGAGTTGCAGCCTATTTTAGAACTGGGGGAATACCAATATGTTCGGTTAGTTGGCCTCTGGCAGACTTCTTTCTATTTTACCCAGCGGCTCCTACATAAATTTGGCTGGGAGAATATTGTTCCACCATGGACACTAGACTTATTTTATGAGGAGGATTTGACAGAATGTTTGCGCATGTAGTTGGGCTCTCTATGGGAGAATTGTCGATCATCGACTTGTCCTTACCAATCTATTGGCACACTTTGTCATGTTTCTGGGGATTACATGAAGTGGTTGTGGAGGAGGGTAGTGGCTAAAATATTGGTCGGGTAGAGGTGGTTCGCCATGTTACACTGTGGAGGGAAGCATTATTTTTATCCCTAGGTTGGTTCGAGCTTACCGTTCCATGGAGCGTCTTCGGTATTCCATCCAAGCAGGAGAAGTTTGGAGACCCCAAAATATAGATGATGATGGGGATGGTTCTTCTGGCAGCTACAGGTAGGATCCTTGGGGAGTTTTATTTGTGAAGATTTGGAGAGTTATTTGGTTATATATGGGAATAAATTTGGGAAGGTTTTTTAGGAGTAGTTTGGCTTGTTTTTGTTTTGTTTTTAGGAAAAAAATAAGGTTAGGTTGGCAGGGGAAGTTGTTTGACTCCCTATTCTGATGTAATTATAATGGAATTTTTTATTAATGAAATATGTAAAATTTTAATTATATTATTGTGCATATTGATGAGTTTTGCATTTGAATTATCCATACCAATCACTAAGGCATACATAATGCTCTTGATGAGTTTCATTTTTAAAAGTAAAAATATTTTATAGGATCATGCCCCACGTAGTTCTGAGATGAAGGAAATGAAGAAATTTTTTTAGAATAAAAGGGAGATGAGAAAATTCGTAGCGCATTGAGATTTCAGACTAAGGGTAGAATTTCTTGAGACGGTCCAGGTTGACTGGATGGTCCATTTCTTCCCCATCAAGGTCAGTGAGCATAGAGGCAGCACGGGATAAGATCTTCTTCACAATGTAGGGGCCACTCCAATTGGGATTGAATTTCCCTCTTGGGTCCTAGATGGGCTCTACGATTTCTTTAGTGGATAAAGCCGCTTCTCGAACTCCACGGTCCTTGACTCTCTTATTTAATGATCATGCTATTCGAAGATGGTACCCATGTATATGATAAAAAACTTTCAGTCACCTTTCATCCAAGAGTGACAACTCGTCAGGATAACTTCGATGCCAGTCTTCCTCACTGAATTAGGTTTTAAGCATAACATGTAGTGAAGGAATATCTAGCTAAACAGGTAGGACTACTTCCATGCCGTATACCAGAGAGTAAGGGGTAGCCTCAGTAAATGCTCGAACAGAAGTGCAGTAGACCCATAGGGCGTAAGGGATTCGATCGGCCTAATCTTGTCAACTCTCGATCATTTTGCTAATGATTTCTTTGAGGTTCTTATTAGTGACCTCGACTGCATCATTGGTTTGAGGTCTCTAGGGAGAAGATTTATGTCTTCGGATCCCATACTCTTCAACCACTTATGTGACTTCTACCTCAAAATGTAACCCATTATCTGATATTAGCTCATGCAGGACCCCAGATCATCATTTGATATTTTTTTAGATGAACTTGGCCACCTTTTTGGCATTCAAAATTGCGTATGACTAGGCTTAGGACCATTTTGGTGAAGTAATCAATGGCAATCAAGATGAATTAATGCTCATTGGAGGCTTTGGGTGTAACCTTCCCTATGATGTCGATGCCCCATGTTGATACCAAATTTAGTCTGCTGACATGGCTCAATCGAGTGAAGACACGTGGCAATCTACGTGGCAACAATAAACGCTTTCGAGGAACTCAATCGCTCCGAGGAACCATACTACAACGAGGAACACTGCTTGAGTAACTCAGACGCTCCGACCTACAAGAACTCTTCGAGGAACTTTTGAGTACTGAGGAACTTCGAGCATCGAGGAACTTTAAGCAGTCCGAGCAGCTTAGGCGGTCCGAGCTGCACCTCGAACAAAGTATTAATAGTAGGAAAATTAACAGTCTGACTGTTCATTAAATGCTTATCATTCAGATGTATACGCTTAAGGGGCATTTAATATATTACCCTTTCACATGTACATCATTGAATGTATTACCCTTTCATATTACAGCCTCAGGGCTATAAATACATTATACAATCCTCATTGTAAGGGGACCGAAATTTCTTGATAGAACTTGTAATCAAGAATTCCCAAACAATCATCAATAACAGAAACAGTGGACGTAGGCCATTCTTATAAGGATGAACCACTTTAAAACTTCTGTGTCTCATTTATTTTATCTGTGATTAAATAATTAGATATGATCTAATTTTTTACATCAACAGATTGGCGCCGTCTGTGGGAAACGACTGGTAATATCATTTTTCATCAAAAACAATCCATCACAAATGGCTGATATTCCAGAATCTAGCAATCGAAATGCTGGAAGCCCTCCAAATCCATCTGCTCCGCCAAATATTCCAGATCTGGCTAGAATAATGACAAATCTGGCTCAGGGCCAGACCGTCATGCAAGAAACTATGCGTCAACTCATACAAACCCTCCATGGCAGTGCACCAACCCATTCAGGACTGCGAAGTATTCAAAGAAATACCCATGCAATTTCTTCACATACTAGGCGTACCAATTCATATCGTAATGAGGAGTCTGAAGACTTTTCTTATCAACTTGGACGAACTTCGTCAGTGCGGGCCACAGATACTGAACAACGTATCACTCTCTCTCCAGAAAGGACTAGTGTGCTAGAGAGGTTGAGCAGGGTATCACCTTTTGATCGATTAGGACCTCAAAGGAGTAAAAGTCCTCCAAAAGTTGCATCGAGAAGTTTTCGACGACCATCAAATTTAAGGGAAGGATCTGCCCAGTCGCGACCAGCTGCTCGTCAAGATAGATCCCAGGAAGCCACATCAACTCGATCAGCTGCTCGAACCAACAGGCCCGAGGAAGGAAATAATTCATGGAAAGGCTCTATTCAAAGGCTGGAGGATAGATTAGGGGAAATGTCTAAAGCCAAGAACCCTCTACAATGAACCTTTGTTCGAGGAACACCTTTTGTCTAGGCCATTGTAGATTTTCCAACACCATCAAAGTTCAAAGCACCTGTTGTGACCCCCAAATATAATGGAAAGACAGACCCTGTCCTTCATATAGAACAATACCAAGTTGCAGCCGATATCTATGCTGTTCCAGATGAGATGAGATGCAGAGCATTCTCAGGAACTCTTACCGGATCTGCTCAAATGTGGTATAATAATCTTCCTCGGGGTAAGATTTTAACTTTTCTTTAACTGGCTGAATTATTCATTGGGAATTTCTGTTTTGGGGCAAAGCCAGTTAAACGAGTAGCACATTTGTTAAGTGTTAGACAAAAAGCTGGTGAGAGTACCAGAGATTATATAACTCGTTTTAATAATGAGAAGCTCGAAGTCATTGATTATGAGGAAAAGACAGCGATTACCGCCTTGATGAGTGGACTGCTGCCCAACAAGTTGTACTACACTTTAGCCAAAGATCCACCTAGAACCATGTCAGATCTGATGGGAAAAGCGGCCAAGATTATGAATGCTGAGGAGGGTATGGCTGCGAAGAAGAATATGGATGCCAAAGAAACCAAGGTGGAAGGTGATAAAGCTAAAAAGAAAGAGCATAAGAATAATGGTAATGACAAACATTCAAGAACTAGGTCGGTATGGGACGCAATGAAGAAATTCGATAATTATACTCCTTTGAAGAAGGATATCAACCATGTTCTAGAAGAAATCAAGAACAACGAGGAATTAAACTGGCCAAATAAAATGAAGGCAGACCTTGATCGGAGGAATAAAGCAAAGTATTACGAGTTTCATAAAGATCATGGCCATATGACCAAAAATTGCATAGCTCTTCATAATGATATTGAAACACTCATCAGACGAGGAAAGTTGGCAAAGTATGTTGATCGTGGAAGCAAAAGAAGGAACAATGACCGAACAAGAGAGAGGTCTAGATCTCCTCGGCGAGCAGAGGAGAACAAGAAAATAAACCATGAAGTTGATCCAGAAGACGACCCCGATCTTCCCAAGAGACCAAGGCAGCCAGAACGAGAGGTATTTTCAATACGCTTTGGGTCATTTGATTGTAATGTTATTACAGGTGGAGATGCAGGAGGAGGAGACCTTACTGCAGAGAGAAAAGCTTACCTCTGTGAGGCTCAAGCTTGCTCGTACATTCAGCGAATATATTTAGCTGAGGAGGATCGCCCGAGAAAGGTGAACAAAGAGAAATTGGTCATCGGTTTCTCAAAGAACGACCTCGCAGGAGTTCTGTATCCTCATGATGACCCATTGGTGATCAAAATGAGGATAAAAGAGGTAATGATCTCAAGAGTACTGGTCGACAATGGTAGCTCGACAGACATTATGTTCTACTCGTGCTTCGATAGTTTAAATCTAAAGCTATCTCAACTGGAGCCTTATCATAGACCCCTCCTCGGTTTTGCTAGCGAGAAAGTATTTCCACTTGGGATGATCAAGTTGGATATATTCATTGGTACGTGGCTGGCTTGTCGTACAAAAAGAATATGCTTTTTTATGATGGATAAGAATGTTGAATCATCATACAATATCATCATGGGAAGAGTAGGATTAAAGAAGTTCGAGGCTGTACCATCTACGGTGCATCAGTGCTTAAAATTTCCAACAAATTTTGGAGTAGGAGTTGTTAAAGGTGATCAGAAAGTAGCTTGGGAATGCTATTATTCATCCGCCGAGCAAGAGGAACTGGAGGAATCAAGGAAAAAGACTACTACTTATCAAGTAGATGAAGGGGAAGAAATTGAAACATTGGATCCTAGAGATGAGTCACAACTCGTGAAGGGTCAAGTGGTGGAAGCTACTGAAAACATCATTCTAGACGACGATCACCCTGAACGAACTACTCAAGTAGGTTGAATCCCCGTAGACATCTAGGTATATGATTCCTTTCTTAAGAGTGACTTTGAGGCCTACCGTGCATGCCTCGAATTTGATCATGTTGCTGGTGCAGGGAAAATTCAGCTTGATGACAGTGGGAGTGTGAGATTCATCAGGAGCAATTAGGAGTATCCCAATGCCATATTATTTCTTGTTGGCAATGCCGTCAAAGAACATTTTCCACCGGAGGCTTTCTTGGGAGGTGCAAAAGATATCTCCATTAGGGAACTCGGAATTACGAACATCGGTTTCTTCTATAGGGTAGTCAGCGATGCGTCCCACCCCGCTTAATTCTAGCATCGGCCGCCACCAAAACTAAGTCGGGCGTGAGTAAATAAATACCATTCTTTTCATAAGACAGATATGAGACATATAAAATTAGTCCACAAGATAATTGATAATCAATCCTAAAAGATAAACCATTTAACTAAGCGATAAAAGATCCATCTCCATGCTAAAACTCAAAGTAAATCCAATCTATATAATATGAAACTGAATATTCTCTAACTGAATCCAATAGAATAACTAAACAAAACAGATACAACTTTGGAACCGAATGGCCCAATCACAACCATAAACTGAGTCTCAATACAAGTACGAATTAATAGAAATCTAAACTAAATCAATACGCATATGGCAGAGCGAATCCAACTGGACCTCCAAGCAATTCTCCAAATAATGCTATGCAGCTTCTCCAATTACTAACTCTGAAAAAGTTACTCAACACAGTAGGTCAGATCCCCGAGCATGAATACACATTACTCCCCTCAAATAGGATCCTTGAATCCAGACAGTAGCATTATACGCAATAAATATCATAATAGAATATTTTAAATTAAGCGGGATAATTAAACATGATAAATATAAATCACTAACTACCCGCAGAGATCCCCATTTATAAAGGCACACCAATATGATTTTAAATTCCCAAGTCCCGCGAAATTAATCTTCTCTTAATTAACCCAAATTACCAAAATTTCTCAATTATTTAAGTTCTTACTTCAACAATTATTAGGTATGGCGGTCCTCCCACCGCTGGTAATAATTCACCAAAATTCATTATGGCGGTCCTCCCGCCACGGGTGATTTCTCCACCAAAATACACATCCCCTCCTCAAAACGCCGATTGGCCCATTTAAACTATCGGCCCTCACTAATTGACGAGGTTCCACACTCGACATGACATAAAATGCCGGATAGCCGGTTTAAACTGTTGGCCCTCGTTGATTATTTCGCCAGTATATTTTAATACCTGTCTTATTATCTTACTGATTAATTCTCAAATTATCAAATTCACAGTATATAAATTACCCCACCCTTATAATCGATGTGAGTTCCTCAAAAATTCCCCTTAGTCCCATACCATAGGGTCCCCAAGTTATCAATACGTCCTACCCTATGTATAGGATGGGTTTATAACATAAACCTCAACCTAGTCTCATGCCTAAGCTAGTGTAATGATGATAAACTACCAAAAATTAGCCCACCCCCGACATCACAAAGTCGTAATGATCTACCCTCACTAGTCCCATACCTAGAAGGCGTAAATCACCAAAAAACCTACCTACTAGTCCCATACCTAGAAGGCATCCTAAGTTTTTATGGAGATCAAGATACCCAACAACCCGTTGTCACAAAAGGCAATTTCATAATACCAGCAATTCGCACAAACGAGCAATATACTCATCGTATAAAACTACGCATAATAGTCCAATTCAATTAAATCTTAATTTAATTATCACATCTTCATAATCAACCAATTACTCCCATTTAATTCTTTCAATTAAATACACTAATTTTTCATCATTAAACGTCAAGATTTCCAATTTCATTATCTCCACATAAACTACGTGAGTTATACACCCCCAAATTCATTGATTCTAAAATGAGGGTTTTTCTACATGCAACCTACACCAACAAAACCTAGAATTCTCTCATAAATCCTACGTACCCAAAGGTTATGAATATTATTCATATTAAAAGATTTCATAAAAATAGCCCCAAGTTTTATGTGTTCACTTTCTCTAATTATATTATTAATTGATTTTAAGAAAAGCATGGTATTTAGGTTTAGGCGACACTTAAAACGCATAATACTAATTATTCATGTCTGTGATTAACTTAAATCAAAATATGAATAGAATGTTGAACTATTCTTGAGAAAACACCAATTGAGGCTTCAAAACTTATGAAAGGTAGCGGGTAGGTGTTGAAGATGAGAGATATATGTTTTGGAAAAGCTTTCTGGAGAAAGTTTGAGAGAAAAGTGATTTGTGAAATCCTAGCCCCGTATTAATTTTGTTTATAAATGGTTTCAGAGTTAGAAAGCAATTAGCAGTCTAATCCATCCATCCATCCATCGCCTGTCGTTCAAACGACAATGCGACATCGTTCGAACGGCATGCCCTGTCGTTCGAACGAGCCTCACAATCCCAAAATCAAATCTTTTAAAATCCGATATAATTATCTGGTAAAAATATATTAGCTGAACAAATACTCACCTGCCAGTTAAATAATTAAATAAAAACTTTGTAACCTTTTATAAAAGTCCCGAATTAATTCCCGATTGAAAGATTTACGAATAATACCAAGTTAAATACCTAAAGGCCATAAACTCCACAATTTTATTTTAATCCAAATTAATTAAAGTCAATTAAATAAAACATGGGATGTTACACGAGGTAGTCAGAGATGGCTCTTCCTTTTATGGCTTTCTACGTGACATGCACAATATCAAATTCGACTAGCAGCATGAACCATCGGGCCATTCGTCTAGACAAGGAAGGTTTATCGAGCAGGAATTTGATAGGATCCATTTGAGACACAAGTTTCATGGGAAAATTGAGCATGTAGTGTCATAATTTTTGGGTGACCCAAACAACGATGACACATGCTTTCTTTAAGGAAGTGTAGTTAGGTTCGTACTTGGACAACTTGTAACTGGCATAACAGATGGCTCTCTCTTTAAAAGACTCTTCAAGATATTGGGCCAGTAAAGCCTCAGTTATGGTGTCTGTTATGGTCAGGTATAAGAGTAGGGGAAGACCAGGCTGTGGTGGCATGAGTATCGGAGGTCGGGTTTGATATTGCTTAATTCATTCAAAGTCTTCCTGGAAGACTTAGTTCTAGATTTTGGTTGAATCCTTCCGGATGAGTTTGAAGATGGATTCACGGATAGAAGTCAATTGGCTGATGCACTGGCTCATATACTGTAATATTTTAAGCCCAGACTTCCTTCCCCATTTGGGGTGGTGTCATTTCGAGTATGGCTGTCAGTTTGGAAGGATATGCTTCCATACCTTGTTCGCTAACCATGAATCCCATAATAGTTCCTTGTAACTCCAAAAATACATTTATGTGGGTTAAGTTGAATCTAGTATCGTCGTAGTCGCCTGAAGAAATTTCGGAGAGCGGGAACATGACCTTACGGAGTTTTAGACTTGATAATCATATCATCCACATAGACCTAGACTTTTTTGTGTATCAGATCATGCAAGATAGTTGTGGCGGACCTCTGCTAGGTAGGCCCTACTTTTTTAGACGAAACGAAATAATGGTGTAACAGAATATTCCCCAAGGGGTGATGAATGCGATTTTCTTTTGATGACCTGGGTGCATCTTGATCTGGTTGTATCTTGGAAAACCATCAACAAAGGACTTGCGGGCGTGACTGGTCATGTTATCCATAATCATGTCGATAATGGGTAGCAGGTAATCATCTTTTGAAGAGGATTTATTCAAATCTCGGCAGTCAACACACATGAGAACCCTTTCTTCGAATTTTGGCATGAGTACGATGTTAGCTATTTATGTGGGGTATTAGATCACACGAATGAAACCTAATTTCAACTATTTGACCATTTCTTTCTTAACCTTGAGCGACCATTCGGTGCAAAGCTTTTTTAATTTATGTTTGATCGATTTGCATTCTGGGAGAGTTGAAATCTCATGGTGAACTATCTTGGGATCAATACCGGGTATGTCGTCATAGGACCATGCGAAGACATCCATAAATTCTTTCAATAATTTTACAAGTTGCGTGCACTCGTGCTCATCAAGGGTAGACCATATCCTAATCTCGTGCAGTTAGCTACTAGAACTGATATTAATAATAATAGTTTCATCTTCATCAACTTGAACGCATTTATGTTATTTGTTATCAACCTTATTAAGATCAGTTAAGAATTATTCACTTGTAAAATTATCATCATCAAGGGTTTGATTAGAATCAAGACAATTAATGTAAGCCACAACAAGATACTCAAAATCTTTATTTATTTTATTATTAGGAAAAACAACGTTGAGAATCTCATCGAAGGATGTCTCGATTACATCAGAATAGGGAGGAAGAACAAAAGAAAAGGAAATGGGATAAACATCAAATTTGGGTTGTATTTCAGTAGGTGGAACCGACACAGCATTCCAGTTGAGGAGAGGTGCATCAGCAGCTTTGATCGGGCGGGATGGATTTGATAATGCAGCGCTTGAGTGGTAGCCCCGGTGTATACAAGTTGAATGAATCCTTGGAGTCACTTCCCTCACAATCTCCGGTAGCAGCTATAGCCTTTTCCATGAGTATTTGCATATGATACTGGGAACTTTTGGCCCATGAGTAGTTGTCTTGGAAAAATATCTCCATTCTTAGCTTCATCTTCTTGTCTACATGATCATATCACGGTTTGTGAAAGTCGCAAAAGGGGAAATATTCATCCTCTATGATGAATCTTTTGTTTAAGGAATCTCTTGAGATATTCTTGGCACTTCCTAGACTTCTCTTCAATCGAGGTTCGCGTATCATTCTAAGTTCCTCTATTGATGGTTAATAACCCAAGTCGCAAGGAGGAAAGGATTTTTTTAGTTCTATGGGTTCAAGTATTCCCTATTGTCATCGTCTTACCCCCAGTTCGGGCATAAAGTGCATATTCTTGAACATCTGTATCACATTGACATTACCATGAAGGTTTTGTTCTGGACATACTCTATCTTTGAAATTGTCCCCTACTAGGAGTGAAAGAAATTTCAACTCGGAAACCTAACAGAAGCATATTATTAACACCATATTGTATATTTAGTACTAGATCGTTGGTGCTTGCATTCTCAATATTATCATCGTCGCTGAAGATGGTGATGACCTGCCTATTAGCGAAGAACTTTAGTTTTTGATGGAGGGAATAAGACATACCCTTAATACAATGAAGCCATGGTCAGCTGAGCAACAAATTGAAACAAGATGGGATATTGATGACTTGGAATTCAATAACGAAATTTATAGGTCCAACCCCTATCGTAAGCTTTAAGGATCCCATCACTTCCCGAAGAGTATTATCATAAGCGTGTATCACGACAGAGATTGGATCAAGGTTGCTCACTTTTAGTCCCAAACAATTGAGGGCAATCAATGAACAAACATTAAGAGCTGATCCATTATCGACAAGCGAAAGTGAGACGATCTTTCCCACGACTTCGATAAAGATATTGATAGCATAGTTGTGATTTGGCCCAAACTTAGGGATTTCTTCTTTGGAGAAGGAGAGAATTCTAGTAGAGGAGAGAGATCCAACCAGATTCATTACTTCTTCTGGCATGGTGGAAGGTGGGACTATGGGCCCAGTAAATAGTTTGATCAAGGCATTTCGATGCAGCTAGGAAGACATAAAGATCCCCCGCAGAGTGATGTTAGCTTAGGTTTTCTTCAACTGATCGAGGATCTTAATCTACTCAAGAATCATTTTCAGAATAAGAAGTTTCTCAATGCATTTTCCCTTATTGATTGCGGATGGTTTTCGATTTGGTACTTGGTAATACCACCCTGATCTAGTCATATAGTTCACAAAAGATGGGAAAATAGAAACCCCATTTTCTCATCTATCTCGGGTTGTTATACCAACTTATTAATCTCTTCTAGAATCTTCTCAAACGATATCATTCCACATATACTGAATATTAGGTTTGTCTTTTTTGGGTTCTACTCTTCATCTGAACTATCGAATCCGTCTCCCCATCCGGTGGCAACGAAATCATCTTTCCACGAAAATTCCATGCACTCCATAACCAAAACGGCCTCTTCGTATTGATCCTCCCACTTAATGGGGAGATGTAGAAGCAAAGTAACAGGCGCACTTGTAGTTTTAAAGAATCAGTAGTAGCAGATATACTATAAATTTCACCGGTATATCAGAATAAGTCTACCATAATCTAGATGACATCATTTAAACTAACTTCATCAATAGGTACCACCCAATTATGTGACTCTCGAGCCCATCTCCGAGCTTCCAAGAATAATGTATTGAATCTCTGGTAATCAATGGTCATTTCTTAGGGCAAATTCAACCCGAACTCTAGAATCTGGTTCAATAGTACTGATAATTCCATACCTTTCCCTCTAGAGCTAGGATGAATAGCAAGGCATGCTCTTGTAAGGAGTGACAGAGACTGATCGGAAAAAAATAGGATGCAAGAGAAAATATGGGCAAACTTGGAGGTGTTTAGGGGAATATATGGGTATGATGGGTGATTTATTGGGTACAATCTGGGTAGATGGATCAAATTATGAGTCTTATTCTATGAAGATGGCATTTGTGTGATTTGGGAGTGGATTGTGGGTAGTGTTTGGCTTAGGATTGGCTGGTGGTACAATTATACCCTAGTTAATCAGACCTTGGACTACATTTCAGAGGTGGAAATACTAATCAGTGGTGTGTGACACCCCGACCAATTAAATACCGGGTAGCTACTCCTTTATGAAATTAATACAGAATATCAAGTTGGTTCAGTCTTAGCATTACTGTCGAAACATTTTATTTATTACTAGCCACATAATATTTAAAAAGAAAGATGCCAAATTTTATTAATTAAATTAACAATAACCAAGTAATTAAATTACCAACCATCAATCTCATAAACAATCTCATATGACTAACCGACGAAAAGAAATAAACTGAGTTCAGAGTAAACACTCCAAGGATAATACCAGAGTATAGTAAAACTCCCGATACAAGAGTCTGAATAAATAAACCAACAACTGAAATAAAAAAAAAAGTCTGAGAATGTTATCTCTAACTGGATATGGGCGACATGCCCTAACAGATATGAATGAATCTGAAGGAACCAAGGATAAATGTGGATGCGTCTAATACCGAGATCATGTAGCTTCCACAGCATCTACAACACGTCATCAGAATAAAACTCCTATGCTCGGCGTCCCTGTGGCTGGGCACCTAAAATGTTTTTACAAAAAGAGATAGATTTGAAAGCAAACGGGTAAGCGCCCGAGGTGAAAATATTTTAAAACTACAAGTGTTTAAATCACAATATTAAACCACACATATATTAAACATGTTAGTCACGTGCCCTCACTTGAGAGACTCACCTCTCAACTAATGTGCACGCCTAACGTATACCCTTAACCCATCCTAGTTATGCCGCTAACTAACTAGTCTGTACCACTCCTGCTTTCACATTCTAACATAGGATTGCTACTCGTAACACCCAAACAAGTCATATTCATAACCCATATTCACATTCATTAAATTACTTTTCTCAAGTGTTAATTAAATTCTCACATTCTTAGCCTATTTAAACATCTTAGGTATTCACATCTACTAAGCAACAATGAGCCAGTCACAAGTACATAAGTATATCACTCTCAATAAATATATACATATATGGCACCCCTAGGCTAAGTTGTGGTGCATGCATACTCTGCTATCAAATCCATGTACATCACGTATGTAAGGATCACATGTTTCGAATCACTCAGGAACCGTCTTAATATAAATCACACATATTGGAGGCGAACATAATTCACATACCCATGGGTCACGCACATACCTATGCTCCCAAGTCAGCAGACGTATCCATTCAGCGATAAGCCCTTCCAAGTCCTATGTTTTGAGGTATTAATATAAAGTCCCCCCGAAGGAAAACCGAGACCAGACTATCCTCCTATGAACGACCTCCGGTGATAGAAAGTATGGTAGGTATGTTATACACACAATAATCCATATACTAGAAAATCACACAACCAGTATATATAGAATTTCAATATAGGTATACACCTCCTATTTATATTAAGTTTCACCCACAATATTTACGTTCTGGATATTCTACGTAATATTTACTTAACGTGACAAGTCTCATCATACGGATTCAGGTACCTATACATATCCCAAGTGAATACTAGTTCTCCCATTTGTTCCTAAGGTTATCTCAGCAAATATAAAATCCCTCTGCTACTGTTCATACCCTTAAATTATCTTTCATTCCACTTTCGATCCCAAATCGAAAGATTTCAAACCATCCTCACTCAATAACCACTCGTAATTATAACTTTCGATTCCCTAAGTTATAACATTTTTCGGGCAATAACTAAGTCCCTACTGACCTTAACTAAGTCCCACAATAATATATTAATCACCCTAAGAATAAATATCGACTTTAGAATTTTCATTTAACCTTAAAGGAAAACAATTTACAAAATTCAGAAGAGGTCGATCGATCGAGAAAAAGGATCGATCGATTGATCGACATTCTTGGATCGATCGATCGATCAAGCAGGTATTCGCCCAAAATTTCTTAACAGTTACGGCATTCTCCATTTTTACACCTCCAAATCAAATTACAACGCCCCAAACTCCCCAAATGAGTATAATAATCATAAACCAGGATTACTACAGCAGTCTTAACGTTCAAGATTTATCAAAACATCATAGATTATCGATTTCTTGGATTAAAAGTCATTAAAATACTATAACCCTTGTTTTTCCTCATCTCTTCAAAAATCATTAAAAACCTCAATTGAATTTCATGATTTCCTAACTCTTAGTTTAAAATTCATTCCCTTAAGGGTTCCAGAAGGTCCACTACATGCAAACCTACCCAAGTTCATGATTTAGTCTCCAATTTCACATTATCACAATTATTCATAATTTGTCTCCAAATCTAATTTATCATGTAGAACCTATGCCATAAATATTTGAAAGATAAATCACTTGCCTGGAAAAATAAAGATTCTGATCCATTGGTGATGTTAATGGTGGTTCTCCATCTATCTCTGGTGACAGATCCGGTGAATAATGGTGGTGTGTGGTGGTTATGGCTTGGAAACCCTCTTTGTAACTTGTCCTCTTTCTCACATTGCCCACTCCTTGATTTTTGGCTGATAATGGCCCTAATGGACCTAATATTGGATGATAAATATCACCTAATTTTCGTTGGTCACTATTTATTAAAAATTTAAATGACTAAAATACCCTCCTGGGGTTCCGGTTAGGCCTAAAAATGCCCCGAGACCCAAACTAAACCCCCGGCTAGTTTTTTCTGATTATTCTAACCCTTCCGGATACGTTGGCACACTCAAAATGATCATACGGATGACATAAAAATAAAATACTTTTAAATCCATTAAATTTGGTCTTGACACGACTTTCACGTGCGTCCCAACTTAATTACCGAAACTGTCGTATTTTCACCTCACGACAATTTTAATAAATTCAATAATCACATATTACCATAATCATTCATCAATATTCAACATATTCATCATATTTAAATACTAACTCCCGTCTCGCTAGTTATTTAAATCCGAATTAATTTTCAATTAATTATCCCAAATTAATTTAATTAATCCCACATTTAAAAGCAATTTCATTTAATTAATCTCATAATTAAAAACCATAAAATTATGGGGTATTACGTACTTCCCCCCTAATAACGGAATTTCATCCCGAAATTCAGAAAAGTAAGCATACGTGGAAAAATTAGGTATCCTCCAGTACTCAAAATAAAATACAAAGAAAGGCTCAATCACTACAACCATCGCTTTACAACAAGCTTGTTGAACACTCTTGATACTTGTTCAGTTATAGGGTTACCCTCAATAAATTCACCTCACGTTGTGCTCTTTCTAAACAACATTAGAATAAGAATAGCCTATGCATCATTGGACGCATTAACTCAATATTATTGTGAGTTCGCACCTCACTTCGTATCAACTCTCACGTTTCTTTAAACCCAAAACTCCCCTCCTGGGAGCAACCATAAAACATCAGACTACTCATGTCCGTTCTTTGAATCTATGTTCCCAGCGTTGTGACTTTTACACAAGGGAAAGCTACTTTAGACGGTTGATGGTTAACCCATTATAGTCATCGGACTCCAGCTTCTACCTGATCGAAAACTCGGATAATCCGCACACCTTTAAGCATCCAGGGGGAGGATAGTAAGGTTTATCCACACAAACCTCAATAAGCACCTTGTCCACTATAAATATGTACGGTTGCTTTCTCACAACTTTCTTATTATGTAATATCCTCTCCCCATTACCATATTATACTTCACTTACTAGAAATGAAATAATCGCAATGAATCCAAAATTACTTTCATACAGTTCCACCAGTCGTCAATCACCTTGCGCCTATTCCTAGGGCTTTAGGTGATACAACTTTCTCAAAATGAAACTTTTCCCACAACATCCTTATACCCCATACACTACACCAAAAACAGGAATCTGGCACGGTTTAAAACTGTGTCAGATCAAATCTGGCACGATTTTGAACTGTGCCAGAATCAAGTGTTCCAAAATGGCCATTTTTTTCTGGCACGGCACAAAAGCGCCAAACAGGAACACTTCTGGCACACTTTTAAACCGTGCCAGAATTTGATATTTCTGGCACACTTTTGGCACAGTTTTTAACTGTGCCATATTCAGCACAGTTTAAAAAAATTTGGCACAGTTCAAAACCGTGCCAAAATATGATACACTTTTACCACGGTTTTGAACTGTGCCAAATTTTTTATAAAAAGAAAAAAAAATTAATTATTTAAAACCACAAAAATTCACAAATTAAAAATATTGCACCTTGTTGATAAACTAATGTACATACAAACTTCAAAATATTACAAGTCTTTAATAGTTCACAAGCCAAAAAAAATTGGGCAGAGTTTCCTCTATTTTCTAGACATTCCAAAGCCTGCTAATACAAAACCTGCCTAACATAAAGCCCGCACGGCCAAAAAATATAACAATTAACTTACAAAAGCCCGGACGGCCCTAAAAGTTAACAATAAAACTACAAAATCCCGTACGGGCATAACATAAAAAAAATCAAATCATGAACCCTTGTTGTAAACCATTGAGTTCTCTGTGTGCTCCACGTGAATATATGCCAACGATAAAATCTTATCCTGCAAAAAAAAAATAGGATACAAAAAAGATACGATATTAGTAACCCAGTAATTTACAAAAAAAACTTACTCAAACTAAAAAAATTACATATATGAGTGGAAATTATCATCATATTCTAAAAACCGAGAGACCCGGGACTACGCGGTCAGTTCCTACAAGTTACATTGGTCCCGTGCGAGGTGTTCGTGCCTCTTACGGATCTGTTTGGGGGAAGGTTTAGGTTTTCACCCTTTAATGGCTTGTTTTTAAGTTCAAGTGTGGATTTTTGCAAATTACCGTCATATTATCAAACCGGGAGACCCGGGACTATGCGATCAAATTGTATAAGTTACATTCGTTCCGTGCGAGGTGTTCGGGCCTCTTACGGAGTCGTTTGGGTGTTAGTTTGGATTTTCACCCTTTAACGGCCGGTTTTTATGTCTAAGTGTTGATTTTTGCAAATTATCATCATATTCTCAAACCGGGAGACTCGGGACTACGCGGTCAGTTCCTACAAGTTACATTGGTCTCGTTGGAGGTGTTCGTGCCTCTTACGGGGACGTTTGGGGGATAGTTTGGGTTTTCACCCTTTAACGGCCTGTTTTTAAGTCTAAGTGTTATTTTTACAAATTATCGTCATATTCTCAAACTGAGAGACTCGGGACTATGCAGTCAGTTGCTACAAGTTACATTGGTCCCGTGCGAGGTGTTCGTGCCTCTAACGGGGTCGTTTGGGGGCTGATTTGGGTTTTCACCCTTTAACGGCCTGTTTTTAAGTCTAAGTATTTTTTTTTGCAAATTATCATCATATTCTCAAACCGGGAGACCCGAAACTACGCGATCAGTTCCTATAAGTTACATTCGTCCCGTGCGAGGTGTTCGTGCCTCTTACGATGACGTTTGGGGGTTGGTTTATGTTTTCACCCTTTAACGGCCTATTTTAAAGTCTAAATGCTATTTTTGCAAATTATCATCATATTCTTAAATCGGGAGACCTGGGACTACACGGTCAGTTCCTACAAGTTACATTGGTCCCGTGCGAGGTGTTCGTGCCTCCCACGGGGACGTTTGGTGGCTGGTTTTAGTTTTCACCCTTTAACGGCCTGTTTTTAAGTCTAAATGTTATTTTTACAAATTATCGTCATATTCTCAAACTGAGAGACTCGGGACTATGCGGTCAGTTGCTACAAGTTACATTGGTCTCGTGCGAGGTGTTCGTGCCTCTAACGGGGTCGTTTGGGGGCTGATTTGGGTTTTCACCCTTTAACGGCCTGTTTTTAAGTCTAAGTATTTTTTTTTGCAAATTATCATCATATTCTCAAACCGGGAGACCCGAAACTACGCGATCAGTTCCTATAAGTTACATTCGTCCCGTACGAGGTGTTCGTGCCTCTTACGATGACGTTTGGGGGTTGGTTTATGTTTTCACCCTTTAACGGCCTATTTTAAAGTCTAAATGCTATTTTTGCAAATTATCATCATATTCTTAAATCGGGAGACCTGGGACTACACAGTCAGTTCCTATAAGTTACATTGGTCCCGTGCGAGGTGTTCGTGCCTCCCACGGGGACGTTTGGTGGCTGGTTTTGGTTTTCACCCTTTAACGGCCTATTTTTAAGTCTAAGTGTTATTTTTACAAATTATCATCATATTCTCAAATCGGGAGACCTGGGACTACGTGGTCAGTTCGTACAAGTTACATTCGTCCCGTGTGTAAGGACATTTTTCTCATGTCCAACATGTTACATTTATGTATGTCGTACGCCGCTACATTTGGCACGTCACCTCAAGATGTCACTCGACGGCCTCAATCCGAATTTCGAGAATCAAGCATTCAACATCTCCATTAATATGTCCCACATCTGCCTCAACGACTTCACGGTCCAAGATTTTAGGGACTTAATGCAAGTGGTACGCAAGGGAAGTCAAAACAGTGAAAAAAGGCTTGATAGGGAAGTTCAAGGGCATTTTCGTAATTTTACATCCATAGTTCGGAGGTCTGGTCAACTAGAAAGTTAAAGACCTCTCCGCAACGAAGATACTGGAAGAAACGGCACCTCAATCCGAGTTACGGTGAAGAAGTTATGACCTTTTGAAGTTGGAGAAAATTCCTTGAAGAATGTTGTTTTTTAACCCCATACCAGAATGGTACCACCAAACCGGTTCGGTGTACCCCAGAACCGGTTCGGTGTACCTATACGCTGATAAGATTTTTAGAGTTTTAAAAAAGCGGAACTCGTCATCTGTTTTTCCTATAAATACCAACTTCGGGGGAGCTGTTTTGCAAGACTTTAGAAGACGTTTTTGAGAGTCCAAATACCTCTAGTCTTCATATTTTTTGAGTCCCAAGACTCATGTTTTGATTCACATAATTCTTCCAAACCTTTGTGAATCTTTTTGGTAACCCAAGAACACATCTTGTGTATTTGTTTAGCCTCTGTGGAGAAGGTATCTCCATACTTTGATCGGTGGATACCGAGCATAGTCATTCTACGTGTGGACGAGCCGAAGACGACGAACCGACACCTGGAGGGTACTTTCGCTGTCTCTCGTATCTTTGAAGGTTTTCTGAAGGCACCGTGCAGTATAGTCTTGTGGGAGATTATCAGGATTGTATGTAAGTCAAAGGTCTTGTTAACTTTTCAAAGTGTTATAAAAGGTTTTTACCCGGAAGGGGTTTTTTCCTCAATTGCTCGTCTTTATTTTACCATGCATGGCTTGAATGATTTATCTTGGTTAGATGCATGTGTAGGGTCTGTTTTAATAGACTCTAATTAAATAAGTGTGCCATCTTATTAATTTGCGAATCGAATCGATATCACACGGTGTTTCAAATTGGTATCAGAGCGGGTTGCGCTAATTTATTGCGCATTCCTATTTTCCGCAAAATCGTGTGATATTGATTTTTTTTTAAAACAAACAGTTTTGTGAAAAATCGCAATTTTTCCTATGGAGCACTTATATAATCAGATGCCTATTTTTGACGGGTCTAATTATGCCTACTGAAAAGCTCGTATGAAATCGATTTTAAAATCTATTGACGAGCGTGTTTGGTTGCTTTGCGAAAATGGTTGGACTCCTCCCACGGTCACTGTTAATAACATCACCTCTTTAAAACCCGTGTCAGCATGGACAGAAGATGATTATAAATTGTCCAATTTTAATTCCCGTGGTCTGAGTGCTATTTCTGGAGCTGTCTCTCCTGATGAGTTTCGCCGAATTATGACGTGCACCATGTCTAAAGAGGCTTGGGATGTTTTGAAATTGACACATGAGGGTACGAACGCGGTTAAAGAGTCAAAATTACAAAATCTGGCCACCCAATTTGAGACTATCACCATGTGTGAGTCCGAATGCTTTGATGATTTTTATGCACGTTTATCAGACATTGTTAACACATGTTTTAATTTGGGTGAGGTAATTGATAACACGCGTGTCGTTAAAAAGATTTTGAGATCTCTCCCAAAACTTTTTATTCCTAAAGTCACTGTTTTGAACTCTTTGGGAAATTTGAAATCACTTAAGTTGGAAGAACTTGTAGGAGATCTTCAAACCTATGAGATTGATATGTTTCCCAAAACCATTAAGGCTAAGGATAATGGCATTGCTTTAAAGACTCATTTTAAGAAAAAGAAAGAAAAAGTTTGTGAGTCCGATTCTGAGGGAGATTTTGATTTTAATGATATGGCCTTGTTTGCGAAAAATTTTAAAAATTTTCTCAACATGAACAAAAATAATTCTTCCAATAAAAAGAATTTTTTTGAGAAAAATAAAAAGAAAGAGGAGGCCAAAGATAGTGATAAGGAGGATGAGATCAGGTGCTTTGAGTGTGAAGGGAAAGGGCACATAGCTAGAGAGTGTCCTACTAGGATAAGGAGAAAGGGGAAAGAGACTGATATGCCCGCCACACTTAGTGATAGTAGTGAAGATGAGGGTGATGAGACTAGTGGTGAGAAGTTTGTAGCTTTTTCTAGTCGTGTGAGCACACCCACCTTGTCCCACAATAGTGCACACGAATGTGATAGTGATGGTTTGAGCGCTTCAAGTGAAGGAGAAAGTGAGAGTGAAAGTGAACTCCAAAAAGCTTTTAGAGATTTGTACACCGAGACCTTGACAACAAAGAAGTATAATAGGGATTTAGGTCGTCGGGTTTTAGATTTGGAGAAAGAGAAGGAGGTTTTGAGAAAGGAGAAGTGTGATTTGGCCGACACGTTGTCTAGTCTGACGACACGTGTATCCCAACTCGAGAGTGATCTCGAACGTGCCTGGGAGGTCAAAGTCAATTTTTTGAACGCACCTAAGAAGGTTGAAAAGGTGGTTCATAAGGGTAAAGGTGAGAAGTTAGGAATAAGTCATGACGGTGCTTCTTCTTCCCAATTAGCACCCGAGCCGGTTCCCACTTTAGTGACAGTTTCACATGTGTCTCACCCTAACCCACCTAGGTGTCCCATTCCTATTAGGAAAGTGCGTCCTAGAGTTTTTGAGAGAGGTGTTCCTAGGCCTATTTATGTTTGTTCACATTGCAAGAGGAGAGGACACCTTAGGGAATTTTGCTTTAAGTTGGGGTATGTGTCACGTTTTACTTCTACACATGTTTCTGGCACACATGCACCCACACATGATACATTACATGCTCCCGGAGACTACATGAGAGAGTTTGCACATTTAGGTGAGCAAGTTAAGTTTTTAGTCAAATATTCACAAGAATTGATGGAGGCTTTTCATAAGTTGTCACCACCTTTGGAAAACCCCTCCGCACCTAATGATTGAGGTTTGACTTGTTTACTAGCATAGGGTGATTTTCATGATGTCATTGTTTGCCTATTGCTAGTATGTATCTTTTTTGTATATATTTTTGTTTTGAAATATTTTGAAAAAATACAAAAAGATTTTATATTGACAAAAATTTTGAAAAAAAATCCAAAAAGATTTTTGTTTTTTGTTTGCACCGGTTATGGATGAACACTTTGGATGACCATGTCACAACATCATTCCATTTTCATGTGACTATTTGATAGTGTTTTGAGACAATAGGTCAATTCATCCATGTTCTTTATAATGTTTGGAGTCATTAAGATGTAATTAAGTGTTACTTCCTACATGTTTGACTCATGTTTCCTTTATTGCACACATGCACGGATTTGTTTGATTATTGTGCTTGTCTTATCACATGTTGGTTGGGTGTTTTCACTTCAATCCTGTCCTTAAAACGAACCAAGCGCAATAATTTTTTATAAGGAAATTGTGCATATAAAAACCGTTTTGTGAGATTGTGTGCTTTGTTTAAGAACG
Source organism: Sambucus nigra (assembly GCA_949130495.1). Lineage (NCBI taxonomy): Eukaryota > Viridiplantae > Streptophyta > Magnoliopsida > Dipsacales > Adoxaceae > Sambucus > Sambucus nigra. The sequence continues at coordinate 459,208,092 of OX422216.1, read as the reverse complement.
GGGAGGGGCTGCGAAAGGTAATTTTCTATCCTTTGCGCAAAAGCCACCGTTAAAAAGGATCTAAAAAATGGAGGAATTTTAATATACGAGGTCCAAAGAGGTTAAAAGAGCCCGAAAAAATTTAAAGGCAATAAAAAGATATTCATGCCAAAATATGGGCCATTTAGGTTTTTGCACCAATTCTCCAAAGTTTGAGAATTTAGATTACCTCTAAAAGAATATATATATGAGGGAGTTTGGTTGGAGAATTTAAAACGGGTTTGCACGTCCTTGAAATTCTTGAAAATGCGTTATATAGTTTTGGACGTTATTGGTGTGGAAATCACTTTGACTTTGATTTGTTGATTTGCATAAGACGATGTCATCTAAATTCAACAAAAATTTTTTACACCTAAGGATACTTTTGATGATCATTCGTTAGGAGTACACATATGCATCGTGCACATATGATTGATTCAGTTGATTTACCTATCGAATGTGTTCACACCCATTCATTCCATTTCCATGACTTGATTGTTTGAGTCTAAATCCATGGTGTGATTTTTGTATCATGTTTTACATTTTTTTTCAAAATGGTATCTATTTTTTGTATAAAAAATTAAAAAAAAAAAAAAATAGTTTGCGAAGATTTTTTTTTAGCATCTCCTTGCAAGAGCACGTTTGTCATTTGATTGATGCCTTGATTTGTATACCGTGATGCCCCGATTTTGCTTGCTTGTTTGATTCATTCTTCTTATTTGTCTATTTGGGGACATCATAAAAAGGGGGAGAAAGAATTATCTTATTTTGGGGGAGTTTGAATTTTGGGGGAGTTTTTGAGATTTGACTTATGCTTATCATATATTGGTATCTATGTTTATCTCATTTCAAACTCGATACGTCACTTGGTATTTTTCTTTATCTCATGTGTGTAGGTACTACATTGATGATCTCTGAATTGCACACCCTGATGAGAAAAGATTTGAGATTCCTGAAGATTTGTAGAACAAACGATGAAGACTATTCATTTGTACCTTTTCCAGTTTTGGGTTCATGGGAGGGTAGATTTGTATAAGCAATTTCATATTTGATAATTTGGATTTTTTTTGTATGTACCGGCATAGACATAGGGGGAGATTTGTAAGGACATTTTTCTCATGTCCAACATGTTACATTTATGTATGTCGTACGCCGCTACATTTGGCACGTCACCTCAAGATGTCACTCGACGGCCTCAATCCAAATTTCGGGAATCAAGCATTCAACATCTCCATTAATATGTCCCACATCTGCCTCAACGACTTCATGGTCCAAGATTTTAGGGACTTAATGCAAGTGGTACGCAAGGGAAGTCAAAACAGTGAAAAAAGGCTTGATAGGGAAGTTCAAGGGAATTTTCGTAATTTCACATCCATAGTTCGGAGGTCTGGTCAACTAGAAAGTTGAAGAGCTCGCCGCAACGAAGATACTGGAAGAAACGGCACCTCAATTCGAGCTACGGTGAAGACGTTATGACCTTTTGAAGTTGGAGAAAATTCCTTGAAGAATGTTGTTTTTTAACCCCATACCAGAATGGTACCACCAAACCGGTTCGGTGTACCCCAGAACCGGTTCGGTGTACCTGTACACTGATAAGATTTTTAGAGTTTTAAAAAAGCGAAACTCTTCATCTGTTTTTCCTATAAATACCAACTTCGGGGGAGCTGTTTTGCAAGACTTTAGAAGATGTTTTTGAGAGTCCAAATACCTCTAGTCTTCATATTTTTTGAGTCCCAAGACTCATGTTTTGATTCACACAATTCTTCCAAACCTTTGTGAATCTTTTTGGTAACCTAAGAACACATCTTGTGTATTTTTTTAGCCTCTGTGGAGAAGGTATCTCCATACTTTGATCGGTGGATACCGAGCGTAGTCATTCTACGTGTGGACGAGCCGAAGACGACGAACCGACACCTGGAGGGTACTTTCGCTGTCTCTCGTATCTTTGAAGGTTTTCTGAAGGCACCGTGCAGTATAGTCTTGTGGGCGATTATCAGGATTGTATGTAAGTCAAAGGTCTTGTTAACTTTTCAAAGTGTTATAAAAGGTTTTTACCCGGAAGGGGTTTTTTCCTCAATTGCTCGTCTTTATTTTACCATGCATGGCTTGAATGATTTATCTTGGTTAGATGCATGTGTAGGGGCTGTTTTAATAGACTCTAATTAAATAAGTGTGCCATCTTATTAATTTGCGAATCGAATCGATACCACACGGTGTTTCACCGTGCGAGGTGTTCATGCTTCTTACGGGGTCGTTTGGGGGTTGGTTTGGGTTTTCACCCTTTAACGGCCTATTTTTAAGTCTAAGTGTTATTTTTACTAATTATCGTCGTATTCTCAAATCAAGAGACCCGAGACTACGCTATCAGTTCCTACAAGTTATATTGGTCCCGTGCGAGGTGTTCGTGCCTCTTACGGGGTCGTTTGGGGGTCGGTTTGGGTTTTCACCCTTTAACGGTCTGTTTTTAAGTCTAAGTGTTGATTTTTGCAAATTATCATCGTATTCTAAAATCAGGAGACCCGGGACTACGCGGTCAGTTCCTACAAGTTACATTGGTCCCGTACGAGGTGTTCGTGCCTCTTACGGGATCTTTTGGGGGTTGGTTTAGGTTTTCACCCTTTAACGGACTGTTTTTAAGTCTAAGTGTGATTTTTGCAAATTATCATCATATTCTCAAACTGGGAGACCCGGGACTACGCGATCAGTTCCTACAAGTTACATTGGTCCCGTGCGAGGTGTTCGTGCCTCTAACGGGGTCGTTTGGTGGTTGGTTTGTGTTTTCACCCTTTAACGGCCTATTTTTAGGTCTAAGTGTTGATTTTTGCAAATTATAATCATATTCTCAAACCGGGAGACCCGGGACTACGCGATCAGTTTCTACAAGTTACATTGGTACCGTACGAGGTGTTCGTGCCTCTTACGATGACGTTTGGGGGTTGGTTTAGGCTTTCACCCTTTAACGACTTGTTTGTAAGTCTAAGTACTATTTTTTGCAAATTATCATCATATTCTCAAATCGGGAGACTCGGGACAACACGGTCAGTTCCTATAAGTTACATTGGTCCCGTGCGAGGTGTTCATGTCTCTCACGATGACGTTTGGGGGTTAGTTTAGGTTTTCACCCTTTAACGGCCTATTTTTAAGTATAAGTGTTATTTTTGAAAATTATCATCATATTCTCAAACCGGGAGACCCGGGACTACACGGTTAGTTCCTACAAGTTACGTTGGTCCCGTGCGAGGTGTTCGTGCCTCCAACAAGGTCGTTTGGTGGCTGGTTTTGGTTTTCACCTTTTAACGGCCTGTTTCTAAGTCTAAGTGTTATTTTTACAAATTATCGTCATATTCTCGAACTGGGAGACCCGGGACTACGCGGTCAGTTCGTACAAGTTTCATTCCTCCCGTACGAGGTGTTCGTACCACTTATGGGGTCGTTTTGGGGTTGGTTTGGGTTTTCACCCTTTAACGGCCTATTTTTATGTCTAAGTATTATTTTTTGCAAATTATCATCGTATTCTCAAACCGGGAGAACCGGGACTATGCGATCAGTTCCTACAAGTTACATTGGTACCATACGAGGTGTTCGTGCCTCTTACGATGACGTTTGGGGGTTGGTTTAGGTTTTCTCCCTTTAACGACTTGTTTGTAAGTCTAAGTATTGTTTTTTGCAAACTATCGTAATATTCTCAAACCGGGAGACCCGGGACTACGCGGTCAGTTCCTATAAGTTACATTGGTATCGTACGAGGTGTTCGTGCCTCTTACGAGGACGTTTGGGGGTTGGTTTAGGTTTTCACCCTTTAACGGCCTATTTTTAAGTCTAAGTGCTAATTTTTAAAATTATCGTTATATTCTCAAATCGGGAGACCTGGGACTACACGGTCAGTTTCTACAAGTTACATTGGTCCCGTGCGAGGTGTTCGTGCCTCCTACGGGGACGTTTGGTGACTGGTTTTGGTTTTCACCCTTTAACGGCCTATTTTTAAGTCTAAGTGTTATTTTTATAAATTATCGTCATATTCTCAAACCGGGAGACCCGGGACTACGCGGCCAGTTCCTACAAGTTACATTGGTCAATTGCGAGGTGTTTGTGCCTCTTACGGGGTCGTTTGGGGGTTGGTTTAGGTTTCCTCCCTTTAACGGCCTGTTTTTAGGTTTAAGTGTTGATTTTTACAAATTATCGTCATATTCTCAAATCGGGAGACTCGAGACTACGCGGTCAGTTCCTACAAGTTACATTGGTCCCGTGCGAAGTGTCCGTGCCTCTTACGGGGTCGTTTGGGGGTTGGTTTGGGTTTTCACCCTTTAACGGCCTATTTTTAAGTCTAAGTGCTATTTTTGCAACTTATCGTCATATTCTCAAACTGGGAGACCCGAGACTACGCGGTCAGTTCCTACAAGTTACATTGGTCCCGTGCAAGGTGTTCGTGCCTCCCACGGGAACGTTTAGTGGCTGGTTTTGGTTTTCACCCTTTAACGACCTATTTTTAAGTCTAAGTATCATTTTTACAAATTATCGTCATATTCTTAAACCGGGAGACCCGGGACTACGCGGTCAGTTCCTACAAGTTACATTGGTCCAGTGCGAGTTCTTCGTGTCTCTTACGGGGTCATTTGGGGGTTGGTTTGGGTTTTCACCCTTTAACGGCCTGTGTTTTAAGTCTAAGTGTTATTTTTACAAATTATCGTCATATTCTCAAAACCGGAAGATCCGAGACTACACGGTCGGTTCCTATAAGTTACATTGGTCCCGTACGAGGTGTTCGTGCCTCCCATGGGGACGTTTGGTGGCTAGTTTTGGTTTTCACCCTTTAACGGCCTATTTTTAAGTATTATTTTTGCAAATTATCATCGTATTCTCAAATCGAGAGACCCGGGACTACGCAGTCAGTTCCTACATGTTACCGTGGTCCCGTACAAGGTGTTCGTGCCTCTTACGGGGTCTTTTGGGAGTTGGTTTGGGTTTTCACCCTTTAACCGCCTGTTTTTAAGTCTAAGTGTGGATTTTTGCAAATTATCGTCCTATTCTCAAACCGGGAGACCCGGGACTACGCGGTTAGTTCCTACTTGTTACATTGGCCCCGTACGAGGTGTTCGTGCCACTTACGGGGTCTTTTGGGGGTTGGTTTGGGTTTTCACCCTTTAACTGCCTGTTTTTAAGTTTAAGTGTGATTTTTGCCAATTATCATCATATTCTCAAATCGGGAGACCCGAGACTACGCGGTCAGTTCCTACATGTTACCGTGGTCCCATACAAGGTGTTCGTGCCTCTTACGGGGTCTTTTGGGAGTTGGTTTGGGTTTTCACCCTTTAACCGCCTGTTTTTAAGTCTAAGTGTGGATTTTTGCAAATTATCGTCCTATTCTCAAACCGGGAGACCCGGGACTACGCGGTTAGTTCCTACTTGTTACATTGGTCCCGTACGAGGTGTTCGTGTCACTTACGGGGTCTTTTGGGGGTTGGTTTGGGTTTTCACCCTTTAACTGCCTGTTTTTAAGTCCAAGTGTGATTTTTGCCAATTATCATCATATTCTCAAATCGGGAGACCCGAGACTACGCGGTCAGTTCCTACAAGTTACATTGGTACCGTTCGAGGTATTCGTGCCTCTTACGATGACGTTTGGGGGTTGGTTTAGGTTTTCACCCTTTAACGACTTGTTTGTAAGATTAATATGGTTGTTTTCAAATTATCGTCATATTCTCAAAATTCTCAAACCGTGACTAGGCGGTCAATTCATATGTGTTACATTGATCCCGTACGAGGTGTCTGTGCCTCTTTGGGGTTGTTTGAAGGTTGTTTTGGGTTTTCATACTATAACGATATGTTTTCAATCAATTTAGAACGTTTATTGATTTTAGAAAATTTTGACATAGTTTCATTTGTTTATTCGTTAAATCCAACATGTTTTAACATGTAAAATAAACTCAACGGCAGCAGCAAATTCCAAAACCAAACCACCAGCAAATCCCTTCTACCAATTTAACTAAATAAGCTCATAAAGTAAGCCATTTTACATTTTGCTACTTGTTCCCGCTATTTTAGGCAATAATTTTATTTAATGCTGCAACATTTAAAGAGAATTTGAGACTAACCAGATTTCATTTGTATTTTGATAGCCACCCGATTGAACTCTTCGCGCTATAACTTCTCGAAAGTATCCCATTTGGTCCAACAATGTCTACAAATTCTGAAATCTTCCGCTTACAAGGAAAATACAATAAAGATAAAGAAAATACGTAATTATGACCAGAAAATTATACATGTTGCGTCTTCATTTATAAATTTATAAATGACTTCTTTGAATGAGATAAGGAGTTGGCAAATATCATGACTTGTAACAATAAGAAAACAAGGACACAACTTGCATGTCATTGATACTCCATGCAAATCCATAAGGTTCAGTAGTACTAACAGTGTACACAAGCCATATGCAAATAATTCAGTATAAGAGAGGCACCTGAGATTGTTATATCAAAGGGGAACTCAAAAGTGGATATCAATGACATATTTTTTTTCCGTTTAGGGGGATTAGGTACTGGATTATCGCATGAACAAGTAATAATCAGCTGCAGTATTAGACATGAGTATGATTATGAAGACAATTTTTGACTAGTCAAGTTCGACTTAAAATTATTTGTTAACAACTTTGTTTTGAAATTGTTGTCGAGTGCAAGATCTTACTGTAGTTTAAAATGTAGTGAATTCGATTTTCACATTCACACCATCTTCAATTTACATGTGACATGCATATGGATATCCCATGGTCAACAAGTCTAAGGTAACTACCACCTAGTGCATATAGTTTCCATGATAATTAAGCATCATAAATCACTCTATGACTACCAGTAGTGGAGAAATACTAACACATCATATATTCTACACTAATTGTGTTACCCGACGCTTATGGAATTCTAATATAGAGATGCCTCATAAGAAAACAGTAATTAAATTTTAGGTGTAAGTTAATTAAAATTAAACAAATACCCTCATAAGAAGAGTACACAACCAAATGCAAATCCACCAAGTTGATAGCTGAATCCATGGGTGAGATGCCTGAAATCAAAAAATAAAAACATTACTTCCAGCCCAAAATGGGATATATCCATACACGCATCAGAGAGAGGAAGAGAGAGATATAGGGAAGGGTTACAGGTGAGTACCAAGTTATAAAGGAAAAAATTATGAACATATAGTAATAGTAGAAACCAATTGAACCTCACTCCAGGAACAAAACTTCACTCCAATAACCCACCTCAATTTTTTAAAGAACGCATCACCACATCAAAACAGAAAAATAAATGAGAACCCAAAAATAAGAATAGTAATTACTTACCAAACAAAATCCATTGAAGAAAAAATAAGTAATAATTAAAACCAGTTATGAAAAATATGAAGATGAGAGACTAATCGATTAACATAATGAACTGATTTGGGTGAGTTCAAGGTGTGTTGCTCGCAATTCAAGCAACCAAACGGAAAAAAAGAATGAGCATTTGAGGCTGATAAATTAAGAGATGGATAAATAGAAATTAGTGCATATAATATAATACAATACAATACAGTAAGGGGATTACTTACAAGGATATTGAGCTCGCCACCGAAAATTGAGAAGACTATCCAAGAAAAAATGTGGAAAAAAAATAGTATGTTAAAATTATAACTGCTAAAATAGTATGTTAAAATTATAACTGCTAAAAAAATAGTATGTTAAAATTATAACTGCAATCGTAGTCCACACCACACAGCCCTTTTACATTAAACCATTCAGTGTTGTTTTTTAAACTATGGCCATCTTCTATCAAAAAGGGATTTTAAAGAAATTGGAAGAAATTTTAACTATAAAATTTCTATGTAGATTAGTTCTGTCACCGTTTCTCCTGGAAATTGATTCTATAAATAAGTAATGAGATATATAATGAATGTAAATAGTGAGAAGATTATAGTTACCTCAAAGAAGACGTCAAACAACGGGAATTCCGCTCTGCCAGAGGGTTGTACCGTAGCTTGATTTTTCTTGTGACTGTGGATGAGCTCTGTTTTGTTGCGAGAGCTGCGAGGAGGGGAGGATAGAGGAGGGAAGATCTACTACGGGGCAGATCTGCGACGGGGCAGATCTGCGAAGGAGGGGAGGATGGCGAAGGACGGGAGGAGGTTGCAAAGGGGTAAACGCTGCACAGCAAAGGGGTAAACACTGCACAGATCTACGAAGGAGGGGAGGATGACGGAGGACGGGGGGAGGTCGGCGAATGGGTTTTTATTTTTCCATTCCGTGTAGTCTTTTTGTGTAAGCGGGAGAGAGAAGGGGATGAAAATTTAGATGGGTCCAAATGAAATGTGATATAATTTTTAATATTTATATTTTAGTAAAGTGTACTCAATTTTGGCACACTAAAAAACAGTGCCAAATTTTGGCACTGCTTTAAAGTGTGCCAAATTTCTATTAAACTGTGCCAAAATCTGGCACAGTTTAAAACTGTGCCAGATTTTTAATATCAGGGTGTGCCAAAATGCTATTTTTGGTGTAGTGATATTGAAGGTGGGTTTCGAGTATCTCAACCTAGTTCGGATTAATACTGGTTAAGGACACATACCGACGCGGTCACTATCTAATAGTATAAATCACCCAAGGATATACCAATTTATTTCCTTCTTGAAAACCCGTTCCACGCATTTCAAGGAACTAGTTACTTATTTATAAGTTGGCAACCCCTCAAAGAAATTTACCAACTTGACTCTTCCATCACTAGAATCGTCGGCTTTATATAAAATTATTTGAATGATCATCTTACCCCAACCGATCTACTACTTAATTTACACCTTTCAATACCGGCTTTCACGTATAATTCTTCCCGTTAAATGATACTTAATAACCCTCTTCTTCCATCGGCGTATACAAAAAGTTTCGACCCGTGCACTTTTCAGCACGTTGTGCACATCTGGACTCTTTATACCTTATCAACATCCTCACTGTATTTATGCGTAAGCCACCCTCAACATTCGATTAGGTGGAACTCCGATCCAAATTATCCATAATAGTTAAATATTTATCTTCTCAAGGGATACCCCCTTTTTAAATGGCTTCCCACTACCTGTAATACCCCTTGATTTTAATGACTTTTAAAATGGGTTATATTTTAAATTAATGGATCAATTGGATTTTATTATAAATTAATTCATTTGGGTTTTTATCCGAATTGTGGATATTAAAATGAATGATTCTGTATATTACTTAAAGATATTTAGGTAATATATGAATGGGATGTCATTGATATTGTTATTAATTCAGTAATTTGAATTTTTAGTTGGACGCGGTATGGAACGTATCGAGACTAATTTGTGAGATTAAAAAGGAAACTTATTTTTACATCAACCTTATTGTCGTTTTGACTGGGTCATATCATCCGAAAGGGTTGAAATAGTCTAGAAAATTCTATTTGGATGTTGGTTTTGGGTCTCGGATCATTTGGAAATGAAAGGACAGCCCAAAAGGGTATTTTGGTTATTTTTACAAGGGGGTGAATAGTGATTTCGGATTTTGTCTTATTATAAGTATTTGGATATTAGTGTATGTAGGTTCATTTCATCTCTTCTACACAAAACTTGAGAGGCCGCCTTATGAGAGAGAGTGAAAGGTTTCTAGGGAAGAGAGAAGCTTGCTTGGAAAGGAGGAAAACCAAAGGTCAAAGGTCACCACCACCGGGAGAAAGGGAGAATCACCTGTGTTATTCAACTCCAAAGGATCAGATCTTCATTAGAGGCAAGTGTTTGATAATTGCAATCTAAGTTTGTATATTGTCCATGTTAGGACAGTTATAAAAAGATGAGATTTTGCATGTTTGGAAGATGAAAAGATAGAGTTGTTAATGGATTTCTGAAAAATGGAAGTTTATAGGAATCAAACTCATGTTGTAGGTAGATAATAATCCACGAAATAATCATAAATCTGTTGAAGAAATGTTGAGAATCAATGGTGTGTTCTTGAAGATATCATGTTTATAATTTTCTGGAAAAAAAGGATAGATATATGCTTTTAATTCAAACTCTTGATGATTCTAGGATGTTTAGAGCATTAGAAATCATTCACATATGTTGCTATAACATGTAGTAAGGTTTATAAGGAATTTGGGAAGTTAATATGAAGTTTTGAATGATCAAAAGTGATGAAACCCGTAATAGAAGAAATGCAGAAAACTGGGTTGTTATCTGGTGATCGATCAATCGACCCCCTGCCTTCGATCGATCGACCTCCCCAGAATTCTTGAAGTTGTCTCTTTTTAATGCTTGTTCTTATCCCAAACCTTTTCTAAATCTTTGGTGATTATTAATTGGATATAATGGGACTTAGGGAAGATCAGTAAGCCCTAGTTAAGAATCGAATTGATTTGATTGGGATTTAATTGATTAGAATAATTGAATGAAATTTCGGTTGCTAGATTCATGTGTTGGATTCTAATTTGTATGCATGAGAATTAAGGATAGGTACAGTAGGGGAGATTTAATATAACACCTGGGTAGCCTTAGGGTTACAATTTGAGCATGAAGGACTGAGTTTAAGCTCATTATTGATTGCGCAAGGACTGAGTGTAGTACAAGCGCTTAATGCTATGGCTCCTGGATAGAGATTCGAGTTCAGACCATATTTGGTTGAAAGAGAGGATGAGGTTATCCCGATTGCATATTTGAAGTTAGCGGACCTCCACGGCCGACAAAGTTAAGTAGTAGTGTATTGGAGGGGTTCCTTGTTTGGATTTTGCTTTGCGAGACGCTCCACGCATGAACCTTAACGACGTCGGGAGTGGAGAGATGCTATAGGATGCGAGGATGTTGGTTTTGTTGATAAGTCATATAGTATGAATGAAACACTATAGACTATGAGCCATGTGATGATGGTATTCAATCTTAGTTGATAGAAGATGTGTTTATAATAGATTAGAAATAATCAGTTATAACCCTAATTAAAGGAGAGTTTAATTCGTGGTAATTTGGGAGATAAGATGATATGGACCAGTAGGATATTAGTGATTTTCTTACTGAATAAATTTTTTAGGAAAAACCTATTTGAACCTTGAGTAATGAGTGAGCCTCGGGGATAATTAAATTGAAGAAGTAATGTCATAATATTTTAATATTTTAATACGTAGGATGTAAGAGGTATATTGCTAGGTATGGGAACTCTCTTATGGTAGCGTGATTACCTTGTTGATATTATATCTATAGGTAGATGATAATGCCTATTTGATTGATTGATAATATGTGTGCATGACATACCTAGCTTACTTGCTATCGACGGGAGGTTTGCATGTGAGGGCAGTCATATCCTGATGAATCCATGGGATTTTTGATTTGTCGCTCAAGAACATAGGTCTATGAAAGACTTATCGGGGAGTTGATAAGTCCGCTGACTATGGGTTCATAGGTATGTGCGTGAACCATGGATACAAGAACTATGTTCGCCTCCAATGATTGTGTTGATGTTTGTGGTTCGAGAAATCCTTACCGAACCTTTAGTCCCCTATTTGGTGACCAGCGATATTGGGACATGATAGCAGAGTAATGCATGCACCGTAGCTGTGTCTCGAGGTGCCGGATATATATATATATATATATATATATATATATATATATATATATATATATATATATATATATATATATATATATATATATATAATGAATTAATTTTATGTGTATATGATGGTTAAATAATCTATTGTGTGATAATTGTAGATATTGGTGAATTGAGAAAAGAATTGAAATAAGTTAATGAATATTTATTGAAGATCTTAATTCATATTAATGAGAAAAGATTCATGTTAATGATAAAAGTATAAGAATGATTATATTGCGTATGGTATGGGACATACGGGGTTATGATGTGGGATAGAATCATATTATGGAAATCAGTAATGAGGAACCATTAACTAGGAGGTTAATAGGAAACGTTACTCTAGATGAGAGGTGAGAATAGCAAGTGAGAGTCGGGATACTAACATGTCATAATAAATGCTTTATTGTGCTTGTTAAATACTTGCTATTTTTAAAATCATTGTCACATCCGGCTCTGGCCCGTTTCCTTGCATTTCTCTTTTCTATTGTACCTTCTATATAAGGTGTCCAGCAGCAAGGACGCCAATCTTAGGGAATTATGACGAGCTATGGAGCTATGGAGTATTGATTAGACGCCTAGCTTCTTTTGATTCGCAGTATTCTCTTAATTTGGGCATGTCGCCCAAAGGAATTCAGTTATCATCATTCTATCCGAGTCAAATACTCTTGTACTCGTGTCATTTTCATACATTTAATATTGTTGGGATTACTGTATTGGATTATTATTTGGGAATGTTTATTCCAATTGCATTTAAATTCTTTTGTGTTATCTGTTCGGTTATTAGTGTTGTAGAATAAAAATGTGAAGTGTTATTCATAAACTAAAAAATGATTTTTGTTGAAATTAAAATTTGGAAAGTTTTTAACACCAGCTTAATTAGATATTGGGTGAGTTGTAAATGTTTTCGACAGTGATGCTAAGAATGATCCAACTGTATATTTTGTTATAATTTGGTATGGGACTGGCCACCCGGTATTTAATTAGGTGGGGTATTACACTACCCTTCAACTAATTTCGGACGTGCTACTCCGATCGCGCATGAGTATAATGATTATCATCCTTCTTTTACGATGCTTAATCCATTCTACCTCTACTATTTTGTAATATCAGTCTCACATGTATAAATCTGACTCATCTCTATGTCTCTTCTTCCAGCGCTTATCTCATCAGCAAACCAGGGTGTCTACACCCCTTATAACCCATGCATACGAGTTTAAACATCACATACGCTTTATAAGTACTCCAAACTCTTTATTGTCCCTGCATTTGCAACGGGCCATACCACTTGGGCGTTCTCAATCCTCCCTAAATTTGAAATTCTAAATCCTCCTAATCATCATTGCATCCTTCAACATGCCAAAATAGAACAAAATTATCAGCACTTCCTTACTAACAACTGGCTCTACTGGCCTTATATCGTAATTTACCCCTTTAACTTCCAGTTATAACTGCATACTTCCATAATGATCGAGGTACTCAAATCATGGACGAATGGACAAACATTTCCTTACTACCAACCTTACACTAAGTTTCATGCGTGGGATGTCTCGCAAAGCGAAATAAAAATATGGAACCCCCCCCCCCCCCGATACACTACTTCCTAGCATTGTTGGTCATCGGAATCCTTTAGGCCCTCAGTCCAGATCATGTACCCATATATTCCCGTCTCTTGACAACAAAGTTACATCTCCTTCCGCAATTACACTTAAACAAGGAACTCCTTTCGAAAGACACTGTCTCATATCATTGATGGTAATCACATTCCATAAAAATCATTCAAATATAATCGGGGTTCTCAAAATCCCGTCCCCAGACATACAACTATGAGTATTAACTTCCACGTCTCTAAAGGGTGATATAACAATGCACTCTTCTTATTACAATATCCTGAGTGTTAATTATAATAACCAGATAAATCTGTCCGCTGAACAGTAAACCAAATACACTCCGATTTATATCAATAAAGTCCCTACACATACCGGGAACAAATATCCGAGACCATTATACTTCTTGAAGTCTCAACAATATATATATACAAATATACAAATATATAAACGCGAGCCCGACCCTCTCGCAGATGGGGCCTCACCATAACAAAACATTCTACACCAAGGTGGTAACCCCGATAGACTTGCAATATCCGCACACTATCGGTTTAAGCATTTTATAAAACCATAATTAGGATAACATCATACTCGTATAACACATCACTAAAACGAGAAATTTCAATAAGGTATATACCACTATTGATACACCCATTCATCCTCCGTGGATAACACTAAAGGTAACCCCACTATACCAGAGAAAATATTCGTATAAATAATAACATTGCCAATATACGCACTAAACTTGACTCTCATGCGAATATATCAATAAAAATGTAGTAACTCGTTCCTGACACATACAATATGATACGACGCAAATATTGCGTATTTCACCCGTTAACCTACGCCTTATTAGCCTCCTCGGGTATCTTAATCCCTATATTTATTCTCGTTAACCAGACAACCTCGGATTTCTATGTTAACATGTTTTGCAGGGGTTAATTGAGCTTTTGTAGGTATTTGGATTCTTAGTATGAAGTTCGGACGCTTTCCGGAAATGTTTCGTCGACTTTTGCAGCTTGGGGGGCATTTTAGTAATTTCAACATTCGGGTTTGAATCTCGAGCTCTTCACGGAAGTTGAAGACCTTTGATTTCTCTTCGCGTGGCCGCCAACGGTGCATGATTCCGAGTTGTATCGATGGAGTTATGGCATTTTTAGGATGGTTTTTACTGCAAAAGTACACTCAAGGTCACATTCAAGGGCATTTTAGTCATTTTATATTTTTGTTTTTTAGCCTAATGTCTTCTTGGATATTGTATTCCTCTGAGTTATATTCGCGTAGTCTCCGACCGTGCCTCATTCCGAGCTATAACGAAGAAATGGCGGTATTTTCCGTAAAATAGGACAAAGCTGCAGATTCAGACCTGTAGGGTGCGAATCGATTCGGCCCAAAGCCAAATCGATTCGAAATGCACCAGAATGACAGTTATGAAAGTCCCCTGTTTCCGAATCGATTCGGACCGTTTCTGAATCGATTCGGCCCAGTAGATTTTGGTTTTTCTTCCCTTTTATTACAAGTTTGCCATAGGATATTTTGTATAAAACCAATCCATCTCATTTTGAGATAAAATATCATTCATTTTAGGTTAGTTTAGCTTAGGGTTTGGAGGGATTTGAGAGCTCTTCTTCTTCCTCTCTTGGTTTGACACCCATTTGGGTTTGTAATTGGTATTTTCATATTCCCTCTCCATTAATATAGTGTTTATTTCCTTTATTCTTGCTTTTTAGATTAGTTTCATGCTTTCAAATTAGTTTATTATTGTTATTTATTGCTTTAATTAGTTTATTTGTTGTTTAAAGTAGTTTAATCCATGTATTGTCCGTAGATAACGGGTTGGGATTGCATTTCCGCCATTAATGGGCGTCAAGGTCCGAAAGTTAGCTTTTGGGTAAAATTGCATTTAATTGAAACCTCCCGTATTAAAGTCGGATTATTATGCGTTTAACTTTCTTTGTCATGCAACGTTAGTGTTTATAGCGACAATCCGAATTTAATCCGCGTGTGACCATTTTTGATTAAATGTTTAATCTCGCAACTTTGGATTAAATTCCTTATTGTGTGATGTTTATGCTTAATTGAAAATGCTCAATTAAATATTTTCGAACCGAAATTCTAATTATTAGTTGTTTAGCCCATGGTGGGGATGCGATACCGACTCGCGTTTTAATTAAATGTAGTATATTGTAACTTCTTACTTTTTTATCTTTTGTCACCATTCCCAACCATCACCTTTTCATTTATTTATTTTACACTTTTATTCTTGAAGTTTCAAAATAATTAAAATCTAAAATTTAATCACTCCCTGTGGATTTCTTACGATACCCGACTTACCGCTGTGATTGCTTATCAAGTGTAGTTGTAGTTTAAGTTTTTTGCATCGCAGCGGCGAAACACACAACGATTGTGTCCTCACACGAACACACTTTTACCGCTCGATCACAATACGCAACATCATCTGAGGATATAACTCATACTTCTATCTAGCCAGTCGCTCTGGATGCTCAAATGGTTCCTGGATTTAACATACCTGTCCGTACAAAACCGAAAATTTCAATAAGTATTGTCCTTGCTATGCACCATACCCTTACCCCTATACTTGCTTCGGGAAAAAAAAAATTAACGCACGGGTTTCATTCCCCACAAAATACCTCTACACATACTCCACTTATCTTCGGTCACACTAACCATGTTAGGGTTGTCCTTCTCTAGGACGTTGGTAGTCTCGACTCAGATGACTACCTCTATTGTTCCCTTAGCTTTAATGGCCCAAAGGAACACGCTACTGGCATCAATAAATCTTACTGAAATTACCATTGCTCGGTAACAATTCAGATATCCGAATCATTTAAATGGGTCCCCTGATGGGTCTCCCCTTGTGGTGCTTCACCAACACCGTTTCCCCCAGTCTTACTCTCTGACCAAAGTCATCAATTCTTGTATCTCCTCACACAAGGAAGCGTTTACCTCCATATTAACCAATCGCGTCATTGTTACCATCTGCATTGACCGTCCAAGCAGAATTCCCTAGAAGTTCTAGCAATTCTCCTTGTAGGTTAATTTTCCCCTTTAATGTCCTCTTCTCCATTGCACCTACTTCATCCGGTGTAAGGTTCACTAATTAATTAAATTTCTTTTCACAAGTGACCTCTGTCCGACCCTCTTGTGTGATTTCAGAACAACGTCCCATCTTATCCTAAACATCTGATGAAGGAACTTATGGTCAAACCATACGTATGCGCCTTCTTTTGACAAAACATTCCACTTCTAAGTGCGGCGGTTGCCTCTCACCATTGTAACGCTGCTCTTACGAGCCAAGAAAAATTTTACCCAAAAATTTCACTCCCGATTTTTCATACTCTAACATATGCCCAAACCTTTGGATATTTTACCTTCGTTGGCTAACACACGCCATTTTCGCAATTCTAGAATTTTCACTGCTGGTTCTCTTCAATGTTTCGTCTGACTCTCTCTCCCATTCCAACCTTGCTGGGTGAGTCGAATTTGACCCCACTTTTTACTATAGTGGTTCCTGGAAGTCTTATGTTGTTCCTTAACCGTCTTTACCGTTCTGTCCTTCCGTGACATAATAGGGGTGATCTCAACTACGGTCATCATTCTTGAATATACCTTATAACCTCAACTTAGCTTTGCCTCCTGATGTCCGTCCAACTCGCATGATATACTGCATTGTTCGACCCACAAACACACCCGAATGCAAATAATATTCACTATCATATACATTATATCAGGAGAATGAAATCTCATCAGAGAAATCAACAATCATAAACATAGGTCTCTATATCAATGAAAGCTAGGTTGGAAGCATAATAAGCCGCACAGATCCTAAAGGACACTAGAACCTGATGCTCTGATACCACCTATGACACTCCAACTAATTAAATACCAGGTAGCTACTCCTTTATGAAATCAATACAGAATATCAAGTTGGTTCAGTCTTAGCATCACTATCAAAACATTTTATTTATTACTAGCCACCTAATATTTAAAAAGAGAGATGCCAAATTTTATTAATTAAATTAACAATAACCAGGTAATTAAATCACCAAACATCAATCGCATAAACAATCTCATATAACTAAACGACGAAAAGAAATAAACTGAGTCCGGAGTAAACACTCTAAAGATAATACCAGAGTATAGTAAAAATCCCGATACAAGATTCTGAATAAATAAACCAACAACTGAAATAAAACAAAAGTCTGAGAATGCTATCTCTAACTGGATATGGGCGACATGTCCTAACAGATATAAAAAGGAACCAAGGATAAATGTGGATGCGTCTAATACCGAGATCCTGTAGCTTCCACAGTAGATACAATACGTCATCAGAATGGAACTCATATGATTGGCACCCCTGTGGCTGGGCGCCTAAAATGTTTTTACAAAAAGAGATAGATTTGAAAGCAAACGGGTAAGAGCCCGAGATGAAAATATTTTAAAACCGCAAGCGTTTAAATCACAATATTAAACAACACATATATTAAACATGTTAGTCATGTGCCCTCACTTGAGATCCTCACCTCTCAACTAATGTGCACGCCTAACGTATACCCTTAACCCATCCTAGTTATGTCGCTAACTAACTAGTCTGTACCACTCCTGCTTTCGCATTCTAACATAGGATATCTACTTGTAACACCCAAACAAGTCATATTCATAACCCATATTCACATTCATTAAATTACTTATCTCAAATGTTAATTAAATTCTCACATTCTTAGCCTATTGAAATATCATAGTTATTCACATATACTATGCAACAATGAGTCAGTCACAAGTACATAAGTATATCACTCTCAGTACATATATACATATATGGCACCCCTAGGCTAGGTTGTGGTGCATGCATACTCTGCTATCAAATCCATGTACATCACGTACGTAAGGATCACGGGTTCCGAGTCACTCAGGAACCGTCTCAATATAAATCACACATATTGGAGGCGAATATAGTTCACATACCCATGGGTAACGCACATACCTATGCTCCCAAGGTCAGCAGACTTATCCATTCAGCGATAATCCCTTCCAAGTCCTATATTCTGAGGTATCAATCTAAAGTCCCCACGAAGGCACACCGAGACTAGATTACCCTCTTACGAACGACGTCCCGTGATATCAAGTATGGTAGGTATGTTATACACACAATAATCAATATACTAGAAAATCACACTACCAATATATACAATTTCAATATAGGTATACACCTCCCCTTTATATTAAGTTTCACCCACAATATTTACGTTCTGGATATTCTACGTAATATTTATTTAACGTGACAAGTCTTGTCATACGAATTCGGGTACCTATACCTATCCTAAGTGAATACTAGTTCTCCCATTTGTTCCTAAGGTTATCTCAGCAAATATAAATTCCCTCTGCTACTGTTCATACCCTTGCATTATCTTTCATTCCACTTCCAGTCCCAAATCGAAAGATTTCAAACCGTCCTCACTCGGTAGCCGCTCATAATTATAACGTTCAATCCCATAAATTATAATATTTTTTCGGCAATAACTAAGACCCTACTGACCTTAACTAAGTCCCACAATATTATATTAATCACCCTAAGAATCAATATCGTCTTTAGAATTTTCATTGAACCTTAAAGGAAAATAATTTCCAAAATCAAAAGAGGTCGATCGATCGAGAAAAAGGATCGATCGATCATCGATCGAAATTCTTTGGCTCAATCGATCGATCAAACAGGTATTCGCCGAGAATTTCTTAACGGTTACGGGATTCTCCATTTTTACACCTCCAAATCAAATTACAACTCCCCAAATGAGTATAATAATCATAAACCAGCATTACTACAGCAGTCTTAACGTTCAAGATTTATCAAAACATCACAGATTATCGATTTTTTGGATTAAAAGTCATTAAATACTATAACCCTAGTTTTTCCTCATATCTTCAAAAATCATTAAAAACCTCAATTTAATTTCGTGATTTCCTAACTATTAGTTTATAATTCATTCCCTTAATGATTCCATAAGGTCCACTACATGCAAACCTACCCAAGTTCATGATTTAGTCTCCAATTTCACATTATCACAATTATTCATAATTTGTCTCCAAATCTAATTTATCATGTAGAAAATATGCCATAAATTTTTGCAAGATAAATCACTTACCTGAAAAAATAAAGATTTTGATCCATTGGTGATGTTAATGGTTGGTTCTCCTTCTATCTCCGGTGACAGATCTGGTGAATAATGGTGGTGTGTGGTGGTTATGGCTTGGAAACCCTCTTTGTAACTTGTCCTCTTTCTCACGTTGCTCACTCCTTGCTTTTTGGCTGATAATGGCCCTAATATTGGATGATATATATCAGCTAATTTTCGTGGGTCACTATTCATTAAAAATTAAAATGACTAAAATACCCTCTCGTATTGTCAATTAGGCCTAAAAATACCCCGGGACCCAAACTAAACCCCCGGCTAGTGTTTTCTAACTATTGCAACCCTTTCGGATACGTTGGCGCACTAAAAATGATCATAGGGATGACATAAAAATAAAATACTTTTAAATCCATTAAATTTGGCCCTGACACGACTTTCACGCGCGTCCCAGCTTAATTACCGAAACTGTCGTATTTTCAACTCACGACAATTTTAATAAATTCAATAATCACATATTACCATAATCACTCAGCAATATTCAACATATTCATCATATTTAAATACTAACTCCCATCTCACTAGTTATTTAAATTCGAATTAATTTCCATTTAATTATCCCAAATTAATTTAATTAATCCCACAATTAAAAGCAATTTCATTTAATTATTCTCATAATTAAAAGCCATAAAATTACGAGGTATTACATGGTATGTCGGCACTTTGGTGAAAATCCCAATGGGCATCTGGTTTAAAAATTTTGGGAAGTGGGTTTGGTAATGGATGAGGGTCCAATGACTTGATAAGATTTAGGATTAAAAGGGCTTGGTAAACTTTGAAGAGGGGAGCGTGAATCTTGGTGTATTCCTCTTTGGCTAGGTTAGGGTGGTTTTCTAGTTCCCATGAAGTGCCAGGTTGAGAGAGTTATTGATGGTTAAAACTGCGATATTAGTAGGCTTCTCATACTTTCTGTGAGTGAATTGTCTGAATACTTTTTTTGGCTCAACTTCATCCTTGGCGAGACTTTCTTTAATTCTCCAATCCTACCTCACAAAGGGCTAGAAAATGGGGGTAGTACTATCCTCCCATCATTTATTAGACATGGGGTAAGAAGTTCTTCTTCACTATAATGGCTTGCTCCCTTTGAAACGCCGGTTGGTCGTGGTGGCCGCTTTCTCCCTCCACCTTACTATGATGTTACTAACAGCTTCCCTAGGATTTTGTTTGAGCAGTTATAAATCATGGAAAGCAACCTCCAACCCTTCGTTATATTTGTATTTTGGAATTAATTCAAGGGCAACATCCTCCCAACTACGAATCTTAGACTCGTCGAGAGATAAGAACCAACGAAAAATGTTATCCTTCAAAGTCTGTCAGAACTTTTCGGCCATTATTTCCTCGTAGGCACCTAGGAGAGTCATGGCTCGGTGGTAACTTTGGAGACAAACAATTAGGGGTCCACTACCCCCAAATTTCTCAATGTTAGGCATCTTAAACTTTTTCGATAGCCGTGCTTTAGGATAGGGAGACATATGGGTGTAATTCATGTAGTTCTCAAAGAATTCGGGCTTGTTCAAACTTCCTAGTCAACATCTTAAGGTCCGCCTTCACTTTGTTCAATTATTATTCCTTAGGATCAACGGTCATGGGCAGGTTAGCCCCTAGTTAGGCAAGTTTCAGCATATGGAGTTAAGTTGGCGGTGGCCCATTAGAAGGAGGGGCACGTGGTTCCTTGGGGACCAAAATAAGCTCAGGTGCGGGTGGACCCATAGCGCGAGGGAAGAGGACCTCGGGTTCTTCGGGAACAGGAACCCGATTCTATTGCATCTCTAGATCTCGTTTTGATAGTTGTAAATCTTAGTATTGAGTTGGGCTAAAACCATCATCAAATCACGCCGAAAATTCGGTAATTGGTCTATGTTCTCCATGGAAAGAGGATGAAGGTGAATTCCAGACTCGGAGGAAGTAGCGAGGGAACTGATGGAGCCTCAGGGCGGTTCGACGAAAGACCGAATACAATAGGGATACGAGCCAAGGGTCGGGTATGCGATTGACCTGAGAAGGATAAATGATTCGAATTTATTTTTGAAAGTGGGGGGTGGTGAAACTGTTATTATTGAAAAGAGATGAAAATATTTTTGACATTTTTGGACAAGAGGAGGAAAAAATATTTTTCGATAAAAAGGTGGAAAATTATTTTTGTTACAAGGAAGGGAAATACTTTTAGTATTCTCATAAAAGGGGGGGAAATGTTTTTTTTTACACTCTTTGTCAAAAAAGAGGAAAATGAGAAAAGGGGTCTCAGCATGATTATTATTAGTATTATCATGTTCTCACTTATATTAGGTTTACCTAAATGCAAAAATAAATGTTGGATGGGACCCGAGCCTAGTGAAATTAGGGTTTCAAAAATCTGTAAAAATATGGTTTGACTTGTTATCAGGCTCATGGATAGGGTCCAATATTAAAAAGATGAAATCGCGCAAAAATTTGGGCGGCATGCCGACCCGTCATTTCGGCAGTGCGTTGGGTTATAACTGACAAACTAAATTTGAGTGCCCTAAGTTTGACGCCTATATGAGGGTACGCAGTTGTTGAGTTAATTGGAAAAGTCCTCCCTTTTGGCATGACTTCCAGGATATACATCTTGCTTTTGAGGCCAATCGGTACGTATGGACAAGCCATTTGATATACGTGAGTGTACGTGAATTGCCTCAGTATATACCTCGTGGAAACAGTATGTGTGAGAGAGAATTTGATATACTTGACGTACGTGAACGAGTTCCTGCTATATACATCTCGACATGACTTCGATCGAGCGGTATGATGCAGGGGGGAAAATTCGATATACGTGGAAGGTACTTGGCCAATGGAAGGTTAGATTCATCACTCCACCAAAATGCGCCTTTAGTAACAGTATTTTATCGTTACTAAAAATATTAATAACAGAATTTTTCCGTTAGAAAAAGGTAGGGCATAAAATTAGTAACAAAATTTTACCGTCACTATTAGTAACGGTAAAATCTTGTTACTAATTCTGAATTTAGCAACAGTATTTTACCGTTACTAATTTTAATTTAGAAACGAAAATTTGTGCTACTATTTTAACCTTACTACGCCCTTTTTATAACACTTTTGTCTAATTTTGTAACGGTAAAGGTGCATTAGTAATATTAATACACATTTTAAAAAAATCAAGATCCAATATCTTGAATTTAAACAAATTCAATTATTTTTACGACACTATACAAATCCTAAGAACATATACAAAAGAAACAAAAGAAACTTTAACCAAATAAATAAAACATCGTAATACAATCACCCCGAAAGTTACATTATTTTTATAAATGCATTCAATATAACAACCTAACACAATCATCCCGAAATGAGATATTTTTATATTATAATAAAGAAAATGAAATATAAAAAAGAAGTTCGTTGTGGAAGAAAATGGAATCATGTACTTTGCAATAGTTCATCGAAAGTCTACAAACACTCGTGTGGA
This sequence comes from Sambucus nigra, assembly GCA_949130495.1. Taxonomy (NCBI): domain Eukaryota; kingdom Viridiplantae; phylum Streptophyta; class Magnoliopsida; order Dipsacales; family Adoxaceae; genus Sambucus; species Sambucus nigra. Next base: position 459,185,211 of record OX422216.1, on the reverse strand, counting down.
TTGGAGTAGATATAGTCCTCTTCTTTTGGCCTCTTCGAAATCACAACTCGTCCTTTCAGGCTCCCCATACGATCTGCGTGAAATATTTGTCACCTGTACGAAAACTAAAATGGTGAAAAATGTTTACCAATTCAAATTGAAAAAACATAAGGATTGTAGAAAAATGCAAACAAGTTTATGCATTTTAGATAAAATATAAATATTTAGATCGTGTGATGTTTGCATCCACAAGTGAAATAATATAACTCACCATCAGCAAAGAGGAATTATTCACTTCAATATTGGTGAGACGGGCAAATAATAAAACTCACCATCAATGAAGAGTAAGTTAGTCATATAGTTTATCCATAAATAATAAAGGGTAACTCAATCATAATGCAAGTTAAACCTCAAAGAGCCACTCCAAGTGGGAGTTTGGCATATTTACCTTACACAGATAATGCATCAAAGTCATTATATTATTCCTTGCTCATGTATCAGACAATTTAAGAAGGCTGTCCAATTTGAATCCTACTGCAAAACCCAACACACACATAAAAAAAGCGATTTATAAACTTGGTAGTTTTCCAACACTAGTTAAAAACCCATGTAGAAGTATTAACGAAGCAACAACACAATACCTCGAGCAGTGCCCTGATTATATGCATTTCCGAAAGTGAGAATTGTTTGCATTATCTGGAGCAAGTTCATGGATTCTTTTACCTATATTATGAATGAAAATTAAAGATGTGGTTGATAATACATGTTCATTGGTATTAGATATTAGAATTCATATAATAAAGATACCTATATAGTAGCATCGTTGATTATTTTCAGGTTACATCTCAAGTCTTTCTCCTGGGCAAATTTAAAGATATATACATAAAATCAATACAAAATGAAGCATGCACACTCAAATAACATACAAACAAGTGACAAAGCAATACCTAACTAGAAAACATAATCCTAAACGAAAATACTAGTAATTTGGTTTCCACTCATGAAACCTTCAACTCCAGAAAAAATTGAACTCTTCATTCACTAAAATGATTGTTAGTAATAAGAAAAAATCATTATGAAACTCCTTAGACCCATTACCAAAATAGTAAGAAGAAGAAGAAGAAGAAGAAGAAGAAGAAGAAGAAGAAGAAGAAGAAGAAGAAGAAGAAGAAGAAGAAGAAGAAGAAGAAGAAGAAGAAGAAGGGACCTTTCTAAGAAATTCCTTATCCCCACTATAGTTCTGAAAGATCAAATTATAAATAAGAATAAGAATAAGAATTCAATAAGGGTTCTACTTACAACACTGTAAGAGTAATTTCATAGCCACCAATAACTATTTCCAAATTCGTAACTATTTAATTTAACTGTTAGATGAAACAATCATTCTTAATTGATTAGCAGTGTTTGATTGTGCGTGCCACAAATTTAATTATTCTGGGATCGAGTGATGTCTCATTGTAATTATGTTTTAACCTAAATTTTAGTTTATAAAATTAAGATAAATGTATCCATATGCCTTACCATAAAGCATCAAAGGCAAATTCTTCATAGTCGTCCTCATCCTCATTAACCACATGTTAAGCACGGAACCTTGGTGCCTCCTCCTAGTGAAGGAGGTTATAAAATGAGCCATTTTATCACCTTGCATAGTACCCTGATTAGCACAGAACCTTGAATAGTAACTTGATTAGCTTGCCTAACTGTAAGAGTTTTATCACCCATTTTAATTCCATTAAGATTTGCACAAGCGATATCTATAATCATGAGATCCTGGTAAACACGAAAACATAGCCTTTGGAGTTGCCAGAACCTATCTTTCACCAGATCAAAACCTCGAAGATGCCCAAAAGACTCTAAGAGCTCCCGAATCTACAAATCCGTGAAATAATACAGGGGCCCGTACATAAAAATATGGTTAGATCCCTCAAGTCCACTAGTAAAACCAGGTGATAGCCCAACAACTGCCAAGTTGAGGTTAAGATTAGGTTGGCTTGGACCAAGAGTAGCAAACAACGAAGAATTGTAATCAATTGGTTTTCTCGCCTTTACTGGAGCTGCCTAAAAAATAATTCCATCTAAATCCATGGCATTACTGGCCTCCTCAACGGATCTCATCCCCACAAAAGCAAACCTCTTCTGGAAATAATGATCAAGGAAACAAGTTGAATTTTTTGTATTTTCAGTTCACACGATCATAAGAAATATGTTATATTATTCATCGATATGTTATGTTAAGGATAAACCTTTTATATCTCTCAAGTCAACATATATAAACTGAAGTCTCCCAAGTTCTGGAAATAATTATTGTAGAATCTTAATTGAACTTAGATTTCCCAAAGAGAGATAGTCCCGTAAGAAGAAGAAATCCATTTTCATCGACGAATCCTATAAAGTTATAACTATTGGATATAAATGATTAGATAAATGTATTAGCACATTTTCTGAAAGAGAAATACCACAATGGTTTCACAGTATGAAACCTTTAAAATCTGTAAGACATCATGAGAATTGATATAGCTCGCACCTTTTGTTACTAAGACATGAGTAACGCATGTTTCATGATGAGAAAACTTGGGAGGGGAAGAAACAATAAAAATAATCAGATATAAACGATAAATAGGACCATTAATATGTTTGAAAAACATTGAATTGAAAAGGAAAAAAAACAAATTATATAAGCATCAAAAGACTCCAATAACACTCAGCAATAAGATTTAAAAGTCTTCATTCCTTTCTCTAAGACCTCTTGACCATCAAATGGAGAAGACGTAAATATGGAATACAAGAACACGCTTTCAGTTAATAGATCAATAATCTTTAAAGTGGCAAGTAAAGTGGTTGGGAGTATCCCGTGATATTTAAAATAATAAGGCTTATTAATTCTATTATTAATTTTCCTCATCTATCATGATAGAAGTTTTGTAAGAGAAACAAAATGGCAAGGAAACTTTAACCAATGTATAACTTTATTGCTTTGTAATCAAAATTTTCCCTAAACTAAATAATGTTATCAAAGGAGTCTTCATTCCCTAGTAACAGTGAATATCCTGGAATAGATCCAGTAAGAAATTTCAGAGTAATAATGCCTTACGCAAAAACAATGTACAGTCAAGAAAGCAGAAGGTATAACCGCTTAAAGAATATATTTCTTTGGAGATAACATTTCCCTTTTAAAATCTTGAACTAGGGAGCACGTACACTTTTGAGAAGGCAACGTGTCTGTGTCGAACACATGTTGGACACCAACATCCTTGTTCAGGTCTCTGAGATGCTCCTTTTGATATGTCCATAATCTAAATATAAAAATAAAGTGTCTGACATTCATGTGTACAACATTTTTTTGAACGTGCCTATTATAAGTACATAATAATATAATTCAAATTGGTGGAATCGTTTTGAGATTCATCCTTTTAAAAAATATGTCCTGGTGACACTCGAATGGCCCTGCCCCACTTTACTGGCACTAGAACGTTTTCCCACTAAAATTATAATATTAAAAAAACTTCATTTCAAATTTTTCTTAAATATATTAATTTATACATTTTACTACATATTCAAACATTATTTTATAATTATATATTCTTTAAATTTCTCTATATCATCAATGCCTCCCCGCCATCCCATATCCTAATTTTTTGACATTTGTCGGGTTATCGTGTCAGTGTCGTGTAAAATATGACCCAAGATTTTTTACAATTCTTGAAAGAAAATTGACATAACTTTTCCATGTTTAACCATAAACATAACTCAATTTTTTCTATTTCAAACCCGTCAAGAAATATGATCAAGTTAAATAGAACCTCAAGTATTAATCCCAAAAATTTCTGGATTCATTGGATCGGCCTTCTGTTTTTAAGACATTCATTTCTTTTGGACATTATCCACAATACCAGTCACCCTACCGGGTCTCCTACTATGGACATACCGATAATTTATGCTCCGTCAAATATTTATAGAACTTCTTTAGACTACCCTTTTATTATCGTAACTACATCAAACCCACATATTCGCCTACTTTACCAACATAGAAAAAGCAGCCTTAGTTACCTCATCAGCACCTGCAGTAAACATCATCGAGGATTAGCATAACTTATTTTCTTCACGTAAAAAAGAAAATATGAAATAGAGTAAAAAAGAAATTTATGGTTACCCGGTGATGTTCTTAAAATCCCAGACATACATTGTGACTATGGCTTTCTGAATTTGTTGGACTTTACCTTTTTAATCAGTGCCTCCCTAAGCTCAGGAATACCTTCCTCATCACCATAATGACTAATGACGGTTTACCTTCTATCACTTTCATTTTTTCAAATGCCTAATTGTGTGGTTGCCAATACACCACCCTACATAATAGCATAGATAAGAATGAGAGGACACCGTATTTTTCAAGGAACACAACTATAAGACTCAACCGAATTCGCATTAGTTGGGAATTTAATCTAGCCATCAATGTGGCAGATGCATGCCTCCAACTGTCATGTTTACAAAACAAATGAGGATATTTTTCAATCAGTCTTGAACGAATAGTATTTAAATCCTATCAATGTCTGAATAAACCAAAATTGGAATACATAATTCTTAACCACGTGGCATGACATACAACATGAACTCATGACAGGAATACATATGCAACTAAATAATAGTGGAAATAATGGGAAAAGGTGAGAAATATATCAGACTTGTGAGTAATCTCGGATAAGAATCTCAATGTGCTCATGAACTCTTCTTCAACTAAAGTACCCTCATGAGAACATGCGTATCGAAATCAAATATTGAAACCAAATTGAATTGTGAATAAATGTGTATTAAGAACCACACACATTATCTGCTACTAAACATGTTATAGAATAAAAAGTGGCCAAATAGCATATATCATTAACTGGACGGTGAGACAACTAAAATTATGAGGAAACATATCATGATACATGCCATACCTTGATTGGCAAAGAGACATAATGAACATGCCATTTCGTATACCACATCAAATATTAGGATGTAGGTTCTAATATGAATCGTAAGTCCAGATAGTAGATAGATGAAATTCAACCAAATTCACTCACAACCATAATCGTAAAATGCAATTTTACAACTAAAACAAAATAAGAACTAAAAAAAAAAGACAAACCATGATATTCTTAATATAGGAGAGAAACCCTTTAGCTTACAAATCTAGAGAAATTTGAGAAACCCCAAATATCTAAATCACAAAACTCATCAATTAAAACCACACCAATAATAATCTCAAATCAGGGGATTCAATTTTTGATCAAATAAAGAGAAAATGGATAACATGGTACAAACACACACACACAAGACCTTCATCAACCTGTTAACTAATTTCTACAAGGGGCTTTGTAAATTTAGGACCTATTGTAATATGTATTTTGAAAATAGAACAACAAGCATTTTATTTATGGTTTTAGTCCCTATTTTTTAATAAAGCCGCTGGCGCAGGCTCATATTCATAAAACGTCAACCAATCACGGCATGCCACGTATTCCTTTAATTTGAAAATAGGGACTAAAAATGGAAATGAAATTTTTCTTATCCTATATCCATAATCAATATTATTTTAAGTCCTAAAATTACATAATCTATTTCTTACAATGTGTATATATTTAAGTCTTATACATAATAACTTAAAATTTTTAAGTTTATTTGGATGGATGGTTAGGGACGGTAATAATAAATCATACCCCTGATATACCCTCAACCAGAGTCAAGCTTCCTTCCCACAACTCTTAAAAAGTACACAAACTTGTAGAACAAATCCCAACCGTAACCACATGATTAACGTATAAACAAACTGATGTAAATTTATGAAAACGTATAAACACACAACTACACACATGATTTCTAGATGAATCTAAAATGAAGTGCATATATATGAGTGTAGATTAAGAAGAGTTGAAGGAAATCTTACAGAGATTTGTGAATCTAAATCGATCGCAATTCTTCCAAACCGCAATTCTTCCAAATGACCAAACCCTAGGTCTTCAAAACCACGTTTCTTACAAATGAACAAACCCTAGGTACTTTCAAATCGTGATTTAGAGTAAAAGATGGGGCTTGGACAGTTGGTTTGGAGAAGAAGATGGGGTTTTGGCAAGTGATTTGGAGAAGAAGGTAGCGGGGTGTATTGTTTGGGTGGTGTCTGTGGAGAGTTTGTGGATAGTCGGGGTATTTTTTGGATGGAGGGCAAATTTGCCTTTTTTTTTAAAGAAAACAATTACCTTTTAAAATAATGAACTCGTATTAGTAACACATATTTGATATTAGTAACGTTATTTTATTGTAAGAAATAGTAAGGGGTAATTATATCTAGGTCCCATTTATTGGGTCAACAAGCTTATAAGTCCTATTGACTTTTTAATAATCCCATAGGTCCTATTCCAACAAGCTTAGGCGGACCGGTCTGCCCCCAAGGTGGATCGGTTCTTTTTATTTTGGGGCGGACCGGTTCTTTTTATTTTTGCCTCCTTCGGTTTGCATGCGATCCGGGTTCTTCTGGAGTTTGGCAAGGCGGACCGGTCCTTGGGTAGGGGCGAACCGGTCCGACTATTTGACTTTTTGGTTCCTCTTTGACTGCTCGTAACTTTTGTTTCGGGATTCCGATTGAGGTGCCATTTCTTCCTTTGTGCTCGTGAATGAGATGTCTTCAACTTCTCTTTAGGTACCTCATCCGAATTCTGTGTAGAAATTATGCTTTTGCCCTTGAGACTTTTCCTTCTTTCTTTCTTGATTCTTCCGGTTTCCTTCTTTCGTTTCTTGACATCAAATACCTGTAAAATCACTACAAAATACCAGAAACTTGGTATACTCATTAGGATCAGTCAGTAGCACAATTATGAGATAAATCAACTCAATTACGGTGTTCGAGGTGCTAAAAGTAACTAAATCAAGGGATAAATTAGGAAGAATTTATGCCTAATCAAACCCCCCTAACTTAGAACTTTGCGCGTCCCGAGCAATGTAAAAGAATCCTAGCGTGGCTCAACTCTTTAAAAATCATTTTATTGGGATAAAATACCTTTTTCGCGGGCAAGAGATTGCATTTAGCGTATGCAACAAGCCGTTAAACCCCTAGGTTACCCTAGTAAGACAAGTGTTGTCTCGTGAGGGTTTGCAGAGAATATACCCACAAAATTCGACTCAAAGAGAATTCAAAATACGCAAAAATTGTGCAATTCAAACTTTTCCAGAAAATAGTCATCATCAAGTCATATTTACAAGTCTCAAACCGTAGTGTGTGTGCGCGTAGCCAGAAATATAACCGCCAATTTCCACTGAATGATCATTACTCTACTTATCCAAAAATTCGTTTCGATTTCAAGTTCTCACGGAAGGTTCTCACAAACGATTCTCTCGGATTATGGCTATTCTCTTGGTATGCGTGATATAAAGAGTAAATGTAATGGAAGCAAAATCACGCATACGTTTAGAAAGACGGAAATTTTGTGGTGAAAGGACCTCATCAAAGGATTACGGTTTTAAAAACGAGAACATTGCTTTTATTTCGCGCACTTAATCTCCTTTATTATCTTTTGGTGTATTAGCTCTCCACGCGGTAACCAAACTGGCAATTTAGACTCGGTTAGGACTTTTTCGAGTTTTAAGGTATATGGGGTAAAGTGACAATTTTCGGGAAGGTTGGAATTGGAAAAGTCATTAATGATGTCCATTTGTGCTTTTTTCAGGCTATTGCTCATTTTTTTTTTTTTGCTATTTTTGTTGAGCATATTTATTTTTTTTCTTGCCCCTTTTTATGCACTTTCTGGACTTAAATTCCGAATTTTCTCATTTTTCACAATTCCGACTATTTGGGTTTTTCTGGTTATCGAACGAAAGGTACAATTTGTTTGGCTCAAATTGGGTTACAAAAGGGGTAATTTTTTCGCTACTTTTTCTGGCCAATATTTTTGGGTGACAAACGAGGTCCTACTTCATTGCCCAAAATGCCAATTGAGTTACCATATGCGCTTCGAGATGAATTTAAGTTTAGAGATCAATTTGGCACGTTTTTTCAAAGCAATATTACACACATTTTTCAAAACCGATCAAAATGAAAGGATTGAGATCCTTGACAACTTTTTAGGCGCTGAAAAGAACGTTGAGTTAACAATTAACTCAGATTGATTTAAAAACTCGCTAATCGTGATAGACTCGAATCTCACCGGGTTTGTTAATCTCCACATTTATTCGTTAAGTCGTCAATTTTCGTTCAATTTCCATCTTTGATCAATTTTTGGCTTTGTGTACGTTGAATTTTACAACTTGAGACTTCAATTTGACTTTTAATGATATTTTTGAAAAATTTGAATTCCAATTTTTATTTATTTTGAACAAAAATATTTGGATTTTTCAAAATTTTATGATTTTTTTTTTTTGGAAAAACCTAGGCATTTTTGAAAATTTGTGAAGTTTTAGAAATACGCACTTTTGACCCCCCCCCCTAACTTAGACGTTTGCATTGTCCTCAAGCAAAAAGGACTAAAATCTAACTCAAAGCGAATAAAAAGTGCGGAAAAATAAAATAAACAAATAGAGAAAATGCAATTTTTATTACAACAGGACTGTGTTACATGTGCAGGGGAAAACATACAACAGTGAACAGGGAAAAATAAAGAAAAAGCTGCCAACACCATATAAAGCTTCACCGGGGTGGGGGAGGGGTTGGTTTTGGAGGGAAGGGGTTTGGAGGGAAAAGGGGATGGATTTGGGGGGGAAAGGTTGGGTTTGGGAAGAGGAAAAAAACGGATTGGAGGGAATGAATGGGATTGGGGCGAAAGGGGGGTGAATCTTGGGAAGGGGAGAAAACAGATCTGCAGAAGGCGGACCGGTCCGGGGTAGTGGCGGATCGGTCCAGCCTTTTGAATTTTCAAATCCTCGACAGGCGTACCGGTTCCTTTAAAAATAAAAGGAACCGATCCGGGGTCGGACCGGTCCGCCTAAAAAAAAGGAACCGGTCCGCCCCAGGGTTTTTGGGCCGAACTTCTTCTACTTCGATTTCGAGCTCTCTTCTTCAAAAAAATTCACGTTCCCGATATCCTCTCTATCCAATTGAACTAAGGACCCTCTCGATTTCATTGGTCAACACCCTTTGACTCAGAATTCCCAAAACACACGAATGCTTCTCCCAAACGAAACCTAGTCCTAACGACTCTCAAAACACACACGACTCTCACACACACAACTCTCACCCCATACGCGTCGGGGGTGCGACGACCTCACTTCAACAGCTCACTCAACCCCGTAAATGGGGTCCGACAACCAGACGATGTCGACTTCTTCTGCACACGCCTCTAGATATGGCTTTAGGCGTTGTCCATTCACTTTGAATGTATTTCCCGCTTTTAAATTGTCTAGTTCAATAGCTCCGTGGGGGAAAACATTCATCACAACGAATGGGCCAGACCACCGTGATCGCAACTTGCCCGGGAAGATGTGAAGCCGAGAGTTGTAGAGGAGAACTTTTTGCCCGGGGAGAAACTCTTTTCGTCGAATGATGATATCATGAGCAAGTTTCATCCTCTCTTTCGAAATTTTGGCATTCTCATACGCATCATTGCGTAGTTCTTCTAACTCATTCAATTGAAGCTTGCGGGCTTCACCGGCCTTATCTATGGCATAATTTAATTGCTTAATCGCCCAATACACCTTGTGTTCGAGCTCAACAGGAAGGTGGCAAGGTTTGCCATACACAAAGCGGAAAGGGGACATAACGAGTTGGTTCTTGTATGCGGTACGATAGGCCCATAGCGAATCATTTAATCTAAGTGACCAATCTTTTCGAGTAGGATTGACGGTCTTTTCGAGAATGTTCTTGATTTCTCGATTCTCTAGTTCGGCCTGCCCATTCATTTGTGGGTGATAAGTCGTTACAACCTTGCGAACAACGCTATGCTTTCTCATGAGCTTCTCGAATGGCCTATTGCAAAAGTGCATACCATATTAGATAATTATTGCTTTCGGTGCACCGAAGCGGGAAAGTATGTGTTCTTGCAGGAACTTTATCACCACTTTTTGTCATTAGTCTTGGTAGCTATAGCTTCCACCCATTTAGAAACGTAGTCTACCGCGACGAGGATGTATAGAAACCAAAGGATGGAGGGAAGGGACCCATGAAGTCAATACCCCAACAGTCGAATATCTCAATGATGAGTATAGGGGTAAGAAGCATCATATCTCGTCGAGTAATGGCTCCCATTCGTTGGCACCTATTGCATGATTTGTAAGCATCGTTCACATCCCAAAAGATTGTGGGCCAATAGAGGCCACATTGCAGAATTTTAGCGGCCATCTTTTTCGTCGAAAAGTGGCCTCCACAAGCTTCCGAATGACAAAACTGGATGACTTTTGGGATTTCGTCATCCGGTACACATCGTCGGATGATTTGGTCTGCACAGTATTTAAAAAGGAATGGATCATCATAAAAGAACATGCGCGACCAGGTAAGAAACTGCTTCTTATCTTACGGTGTCCAGTCGGGAGGGACGGCTCCTGTGACAAGATAGTTTACTATGTCCGTAAACCAGGGATACGAAGAGGTAGCAAAAAGTTACTCATCCAGAAAATGTTCATCTATGGGTATGGGATCACTAGGTACGTCGGACGAAAGCCGAGATAAATGGTTGGCAACGATGTTTTCTACTCCTTTCTTATCTTTGATGGAGAGATTGAACTCTTGTAGGAGTAGGATCCACCTTATGAGGCGCGGCTTGGCATCTTTGTTTGCAAGTAGATATTTCAAAGTCGCGTGGTCAGTGAAAACAATAATAGGAGAACCAATGAGATAGGACCAAAATTTATCAAGGGAAAAGACTATCGCTAGCAACTCTTTCTCCGTGGTAGAGTAGTTGAGTTGAGGTCCGGTAAGAGTCCGGCTGGCGTAGTAGATGACATGAGATTGCTTATCTTTTCATTGGCCCAAAACAGCCCCGATCGCGTAATCGCTGGCATCACACATAAGTTCGAATGGTAAGGACCAATCCGGAACTTGCATGATGGGAGCGGACACAAGCATGTTCTTTAATTTGTCAAAAGAGCTTTGGCATGCTTCCGTCCACTCAAATGGGGTGTCCTTCATGAGTAAGTTGCTTAAGGGCCTAGAGATGGCGCTAAAGTCCTTAATGAACCTTCGATAAAACCCCGCGTGGCCAAAAAAGGAGCGCACGTCCTTCAGCGATTTCGTTGGTGGAAGGTCAACTATGGCATCTATCTTTCCCCTATCAACTTCTATTCCATTAGATGATACAATGTGGCCAAGAACTATTCCCTCGGTGACCATAAAATGGCACTTCTCCCAATTCAGCACTAAGTTCTTTTCCACGCATCGGGTAAGTACTTTTCCAGCTTTTCTAGACAATGATCGAAAGAGGTGCCAAAAACGCTGAAATCGTCCATGAACACTTCGAGTCCTCTCTCGACCATGTCCCTAAATAAGCTCAACATGCACCTTTAAAAAGTCGCTGGTGCATTACACAAGCCAAATGGCATACGTTTGTAGGCAAACGTGCCAAAAGGGCATGTGAAGGTCGTCTTCTCCTGGTCAAGTATGTCTACCTTAATTTGGTTATACCCGGAATAACCATCAAGGAAGCAATAGTAAGGGTGGCCCGCTACTCTTTCAAGCATTTGATCAATAAATGGCAAGAGGAAATGGTCTTTCCTGGTTCCCGCATTGAGTTTCTGATAATCAATGCAAATACGTCACCCAGTGGTGGTACGTTGGGGAACTAGCTCTCCCTTGGCATTCTCAATCACAGTCATACCCGACTTCTTCGGGACGACTTGAATAGGGCTTACCCACTTGCTATCCGAGATTGGGTAGATGATCCCGGCATCCAACAATTTGATTATTTCGGTTCTCACAACTTCTTTCATGTTGGGATTCAGTCTTCTTTGCATTTCTCTAGAAGGTTTGACATCCTCTTCGAGATGGATCTTATGAGTGAAAATTAAAGGACTTATCCCCTTCAAATCAGTTATGCACCAACCAAAAGCACTTTGGTGCTTCCTCGGAATTTTTAATAATTTACCCTCCTGCCAACAGGAAATGTCTCATCCTCTCCTAGATATGCATATTTAATATGGGAGGGAAGTTTCTTTAACTCGAGGGTTGGAAATTTTTCACTGGAGGGAACCATGTGTGTATCCCTTGGAGGTAATTCCTCGAATCTAGAAACCCAATTAACCTCTCTCACGTCCTCGTCCGACATACTCTCATCGAGTAGCTCGCTCAACTCTTCAACCTTCCTCTCGAAGTCGGTATACGTCCCCTCACTCTCGTGTCTTACTGCTAAACAGGATTCTAAAGCATCGCCACAGTAATTCTCCTCAAAGTACTCCTCTACTATCTCATCTATGAGGCTCACCGCGTAAAGATCGTCTTCCTCCCCTGCATTTTGGGCTATGTGGAAGATGTTGGTTTCCAAGGTCATGTTCCCAAATGTGAGTTGCATTCGCCCATTCCTAATATTGATGATTGCGTTAGCCGTAGCTAGGAAAGGGCTCCCAAGGATGATGGGAACATGATTACTCGAGTGGAAGGAGGGTTCCGTGTCCCAAATGACAAAATCCACTGGAAAGTAGAAAGTGTCAACTTGAATGATCACGTCCTCGACTATACCTCGTGGGATCTTCACTGTTCAATCTGCTAATTGGCGAGTGACCTTCGTGGGCTTGAGGTCGCCCAAGTCAAGTTGCCTATAAATGGAGTAAGGGAGTATATTTGCGCTTGCTCCCAAGTCAAGTAAGGCTTTTTCAATTTTATTCTCCCCAATGATGCAGGATATGGTGGGTGCACTGGGATCTTTGAATTTAGGCGGGAGTTCATTTAGTGGGATGAAGCTCACATTTTGTGCTAGAAAGATGTTCTTCTTCACTTTCATCTTTCCCTTAACCGTCAACAGGTCTTTGATAACTTTGCCATACGCTGGAATTTGTTTAATGGCCTCAAGGAAAGGTAAATTAATCTTGACCTGCTTTAGCACTTCTAGCACGTCATCACGGGGATTTCCTCTGTGGGAGGCAATCAACCTTTGAGGAAACGGTGCCGCGGAAGGCGATTTCACTACTACCTCTAGCCCACTAGCATCTTCTTGGTCACTCTCATTCAAGGGGACATCTTCGGCCTCTTTCGTGCCGGGCGAAATCTCCTTGGCTTTCATTGTGTCGGGTGGGGGAGGTGATAAATCAATAACTCTCCCACTATGAAGAGTGGTTACAGCTTGACATTGCTCCTAATGTTCAGTGGAGGTGGAGTTAACGCTAGGTTGACCTTGGTGGGGTCGTTGGCCTTAAGCAGGAAACTTGCCCTTCTCTTGAACACTCAATGAGGATTGTATTTTAGATAGATTCGCATTTATGTCGCCAATCAGACGATCATATTTGGCATTGGTTGCGGTCTGGCTTGCGATGAATTGATTCATGGTATCCTCGAGAGTTCTCCGCTGTGGCGGCATATAATTTCCTTGAGGTGGCGGTGCTTGTACATGTCCTTGCATGTGTGGAGCTTGTTGAAAGTGTTGTGGTGGAGGAGGGGCAACATGCAAAGGAGGGTTCATTGCGGCATGTTGTTTCCCATAGCTAAAATCGGGATGATTTTTCCATAAAGGGTTGTATGAATTCCCGTGCGGGGCACCGAAATTACCCTTAAAACCTCCTACACCACTAACTTGCTCTTGAAGTATTGCTTTGTAGGCGGGTATCGTCGGGCATTCCTCAGTTGAATGTCCCACCTCAAAAATAGCACACACCTTTACGACTGGGTTTGGAATGGGTCCAGCTGGTCCTTTTCCATATATCTCGCACAGATCTCGAAATCCTATCTCAAGAGTCTCTAATCGGCTATCCGTCATAGAATTCTTATCTACGTGGAATAGGCCGGATGCTGACGGAGTAGTGGTCGCTTGTCCATTACGATTTTGAGTGTTAGGATCGGAAGTGTCCCAGGATTAGGTAGTCTCGGCGACATACCTCAAGTAAAGATCAGCATCCTGGGCATCTAAATCGATAAATGAACCACTTCCCATTGTTTCAACAAGTTGTTTGGAGTTAAGATTCAACCCATTATAGATAAAAGAAATGACTTGCGCTGAATCAAATCCATGATGGGGGCATGAAGCTACTCACTTGTTGAAACGTTCATAACATTGATGGAAGGGCTCATTTTCAGCTTGTCTGAATGCTTGAATTTGAGCTTTATGGAGATTGTTCGATGTGGTGGGAAGAATTTCTTGAGAAATTTTGACTGTAGATCATTCCAGGATGGAATCCAGCTTGGAGGTAAAGACCATAGCCAGGCCTTAGCTTTATCTTTGAGCGAGAAAGGGAAGAGTTTGAGGCGGATTACCTCTTGTGTGCAGGTTTGATCATTGAGAGTATCACGCACGTCCTTAAATTCCCTAATATGGAGGTATGGCTTTTCAGAATCCATACCGTGGTAATGTGGTAGCATCTGTGTTGATACCAACTTTAGTCTGCTGACATGGCTCAATTGAGTGAAGACACATGGCAATCTACGTGGAAATAACAAACACTTCCGAGGAACTCACACGCTTCGAGGAACCATACTACAACGAGGAACACTGCTTCCCCGAGGAACTCATACGCTCCGAGGAACAAGAACTCTCCGAGGAACTCTTGAGTACCGAGAAGCTTAGGCGGTCCGAGTTGCACCTCAAACAAAGCATTAATAGAAGGATAACCAATAGTTTGACTGTTCATTAAATGCTTATCATTCAGACGCATACGCTTAAGGGGCATTGAATGTATTACCCTTTCATATGTACCTCATTTAATGTATTACCCTTTCACATTACAGCCTCAGGGATATAAATACATTGTACAATCCTCATTGGAAGGGGACTGGAATTTCTTGATAGAACTTGTAATCGAGAATACCCAAACAATCATCAATAACAGAAACAGTGGATGTAGTCCATTCTTATAAGGATGAATCACTTTAAAACTTCTGTGTCTCATTTATTTTATCTGTGATTAAATAATTATATATGATCTAATTTTTTACATCAACAGATTGGCGTCGTCTGTGGGAATCGACTGGTAATATCATTTTTCATCAAACACAATCCATCACAAATGGCTGATATTCCAGAATCTAGAAATCGAAACGCTGGAAGCCCTCCAAATCCATCTGCTCCGCCAAATATTCCAGATCTGGCTGGAATAATGACAAATCTGGCTCAGGGCCAGACCGTCATGCAAGAAACTATGTGATAACTCATACAAACCCTCCATGGCGGTGCACCAACCTATTCAAGACCACGAAGTATTCAAAGAAATACCCGTGCATCTTCTTCGCGTACTAGGCGTACCAATTCATATCACAATGAGGAGTCTGGAGATTTTTCTTATCAACCTGGACGAACTTCGTCAGTGCGAGCCAAAGATACTGAACAACGTATTACTCTCTCTCCAGAAAGGACTAGTGCGCTAGAGAGGTTGAGCAGGGTATCACCTTTTAATCGATTAGGACCTAGAAGGAGTAGAAGTCCTCCAAAAGTCGCATCGAGAAGTTTTCAACGACCATCAAATTTAAGGGAAGCATCTGCCCAGTCGCGACCAGCTGCTCATCAAGATAGATCCCAAGAAGCCACATCAACGCGATCAGTTGCTCGAACCAACAGGCTCGAGGAAGGAAATAATGCATGGAAAGGATCTATTCAGAGGCTGGAGGATAGATTAGGGGAAATGGCTAAAGCCAAGAACCCTCTACAACGAACTTTTGTTCGAGGAACACCTTTTGTCCAGGCCATTGTAGATTTTCCAACACCATCAAAGTTTAAAGCACCTGTTGTGACCCCAAAATATGATGGAAAGACTGAACCTGTCCTTTATATAGAACAATACCAAGCTGCAGCCGACATCTATGCTGTTCCAGATGAGATGAGATGCAGAGCATTCTCGGGAACTCTTACCGGATCTGCTCAAATGTGGTATAATAATCTTCCTCGGGGTAAGATCTCAACTTTTCTTCATTTGGCCGAGTTATTCATTGGGAATTTCTGTTTTGGGGCAAAGCTCGTTAAACGAGTAGCGCATTTGTTAAGTGTTAGATAAAAGGCTGGTGAGAGTACCAGAGATTATATAACTCGTTTTAATAACGAGAATCTCGAAGTAATTGATTATGAGGAGAATACAGCGATTACCGCCTTGATGAGTGGACTACTTCCCAACAAGTTGTACTACACTTTGGCCAAAGATCCACCTAAAACCATATCAGATTTGATGGGAAAAGCGTCCAAGATTATGAATGCCGAGGAGGTTATGGCTGCGAAGAAGAATATGGATGCCAAATAAACCAAGGTGGAAGGTGATAAAGATAAAAAGAAAGAGCATAAGAACAATGGTAATGATAAACATTCAAGAACTAGATCGGTATGGGACACAATGAAGAAATTCGATAATTATACTCCTTTGAAGAAGGATATCAACCATGTTCTAGAAGAAATCAAGAACAACGAGGAATTAAACTAGCCAGAGAAAATGAAGACAGACCCTGAACGGATGAATAAAGCAAAGTATTGCGAGTTTCATAAAGATCATGGTCATATGACCAAAAATTGCATAGCTCTTCAGAATGAGATTGAAACACTCATCAGACGAGGAAAGCTGGCAAAATACGTTGATCGTGGAAGCGAAAGAAGGAACAATGACCGAACAAGAGAGAGGTCTAGATCTCCTCGTCGATCAGAGGAGAACAAGAAAAGAAACCATGAAGTTGATCTAGAAGACGACCCCAATCTTCCCAAGAGACCAAGGCAGCCAGAACGTGAGGTATTTTCAATATGATTTGGATCATTTGATTGTAATGTTATTACAGGTGGAGATGCAGGAGGAGGAGACCTTACTGCAGATAGAAAAGCTTACCTCTGTGAGGCTCAAGCTTGCTCTAACATTCAGCGAATAAATCTAGATGAAGAGGATCGTCCGAGAAAGGTGAATAAAGAGAAATTGGTCATCAATTTCTCAAAGAACGACCTCGCAGGAGTTTTGTATCCTCATGATGACCCATTGGTGATCAAAATGAGGATGAAAGAGGTAATGATCTCAAGAGTACTGGTAGACAATGGTAGCTCAGCAGACATCATGTTCTACTCGTGCTTCAACAGTTTAAATCTAAAGCTATCTCAACTGGAGCCTTATCATAGACCCCTCCTCGGTTTTGCTGGAGAGAAAGTATTTCTACTTGGGACGATCAAGTTGGATATATTCATTGGTACGTGGCCTGCTTGTCGGACATAAAGAATACGCTTTTTTATGTGGATAAGAATGTTCAATCATCATATAATATCATCATGGGAAGAGTAGGATTGAAGAAATTTGAGGCTGTACCATCTACAGTGCATCAGTGCCTAAAATTTCCAACAAATTTTGGAGTAGGAGTTGTGAAGGGTGACCAGAAAGTAGCTCGGGAATGCTATTATTCATCCATCGAGCAAGAGGAACTGGAGAAATCAAGGAAAAAGACTACTACTTATCAAGTGGATGAAGGGACAGAAATTGAAACATTGGATCCTAGAGATGAGTCGCAACTCGTGAAGGGTCAAGTGGTGGAAGCTACTAAAAACATCATCCTGGACGATGAACATCCTGAACGAACTACTCAAGTAGGTTCATCGTTGGAAGCCTTACTAAAACAGGAATTGATAAGTTTCCTAAGAAGCAGAAAACAAACTTTTGCGTGGAGTTATGAGGATATGCCAGGGATAGACCTAAATTTCTTATGTCACAAACTCAATATGAATAAGGAGATCAAGCCTGTGAAGCAGAGAAGAAGAGTATTCAGTCCCGAGAAGAATCAAGCTATACAGGAGGAAGTCGAGAAGCTCCAGAAAGCTTGCTTCATTGAAGATGTTAAATATCCAGATTGGTTAGCAAATGTGGTGATGGTGAAAAAGAAGAACGATAAATGGAGGATGTGTGTAGACTTCACCGACCTCAATAAAGCATGTCCAAAGGATCATTTTTCGTTGCCCCGAATTGATCAACTAGTGGATGCTACCTCGGGACACGAGCTACTGAGCTTCATGGATGCTTATTCTGGCTACAATCAGATTAAAATGAAACCTGAAGACAGGGAGAGTACTTCTTTCATTACCCCTAGGGGAACTTATTGTTATAATGTTATGCCTTTTGGTTTGAAAAATGCAGGTGCGACATATCAGCGGCTGATGAACAAGGTCTTTGCTGAACAAATCAGTTGCAATATGGAAGTCTATGTTGACGATATGCTGACAAAGAGCAAGAAAGTTGTTGATCATCTAGTTGACTTAAGTCAGACTTTTGATAAACTGGATAAATATCAAATGAAGCTGAACCCGACGAAGTGCATATTTGGAGTACGAGAATGCATGTTTCTCGGGTACATTGTCAATCAGCGAGGCATTGAGGCAAATCCTGAAAAGATCAAAGCTCTATTAGGGTTGCGATCTCCAACGACGAAGAAAGAGGTGCAAAGTCTTACAGGACGAGTAGCAGCACTCAATAGATTTGTATCGCGAGCAACTGATCGATGTCTCCCATTCTTCAAAACACTCCGAAAGACTTTTGAGTGGAATGATGAATGTGAGAAAGCTTTTCAAGACTTGAAGAAATACTTGGGAGCACCTCCACTGTTATCCAAGCTAGTAATGGGAGAAAAACTATACTTGTATCTAGAAGTGTCGGAGAATGCAGTCAGTTCGGCATTGATAAGAGTGGAGAATGGAGTATAAAAACCAATCTACTATACAAGTAAGGCTTTCCGAGGAGCAGATATCCAAGGCTGGAAAAGTTAGCACTGGCGCTGATCGAGGCAAGTAGGAGAATGAGGCCATACTTACAGGCTCATAACATAGTAGTATATACTGATATGCCATTGAGGCAAGCCCTTCATAAACCAGAAAAATAAGGGAGATTGATGTACTGGGCAATAGAGCTCGGTGAATATGATATAGTCTATGAACCCAGATCATCGCTAAAAGGGCAAGTTGTAGCGGGTTTTATAGCAGAGTTCACCTATCCTGATACCCCCGAGGAGCAAAAGTTGCTCGCTGATCAACCTGTGGATGTTACAGGATCATCAAACATAAGCTCAGACCAACTCAGGTTGGTAAAAGGGCAAGTGGATGTTACAAGATCATCAAATTCAAGCCCAGACCAACTTAGGTTGGTAAAAGGGCAAGAAAAGATGATCGACGAAGAGCAAGAAATATCAGGGGAAGATGAAAGGAAGCAACAAATATTTCACCAAGGAACTCTGTCAGATCAGAAGTTTGAAGACGAGTCACCTATATGGAGGCTATATGTAGATGGCTCATCTTGCACAATAGGCAGTGGGGCAGGGATAGTTTTGAGCACTTCGGACGAGGTCGACATGAAATACGCCATACGTTTCCAATTCAAAGCTTCCAATAATGAGGCTGAGTATGAGGCCATGATTGCAGGTCTTAATTTGGAAAAAATTATGGAGGCGCAGCAGGTTATTATTTTCAGTGATTCTCAATTAATCATAAATCAAATGTTGGGAATATATGCAGCCAAAGGAGAATTAATGATCAAGTATCATGCAAAGGTGATGGAGTTGGTATCAGAATTTGCTGCTATTCAGTTGGTCAGAATACCAAGAATGGAGAATGCAAGAGCAGATGCCCTAGCTCGATTAGCATCAGCTACTCGTACCGAGCTACGAAGAACAATCCCAATTGAAGTTTTAACTGGTCGGAGTATAGATGAAGATTTGACGATGAACTTTATCACCCTTGATTTAGGACCATCTTGGATGGATCCCATCAGGGCATATATTGAGGAGGGAGAATTACCAATTGACAAGCTCGCAGCCAAGAAATTGAAGTTTAAAGCTGCTCTGTATGTATTAACTAACGGTATTCTATATAAACGAGGAATTATGGAAGGTTTACAAAGATGTGTACATCCCTCCGAGGTGAAAGAATTGATTGAAGATATCCATGAAGGGTCCTGTGGAGCCCATGTACCAGGTCAGACGCTTTTGCAAAGGATGATGACACAGGGATATTACTGGTCGACGATAAGGGCTGATTGTATAGCCTATGACAAGAAATGTGACAAGTGCCAACGCTTCTTCTCCATCCGAAGAACTCCACAATCATTGTTGACACACATCACTTCCCCTTGGCCATTTTCCATGTAGGGAATAGATTTGGTCGGGCCACTGCCGACGACCAGAGGAAGGTTCAAATACCTCGTCATCGCAGTGGATTATTTTACTATGTGGGTAGAAGCTGAGCCTCTCATTGATATGACGTACGAGAAGGTGTACCAATTTATTTAGAAGAATATCTTTTGTCGATATGGTCTTCCTCAGGCTTTCATCACAGACCATGGAACACAATCTGATAACGAGGAGTTCGTTGCCTATTGTCATCAATCAATTGTTTTGAAGATCCACTCAGCACCAGGCCATCCTCAAAGCAATGGACAAACTGAAGTGACAAACAGAACACTGCTGAATGGCTTGAAGAAAATACTGGACGATGCGAAAGCAAATTGGATCAACGAGTTACAGTCAGTACTATGAGCTTACCGAACTACTCCCCGAGTAGCAACTGGAGAATCTCCATATATGCTAGCGTTTGGAAGTGAAGTTGTTATACCTGTCGAGTTGGGCCTCCCAACACACAGGGTACTGAATTTCAATTCCCCTGTCAGCGACTTAATGAGAAGATTGGATTTAGACATGCTCGAGGAAGTTAGAGAAGAAGCATCCATTAGAAATGCTGCTTACCAGCAGAGAACAGCTTTATTCTACAACAAGAGAGTGAAGAAGTGCGACCTAAAAGGAGGAGACTATGTGTTGAAGAAAGTGATTCAAAACCACAAAAACTGGAGGCAAACTGGCATGGACCATACCGAGTTACAGAAGTTGTTCGACCAGGAACTTACCGAATAGCAACTTTAGAAGGGGAGGAGTTTAAGAATGCATGGAACGCAGAGCACCTGCGCAAGTATTATCAGTGATGTATATTTTCTCCTTTTATTAAAAGTTTTTCGGGGAATACTAGTGCTACTACACACTACTCGGCGAAACTCGGCAAAACTCGGGCTACTCAAATTTTTTTCTCGAAAACGCCAACTAAGGTTGGTCGAGAAACAAATGTATTCCTCCGGGAAGTAAAGCTACTTGTATTCCTCCGGGAAGTAAAACTTGTATTCCTCCAGGAAGTAAAGCTACTTGTATTCCTCCGGGAAGTAAAACTTGTATTCCTCCGAGAAGTAAAGCTACTTGTATTCCTCCGGGAAGTAAAACTTGTATTCCTCTGGGAAGTAAAGCTACTTGTATTCCTCCGGGAAGTAAAGATACTTGTATTCCTCCGGGAAGTAAAGCTACTTGTATTCCTCCGGGAAGTAAAACTTGTATTCCTCCGGGAAGTAAAACTTGTATTCCTACGGGAAGTAAAACTATGTGTTCCTCGGGAAGTAAAAATATTCCTAAAAATGCCAACTTATGTTGGTTAGGAAGTAAATATATTCTAAAAAATGCCAACTAAGGTTGGTCGGGAGGTACAGTTATTCCAAAAAGTGCTAAAAGTTGCTCGCAGAGGAAAAATCCACTAACTATGGCTGGTCGGGGATAAAAACTCACTAACTGTAGTTGGTCGAAAAGGAAAATTTACCGACCTTGGTTGGTCGGAAACATTTTATGAAAACGAGAAAGTGATCGAGTAACATTTTTTGATACTCGTAACTTTTTACTAAGTTGGTCGAGAAACAAAACATTATTTTTGCCAAATGACTACCACAAATTCAAACTAGTCGACAATAAGTTGATCGACAAATAACACAATATTGTTATCTTTTTAACAGATACACATGCACAGATGTAAAGTGTTTTACAAGACAATATGATTGCAAACAAAAATGAAAGCCTTTCATTAAACCCAAAAACAAATTACATTGATAATGAAATATATACAAATTTATTACATCAAAATTCCTACTCTATTGGTTTCTTCCCCTCTGCTTTTGTAACAGGTTCCTCGCCAGCAGGCGGATCATTTAAAGCAAGAGGAGAATTTATAAAGTTCAAATCTTTTAACATCCTGATATTCATCACGGATGGTCAATCTAGGAAGTGCTCGGGATGAGATATCTCGACATTTGAATGGAGATTGTAGTCGCCGAGATATTTGGAAATTAAGCACTGAGGGATGGCCCGAGCAGTGATCCAACTCTTGTCGAGCTTGAATGGTGGCACTGGAACGTCGAGCAGCCCAGGATTATGGTAATCCCACAGGTAATGACCCTGTTCCAATTGCAGCACACCTAAGGCATTCAACCAGCATTGTTTGTAGCCCTCATTATTGGCATTCTGGATACGATCGTCCAAGTGGTAGAGAGCCTCGTTGTACCCAGTCATCCAGAACTCCCTGGGCTGTTTGTGAAATTGATAGGTCAATCTTTCTAGCTGTTCGTGGATATTTTTGATGAAGAGTTCTTTATTCTCCAAGAGAGAATTTTGCGTAGAATGCTGCTCTTCCAGGTCCCTGATCTTTTTGACATTTCAGCCAACGCCTGGTTTTTTGCCATTAATTGGAAGGCCTGGTTTTCTAAGGCAGATTGAGTCCTCAGTTACTCAATAGGAATTCGAGCAGATCTTGCGCGTCCCCAAGGAGCTGTTGCTCGTCCACGGGCAGAAGAAGAAGGCCCAACTCTTTTCAAGGTTTCCAACTCGTCCCTCAAGTTGGCGTTCTCGACCTCAAGGAACGAGAATCCCTCATCAGTTACTGGGATCAAGGCTTTTAAAGTGGAAGCTGCAGACTCCAACTGCGACAACTCTCTTTGCAGGTTATTATTCTCTTGCTCTAATAATTCAGCTATTTTTCTGCACTCTTCGACCTCTACCCTCAGAGTTCTTTCCCAAACATCGTAAGCAGCAAAACACTTCTCGTATCCTTTGTCGGCAATAATTTGCTGGTACTTCTTCTCGTACCCCTCGTGCAAGAGGGCAGTGGATTCCTTATATTGTTGTTGAAGGTCTTCAAGAACGCCTTAGAGATCCTCAATCATGTCATAGTAAGTTACATTATTGGCCACCGCACGATCAAGCAGACACTTCAAGTATTGGTAGGCTTTAATTGCCTATTCCGAAGCATCTTGGCCGAGGATGTCGGCGATTTGTGCTGCATTCAAATCTGTGTGACCAGCCTTAAAATATTCATTGCATTGCCGCAACAGCCTTGTATCATGAGCAGACAGTAATTCTATCCTGGCCAGAAACTAGTAGAGGAAGAAAAAGCAGTAATCAATAATCAAAACAGAGCATGAAGAAGAGACAACAGTATGCAAAAACAAAAGTTCAAGTTTTATTATATCACAAGGTTCAAAGTTACATGGTTCAGGATTACATTTGCCAAAGAAAAATAAAATAGATAGAAGTCCGAACAACTCTACACCTTTTCCTTGTCTCCCAAAACTTTCTCGGGAGGCTGGGACGAGGAAGTAGGTTGCTCGGATGGAGCAGATAGTAGCTGGGGAAGTGCTGGAAGTTGCTCGGAGGAAGTAGCGAGCTGCTGAAGTTCCTCGTTAGCAGGCTGGATGGCTGGGGGATGATCTCCCATCACCATGGAAGACTCTTCGGAGGCAGCTTCGTCCTCTTCTTCGTCTTTAGGAGTTGGAGGGGGACTAGGGATGTGTCGCTGAATGAGTTCGGAGTTTTCATCAACCTTCATCTCCTGTAGAGCAGCGACCCACCCATCTCTAAAGTATTTAAGGCTGCCATATTCTACTTGAGACATCATGGCAACCAAGACTTTGTTCCACCCCTTGTCCCAGCCGGTGCTGAAAGACTTCTTCACAGCCATTTTCCTCTTTAATTTCTTCGAGGAAAGCTTCTCGGACAGAAGACTTTCAGCAGTCTTCAGTTTATTCTTAACTTCTTCCTTCTGGCGACTTACTTCGCGAAGTTGGATTAGTTCTTCCTCAGCAACCTTGAGTTTATTCTCAAGCTCTCCAACATCTTTGAGCTTCTTGTCGAGCTCTTTATTTTTCTCTTCCAAGTCATTTAATTTTTTCTCCAACCCCTTGGAGACTTCAATAACTCGATCCTTCTCCTGCTCGGTGGAGGCAAGCTTCTTCTCCCAGGTTGCCTTATCATCAACATATTTTTGGCGAGACTCTTTCAGAGACTGCCCCAAACCTATCAAAGCTTCCTCTACACCAGATGAGGAGCTTGAAGCTTTAATAGCTTCATCCTTCTTCAAAATTGTGTTAAAGCAGCTCACCAACTGAGAAAAGAAAATGAAAGCAAGTCAGAGACAGATATAACAAGGAAAAGACAAAAAGTTCAAAATAATAGGACTTACAGAAGCAATGTGGCGAGCTGCCAATGTGGTAACTGTGTCCCGAGAAAGGTTTTCTTCGATACCTTGGATCTCGGGAATGATTCAAGTCTTCACCGAGCTCATGGCAGAGCTCGGGGGAACAAAAGTGGGAACTCCACTAGTCGGGGGCTGAGAGACGGTGTCAGCTAAATTAATTGAGGAGCTTTTCTTCAGCTTCCTCAGGTGAACAGGAATAGTTTCGACCAAGGAAGAACTCTTGGTCGGTGATATTACAATCACTTCTTCTGGAGCAGCAGACTTGCTCGGGACCACTAGGAGCTTCTCGACAACTTTCACAACAGGGGCAGCCGAGGAAGATGCATCAGTTTTTTTGTCCCCTCCCCTGGGACGTCAATCTTACTTCTTTTTGCCTCTCCGGCACCAGAGGCAGGTTTCTCAAAAAGGGTGGGAGGTCTTCTCTTCTTCATCCTTTCACTTAAAGGAACTTGTGACTCAGGCGAGGAACTGGTAGAAGCTGGTAATGTTTCTACTTCACTTATCACCGAACGAGCAGTGAAAGAAGATGTGTAGCTCTTATACTGTAGAAAATACGAGGCTGACCTAATGTGCTCATCGGCAACACTCTGATGCAAACTCCAGATAAGTTTTAAGTGCCTTATATTAACGCCTACTTGTTTTGGACACTTTCTTTTGCTATCAACTGCAAATAAATCAAAATTACAATATCAGTGGCACATTTTTTCAAACACAGAGGAAGCATAATTTCAAAATAAATAAAATGAAATAAAATAACCTATCCCATTGCCATGGGGAGGGCATCTGGGACCCTGATACACTTCATCTCCTGATAAAGGAGCATGTTGCCAATTTTTTATAACAACTCCGTTCTCAAAATAGTCCCTATTGGCATCCGGGAGATTGACCACTAAAGCCCTATTTAAAAATCTAGTTTTTAAATAAAAATTGTTATCACCCACTGCCCATCTATAACAAAACATGATTTCTGGAATTCCTATGCGAGTTCCATGAATTTGATTTAACCTATGAACCCCATTAACTATTCTCCATGTATTGGGGGCTATTCTTGCAGGAACAACATCAAAATATTGACAAAATTCTAGACATAGAGGATTAGGCGGAAAAGAAAATCCACACTCAGCAACAAAGAGACTGGGGAACCAATGTCCCTCAGCCAAACGGAAATAGTCAGAAGGCTCACAAAGCTCTTCCAGAATAACCCAGGAGGGAATAGAGAAATCAGAGCGAAATTTATCAAGAGATTCTATCGAATAAACCATGATGAAGAAGAAGGAAGAAGATTTTACAGAAAAAGAGTGGATCTGTTGACAACGAACAATGGAAAGGATGAACGCACAAGAGAGTAAGACAATGGAAAATTCGAAGGTTCAAATTTGAAAAAGTAAAAGACAATGGGATTATCTGTGACGCTTAAATACTCTGCCTTGGGAAAAGGAAAAAGTAATGATTGCAAAAAGAAACGATTACGCTACCGGCGGCTAGAAGGACAAAAAGTACGCGGAGGTCGAGGCGGTTATAAAAATTCAAAAAAACCTGATTCTAAGAATTTGGAAGGAAAAATAAATACAAAGGAAACACTCCTAAAAATCAGGAGGACCATTTAAAACTACCATATTCCGAGAAAGAATGTTCCACACTCCTCAAATTTCGAACTATGAAACATTGGGGGCTTCTGTTGATACCAAATTTAGTCTGCTGACATGGCTCAATTGAGTGAAGACACATGGCAATCTATGTGGCAACAACAAACACTTCCGAGGAACTCACACGCTCCGAGGAACCATACTACAACGAGGAACACTGCTTCCCTGAGTAACTCATACGCTCTGAGGAACAAGAACTCTTCGAGGAACTCTTGAGTACCGAGAAGCTTAGGCGGTCCGAGCTGCACCTCGAACAAAGCATTAATAGCAGGATAACCAACAATTTGACTATTCATTAAATGCTTATCATTCAGACGCATACGCTTAAGGGGCATCGAATGTATTACCCTTTCATATGTACATCATTTAATGTATTAACCTTTCACATTACAGCCTCAGGGCTATAAATACATTGTACAATCCTCATTGTAAGGGACCGGAATTTCTTGATAGAACTTGTAATCGAGAATTCCCAAACAATCATCAATAATAGAAACAGTGGACGTAGGCCATTCTTATAAGGCTGAACCACTTTAAAACTTCTGTGTCTCATTTATTTTATCTGTGATTAAATAATTAGATATGATCTAATTTTTTACATCAACAATATGGATCATCCCATTTTTGAAACGGAATTGCCCGGCATTATACGGTAGTATAATGCATCCCGGAGTGACAGTACGCTCGGGATATAAGAATTCTCTAATCGGACGGTATGGGGGCTCTTCCACACCAGTGGATACACTGCTGTGTTGCGACATCTCTTCCTCACTTATTGACTCGGTGCTCTCACTAGGCGTGCTCGGAGTGTGTCCTAAGAAGGAAAAGGGAGTGTTATCGAAGACTGAGTGCGACGGTGTGGGAGGTGGGACCCAAAACTGTGGGGCGTTTGGAGTGTGGGGACTATCAGGATTATACTCAACAATTGGATTTTCGTGAATGTTGGTTGGAGTATTATGGGGTGTGGGAGTGGTTTCAGAATTTTGCATTAAGCTTAGGAGAGATGATGATGATTTTTTTTTTTTTATGTTTTTGGATTTTTAGAGATTTTTTTGGTCAAAGCTTTGAGTGGACTCAATCTAATCCTAAGTCTACCTAATTCCCAGGCAACGGCGCCAAAAACTTGACGCGACTGAAAATGTGTCTCAGAAGTGCGTTCACCCTAGGATCAAGTGTAAGCCTGTCGCTCAAGTAATAATCCGAGTAAGTCGGGTATCGATCCTCAGGGAAAAAGGACAACGGAGTTGTGACGACGGGAAAAGACGGAGGAACCCTAACTTTGACTCTAAGAAGAAGAAAAAAAATTGATTTGGTTTTTAGATTGATTACAGCTAAATGCAATAATGAGAATAAGAAAATCTGCAACTATACTAGTCTACCTAACTTATGAGTGAAAAATAGTTCGAAACTTTTTATTTAAATGATGAGAAATATAGGACGGGAATACAATTCCCCAACCCTAGTGTAGTGCGGATATAATACTAATCTTAAATTTATCGGATTGATTTAACCCAGAATTTAGTACTCCCAAGCATTACGTATACGAGGTTCAAGCCCGCGTTATACTTAATCTGAGGATGAGTAAATCAGTATCGCGATAGTAGCACTCGAATTGCATTCTAAATCATCACGAGTACCCAGAGGCAAATGAGATATAAAGATCTACAATTGTTGTGCAACTACGCAATACGATCAAGGTCAATCATTAAATTTAGTGAATTAATTTTATACACACGCACTAACACATCAGGCTGGGTTCATGCATCCCGGCCTTGGGAAATCTAGCCTAACATGTTGAAAAGAATGGAAACAAGGATTAATGTGCAGGAACTCATAATTACTCTAAGGAAAATAGTAATTAGATGCAGAAAAGAATTAGAACTAAAAATTACTCACTAATATTATCCAAGCAATAAGTGAAACAATGAAAGAAACATATACTCACAGAAATCACTGAATAAAATCTTCAATCCTTGAAATAAATCCAAAAATATTAATTAAAATCTGAAAATATTAACTAAGCTAGGGTTTCTGGAAAAGAAGAGGCAAAAACCTACTAATTCTCCGTGTCTATAACAATACTAAATCGGGTCTTTTATACCCTACAACAATATCGGAAGTCAGCTGCACTAGGAGTCTTTTTAGGAAGAGAAAAGATTTTCAAATCTCGAAGACCGAACCGGTCCGGGGCTTAGGCAGACCGGTCTGCCCCCAAGGCGGATCGGTTCTTTTTATTTTGGTCGGTTCTTTTTATTTTTTCCTCCTTCGGTTTGCATGCGATCCGGGGTCTTCTGGAGTTTGGCAAGGCGGACCGGTCCGGGGTAGGGGAGGATCGGTCCGGTTATTTGACTTTTTGGTTCCTCTTTGACTGCTCGTAACTTTTGTTCCAGGATTCCGATTGAGGTGTCGTTTCTTCCTTTGTGCTCGTGAATGAGATGTCTTCAACTTCTCTTTAGGTACCTCATCCGAATTCCGTGTAGAAATTATGCTTTTGCCCTTGAGACTTTTCCTTCTTTCTTTCTTGATTCTTCCGGTTTCCTTCTTTCGTTTGTTGACATCAAATACCTGTAAAATCACTACAGGTGTACTCATTAGGATCAGTTAGTAGCACAATTATGAGATAAATCCAACTCAATTACGTTGTTCGAGGTGCTAAAAGTAACTAAATCAAGGGATAAATTAGGAAGAATTTATGCCTAATCACCTGTTCAATTTAAACAACTGGAGATGATTGTAATTGGCTTACCGACCAACTAGAGTTTATTAAGATATTTATTTCTGACCATACGGAGTTGGTGAACTTTTATTCCCCGACCAATCGTAGTTAGGGGATTTTTATTTGTCAACCATAGTTGGTAAACCGACCAACCGTAGTTGGTGGGGTTTTATATTTATCGATGAACCGTAGTTGGTAGACCGACCAATCGTAGTTGGTGGGATTTTTATTTATCGACCAACCATAGTTGGTAGACCGACCAACCGTAGTTGGTAGGATTTTATATTTATCGACCAACCGTAGTTGGTAGACCGACTAACCGTAGTTGGTGGGATTTTTATTTATCGACCAACTGTAGTTGGTAGATCGACGAACCGTAGTTGGTGGGATTTTTATTTATCGACCAACTGTAGTTAGTAGACTGACCAACCGTAGTTGGTAGGGTTTTATATTTATCGACCAACCGTAATTGGTGGAATTTTTATTTATCGACCAACCGTAGTTGGGGGACCGACCAACCGTAGTTGGTCGGGTTTTATATTTATCGACCAATCGTAGTTGGTAGACCGACCAACCGTAGTTGGTTGGGTTTTATTTATCGACCAACCGTAGTTGGTAGACCGACCAACCGTAGTTGGTAGGGTTTTTATTTTGAACTTGATGCATAGTGTGTAGCACTAATACTCCGAAATTTTTTTATCAAAATGAAAGAATTGGATAAAAACATCAACACTTTATTCATACTGGAGAAAACTTCATTTATTCATCTACATAGGAATCCCTACTACTGATAATACTTGCGTAGATGCTCTGCATTTCATGCATTCTTAAATTCTTTCCCCTCCAAAGTTTCAATCCTGTAAGTTCCTGGGCGAACAACTTCTATTACTCTGTAGGGTCCATGCCAGTTAGCTTCCAATTTGTTGTGTTTTTGAATCACTTTCTTTAGCACATAGTCCCCTTCTTTCAAATCACATTTCTTTACTCTCTTGTTGTAGAACAGAGTTGTTCGTTGCTGGTAAACATCATTCCTGATTGCTGCTTCTTCTCTAACTTCCTCGAGCATATCTATAGACACCCCATTCTGTTACCCCTTAACTCTCCTTAGGTCCCTAGAACCTCCCTTCATCACTATAAACCCAGGTCACGTCCCGAGTACTGACCTGGAAGCCATCAGGCACCCCCCGGCTCAGTTTGACCCAAAAGTCAAACACCTCATCTCGACCAAGACTCAATGAATCTTCGAAGGGCACTGAATACCCTTTCCAACGGTCCACCCCATGCGCGATTCCGACTTACCATGCGGACAAACCCGCCATTTGCGTCCGCAACCAGACCGAGAGGCCACCGGGCACTCCCGGGCTCTGGTTAACCTACGCCAGCTCTTCAGCTCAACCAAGGTTGAATGAATCTTCGAAGGGCACTGAATAAACTTTCCAACGGTCCTCCCCATGCGTGATTTTGACTTACCATGCGGACGAACGCGCCATTTGCGTCCGAAACCAGACCCAGAGGCCACCGAGCACTCCCGGGATCTGTTTGACCTACGTCAACTCTTCATCTCAACCGAGGCTGAATGAATATTTGAAGGGCACTGAATACCCTTTCCGACGGTCCGTTCTGTGCGTAATTCCAACTTTCCATGCAGACGAATGATCCGTTTGACTCCGGGAAGCCATCGAGCGCTTCCCGGGCCCATTTGACCAAAGTCAACTCTCCAAACCGGGTCAAACTCTTTGGAATGTCAAATTACATCTCCTAAACTTTCCAACGGTATGCCCTGTGCGTGATTTCGGACTTACCATGCGGACGAACGCGCCGTTTGCGTCCGCGCGATTCTTCGTCCAATAGATCGACAAACGCTTCCGAGACATATTTGACCCAAAATCAGCTCCCGAACTCGGGAGCGGTCCAAAGGACTTTCCAAGGTCTCTGAATTACCTTTCTAACGGTATGCCCCGTGCGCGATTCTGACAAACGGTTTGCCCTCTGCGGCCAATTTTCCAAAAATTCCTGAGGCGCACAGCCAAATGGCAGGTCCCAGATCCTGCCTATCGGCACCTACCGATAGGCAGTGCCATGATAGGGCCGATTGGCAGTCCCCTGGGGCTATAAAAGGAGGCCTTGGCCTCATTTGCAAAGAGAGCCCAGATCTGATAGAAATCTCTCTGAACGAATCCCAGAAACCTCTCTCGAAGGTAGCGTGATTTCAACTTCCAAATCCCTCTTTTACCTTCACTTTTCATCATCCTTTTCATCAAACTTGGTGAATTAACCACTCTCCATCATCATCCAAGCTCAAGGGCTGCTCTCCAACATTCAATATCAAGCTCAAGATCTTCAAGAAGGTCCAACTTTCTCAAACTCTCTCTCTTAAATTCTCTTGAATTCCCAATCACTTGTTTTCTTACTTAGCATTTTTATAATCTCATCTCACACATCCTAATATATTTTTTCATTTAGTACTATTAAATATCTCTTATTTTCATATAAATAAAAACCCCAAAACAAGAAAAAGAGGATTTGATCATAAATTCCAAGTAGGGATTCTCACCCTTTTTCCACATTTTTCTCACAACTAAAACACATTTTCTACACACACACACACACTTACAAATAAGAGATCCCACATTTGGATTTATGGGATAAACCCCACCCCTTTGCTTTGTATGCGGGATATGTGGACTTTGATGTCTTTATAGGCCACGTAGGCGTCTCGAGGTAAAACCCGAGACTCGAGTCCTTTCTCTCACTTTTTCTCTCATTTTCTATTCTCTCTAAATCCATTTTTCTTATATTATATATATACTTATTCTTAGTAACGCATTACTCCATGTGCGTTATCGTTCCCTTATAGCGATCAACGTAGGGGTAACCGCTTAAATCTTATTTTTCTAATATTACTTTTATAATCTTCCTATGGATGACTCGCTTTATCTTTTCCATGGTACAAGCCGAGGATTCCTACCTCCATTCTATATATACACATGCACACATCTCACAGGGGGAAACATAAAGGAAAATAGCAAATATCCATGAGAGACCGAAAGGGCGGAATGGGTGCCTAACACCTTCCCATTTTGTAACTAAGCCTCCAAACCCTTTCTGAATCATTTTGGTTTCGTACGCATCAGTATGTCTTTGGAAGCCATACTTCGGGGTGGCTTCCCCTTTTTCTTTTGTCTGTTTTGAGTAAAATAGACTGGCGACTCTGAATATCTCTACATCTTCACCCCTCACAAAATCGACGCCGGCCGAAGCGCTCTCTCGAGACGGGACACGCGGGACCCAAAGGATTCCTCCTCCCTCCGCGGCGGGGATCGGCGGCGATGGCCACAGTGGCGACTCTGCAAGGGGACTTTTATTTATTTTGAGGGCTTGACTCTATTTACATGGATGCTATATTTGTTTATGCTTCCCCCCCCCCCCCCCCCCCTCATATCTGCATGTTCCCCTTTCTCACATGTGTATCCCATGCTTATGCTTATGTTCACACACTTGTAGAAAATCCTTCATGTACACCTCACACCACGTGCACCTAGGATCACGTATATCACCATGTTGCACGCTTCACCTATCCATACTTGGCGTACCTTTTGGGGTACTTGTACTTTGTTCCCGGTTTGGCATAATCAAAGAAAGGCATTCTCATCATAAGCTACTAATAAGAGAATCATGCATGGTTCACACGACATCACCAAAGAGCATTTGATATTGACCAAATCTTACCCAGTAACTATAGATTCACTTCGTGATGGGCGCTGGTCCGGCAGGTCGTAGTTAGCCTAAGCGATATGACTCTCACCTTCCATTGGCCAAGTACCTTCGACGTATATCGAACGGTTCCCCCGCAGCGTACCGCTTGATCGAAGTCATGACGGGAGGTATATCGCAGGGAATTCGTTCACGTACACCGAGTATATCGAATCCTCTCTCACACGTACCGTCCTCACGAGGTATTTGGTGAGGCAATTCACGTACACTCAGGTATATCAAATGGCTTGTCCACATGTACCGATGCATGCAAGAGCAAGACGTATATCGTGGAAGTCAAGCCAAAGGGGGGAACCCATGCCGATTCACCCAACCAACTGCATACCCGCATATAGGTGTCAAACCTAGGAAACGCACTTTAGATTGCCGGTTTCGACCCGAAACTCCGCCAAAATTCCTGGTCAATCTTCTGCCCAATTTTCGCGCATTTTTAACGGGACTCTGTCCGTGAGCCTGGTTACAAGTCCCAAACCGTAGCTTTGCATATATTAAAACCCCACTTTTCCAGGCTCAGGTCTCGCCCGGCATTGCATTTAGGAGAATTAAATACAAGTGAGAACATAATAATCATAATAATCATGCTGAGTTCCATCTCCAAAAACATTTCTCCCTTTCCTATCAAAAATCCAAAAGACATTTCTCCCTTTCTTATCGAAAATTCAAAAACATTTCTCCCTTGTTATCAAAAATCCAAAAATAGTTCCTTCCCTTTTTTCAAAAATAAATCTCATCCTACGCCTTCTCAGGTTAATCGCACGCCCTTGGCCTGGCTCCCTATTGGCTTAGGTTTTCAGTCAAATCACCTCGGAGTTTCGTCCGCTCCTCTACTACTTCTTTCGAATTCGAAATCCATCCATCTTCCATGGAGAATGCAGATCAAGCACCAGTCATACAACCTGATCTGCCGACAGTTCTAGCTCAGCTCGTGGCCAAGATTGACAACCTCCAAGCTGAGGTCCGAGAAATGCAACGAAACCAAGTTCCTATTCCTCAAGAGCCCAAGGCCCTGTTCCCTCGTGCTATGGGTCCACCCGAGCCTATCTGGGTCCCGGAAGAATATCAGCACGCTCCACGTGCCCCTCCTGCTAATGGGCCACCACCTGCCCAACTTCCAATGCCAAATATTGCCCAGCCTATGGCTAACCTGCTTGTGGTTGTTGATCCAAAGGAGGAGGAGTTGAACAAAGTCAAAGAGGATCTCAAGATGCTCACCAAGAAGTTTGACCAAGTCAGGATCTCTGGAAATTACATGGACTACACCCATATGTCTCCTTATCCTAAAGCAAGGTTACCCGAGAAGTTCAAAATGCCAAATATCGAGAAGTTTGGAGGGAGTGGTCCCCCGATTGTTCATGTTCGCAGTTATCATCGTTCCATGACTCTACTAGGGTCTTCGGAAGAAGTGATGGCCCAATTGTTTTAGTAAACTTTGAAAGACAGTGCTCTCCGATGGTTTTTATCTCTTGAGGAATCCAGAATCCGTAGCTGGGAGGATGTAGCCCGAGAATTCATGTCGCAGTACAAATAAAACGAAGATCTTGAGGTCACCCGCCATGATTTAGAGTTGCTCAAACAGAACTCCATAGAATCAGTCAGTAACTTTATAGCCCGATGGAGGAAAAAAAGCGTCTACCATGACCAATCGACCGTCTGAAGAAGAACAAGTCAACATAGTGAAGAAGAATTTTTTGCCCCATGTCCGAGCAACCATGGGAGGACAGTACTACCCCCATTTTCGAGCTCTCAGAGAAGCAGGAGTAGAAATCGAAGAGGGTATTGCCAAAACAGAAGTTGAACCAAATAAGGTATCCGGACAGTTCACCCCCAGAAAATATGACAAACCTGTCAGTGCCGCGATCCCCACCATCAACAACATCTCTCAACCAACCACATCATGGGCACCGGAAAGCCGCCCTGCTCCCGTCCGAAGGGAATACACTGAGCTCCATGCTCCCCTCTCCAAAGTTTACCAAGCCCTGTTAAGTCGAAACCTTATAAAGCCCCTGGATCCACGTCCATTACCCAATCCACTTCCCAGAAATTTCAAGACCGATGCTCATTGCGCCTTTCACCAAACAGCTGGCCATACCACCGGCCAATGCTTCCACCTTCGAAACATAATCCAAGATCTCATTGACCGGGGTACCATCGCCCCACCAGCCAATCCTAAACCAAACACTACTCATAACCCACTCCCAAATCATACCAATGCCATCTTCTTGGAAGCAAACCCAGATTTCGATCCATCAACTCAAATCACACCCTTATACCATCCTAAACCCCTTCAACTTTGCCCATATTTCCTCCTACACCCTGCTAGCCCCGCTGATCAGGCTTTGTCACTCCTTACCAGAGCGTGCATTACTGTCCGGACCTGTTCTGAAAGTGGAGGTATGGAATTATTAGAGGTGTTAAACCAACTCCTAGACTTCGGGTTGAAATTTCCCTCACAGATGATTATCGACTGCCAGAGGTTCAGTACGTTGTCTTTGGAAGCACGGAAATAGGCCCGAGAATCAGATAGGTGGGTGGTACCAACCGACGAAATCTTCTTAGATGATGTTGTCCGGATCATGACGAAAGCATTCAGGCAAACCAACAACATTTGCAGTATCACCGAGTTACTTGACACTTTGAAGCTGCAAGGGCACTTGGTCCTTTCACCCTTACACATCCCCACAGAATGGGAGGACCTATATGAAGAAGCCATTGAAGTTATGGAATGCATTGACTTCATAAGGGAAAACAGAATTGTTGCCACCGGATGGGGCAAAGAATTCGAAGATTTAAATGTAGAACAAGCTTCAGGAGGAAATGGACCGATAACTGACTTATGTGGGATGATATCATTTGAAGAACTCCTCGGAGAAATAGACAAGGTGGCAGAACAACCTGATATTGATGAGGAAACTGGATTTAAGTTTTTCCCTTCTTCAGTAAATCACATGACCAGATCTGGGAGACATTACCAAGTTCCAGGCTCACCACCAACCAATGATAAGGGGAAGGGAGTTGAAAACCTTCCTATGCCAGAAATGACCCTCGAGGAGAGCAAGATCCTCGATCAATTGAAGAAAACTCAAGCTAACATCACTCTATGGGGGCTTTTCATGTCTTCCCAACTACACAGAAATGCTTTGATCAAATTGCTCACTGGACCCATAGTTCCTCCCTCTACCACACCAGAAGAAGCGGTGAACCTGGTCGGATCCTTGACCTCTACCCGAATGCTGTCCTTTTTGGAAGAAGAAATCCCCAAAATTGGGCCAAATCACAATCACACACTCAACATCTCTGTCGAAGTTATGGGGAAGGTTATACCACTCTCTCTCATTGACAACGGATCCACTTTGAATGTCTGCCCGCTGAGAACCTTCAAATGTTTAGGTCTGAAAGAAAGTGACCTTGCTCCAACATCCGCTGCCGTGCGTGACTATGATAATACCCGTCGTGAGGTGATGGGATCCATAAAACTTGTAATAGGGGTTGGACCTATAAACCCTATCGTCGAATTACAAGTCATCGATATCCCCGCCTATTTTAACCTGTTGCTCGGACGATCCTGGCTCCACAGTATAAAGGGTGTCTCTTCCTCATTCCATCAGAAACTGAAGTTCTTCGTCGATGGGCGAGTCATCACTATCTTGGGTGACGACGGTAATGCCGAGGGTGCAAGTATCAGCAGTCCAATTCTTGAGATACAGCCCGGGTCAAATGATATGCTCCTATCACGTTTTCGAGTCGAACCATCCCTACTCCCGGCAGGGGACGGTTTCAAAAAAAGGGTTTGTCCAGAATACGACCTTCATGGCAATGTCAATGTAATTCAGATATTCAGAAATGTGCACTTCATGCCCGGACTGGGGCTAGGACAAAGGTAGCAGGGTATACTTGAGCCCATCGAACTGAAAAAAGCTTTCCCTCCTTGCGGCTTGGGATATCAACCATCAGAACCAGAACTCAGAATGATCCGCCAGACTCGATCAAAGAGAGGGTCAGACTTCGTCCGAACTATCTCGGGAGATTCTTTAAATGGACAATTCATCAAAGAGGGCGAGGATTTCCCCTTTTGCGATTTTCCAGAACCATGGTATGACCGCACAGACAAGAAAATGAAGCCTGGAATGGAGATCTTCTTCAAAGATAGCTACCCATGGGCCGAAAGTTACCAATACCAGGTGCCACCGCTTATCAAAGATACTGAAGAAACTGAGGAAAGTGACTCCGAAGATTCCTTCAACCTGCAGACACTGGGGCTGACACTCTGCATGGTTCATTCAGGCACTACATCAAGGGACCCATCCCGTCTGATTAAAGCTGCTGATCCACCTCTCCTCAACTGGCATGTAACGCCAACTCTACCTGTTAAAATTTCCCCTACCCCCAATGTTTACCCTGTTTTATCTACCGTTGTCCATCCTTGCTCAAATGTAATCGAGACCTCTTTTGATGAGGTTCTCAATGATGTTTTTCCTATCAATGAAATAAACGAAGATTTTGAGTATCTTGTTGTGCCTTACATTAATTTTGTGGATTTTAATCAAACTTTTGGTGATGATGATTTTGGAAATGAATAATTCTTAACTGATCTAAATAAGGTTAATAATAAACCACATAACCGCGTTCAAGTTAATGAAGAAGAGACTGTTGTTATTAATCTCGGTTCTAGTAGCCAACTGCGCGAGATTAGGATAGGGGCCACCCTTGACGAGCATGAGCGCGCACAACTCGAAGAATTGCTAAAGGAGTTCGTGGATGTCTTCGCATAGTCCTACGACGACATGCCCAGTATTAATCCCGATATAGCTCAGCATGAGATCCCCACTCTCCCAGATTACAAGCTGGTTAAACAAAAATGAGAAAACTCCGCACCAAATGGTCGCTTAAGGTCAAAGAAGAGGTGATCAAACAGTTGAACGTGGGTTTCATTCGAGTAATCGAATATCCCACGTGGCTAGCCAACATTGTACCTGTACCAAAATCAGGAGGAAAGGTTCGAATGTGTGTAGACTACCGAGATTTAAACAAAGCCTCTCCGAAGGATGATTATCCGCTACCCAACATCGACATGATCGTGGACAACACAGCCAGTTATGCTCTCAAGTCATTTGTCGACGGATTTGCCGGATACAACCAAATCAAGATGCATACCGACCACCAAGAGAAAACCGCATTCATCACCCCATAGGGAACTTTTTGCTACACCGTTATGCCATTTGGTCTCAAGAATGCTGGGGCTACCTACCAAAGGGCTGCCACAACCATCCTGAATGATCTGATCCACAAAGAGGTCGAGGTTTATGTGGATGATATGATTATCAAGTCCAAAACTAGAGAAGGTCGTGTTTTCGCTCTCCGAAAGTTCTTCGAACGACTGTGGTAGTATCAGATGAGACTTAATCCACAGAAATACGTCTTCGGCTTTACGAAGGGAAAACTCTTAAGATTCATGGTCAGTGAGAAGGGGATAAAAGCAGATCCCACCAAGCTGAGGGACATACTTGAGATGCCACCTCCCCGAACATAGAAGGAAGTCCGAGGTATTTTGGGGAAATTACAATATATCAGCCGGTTCATCAGCCAGCTAACCTCTATCTGTGAACCAATCTTTAAGCTCCTCCGAAAGGATTCAACCAAGGTTTGGAACGAGGCCTGCCAAGAAGCTTTTGATCGAATCAAATAATACTTAACCCAACCTCCAGTTCTCATGCCACCACGGCCTGGTCTCCCTTTGCTCTTATACCTAACCATAACAGACACTGCAGCCGGGGTTTTGCTAGCCCAGTACCTCGAGGACTCCCGCAAAGAAAGAGCCATCTATTACACCAGTCACAAGTTGGTTGGGTACGAGGTCAACTACACTGCTTTGGAAAAAGCATGTGTCGCACTTGTCTGGGTCACCCAAAAGTTACGACATTACATGCTCGCCTTCCCCATTAAACTAGTATCCCGAATAGATCCCATCAAATACCTTCTTGGGAAACCCTCCTTATCTAGACGAATGGCCCGATGGTTGATGCTCCTAACCGAGTTTGATATCGTGTACATCACACAAAAAGTCGTTAAAGGAAGAGCCATCTCTGACTACCTCGCTGACAACCCTGTAGAGGAAGCAGATGTCTGGATCTCCGAATTCCTAGATGAAAACATTCTCTGCACCACTCAAGACCGCCTTCGATGCAAAATGTTCTTTGACGGCGCTGCCAATAAAAAGGGATATGGCATTGAGATACTTCTGGTCGCCCCAGATGACTCCCACACTCCCATCGCCATTAAATTGGATTTCCCTTGCACCAACAACATGACAGAATACGAGGCATGCACAGTGGGCCTCCAGGTCGCTCTCGAGAAACGTATTCTATACCTTGATGTATACGAAGATTCTGCCATTATCATCGGTCAAGTTCTCAGAAAGTGGAAGGTCAAGGACGAAAAGCTTCAACCCTTTCATTCCCAATTAGAAGAGTTGGCCTCCCAATTCCGATATATCACCTTCCATTACCTACCCCGAGCAAAGAATAACCTAGCCGATGCTCTCGCTACTTTGGCTTCCATGGTCGACATGCCCGAGGGAATAATAATGACCCCCTTCCTAGTTCAAAAACAAGACAGACCGACCCATTGCTACCATATTGAGCTTGTCTCCACTGAAGATCCCGAACTAGCCGATTGCTGGTACTATGATATTTGGTGCCTCCTCAAACACGGTAGGTATCCCGAGGGTTCCAACAAGAACGACCGAGCTACCCTCCAAAGGCTGGACGCTCATTACATCATCTGCCATAAAGCACTACTCAAGAGGAATTTCAATGGAACTCATTGGCCCTGTATCGCAGGGGCTGACATTGAAAAGATAATGTAGAAAATCCACAGCGGGAAATACGGACCTCACATGAACGGTCACATGCTTGCCAAAAAGATCATCCGACAAGGCTACTACTGGACTACCTTGGCCCAGTATTGCACTGCCTATGTTCGGAGGTGTCCTAAATGCCAACAGTTCTCCAATCTCCAACATCTACCTCCGTGGGAATTATACAACATGACTTCTCCCTGGCCGTTCTCTACCTGGGGTATCGACATCATAGGTAAAGTTACACCAAAAGCGTCAAACGGGCATGAGCTCATCCTGGTTGCCATCGATTACTTCACCAAATGGGTCAAAGCTGAGTCATACGCAGTATCAAATGCCAAGAAGGTGGCCAAATTCATCAAGAAGAATATCATCTGCCGATGTGGGGTCCCGCACGAGCTAGT
The DNA here is from genome assembly GCA_949130495.1 of Sambucus nigra. NCBI lineage: Eukaryota > Viridiplantae > Streptophyta > Magnoliopsida > Dipsacales > Adoxaceae > Sambucus > Sambucus nigra. Next base: position 459,145,477 of record OX422216.1, on the reverse strand, counting down.
GTCAGATAATGGTTTGCACTTTGAGGCAGAAGTCACAGAATTAGTCAACGAATACGGGATTCAGAGACACAAATCTTCTCCCTACCGACCTCAGACCAATGGTGCAGTTGAGGCCGCAAATAAAAACCTCAAAGACATCATCAGCAAGATGACCGAAAGTTGTAGGGATTGGGCCGACCGGATCCCCTACGCCCTCCGGGGCTATCGAACCTCAATTCGAACCTCTACTGGGGTTACCCCTTACTCCCTGGTTTACGGCATGGAGGCAGTCCTACCTGTGGATCTGGAAATACCCTCGTTACATGTCATGCTCGAAAGCAAGGTTAGAAAAGAAGACTGGTGCCAAGGCCGTCTTGATGAGTTGTCCCTCCTAGATGAACGGAGATTAAAAGCTCTTTACCACATACAAGGACACCATCGCCGAATAGCGCGATCATTCAACAAGAGAGTCAAGGACCGCGGTGTCCGAGAGGGGGATTTATCCCTCAAAGAGATAATCGAACCCATTTGGGACCCCAAAGGAAAGTTCAAACCCAATTGGAGCGGCCCATACATTGTGAGGAAGATCTTGTCTGGCGGTGCCGCCATGCTCACTGACCTGTATGGGGAAGAGATAGCTCGTCCAGTCAATCTGGACCGTCTCAAGAAGTTCTACCCCTAGTCCAAAATCTCGGTGCGCTACGACTCTTCTCATCCCCCTTCTATTCTAAAAAAAAAAATCTCCATTTCCCTATATCCAGAACTACGTGGGCATGATCCTCTGCAAAAACTATTTTCAAACAGATAAGAACTTTTTCAAAAACCCCAGCGGTACGTAGGCAACTCATACTCCTCACATGAGCACGGACCCTTATTTTTCACAAAAATATATTCCTTTCTTATCTCCGAGAACGACATTTCATTCTAAACATCTACTTGAACAAAAGGATTATGTATGCCTTAACGATTGGTATAGATAATTCAAAATACAAAATTCATCGAAAGGCACAGCTGGATGATCAGAAACTTGTTTATTTCATTAATAAGAAACTATAACACGGATTACATAAGAAAAAGGAACGAATAACTCCTTCCCCCTACTACCCTAAAAACCAGATAAAATCTCCCACATCTGTTACATAAATAAACTCCCCAGGAGTCCTACCCACAGCTACCCAAAGAGTCTGCACCCTCATCATCTACATCCTGAGGACCCTAATTTTCTCCTGCCTGAATGGAGTGCCGCGAACTCTCCATGGACCGATGAGCCTTAACCATCTTCGAAAAGACCACAACACCCCCTTTCATGGAGTCAGATAAAACAAACCACCTCCGATAGGTCTCTACTGCCAACATCTTGCTGACTACTTCCCTCCACAACCACTTCATATAATCTTTGGGGACATGGCAAACCTTCCCAACAGACTGAGAGGGAAGGGTCGACGGACGCCGATTTTCCCACAGAGATCCCAGCAACAGACGCAAGTGCTCAGTCAAATCTTCTACTGGAAAGAAATTTGAGGTCCGAGGGGGCACGACCTGCGCCCAGCCAAATTGGCACAAAAGTCATCAAGGGAAATAAAAAGAGGTCTGCCTGAGACCAACCAGCCGCACATATGAATATTTTCCTAGCTCCAGAACAGGCTGCAACTGTCCCCACCAAGGCACTGACCAATACAGCCCACAAGCCCCGTGCTCCATAAGCCAATTCTCCCAATTCTCAACATACAGGCCCATGCGGATGAAGTAGCGCGAAAAGAAGTTGGGCACAACCGACAAAGGATATTCTGGAGAGGTTGACAAGCAGAATCTTTCAGACAACCACATGAACAACATCACAGGGCTACCCCTTACAAAGTCGGAACGACCTTCTCTCCAGGCATCCAGGCCATTCAAAGTCTCCGCCAATATCACCGCCGCAGGATTGCGACGGTAGGACATCCATGAGGTAATGGCTACAAGTTGTGGGTCCACGCGCACCTCCCCAATCACCAACAGCAATTTTGAAACCAGGCCCAGAACGATGGCTCCAGCATAGCCAGCATCACTTACTTCTCGCGAACGCACGGACTGCAACACCACCGGGAGGGAGATCATTCCTCCGACAACCAATGACCTGGCCATCGAAGGAGAAATATGGAGAAGCCCGGCCAACAGATCCCTAGGAGAACGAGAAAATTCGGGTAAAGCCGAGGCAACATTGGGATTCACGCCCAGTATGGCCAAAAACTCCTTGTAGGTAGGACAAACTTCTTCCAACCCAAAGCGGAATACATGGTCTTCGGGGTACCAAAATTGTACTGCCGCCATCAGCATATTCCACTCAAAAGGTCGATTATGCCACAAGGAGACTCGACGCATGTTGAAATCATCATAGTCGACATTATAAGAGCACATGGCTTCCAAGGCTTCGAGGTAGTTGACAAACTCAATGCTACCAGGGAGAGCCATATCGTAAGACTAAAAGATGGGTGGGTATGTAAGGATGCAAAAGGTGTGAGGAAAACACTCCACCCTTCTCCCCTTTTTATACTTGAAAACCCTCACAAGGGACATAATCCCTGCAGAAATCGGAGGGAATTCTACCCCACAAGGTACTAAAGGCTGAAGAGGGTACCAATCAAAGCTTTCAATTTATGGGACTGGACTGAACTACCGATAGGCAGGCCAGGGTGCTGGCCGATCGGCAATCCCCCATTTTTGGAAATTTCCCTTTTACCTCTTTTGTCAAAATCAGAAAACTCAAATAAAAAAATTGATATTCTCAACAGAATTTCAAAATACCTTTTCCTCCTTATATAATTCTTTTTTTTTAAATTTCCTCCCTTCCTTCTTTGTCAAATAAAAAAAAATCCATAAAAATAAATTGATATTCTCAAAAGAATTTCAAGAATCCTGTTCCCTCCTTATGGGATGCCCCGTTTTAAATAAAATAACTTTCCTTTACGGTCTCAGTAGCAAATTAAAATGCGCATGTGCAAGCATTCATTCATCATTAAAATAAAAGATAATCATAAAAAAAAACTGCATTGCATTGCATATATATGTTTTTTGTGTTACATCATTTTTTGCAGGAAATAAAGAAATAGCCAAAAACAACGGGACTCAACCCGAACCCACATTCTCTCTCTCTCTCTCTATCTCTCTCAAGAGTTTCCACCACAGTGACGCGCTCTCTTTCCCCTACGGCAAGACGACGCACCCCCACTACCCGAGCCAGAGTCTCCCCCAGACGAGGCTGATGGCACCAAGCAAGAAGGAACAGGGATAGCCTGCCGAATGTGGGCAGTTGCCGATGATATCCAATCCCTGATGTCCCTGAGCCAAGTGGTAGACACCGGGATTTGCTGCAAAGAAAAGGAAGAATCAGTATCAAGCAAAAGAAATCAAAAAAGAGGAAAAGGACTGAAAGGTTTACCGCAGGATGAAGGACGTCCTCTGTCAAGCCCAGCTCCTCCGTATCCATTGCAAGAGGATGGTGTAGCATCAGCACTGTCAGCCCGCCGGATGTTGTACGAAGGAGTGTGCAGCCGGACAAAAGGGACCTCCGAGGTCGCCGCCGCCGCATGTGCCGACGGAACACCACCGCTGTGGGAAGACCCCACCGCCCGACTCGAACCAGCAGGAGGGAAAGGCAAAGCATCATGTATACTGGGCGCCATCAGCCAGCTCGTCACAAAGTCCATATAATCATACGGCGCAGCCGTATCAGTATACAACGCATAGTACTCGCCGATCATCGCCGCGATCCTCTCATCCTCCAATAACTGTCGCTCCCACCTCATAGACGTAGGAGGCTGCGCGGGAGGCACTACCACCTCCTCCTCAGCAATCAGACCAATCACCCTCTCCCCTAGGTACCAGGAATGGCCGAACTCATGCGCCAACAAACGCCTCATATGCGCGTTCATCCCAGTCACCCCCGTATCTTGAATAGCTGTCTCCCAAGGATAAAAGGTCACCTGAAAATCCCCAAGTAGACATAAGTCAATACAAAATCAGAAGAGGCAAAAAACTAAGGCTGAAATGGAAAGAGTCTTACCCTACCACTGGTCAGGTCATTCAAGACCTGATGCACCGCCTCCAGGGAGAGAGATCCCTTCGACAGTCGGTTGGCCTTACGCCATCGATACAAGCGACAGAAGTCCCCGATGGTGTCTTCCTTCAGAGCAATCAGCAGGGTGTTGCACCCAATCACCTCATAGAACCACGTCTGAATTCACAAGCAATAAGAGACACATAAGGAAAATGTGAATGCATGAAAGGAAAATGCGAATGCATGAAATAGAAATGCGCAAAGTAAAGAATACCCCAAGGAGATACGTGGTTCCAGTAAAAGTCTGTCGGCAGCACCGGCTGAACGCATCCAGAGAAGAGTAAAGGGTTGCCAAGGTCAGACTCCCCCAATCATAGAAAGGGATGTTCGAAAACATACTCAAGTATGGCAGAAACCACAAATGGACGACGTCGCTGCTCGACGCCACCATAAAACCTCCAGGCACCAACAAAATGAACAACCGGGCCATCTGCCTCACTTGCAACCCATCCTCCACATCAACCACCCTGCTCAGCAAAACATCCTTCAGCAAGGACAGCCGGATAGAATCTCGAGAGACTATCCTCCTCACATCACTGAGTGCCGTATACACCGCCTCCGGCCTCACCCAGAAAGAGCGGTCCACCTCTATCTTCTCCCCGTCACAATCTAGCCCCAGCAGTTGCTGCACATCTATGGGAGTCACCGTCATCTCCCCGAAGCCAAAATGAAAAGTGTGGGTAGTGTCCCACCACCTCTCCCCAAGGCACACAAAACTGCTGTCGAACGAGGCATCTCATCCAGCACAGCCGCCAACCTCCCAAAACCCGCTGATGATACCATCCAGCACACCATGGGTGGAAGATGCTCCCAAACATCCCTAAGCCCCGTCGTCCCGTGGGCACGCATGTTCTTCAAAGAAATATCCGACTGGCGAAAGGAAAAATTCAGTCAAAGGTCAAGAAAAGGAAAAATCACCCAAAAAGGAAAGAATACCAAAGATCATGGTTACTTACATAACCATTGGGAATCACTCTCGAAGAGCGATGATGCGACGGTTCCCGCAGCAAGGTCCGCTCATCCGCAACCGGCTCGAATGCATCAAAGGCATTCTCGTTCCCCAAAGCAAGGGGGCACCCTGTCCCTCCAATCCACATTCGCCCAGTCATTAACGGTCAACCACTCCCGGTGGACAGCGATGCTCACAAAAGGGGCCATTTCTTGAAGATCGAAATGCTAGAACGATTCACAGAGAGAAATCGCAGAAAGAGAGAAGGCAGGAAGCTGTGAAAATGAGGGGAATTCGCCCCCTTTATATAGGAGGCTAAACGCCATGCCGATCGGCAACCCACCTCACCCTACCGATCGTCACTGTCTCTTCACCATCCCGAGGAAGCCCAAAAGTCCGTGCCACTGCCGAATGGCACCTCTCAGTCTATGCCGACCGGCACCCCCCTTAAAATTTCATACAAATCCCAAAAAATACCAGAAAACCTTGAAAAATCCCCGAAAAATTCCTAAAAATCCCAGGAAGGATTTAGCACATTTTTATCAAGAAAATTTCGCATTCCTTCAGTCGAAACCTCTTTTTCCCAAGCGAAACCCTCAAAATCCAAGCAAACGACCTCTCGGGCGATGCGCCCGGACCACCTAATCACCTAATCACCAGAGTTTACAACCTCAAACCGGTTATATTCCCAGCGATCAGCTCCTTCCGCTCAAATCAAAGGCACAAGGCCTCCCCAGCCATCGGCTACCTGGTGCGAAATGACATCTCATGATATTTTTCCCAGCAGAAATTAGAAGAATCACTCGCCTTAGGCGATCTCTCCCTAAGGACAATCCAAATCTTCCCCAGCTCATTCATCGTTCCCCAGCGAAACCCCAAATCTAATTCTTATCCCCAACGGAACCTCAAATCCAATTCTTATCCCTAGCGGAACCCCTCTTCCCCAGCGGAATCCTCAAAAGTTAAGTGAAAACTCCTGAAGATCACCTGATCACTTCCCCAGTGAAAATTCTCTTACAGCACCCAAAATAGGTTGTTCCCTGTGAGGCCTCCTATAAGTCTTCCCCCAGCTAGCAGCTCCCCAGCTCAAAGCGGAATCACAAATCTCTTTCTTCAGTAGAATCAAAATACAATCTTTATCTACTCGTGGGTCAGAATTGGCCCCGGTCTTGGATCGTCACCTTAGTTAGGTCAGGATTGACCTCGGTCCTCGGTCATCACCACTCTTGGGTCAGAATTGGCCCCGGTCTTGGATCGTCACCTTAGTTAGGTCAGAATTTACCTCGGTCCTCGGTCGTCACCACTTTTGGGTCAGAATTGACCCCGGTCTTGGATCGTCACCTTAGTTAGGTCAGAATTGACCTCGATCCTCAGTCGTCACCACTCTTGGATCAGAATTGGCCCCGGTCTTAGATCGTCACCTTAGTTAGGTCAGAATTGACCTCGGTCCTCGATCATCACCACTCTTGGGTCAGAATTGGCCCCGGTCTTGGATCGTCACCTTAGTTAGGTTAGAATTGACCTCGGTTCTCGATCGCCATCACTCTTAGGTCAGAATTGGCCCCAATCTTGGATCGTCACCTTAGTTAGGTCAGAATTGACCTCGATCCTCGGTCGTCACCACTCTTGGGTCAGCATTGGCCCCGGTCTTGGATCATCACCTTAGTTAGGTCAGAATTGACCTCGATCCTCGGTCATCACCACTCTTGGGTCAGAATTGGCCCCGATCTTGGATCGTCACCTTAGTTAGGTCAGAATAGACCTCGATCCTCGGTCGTCACCACTCTTGGGTCAGAATTGATCCCGGTCTTGGATCGTCACCTTAGTTAGGTCAGAATTGACCTCGGTCCTTGATCGTCACCACTCCTGGGTCAGAATTGGACTCGGTCTTGGATCGTCACCTTAGTTAGGTCAGGATTGACCTCGGTCCTCGGTCATCACCACTCTTAGGTCAGAATTGACCCCGGTCTTGGATCGTCACCTTAGTTAGGTCAGAATTGACCTCGGTTCTCTGTCGTCACCACTCTTAGGTCAGAACTGACCTCGATCCTCTGAATTGATCACCCTCGATTCCTTAAGCCCACAGATTTGGCCTTGATCCGCAGAATTGATCATCCCCAGCATACTTCTTAGGTCCTCAGAATCGACCTCGACCCTCTGAATCGGTCATACTCCCTCAAAAAGCATCATGCGGTGTCTAATCGGCGGCTATCATTTGTTCCAAACTCACCCGTCGAGGGGCTCTATAGACACCCCATTCTGTTACTCCTTAACTCTCCTTAGGTCCCTAGAACCTCCCTTCATCACTATAAACCCAGGTCACATCCCGAGTACTGACCTGGAAGCCATCGGGCACCCCCCGGCTCAGTTTGACCCAAAAGTCAAACTCCTCGTCTCGACCAAGACATAATCAATCTTCGAAGGGCGCTGAATACCCTTTCCAACGGTCCACCCCGTGCGCGATTCCGACTTACCATGCGGACGAACGTACCATTTGCGTCCGAAACCAGACCCAGAGGCCATCGGGCACTCCCGGGCTCTGTTTGACCTACGTCATCTCTTCAGCTTGACTGAGGCTGAATGAATCTTCGAAGGGAACTGAATACCCTTTCCAACGGTTTACCCCATGCGCGATTCTGACTTACCATGCGGACAAACGCGCCATTTACGTCCGAAACAAAACCCAGAGGCCACCGGGCACTCTCGGGCTCTGTTTGACCTATGTCAGCTCTTCATCTCGATCAAGGCTAAATGAATCTTCTAAGGGAACTGAATACCCTTTCCGACGGTCCATCCCATGCACAATTCTGACTTTCAATGCGATGAACGATCCGTTTGACTCTAGGAAGCTACCGAGCGCTTCTCGGGCCCGGTTGACCAAAGTCAACTCTCCAAACCGGGTCAAACTCTTTGGAATGTCAAAGTAATCTCCCGAACTTTCCAACAGTATACCCCATGCACGATTTGGACTTACCATGCGGACGAACGCGCCATTTGCGTCCGCGCGATTCTCCCTCCAATGGACCGACAAACGCTTCCGAGCCACATTTGACCCAAAGTCAACTCTCGAACTCGGGAGTGGTCCAAAGGACTTTCCAAGGTCTCTGAATTAGCTTTCCAACGGTATGCCCCGTGCATAATTCTGACAAACGGTTTGCCCTCGGCGGCTAATTTTCCAAAAAAGCCTGAGGCGCACTGCCAAATGGCAGGTCCCAGATCCTGCCTATCGGCACCTGCCGATAGGCAGTGCCATGATAGGGCCGATCGGCAGTCCCCTGTGGCTATAAAAGGAGACCTTGGCCTCATTTGCAAAGAGAGCCCAGATCTGATAGAAATCTCTCTGAACGAATCCCAGAAACATCTCTCGAAGGTAGCGTGATTTCAACTTCCAAATCCCTCTTTTACCTTCACTTTTCATCATCCTTTTCATCAAACTTGGTGAATTAACCACTCTCCATCATCATCCAAGCTCAAGGACTGCTCTCCAACATTCAAGATCAAGCTCACGATCTTCAAGAAGGTCCAACTTTCTCAAACTCTCTCTCTTAAATTCTCTTGAATTCCCAATCACTTGTTTTCTTACTTAGCATTTTTATAATCTCATCTCACACATCCTAATATATTTTTTTATTTAGTATTATTGCACATCTCTTATTTTCATATAAATAAAAACCCCAAAACAAGAAAAAGAGGGTTTGCTCATAAATTCCAAGTAGGGATTCTCACACTTTTTCCACATTTTTCTCACAACTAAAACACCTTTTCTACACACACACACACACACTTACAAATAAGAGATCCCACATTTGGATTTATGGGATAAACCCAACCCCTTTGCTTTGTATGCGAACTACGTGGACTTTGATGCCTTTATAGGCTACGTAGGCGTCTCGGGGTAAAACCCGAGACTCGAGTCCTTTCTCTCACTTTTTCTCTCATTTTCTATTCTCTCTAAATCCGTTTTTCTTATATTTTATATATACTTATTCTTAGTAACGCATTACTCCATGTGCATTATCGTTCCCTTATAGCGATCAACGTAGGGGTAACTGCGTAAATCTTATTTTTCTAATATTACTTTTATAATCTTCCTATGGATGACTCGCTTTATCTTTTCCTGGTACAAGCCGAGGATTCATACCTCCATTCTATATATACACATGCACACATATCACGGGGGGGAAACATAAAGGAAAATAGAAAATATCCATGAGAGACCGAAAGGGCGGAATGGGTGCCTAACACCTTTCTATTTCGTAACTAAGCCTCCGAACCCTTTCTGAATCATTTTGGTTTCGCACGCACCAGTATGTATTTGGAAGCCATCCTTCGGGGTGGCTTCCCCTTTTTCTTTTGTCTATTTTGAGTAAAATATACTGGTGACTCTGAATCTCTCTATATATTCACACCTCACAAAATCGACGTCGGCCGAAGCACTCTCTCGAGAGGGGATACGCGGGATCCGAAGGATTCCTCCTCCCTCCGCGGCGAGGATCGGCGGGATAATACTTGCGTAGATGCTCTGCATTCCATGCATTCTTAAATTCTTCCCCCTCCAAGGTTTCAATCCTGTAAGTTCCTGGGCGAACAACTTCTGTTACTCTGTAGGGTCCATGCCAGTTAGCTTCCAATTTATTGTGTTTTTTAATCACTTTCTTTAGCACATAGTCTCTTTCTTTCAAATAACATTTCTTTACTCTCTTGGTGTAGAACAGAGTTGTTCGTTGCTGGTAAGAAGCATTCCTAATTGTTGCTTCTTCTCTAACTTCCTCGATCATATCCAAATCTAATCTTCTCATCAAATCGTTGACAGGAGAATTGAAATTCAGCACTCTGTGTGTTGGGAGGCCCAGCTCGGCAGGTATAACAGCTTCACTTCCAAATGCCAGCATATACGGAGATTCTCCTGTTACTGCTCGTGGTGTAATACAATAAGCCCAAAGTACAGAATATAACTCGTTGATCCAATTTGTCTTCGCATCATCCAGTCTTTTCTTCAAACCGTTCAACAGCGTTCTGTTCATCACCTCAGTTTGTCCATTGCTTTGGCGATGGCCTGGTGCAGAGTGGGTTTTTAAAATGTTTGACTGATGACAATATGCAGCGAACTCCTCGTTATCAAATTGGGTTCTATAATCAGTAATGAATGCATGGGGAAGACCATATCTGCAAATGATATTCTTCCAAATAAATTGATATACCTTCTCATAAGTTATATTAATTAGAGGTTCAGCTTCCACCCATTTAGTAAAATAATCCATAGCGACGACGAGGTATTTGAACCTTCCTCTTGTCATCGGGAGTTGCCCGACCAAGTATATTCCCTACATGGCAAATGGCCAAGGGGATGTTATGGGTGTTAGCAATACTTGGGGAGTTCTTCGAATAGAGGAGAAGCGTTGACATTTATCACATTTTTTGGCATAGGCTATACAATCAGTCCTCATTGTTGGCCAATAGTATCCTTGCATCATTACTCTTTGCAAAAGCATCCGACCTGCTACATGAGCTCCACAGGACCCTTCATGGACTTCTTCAACCAAATCCTTCACCTCGGAGGGATGCACACATCTTTGCATTCCTGCTATAATTCCTCGTCTATATAAAATGCCATTAGTTAATACATAATGAGCAACTTTAAACTTCAGTTTCTTGGCTGCGAGCTTATCAGTTGGCAAAACCCCTTCTTCAATATATGCTCTGATGGGATCCATCCAAGATGGTCCTAAATCAAGGGTAATAAAGTTCATCATCAGATCTTCGTCGATGCTCCTGCTAGTCAAAATCTCTATTGAAATTATTCTTCGTAGCTCGGTGCGTGTGGAAGAGGCTAACTGAGCTAAAGCATCTGCTCTTGCATTCTCCAATCTTGGTGTTCTAATTAACTGCACAACGTTAAAGCTTGATAAAACCTCCATTACTTTTGCGTGATACCTGATCATTAATTCTCCTTTTATTGCATATACTCCCAGCATTTGATTTACGATCAACTGTGAGTCACTGAATACGATGACATGCTCTGCCCCCATAGTTTTTGCTAAACTAAGACCTGCAATCATAGCTTCATATTCAACCTCATTACTAGAGGCTTTGAATTGAAATCGAAGAGCATACTCCACATCGATTTCATCCAGGCTACTTAAAATAATCCCTGCTCCACAGCCTGTACTGCAAGATGAGCCATCCACATACAGATTCCATATAGGTACCTTTTTCTCAATTTTTTTATCGGATAGAGTTCCTCGATGGAATATTTATTTCTTCTTTATGTCCTTCCCTAGCACCTTCGGCTGCTCGTCAATCATCTCCTCTTGATCGTCAACCGACTTAAGTTGGTCGGTGTTAAAATCTGATGATCCCGTAACATCCACAGGTTGGTCGGTATTCAACTTTTTCTCCTTCGAGGTATCATGATAAGTGAATTATGCGATAAAATCTGTTACTTCTTGCCATTTAAGTGATGACCTAGGCTTATAAATTATATCATATTCACCAAGTTTTACTGCCCGGTACATCAATCTCCCTAATTTTTATGGTTTATGAAGAGCTTGCCTCAGTGGCATATCGATATACACTACTATGGTATGAGCTTGGAAGTACGACCTCATTCTTTTACTTGCTTCGATCAACGCTAGTGCCAAATTTTCTAGTCTTGGATATCTGATCTCTGCTCCTCGGAAGGCCTTGCTAGTGTAATAAATTAGTTTTTGCACTCCATCCTCCATTCTTATCAATGCCGAGCTAACTACATTCTCCGAAACTGCCAGATACAAGTATAATCTTTCTCCCATCACTGGCCTGGACAACAGTGGGGGTGCTCCCAAGTATTTCTTTAACTCTTGAAAGGCCTTCTCGCATTCATCATTCCATTCAAACGTTTTTCGGAGTGTTTTGAAGAATGGTAGGCATCTATCAGTTGCTCGTGATACAAATCTATTAAGTGATATAACTCACCCTATGAGACTTTGCACTTCCTTCTTCGTCGTTGGAGATCGTAGCCCCAATAGAGCCTTGATCTTTTCTGGATTTTCTTCAATACCTCGTTGGTTGACAATATACCCGAGGAACATGCTTTCTCGTACTCCGAATATGCACTTGGTAGGGTTCAACTTCATTTGATATTTATCTAATTGATCAAAGCTTTGACCTAGATCAATTAGATGGTCAGCATCTCTCTTTTTCTTCGTTAGCATATCATCAACATAAACCTCCATATTGTGACTGATTTTCTCTGCAAACACCTTGTTCATCAGCCGCTGATATGTTGCACCTGCATTTTTTAAACCAAAAGGCATAACATTATAACAGTAAGTTCCCCTAGGGGTAATAAAACAGGTACTCTCCATGTCTTCAGGTTTCATTTTAATATGGTTGTAACCAGAATAAGCATCCATGAAGCTCAACAGCTCGTGTCCCGAGGTAGCGTCCACTAATTGATCAATTCGGGGTAAAGGAAAATGATCCTTTGGGCATGCCTTGTTGAGGTCGGTGAAGTCTACACACATCCTCCACTTATTGTTCTTCTTCTTTACCATCACCACATTATCTAACCAGTCTGGATATTTGACATCTTTAATAAAGCAAGATTTTTAGATCTTCTCGACCTCCTCTTGTATAGCTTGGTTCTTCTCGGGGCTGAACACTCTTCTTCGCTGCTTCAAAGTTTTGATTTCCTTGTTCACATTAAGTTCATGACACAAGAAATTTGGGTCTATTCCTGGCATATCTTCGTGGCTCCATGCGACAGTTTATTTTCTGCTTTTTAGGAAGGCTATCAATTCCGGTTTTAGTGGGGTGTCCAACGATGAACCGATTTGAGTTGTTCGTTCTGGGTGTTCGTCGTCCAGAATGACGTTTTCAGTAGCTTCCACCACCTGGCCTTTTATGAGCTGCGACTCGTCTCTAGGATCCAACGTTTCAATTTCTGCACCTTCATCCACTTGATAGGTGGTAGTCTTTTTCCTAGATTCTTCCAGTTCTTCTTGCTCGGCCGATGAATAATAACATTCCCGGGCTACTTTTTGGTCACCCTTCACAATTCCTACTCCAAAGTTGGTTAGAAATTTTAGGCATTGATGTACAGTAGATGGTACTACTTCAAACTACTTTAATCCTACCCTTCCCATGATGATATTATAAGCTGATTGAACATTCTTATCCATCACAAAAAAGCGCACTCTTTCTGTTCGACAAGAAGGCCATGTACCGATGAACATATCCAACTTGATCGTCCCAAGTGGAAAAACTTTCTCGCCAGTAAAACCGAGGAGTAGTCGATGATATGGCTCCAACTGGGATAGCTTTAGGTTCAAACTATCAAAACATGGGTAGAACATAATATCTGCTGAGCTGCCATTATCCACCAAGACTCGCAAAATCACTACTTCCTTCATCCTCATTTTGATCACCAATGGGTCATCATGAGGGTATATCACACCTGGGAGGTCATTCTTAGAGAAATCGATGACCAATTTATCTTTGTTAACCTTCCTCGAGCGATCTTCTTTAGCTAGATTTATCCGTTGAATATACGGACAAGCTTGAGCCCTGTGAGGTAAGCTTTCCTTTCTGCAGTAAGGTCTCCACCTCCTGCATCTCCACCAGTAATAACATTGCAATCAAATGACCCAAAACGGATAGAAAATACCTCACATTCTGGTTATCTTGGTCTTTTAGGGAGATCGGGGTCGTCTTCTAGATCGTCTTCATGATCTCTTTTCTTATTTTCTTCTGCTCGATGAAGAGATCTAGATCTCTGTCTTGCTCGGTCATTGTTTTTTCCTTCATTTCTACGATCAACATACTTGGCCAGCTTTTCTCGTCTAATGAGCGCTTCAATTTTATTCTGAAAAGCTATGCAATTTTTGGTCGTGTGACCATGGTCTTTATGGAACTCGCAATATTTGGCCTTATTTCTTTTGTCAGGATCTATCTTCATTTTCTTGGGCCAGTTTAACTCCTCACTGTTCTTGATCTCTTCCAGAACATGGTTTATAGCTACCTTCAAAGGAGTATAGTTTCCAAATTTCTTCAACTATTCCAACGCTTGCCTTGCTTTTGACTGCTTGTTACCACCATTATTTTTTTGATCCTTCTTCTCAATCTTCTCGACCTCAACTTTGGTTTCCTTAGTATCCATGCTCTTCTTTGCAGCCATAGTTTCCTCGACATTCATGATTTTGGCTGTTTTTGCCATTAATTCTGACATGGTCCTAGGTGGATCTTTGGCCAAAGTATAGCACAATTTATTTGGCAACAATCCACTCATCAGAGTGGTGATTGATGTCTTTTCCTCGTAGTCAATAACTTCGAGCTTCACGTTATTGAAACGAGTAATATAATCCCTGGTGCTCTCACATGCTTTTTGTCTAACGCTTAGCAAGTGTGCTACTCGCTTAACTGGTTTTGCTCTAAAACAAAAGTTTCCAATAAAGAGCTCGTCCAGTTGAAAGAAAGTTGCAATCTTCCCCCGAGGAAGATTGTTGTTTCATATTTGAGCAGATCCAGTGAGAGTTCCTGAAAACATCGTACATCGCATCTCGTCTGGAACAGCATAGATATCAGCAGCTGCCTGATATTGTTCTATATGCAGAACATGATCAGTTTTTCCATCATATTTTGGTGTTACCACTGGGGCTTTGAATTTTGATGGTGTGGAAAAATCCACAATTGCCTGGATAAAAGGTGTCCCTTGGACAAAAGTTCTTTGTAGAGGATTTTTTGCCTTAGCCATTTCCCCTAGTCTATCCTCCAACCTTTGAATAGAGCCTTTCCATGCGTCATTTGCCTCCTTGGGCCTGTTGTTCCGAGTAACTGATCGTGTTGAATTTGCCTCTTGGGATCTTTCACGACGAGCAGCTGGTCGGGATTGGGCAGAATCTTCTTTTAAATCCGAGAATCGTTGAAAGTTCCTCGACACCATCCTAGGGGAACTTTTATTCCTCCTAGGACCTAAACGATCAAAGGGAGAATCTCTACTCAATCTTTCAAGAGCACTGGTCCTTTCTGAAGATAAAGTGATGTTTTGTTCAGTATCTGTGGCTCGTACTGATGAAGTTCGGACAGGTTAATAAGAAAAATCATTAGATCTATCAGTGCGATATGAATCAACATGTCTAGATCGAGATTCCTCTGGGAGTAATGTTCGTCTAGTTCGTGAGGAAGGCAATTGGGTATTCCTCTGAATGCTTCGTTGTCCTGACTGGGCAGGTGCTCCACCCTGGATAGTTTGCATGAGTTGTCGCATGGTTTCTTGCATGGCGGTCTGGCCCTGAGCTAAATTAGCCATTATTCCAGCCAGATCTTGGACACTTGGAGGAGTGGATGGATTTGGGGGGTTTCCAACATTTCGATTACTGGATTCAGGATTATCAGCCATTGAGGATGAATTGTTTTGGTGAAAAACGATAGTTTCAGTCGTTTCCCACGACGGCGCCAATCTGTTGATGTAAAAAATTAGATTATCTCTAATTATTTAATCACAGATAAAAAATAAATAAGACAAGAGATTTTTAAAATGGTTCAGCCTTGGAAGAATGGCCTATGTCCACTGTTTGTGTTATTACTGACTGTTTGCAGAATTCTCTATAATGGGTTTACCAAGAAATTTCGAGTCCCCTGCTAATGAGGAGGTTACAATGTATTTATAGCCTTGAGGCTGTACATATGAGAGAATATTACATAGCTGTCTAATAGACGTGTACATATGTATGACAATAATCGACATTTAATGCATATTCAATCCTCTTAATTATTCGGTTATAAATGCTCTGTACGAGGTGCAGCTCGGACCGCTTAAGCTGCTCGAACCGCCTAAGTAGCTCGGTACAATAAAGTTCCTCGGAGAACACTTGCTGCTCAGAGCGCCTGAGTTGGTCGGGGAGGTTGAGTTCCTCGGAGTCAAGGTGTTGTCAAAAGTGTTCTTGGGTGCCATGTAGATTGACACGTGTCTCCACATAATTGGTCCACATCAGTAGGTAAAATTTGGTATCAACACCTCTTATGAAAATTGTCACCAATAGAGTCGCCATTGTTGCCATCCCATCTTCCTTTTGGGGGGAAAAGGGGTGAAGGTCTCATGCCCTCTTCCTCTAGGAGCACTTCGGCCATCGCCGGTGTGGGCTGATGTAAAAAGATGGAGTCGCCAGCCTATTTTACACAAAACAGGTGAAAAAACATGTCGTCGCCTCGAGAGAATGACGTCAAATACAAACTGATGCTCACGAAACTAATAGTTCGAAAGTTCGGGGGCTATGTTACGGAATGGGAAGGTGTTAGGCACCCATCCCGCTCTTTCGATCTCTCATGGGCTTGTGTTACTATTTTCCTTAATTTCTCCGTGAAGTGTGAGATCGTGTATATATAAATGGAGATCGAAATTACCCAACTCATATCATGGAAAAGATAGAGGGAGGTCATTTATAGGAATGTTCCCGAAATAATATTTTTCTATATTGATCGTTATGATGAAACGATAATATATCTTGGATAAAATGCCAATAAGGGTCACAAATATAATCTATATTAAAATAATGTATAAGTGAAAAGGAGAAAATTGCAGAAATGGGAAAATTGGAATCGAGTCTCGGGTTTTATCCCGCAACGCCTACGTAGCCTATAAAGGCATAAAATTCCAAGAGTTCACATGCGGCATAAGGGTAGGGTTTATCGCATAGATTAGAACGAGAATTTATTATATATGTTTGTGTGGAAACTGTATTTTAGTTTTGAGAAATTGTGGTGGATAATCCCTTTGGAATTTACAGGTGTAACCCTCTTTTTCTTTGTTTTGGATTTTTTTTATAAAAAATAAAGTATGTGCAACATAACTAATAAAGGATGAGATATTAATGTGTATGAACAAAATTAAAAACTAGATTAAGAATTTATGTAACTATGCAAAAATAAAGAATTTAAAGAGAGAGAAATTTTTTTGGACCTTCTTTAGAGAATTGAGGCTTGATCTTAATCTTTAATAAGCTCCCTTGAATGTTGAGATGAGTGCTGGATTTTAGAGAATGAGATTTTTGCTAAATTGGGTATGAAAAGTCTGTGATTGAAAGATGAAAAGGAATTTCACATAAGGAAACTTTACTGATTGCAAGAGAATGTTGATGAGGTCACTGATATTGATGGATCTGAGGTTTGTTTTAGGAGTGAGATCATGCCCTCTATCTATAGGGTAATGGGGTGTCGATCGACATATCCCTATCCCTTCCAATCAACAGGTAACCATAGGCACATTGTTGATAAGCAGGGAAATGGACCGCCCAATTGGTAGTCTCGTGCAGATTTTTTCAAAAAAATGGTCGTAAAATGCAATCCATTAATCCATATTATGCATGAGAAATACCGTTAGAAAGGTCATTCAGAGACCCTTAAGAGTCCTTTAGGATGCTCACGGGTCCAGGAGTTGACTTTGGGGCAAACGAGACTCGGAAGCACTCGTCAATCCTTTGGACGAGAGATCGTTGGACGGTAATGGATCGTTCTTCCAAACTATAAGTCAGAATCATGCACAAGGAAAACCATTGAAAAGGCTATGCGAGGTACTTCGACATTCAAAAGAGATTCACTCGGTTTGGAAAGTTTACTTTGTTCAACTGGGGCCCAGACGCGCCTGGTGACCTTTTGGAGTAAAACGGGTCGTTCGTCCGTATCGTAAGAATGATTTGTACATGGGGTGGACCATTAGAAAGTGTATTTAGTTCCATTCGAAGAATCATTCAGTCTCATTTGAGCTGAAGAGTTGACCTTGGTCAAATAGAGAGCCGGTTGGCCTCCGGATTAATTTTTAGGGGAAAATGGATCATTCGTCCAAACGACAATTCCGTTTTATGCGCGGGGCGAACCATTGGAAAGGTTATTCAGTTCGCTTAAAATATTCAAAGAGTTTCCACTCTGATGTTGAAGTTGACTTGGGCAAATTGGGGCCTGGGAGCGCCTAGTGGCCTCCCAGATCAATTTTTGGTTGTAAAATGATCCATTTGTCTGAACCGTTTTGCTGATTCATGCATGGGGTGAAACATTGTAAAGGTTATTCAGAGTCCTTCAAAGATTAAATGAGCTTTCACTCTAACGATAGAGTTGATCGGAGTCAAACGGGGACCGAAAGCGCCTGATGGCCTCTAGATCAGTACTCGGAGTATGACCTAAGATTTGTAGTGGAATGGGGAGGTGCTAGGGACCTAAGAAGAGACTTAGGGGGTCCTAGAATGTTATATCTATAGTAAGCTCCTTTGTTATGGGAAATGGGTTACAATCAAGAAAGTATCGAGGCGAATTAAATCATTCATCCCTCCCCCTCTGTGGGGATAGGGGATCTATAAGGAATTTTGATGAATATAACCAAAGTCCAAGAGGTAATGCAGGAGACGATGAATTAACTGATACAGACACTTTAGGGTAGTCAAAACAGGCCTGGAGCATACATTATCACTACATCAGGACGGAAACTCTCAACAAAAGAGGAAAATGTTGCATCCTTCCCCATATAGAGATAGATTTCTAACCCATCACAAATGGGTGCTACAGTACACTATGAGGATGAAATTTGGATCCCAAAACGAAAGAAGAATATCTAATACTCTAGATCATAAGATGACATATCATATCTCCCAGGAGCCAATAAGTCCCTCGGGACAACTGATCACTATGACGATCACTCATTCTCCAAAAATAATCCAAACATCTTGGAAAGACTGAGCAGGGGCTTTGCATTTGATTGTCTAGGTCCCGAGTAGTGAGAAGGCGATATTTCTGAGAGCCTGGAATGTGCAGATATTATGGAGAAGATTCCATCAGGTCAAGGATAAGCGTATGAGGGTCAGTACCTATCGAGTAGCCTTCTTGAAAAGAGAGATCAACATAAAATAGTGACCGAGCAACCAAAACTATATCGTCCAAGGCTAATCTAGTTGACCAACTATGGAAGGGATCAATCCAATGACTGAAGGATTGCTTGGGGAAATAACCAAGTCAAAAATCCCTTACACAAATGTTTTGTGAATGGGTCGCCATTCACTCCTTCTATTATGGATTACCCCACTTATTCTAAGTTCAAGCCACCTATGATAACTCTAAAGTATGATGGTAAAACTAATCCATTATTACATGTGGTGCAATACCAATTTTCTACTAGCATTTACTCTGTCCCCGATAAGATGCACTACCGAGCATTTTTTAATATGATCACCAGGTCGGCACAGGTCTGGTACAACAATCTGCCATGAGGATAAATCTCTAGATTTTAATAACTGGTTGATTTATTCATCAGTAAATTCTTCTTTATATCAAAGCCAAGCAAAAGGGTAGCCCATTGACTAAATGTTCGTTAAAAATTCGACGAAACTACTCGCGAGTACATCACCCGCTTTAATAGTGAGAAGCTAGAAGGCATTGACTATAAGGAAAAGATGACAGTCACCACATTAATGAGTGTCTTGCTATACGAGGAGTTATAATATGCACTGGCGAAGGAACCATCTAAGGCCATGACCGAATTATTGGCCAAAGTAGCTAAAATTACGAATGCAAAGGAAGCCATGGCTGCTAAAGAGACAAATAACTCCAAGAATGATGCCAACAAAAGCTCGGGGAAAAAGGAGAAAAAAGATTTAAAAAATGGAGAAGCCAAGTAGATATGACGAATACACTCCTCTAACAGTTGGCATCCACTATATTCTAGAAGAGATCCGTAGAAATGAGACCTGAAATAGCCTAAAAAATTAAAATATCCTCCAAATCAAAGAGATAAAAGTAAATATTATGAGTTTAATAAAGTTCATGGTCATAACACTGATAAATATATAGCCTTAAAGAATGAGATAGAGAATATAATTCAAAGAGGAAAACTATCAAAAATTTTGGAAAAGGGAAGCCGAGCAGATCATATAAACGAGTAGGAACTTAGGATACGATTGGAATCCCCTTATAAAAGAGGATATGACAATAAAAGAGGAAGAGATAATGATTCCGAAGATGACCCGGACCTACCCAGAAGACCTAAGGAGCCTGTATGCGAGGAAAACATGATCTATTTTGGATGTAACTTTATTACAGGTGGTGATACTGGTGGAGGAGATTAAATAGTGGAGAGGAAAGCTTACCTCAATAAAGCAAAGGCATGAGCCTTTATTAGGTAGATCAACCTAACCTGTGATGTAGATACTCATTCGAGGAAAGTAAAAAATGATTTTTTAATGGTAGGTTTCTCTATATATGATCTATTAGGACGGCTATACCCTCACGATGAACCCTTAGTTATCACGATGATGGTACGTGAAGGAAAGGTGGATAGATTTTTAGTCGACAAAGTCGTTTCAACCAACGTCTTATTCTATAATTGCATTAGAGGTTTAGCACTAGGAGATAGAAAATTTGAGGTTTACCATAGGCCACCCATAGGTTTTTATAAAGAGAAGGTTTACCCCTGGGAATAATAAGTCTGGAAGTAGTGATTGGTGTTTGGCCGACCTATCAAACAGAGAAAAGAAATTTCTTCATCCAAGAACATCATCTTAACGTATAATATAGTCTTCGACGGAGTAGGGTTGAAAAAATTTAAAGTAGTACCTTCTACCGTGCATTAATGTTTAAAGTTATCCACTAATTATGTGGTCGTCCTGGTTAAAGGGAATCATTTTATAGCAAAAGAGTGTCGTTATATTTCAGCCGACTAAGAGGAAAAAAAGAAACTAACCACCACTTACCAGTTTAAAATGTTGGATCCACGTGAGGAAGCAGAGTTGGTCAAAGGAAAAGTCATAGAAGTAGTAGAATAGATTTTCTTATTTGATCATTACCCAAATAAAATAGCCGAAATTATCTCATCATTGAACCCTACTGTTAAGAAGGAATTGATTAATTTTTTCGAGCAACAGAAGAACGTGTTATCGTGGAGCCATGAGGACATACCAAGGATTAATCTAGAGTTCATTTGCTATAAACTTAACCAAATAAAGAATGCTAATCCGATCAAGCAAAAATGACATGTCTTTATCTAGGAAAAGAACGTGGCCATACAAGAATAAGTGAAGGAGGTAGAGAAAGAAAATTTTATTAAGAGCCTCAAATACCCAGATTGGCCTATTCAATGTAGTTATGGTTAGGAAAAAGAATGAAAAATGGCATATGTGTGTTGACTTTACTAATCTGAACAAATCCTGCACAAAGGACCACCATCCTCTACAAAGGATTGATCAATTGGTTGATGCCACTGCCGGATATGATCTACTTAGTTTCATGGATTGGTACTCGGGCTATAATCAAATCAAGATGAAACCAGAGGATAATGAAAAGAATTCATTTATAACAAGTTGAGGTACCTATTGTTACAATGTTATGCCCTTTGGGCTCAAGAACTCTGGGGCAACATAACAGAGGTAGGTAAACAAAGTGTTTGAAGAACAGATCATTATGAACACGGAGGTGTGCATTGATGGCTTGCTCACAAAGACCAACATAAACACCGACCATATAAGACACTTGGTTCAGATGTTCAACCAACTATAAAAACACTTAATGAGGCTTAACCCGGAATAATTACTATTTGGAGTACGGGAAAAATGTTCCTTGGTTTTATAGTAAAACAAAGAGGCATCGAAGAAAATCCAGCTAAAACCAAGCGTTGATTAACATAGAACTCCCACGAACAAAAAAATTTATAGAAGTTAATAGGCAGGGTATCAGTGCAAAATCGATTCGTTTCATTAGTTACGGAAAAATTCCTTCCTTTATTTGGGTAACTAAAAAAATCATTTAAATGGAATAAAGAATGTAAAAAATGTCTTATTGGAATTGAAGACATATATGGGATCTCCACCTTTGCTCTCAAGGCCTATCATGGGAGAAAAACTTTACTTGTACTTGGTTGTATTCGAAGCAGAATTTAGCTTGGCATTGGTTCGACTAGAGAATGGGGTGCAAAAATAAGTTTACTATACAAGAAAAGCATACCGAGGAGGGGGGATCCCATATCCAAGATTAGAGAAACTAGCTTTAGCCTTAATCGAGGCTTCCCAGAGAATGAAGCCATACTTCCAAGCTTAGACCATTATAGTTTATACAAACCTGCCACTATGACAAGTCATTCATAAACATGAGAAATCAGGTTAGAATGATGGTTTGGGCCGTATAATTAGGAGATTACAAGATATAATATAAATTAAGAACGGTATTAAAAGGCCAATCTATAGAAGACTTCTTTGTTGAGTTCACATTAAAAAAAAACACCGAGTAGACTTATAAGGAAGAAAACCTAATAAGGTAAAACACAAAGCAAACCTCTACAAAAGAGAGATGATCTCCACCTATCGAGAAGACTTCTTCGAAAGAAATCTCACCAGTTCAACCAAATGAGTAAACTCTTATGAGAGATAGCCCGACCATTTATCCGGTTTATCATAGCACTAACATACCATAATCATCGGCTAAATAAGAGGAAATTGCTTGCAAAAAGGAGCAACAAAAAAAGTTGTTCAATTATAGGACCTTAGTTGAACGAGACTTCAAGGAAGACCCTTTGTTTGTAAGATGATTGTAGATGATTCATTATGTGCCTCTGGCAGTGGATTAGGCTTGATAATTACCATGCCCGATGACATGGACGTAGAATATGCCCTCATATTCAAATTTGAGGCTTTCAATAATGAGGTAGAGTATGAATCACTCATTGCAAGGTTTGGCCTAGCTTCATCTCTTAGTTTCGAGAAAATACAAGCACATAGTGATTCTCAACTAATAGTGAATCAAGTAATGGGAGTTTATGGAGTAAGAGAGGAGTCCATGGAAAGATAAATGGACAAAACATAAAAGCTAATAGCAATGTCACCAACAGTCAAGTTGGTCGGGATCCCTAGGGCCGAGAATTCCCTAGTAAATACAGTTGCTCTACTTGCTTCAGCTACCAGAACAAAATTATGAAGAATGATTCTAGTAAAACTCATCATGCATCGGAGTAACAATGAAGAAATTTCCAATACAATTGAATTTGACTTAGGGACATCCTATATGGATCCAATACAAGATTACCTATAATAAGGCATTGAGCCAACATAGCCTAAAGAATCTAGGAGACTCCGATACAATGGAGTAAGGTATGTCCTAAAAGGAGGACTCTTCTTTTGGGGAGGCTTCATCATTTCATTACTCCGTTGTGTCCATCCGAATGAGGTTGAAAACTTAATAAAGGAGGTGCATTAGGGTTAATGTGGAGCAAACTCAATAAAGAGATCATTGGTTAAGCGAGTAACCACGCAAGGATATTACTGGCCCACCATGAAAGAAAATTATGTGAACTATAAAAGGCGATGTGATAATTGTTGTAAATATGCCATAATCCATAAAAGACCGGGGGCTTAACTCACACTAATCACATCTCCTTGTCTATTTACCATGTGGAGTATTGACTTCGTCGGCCCTCTACCAAAAATAAGAGGAAGGTTTAAATACCTAGTCATTGCAGTTGACTATTTCATGAAATAGATAGAGGCTGAACCCCTGGTAGAAATGTCGTATGAAAAGTTCTTCCATTTCATTTGAAAAAACATCATTTATTGGTATGGAATGTCGTATGCCTTCATCATCGACCACGGCACGCAGTTTGATAATCAAGAATTTAAAGACTATTGTATTCTCTCTAAAATATAGAAACTACACTCTATAATTGGTCATCTATTGTGCAACAAGAAAACATAAGTAACAAATAAAACTTTGCTCGGTAGAATAAAAAAGATACTGGACGATGCTAAAGGAAACTAGATTAATAATCTCCAAAATGTACTCTAGGCATATAGGATAATACTGAGAAAAGCTATCGGCGAGACTCCTTACATGTTAGTTTTTGGAACAAAGTTAGTGGTCCTAATAAAATTTTGGTCTACCAAGTCACTGTGTCCTCAATTTTGACTCACCAAAAAGCGATAGCATGAGATGGTAAGATTTAGACGTAGTGGAAGAGGTCAGAGAGCATGCAGTGCTTAGGGTGGCAGCATACCAATACAGAACCTCTCAATTTTACAACATAAGAGTGAAGCCGAGCACCTTGAAGGAAGGAGACTACATGGTGAAAAAATTTCTTCAAAAAGGAAATAAATTGGAGCCGAACTTGCATGGTCCGTATCAAATTTCTATTATTATCCGACGAGGGACTAACAAAATTGAAACACTAAAGGGGGAATATTTTAAGAACCCTTAGAATGCAAAAAACTTGCGGAAGTATTATCAATAATAAAAAGAAATGTAAAGTCTTACAAAAGTCTTTTCAACTCCATGTAACTCATATCCATTAATCAATAAATATTGTAATTACCAGTGGATATTATTGCTCATTCTTATGTTTTTCGTCGAAGTGGGAGATGTACTAAAAATTCAATGACATTTCATCCACATAAAAAAAAATTCATGTATGACCTCATAAAGTGATGAACAAGAGGTTACTAATAGAAAAAACTTCATCTATCACCTCACAAGGTCAACCACAAGAAGTTACAAATAAAAAAAAATCATGTATGACCCCTCAACGTCAAGAACAAGAGGTTCACCAACCCAATTAAGGAAATACATTACAGTTAGTCATATGGACAATAACAACCAATCATAGCTGGATAAATGCAAGGACAAATCCTATCATATTTGGTCGTCTCCCGTAACTAACATTAGCACTTGGTCAAGATGACGAGATCCATTTGTACTACCAATAAGCTAGATTAAACATTAGTAGAACCTAAGGCAGGACATACTAGGTTTGTCCGACATAGATAACTAGTTAGGAAGATTAGTTGGGCAACAACCGACCATATAATCATAAGGCTAAACTACTAGTAGACCCTCTTTAAATAACTAACAGCCAATAAGTTGATGCAGAAAAAAGAAAGATGCAAGTTCTCATTATAAATCATGAAGAATTATTACAAGTCAATAAAAAGAAGATATAATAAGTTATCAAAGGGAATGAGGTTGATTGCTTGATTCCTTCTCAAAACCAGCTGGAGGAATATCCAAGGCATAAGGAGTGACAATTTTCTTTAAATCTCTACGTCTTATCTGGTTACTAGATTTTGCCCTATCCATAAGAACAGTGGTCGGCTAAGTTCATCGTCTCTATGTAGCCCATAATCCCAATATATTTTCTAATCAAACTCATTGGGACACAAATCTGGAGGAATTCATAAGACATCCAATTTGAAGTGAGGATTAGGGTGCTCCAAGATGCTTGGATCGTACCAATACCTTAATTCATTTTGCTTCGGCAAGTTCGTTACTGTGAGGGCAGTGAGCCAGCCTTGTCTGTAGCCGACTTTGCGGGCATGGTCAAGATCTGTGCTCATGTGTGTAAGGACTTCATCATAACCATCCATACAAAAGGTATGAGGTCTATTATTAAGCTGATACATAAGGCAATCAACCTTTTCATTCAATATTTTAATTGTAGATGAATGGTTCTTTATGATTATGGCTTAGCCGAACAAAGTCTTCGTAGTTCTCTCTTCCTCCTCTATTTAGAGAATCCTACCCTATTGTTGAGAGGACTAACCCTTTCCTTCAGACTTTTTTATTTGTTCTAACTCTTCCATCAGATGAGTATTCTTTTATTCCAAAAAGGAAACACCTTTATTTTGTTCGGCAGACGTTGAGGCCTTCAAGCTCAATACGTAAAGAATTATCCTATTGCTCGAACAACGTGGTGACCTCTTTGGAGCTCTTTAGCTCTAAATTAAGGACACGCTCTTTTTTAGAGTATGATGACAATAAAGAAAGTAACTTTTGATCAAATCCACCACCCTGTCGCAAGTCAGACAGTTTCTTCTCGTAGTTTATTAAAGGTTGAGAATCATTTCATGATAAGCAGTGTTGTTTGCCACTTTTTAGTGAAAAAGATGATGCAGACTAAGATATGATTACTTACCTTGATCAGATACATGTTAGCTGAGTAACTCCTACAGATCATCTTCATCCATCCCTTCGTAACCAAAGTAGAATACCTGGTTACGCCTTTCTTGAAGGTCACTCAGAACGGCGACCAATTACGCCAACCTAGAATTAAAGTAAAAAATACGTGGTTGAACATGAGTATTTGCTGAAGAAGAGAGATTTTTAATAATTTGACAAAGACAACAATATAGGGAATAAAAACTCATTTTATTGAAACAAAAATAGGAGTTACATCAAGGTAGAACATTTTAGAAAGAAAATAAAACAAGATAAAGCATCAAATTCCTAAACTATATGGATTTATGTCCAACCTTCTCTTTATCAATTTTAACCTCACCCTCTGCTCCCTTGGCGATCACCAACTGATCATTGGCTGCAGACTCACAAACCCACTCATTATCATTCATTTCCTCATGATTTGAGAAGGATTTCCAGGATTGTGCAAGTGAAAGAGTGCAGACCTTTCAACAGTGCTGACCTTGGCAAGGTCTACATCCCAACTGTCCTTGAAAGAGGACTTGTTCAAAAAATATATTTCTATAAAATCATAAGAAAATGCCTTGTCCTATCCCCTGGTGAAATCCTCCTCCTTGTCCTTAGAATCTTCGGCCTTTGGCTCTGCCACCTAGATTCTGGACTGGTCGAAAACCTTCGTGCCGTCCTCAGCCTCATTTTTGGCAGTGGTAGCATAGTTATCCCCCAAAAGCTTATCATGTTCCAATGACTTAACCTTCTATTCCAACATCTCCTTCTTGTCATCATGAGCGCAATCGGCGCATTCCACTGAAGGCCACCTATAACACCCCGTATAATTTTGGCATCGGCCGCTACCAAAACTATGTTAGGCGTTAGTAAATTAAATGTCATTCTTAGCATGTGACAAATATGAGATATATAAAATTCATTCCACAAGATAATAAGCAAATAAATAATCATCCAAGCAGTAATAAAATTCATCACCATGCTAAACTCCAAAAATAATCCAACTCCATAATTTAATTGAAACTCCAAATGAAATATTCTAATAAAGTAATTGGCTGAAACCATAGATAACTTTGGAACCGAATGGCCCAATAAAATCCATAATGAAGTCTCATAATGTAAAGAGACGGAGTAAAAGTAAACCTATACTTAATAATACAGATAAATAAATGGAACTCCAGTTGCACCTTCAAAATGATCTTCAATAAATCCTATGCAGGTACTCCATCACTATACTTGAAAATATTAGTCAACGCAATAGGTCAGGGCCTCGAGCATGAATACCGACTACTCCCTCCAATTAGGGTTCGTGAACCCAAATAATAGGATTATACATAATAAATATCACAATAGACTATCTTAAATTTAAATGAGATAATTAATAACGATGCAAGTAAATATATGTCATATGCTAAAATACACAACTATGTTACCCCAAAGTCTAAGTCCAGTTGTTCATTCATCTCACTTAATTTCAATTAATCAAATTATTAATTTTCATCAATTGTAATATCATTCGTGGGACTCCCACTTAAAGCTTTATCTTATTTTATTTGTTTGGTTGCGGGACTCTCGCTTTTCTACACCACACCCATTCCTCTCACTATGGCCAGTCAGCTCGCTATACTATCATCTCTGCACACACTCCTGAGGTTCCACACACGACATGTCATTATAACTCGTCATCCCATGTAACTATTAGCCTGCACATAATCGTGACACCAACACACACCCACGACGTTATAACCAGTCGGCCTGTTTAACTGTCAGCCCTGCACATACTCTCGTCACAAATTCATTTTAATACCCGTTTTATTATCTTAGGTATTAATTCTCAATTTCTCTTAGGTATTAATTCTCAATTTCTCACATTTCTCATTATTTCATTGTATGTACCCCCACCCTTTTTGTCGACGTGAGATCCTCAAAACACCCTTAGTCCCTAAGGGTCTCCTAAACACAAATACGTCATGCCCTATTCATAGGATGAATTTCTATAAATAATCTCTTCCTAGTCTTATACTTAGGCTAGCAAATCCACAGTACGACATAAAAATTAGCCCCACCCCAGAATATCCCATTTGTAAAAATCTACACTAACTAGTCCCATACCTATAAAGTGTAAATTGAGACTACGGCCTACCCAATAGTCCCATACCTAGCAAAACATCCTAAAATATATGTGGGAGCATACTAACCAAAAAATTTCGTCGTCCCCGCGATGGTAAACATAAATAACAATCAATCACACAATCCACCATATATAAATAATATTGCAATTTACTCATAATCTCAAAATTTAAGTTAATTTAATTAATAACACCCTCGTCATTCTTAACACAATTATTTTCATATAATAATTGTAGATTAATCAACATGCAAATTTATGAAATACACAATAATTGTCCACTTTTATTAACTACATAATTTTATGGGTGTGTACGCGCCCCGTTTTCATTTAAATAAAATCTATAACATTCTACAAGCGAGCTTACAGCCGTAATAACCAAAACCCAAAACTCTATCCTACGCACCCACGGGGTTCCAATCTTATTTTATATTAAAAAAAATCATGAAAACATTAACAAATTAGTTCTCACTTTTTCTAATTAAAGTTACTACTTTATTTTACGAAAAACATGTAATAAATGGTTTAGATGACACTTAAAACGCATAATACTAAAGGAAGAAAATAGAGTATCCATGCCTGAAAAATTGTTTCTTGAAAATTCTGAATACTCGGTTGCGTTCATCTTGTGAAAATAAGAAAGTTTCATTCTTGTTCCTTCTTAAAAATATAGAGTTTAGACCTCCCAAAATATGATTGAAGTTTTGTTTAATGGGAGTTTAGAGTTGAAATATAAGGGCGTGAATATTTTGTGTTGTATAAGGAATAAATAGTTTGGAAATAAAAAGTGACGTGCCCTTTTAAAAAGTGAGTCAAGGCTCTTTTTTATAAGGTGGGATAAAAGACTCCCACTGATTGCCAACTCTCAAAAGGTTGTTTAAAATATTAAAAAATATATACTAACCCCCAATTTAGCCCACATACGCCCCAAACTAGGTAGCTGACTCCAAAACCTTCCATGTATAACCCAAATAACTTTGAAGGTAGCCTCTTACATCATCATCATTACACATGAGACGAACACTAAAGGAATAAATAAACTAAAAAAAAGTCAGCTCCTTCCAAAAGATTGGGATCCATGCGCGCCTAAAGGAAAAGAAAAAGGCGGGAGGGGTCAACTTTTTCGTTCTCTCACCTTCAGCATAAGAAAAGAAAAATTATTAAATGTAATAATAAAAATTTACAAGGAGTTCAAATTTCTAAATTTCTAAATCAAATTTTCTAAATTACTAGATAACTAATTAAATTTATTATCAATTATAAAAATTTCCGAATTCTTATAAAAACAATTTCACTTAAATCAAATTTTGACAAAAATAATCTTTTTAATTAAATAGTCCACCTTTTAATTGCTAAAAATTTTAAATCCCCCCAAAAATACCTTTTTGACTTTTAATTTAAAATGCATTATTTAAGGTTTGAAAATTACGGGGTGTTACATACTTCCCCACTAGCACAGGAAATTCGTCCTCAAATTTGATGAAGCGTAAATGTCAAACGTAAAGTCTTGCAAATAAAATAAGTCTTACATATGCCTACCCATAGGATGCAACGATTGGGCGCCCATACACCCAATCCTACATGCAAATACCCCACGATCGAAAATACAATGTATACATCACTTATATATATACGTATCTAAGTAAATATTACGTATCGTGATACTCCACTAGACACATCGTGGTTCTTGCGATGCCTGCTCTGCCTAAGGCTGAAGTAGATAGCACCTACCTAATCCGATGGTTATTGGTGCTGCAAACGCTCCCTGTACACCTGACACTGTCGGTGCTGCTAGCACTCCCCATACACCTGACACTACTGGTGATGGAGGCCCTTGGCCGTGTTGACCCTAAGTAATTGACCCTGCTGATTCTGCATCTTTGAACACCTAGAAACTCGGTGCCCTACCTCCCCATAACTTAAACATGTGCCCTAAAAAGGTCCATTATGCCAATTCGGCACTCGCTCACCCGATTGTCCTTGCTTTTGTCCCCGAGGGCCTTGCGAAGCACTATTTCCCTGTTGCTCCTGGCCTACTGTCCTTTGCCTCTTCCACGCCTGGTCATTACGACCTTTGTTCTCTCTTCCCTGACCATTGGAATCTTTCCTCTTCTCCAACTTCTTTTGGTAATTTATCTTCTCCTGCCATAACAACGTTGCGACATTACCCAACACCATCTGCTTAATCAACCACGACAATCCCTTAATAAAGCATTCCATCTTTTTCACTTCAGTATTTACTTCCTCTAGCATAAACAAGTATAAATTTGTAAACTCCTGCTCGTATTCAACCACTGACTTTGACCCCTGTTCCAAGTCCAAAAATTCTCTCTTCTTTGCACACGTAATCACGTACTAAAAATACTTGTTATTAAACTTGACCAGAAAATCTCCATTATTCAATCGATCCCTATCCTCCACCATCCTCAAATGTTGCTCCATGTCTCTCCTCCATTAGTGAGCAATCATTGGGTCAAATCCCCTTGCAAAGGTGGGAGGATTGCCCTTGTGGAAACTAGCCCTCACTTTATCCCAAGTCTAAGTGAGTGTACCCGACTTCTGTGCCTCTGAAGTCACCCACCTCTATCTCCCAACTACAATACCGAACTCCGTGGCCTCACGTTTAAATATCCATTAACTCCTCATCATCCAACACAAAATGTCTCTATCTCTCCTGACTTGCAAAACTAGAAACTGAACCCTCTCTCCTATCTCGAGTCCTCCTAGTGTTCGTCATCTGAAAAGACAGGAACAAAAATAACATCAGACTCAAAGTAGCTAAGAGTACAAATCATCAAAAGGAAATAAAGATAGAAACTCAAAAACTAAAGCGTACTCACAACCTACAAGACCTAAAACCATGCTCTGATACCATCTGTAACATCCCGTGTAATTTTGGTGTTAGCCTCCATCAAAACTATGTCGGGCGTTATTAATTTAAATATCATTCTTACCATGTGACAGATATGAGACATATAAAATTCATTCGACAAGATAATAACCAAATAAATAATCACCCAAGAAGTAATCAAATCCATCACCATGCTAAACTCCAAAAATAATCCAACTTCATAATTTAGTTAAAAATCCAAATGAAATAATCCAATAAAGTAACTGACTGAAACCATAGACAACTTTGGAACTGAATGACCCAATACTGAGTAAAAATAAACCTATACTTAACAATGTGGATAAATAAATGGAACTCCATCTCCACCTTCAAAATGATCTTTAGTAAATCCTATGAATCTACTCTAACACTCTACTTGAAAATATTAGTCAACGCACAGGGTCAGAGCCCCGAGCATGAATATTGGATACTCCCTCCAATTAGGGTTCGTGAACCCAGACAATAGCATTATACATGATAAATATTACAATAGAATATCTTAAATTTAAATAAGATAATTGATAACGATGCGAGTAAATAAACGACATATGTTGAAATAAGCAACTATGCTACCCCAAAGTCTAAGTCCAATTATTCATTCATCTAACTTAATTTCAATTAATCAAATTATTAATTTTCATAACTTGTAATATCATTCGTGGCACTCCCACTTAAAGCTTTATCTCCTTTTATTTATTTGGTTACGGGACTCCCGATGTTCTACACCACACCCATTCCCCTAATTATTGCGAGTCAACCCGCTACATTGTCAGCTCTGCACACACTCGTGAGGTTCCATGCACAACACGTCACTATAGACTATTAGCCCATTTAACTGTCAACTCGTATATACTCGTTATTCCAACACACACCCATGACGTTATAGCCAATCGGTGTGTTTAACTGTCAGCCCTGCACATACTCTCGTTGCAAATTCATTTTAATACATGTTTTATTATGTTAGGTATTAATTCTTAATTTTTCATCTTTCTCGTTATTCTATTGTATTTACCCCACCCTTATTATCGACGTGAGATCCTCAAAACACCCTTAGTCCCATACCTAAGGGCCTCTAAAACACAAACACGTCCTACCCTTTTTATAGGATCAAGCTAATCGATGGTATGACATAAAAATCATCCCCACCCCGGAATATCCCATCCGTAAAAATCTACACTAACTAGTCCAATACCTAGAAAGTATAAATCGCGACTAAGGCCTACCCACGAGTCCCATACCTAGCAAAACATTATATATATTGGCGAGAGCATACTACCCGAAAATTCCCGTCATCCCCACGATGGTAAAATAAATAACAACCTAAAGAACCTTATATCTTTGACTCACTTGAGTCTATATTATATAGGTTCTCATCTAGTTTGGAAATAGTGAAAAAATTGAGTCATATCCTAATTTGACCAAAAACCCTTCAGACTCTTAATTTTGAATTCCTCAAATTATTCCTAAAGGTAGAACACCAACACCTCACCTAGGATTGCATTCATGTGTTGCATTCTTCGTAATATGGGTGTATGTGAGTTAAATCCCATTAAAATATTTTTTCCATAATTTTTGGGATATTTTAAATAATTTCTAAGATTTTTCAAACAATTTTTAGAAATTTAAAATTGACTTTTACAAATGTTATGTACTTTTTTGTAATTAGTAAAAGCAGTTAAAACTTTCATCGGTTAGAAATCGAAAGCGCTAGATAATATTGTGGGTAAATTTTGTATTTCTGAAAGACCAAAAACACGTGTTTTTTAAGTCCTCACATCCTTACACGTGTTGGACTTATAACGGTTGGATCTGTGTTTCCTTACACTCACATACCCGAGTATGATTAAGAATCCTTGTATCGTTTTAATCTATGGCCTACATGTGTTCTTACCTGATCCATGTGTTAACATTTAAACCAATAAAAGCTTTTATAAATACGGTGCTTTAATAGCCATTACATTTTCTTCGATCAAATCTAGATCGCTCATTTGCCTGAGACGTTCCATATCCTTCTCTTCCTTGTTTAAAATGAGACTTCATCCTTTCATTTCTAACTTTTGTTCACCTCAACTTTGAGAGAGAAAAAAGAGAGAAGAGAGAGAGAGAGAGAAAAGAAAAACCCTAACCTAACTCCGGTCAAATTTCACCTGAAAATAGTTCTGATAGTTGAGTTAGTTCTAGATTTGAGAAGATCCATCCTCTTTTGTTCTCAATCTCTTGTCCAACCAGTCACGTTTTCCAAATCTTATTTTCTTTCATAGAAACCTGACATTTGTGAGTCTGTGATACACTTCACATTTATCTTACTGGTTTTGATTTATTCTTTTGAGAAATCTCAATTTTGTTGGTTATTTTAAATTGTTATGTTTCTTTCAAACCCTAAACCAACAAAATCATTTTTTATTTCAGTTTTTGAGAATACTTGGACTTAGATCTAGATAAGATCTTGATTAGGGATTTACACTTTCGATTATTTCACATTTTGTGAAATATTTATAAATATTTTCGAATAATAAAAGTATTTAGGATCTTGGCTCTTTTGTATAGCAAGATTCCCTCTTAATGTGTGGATAGGTCCAAAGTCTTGAGTTTCGATCAAACTGATTTTAGAAATCTTCATTGCATTTTAGAATCTGTTTTAATTTGATAATCATTTAGTCTGTAATAAGTGTGTGTGGGTTACATGCATGTGATTTAGAGCACGTAACCACTTATATTTTCACGCTGCAATACTAAACAGTGTTGGTAGAGAGATTTTGAACATTTTAGTCGACGTAAAGCTAAAAGGAGTGGAGTTACAAAGCTGAGCGAACATCAACAACATCAGAGCCTTGGGAGAAGTCAGAAAATGCCAGAGGAGTTGGTATAATTTATGAACTTAGATTAGGCTTGATTGTGTGTCTTGATTGTTATATAGTTTGTAAACTTGTTACTCTATTTTAGTGGATTTTTACTTTTGAGGTGTAGAGACCTCCGTGAATGTTTTCCCAATTGGGTGGGGTTTTACCACATTAAAAATTGTACTTATATACTTTCTCTTCCTCTCATCCCTTTCTTGAGGCTATGTTGATTGGATTTCTTTATAAGTTTTGGTTTTAAAAACTGATAAACCTATACCTTAAATAACTCGTTCATGCTGTTTTACACATCTTGTGTTAAGAAATTTGTTTTTAAGAAAAGAGTTTCTTCAACAAACTGTTCGGAGCCATTTAGATAGTTTAATCTTAAATTAAACGACTTAAGTGGTACTTTTTAAATTGGTATTAGAGCTTTAGTTTTTCAAAGTTCTTTAGATCTTGAGTTTCTGAAATTGTTGTCTCAAAACAAATTATGGATGAGAAATTTGAGAGACTAGGTAACCTGTCCAGGCCCCCTCTTTTTGTCGGAACCAATTTTCCTTACTGGAAGGTAAGGATAGTTGCTTTCATCCAAGGGACATTGGGAGATGATGTCCAGGATGATATTGAAAATGGTTATACTTTTCCTACTAAACCAGTCGCTGAAGGAAGTACAGTGAGGATTATAAAGTTACTAAGCGAATTCACTAAAAAAGAGAAACAAACTTCCTTTAACAATAACAAAGGAAAAAATGCCATATTTATGTCTATCAATGAACACGAATTTAGGAGGATATCATTATGTACTACCTCTAAGGAAGCATGGGACACCCTAGTGACTGCACATGAGGGTGACACTAGAGTTAAAGATGTTAAAACACAAATGTTAATCCAGTAGTACAACTTCTTGATCATGACTGAGACTGAGTCATTTAATGACTTCTATATTAGATTGACAGACATTGTAACCAAATTACATGGCAATGAAATTATTTATGACAGAAAGAGAATTGTATCTAAAATACTAAGATCACTTCCACGGAAATTTGATAATAAGAGATACGCAATGGAGGAGATAGATGATCAAAATCTCACACCTGAACTCCTCAATAGCAAATTGAGAACTGTGGAAATGGAATTAAAATTTAAGAAACAATTAACCCAGTCCCAAAAGAGACAGTTAGCTTCCAATATTTTTTTTTTCATCTAAGTTGACCACATTTAAACTTAGTATACCTGACATTGACTTAGACTCCGATGAGGACTGTAATTTAGATTGTCTCGATAATCAGCTTGCCTTAATGTCTAAACAGTTTAAGAAAATTGTGAACTTTCGAAATAAAATAGCTAAAAGACAAGGCAAGCCTACTTATCCAGACCAATCTAATAATAGGCCTCATGAGAGAAGATAAGAAAAACCCTAGACTGATAATCACAAGAGACCTAAGAGAGACCTTAAAAATATTGAATGTTATAGATGTGAGAAGTTAGGACACATGGCTAGTGACTGCAGAGTTAACTTAGACAAAATTCACAAACATAATAGGGCTCATATATGCAAGCTTGGTATGACTCAAGTGAATCTGAAAATGATCCTGAGTCATCTAACTCTTTTGATCCTTGTATGTCATTTTTTGCTAAGATAATCTACACTGATGATGAGGAATCTGATCATGCTATGTTAACTGATACTATGCCTACTAGTTTATCTGCCTTATTGCTTGAGAATGTTGATAATGCTTTAAACATTTTGTGTGTGAGTCAAAGGGAACGCTCTATTATTGATGTCAATGGGTGTGTGAGTCCTAAAAATGAACCGCTAGGGGACACTGCACACTGCACACTTAGTGACTGCGACAACGATGACCTTCCTGACATTCACACACTGTACACAAAAACTCTCAAAAAAAGTACTAGACTTGAAAAGATTGTCAAAGATCTTACCCATAAGATAGAAACTCTAAGTCATATGATCAAACAGAATGCTGAAGAGTACACTTCTCAATGTCTAACTCATGAGAATGAAACCAATATTTTAAACAAAAACTGAAAGAATTGTCTGACTCAAATGAAATTCTGGAAAAAAAATACAAAGGAATGTTTTTAGAATTGGAACAAACAAAAGAAAAGACATCAATAGTCTTTAAAAAGTTTGCAAATTTTGAAAATAATTTTAACTATTTTGAAAACTGTATTGCTGAAAGTAAGACCAATTCTAATGACATAACTAGAATAGGTTTTGTCCCAACTCTAAGACCCAAACTAAAAACTTTGAAACAATAAAGTTTGTGTCTGGTAGCAAAAGATCTATTAAAACTTGTCCAGACTTTCAAGGTTTAAAAAATGAGTTTGATATAAAACAACAAAAGTTAGACATTGGTGAATCAAGTGACTAGAGCTCAAAACCTAGACAAGCCTTCAAATAACAATTTTCCTAAGGTTGTGAGTTCTATGTGCCATCTTTACTGCTCCTATTGTGATGTCTATGGACATTCCCTTGATGGTTACTATTCCAAACGTATATGTAATTCAGTCTATAACTCTCCTGTTTACCATAACTTCAACTATTCTAGGAGAAGCTGAAACAACTATGTCCTTACTAGATAACCAGATAAGAATTCTAACTATCGTAATACAAAGAGAAAGACTAATATTAAAAGCCATCGATAAGAAGAAATCCTAGATTATTTTCTAAACCAATTGCTCAACTGTCTATAATACTCATAAACCTGCGCAAAAATCTTTTAAAAAAAAGAGAGAAGATTGCAAGTTTTATCAAATACGAGCTAATAAGCGCAAATTGAAAACTAGAGCAATTTGGGTCTTAAAAGATGACCTATTACCACAGTTAAAATGTAACATTGTGGTCAGTGCTTTTAAAGATGAACACACGGCATCTGGATGGTATTTAGACTCTAGATGTTCCAAATATATGATCGGGGATGATTTCATACTTTTAAACAAAACTAACTTCTTCGAAGGAAAAGTCTTGTTTGGAGATGGTGTATCAGCCCAGATCATTGGTAAAGGAACACTCCATGAATAAGGATTACCCATTCTTGAAGATTTTCTCTCGGTAAAAGGTCTTAAAGCCAATTTACTAAGTATATCATAGTTTTGTGACTCCAACCGTACTGTCACCTTTTCAAATAACAATTGCAAAATTTAAAATAAAAACAGTGATTATATTATTACAGGACTCCGTACTCCAGATAACTATTACACAGTAAATCCAAGTACAGAGGTTTGTAACATTGCCAGAATGGATGACAATGAGATATGGCATAATAGCTTGGGTCACATTAATTATGAAAGTCTTAGCAAATTGTGCTCCCAAGAGATAGTTAGACGTCTTCCTATTTCAAACATCATATGTGGTCCCTGTCAAGAAGGGAAAATTTTTAAGGCTCCCCACAGAAAGTTAAAGAAGTTCTATCCACTAAACCTCTAGAACTCATCCATATGGACCTAATGGATCCTTCTCGTACTATTAATCTTTGTGGCAACAGTTATATTTTAGTTATGGTTAATGATTTCACTTAATTTACCTATGTTGCCTTTTTAAAACACAAGTCGGAAACCTTCCGTAAGTTTTTGAAAATCTTAGTTTGTATAGAAAATGAAAAGGATTCCCAAGTAGATAGAATTCGTAGTGATAGAGGAGGAGAATTCATAGATTTAGGTGTCATTGAATACTGTGACTATATTGGGTTACAAACATGAATTTAGTGCCCCTAAGACACCTCAACAAAATGAAATTGCTGAGTGTAAAAATCGTACTCTTCAAAAAATGGCCCGTGTGATGATTCATGCGAAGAATCTACCTAAATATTTTTGGGTAAAATCTATTCGTACAGCCTGTCATATAATCAATCGTGTTTATTTAAGGAAAAATACCAAACAAACATCCTATGAGCTTTGGTACGGGAAGAAACCTAACCTAAAATACTTTAGAACCTGTGGTAGCACCTGTTATGTCTGTAAGGATAGAGAACATCTGTCTAAATTCGAAACCAGAGGAGATAGAGTCATTTTATTAGAATATTCTCCAAATAGCAGAGCTTACTGTGTCTACAATCTTCATACCGAAACCATGATGGAATCCATTAATGTGGTTGTAAGTGACACTAATGTAGAAAGTAAGATCAAAGAACCAGTTGTAGTGGATGATCCTGAAAACATTTTAAATTATGATTCTTTAAAAATAATTGAATTCTTACCAACTAAGACCCCTGAAGTACCTAACTGAATTTCCAAAGATCATCCTTTAGATAGTGCAGTTGGTAATCCTACTGATCCAGTTCATACAAGATCCCAACTACGCACCCTTACTCATTATGAATGCTTTATTTCTCTTATAGAACCAAAGAATGTTAATGAAGCACTGAATGACCCATTGTGGATATGTGCTATGCAGGAGGAACTTCTTCAATTTGTCATATATGATGTATGGTATCTTGTACCCCGGCCTGAAAATAAAAGGGTTATCAGCACACGTTAGATTTTTAAGAATAAAACTGATGAATATGGGAGGCTTATTCAGAATAAATCTAGACTAGTTATCCAGGGCTACTCTCAAATTGAAGGAATAGACTTCGGGGAAACTTTGGCGCCGGTCACTTGCCCCGAGTATGTTCGCTTACGTTTTGCAATAGCTTGCCATTTGAATTTCACATTATATCAAATGGATGTTAAATCTGCTTTCCTTAATAGCATCTTGATTGAGGAGACCTACGTAGAACAACCTAAAGAGTTCATTGACTCTCATCATCCAAATTATGTCTATCATCTTAAAAAATATCTTTATGGGTTAAAATAAGCTCCTAGAGCTTGGTATGAATGTCTATCCACCTTTCTTTTAGACAACGGTTTTAGGAGAGGAGGGAATGACCAAACCTTATTTGTCAAACATTTTGACAATAATATTACTATAGCCCAAGTTTATGTTGACGATATCATTTTTGGATCCACCTCCCATTTAGAAGTTAAGACCTTCTCGGACATTATGCACAAAGAATTTCAAATGTCACTTATGGGGGAGTTTTAATTTTTCAAGGGCTCCAGGTTAAACAAAATTCAGATGGATTATTTGTATCGCAATCTAAATATGCTTTAGAGCTTAACAAGAATTTTAGCCTAGAAACAACAAAAGAGTTAGGACTCCTTTGAGTACTTCTGTCAAACTTTCTAAATATGAGAATGGTAAATCAATTGATTCTACCTTATACCGTAGTATGATAGGAAACTTACTTTACCTTACTGCCTCCCATCTTGATATCATGTACTATGTCTGCGTGTGTGCCCGATATCAAAACAATCATAAAAAGATTCATATATTATGCATTAAAAGAATTATCAAATACATTAAAGGTACTCTAAACTAAAGACTTTGGTACACTAAAGACACGTCTAGTACTATAGCAGGATACATCGATGCTGATTGGGCCGGGTGTTCCGATGATAATAAGAGTAAGTCAGGAGCATGTTACTACATTAGTAACAATATGCAGGATAGAGTAGTAAGAAACAAAACTGCACTTCCTTATCTACTGTCGAATTTGAATATATTGTCGCAGGAAATTATTGTGCTCAATTACTTTGGCTAAAACAAATGCTGAAAGATTATGGTATAACACAGTCAAAGCGCGATCAATATTTTAAAAAATCCAGTTTATCACTCTCATACCAAACATATTAAAATCAGATATCATTTCATACGCGAGTTTGTTGAATCTAAGGAGTTAGAAATTAATTACCTACCTACTGAATTACAATTAGCTGACTTATTTACTAAACCATTAGATTGTCTTCAATTTGAATCTTTGCGTAAATCTATTGGTATGGTTATGGCAGAATAATGACTTATTATTTCATACTTGTTTTCTTTGCCCTTTGTCCATTTGAGACAAAATTGGAGAGAAATTTGAGTCTACTTGAATATTATTGTTGTATTCTCAACTGAAAAGCTTGATCTTAGTTATATCATTTTCAGGAATCAGTACCTTCATTTACAACAGAATTTTGATAGGGTATTGGTCTGTAAATAGTTGGGTTATGTAATTTTCTTTTTCTAGGATATTGAGTATATAGAATTTTTGTATAGGAATAAGTTTTTCTTATTTCTTTTGTATGCCTACGAGTTCTCGATGACTCAAATGAGATTTTATCTAATATTTTCAAAGGGGGAGATTGAAGCACCCTATATCTTTGACTCACTTGAGTCTATATTATATAGATGCTCATTTAGTTTGGAAATAGTGACAAAATTGAGTCATATCTTAGTTTGACCAAAAAGCCTTCAGACTCTTCATTTTGAATTCCTCAAATTGTTCCTAAAGGTCGAACACCAACACCTCACCTAGGATTGCTTTCATGTGTTTCATTCTTCATAATATGGGTGGGTGTGAGTTAAATCCCATTACAATAATTTTTCTATAATTTTTGGGATATTTTACATTATTTCTAAGATTTTTTAAACAATTTTTTGAAATTTAAAATTGGATTTTACAAATGTTGTGGACTGTTTTGTAATTAGTAAAAGCTTTTAAAACTTTCCTTGAGTAGAAATCAAAAGCGCTAGATAATATTTTAGGTAAAATTTGTATTTCTGAAAGACCAAAACCACACGTTTTTTAAAGTCATCACAGCCTTACACGTGTTGGACTTGTAACGGTTGGATTTATGTTTCTTTACACTCACATACCCGAGTATGATTGAGAACCCTTGGATCATTTTAATCTATGGCCTGCATGCATTCTTACCTTATCCATGTGTTAATAATTAAGCCAATCAAACCTTTTATAAATGCGGTGCTTTAATAGCCATTAGATTTTCTTTGATCAAATCTTGATCGTTCATTTGCCTGAGACGTTCCAGATCCTTCTCTTCCTTGTATAAAAGGAGACTTTGTACTTTCATTTCTAACTTTTGTTCACCTCAACTTTAAAAGAAAAAAAGATAAAAGAGAGAGAGAGAGAGGGAAAAAAGAAAAAGAGAGAAAATAAAAAACCTAACTCCAGCCAAATCTCACCTGAAAATAGTTCTGAGACTTTCGTTAGTTCTAGATTTGATAAGATCCATCCTCTCTTGTTATTAATATCTGGTCCAACCAGTCACGTTTTCCAAATTTTATTATCTTTCATAGAAACCTGAGATTTGTGAGTTTATGATACACTTCACGTTCATCTTACTGGTTTTGATTTCTTCTTTCAAGAAATCTCAATTTTGTTGGTTGTTTTAAACTATTATGTTTCTTTCAAACACTAAACCAATAAAATCATTTCTGATTTCATCTTTTGAGAATACTTAGACTTAGATTTAGTTAAGATCTTGATTGGGGATTAATAATTTTAATTATTCCACATTTTGTCAAATATTTGTAAATATTTTCAAATAACGAAAGTGTTTAGGATCTTGGATCTTTTGTATAGCAATATTCCTTCTTGATCTGTGGATAAATTGAAAGGTACAAAGTCTTGAGTTTCGATCAAACTGATTTTAGAAATCTTCATTGCATTTTAGATACTGTTTGTAATTTTATAATCATTTGGTCTGAAATAAGTGTGTGTGGGTTGCATACATGTCATTTAGAGCATATCACCACTTACACTTTCACACTACAACACTAAACAATGTTGGTAGAGAGATTCTGAACATTTGAGTCGACGTAAAGCTAAAAGGAGTGGTGTTATAAATATGAGAGAACATCAACAGCATCAGATCCTTGGGAGAAGTCAGAAAACTCCAGAGGAGTTGGTATAATTTCTGAACTTAGATTAGTCTTTATTGTGTGTCTTGATTGTTATATATTTTGTAAACTGTTACTATATTTTAGTGGGTTTTTACTTTTGATGTGTAGAGACCTCCGTGGATGTTTCCTCAATTGGGTGGGGGTTTTCCACATTAAAAATTGTACTTGTATACTTCCTCTTCCTCTTCCTCTCATCCCTTTCTTGAGGCTGTGTTGATTTGATTTCTTTTATGAGTTTTGGTTTTCAAAACTGGTAAACCTATACCTTAAATAACTCGTTTATACTATTTTACACATCTTGTGTTAAGAAATTTGTTTTTAAGAAAAGAGTTTCTTCAACAAACTATTCGAATCCATTTAGATAGTTTAATCTTGAATAAAACGAATAAAGTGGTACTTTTTCACAACCAATAACACAATCCGCCATATATAAACAATATTTCAATTTACTCATAATGTCAATATTTAATTTAATTTAATTAATAACATCGTCGTCGTTTTTAACACAATTATTTCCATATAACAATTGTAGATTAATCAACATGAAAATTTATGGAACACACAATAATCGTCCACTTTTATTAACTATATAATTTTATGAGTGTGTACGCGCCCCATTTTTATTTAAATAAATTCTATAAAATTCTACATGTGAACCTACACCCGTAATAACCAAAACCCAAAACTCTATCCTATGCACTCTATCTTATTTCATATTAAAAAATTTCATGAAAACAACACCAAATTAGTTCTCACTTTTTCTAATTGAAGTTACTAATTTATTTTACGAAAAACATGTAATTAGTGGTTTAGGCGACACTTAAAACGCATAATGCTAAAGGA
The DNA here is from genome assembly GCA_949130495.1 of Sambucus nigra. Classification (NCBI taxonomy): domain Eukaryota; kingdom Viridiplantae; phylum Streptophyta; class Magnoliopsida; order Dipsacales; family Adoxaceae; genus Sambucus; species Sambucus nigra. The sequence continues at coordinate 459,103,092 of OX422216.1, read as the reverse complement.
AGATAATAGATTATCCATGTCGGGAAAATTATTTCTTGAAAATTTTGAATACTCGGTTGCATTCGTCTCGCGAAAATAAGCAAGTTTTGTTATAGGGCCTTCTTAAAAATATGTAGTTTAGACCTCCAAAAATATGATTGAAGTTTTGTTTAATAGAGGTTTGGAGTCGAAATATAAGGATCTGAATATTTTGTGTTGTATAGGGAAGAAAGAGTTTGGAAATAAAAAGTTTCGTTCCCTTTTAAAAAGTGAGTCAAGGCTCTTTTTTATAGGGTGGAATAAAAGGGTCCCACTGATTGCCAACTCTCAAAAAGGTTATTTAAAATAATAAAAAATAAATATTAACCCCCCCTTTAGTCCATGTGCATCCCAAACCAAGAAAATAACTCCAAAAACTTCCGTGTATAACCTAAATAACTTTTAAGGAAGCCTCTTACATCATCATCATTACATATGATCTAAACACTAAAGGAATGAATAAACTAAAAAAAGTCAGCTCCACCCAAAAGATTGGGAGCCATGCTCGCCTAAAGAAAAAGAAAAAACGGGGGGGGGGGGGGGGGGGGTCAGCGTTTTCTTTCTCTCACCTCCAACATAAAAGAAAATTTACTTAATGTAATACTAAAATTTTACAAAGAGTTCAGATTTCCAAATTTCTAAATCAAATTTTCTAATTTACTAGATAACTCATTAAATTTATTAATATTTATTCAATTATAAAAATGTTCGAATCGTCATAAAAACATTTTCACTTTAATCAAATTTTGACCAAAATAATCTTTTTAATTTAATAGTCCACCTTTTAATTGCCAAAAATTTAAATCCCCCCCCCCCCCCCCCGAAAAAAAACCTTTTCGACTTTTAATTTAAAATGAGTTATTTAATGTTCGAAAATTAAGGGGTGCTACACCACCTTAACATCAGAAGAAGACTCTTTTAGTTTATCATTCCTCCTTTGAAGATGTTATAATCAATCAAGAACTGCGAGATAAATAAAAGGAAGTTAAAAAAGAGAACTGAGGAAATACGATAATAATTATATAATGGAAATCAACTTACTAGGGCCAGATTGTGATTCGCCCAATCAACCAACCTTGAGTGAGGTAGAGAAGATGCAGCCATTTCATTGGCAGGGACAACTCCAGCACCTATCAGCTCACGAGCAAGCTTAGTGTTGACCGTGAATGACTGAGCAATACCCTCGCCCTTATCATCGGGTTTCTTTCCAACGATCTCCATAGGATGAGTTGGACCCTTCCTTAACCTCTTAGACAGACGCTCATATTCCTTTGACGGGGATGTGTCTAAGAGGATAGTATGATTGGAACCCCCAACTTCAGGCTTTTTTTTCACCGGGGAGGCAAATTGGTCCTGGTGAGAAGATTGGGGATCTTTCGCTTCACTATATCTGCAAAATGAATGTTGCTTAGCACTAGAGAAGCGTCTATAAGCTCAAAAGATGACGATGTCCTCTTCGTTGAGAAGTTACCCTCTACTCTGTGGCAGAACTCGAAACCAGATCCTAAGGCATTAGAGGAAGAGGAGGTAGTGTCTTCCAAGCTAATGAGGTTTGAGGGTATATCCTTAGTTGGTCTAGATATAAAATAATTTGTAAAAATCCGGTAGACGAGAAAGAATAAAGCCGACTTGGCATAGTCTTTAACACCAATTTTTTGTTGAACCGACTAAACAACTTCCAAATCAGTAAAATAAAATTCTGAAATGCAAGGGCTTTTCTTCTTACTTTTTTATGCAAAATAGAAGTCATAGACACATAATCAGTTATAGAAGTGATTCAGAAAACATATGGAAAATAATTAAAATGTGTATGCATGTGCCGACCTATTCCTTGGCCTTCCTGATGGCACCTCGGGTTGTTATACACATCATCCTCATGAAGAGGGAAAAATTGCTAATTCTTCACAATTTGATCGTGATCCCAATACTACTTATTGGAATCAGATAGATTCATGACCAGAGCCCCGTTGGACTGTCTCGTCTTTAAGTAATAAATGTTCTCATATATAGTACCCCGATGGTAATAGTTACATTAACTCATTAATTCCAATATGTGTCCTGTATTGCTTATTAATGCAGTGAACCCCATTAATGATCCTTAAAGTGTTTGGGGAAACTTGGGCAAGAACCACATCAAAGTACTAAAAAAACTCTAGAAATAAATGTTTGGGGTAAAAGGTAACCCCACACTCAGTAAGAAAAATAGTGGGTAACCAATGTCCCTTAGCTAAAACACAGATGTCACAAGGCACAATTAACAACTCGAGTTTTTCTCCACGCAAGGATTCCATGGGTAACCGTAAAAAGATCTAATGAACTATCATCCACAGAATAAATCGTGTTTTTAGCAGAGAATTACAAAAGGAAAAAGAGAATGAGTTCTTATATCGAAATGGAAGAACTCGGCTCTCACAAATGGCAGAAAATGCTTGGAGAGGAAGAAAGATATTTTTTAATTAAGGATGAAATGAACAGAGGGAGAAACGACACTTTATAAGCCAGATGACGTCTTTTCGGGTTGCACATAGATGGTATGATTAAAAGTATCTATCATTTCATTTTGACGGTGGTTCATTAACCAACACGCCTTACTACAGGAGTACCCCGAGTCACTTCACTATTTTTGCCCTTATTTATAAAATTACCACTACATCAAGAACATAAATATTTACCCATAAACACCAACTTTAAGAGATCGGCTGCCGACCACACAACGCAGTATATACGTGTTTCAACAACGTGCCTACATCCATGAGGGTGTTTCTCTATTTCTTTATTGATCAACATTTGATAACAAATATTTCATACCCCTTTTTTCCCGAGATGTGAGTTACAATGATAGAGAACGTAAAGAGACTGATTTATGTCGGAATCCATGGCCTTGGAATGCTATTGTGATTTGATCGAACAAATCCAAGCCCGAGATTTTCATTGATCAACTCCTCTATTATTCTTATCTCCACGCCACAATCACTTATCAAGTCTATCGAACATGTGTCAAATTTTCTTGTTAGGTTGGAGAATTTACCCACAAAAATCATTGAACACCGATGGTTCAGGGTAGGAGCCCATATAGAGAATTTTGTAAGAGTTACATTTGGATTTATTTTATAGGTATTCAATTAAGATTTTGCAATTTTAGGCAATTATAACTTTATAAAAACATCACATAATGTGGCAGAAATTTATCTTCCAGAAAAACAAAATAATTAATAACAAACCCATATGCAATCATAAAATAGGTCTATATGAATTAAAAATCAAGAGGCAAAATAAGTCTAAATAAATCCTTTGTAGGTTACTAATTACATTCTTTTATCCTTAAGTTGTTTTACAAATTTCGTTTAAATCTCCAAGCTTGAAAACTATTAAAAAGGATGAATTTGACTTTAATACATTACTAATTAGAGAATTTAGACGTAAATACAAATTTGTTTAAAAATTAGACTTTCCTCAATTCCGTTAATAAATATATTAGTTATGACTGCCACATGGCTTTTAAATTTAAAAGAATATAAAACCCCAAGAAAATGATTAAAAAATAAAGAAAATGCATACAAAGTTTAAACCAATTAACAAACTTAAAAAAATGAGCATCTTGATTTTCATATATCCTACTCTCGCCCAGCTTCTCTCTCATCCCGACAAACCACTGACCCCATCCTCTCTCTCTCCCTCTCTCTCAGACACCCCCACCCCACAGCATGCCTCCCCACCCTCAAATATGAAACCCCCAGTTGTACTTTGTAGAACTCAAAGCCCAAAAACATATTTGATTTGTGAATTGATTTGGGCTAAATTAATCATTTAATCGGTTTGGTTTATTTTGGTATCGTATGTTTTGAAATGGTGTAGATCTAAAAACCCCAAATCGCACTTTGATGTTTGTTGATACCAAATTTAATCTGCTGACTTGGACCAATCATATGAAGACACGTGGCTATCTACATGGAAACTACAAACACTTTCAAGGAACCCAATCGCTCCGAGGAACAAGACTACAACGAGGAAGACTAGTTCCCCGAGGAACGCTGCTTACTCCGAGGAACTCCCACGCTCCGAGGAACAAACCTCTCCGAGGAACTCTTGAATACCAGGAAGCTCAGGCGGTCCGAGCTGCATCTCGAACAAAGCATTAATAGCTGGATAACCAACAGTTCAACTGGTTCATTAAATGCTTATCATTTAGACACACATGCTTAAAGGGCATTAAATGTATTACCCTTTCATATGTATATCATTTAATGTATCACCCTTTCAGATGACAGCCTCAAGGCTATAAATACGTTGTACAATCCTCATTGTAAAAGGACCTGGATCCTGAATCCAAACTCTGTGACCCCCAAAACCGGAATTTCTTGAGATAACTTGTAATCGAGAATTCCCATACAAACAGCAATAAAATAACAGTGGACGTAGGCCATTCTTATAAGGCTGAACCACTTAAAAATCTTTTGTCTCATTTATTTATCTGTGATTGAATTATTAGAGTGATCTAATTTTTTACATCAACAGATTAGCCTCAAGGCTATAAATACGTTGTACAATCCTCATTGTAAAAGGACCTGGATCCTGAATCCAAACTCTGGGACCCCCCAAACCGGAATTTCTTGAGATAACTTGTAATCGAGAATTCCCATACAAACAGCAATAAAATAACAGTGGACGTAGGCCATTCTTATAAGGCTGAACCACTTAAAAATCTTTTGTCTCATTTATTTATCTGTGACTGAATTATTAGAGTGATCTAATTTTTTACATCAACAGATTGGTGCCGTCTGTGGGAAATGACTGGTAAAATCGTTATCAATGGCTGATATTCCTGAATCCAGCAATCGAAATGCTGGAACCCCTCCAAATCCATCTGCTCCACCAATTGTTCCAGATCTGACTGAAATAATAGCGAATCTGGCTCAGGGCCAGACCGTCATGCAAGAAACAATGCGATAACTTATCCAAACCCTCCATGACGGTGCATCAGCCCATTCCGAACCACGAAGCATTCAAAGAAATACCCGTGTGCCTTCTTCGCATACTAGGCGTACTAACTCACATCGCAATGAGGAATCTGATGATTTCTCTTATCAACCTGGGCGAACTTTGTCTGTGCGAGCCACAGATACTGAACAACATGTCACCCTCTCCCCAGAAAGGTTCAGCGCATTGGAAAGATTAAGTAGGGCCTCTCATTTTGATCGATTAGGCCCTAGGAGGAATAAAAGTCCTCTTAATGCAGCGTCGAGGAGCTTTCGACGACCATCAGATTTAAGGGAAGGATCCGCCCAGTCGCAACCAGCTGCTCGTCGAGATAAATCCCAGGAAGCCACTTCAACACGATCAGTTGATCGAACCAATAGGCCCGAGGAAGGAAATGATGCATGGAAAGGATCTATTCAGAGGTTGGAGGATAGATTAGGGGAAATGGCTAAGGCCAATAACCCTCTACAACGAACCTTTGTTCGAGGAACACCTTTTGTCCAGTACATTGTTGATTTTCCAACACCTTCAAAGTTCAAAGCACCTGTTGTGACTCCCAAGTATGATGGGAAGACTGACCCTGTCCTTCATATAGAACAATATCAAGCTGCTGCCGACATCTATGCTGTCCCAGACGAGATGAGATGCAGGGCATTCTCGGGAACTCTTACCGGATCTGCTCATATATGGTATAATAATCTTCCTCGAGGTAAGATTTCAACTTTTCTTCAATTGGCCGAGTTATTCATTGGGAATTTCTGCTTTGGAGCAAAGCCAGTTAAATGAGTAGCACATTTGTTAAGTGTTAGACAAAAGGCTGGTGAGAGTATCAGAGATTATATAACTCGTTTTAATAATGAGAAACTCGAAGTCATTGATTACGAGGAGAAGACAGCTATTACTGCTTTGATGAGTGGACTACTGCCGAACAAGTTGTACTACACTTTGGCCAAAGATCCACCTCGCACCATGTCGGACCTGATGGGAATAGCGTCCAAGATTATGAATGCCGAGGAGGCTATGTCTGCGAAGAAGAATATGGATGCCAAAGAAACCAAGGTGGAAGGTGATAAAGCTAAGAAGAAAGAGCATAAGAATGATAGTGGTGACAAACATTCCAAAAATAGGTCGTCATGGGAAGTCTTGAGGAAATTTGATAATTACACACCTTTGAAGGCGAATATCAACCACGTCCTGGAAGTATTTAAGAACAACGAGGAGTTAAACTGGCCAAAGAAAATGAAATCAGACCCTGACACGAGGAATAGGGAGAAATATTGCGAGTTCCACAAGGATCATGGCCATATGACTAAAAATTGCATAGCTCTTCAGAATGAGATTAAAACACTCATCCGACGAGGAAAGCTATCGAAGTATGTTGATCGGGGAGGCGAAAGAAGAAACAACGACCGAACTAGAGAGAGATCTAGATCTCCTCGTCGATCAGAGGAGAACAAGAAGAGAAACCATGAAGTTGATCCAGAGGATGACCCCGATCTTCCTAAGAAACCAAGGCAGCCAGAACGAGAGGTATTTTCAATACGCTTTGGGTCATTTGATTGTAATGTTATTACAGGGGGAGATGCAGGAGGAGGAGACCTTACTGCAGAAAGAAAAGCTTACCTCGGTGAGGCTCAAGCTTGCTCGTACATTCAGCGAATAAATTTAGCTGAGGAAGATCGCCCGAGAAAGGTGAACAAGGAGAAGTTGGTCATTGGGTTCTCAAAGAACGACCTTGCAGGTGTTCTATATCCTCATGATGACCCGTTGGTGATCAAAATGAGGATGAAGGAGGTTATGATTTCAAGAGTACTGGTCGATAATGGTAGCTCGGCAGACATCATGTTCTACTCGTGTTTCGATAGTTTAAACCTAAAGCTATCTCAACTGGAGCCTTACCACATACCCCTCATCGGTTTTGCTGGCGAGAAAGTATTTCCACTTGGGACGATCAAGTTGGATATATTCATTGGTACGTGGCCTGCTTGTCGGACAGAAAGAATACGTTTCTTCGTGATGGATAAGAATGTCCAATCATCATACAATATCATCATGGGAAGAGTAGGATTGAAGAAATTCGAGGCCGTGCCATCTACAGTGCATCAGTGCCTAAAATTTCTAACAAACTTTGGAGTAGGAGTTATGAAAGGTGATCAGAAAGTAGCTCGGGAATGCTATTATTCAGCCGCCGAGCAAGAAGAACTGGAAGAATCAAAGAAAAAGACTACGACCTATCAAGTGGAGGAAGGTGCAGAAATTGAAACCTTGGATCCTTGGAATGAGTCGCAACTCGTGAAGGGTCAAGTGGTGGAAGCTACTTAAAATATCATTCTGGATGACGAACACCCTAAGCGAACTACTCAGATAGGTTCATCGTTGGAAGCCTCATTAAAACAGGAATTGATAACTTTCCTTAGAAGTAGAAGACAAACTTTTGCATGGAGTCATGAAGATATGCCCGGGATAGACCCAAACTTCTTATGTCACGAGCTCAATGTGAATAAGAAGATCAAGCCTGTGAAGCAGAGAAGAAGAGTATTCAGTCTCGAGAAGAATCAAGCTATACAGGAGGAAGTCGAGAAGCTCTAGAAAGCTCGTTTCATTGAAGATGTTAAATATCCGGATTGGTTGGCCAATGTGGTGATGGTAAAGAAGAAGAACAACAAGTGGAGGATGTGTGTAGACTTCACCGACCTCAACAAAGCATGCCCAAAAGATCACTTTCCATTGCCCCGAATTGATCAACTGGTGGATGCTACCTCGGGACACAAGTTGCTGAGCTTCATGGATGCTTATTGTGGCTACAATCAAATTAAAATGAAACCTGAAGACAGGGAAAGTACTTCTTTTATTACCCCTATGGGAACTTATTGTTATAATGTTATGCCTTTTGGTTTGAAAAATGCAGGTGCGACATATCAGAGGCTGATGAATAAGGTCTTTGATGAACAAATCAGTGACAATATGGAAGTCTATGTTGACGATATGTTGACAAAAAGCAAGAAAGATGCCGATCATCAAGTTGACTTAAGCCAGACTTTTGATCAACTAGATAAATATCAAATAAAGCTGAACCCGACGAAGTGCATCTTTGGAGTACGAGAAGGCATGTTTCTTGGGTACATTATCAATCAACGAGGCATTGAAGCAAATCCTGAAAAGATCAAAGCTCTATTAGGGCTGTGATCTCCAACAACGAAGAAGGAAGTATAGAGTCTCACAGGACGATTAGCGGCACTCAACAGATTTATGTCACGAGCAACTGATAGATGTCTCCCATTCTTCAAGACACTCAGAAAGACTTTTGAGTGGAATGATGAATACGAGAAGGCTTTTCAAGACTTGAAGAAATACTTGGGAGCACCTCCACTGTTGTCCAGGCCGGTGATGGGAGAAAAATTATATTTATACCTTACAGTATCCGAGAATGAAGTTAGCTCGGCGTTGATCAGAGTGGAGAATGGAATACAAAAGCCAATTTACTACACAAGTAAGGCCTTCCGAGGAGCAGAGATCAGATATCCAAGGCTGGAGAAATTGGCACTGGCGCTGATTGAGGCGAGTAGGAGAATGAGACCATACTTCCAAGCTCATACGATAGTAGTATATACCAATGTGCCATTGAGACAAGCCCTTCATAAGCCAGCAAAATCAGGGAGATTGATGTACTGGGCAATAGAGCTCGGTGAATATGATATAGTCTATGAACCCCGATCATCACTAAAAGAGCAGGCTGTAGCAGATTTCATAGTGGAGTTCACCTATTCTGAAACCCCCGAGGAGCAAAAGTTGCTCGCTGATCAACCTGTGGATGTTACAGGATTAACAAACACAAGCCCAGACCAATTCCAATTGGTAAAAGGGCGTGTGGATGTTACAGGATGTGATGCAGAGATAGTTGGGAGGACTCCGAATGAGGAATAGGAGTTGCTCGCTGATCAACCTGTGGATGTTACAGGATCGACAAACACTAGCTCAGACCAACTCCGATTGGTAAAAGGGCAAGTGGATGTTACAAAATCATTAAATTCGAGCCCAGATCAACTCCGGTTGCTAAAAGGGCAAGAAGAAATGATCGACGAGGAGCGAGAAAAATCTGGGGAGGATGAAAAGAAGCAGCAAATATTTCACCGAGGAACTCTGACTGATTCGACATTTGAAGACGAGTTACCTATATGGAGGCTATATGTAGATGGCTCATCTTGTAATACAGGATGTGGCGCGGGGATAGTTTTAAGCACTCCGGACGAGGTCGACATGGAATACGCTTTGCGTTTCCAATTCAAAGCTTCCAATAATGAGGCTGAATATGAGGCCATGATTGCAGGGCTTAATTTGGCAAAAGTTATGGAGGCGCAGCAAGTTATGATCTTCAGTGACTCTCAACTGATTGTAAACCAAATGATGGGAGTATGTGCAGTTAGAGGAGAATTAGTGATCAGATATCATGCAAAGGCAAAGGAGCTGGTATCAGAATTTGCAGCTATTCAGCTGGTCAGAATACCAAGAATGGAGAATGCGAGAGCAGACGCCCTAGCTCGACTAGCATCAGCAACTCGCACCGAGCTACGACGAACAATCCCAATTGAAGTGTTGGCTGGTCGGAGTATAGATGAAGATCTGACGATGAACTTTATCACCCTTGATTTAGGTCCATCTTGGATGGATCCCATCAGGGCGTATATTGAGGAGGGAGAGTTGCCAATTGACAAGCTCGCAGCCAAGAAATTGAAGTTTAAAGCTGCTCGGTATGTACTAACTAATGGTGTTTTATATCGACGAGGAATAATGGCAGGTTTGCAGAGATGTGTACATCCCTCCAAGGTGAAAGAATTAATTGAAGAGATCCACGAAGGGTCTTGTGGAGCATATGTAGCAGGTCGGACTCTTTTGCAAAGTGTGATGACGCAGGGATACTACTGGCCGACGATGAGGGCTGATCGTATAGCTTATGCCAAGAAATGTGACACGTGCTAACGTTTCTCCTCCATCCGAAGAACTCCACAAGCATTGTTAACACCCATAACTTCCCATTTGCCATTTGCCATGTGGGGAATTGATTTGGTTGGATCATTGCCAACGACCTGAGGAAGGTTCAAGTACCTCGTCGTCGCAGTGGATTATTTTACTAAGTGGGTAGAAGCTGAGCCACTCATTGATATGACGTACGAGAAGGTTTACCAATTTGTTTGGAAGAACATCATTTGCCGATATGGTCTCCCTCATGCCTTCATCACAGACCATGGAACACAATTTGATAACGAGGAGTTTGCCACCTATTGTCATCAGTCAAACATTTTGAAGGTTCATTCAGCACCAGGCCATCCTCAAAGCAATGGACAAACTGAAGTGACAAACAGAACGCTGCTGAACGGTTTGAAGAAACGATTAGACGATGCAAAAGCAAACTGGATCAACGAGCTACAATCAGTACTTTGGGCTTACCGAACTACTCCCCGAGTAGCAACTGGAGAATCACCATATATGCTGGTGTTTGGAAGTGAAGCTGTCATACCTGCCGAGTTGGGCCTCCCAATACACAGGGTACTGAATTTCAATTCCCGTGTCAGCGACTTAATGAGAAGACTGGATTTAGACATGCTCGAGGAAGTTAGAGAAGAAGCAGCCATTAGAAATGCTGCTTACCAGCAGCGAACAGCTTTATTTTACAACAAGAGGGTGAAGAAGTGCGACCTGAAAGAAGGAGACTATGTGCTGAAGAAAGTAATTCAAAAGCATAACAAACTGGAGGCAAACTAGCATGGACCATATCGAGTTACATAAGTTGTTCGACCAGGAACTTACCGAATAGCAACTCTAGAAGGCGAGGAGTTTAAGAATGCATGGAACGCAGAGCACCTGCGCAAGTATTATCAGTGATGTATATGTAACGCAGTTCCATCAGTATGAATAAAATAAAAGTATTCTGCAAGTCTCTCTGTTTATTAAAAAAATTTCGGGGAATACTAGTGCTACGCACTACTCGGCACAGCTCGGCAGACTACTCAAGAAAATATTCCAAACTGTACCAACATAGTTGGTCGACGAGGAGAAAATATTCCAAACTGTACCAACATAGTTGGTCGACGAGGAGAAAATATTCCAAACTGTACCAACTTAGTTGGTCGACGAGGAGAAAATATTCCAAACTGTACCAACTTCGTTGGTCGACGAGGAGAAAATATTCCAAACTATTACATTTTATGAAAAAGACAAAAATTTACCAAGTATGGTTAGTCGGGGATAAACTCTCACTAACTATAATTGGTCGATGAGCACAATTTAACAACCTTGGTTGGTTGGAAGAATTTTAAACATTTTTATACTCATTACTTTATTATTAAGTGATCGAGCAACATTACTGATACTTGTAACTTTTTACTAAGTTGGTCGATGAACAACACTATTATTATCTTTTTAACAGATATGCATAAATGTAAAGTGTTTGATATTTACAAGACAATAGCAATTAAGATTTGCAAACATAAATGAAAGTTTTTCATTAAATTCAAAATAAATTACATTGATGATAAAATAAAAGTTACATTGATATGTATGCTAACTATTACATTAAAAATTCCTATTCTATTGGTTTTTTCCCCTCAGCTTTCGATACAGGTTCCTCACCAGCAGGAGGATCATTTAAATACCGAGGAGAATTGATGAAATTCAAATCCTTCAGCATCCTGACGTTCATCACAGAAGGTCGATCTAAAAGATGCTCGGGACGAGATACCTCAATTTGAGAATGTAAATTGTAGTCACCGATGTATTTTGAAATTAAGCTCCGAGGAATGGCACGAGCTGGGATCCATTCCATGTCCAAATTATACGGTAGAACAGGCAAGTCGAGCAACCTGGAATCATGGTAGTCCCACAGATAGTGTCCTTGTTCGAGCTTCAGCACACCTAAGGCATTTAGCCAGCCTTGTTTGTAGCCCTCATTGTTGGCATTCTGGATACGATCGTCCAAGTGGAATAGTGCTTCGTTGTATCCAGCCATCCAGAATTCCCTGGGCTGTTTGTGGAATTGATATGTTAGCTTTTCCAGCTGCTCGTGAAGATTCTTGATGAAAAGCTCCTTATTCTCCAAGACTGACTTCTGTGCAGAGAGCTGTTTTTCCAAGTCCCTTATCTTCTTTGACATGTCAGACAAAACCTGGTTCTTAGCCATTAATTGGAAGGCTTGGTTCTCTAAGGCAGACGCTATCCTCTGTTCCTCGACAAGCACTCGAGTTGCTCTTACTCATCCCCGAGGAGCTCTTGCTCGACCACGAGAAGATTTCGAGGTACCAGAACTCCTCAAAGTCTCCAACTCTTCCCTTAATTTGGCATTCTCAACTTCTAAGAATGAAAATCCCTCGCCAGTCACTGGGATTAGGGCTATTGAAGAAGAGGCTGCAGACTTCAACTGTGCTAGTTCCTTCTACAAATTATTATTTTCTCGCTCCAACAGCTCGGCAATCTGTCTACATTCTTCAACTTCACCCCTTAGGTTTCTCTCCCTGACATCGTACCCAGCAAAGAGCTTCTCATATCCCTTCTCGACAGAAAGCTGCTGATACTTCTTCTCATACCCCTCATACAACAGGGCAGTTTATTCCTTGTACTGATTCTGAAGGTCTTCGAGGGTACAATGGAGATCCTCGATCATTTCATAGTAAGCCACATTATTGGCTACCGCTCGATCAAGCAGACACTTCAGGTATTGATATGCTTCCACTGCCTGCTCTGAAGCGTCTTGGCCGAGGATATCGACAATCTGTGTTGCACTTAGGTCTGTGTGACCAGCCTTAAAGTAATTATTACATTGCCTCAGCAACACAGTGTCATGGGCAGATAACAATTCCGTCCTGGCCAGAAACTAGCAGAGAAAGAAAGATTAATCATCAATAAGAAGATCAAGATAGAGTACAAACAGAAAATAAACAACAGTATGCAAAAAGAACTCAAGTTTTATTAGATCATGAAATTTGGAGTTACAAGTTCTGGGTTACATTTGATAAAAAGAAAAATAAAGAGAAAACCGAACAACACTAAACCTTTTCCTTATCTCCCAAAACCTTCTTGGGAGGTTGGGAAGAGGAGGCATGTTGCTCGGAGAGAACTATGACTTATTCGGAAAGCACCAGTTGTTTCTCGGAAGAAGAAATGACTTGCTCGGCAGTAGACTGGATGACTAAGGAGTGATCTCCCATCACCATCGAAGACTCTTCAGAGGTAGCTTCGTCCTCTTCTAATTCTTCTGGAGTTGGAGGGGGACCAGGGATATGTCTCTGGAACAGCTCAGATGACTCGTCGACCTTCATTTCCTGAAGGGCAGCAACCCATCCGTCCCTAAAGTACTTTAGGTTGCCATAGTCCACTTGAGATACCATGGTAGCACATCCCTTATTCCACCCCTTGTCCCAGCCAGAGCTGAAGGACTTCTTCACAGCCATTTTCCTTTTAGTCTTCTCCACGGCAAGCTTCTCGAATAGCAGGTTCTTGGCAGCCTTCAATTTAATTTCTGCCTCCTCCTTTTGTCGACCTACTTCCTGAAGATTGGCCAACTCTTCCTCGGCAGTCTTGAGTTTATTTTCAAACTCCCCAGCAGCCTTGAGCTTCACTTCGAGCTCTTTATTGGCCTTCTCCAAGGCATTCACTTTCCTCTCCAACTCCCTGGAGGCATCAGCAGCCCGAGCTTTCTCCTGCTCGGAGGAAGCAAGCCTCTTCTCCCAAACCGCCTTATCAGTAGCATACTTCTGGAGAGATTCTTCCAGGGACTTGATAGCTTCTTCCAGAGCTCCCTCCACACTGGACGAGGAGCAAGAAGCTTTGATTGCTTCATCCTTCTTCAGGATTATGTTGAAGCAGCTCGTCAACTGTGAACAGAAAAAGAAAGCAAGTTAGAAATTGAAGCAACAAAATAAATATGAAAAGTTTAAAGTAAAGAGACTTACTGAAGCAAGGTGACGAGCAGCTAAAGAAGTAACCATGTCCCGAGTAAGGTCATCTTCAGTACCTTGGACCTCGGGAATGGTCAAGAACTTTACCGAGCTCATGGCAGAGCTCGGGGGAACAAAAGCGGAAACTCTAGTCCCAGCAGCTGGGGGCTGATTAATGGTGTCAGCCAAATGTACCGAGGATCTTTTCTTCAACCTCCTCGGGGGAACATTTACGGATTCAACCAAGGATGAATCCTTAGTCGGTGATATCACAATCACCTCTCCAGGAATAGTAGAGCTGCTCGGAGCCACTGCGGGCTTCTTGGCAACTTTAGCAGGAGCAGCTGGAGGAGCTGCATCAGTCTTCTTTGTCCCTTCCCTTGGGACATCAATCTTAATCCTTTTTACCTCCCCATAACCGGAGGCAGTTTTCTCAAACAGAGCAGGAGTTCTTCTTTTCTTCATCCTTTTGCTCAAGGGAATATGAGATTCGGGCGAAGAACTTGCAGATGCTGGAACTGGCTCTGCTTCACTAATCACAGGACGAGCAGTGAAGGAGGTGGTGTAGCTCTTGTATTGGAGCAGATACGAAGCTGACCTGATGTGCTCGTCGGCAACCTTTTGATGCAGACCCCAGATAAGTCCCAAATGCCTTATATTGACATCTGTTTCTTTTGGGCACTTTCTCTTACTATCAACTGCAAATAAATAAACATTGTTATCAGTGACACATTTTATCAAACACAAAACAAACATGATTTCAAAATAAATAAAATAAACAAAAATAACCTATCCCATTGCCATAAGGAGGGCATCTGGGACCCTGGTAAACTTCATCTACGGTTAATGGAGGGTGTTGCCAATTTTTTACGACAACCCCATGTTCAAAATAATCCCTATTGGCATCAGGGAGATTGACCACTAAGGCTCTATTTATAAACCTAGTTTTTAAATAATAAATATTATCATTAACTGCCCATCTATAGCAGTACATGATTTCTGGAATTCCTATACGAGTTCCATGCACTTGATTTAATTTATGCACCCCATTAACTATTCTCCATATGTTGGGGGCTATTCGTGCAGGAACAACATCGAAATACTGACAGAATTCCAGACACAAGGAATTGGGTGGAAAAGAAAATCCACATTCAGCAAAAAAGAGACTGGGGAACCAATGTCCCTCAGCCAAATTGAAATAATTAGAAGGCTCAGAAAGCTCTTCCAAGACGACCCAAGAAGGAATGGGAAAATCAGAACAAAATTTCTCAAGAGACTCAACAGGATAAACCATGGTGAATAAAGAAACAAAGATGAAGGAAGAAGATCTTACAGGGAAAGAACGGATCTGCTGACAACGAACGACGGAAAAGATGAGCGCACGAGAGAGTAGGAAGAGACGATGTAAAACTCAAAAGATGAAAATTTGAAAAGATAGAAGACAATGGGAGTGTCTGTGAAGTTTAAATACCTTACCTTGGGAACTGGCGAAGTAATGATTACAAAAAGGATGATTACGTTACCGGCGGCTAAAAAGATGAAAAGTGGCGCGGGAACCAAAGTGAGCAACAGCGGCCGAAAAGACGAAAAATAACGTGGGAATCGAAGCACGCAAAAAAGTCCAAAAAAGCATGATTCTACGAATTGGGAAGGAGAAAATAAATACAAGGGAGATGCTCCTAAAAATCAGGAAGACTATTTAAAGCTACCATACTCCGAGAAAGAATGCTCCATACTCCTCAAATTTCGAACTGTGAAACATTGGGGGCTTCTGTTGATACCAAATTTAATCTGCTGACTTGGACCAATCATATGAAGACACGTGGCTATCTACATGGCAACTACAAACACTTCTGAGGAACCCAATCGCTCCGAGGAACAAGACTACAACGAGGAAGACTAGTTCCCCGAGGAACGCTGCTTACTCCGAGGAACTCCCACGCTCCGAGGAACAAACCTCTCCGAGGAACTCTTGAATACCAGGAAGCTCAGGCGGTCCGAGCTGCATCTCGAACAAAGCATTAATAGCTCGATAACCAACAGTTCAACTGGTTCATTAAATGCTTATCATTTAGACACACACGCTTAAAGGGCATTAAATGTATTACCCTTTCATATGTATATCATTTAATGTATCACCCTTTCAGATGACAGCCTCAAGGCTATAAATACGTTGTACAATCCTCATTGTAAAAGGACCTGGATCCTGAATCCAAACTCTGGGACCCCCAAAATCGGAATTTCTTGAGATAACTTGTAATCGAGAATTCCCATACAAACAGCAATAAAACAACAGTGGACGTAGGCCATTCTTATAAGGCTGAACCACTTAAAAATATTTTGTCTCATTTATTTATCTGTGATTGAATAATTAGAGTGATCTAATTTTTTACATCAACAATGTTTATATTTATTTTTTTGTTTTTTTGACAAGTAGTGTGGTGATGGATGGAGGGGAAACATAGGTGGTGGGAGAGAGCAAGTGCTAACAACAATGGAGATGGTGGTTTGGGTGTCATGCTAGGGGGTGAGAGAGAAAGGGGTGGCTCGGTTCAAGGAGGTTGGGTGGGTCAGGTTATGGGGGATAAGAGAAAGAGGGAGAGGGGGGGGGGGGGGTCAGTGGCTTGGCTGGGGTGGGGTGGGTGAAGAGGGAGTATTTTTTAGGGGTTTAAACCATTTAGTCCCTTAAATAAAAATTAATACTTGATTAGTCCATTAATTATCCACAATGCATGATTAATCCTCTGGTTGCTTTATATTTGTCAAAAGACAAATGTACCCCTAGATGATGTCACACGTGTTTGAACACAAACTTCTCTCCATTTCAAACTAACAGCTCATTTTCCTTCCATTTTGTAAACATCAATTGCGTTCCAACACTTCAATCACTTCAAACTAAACCATCAACTCTAACTCTATATCGAACCCTAAAATTCTTCTTTCGGTGCTCAAAATCTAGTGTGAATCAAAACTACTAAGAAGAAATTGATCAATTATATTTTGATTATTAACCATTTCATTTCCATTGAACAAAATTAGATGAATGATTAATTTGTATTTTGAAACTCTAACCTGGAAACGTAAACAAATTTTATATTTACGATGATATTCTCTTCCTATCTATTCAAACATATGTTATATATCTCATTAAAAAGGAAATTACTACAACTCTATCTAAAACTAGAGTTATGAAAACCTATTTTATGACTTGCAGGTGGTTAGTTTCTTATACATTTCAATAATTTGAAAATAATAACAAAATTTGTGCATTTATGAAATACGTCCTTAGGTTTACTTATATTTGAGAAATTTTGAGTAATATTAACATATAAATTAGATTTGTTTTGTTTATTAAGTACTTCAATTCTATTTCCATTCACAAGGTAACTAGAAAATCAGAGTGAAATATGTAAATTTATAAGAAATGCTTATCAAACTGCTACAAATTAAAGTTACTAGTTACTATATTATTAACTTTTAAAGTCTTTGCTTGCATATATAGTATTTGAAAAACCAATAAATTGAATTATTTATACTATTTGACTATTTAAATTGTAGGAACGATGGAAAATTCAAATTTCGATACGCCTCCACGTACAAGCTCCAATAATCAAGAAGAAGAGCAGATTTTGGTATAGGATCCTGTCGAACAAGTTGTTGATTTCAATCAAATAAGGTCAAGTTTTTTACCATTGACCAAGCTCATTAAATCCGTGAAAGCACAAATAAAGTTGAAACATTTGGTCTTATTGAAGGAAACTCCATTTTGGAAAAATTTTAAGATACTTTTTCATGGAAAAATTGCAACCGAAAGCTTTAGAAAATCAAATGCCACAATATGCACAATAATTTCTTTGTTAGATATAGAAACGAAAAAGTTTAGGATTGGTGGACGCTTGGTTGATATTGAATAAAAACAAATTAAAACTCTTTTTGGATTAGAATGTGGTGAAGAAGTGTTTAGTATATCTCAAAAGAATAGACAAGAAACAACTTTTGTCAAGAGATATTTTTGGGAAAGCAAAAAAAATTAACAAGACTGTTAATTGAAAAAGCAATTAAGAAATCCATCAAAGGGAAACAAACAAGAGATCAAAAAGATTTTGTGAGAATTCTATGCCTACATATCTGCTGCACGCTATTATTTCCAAACAAAGGATCAGAGTTAGCTTGGTTCTTTGTTATTTGCGTTGAGAAGTTGGAGAAAATCTGCACATTCAATTGGGCAAAAACAGTTAAAGCATTCTTACTGAGGTCAATACAAAAGTATTATTGTGATAACCCGAATATAATTATGATAAATCATGTTTAAATCATGATTAGCTTATGTGATATGAATAATATGTTATTGGTATATATATAATGTTAAGTAATTATGTTTAGTTTAATCCCACCTTCATAAATCTTGAAATATCGAATTAGTTACAAATATGAAATTTTAAAGTTTTCGATAGGAATGTTCCTATTGGAGGCTAGTTTTGACCTTTATGATGTAACAATGAACTTGAGGTATAAACTAGATATTTGTATATATATGAGTTAGGTTTATAACAAAAGAAACGGTTCATCGAATGGACATCCGAGTGGGAAGATATTGTCTTTTTACGAATAGGGGGTAAAGTGGTAATCTAGCCATAAATGATATTTTATTTTATGAAATGCCACATGTTATATTTTGATTGGAACAAGAGGGGGTGGACTTATGCCGACTTAAAACCCTTGAATTAAGCTCTTCCTTCAGCATATTTCAGCCATGGAAGAGTTTTAACCTAAGGAAAGAGAGTTTTGAAGTTTAGGAAGAAAGTGTGAGGAGAAATTGAAGAAACATTCAGAGAAAAATTACGTAAAAGCCCCTAAGGTATTTCCATGCATAAATATTGTTTATTTTTTGGTATTACTTATTAAAATGATTGAAATAATCATTTTTTTACTGAATTTCCATGTCTTGATGTGTACTTATGGATAGATGCAAGTTTAAGTAAACTTGAATGTCTAAACCCTTGAAATTATTTTGTTTAGGAACCTTGTTTATTCAAACATCCATATATTTTTGTATACTTACTGGAATTGATTGATTCCAATTGGATATTAACCTGGACTCACAAATGTATTCCATATCGGAAAATCATGCGAAAATACCAAGAAATGAGTCTTTGGTGAAAGTTTGAAGTTCGGGTATGAAATCTGCCCTAAGGGTGAAAGTATGCCCGCCATGTGTTCGATGTTTTGCTTGACATAGAAAATGAACTCAAAAAATTATGAAATTTTAATCTTGTATTGTTCAATATGTTTACTGATGTTGGGTTAAATAACATATAAATTTATGATGTAGAAAAATTATGGAAATTCCTAGAAGTTGAATGAACGATAAAAGAGCCTATAGGGTAGATTTGCTATGTGGTAAAGAAATGGGCATATCTTGCTCTAGGAGACTTGACATAATGTACTGTCTTTTGTATTGGAATACTAATATGACAAGGATTGAATTACCAAGAATAAATGAATTTATATTTGGTCTATGATTTGGATATGTTAAATATATTAACATGGATTTGGATGGAACTTCACTTATGATAAATGATTTGAATGGAATCATGTGATGCTTATGGATTGAATTATGTTTAAATCATTAGTTGGATTATTGATATTCTTATGATGATACTAATATTGTAAGAATGATAGGATGGGAAGAGGAGTTGATTGAACAAGTACCGGATAAAGTCAAGGGAAAAGCCAGTTAAACTATCAAGGAGACTGTACTTATGATTTGTTTCATATATAAATATGAATTTAGCTCTAAGAGCAGGATTTGTTTGAGTACTTCGGTATTCAGGATTTGTTTGGATATTAAAATATCCAGGATTTGTTTGGGTCTCATGATCCAGGATTGATTTGAATACTTCGGTATTCAGGATTTGTTTGGATATTAAAATATCCAGGATTTGTTTGGGTCTCTTGATCCAGGATTGGTTTGAATACTTCGGTATTCAGGATTTAT
The DNA here is from genome assembly GCA_949130495.1 of Sambucus nigra. Taxonomy (NCBI): domain Eukaryota; kingdom Viridiplantae; phylum Streptophyta; class Magnoliopsida; order Dipsacales; family Adoxaceae; genus Sambucus; species Sambucus nigra. Next base: position 459,083,172 of record OX422216.1, on the reverse strand, counting down.
TTGGATATTAAAATATCTAGGATTTGTTTGGATCTTATGATCCAGGATTTGTTATTGCCAATGGGCAGAATTATTTGGATCTTATGATCCTTGATTTGTTAATGCCAATGGGCAGAATTATTTGGATCTTATGATCTATGATTTGTTATTGCCAATGGGCAGGATTGTTCGGATTTTATATCCACATATTCGATATAGAATTGTTATTCTGTTGTAGGGAAGGAGTACCTCACTAAGCTTAATGCTTATGATTTATATTTTAACAATTTCAGGTTCGTACGCTGCCAGCTAGGATACCATATGACCGGTAACTTTGAGAGTTGCACCGTTGGAGAGAGCTTGGATTTAAAAATGAGGATTTTATCATTGTCACACTGAAGATTTTAATTTACTCACACATTGTATATATTGATTTAGTATGGATTGAGTTGATCATAGTTAATCACAGTATTGTATGTCCGCTTAATTATGACTCTGATGTTGACTTCGTTATGGCACAAAAACAATATTATGTTCATTATGCAGAAAAATATTGATAAATGAATTAAATTTTCAATGGACTTGAGATTATGATCCAATTATTCTAATAACAAATGATTAGTATGGATATTGGGTTTGGGGTGTGACAATTAGTGGTATCAGAGCGTGGTTATTAATTCTGGACGTGTGTGACGATTAGATGGCAGTATTGAGTTGATTTGATATTTATGAATTATTTATGTACTAACTAATAGTTTAGTAGTATAAAATGTTTATATTGGTTGTTAGAACTTTTTTGTATTACAGATAATTCCAGATGGAACCTGGGAATGGACAACATAGAGAAGAGGGAGCGTCTTCTCATGCAGAGAATACTGAAGTAGAGCAAAGTATTGCTGGAAGGGCTAGAGATCAAGGGCATCCTACAGAGATGCAAATAATGGCACAGGCAATGATGAGGATGGCAGAGCAACAAGAATGAAATATGGCACAAATGTCATAACAACAGGCTAGATATCTAGAATCAAAGACTGTGGCCAGGATTGAGAAAGAGGCAAGGAAGGAAATGAAAGATTCCATGCATGAGAAGTTTTTAAAGTTGAATCCTCCAGAATATTCAGGGTCAGTTGAACCTACAGAAGCTGAGATGTGGGTCAGAGATCTAGAAACTATCTTTACAGTTATGAAGGTTCCAGATAACTAGAAAGTGAATCTAGCTATGTTTAAGCTCAAAGGAGAGGCGAAATATTGGTTGGAAGCAAGCAACCATTTGGTGCCCAGGTTGGAAGGTACTGATGTTATTACTTGGGCTGAATTTATTAAAGCTTTGTATGTTAAGTATTTCCTAAGGTTTATAGGAGGGAGAAGCTGAGGGAGTTCATAAATTTAACCCAAGGGAACATGTCTGTGAGGGAGTATGATGCTAAATTTACTGCTTTGTCTAGATTTGCTACTAAGTATGTGCAGGAGGAAGAGGATAAATGTAGTAAGTTTCAAGATGGACTGATTTGGCCTATTCAAAATAGGGTGGTAACTTATGAGTTAAAAGATTATACTTCTCGGGTAAACAAAGCCACGATAGTAGAAAGGCAAATGAACCAAGGGGCGGCGAGCAGAGAGAGTTTTAAGAAAAGTAGATTCGACGCATCTCACTCTAAGGGAGGTGAGGGTGGAACTGTTAAGATGGAACCTCATAAATTTTTTAGAGGTCAGGGGAGATTTGGTAGAGATACCAGGGGTGGAGGATCTTTTGGTTCAGCCAGAAAGTCAGGGAGAGGTGAGGCCCCAATAGGAGGTGTTACATATTTCTTTTGTAAAGAGGAAGGGCATTATAAATCTGAGTGTCCTAAGCTTAAGGGATTGGAATGCTACCATTGTCATCAAGTTGGGCATATTAAGAAGAATTGTCAGCAATTGGCACAGACTCCAGCAGCACATAGTGAAGTAGCAAGCAAAATGCTATCTCCAGGCAGTGCAGTGAGAAGTGTGGGTAGAGGACAAGCTAGTGGTTCCAGGCCAGGTGGACGAGTCTTTACGATGAAAGAAGCTCAGATTACTCTAGATGTGGTGACAGGTACACTTTCTGTTACTGATAGAAGAGCTTATGTTTTGATTGATCCTGGTTCCACGCATCCTTTTGTCACTAATGCTTTTGCTGTATACCTGAATAGACCATGTACTCGTTTAGATGTGGGGTTGGGTATTTATATGCCTATGGGGGATATGGTTGTAGCTGAATATGCCTTTCGTGATTGTGTTTTGACTGTGGGGTCTAGAGATACAGTTATAGACTTACTTCCATTGGATATTTCTGATTTTGATATAATTCTGGGAATGGATTGGTTATCTAAATATCATGCATCTATGCATTGGTTCTGTAAGGAAGTTATTTTTAATATGCCTGGTGAGCCTGAATTTAAATTTGTTGGGGAAAGGAAAATTGTTCCCAGTTGCATCATTTCTGCTATTCAGACGAGGAAATTATTGAGTAAGGGTTGTGAGGGTTTTATTGCATATGTTCTTGATACTAGGAAGGGGTATTTACAATTAGTCGATGTTCCTATTGTACGGGATTTTCCTGAAGTGTTTCCTAGTGAGTTGCCAGGGTTACCTCCAGAAAGAGAAGTTGAATTTAGTATTGAATTAGCACCGGGGACAACACCTATTTCTATGGCATCGTATAGAATGGAACCTACTGAGTTGAAAGAACTCAAGATTCAGTTACAGGATTTACTTGATAGGGGGTTCATACAACCTAGTGTATCTCCATGGGGTGCACCAATTTTATTTATGAAGAAGAAAGATGGTACCATGCGTTTGTGTATTGACTATATGCAACTGAATAAAGCTACAATTAAGAATAAATACCCTTTACCTCGTATAGATGATTTGTTTGATCAGTTACAGGGTGCTAAAGTGTTTTCAAAAATAGACTTACGATCGGGTTATCATCAGTTGAGGGTCAAGGAGAGTGATATTTCTAAAACTGCTTTTTGTACTCGGTATGGTCATTTTGAATTTCTGGTGATGCCTTTTGGGGTGACTAATGCTCCAGCTGTATTTATGGATCTTATGAACCGGGTACTGCATCCTTTTGTTGATTCATTTGTGATAGTTTTTATTGATGACATTCTGATTTATTCACATGATATGGTTGAACATGAAAAGCATCTCCGAACTATTTTGAATGTGTTGAAAGATAAGCAATTGTATGATAAGTTTAGCAAATGTGAATTTTGGCTATCAAAAGTTGTATTTTTAGGCCATGTTATTTCTGGAGATGGTATATGTGTTGATCCCAAGAAGGTGGAAGCTATTGTAAATTGGGAGAGGCCCGCTAATGTGACTGATGTGAGGAGTTTTTTGGGTTTAGCTGGGTATTATAGAAGGTCTATTAAGGGATTTTCTTCAATAGCCTTATGGATGACTAAATTAACCCGGAAAGATGTTAAGTTTGAATGGAATTCGGATTACGAAAATAGTTTTGATGAATTGAAAAAGAGGTTGGTAACTGCACCTGTTCTTACTATTCCATATGGTGGAGATGGTTTTGTTATTTATACTGATGCTTCACACCAGGGGTTGGGTTGTGTTTTTATGCAGCATGGTAAAGTTATTGCTTATGCTTCTAGGCAGTTGCACACACATGAATGTAATTATCCTACACATGATTTGGAACTTACTTCTATTGTGTTTGCTTTGAAATTATGGCGTCATTATCTATATGGTGAGGTATGTGAAATTTTTACTAACCATCAAAGCCTTAAGTATTTATTTACTCAAAAGGAGTTGAATTTGAGGCAGAGGCGATGGATGGAGTTAATTAAAGACTATGATTGTACAATTCACTACCACCCGGGGAAGGCAAATGTAGTTGCAGATGCTCTGAGTAGAAAAGCTTCGGGCAGATTATCTTGTATTCGGTGTGCTAGAGTTTCCCACATCATGGAGTTGAGATTGATGGGAGTAGAATTGAAGCTAGTCGATGGGGACAGATTCTTTGCTCATGTAAGAGTGAGGCCTTTGTTAGCTACCCGTATTCGTGATTTGCAAAGTCAATATCCTTTTCTTGAGAAGAAACGACAAGATGTACGAGATAGTAAGTCTGAAGATTTTTGTATTGCGAATGATGGCACTTTATTGTATAAGCAGCGATTTTGCGTGCCTAATGTGGGTGGATTAAAAGAGGAAATTTTAGATGAGGCTCATAATTCCATTTATACTATGCATCCTGGTAGTACTAAAATGTATAGGGATTTAAAGGAGCATTATTGGTGGAATAATATGAAAAAGGAAATAGCTGATTTTATTGCTAGGTGCCTTATATGTCAGCAAGTGAAAGTGGAGCATCAGAAGCCTACTGGTCTGCTTCAGCCATTGCCAATACCGGAATGGAAATGGGATCATGTAACGATGGATTTTGTGGTTGGGCTTCCTCGATCTCAGAAGGGGTCAGATTCGATTTGGGTAGTGGTGGATAGATTGACGAAGTCTGTTCATTTTCTAGTAGTCAAGACAACGTATACAGTGGATAGGTATGCTAGATTTTATGTTAATGAAATTATTCGATTGCATGGAGCACCGGTATCTATTATTTCAGATAGAGACCCTACTTTTACATCCAGATTTTGGGATAGCTTGCAGTGTGCTATGGGTACTAACTTGAAGTTTAGTACGGTTTTTCATCCTCAGACAGATGGGCAGTTGAAAGGACAATACAGATTTTGGAAGATATGCTTAGAGCTTGTGTGCTTGATTTCAAAGGTAATTGTGATGAATATTTGACTTTGATAGAATTTGCATATAACAATAGTTTTCAGTCTACTATAGGTATGGATCCATATGAAGCATTGTACGGTAGACGATGTCGTACACCGATATGTTGGGGTGAAGTTGGTGAAAGGAAGATAGAGGGTCCATAATTGATTGAAGTGACCACTGAAAAAGAGAAAATTATTCAAGATAGAATGAGAACAGATCAAAGCAGATAGAAAGGTTATTCGGATAAACGACGAAAAGATTTGGAATTCCAGAAAGGGGATTATGTGTTTCTTCGGATATCTCCATGGAAAGGAGTTATGAGGTTTGGAAAGAAAGGGAAATTAAGTCCATGCTACATTGGACCTTATGAAATCCTTGAGAAAGTCGGGATGGTTGCCTACAAGTTAGCATTACCACCAGAATTATCTCGGCTACATGATGTTTTCCATGTTTCTATGTTAAGAACGTATGCAGAAGATCCTTCACATGTGTTGGTGGAACAGCCTATTGAGTTAAAGGAAGACTTGAGCTATGTGGAAGAACCACTTGCTATCGTGGATAGGAAGGAACAAATATTGAGATCAAAAGTAATCCCACTTGTGAAAGTTGTGTGGAGAAGGCATTCCATGGAAGAGTCTACATGGGAGAGCGAGGATACCATGAAGATTAATTATCCGTATTTGTTTGATTCGGACAACCAAGGTATGTCAATTTCGGGGACGAAATTTCCTAACGGGGGGAGAATTGTGACAACCCGAATATAATTATGATAAATCATGTTTAAATCATGATTAGCTTATGTGATATGAATAATATATTATTGGTATATATATAATGTTAATTAATTATGTTTAGTTTAATCCCACCTTCATAAATCTTGAAATATCGAATTAGTTACAAATGTGAAATTTTAAAGTTTTCGGTAGGAATGTTCCTGTTGGAGGCTAGTTTTGACCTTTATGATGTAACAATGAACTTGAGGTGTAAACTAGATATTTTTAGATATATGAGTTAGGCTTATAACAAAAGAAACAGTTCATCGAACGGACATCCGAGTGGGAAGATATTGTCTTTTTACGAACAGGGGGTAAAGTGGTCATCTAGCCTTAAATGATATTTTGTTTTATGAAATGCCACATGTTATATTTTGATTAGAACAAGAGGGGGTGGCCTTATGCCGACTTAAAACCCTTGAATTAAGCTCTTCCTTCAGCATATTTCAGCCATGGATGAGTTTTAACCTAAGGAAAGAGAGTTTTGAAGTTTAGGAAGAAAGTGTGAGGAGAAATTGAAGAAAAATTCATAGAAAAATTACGTAAAAGCCCCTAAGGTATTTCCATCCATAAATCTTATTTATTTTTTTGTATTACTTATTAAAATGATTTAAATAATCATTTGTTTACTGAATTTCCATGTCTTGATGTGTACTTATGGATAGATGCAAGTTTAAGTAAACTTGAATGTCTAAACCCTTGAAATTATTTTGTTTAGGAACCTTGTTTATTCAAACATCCATATATTTTTGTATACTTACTGGAATTGATTGATTCCAATTGGATATTAACCTGGACTCACATATGTATGCCATATCATAAAATCATGGGAAAATACCAAGAAATGAGTCTTTGGTGAAAGTTTGAAGTTCGGGTATGAAATATGCCCTAAGGGTGAAAGTATGCCCGCCATGTGTTCGATGTTTTGCTTGACATAGCAAATGAACTCAAAAAATTATGAAATTTTAATCTTGTATTGTTCAATATGTTTACTGATGTTGGATTAAATAACATATAAATTTATAATGTAGAAAAATTATGGAAATTCCTAGAAGTTGAATGAACGATAAAAGAGCCTATAGGGTAGATTTGCTATGTGGTAAAGAAATGGGCATATCTTGCTCTAGGAGACTTGACATGATGTAATGTCTTTTGTATTGGAATACTAATATGACAAGGATTGAATTACCAAGAATAAATGAATTTATATTTGGTCTATGATTTGGATATGTTAAATATATTAACATGGATTTGGATGGAACTTCACTTGTGATAAATGATTTGAATGGAATCATGTGATGCTTATGGATTGAATTATGTTTAAATCATTATTTGGATTATTGATATTCTTATGATGATACTAATAGTGTAAGAATGATAGGAAGGGAAGAGGAGTTGATTGAACAAGTACCGGATAAAGTCAAGGGAAAAGCCAGTTAAACTATCAAGGTGAGTGTACTTATGATTTGTTTCATATATAAATATGAATTTAGCTCTAAGAGCAGGATTTGTTTGAGTACTTCGGTATTCAGGATTTTTTTGGATATTAAAATATCCAGGATTTGTTTGGGTCTCATGATCCAGGATTGATTTGAATACTTCGGTATTCAGGATTTGTTTGGATATTAAAATATCCAGGATTTGTTTGGGTCTCTTGATCCAGGATTGGTTTGAATACTTCGGTATTCAGGATTTATTTGGATATTAAAATATCTAGGATTTGTTTGGATCTTATGATCCAGGATTTTTTTATTGCCAATGGGCAGAATTATTTGGATCTTATGATCCATGATTTGTTAATGCCAATGGGCAGAATTATTTGGATCTTATGATCCATGATTTGTTATTGCCAATGGGTAGGATTGTTCGGATTTTATATCCACATATTCGATATAGAATTGTTATTCTGTTGCAGGGAAGGAGTACCTCACTAAGATTAATGCTTACGATTTATATCTTAACAATTTCAGGTTCGTACGCTGCCAGCTAGGATACCATATGACCGGTAACTTTGAGAGTTGCACCGTTGGAGAGAGCTGGGATTTAAAAATGAGGATTTTATCATTGTCACACTGAAGATTTTAATTTACTCACACATTGTATATATTGATTTAGTATGGATTGAGTTGATCATAGTTAATCACAGTATTGTATGTCCGCTTAATTATGACTCTGATGTTGACTTCGTTATGGCACAAAAATAATATTATGTTCATTATGCAGAAAAATATTGATAAATGAATTAAATTTTCAATGGACTTGAGATTATGATCCAATTATTCTAATACAAATGATTAGTATGAATATTGGGTTTGGGGTGTGACAATTATGCATCACCAATGAAAGTCATTGGATGTATAATATTATTACCGGTACATTATAAATGTGTAAATAGTTATTTTTCTTTTCATTTACACTTATCAAATTAATATAATGAAATGTTATTTTAGTTTTGGCTTTGTGAGAGCACTCGCCTCAATGAGAAATCAGTGATTATAAGTGAAGAATATTCGTCTTTCACAAGATGGAATCTTTGTGATGTAGCTCAAAAGCTCCAAGAAGTGCATATTTCTGAATTACAGTCCCAATAGGTAACTAATATGACAACTCTATACAATCAAAGTAACTATTCTGCTGCGCTTTGAATATTATGAATTAAAATTATTGTTTGTGTTTGTATCAACATTAGGAGTAACTAATACAATATGTTGTGGGTGTAACTACTTAGTAGCAACTCTATACACCGCAAACAATTATACATTTTGAAAAGTAACTAATATGATAGTTTTATGCAATGATAGTAACTATTCTCCAACACTTCAAACAGTAACTGGTATGTTATATCTATACATTGAAAGTAACTATTTTTTCATATAAAAAATGTAAAAGTCACTAAAAACTATTTAACTTATTCTTTAAGTTTGTTATTATTAATCTTATTACTGATTTTACATTTAAATATATAAGTTATTTAATTCTTTATTATATAGGAAAAAAAGGGGAAGTACTTGTGTGTGGAGAAGAAAAGGTAAAGGATGATGACAGTAAATTGAAAGATAATTTGGGTCAAGATTAAGGTGAATGTCAAGATGAAAAAAGAGAGGATAATTTTGATATGAATGAAATGTTTGTTGGGTATGAAGGTGCGAATGAGTGTTGTAAAGTTTCAAACTTGAAGATACATAAGATGAATGAAGAGATGTGCAGCTTGAAAGAAAAAATTATGAACTTTTTATAGAAGACAAAGTAAAGCTAAGGCAAGATAACGCCACTGAAATTCAGAAGATTCGAGGGGAAACAAAAATGATATTAGAGGCTAAGGAAAGAGATAGTAAAGCAAAAGAACTTCAGTTATTAGATCAAATACTGTCTCAATCTATTGAAGTAGAAAGGTTGCGAGATGAGGAAGAAAGAAGGAACGATGCACACAGTGACAAGCTCACTATTTTGACGTGTGAAATTGTTGAAAAAAATAGTGAAATTTAAAAGTTGGAAGAAGAGTTAAATGATTTCAAAACTTCCAATAAGTGTACCGAAATAATTGAACTCCCAATTATCCCGGAACCAATATCTAAAAGCATTAAAGTTGAACCAAGTTCCACTGCTAAATGTGTAAAGGTGAGAGCTAACAGAGTTCTAAAAGTACGTGAAGAATACACTTATGGAAAAAATAAGAGAAAGAGAGAGGATAGGAATGCAACTAGTTTAGATGAAACTTCAAATGAAGAATAAGTACAAAAGAGTGAGACGAAAATTGATCCATTGAGGGAAATAATAGAAAGAATAGTCATTGAAGATTGTGAAATTAAAGTTCACATGCTTCAAAAAAAATTTGACAAGTCAAATGTCTAGTAAGTTTACTTATAAACTTTGTTTTATTAGTAACTTCATTATAGTTACATATCATTGAAATCTTACAAATTTTGATTCTAATTTTCAGCACTTACTTTTGGACTGGAGTAGGAGTTTATCTCAATAAGAGAGAAGCGTATTTGATACTTCAAAAAAAATAATTACAAGCCATGTAATCAAATATTTCTTATTCAATATTTTCATATGATTGTTAATGTGAAAATTACTTATACAAAATCTTTCAATAGTAACTACTTTATCATGCTAAAAATTATAGTTAAGAAATATTGAAATCATTTTTTTGTGCAGGCTATTGATGCTTATGCAGAATTGCTTTGTGTTGAACTTCTTAGAGTTACTAATGTTAAGCACAAATCCTTGCTCATAACAACTTACTCTTCGGAAAGCATTATTCTTAAGTTTAAAATTTTACAACTAGAGAAACTTATTTTTTATAGTGTTACTGTTATAGTCACTAATCATATATGTTGATGAATATAACGCATAAAGCGAGCTCTACTTCACCTATAAACGATGAAATCCGCTTATGTTATGTTTTTCTAATAGAACTATGTCCAAAAAGGAAAGACTATGGCTGCAACCAAACAGATATTTGAGAAAATATTAATTTACATTGGAAATGTATGGTTTATATTCTTCCCTCTATTCCATAAAAATCCCGGTCAGTGCACTCTGCTACTATATGACAAGCTTGCAAGAAAATGGTTGCACTATGACTCAACAAGTTATGGAGGCCCAAAAAATAAAGGAAAATACTTCAGGGAGGCTGTGTTAATTGTAAAAACTGATATAAATACTTTCTCAAATTCATTATTATATAATGCTAATATATTTCAAATGATTTTTATCAGATCAAACATATTGATCAATATTTTGGAGAAAAGAGGAATGAATTGAGAAAGAACCCAAGTGTTACTTTAGTACAGTCACCCCAAAAAATACGGTCTTATGTAACCTCTTCAAATGAAATGAAAATAGATTTGGATGTGGCTAAGATCTGGATAGAATCGTATACACAAAGCGAACTCCAATTTTATATCATTTGCCCTCGGTAAAAAGAAGATTCATAAGTTTTTTTACTTTGAATTACAAAACTTATTTGATATCAGAATTCTTTTACTAATCTTGTTTTTCTTAATAAACAGTAACGATTATGGTATAGTAGTGTCATACTACATGGAGAAAATTGCGTATGTAAAGGAACTTAAAGAAACTTTTACAAAAAGTGCGATGGATAAAATGCGGGCAAAAATGCTTATCAAGTTACTAAATTCTGCTGAGCACAAAAGCGACTCAATTTAGGGAATTAGATACCTATAAAAGACAATGTTTGAAACATCATATTTAGTTGTTTAAGTTTTGTTAATCAAATAACTTTGTTTCCATTTTTGGCATGTATTTTTCTTGATAATTGAGCAAATGTTTGTTTCATTTTATATGAGCTAAAGGTTGTTTCATTTTACTTAACAGCTGAAATAATGTTTATTTCATTTTACTTGACAGCTGAGATGATGTTTGTTTCATCTTAATATTCAAACATAGTGTTGTATGTTATCAATTATAAAGTAACTGATTTGTTTCAAAATAAACATATAGTATGTTATCAGTTATAAAAAATGAACATGTATGCTATCAGTTATAAATTAACTTTTTTCAAAATGAACGTGTATATTATCAGTTATAAAGTGATTGTTTTTTTCAAAATGAACATATATGTTATCAGTTATAAAAAATAAACATGTATCTTATCAGTTATAAAGTAACTGCTTTTTTTCAAAATGAACATGTGGTATGTTATCAGTTATAAAATAACTTTTTTTTTCAAAATGAACATGTAGTAAGTTATTAGTTATAAAGTAACTTGTTTTTTTCAAAATGAACATGTAGTATGTTATCAGTTATTAAGTAACTATTTTTTTCAAAATGAACATGTATGTCATCAGTTATAAAGTAACTAGCTTTTTTTAAAATGGACATATAGTATGTTCAGTTATAAGGTAACTGTTTTTTTTTTTCAAAATGAACATGTAGTATGTTATCAGTTATAAAGTAACTGATTTTTTTCCATTTCCCACCTGAAGTAACTAATAACACAAAACAATTGATGTCTTGTTACATAGTTAAAGTGGCTAGTTTTTTCAATTATAAAGACACTGCCATGTAATACCCCGTACTTTTGGCTATATTTATTTTTGGGATTAATTAATTAAATGCGTATTAATTGGAAATTAATCCGGGTTAAAAATACTAACGAGATGCGAGTTGGTATTTGATTATGTGCATACATGCTTTATATGAATTTGGAATTATGAAATTTATCGTGAGATTTATATACGGCAATTTGGGAATTTTGTTGAGACGCGTGTGACCGCCGCGTCATGGTATATTATTTTAATTATAAAAGTGATTTTTATTTTGATTATCCGTATGGTCGTTTTGAGTGCGGCAACGCGTCCGGAAGGGTCGAGATAGTCAGAAAACACTAGCCGGGGGTGTCGTTTGGGTCCCGGGGTATTTTTAAGCCATACCGGCAACTTAAAGGGTATTTTGGTAATTTTGTATTTTGAGGAATTAAAAGTGACGAAAATTGGGAGTTTTAATCTGATGTGGATTTAACCCACTAAGCCCACTAACCAACCCATATTAACCCTTTAAGCTATGGAGGTTATCATTTAGGTTTCCAACTCTCCCAAAGAAAACCCTAGCCACCATAACCACCTTTGGAGAAGAAGCTTAGAGAGGGAAAAAAAGAGAAGGAATTCTGCAGAAACCTTTACAGAAATCAACACCAAATTCAGAGACAATCAAGGCAAGTGTTTTAATTATATTTAAATTCGTAGAATGTTCCTTCCATGTTAGAAAATTGAAGAATATCAATTGTTCTTGAAAGATAATGAAAACCCATGTATTTTGAAGCTTAGAACTTGAAATCTTGAGGAGAATTGCATGTAGAATGATAGGTAGATGATTATTCTCATGATAGTTGTGATTGGAAGAAATTAAAACGGATTTATATTGGATTAATTCATGATTCAAAAAGTTAGGGTTCATGTTCTTGAAAATTGGGAAAAAAGTGTAGAGATTTGTAAATTTGGTTGATGTTAGGATGGATTAATCCTTCAAAACGTGTTAGGATGTGATTATAATATGTTTAGGATTGTTTAGAGACCTTAAAACGATTGTTGGGACTTAGTCTAGAAGAGATTTGAGGAGTAATAATGGTGAAAAACGTGATGGAGAAAAATCTGGGACGAAACTGGCAGGTCGTTAGAAGCCCCTGCCCAGGTCATTCGAACGAACTCGTTCGAACGAGCTTCTAACGAATTGACCAGTCGTTCTAACGAAAGGGAGCCTCGTTCGATAACTTCGTTCGAACGAGATCTCTTTAGAAGGTACAGTTCGTTCGAAGGAACTGGAATCTCGTTCGAACAGTCTCGTTCGAACGAGACTTCTAACGAGTTGACAGAGGAATCTCGTTCGAACGAGACTTCTAACGAGTTGACAGTTTGGGCCTTTTTGGACTGTTTTGATTTTTGGAGTCCCGTAAACTTGTTCGAGGATATAGATAACATTCCGATGATGATGTAATGATAGAATTGGGACTTTTGGGTATTTATGAAAAGGAAATTATATACGAGAGTTATATTAAATGGACGGTTTGGGTTGAGACGTGAGTGTCTACTACGACGTGAGTAAATTATGGCCCGTATGATTATAAACCGGAATAGTATAAATTGTGATAATTATAAATTGGTACGAGAATGAGAATAGTACTACAATTAAACTACGGGATTACTAAAGACGTGTGTTTACTTAGTATTGGTATATGAATTGTGTGTATGACATACCTACCATACTTGCTATCACGGGAGGTTTGCGTTCTCTTAGGGCCCTCTAATACTTGTGTTTCCCGGATTTAAACTGGTTACCTTGATGAACATAGGTCATAGAAATACTTATTGGGATATTAATAAGTCCGCTAATCGTGGGAGCGTAGGTATGTGCGTGACCCATGTGATGTGACTGTGTTCGCCTCCATTACTTGTGATGTTGTTATCTTTGAACTATTCCTGAGAGATTCGGAATATGTAATCCTTATGTACGTGATGTACCGGGATGGATAGCAGAGTATGTGTGCAGCGCAGCTTAGTTCTCGGGGTGCTTATATTGTATATTTATGATGTGAATAATATACATTTAATTAATGGGAATCTTCATGTTAATGTTGTGAATATAATTACGGTATAGTTTCGAGAAACATAACGAGTTAACTGATAGTGATATATATTGCATATTGAGCATCTGAGTTTACGTTAAACCCCTACTTAAGTACGATCGTTATAATGTTAATAGAACCGAGTAATAAGGGTAGGACCTATGATAGTCTAGCTAGATATGATGGCACTTAGCTAGTGGTTTGTGTCGGTATAGATGGGTACTTACGTTAGGAGTGCACAGTTAGACGAGAGGTGAGAATATCATGTGAGTGCACGTCCTAACATGTACTTTGCATTTAATGTTTTAAATGTTTTTAAAGCACTTGCAGGTTTTTAAAATATAACTCCACATTCGGGCTCTGACCCGTTTGCTTTTCAAATCTATTTTTCTTTGTAAAACCATTTTAGGTGCCCAGCCACAAGGACACCATGCATAGGATACTCATTCAGGTGACGAGCTGTAGTTGTTTGTGGAAGCTACAGGGATTTGCTTGTAGACGCTTCTATCACTTGGATTCCAGATTCATTATCTATCAGTTGTGGGGCATGTTGCCCATTTCTATTAGAGTTACATTTCCATTACAGTTTTCAGACTTTGGCATTGTAATGTTTTAGTATTCGTTTTACTTATTTCAGTTGTGGGATTGTAGTGAGGAGTTTTCCTCCAGACTTTATTTACGTTATGTGATGGTTATTCTATTTACTTCATTATGGTGAATGGTATTATTATTCTTCATTACACTTGTTGCATGTTAATCAGACTTACATTAAAATTTGGCACTTACTTTTTAAATACTAGGTGGTTAGTAATCATTAAAATGTTTTCGACAGTGATGCTATTAACTGAGCCAACTTGGCATTTTGAATTAATTTAATAAAGGAGTAGCTACCCGGTATTTAATTAGTCGGGGTGTCACAGGTGGTATCAGAGCATCAGGTTCTAGTGTCCTTTAGGATCTGACGGCTTATTATGTTTCCGCTAAGTTTCTTTGATATAGAGCCCTATATTTTAGGACTGTTGTACTCTTTTGTGTATGCTTCGTTCTTCAGCTATCTTAAGTTTATAAACAGCGAACTTATAAACTTTGTTCTTATTTCAGATGCCTCCACGACGTGCACGACGAGTTCCCAGGGATGCAACGCCCGAACCCCAGCCCGCTCCAGTTTAAGGCATGATGAATGCCGCTGAGGTTGCAGCTATAGTAGCCCAAGCGGTAAATGCCTCCATTGCCGTTGTTCAGCAGGAACCACCGCAGGCGCCGGTTGCCGCGCTAGTTCAGGCAAATGCATTCTCGTCTGCTTGGGAGCGTGTATGTGATGCTTTTCAGAAAGCGCATCCGCCAGAGTTTGCAGGTAGCTCAGATGTGGTAGTCTCGAGCCAGTGGAGGAAGGATATGCAGAGGCACTTAAGGATGTATGAGTGCACGGACGTCCAGAAGCAGGTGCTAGCTACTTTCAAGCTAGTTGGATTTGCGCTGCAGTGGTGGGAGTCTATTACCACCATGGAGGAGAGGGATACTCTCACTATTCAGGACTTCTAGGTGCGGTTTGACCGCAAGTACTTTTCGTCGGCTGTTCACACGGAAATGAGGAGGAAGCTGATGAGTCTGAGGCAAGAGGGCAAGACCGTGGCCGAGTATGAGGCCGAGTTCACGAATCTGTTGAATATCGTTCCAGATGAGATACCAACAGAGAAGAAGAAGATTAAGAAGTTCACAGACGGGTTGACATGGAGGATCCGTCAACATCTTCTAGGGAACCTATCGTTGGCCACCTATTCTGATGTGGTTAACGCTGCATTGTTACACTGTCAGGACCACCGTTTTCATATGGCCGAGGGCAAGAGGTCGGGGGAGTCTAGCCATCAGGGCAGGACTGGAGGACATGGTGCCAGCGGGGCACAATCTGGTCAGGGGCAGAGACAGAATGAGCAGGGCTCCCAGCAGGGGGATAATAAGAGGTTCTGGTCAGGGAACTACAGACAGGGATATGGAGGTTTCCGTCAGGGCCATCAGGGTCCAAACGGCCATCAGGGCCAACAGGGGCAGAATGGGCAGCAGTTTCACCAGGGCCAGCAGGGCCAAGGGAGGAACGGTAACGGCCACCAGGGCCGGGGACAGCAAGGGCAGAGAGGAGGAAACTTCCCAGGGAAGTGCTTTGTTTGTGGCAAGACTGGTCATAAGCGACAGGATTGTCCTGATAGGGGCAGGGCCCCACAGCAGCAGCAGCAGGGTGCTCGCCAGGAGCCACAGAGGCCTATGTTTCCCGCTGCTCTTCCCGCACCGCCACAGATGGCAGTATTGCCACCCATTCCAGCAGTCCCAGTTCAGCAGGGCCAGCTACAGTATGGACGTGTCTACAATGTCCACCAGGCTGCAGTTCCACAGGCACCGCCCGCGATTGAGGGTACGTTTCCTATCCATGGCACTATGGGTCGGGTGTTATTTGATACGGGGGCTACACATTGTTTTATAGCTACACACTTCGCGAAAGCTTTAGGATTGTTAGCTACGGCAGAGAGCACAGTGATGTGTGTCGACTCACCATTGGGGAGTGGGTCACTTATTTTCTTTATATGCCGGGGAGTGGGGGTAGAGATTGGTGGTTTGGTATTACCTGCAGACATGTTAGTATTAGATATGCATGTTCACGATGTGATTATCGGTATGGATTGGCTCGTAGCTTATAGGGCCATGATTGATTGCTTCAGCGGGAGCATTGTTTTTGCCATTTCGGGGCAAGAGATGTTTATAGTGGCGATGCCTTGCCCAGAGGGAGGATCGACCGCTCATCTGTATTACATTGAGGAGGATACCTCTAAGGAGGTAGTGATTCCTTTAGATTCTATCCCAGTTGTCAGGGAGTATTCAGATGTGTTTCAGGAGATACCAGGCTTACCCCCCAGTCGAGAGATAGACTTTGTTATAGATTTGCTACCAGGTACGAGACCTATAGCACGTGCACCGTACCGTATGGCTCCAGCTGAGATGAGGGAGTTACGGGATCAGATAGAGCAGCTGTTAGGTCAGGGCTTTATTCATAGGAGTATCTCACTTTGGGGCGCTCCAGTTTTGTTTGTGAAGAAGAGGGACGGTTCACTGAGATTGTGTGTGGACTACCGAGAGTTGAATAAGGTCACGATACGAAATAAGTATCCGTTACCTCGAATCGATGACTTATTCGACCAGTTGAGAGGAGCCTCTTTCTTCTCGAAGATTGATTTGAGATCGGGATACCTTCAGTTGCGTATCAGGGAGGAGGATGTCTCGAAGACTGCGTTCTTGTCGAGATATGGTTCTTACGAGTTCCGGGTTATGCCTTTCGGTTTGACCAACGCTCCAGCAGTGTTTATGGACTTGATGAACAGAGTGTTCAGGGATTTCCTAGATCAGTTTGTCATTGTCTTCATTGATGACATTCTGGTTTACTCTCAGACAGAAGAGGAGCACGCCGAGCATTTGAGGCAAGTTTTGCAGACACTTCGTCAGAACGAGTTGTATGCAAAATAAGAGAAGTGCGGGTTTTGGCTGAAGGAAGTCCAGTTTTTGGGACACATTATTTCCTACCGGGGAATATCTGTTGATCCGGGGAAAGTATCAGCGGTGAGGGAGTGGGGACAGCCCACGACACCGATTGAGATTCGTAGTTTCTTGGGTCTAGCAGGATACTACAGGAGATTTATTCGGGGTTTCTCAGAGATAGCAGGTCCTTTGACACATCTGACTCGTAAGGGTGTACCATACATCTGGAGTGACGCCTGTCAGTTGGCATTCGATGAATTGAAGGACAAATTGACCTCAGCACCTGTGTTAGCATTGCCGAGACCGGGAGTTGAGTATTTGGTTTACACCGACGCGTCTTTGCAAGGACTTGGAGGTGTATTGCAGCAGGAGAGACAGGCCATAGCTTATGTTTCTCGTAAGCTTAAGACTCATGAGAAGAATTACCCCACGCATGATTTGGAGTTGGCAGCAGTGGTATTTGCCCTACGGATTTGGAGACACTATCTTTTGGGGGAGAAGTTCCAACTGTTCACGGACCACAAGTCCCTACAGTACCTGTTCACGCAGAAAGAGTTGAATATGCGGCAGCGTAGGTGGCTTGAGTTTGTGAAGGACTACCAGTTCGACATCCAGTATCACCCGGGAAAGGCTAACGTGGTAGCAGACGCGTTGAGCCGTAGGCCAGCAGATGAGGTGGCAGAGGTGTGGAAGGCTAAGTGGAAGGAATTGGGACACCAGGATGCAGTGGCCCGATCTTTCATGTCTGTGATGACCGTTACACTGCAGATTGTCACGAAGGTAGTACGGGCACAGGCTAATGACTCGTTCTGTCAGGAGCAGATAGTTCGATTACTAGCAGAGGGAGCCGAGTCCTATCCTGTCAGCTCAGACGGGGGATTACGCTTCAATGGGAGATTGGTAGTTCCGGAAGGGGAGGAATTAAGACACGACGTGATGGCAGAGTCACACGGCTCACGGTTCGCGGTACATCCCGGAGGGGACAAAATGTACCAAGACATGAGATGCCAGTATTGGTGGAGCGGTATGAAGAGAGATATCGCTGAGTTTGTTTCGAAATGCGCCACTTGTCAGCTTGTAAAAGTGGATCATCAGAGACCGGCAGGATTGCTACAGCCGTTGGAGGTCCCGGTGTGGATGTGGGAGAGCATATCCATGGACTTTATCACGGGGTTGCCTACGTCGCAGAGGGGTCACGACTCCATTTGGGTAATTGTGGACAGGTTGTCCAAGGTCGCTCACTTTTTACCCGTAAGGACTGATTACACTATGGGACAGTATGCCCAGCTCTTCATTTCAGAGATTGTGAGACTTCACGGTGTGCCCCTAAATATCGTGTCTGACAGAGACAAGATATTTGTTTCGAGGTTTTGGGAGAGTTTCCAGGAGGCCATGGGCACGGAATTGCGGTTGAGTACGGCTTATCATCCGCAGACTGATGGGCAGACCGAGCGCACAAATCAGATGTTGGAGGACATGCTACGCATGTGCATTATCGACTTCGGGGGTGGATGGGAGCAGTACCTTCCACTGGTGGAGTTTGCTTACAACAACTCCTATCAGTTCACTATTGGCATGGCTCCGTTTGAGGCATTGTACAGTAGGCCTTGTCGTTCCCCAGCATGTTGGTTAGAAGTGGGGGACAACAAACTGCTTGGGCCGGAAGTGATTCAGGATACTTCGGCAAGGATTGAGTTGATTCGGAGTCGCATTCGGGTAGCTCAAGACAGGCAGAAGAGTTATGCTGATGCGAAGAGGTTTTTCAGAGAGTTCCAAGTGGGGGACCAGGTTTTGCTCAGAGTGTCTCCTATGAAGGGGATTATGCGTTTCGGGAAGAAGGGGAAGTTGGCACCAAGGTATGTGGGGCCGTTTCCTATTATTGAGCGAATCGAACCAGTTGCGTATAGACTTGGGTTACCGGAGCATTTGCATCGGATTCACGATGTGTTCCATATTTCCTCGCTGAGGAAATACCTTAGAGATAATTTGGCTCATTCTCACATTGCTGTAGAGGACATCGATCTCCAGCCGGATAGCTCCTACGAGGAGGGGCCGATTGCTATTTTGGACCGAAGCGAGAGGAAACTGCGGTCAAAGATAGTCTCGTTAGTGCGTGTTCAGTGGAGAAATCACAATGTCGAGGAGTCCACATGGGAATGCGAGGATGAGATGCGCGAACGTTATCCAGAGTTATTTTTAGCAGGTACTTTCTAGTTTCGAATTTCGGGACGAAATTCAGTTATTAGGGGGGAAGTATGTAATACCCCGTACTTTTGGCTATATTTATTTTTGGGATTAATTAATTAAATGCGTATTAATTGGAAATTAATCCGGGTTAAAAATACTAACGAGATGCGAGTTGGTATTTGATTATGTGCATACATGCTTTATATGAATTTGGAATTATGAAATTTGTCGTGAGATTTATATACGGCAATTTGGGAATTTTGTTGAGACACGTGTGACCGCCGCGTCATGGTATATTATTTTAATTACAAAAGTGATTTTTATTTTTATTATCCGTATGGTCGTTTTGAGTGCGCCAACGCATCCGGAAGGATCGAGATAGTCAGAAAACACTAGCCGGGGGTGTAGTTTGGGTCCCGGGGTATTTTTAAGCCATACCGGCAACTTAAAGGGTATTTTGGTAATTTTGTATTTTGAGGAATTAAAAGTGACGAAAATTGGGAGTTTTAATCTGATGTGGATTTAACCCACTAAGCCTACTAACCAACCCATATTAACCCTTTAAGCTACGGAGGTTATCATTTAGGTTTCCAACTCTCCCAAAGAAAACCCTAGCCACCATAGCCACCTTTGGAGAAGAAGCTTAGAGAGGGAAAGAAAGAGAAGGAATTCTTGCAGAAACCTTTACAGAAATCAACACCAAATTCAGAGACAATCAAGGCAAGTGTTTTAATTATATTTAAATTCGTAGAATGTTCCTTCCATGTTAGAAAAATGAAGAATATCAATTGTTCTTGAAAGATAATGAAAACCCATGTATTTTGAAGCTTAGAACTTGAAATCTTGAGGAGAATTGCATGTAGAATGATAGGTAGATGATTATTCTCATGATAGTTGTGATTGGAAGAAATTAAAACGGATTTATATTGGATTAATTCATGATTCAAAAAGTTAGGGTTCATGTTCTTGAAAATTGGGAAAAAAGTGTAGAGATTTGTAAATTTGGTTGATGTTAGGATGGATTAATCCTTCAAAACGTGTTAGGATGTGATTATAATATGTTTAGGATTGTTTAGAGACCTTAAAGCGATTGTTGGGACTTAGTCTAGAAGAGATTTGAGGAGTAATAATGGTGAAAAACGTGATGTAGAAAAATCTGGGACGAAACTGGCAGGTCGTTAGAAGCCCCTGCCCAGGTCATTCGAACGAACTCGTTCGAACGAGATTCTAACGAATTGACCAGTCGTTCTAACGAAAGGGAGCCTCGTTCGATAAGTTTGTTCGAACGAGATCTCGTTAGAAGGTACATCTCGTTCGAACGAACTGGAATCTCGTTCGAACAGTCTCGTTCGAACGAGACTTTTAACGAGTTGACAGAGGAATCTCGTTCGAATAGTCTCGTTCGAACGAGACTTCTAACGAGTTGACAGTTTGGGCCTTTTTGGACTGTTTTGATTTTTGGAGTCCCGTAAACTTGTTCGAGGATATAGATAACATTCCGATGATGATGTAATGATAGAATTGGGACTTTTGGGTATTTATGAAAAGGAAATTATATACGAGAGTTATATTAAATGGACGGTTTGGGTTGAGACGTGAGTGTCTACTACGACGTGAGTAAATTATGGCGCGTATGATTATAAACCGGAATAGTATAAAATGTGATAATTATAAATTGGTACGAGAATGAGAATAGTACTACAATTAAACTACGGGATTACTAAAGACGTGTGTTTACTTAGTATTGGTATATGAATTTGGTGTATGACATACCTACCATACTTGCTATCACGGGAGGTTTGCGTTCACTTAGGGCCCTCTAATCCTTGTGTTGCCCGGATTTAGACTGGTTACCTTGATGAACATAGGTCATAGAAAGACTTATTGGGATATTAATAAGTCCGCTGATCGTGGGAGCGTAGGTATGTGCGTGACCCATGTGATGTGACTGTGTTCGCCTCCATTACTTGTGATGTTGTTATCTTTGAACTATTCCTGAGAGATTCGGAATATGTAATCCTTATGTACGTGATGTACCGGGATGGATAGCAGAGTATGTGTGCACCGCAGCTTAGTTCTCGGGGTGCTTATATTGTATATTTATGATGTGAATAATATACACTTAATTAATGGGAATCTTCATGTTAATGTTGTGAATATAATTACGGCATTGTTTCGAGAAACATAACGAGTTAACTGATAGTGATATATATTGCATATTGAGCATCTGAGTTTACGTTAAACCCCTACTTAAGTACGAGCGTTATAATGTTAATAGAACCGAGTAATAAGGGTAGGACCTATGACAGTCTAGCTAGATATGATGGCACTTAGCTAGTGGTTTGTGTCGGTATAGATGCGTACTTACGTTAGGAGTGCACAGTTAGACGAGAGGTGAGAATATCATGTGAGTGCACGTCCTAACATGTACTTTGCATTTAATGTTTTAAATGTTTTTAAAGCACTTGCAGGTTTTTAAAATATAACTCCACATTCGGGCTCTGGCCCGTTTTCTTTTCAAATCTATTTTTCTTTGTAAAACCATTTTAGGTGCCCAGCCACAAGGACACCATGCATAGGATACTCATTCAGGTGACGAGCTGTAGCTGTTTGTGGAAGCTACAGGGATTTTCTTGTAGACGCTTCTATCACTTGGATTCCAGATTCATTATCTATCAGTTGTGGGGCATGTTGCCCATTTCTATTAGAGTTACATTTCCATTACAGTTTTCAGACTTTGGCATTGTAATGTTTTAGTATTCGTTTTACTTATTTCAGTTGTGGGATTGTAGTGAGGAGTTTTCCTCCAGACTTTATTTACGTTATGTGATGGTTATTCTATTTACTTCATTATGGTGAATGGTGTTATTATTCTTCATTACACTTGTTGCATGTTAATCAGACTTAAATTAAAATTTGGCACTTACTTTTTAAATACTAGGTGGTTAGTAATCATTAAAATGTTTTCGACAGTGATGCTTTTAACTGAGCCAACTTGGCATTTTAAATTAATTTAATAAAGGAGTAGCTACCCGGTATTTAATTAGTCGGGGTGTCACATGCCATTTATCTATTAATTATTAAAAAGAATAAAGTTGGAAAATGAAATGAAGATGATGTGTATGATATCATTTTTTAAGTAACTGATATGTTCCTTTTCACAATTAAAGTCACTAAAATGATTTTTGAATTTCCATGTTTGAATATATTAACTTGTTAACTTTAAAACTTGAACATAAATAATAAACCTCTGAAATACACATAAACTCAGTAATCCTAAACATTTTCCTTTATAAAGTTGGAAAATAAAACAAAGATTCTTGTGTATAAAGTCATTCTTAAAGTAACTGACTTAGTCCCTTGAACATGGACCTCCAATGAGGGTGAATAGAGATTCGGCACTAGGGGTGTGGGGGTAGAGAGACATGGCGTGGGAGTGCCATTGGTGCAGACTCTCAAATATAAGAGAATATTGGTTGTATTGGTCTTTGAGAAACTTTTTACAATAAAATAAAAACGCTTAGACTAAATGTGTGTTAACAAATGTTTGAAGGACTTTTTGATAATTGACCCAAAAATTAAAAATAGTTTTAATTGATTAAATATTCAACAATGTCAAATAAAGTTGGAAAATGAAATGAAGATTGATGTGTATGATGTCATTTTTTAACTAACTGATTTATTCCTTCTCACAAATAAAGTCACTAAAATGATTTTTGAATTGTTTTGTTTCAATATATTAACTTCTTAACTATAAAACTTGAACATAAATAATATATTAACCTTTGAACTACATATAAACTCAGTAATTAAAAAAATTCATTTATAAAGTTGGAAAATAAAACAAAGATTGTTGTGTATAAAGTCATTATGTAAGTAACTGACATATTCCTTTTAACATTTAAGGCCACTAGTTCCTTGAACATGGACCTCTGATGAGGGTGAATAGAGCTCCGACATTGGGGGTGTGGGGGCGGGGAGACGTGGGGTGGGAGTGCCGCTGGTGCGGACCATAGAAAATAAGAGAATATGAGTTATATGGGTCTTTGGGGACTTTATATTTACTCACTTGATATAAAATCATAACACATACATAAACTCAACTTTATACATAAATATAGTTCTATATACCCAATAGTCCCTTCAACAAGGAGCTCCGATCAGGGTCAATACATCTCCGGCATTGGGGGTGAGGGCCGGGAGATATGGGGTGGGAGTGGAACTTTATATTTACTTACTTGCTATAAAATAAGAATGTACACATAAACTCAGCTTTATACGTAATTACAGTTCCATATACCAGATAGTCCCTTCAACAAGGAGCTCCGATGAGGATCAATAGAGCTTCGGCATTAGGTGTGTGGAGGCGAGGAGATGAGGGGTGGGAGTGCCGCTGGTGCGGACCCTAAAAAATAAGAGAATATATTAACTTTTGAACTACACGTAAACTCAGTAATTCCATTTTTTCAGTTATAAAGTTGGAAAATAAAGTGAAGATTGTTATCGAATACGGTCACTAAAATCAATTCTGGATTACCATGTCTTAATGCGTTAACTTATTAACAAGAAAACCTGAACATAAAGAATATATTAACCTTTGAACTAACCATAAACTCTGTAATTCCAAATTTTTTCAGTTATAAAGTTGGAAAATAAAGTGAAGATTATTGTGTAAAAAGTCATTCTTAAAGTAACTAACTCTTTAGCAGATAAGGTCACTAAAACCACTATTGAATTATGATTTCTTAATATATTTAGTTACTTGGTATAAAATCAGAACATAAACAATATATAAAACATTGAACTACATATAAACTCGGCTTTATACATAATTATAGTGCCATATTCCAATGAAACTATAAATAAACTCAGTAATTCCAATTTTTTTTCAATTATAGAATCATTGACTTCTTAATCTGAGCTATCAAACCAAGAATCTTACAAACTACTGTTACACGTACTGCTTAATTGAACACAGTTCTTTGGTTAGACTAACAAAGAAACTAAAATCATATATTTTGATTATTAACACAACAATATTAACAGTATCAAAAGTATAAAAATGCACTAATTTTGTTTCTCACTTATTTAAACTGCAATACAAATTGATATATGAAATAAAATTTTAAATTCTATACCCAAAAAACAAATGCAAAGCAATTGTAAATAGAAAATTACAAACCAACTATGGCTAACTAGCTTATATGGTTTCTTTACAAGTTTTCTTATTATGATTCTCAACCATTTGGTACCTACTACACTTCATTGGCCTTCAGTATTCTCCTCGAGATGGTATTCTATGCTTTCTTGGTCTTCCTAAAGGAACTTTTGTTATAGGGGCTTTCAAAATCACGTCATTGCTAACAACTTTCTCTTCTTGTATACCAGTCGCCGGAAAGATAGGAAATGCGTAACTCTTCTTGAAATAGTCAACAGTGAAATACTCCTCAACATATTGAAATATACCCTGACCATTTGACTGAATTGCAACCAAGGCATGCGAGCATGGAAATCCACTTAACTTCTATTTGAAACAAGAACAAGCACGATCCAACAAATTCACAGTCTTAGCTTTCTCGTTATGAACTTGAAAATAAACTCACTCGACCGTATAACATTTCATCCCCTACCCAATCCTAGTAATTCATTCAACCTCTTGTTCATCTCAGGACACAATACCATTGTCCATTTATTTGACTCCTCACATCTTCTAGAGATTTGGTCTATCATTTTAATTTGAATAGTTTCAATCAATTATGTTATCGGTAAGTAACTAGCCTCTTTAATCCAGGAATTGAATGACTCGACTGCATTTAAATACATTTCCCCATATTTATGTCCATTGAAAATGCCCAACACCAATGCTTCTCTGGAAAATTTCGCAAGAAATCTCTCATCAAACTGTAATACCCTGTAATTTTATGGCATTTAATTATGAGATTAATTAATTAAAATTTCTTTTAATTATGGTATTGATTAAATTAATTTGGGATAATTAATTCGGATTTAAATAACTAGTGAGATGAGAGTTAGTATTTGACCATGATGATAATGCTGAATATTACTGAGTGATTATGGTAATATGTGATTATTGAATTTATTAATATTGTCGTGAGTTATAAATACGGCAATTCGGAAATTAAGTTGGGACGCGCGTATAAATACGGCAATTCAGAAATTAAGTTGGGACGCGCGTGTCAGTCATGTCAGGAATCAATTTAAATAAAATTGTAAGTAAATTATATTTTTATCATCTGTATGGTCATTTTGAGTGCGCCAACGCGTCCGAAAGTGTCGAAATGGTAAGAAAACACTAGCTAGGGGTTTCGTTTGGGTTTCGGGGCATTTTTAGGCCTAACTGGCAACTCGGGAGGGTATTTTAGTCATTTTAAATTTTAATGAATAGTGACCTACGAAAATTAGGCTTTGTTTATCAGCCAACCTTAGGGCCATTATCTATCAAAACCAAAGAGTGGGCAATGTGAATAGAGAGGAGAAGTTCCAAGGGTTTCCATGGCCATAACCACCACACACCACCACTATCGCCGGATTTGTGACCGAAAAGAGAAAGAGAACCAACCTTTATCATCTACAAAGGATCAGAATCTTCATTCCCAGGCAAGTGATTTAAATTTGTTCTGATTCAGCAAATATATATTATCCATGTAGTTCAGAATTGGAGACTAGACATGGAAAATTGAGAATTTTGTAAATTGGGAGATTAAAACATTGAATATGGGTAGGTTTTGCATGTAGATGAACTTCTGGTATGTAGAGTTAATGAAATCATAATCCATGTGTACAAATTCACGATATAATGTTGAGAAATTTGATGTT
This sequence comes from Sambucus nigra, assembly GCA_949130495.1. Classification (NCBI taxonomy): domain Eukaryota; kingdom Viridiplantae; phylum Streptophyta; class Magnoliopsida; order Dipsacales; family Adoxaceae; genus Sambucus; species Sambucus nigra. Next base: position 459,057,024 of record OX422216.1, on the reverse strand, counting down.
CTTGGAGAGATTTTGAAGAACTAGGTTTAAGGTAATATTTATGACTTTTGATCCAAGAAACTCTTAATTCATGGTGGTTTGATGATTCCAAAACGTTAGGGATTGTGGAAACATGTTGGTGTAATGAGTAGTATACTTTGTTGGGAGTTTGGGACGTTGTAATGGAAGATTTAGGGTGTAAATTTGGAGAACCTGAAACTGTTTAAAGAATTTTTGGGAAAACACCTGCTTGATTGATCGATCGACTCAAGAATGCCAATCGAGCAACGGTTTCGATCAATCGACAATTTTCCTTCGATCGATCGACCCCTCCTGATTTTGGATAGTTTTCTCCTTTAAAGTTTAATATAAATCCCAAACCTATAATCATTCTTAGGGTGATTAATAAAGTATGGTGGGACTTAGTTAAGGTCATTAGGGTCTTATTTGATGCCCGGAAAAAGGTTTACCTTATGTAATTGAATGCTATTACTTACGAGAGTCTACAGAGGGAGGTACGATTAGAAATCGTTCGACTTGAAACTACAATGGGAATAAATGATGATGTAAGGATAAGAACAGTGATGAAGGGACTTTAAGTTACTGAGATAACATTAGAATCTAATAGGAGACCTAGTAACCTTTTGGGATAGGTTTAGGTACTCAATTTGATACGACGAGAGAATTATCAAGCTAAATATATATTACATAGAATGTTCGAGACAAACTTACTACGTATGAAATTTATAAGATGGAATGTGTGAATACCTATATTGATATATGATTACTTAGGTTGTCTGAATGCCTAGTGTATGAATTTCTTATGTGTATGGCATACCTACCATACTTGCTATCACGGGAGGTTGGCTTTCGAAAAAAAGGACCATTTGATCTTTGTGTGCCTACTGGAGGGATTTAGATTGGTACCTTAAGGACATAGGACTGTGAATGACTTATTTATGAGTTGATAAGTCAGCTGACCATGGGAGCGTAGGTACGTGCGTGACCCATGGGTATGTGAACTATGTTCACCTTCAATACGTGTGATTTGTATTCAGACGGTTCCTGAGTGATTCGGAACGTGTGATCCTTACGTACGTGATGTACATGGATTTGATAGTAGAGTATGCGTGCACCAAAGCTTAGCCTAGGGGTTCCATATATGTATATATGTATTGATAGTGGTTTATATATATATACTTGTGACTGGTTCACAGTCGCTTAGTAGATGTGAATAACTAAGATATTTGAATGGGCTACGAATATGAGAATTTAAATAACATTTGAATAAGTAATTGAATGAAAGTGAATGTGAGTTATAAATATAACTTGTTTGTGTAATACGAGTAGACACCTCATATTAGAACATGAAAGTAGGGGTTAGTACAGACTATTTAGATAGTAGCATAACAAGGATGGGTTAAGGGTACACGTTAAGCATGCACATTAGTTGAGAGGTGAGAAACTCATGTGAGAGTACGCAACTAACATGTATATAATATTTACTGTTTAATGCAATTAAACACTTGCTATATTTTTAAAACTGTTTTCACCTCGGGCTCTGACCCGTTTTCTTCCAAATCTATTTTTTTTAAAACCTTTTAGGTGCCCAGCAACAGGGACGCCAACCATAGGAGTTCCAATACATTGGCGTGCTGTAGCTGCTGTAGAAGTTACAGGGTCTCGAAATTAGACGCCTCCACATTCTGCACTTGATTGTATTCAGGGTTACTCATCTGTTGGGGCATGTGTCCCATTTCCATTTAGAGATAGCATTCTCAGACTTTCAATTTTATTTCAGATGTTGGTTTATTTATTCAGACTCTTGTATCGGGATTTTATTTTACTCTGGTATTATTATTGGAGTGTTCACTCTAGACTCATTTCATCTCATTTCGTTGGTTATTCATACGAGTTTATTTATGCATTTGTTAGTTGATGACTTAATTACTTGGTTAATTGTTAACTTATTTAGTAAAATTTGACATCTCTCTTTTTAAATATTAGGCGGCTAGTAATCAGTTAAATGTTGTTGATAGTGATGCTAAGACTGAACCAACTTGATATTCTGTATTAATTTCATAAAGGAGTAGCTCCCCGGTATTTAATTAGTCGGGGTGTCACAGGTGGTATCAGAGCATCAGGTTCTAGTATCCTTTAGGATCTGTACGGCTTATTATGCTTCCAACGTAGCTTTCCTTGATATAGAGCCCTATATTTAGAATTGTTGATTTCTTTGGTGAGGTTTTGTTCTCCTGCTATAATGTATATGATAGTGAATCTTATTTGCATTCGGATGTGTTCGTGTGTCGAACAATGCAGTATGTCTGGCGAAGACAGTTGGACGAACTACAAGAGGCAAATCTCAGTTGAGGTTATTGGGTATATTCAAGACTGATGACCGTAGTTGAGGTCACCCCTATTACGGAGCGGAAAGCCAGGACGGTAAAGACGTCTAAGGCACAACATATGACTTCCGGATACCACTATAGTAGAAAGTGGGGTCAAATTATACTCACCCACCCAACAAGGTTGGAATGGGAGAGAGTCCGACGAAACATTGAAGAGAACCAGCAGTGGAAATTCTAGAAATGGGTAAATGGCGTATGTTAGCAAACGAAGGGAAAATATCCAAAGGCTTGGGCAAGTGTCGGAGTGTGGCTAACCGGAAGTGAAAATTTGGGGAGAGAATTTTTCTTGGCTCGTCGGAGCAAAGTATTAAAGGTAGGAGTTAACCACCACCTTTATAACAGGAATGTTGTGTCACTGGAAGGATCTTAGGTACAGTCTAACTGCAAGTTCCTTCATCAGATGTTCCGGATAAGGTGCGAACATTGTTCTGAACTCACACCAGAGGGCAAGATAGAGGTCATTTTGTTAAAGGGAATTTATTTAATTAGCGAATCTTGCACCGGATGAAGTGGGTACATTGGAGAAAAGGATTTTAGAGTGGGAAATTAAATCATATAGAGAATTGCTAGCACTTCTGGGGAATTCTGCTTGGACGATCAAGGTAGATGGTAATAATGTCGCATTTTGTCAATATGGATGTTAACACTTCCTTGTGCGGGGAGCTGCAAGAATCGAAGAATTTGGTCAGGAAGCAATACTGCATGAGACGTTGTTGGTGAAGCACAACAAGGGGAGACCCATCAGGGGACCCATTTAAATGATTTGGATAGCTGAATTTATAGCAAGCAATGGTGAATTCAGTAAGGGCTGTTGAAGCCAGTAACGTGTTCCTTCAGGCCATCAAAGCTAAGGGAACAATGGAGGTAACCATCAGAGTCAAGACTACCAAAGTCCAATGAAGGACAACCCTAACTTGGTCAGTATGACCGGAGATAAGTGGAGTATGTGTAGAAGTATTTTGTGGGGAATGGAACCCGTGCGTTAAAATTTTTTGAAGCAAGTAAAGGGATAAGGGTATGGTGCCTAGCAAGGGAAATAGTTATTGAAATTTTTGATTTGGTACGGACACGCGTCTTAAGTCAAGGAACCATTTGAACATCCAGGGCGGTTGGCAAGGTAAAAGTATGAGTTATATCCTCAAATGATGATGCGTGTTGTATGTGACAGGAACGAGTACTACATTTTTATTATTTCTATATTCGCATGAGAGACCAGTTTAGTGCGTATATTGGCAATGTTATTATTTATGTGAATATTTTTCCCTGGTATAGTGGGATTACCTTTAGTGTTATCCGCGGAGGATGAATGGGTGTATCGATAGTGGTATATACTTTATTGAAATGACTCGTTTTAGTGTTGTGTTATACGATTATGATATTATCCTAATTATGGTTTTATAATAATGCTTAGACCGATAGTGGGTGAATATTGCAAGTCTATCGGGGTTACTACCTTGGTGTAGAATGTTTTGTTCTGGCGAGACCCCATCTGCGAGAGGGCTGGGCTCACGTTTATATATTTATATATATGTATATATATTATCGAGACATCGAAAGGTATAATGGTCTCGGACATTTGATCCCGATATGTGTAGGGACTTTATTGATATGATTCAGAGTGTATTTAGTTTACTGTTCAGCGGAAAGATTTAGCTGGTTATTATAATTAATGCTCAGAACATGGTAATAGGAAGAGTGCATTGTTATATAACCCTTTAGAGACGTGGAAGTTACTACTCATAGTTGTATGCCTGGGGACGGGATTTTGAGAGCCCTGATTATATTCACATGATGTTTATGGAATGTGATTACCATAAATGTTAAGAGATAGTGTCTTTCGGAAGAAGTTCCTTGTTTAAGTATAATTGCGGAAGGAGATGTAACTTTGTCGTCAAGAGATGGGAATATAGGGGTACATGTTATGGACTGAGGGCCTAACGGATTTCGATGATCGACAATGCTAGGTAGTAGTGTATTAGGGGTTTCCTTATTTGGATTTCGCTTTGCGAGACATCCCACGCATGAAACTTAGCATAAGGTTGGTAGTCGAGAGATGTTTGACCATGAGTTCGGTACCTCGGTCGTTATGGAAGTATGTAGTTATAACTTAAGGTTAAAAGGTTAGTTATGATATAAGGCCAGTAAAGCGAGTTGTGTGGTGAGGAAGTATTGAATTTTTTTTTATTCCGGCAGGTTGAAAGATGGAACGATGTTTAGGAGGAGTTAGAACTTCAAATTTGGGGGTAATTGAGAATGCCCAAGTAGTATGACCATGTTGCGAATGCAGGGGAAATAAAGAGTTTGGAGTACGTATGAAGTGTATATGATGTTTAAACCCGTATGCACAGTTTATAGGGGGTGTAGACACCCTGGTTTGCCGAGGTAAGAATTTCCGGAATAAGAGACATGGGGATGGGTGAAGTTTATGCTTGTGGGACTAATATGAAAAAATGGAAGTGGTAGAGTGGATTAAGCATCGTGAGAAGAACGACAATCTATATATTCATGTGTAATCAGAGTAGCACGTCCGAGTTTAGTTAAAAGGCAGTGGGAAGCCATTTAAAGGGGGTATCCCTTGAGGAGGCATGTACTTAACTATTATGGACAATCTGGAGCAGCGTTCTACCCAGTCGAATGTTGAGAGTGACTTGTGATTAAATAAAATGTTGATGTCAATAAGGTATAAAGAGTCCGGAAGTGCACATCGTGGTGAAAACTTTTGGTAGGCACAGAGGAAAGAAGAGGGTTATTAAATATCACTTAACGAGAAGAATTATAAGTGAAAATCGGTGTTGAAAGGGGTATAGTAAGTAGTAGAACGGTTAGAGTAAGAGGAGAAATCAAAAAAATTTGTATCAATCCGACGATTCCAGTGACGGAAGAGTCAAGTTGGTAAATTTCTTTGATGGGTTGCCAACTTATAGATAGGTAACGAGTTCCTTCGAATGTTTGGAACAGGTTGTCCAGAAGCAAAGTAATTGTTATATCCTTGGGTGATTTACACTATTAGATAGTGAACGCGCCGATATGTGGTTCTACCCAATATTATTCTGAACTAGGATGAGATCTCAGAAATACACCTTCAACATGGGGTATCCGAAAGTAGTGGGGATAACGTTTCATTTTGAGAATGGTGTGTCACCTATAGCCCGAGGAGTAGGCGCAAGGTGATTGACGACTGGTGTAGTTGTATGGAAGTAATTTTGGACTCATTGCGATCATTTCATTTCCGCAACGAGAATAGTCAGCAAGTGAAGTACAATATGGTAAAGGGGAGAGGATATTACATAATAGTAGAGTTGTGTGAAAGCACCCGTACCTATTTATAGTGGAGAAGCACCTGTACCTATTTATACTGATGTTTTGTGTAGATAAACCTTACTATCCTTCCTATAGATGTTTAGAGGTGAGCGAATTATCAGAATTTTGGACCAGTCAGAAGTTAGAGTCCGATGACTATAATGGAATAATCACCAACCGTCTTAAGTGGCTTATTTTTCCTTTTGTAAAAGTCACACCGCCCGGAGAAAAAATTCGAAGAACGGACAAGAGTAGTCAGATGTCCTATGGTTTCTCCCAGGATGGGAGTTTTGTGTTTAGATAAACACAGGTGGTGATACGAAGAGAGGTGCGGCCTCCCAATAATATTGAGATAATGCGGCCAATGATGTATAGGCTATTCTTATTCGAATATTGTTTAGTACAAAGGCTTGGGCATGTGTCGGAGTGAGGCTAACCGAAAATGAAAATTTGGGGTAAGAATTTTTCTTGGCTCGCCAGAGCAAAGTATTAAAGGTAGGAGTCAACCACCACCTTTATATGAGGAATGTTGTGTCACTGGAAGGATCTTAGGTACAATCTAACCACAAGTTCCTTCATCAGATGTTCAGGATAAGGTGCGAACGTTATTCTGAACTCACACCAAAGGGCAAGACAGAGGTCCCTTTGTGAAAGGGAATTTAATTAATTAGCGAATCTTGCATCGGATGAAATGGGTACATTGGAGAAGAGGATTTTAGGGTAGGAAATTAACTCATATAGAGAATTGCTAGCACTTCTGGGGAATTCTTCTTAGACGGTCAAAGTAGATGGTAACAATGTCGTCTTCTGTCAATATGGATGTTAACACTTCCTTGTGAGGGGAGCTATAAGAATCGAAGAATTTGGTCAGGAAGCAAGATTGGGTGAGACGTTGTTGGTGAATCACAACAAGGGGAAGACCCATCAGGGGACCCATTTAAACGATGTGGATAGCTGATTTTTTACCAAGCAATGGTGAATTCAGTAAGGGTTGTTGAAGCCAATAACATGTTCCTTAAGGCCATTAAAGCTAAGGGAACAACGGAGGTAGCCATCAGAGTCAAGACTACCAAAGTCCAATGAAGGACAACCCTAGCATGGTCAGTATGGCCAGAGATAAGTGGAGTATGTGTAGAAGTATTTTATGGGGAGTGAAGCCCGTGCATTAAAAAATTTCGAAGCAAGTAAAGGGATAAGGGTATGGTGCCTAGCAAGGGCAATAGTTATTGAAATTTTTGATTTGGTACGGACAGGCGTGTTAAGTCCAGGAAGCATTTGAACATCCAGGGCGATTGCTAAGGTAGAAGTATGAGTTATATCCTCAGATGAGGATGCGTGTTGTATGTGACAGGAATGAGTACTACATTTTTATTACTGCTATATTCTCATGAGAGACGAGTTTAGTGCGTATATCATAAATTTTATGATTTATGTGAATATTTTTCCCTGATATAGTGGGGTTACCTTTTGTGTTATCCACGGAGGATGAATGGGTGTATCGATAGTGGTATATACTTTATTAAAATGAATCATTTTAGTGTTGTGTTATACGAGTATGATATTATCATAATTATGATTTTATATTAATGCTTATACTGATAGTGTGTGAATATCGCAAGTCTATCAGGGTTACTACCTTGGTGTAGAACGTTTTGTTCTGGCGAGACCCCATCTTCGAGAGGGCCGGGCTCACGTTTATATATTTATATATATATATATATATATATATTATCGATACTTCGAAAGGTGTAACGGTCTTAGATATTTGATCCTGGTATGTGTAGGGACTTTATTGATATGATCCGGAGTGTATTTGGTTTACTGTTCAGCGAAAAGATTTAGCTGGTTATTATAATTAGCGCTCAGGACGTGGTAATAGGAAGAGTGCATTGTTATATCACCCTTTAGAGACGTGGAAGTTAATACTCATAGTTGTATGTCTTGGGACGGGATTTTGGGAGCTCCGATTATATTCGCATGATGTTTATAGAATGTGATTACCATAAATGTTAAGAGACAGAGTCTTTCGAAAGAAGTTCCTTGTTTAAGTATAATTGCGAAAGGAGATATAACTTTGTTGTCAAGAGATGGGAATATAGGGCTACATGTTATGGACTGAGGGCCTAACGGATTCCGATGACGGACAATGATAGGTAGTAGTGTATCGGGGGTGGTTCCTTATTTGGATTTTGCTTTGTGAGACATCCCACGCATGAAACTTAGCATAAGGTTCGTAGTCGAGAGATGTTTGTCCATTTGTCCATGAGTCTAGTACCTCGGTCATTATGGAAGTATGTAGTTATAACTGAAGCTTTAAAGGTAAGTTACGACAAAAGGCCAGTAGAGCCAGTTGTGTGGTGAGGAAGTACTGAACTTTTTTTTTATTCTTGTTGGTTGAAGGATGGAACGATGTTTAGGAAGAGTTAGAACTTCAAATTCGGGGGTAATTAAGAACTCCCAAGTAGTATGACCATGTTGCGAATACAGGGGAAATAAAGAGTTTGGAGTACGTATTAAGCGTATATGATGTTTAAACCCGTATGCACAATTTATAGGGGGTGTAGACACCCTGGTTTGCCGAGGTAAGAATCGCCGGAAGAAGATACATGGAGATGGGTGAAGTTTATGCTTGTGGGACTAATATGACAAAATGGAAGTGGTAGAGTGGATTAAGCGTCGTGAGAAGAACGGCAATCTATATATTCATGTGTAATCAGAGTAACACGTCCGAGTTTGGTTGAAGGGCAGTGGGAAGCCATTTAAAAGGGGGTATCCCTTGAGGAGGCATATACTTAACTATTATGGACATTCTGGAGCAGAGTTATACCCAGTCGAATGTTGAGAGTGACTTGCGCGTAAATACAATGCTGATGTCAATAAGGTATAAAGAGTTTGGAAGTGCACATCGTGGTGAAAACTTTTGGTATGCACCGAGGGAAGAAGAGGGCTATTAAGTATCACTTAACGAGAAGAATTATAAGTGAAAATCGGTGTTGAAAGGGGTATAGTAAGTAGTAGAACGGTTGGAGTAAGAGGAGTAATCAGAAAATTTTGTATAAAGCCGACGATTCCAGTGATGGAAGAGTCAAGTTGGAAAATTTCTTTGATGAGTAGCCAACTTATAGATAAGTAACGAGTTCCTTCGAATGTGTGGAACATGTTGTCCATAAGCAAAGTAATTATTATATCCTTGGGTGATTTACACTATTAGATAGTGAACGCGTCGATACGTGGTCCTACCCAGTATTATTCTGAACTAGGATGAGATCCCCGAAATCCACCTTCAACATGGGGTATCAGGAAGTAGTGGGGATAACGTTTCATTTTGAGAAGGGTGTCTCACCTATAGCCCAATGAGTAGGCGCAAGGTGATTGACGACTGGTGGAGCTGTATGGAAGTAATTTTGGACTCATTAAGATCATTTCATTTCCACAACGCGAATAGTCAACAAGTGAAGTACAATATGGTAAAGGGGAGAGGATATTACCTAATAGTAGAGTTGTGTGAAAGCACCCCTACCTATTTATAGTGGACAATACAGATGTTTTGTGTAGATAAACCTTACTATCCTTCCTCTGGATGTTTAGAGGTGACCGAATTATCAGAGTTTTGGATCATTCAGAAGTTATAGTCTAATGACTATAATGGGATAACCACCAACCGTCTTAAGTGGCTTATTTTTCCTTTTGTAAAAGTCACACCGCCCGGAGCAAAAATTTGAAGAATGGACAAGAGTAGTCAGATGTCCTATGGTTTCTCCCAGGATGGGAGTTTTATGTTTAGATAAACGCGGGAGTTGATACGAAGAGAGGTGCGACCTCACAATATTATTGAGATAATGTGACTAATGATGTATAGGCTATTCTTATTCGAATGTTATTTAGTAAGAACACAAGGTGAGGTGAATTTAGTGAGGTGTGAACCTATAATCGATAAAGTGTCGAGAGTTTTCAATAAGCTTGTTGTGAAGCGGGGGTTGTAGTGATTGAGCCTCACTTTGAACTTTGTTTTGAGTACTAGAGGATACCTAATTTTTCCAGGTACGCCTTACTTTTCTGAATTTTTGGACGAAATTCCGTTATTAGGGGAGAAGTATGTAACACCCCGTAATTTTATGACTTTAATTATGAGATTAATTAATTGAAATTACTTTTAATTATGGTATTAATTAAATTAATTTGGGATAATTAACTAGAAATTAATTCAGATTTAAATAACTAGCGAGACGAGAGTTAGTATTTGACTATAATGATAATGTTGAATATTACTGAGTGATTATGGTAATATGTGATTATTGAATTTATTAATATTATCGCGAGTTATAAATACGACAATTCAAAAATTAAGTTGGGACGCACGTATAAATACGACAATTCGGAAATTAAGTTGGGACGCACGTGTCAGTCGCGTCAGGAATCAATTTAAATGAAATTATAAGTAAATTATATTTGTATCATCTGTATGGTCATTTTGAGTGCGCCAACGCGTCCGGAAGGGTCGAAATAGTCAGAAAACACTAGCCGGGGGTTCAGTTTGGGTCCCGGGACATTTTTAGGCCTAACTGGCAACCTGGGAGGGTATTTTAGTCATTTTAAATTTTAATGAATAGTGACCTACGAAAATTAGGCTTTGTTTATCATCCAACCTTAGGGCCATTATCTGTCAAAAGCAAAGAGTGGGAAACGTGAATTGAGAGGAGAAGTTCCAAGGGTTTCCATGGCCATAACCACCACACACCACCACTATCGCCGGATTTGTGACTGGAAAGAGAAAGAGAATCAACCTTTATCGTCTTCAAAGGATCAGAATCTTCATTACTAGGTAAGTGATTTAACTTGTTATAATTCAGCAAATATATATTATCCATGTAGTTTAGAATTTGAGACAAGACTTGGAAAATTGAGAATTTTATAAATTGGGAGCACTACACCAAATCTGCAGAATTGTCACGATCATTGACCTTGACAAGTTAGATTTGTCAAGGTCAATGACCGTGAGAATTTTGGGTGAGACAACTATTTTTGTCACGGTCATGTCACGGTCTTTGACCGTGACAAGTTCGTTAGAATTGTCACGGTTATGTCACGATCCTTGACCGTGCCAAAACTTATCACGGTTTAAGGCCATGACAAATCCGTGATAGTGTTTAAAAAAATTGTCACGGTCCAAGACCGTGACAAGTCCGTGACAACTTCCTTTGTTAAAGACTTGTCACGGTCAATGACCGTGATAATTCTGGGCAGAATTGAAAAAAAATCTGTTGGGCAGTATGGCCACTGCCACTGCCCAGCAGTATATATGTACCTGTTATAGCAATGTTGTACCTGTTCAAACATTATATATCCAGATAAAATAGAGATAGTGCAAATATACACTCAAAATAGAAACAATCCCGTACCAGTTCAAAACTTTGGCATTCTCCACAAAGTACCTCAACTATTCAACTCCATTGTTAGACCCCAATCCCGTAATTTCGATTGTCTTTAGGTGTGATCTCAAACAATCAGATACATACCATTCCAACCACGATGTCCCGATTTGTTCACAACAAAATGAAAAACCCTAATATAAGAAGAAACAACATCACCATCAATTATCTCGAATTTACAAACTATTTAGCTAGAAGTGATGTTATGAACCCTTGACGTACCTCAAAGATAAGAACCTCTAGAAGAGGGCAACTTTTGAGAAAATCTAGCACCAATTTCCAGTTCCACTATAAGAATCAACCACTGCAAGACACTGCACAAGAGTGTAATGCCACCCAACAAGCAAATATTCATAAAAATCGAAATCGAAATCGAAATCAAAATTGAAATTGAAATTTAAATATTCATATAAATATAAATACATTACCTGTAGTGCCACCCAAACAGCTAACTTGAGCTCATATGGCACCTCCTTCCAACTAATGTACCCCGCGGGCAATCGTGTCAAATATAATTCCCTTCATATCTAAATACTAAGAAATGTCATAATCCTATGGAGTTATGCTCTGCAAATTCCTTCCAACCGCTGTGTAGCCAAACATCACCAGTTGAAGTTGTCAATTCCACTTTCCATATTTTCCCATGTTTTGCTAGAGGTTTCAAGTGGTGGGGTATGGAAAGTGTAATTGACAACTTCAACTGGTGATGTTTGGCTACACAACGGTTGGAAGGAATTTGCAGAGCATCACTCCATAGGATTATGGCATTTCTTAGTGTTCGGATATAAAAGATAGACGAAGAGATACAATCTCCTCTCCATAAATAGGACACCCCAAATAACTATGTACTAATCACCTATTAAAGGTAAGAAGCGTATATTCATGGATTACTATAAACAAAACTTAAATTTCAAATTCAAATTCAATTTATAGTAGAAAATTCCTCCAAAAGTAACAACTTTAAGCCACTAAGAATATTATACAGAAATTATGCAGTCCCAAAGTGTCCAAACGCATTGGAATATTTCAGTACAAATTGGAATATTTATTACAAATTGAAATTTTTTTTAAAATTCGGGTTATCATAAAAATGGATTGATATTCGGTATGAGCAGCCAAGTCATCCACACTACTATTTAGACGTTTTGGCGCGTGTTGAACAATTGACCACGGCTCGTTGTTGATATACTCTGAGTAAAACACTTGGTTAACCTTTTGAAATGCATAAACAAACGGCTCATCGCTCAAGTGGTCGTTTCTCTTCAACTTGGACAAGTCAACCATGATCAAATTGGTGACAGGATCAACTTTACAAGCATTTTTATCCTCAACTCTTACCCAGCCACAGTAAAATACAACCTCTTTGAAGCTTATATAATCCAATTCAAATATATTTCGTATTACACCATAGTAAGTCATTTCAGCTTCAACGAGGTTTTTATCTTTTGCGCTCGCTCGAAAGAAAGTAAGAGCCTTGTATGAAATGCCCGAGTTCTGTACATTTGTACTTTCCTCGTACACTTTAGAGCCGAAAATGTAATCGTTCAATCGATACTTTTTGTACTCTTGTGCCACGAATAAGGGTCCAGTGGCTAGACGAGCAAGCCTTGATGTCGCATCACCCGTATTTAAGAGCTGAGAATATAGATAAATTAATTATATTAGTTGTAAAATTTGAGTGTAATGTAACGTTATATAACAACCATTTTCATTATAATTACCTTTTGTGTCAACCACAACCTAAATTCGCTGTCTGATTCTACCGTTGTTTTTCATCTTTTATTATTCTCATAGGCTTCATATTTTCTGCATATTACAAAAGTAATCATGTATAAAATAATCTAACATAATTTTAAACATTATAATAATCGAAACTTACTTTTTTCATTCTTCGACATCTTCATGTGTGTCAAATAGATAACGAGCTACTTGTTCATGTTGCAAACTCGTTAATTTCACTCGTTTTCCCATCACATGACCACCATCATCGACGAGCTCATCAGTGTCATCAACGCTAGTCGAGTAAGTCATATATTCCCTAGTATATATTGATGACTCAGTGGTTATGTATTCCTCTGCAATTGATCCTGCAATATATCGCGTATTCTTGACGTAATCTTTAAAAACTTTCATCAATCTTTCAAACGGATACATCCACCGATATCTAACTGGACCATAAAGAAGTGCCTCGTCGCATAGGTGCACCAACAAGTGAACACTTATGTCAAAGAATGCTGGGGGAAAGTACTTCTCCAACACACAAATCGCTTCTGCCACCGCCAATTTTGCAGCCACTATGTGTTCTCGATTGACTACCTTCTCACACAAGAGTGAGAAGGTAATACATATTTGCACAATATCCCTTCGTAAATCCTTGTACTTGGAGAAACAGTGCTTAAACAATAGAGGAACCAATTTCATGATCACATGCCAATCGTGGAACTTACACTTATGTAAATCATGAGTAACATAATTCACAATCCTATGCAAGGGTGGACGAAAAAGTAGATGGGGCCTTCAAATTATATATTGTGTCTAAAATTACCTTCCTCTCCCCACTCGTTAAAGTAAACGCACCAGGGGGAATTATTGTCCTTCCCCTACTATCTTCTTTCAACCATAGTTGTGGCTTAAGTTTTAACGATTTAAGGTATTTTCATGCATTTTCTCCATCCTTCGAATGACTCCCCCCAAGGCAAGTACCCACAATATGTTCAGCGAAGTTCTTCTCTACATGCATCACATCCAATACACGGCGCACCGAGTTATTTTTCCAATAAGGCAAGTCAAATAAAATTGACCTCCTAGACCATGCCTTTCTTGTCTCAGTTTCATTCCTAGTTGGGGTCTTCTTATGCTTGACATTCTTAAATTTGGGATTCTTACCTGGCATATTAGGGTCACATTCAGAAGATTTACTTTCAATTTCTGAACCCGATAGTTGTCTCGACGGTAGCCTATGTTCAACCCCGCCCAATAAAAAATTGGGACCTTTCTCAAATCTGAAACTATGAGCCGGGGGTAAAAACCTCCTGTGGAAATGTTATACATTTTTTGAGCTAAAGGATAGATGAAGAAATTCAGTCTCTTCTCCATAAATAGGACACCCCAAATAACCATGTATTACACAACTGAATAATGTCCCATAAGCTGGAAAATCATGAATTACCCACATCAACATAGCTTTCAGCGTAAAATCTTATTTTTTAAAAGAGTCAAATGATTGCATACCCTCTTCCCACAACTCATTTAATTCTTCTACCAAAGGAGCTAGGTAGACGTCGATGTTATCACTTGGTACCTTTGGCCTAGGTATCAACAAAGCCATCATAAAAAATTAGGTCTCATACACTGTGAAGGAGGGAGGTTGAGTGGGGCTAGGATCACTGGCCATACACTCTGATTGGTGCTTATATTACCAAATGGATTGAAACCATCTGTTGGTATAGCCAAACGAATGTTGCGTTGTTCTCGAGAAAAATGGGGATACTCATAATTCATCCTCCTTCAGGCAGTAGAATCAATAGGATGACGCATGATATTACCCCCTACTTCTTCCTTAGCATGCCAAGTCATTGCCTCCGCTATCCATGATACTGTGAAAAATCTCTTTAATCTAGGCCCAACGGGAAAATATTTCAATACTTTTTGAGGCACTTTTGAGCTTGTGTCTTCCTTACTAGTAGATTGGACATATCTAGGTTCATCGCATACCGGACAACGATCGAGATTTTCATACTCCTTTCGGTATAGTATGCAGTCATACACACAAGCATGAATCGATTTATACTTCATAGTGGTCGTATCCCATTCAAGACCGCATTTTTCTGTAATATACTTAACAACTCATGCACATTGTTACGATTTGAAAAAAATTCGACAGCATATCCCCATAGTTCTCCAAGTACACGACGTAGATTGGCAAGTGTGAGTGTTATTTCAATTGATCAATTGAAATAACAGTCACACTTGTCAATCTAGTATGAACCCCGAGAACATTAGGATACAACTGCAGAACTTCCTCCAAAAGTAAAAACTTTAAGCCATTAAGAATATTATACATAAATTATGCAGTCCCAAACTGTCCAAAAGGGACAATTCGAGAGATCTCATTACAGGTGTAATGACTCTCGAACGGGTCTAAGGGCTATTGAATGCGTACACATAAGAACTAGAAGGCTAGTATATATGCGCACTATATGTAATTTCAAGTATGTTTCATTTAATTATCATACTATATATATATATATATATATATATATATATATTGTTCGATATACAAAGTCATTTTAAAAAAAAGTTGAAAAATCCCAGCCCCATATGGACAATAATCCAGTGGTCATGCCACTTTTAAAACTAACCAACCCAACATCGATCCACTATAATCCAACGACAATGTCAACAACAAATGTGTATCCCGTACTCCTTCTAATTCATCTACTCAATTAATTAATTTCATCAACTAAACTAACAATTAAAGTATACAATTATTAATTTACTAATTTACAATGACGGGCAATCCTACTTTCATATGAAATGGGCACTAATTATTAATTTACTTTCATATAAAACTATACAATTAAAGTTACAATTAAAGCTATACAATTGATTAATTAAAGCTATACAATTGTTGAGATTTCCCCACCCCACCCCCACCGCACCACACCCCCACCACCCCACCACACCCCCTGCCCCCTCCCCCCGCCACACACATGCACACACCTGCACACACATACACACACCTGCACACACACACACATAGACCCAACCCCTCTGCCCCCTCACCCCACCACACACACACACACACACACCTGCACACACACACCACCACCCCATGCCCCCCACCCAGCCCCCCTGTCCCTCCCCTCCCCCCACCACACACACACGTGCACACACACCCAAACCCACCCCACCACCCCCACCACCCCCTTCCCCCCTCCCCCCACCACACACCACCACACACATATATACACACACATATAGAAATGAAAGAGAAAGAGAGGGAAAAAACATACCTTAGAGAGAGAGAGAGAGAGAGAGAGAGAGAGAGAGAGCTCGAAATCGCTTAGAGAGAGAAAGAGAGGGAAAACCAAAAATGGTGGGAAAAAAAGAAAGCGTAGGGTTTTTTTTACTGAACAAATTATCATGGACGTGTCACGATCCTTGACCGTGACAATATTATAAGTATTTATCACGGTCATTGACCGTGACAAGTCTTTATCACGACCTTGTCACGGTCAATGACCGTGACAAAAAAATGCGTATTTTTTTGTCACGATCAATGACCGTGACAAGGCTGGTCGGCTAAAGGGTGTCAATTTAGCCTTTTTGGTGTAGCAGAGATTTAAACATTGAATTTGGGTAGGTTTTGCATGTAGATGAACTTCTGGTATGTAGAGTTAATGAAATCATAATCCATGTGTACAAATTCACGATATAATGTTGAGAAATTTGATGTTCTTGGATTTTGAAGAACTAGGTTTAAGGGAATATTTATGACTTTTGATCCAAGAAACTCTTAATTCATGGTGGTTTAATGATTCTAAAACGTTAGGGATTATGGAAACATGTTGGTGTAATGAGTAGTATACTTAGTTGGGAGTTTGGGACGTTGTAATGGAAGATTTAGGGTGCAAATTTGGAGAACCCGAAACTGTTTAAAGAATTTTTGGGCAAACACCTACTTGATCGATCGATCGACTCAAGAATGTCGATCGATCGACCCTTTCCTTCGATCCATAGACCCTCCTGATTTTGGATAGTTTTCTCCTTTAAAGCTTAATATAAATCCCAAACCTATAATGATTCTTAGGGTGATTAATAAAGTATTGTGGGACTTAGTAAAGGTAAGTAGGGTCTTAGTTGATGCCCGAAAAATGGTTTACCTTATGGAATTGAATGCTATTACTTACGAGAGTCTACAGAGGGAGCTGCGGTTAGAAATCATTCCACTTGAAACTACAATGGGAGTGAATGATGATGTAAGGATAAGAATAGTAACAGAGGGACTTTAAGTTACTGAGATAACATTAGAAACTAATAGGAGACCTAGTAACCTTTTGGGATAGGTTTAGGTACTCAATTTGATACGACGAGAGAGTTATCAAGCTAAATTTATATTACGTAGAATGTTCGGGACAAACTTACTACATATGAAATTTATAAGATGGAATGTGTGAATACCTATATTGATATATGATTACTTAGGTTGTGTGAATGTCTAGTGTATGAATTTCTTATGTGTATGACATACCTACCATACTTGCTATCACGGGAGGTTAGCTTTCGAGAAAGGACCATTTGATCTTTGTGTGCCTAGGGGGGATTTAGATTAGTACCCTAAGGACATAGGACTGTGAATGACTTATTTGTGTGTTGATAAGTCAGCTGACCATGGGATCGTAGGTATGTGCGTGACCCATGGGTATGTGAACTATGTTCACCTCCAATATGTGTGATTTGTATTCACACGGTTCCTGAGTGATTCAGAACGCGTGATCCTTACGTACGTGATGTACATGGATTTGATAGCAGAGTATGCGTGCACCGTAACTTAGCCTAGGGGTTACATATATGTATATATGTATTGAGAGTGGTTTATATATATACTTGTGACTGGTTAACTGTTGCTTAGTAGATGTGAATAACTAAGATATTTGAATGGGCTACGAATATGAGAATTTAAATAACACTTGTGATAAGTTATTCAATGAAGGTGAATGTGAGTTATAAATATAACTTGTTTGTGTAATACGAGTAGAAAACTCATATTAGAACGTGAAAGGAGGGGTTAGTACATACTAGTTAGATAGTAACATAACTAGTATGGGTTAAGGGTATACGTTAAGCGTGCACATTAGTTGAGAGGTGAAAAACTCATGTGAGAGTACGCAACTAACATGTATATAATATTTATTGTTTAATGCAATTAAACACTTGCTATATTTTCAAAACTGTTTTCACCTCGGGCTCTGACCCGTTTGCTTCCAAATCTATTTTTTTGTAAAAACCTTTTTTAAGTGTCCAGCTACAGGGGCGCCAAGCATAGGAGTTCTAATACATTGACATGTTGTAGCTGCTGTGGAAGTTACATGATCTCGGTATTAGACGCCTCCACATTCTGCACTTGATTCTATTCAGGGTTACTCATCTGTTGGGGCATGTCGCCCATTTCCATTTAGAGATAGCATTCTCAGACTTTCAGTTTTATTTCAGATGTTGGTTTATTTATTCAGACTCTTGTATCGGGATTTCATTTTTCTCTGGTATTATTATTGGAGTGTTCACTCCAGACTCAGTTCATTTAATTTCTTTGGTTATTCATATGAGTTTGTTTGTGCGTTTGTTGGTTGATTACTTAATTACTTGGTTAATTGTTAACTTAATTATTAAAATTTGACATCTCTCTTTTTAAATATTAGGCGGCTAGTAATTAATTAAATATTTTTGACAGTGATGCTAAAAGTGAATCAACTTGATATTCTGTATTAATTTCATAAAAGGAGTAGCTACCTGATATTTAATTAGTCGGGGTTTCACACAAACCACCTCCCTCATTTATCAATTTGTTCCGATGTTTTAGGTAAGACTCGGTAGTTGTAGAAAATGCACACATGTTAAACTTTTCACCATTTTCCCCTTATAATTTGGACCGAGTCCACAATACATATCCCGTATGTTATTTTGAAGATGATAAAGATAGAAAGCATGTGGAGACTTTGGGAAATGTTTCAGAACGGCATCCAAAATTTCTTTATTGCAGTCTGATATAAATGTTACCTCTCTCCCCATAGGATTTAAAACCTTCCCAAGACATTTCATAAACCAATTCCAATTACTCTCATTTTTAGCATCAACAATAGCAATATCAAGTGGAAATAAACCTGCAAAAAAGTTTTAAAACAATAACATTACAAAAATTGAGCAAAATAACATATAGTTTCCACTGATAAAGTAACTAAAAACTGTACAGACTAAATAAAGTCAATACTAGCATAAAAGTAATTTAATACCATAACATACCTTGATCACCATCTTTTAATATGGCAGCCAACAATGTCCCTTTGTATTTACTATACAAATGTGTCCCATCCAAGAATAATATCGATCTACAATATTGAAATCCTAGTACACATGGCCCAAAACTTATGAACAATCGTTTAAATAGAAAATCAAGAACATCACGCTCAATAAAACAAAATGAATTTGGATTTGTTTCGATTAATCGGTTGCAATATGTCATTAACTGCTTGTAAGATTTCTCCTCGTTCCCATGTAACCCAACACTTGTAAGTTTCTTTCCCTTCCACGCTAAACGATAAGATATATCAAACTCGTATTTTCTCTTAAAGCTACTCATTATGTCAAATGGATTAATCGAGGGCTTCTCACGAACTTCATCCCAAAACACCGATGAAACAACTTCAGATGACATCATTTCACTTCTTGATTTATCAACATGGATTCTAGAAGTGTGCGTATTATTTAACGCTCGAATATAGAAAAAACGATTCACAACATTCACAGATGCATGCACACGCCAACTACATACAACATCTTCATCTTGAATACAACGAGCCATCACCCTAAGATTATCATTCTTTATATACTTGAACTTAAATTCAGTCTCCGATGCAGACTTACGTATAACTATTCGAAACTCTTTCGCAGCCCCTTGAAACTTCTGTCGAACTTCAGTAATGCCATTTGTCCAAGAATTCAACAAAAATAGATTTGATTTTTAATATGTTGATTCAACCAAATATTCATCAATAATATTAAATGAGTTAATACTTAATGAATGCTTAGCATCAATTAAGTTGTCCTCAATCTCAAAAACTTCACTACCAACACAATTACAATCTTCTACCTTAATTTCAATGAAATCACAATTTGACTTCTTCCAATAAATTAACATAAGTCTAAAATCCCCATGGGATTTCAAAATAACTTCAGAAAAATTCCCAACAGAATATGAGAACTTGATAGCTTCTCTTTACAAAATCTTTAATTTTGATCATACTTCATCAACAAAAGAATAATATGAACCTATAGATTCAACGCTTATAGCAGCTGACATACAACCATAAGAACACATACAAATAGGAATACTATCCATAGCTCTACGAACTGCAAAAAAAAACAAATTATAAACGTCATAGTACCATCAAAACTCATAAAAATGAAATGTTACACTACTAAATTAGCAACACCAACAAACTGTTAAAAAAACAAAGTAATCCTTTCAAAAATAGAGAAAAACATTAAAAAAAAAAAGGACAAAACAAAGTATCAAAACCACATATACTTATAAAACAATAAAAAAAACACATTGAATACATCCATAAAATATACAAAATAAACCTAACTATCATATTAAACAACATATGAATAACATACATCAATTAAATTCACATATAATTCAACTTCATGATGAAATCAGAGAAAATGCATAATGAATAAAATTAGAACATAATAGTTACTATGTTAATACAATCCATAACTGATTACTTTCATGTGAAAGATAAAAACAGGTCGTCTAATAAAGCATAAGCAGGTATAAACATCAAAACATAAGAAGCCAAACATAATCACACAAATCAAATACGAAATCACAAATAAAAAGTAATTGAGAAATAGAACATAGAAACATATACCAAGGTTCTAAAAAACGCGGGGCGTGATCGAGGCGTGGAGGCCAAGCCTTAAGTCTTAGAAGCCTAGGCGGGCCTTAGGCGTGAAAAAGCGTTTAAATCTTTTTAATATATTTTAATATTTTTTAACCATAACAAAGCTATTAAAATACTAAAATTGTACATATCAAGAAAATATGCCTGAATATTTGCAAATTAAAATACTAATTGATTATTTTGGATGAGATAATGGTCCAATTTGTTAAAAAATCTTTAAAAGGCGATATTGTTTCACTAAATCATTGTTGTTTTTAGAGAAAAGTGCGCCTTAAGGGTTTTACCAAGCATAAGGTGTCAAAATCTTAAGGCGGGGCGTTTCTCCCAAGCCTTAAGACTAGGCGTGCCTAGACGGAGCCTAGACGGATTTTTTAGAACAATGACATATACATACATGAACTGATATATGAATTCAGATTAACAGAAGAAGAATATATACCATCAAATGTGAAGAAGAAGAAGAACAACGATCACAATCATATGAAGAACAACGAAGAATCGGATGTATGTACCAAATTTTAACCTAGGTTGAATACCTTATTTGAATGTAGAATTCTTCAATTTCTAGAACAAGAAGTTAACTAATTTGAACAGACTCTATAATTTGTCAAGTCTAATAATTATTCCTATTTGGACTCCTACAATATAGGAATATAAGTGAGTAAATAAATTTTCCAAAACTACGAAGGTCATAATCAAAAATACAAAATGTATGATATATATGGAGAGACTATATGGGTAAAAGTGAAAATAGTTGTCTTTTTTAAAAAATGTAAATTTATATCGGGGACTAAACAATAATTGTCCCTATTTTTTATTTATTTTTTTTTTGTTTTTTTTCCACATTTTCATTTTTTTAAATTAATATACATTTTTTTTATTTTGTAATTATTTTTTTGGAATTTATGAATTATTTCAATTCAAAATGCGAGGTTTTAGCTAAGTCAAACAGTTTTTTTAACGTTTTGTATTAAAGTCTAATTTCTAAACAAATTTATATTTATGTTTAAAGTCGTTAATTAGTAATGTTTTAAATTAAAAAAAAAACTAAGAAGAATTGGTTGGAGAAGTTGATTCCCACCCCCTCGGGTACTAAATACTTTGGCCAATGCCTAGTTTTCTTTCTCTCTAATAAGTTTTCTCTAAAATTATATTTACTTCATTTTTAACCTCTTGCTTCTTTATCTTAAATACTAATTAATTCATTTCAGTCTAAAAAAATGTATAAAATCGTTTTCTTTCCCAAAAATATTTTATCCAAAATATATATATCTTTCTTTGAATAAAACTATAATGTTTTTCTCTCTGTCGACATTACTAACATCTTTCTATTCAAACAATACTGTATTCTTTTTTTTAAAGTTTCCATATATAAAATAGTGACATGGTTTTAAAAAATATTTTTAAGATGCAAAATTCTTTCTCTCCAAAAAATTCCCCTAAAAGAATATAATTAGCATATTAGAGAGAGAAATATGTTACATTTTTTAAATATAAAGAGAAGCAGTTAACATTTTAGATAGAGAAAGGGGTTAATATTAGTAAGATAATTTTTTATAGAGATAAAATTGATAGAATATTTAAAGGTAATTATTAGAGAGAGAAAGATGTCAAAATCTTGGAGAGAAAAACCTTTTAGTGAGAGAAGGTTGTTAGCATTTTAAAGAGAACTATTTTTTAAAGGAGAAAGTCATTACAAATTTATAAAGATAATTTTTTTTAGAGAAAGAAAAAGGGTTGACATTTTAGAGAGTTGATTTTTTTGGAGAGAGAAACCGTTAATAATTTTAGAGAGATACATTTTTTTGAGAGAGAAAAAGTTTAATATTTTGAAGAGAAAAAAATTTACAACATAGAGAAAGGAATTATCATCTTGGAGAAAAGATATTGATAACAAAATTACAAATTCAAAGAGAAATATTTGAGAGCAAGGCAATGTTGAAACAATATTCCATGGTAATTAATTTTTTTTTAATATTGTCATTTACATTTTTTTTACTTTACCAATGTCTTGAAATTATTATGATGTCACCTCCCTTTTCATTATATTCATTTGTTTTTACCATGATGAATGACTAACCAAACACATTCATTTAAGTGAAATTTATTTAGGCAAAATTATGTGTGAGGTCCTAAATTAGCTTCGTGTGCTACATTGGGTCTTATGATTTTTTATTTTTATTTCACGATAGGTCTTGCACTTTTCTTTTTGTTCCGATAAATCCTATCACAATAAAATTATTTGTTTATTATAGGGGTGGCCATGGATCGGGCCTAGATAGGCCTGGTCAGGCTCGAGCCGCGCTTATAAAATTATGAGCTATCCCAAGCCCGTTCGGGTCTAGATCGGGACTTATTATGTAATTCCAAGCCCACCCAAATTTGAAAGCTCTTTACCCAGGGCCGCTGGCCAACCCGGTAACTGTTTTTTTTTTAAACAAAAAAATCTATTTTTTCTTAATCAAAGATCTATTTTTTTAATTAAAAACATGTTTTAAACTTTATATATTACAGAGTCTATATATAAAGTTCCCCACTCTACATAAAAAGACTTAGTATATGTTTTTATATTTATAAAAGTTACCAACTTTATATATTTATTTATAACTTTGTAGTCTTAAACTTTAATAATAAATTAACACACACACACACACACACACACACACACACACACACACACACATATATATATATATATATATATATATATATATATATATATATCTGGGCTCAGGTCGGGACGGATCTCATCGGACTTAGGAATTCATGCCCAAGCCCCCCCCCCCCCCCCCCCACAAAAAATCAGGCATATCAAATTTTGCGGGCTATTTACCTTACACAAGCCCTATTTTTTTTATTAGGCGGGTTTGTCGGGCTTTGGGCCTATGGCCACCCCTAGTTTATTACAAGAAAATTATTTGTGTATTGAAATTTTAAAGAATAACTTTTTTTTTTAATGATAATAAAGTAGTATTTTTATCCATATATATATGTAGTTTAACAAATATTAATGTGTGATAAATAATGTATGAAGAATTATTTTTGGTTAGATAGTAAATTTGACTGGGTCAATAAGAATTGATCAATTTAATTATTTGGGGCGATAATCATTTGAAGAGATCATTATATGTTAGCTCAAATGAGTTGTTAAGGATTTTTGAACTCTGAAAGTGATTTTATATGTTAGCCACATTTAAATAAATTATTTGTGGAACTTACCATTATAAATATTTTCTAACAAAACGTATCGATTTAATTCTGAAAGATTTAGGACCTTTTAACAAATGCCCCTTAATTTTAAAATGCATTTAAAAAAAATCACATGATATCTTATTTATAATTATCGGGACGATGGTTATTTGAAGGGATCATTATATTTATGCTTACATGCATTATGAAGGATTGTTTGAACTCTGGTAGTGATTTTATACATTTTTCAAATAAAAATAAATTATTATTGTTGTTGTGCGTATCGCTTTAAATAGTTTTTGACAAAATTTATCACTTTAAATCAGAAAAATTTAGGAGATTCAAACAAATGCCCCTTTATTTTAAAATACATTTATCAAAGAGCCCAAGATATATTATTTATTTATTTTTAGTCAAGGATATATTGTAAAAGTAACTTTAACACTTAATGGTGACATTAGCATGAAAATAACATTAAATGAAATATTTGGGGGGCACTAAATATCATATTTGAAAATATATATTGGAATAAACAATAAATGAAATAGAGTGATGCTATGAGTCCCAAATAATTTCCCCAAAACTCCCCCAAAAAGCAATTAATTGAGTGCCCTGGCGGGACCCCATAACATAA
The DNA here is from genome assembly GCA_949130495.1 of Sambucus nigra. Lineage (NCBI taxonomy): Eukaryota > Viridiplantae > Streptophyta > Magnoliopsida > Dipsacales > Adoxaceae > Sambucus > Sambucus nigra. The sequence continues at coordinate 459,032,393 of OX422216.1, read as the reverse complement.
GTCAATACTTAATAGGCAGGTGAGAGAGTTAGTGGAATCCACATCAGATTTTGGGGAGGTTTTGAGAAAAGTTTTTGTACTCATATCATATTATTTTTAAAAACATATCAAACATGAAATGTAATATTAGTAAATGAGAAATTAACACCCGGGTTCAATGTAATTTTTCCTCAAAATTAATTGCCCTCGATTATAGATGCCGAAATATCCGCGGCTCATATTAATGCTACCGTAATCAGTGAAGTCAATAGAATTAAAGAGCCCCAAACACAAGAAAAATTGTGGGATCTATCTACAATTAATCTATATTTTACTGCATTCAATGTATAATTGCTTGTGCATATTCATTGGTCAAATTATTTTGTTTGACAAGCACGTGAATTATTTATTGTCTACCACATGATTTATGATCCCAATAACCGTGTAGCCTGAATTATCAAGTCATGCTAGCAGAATTATCCAGTTCAGGCTTTTTGGGCTTGGTTCAATTCTCCACTCATCTATACTTTATTAGAAAAAAAGTTTGACCTTTTTTAAATATTAAATTATTTGAAGTTTTGAATTTTGATGGGTCAATAGTATTAGTGGGACTCACATTATTTATGAAAATAAATTTGCGTCAGCGATATTAATCAATCAAAATTCAAAACATCAAATAATTCGATGTCTCAAAGACATCAATTTTCTATCCATAATTGGGCCTTATTTTTTTTTTTTTTTTGGGGGGGGGGGGGTTCTCCTTAAAAATGATAGAATAAAAAGAGCAAAAATAAAAACTAATATATAGTTATAAACATCTGTACTGAAAATGTTCTTCCCCTGTAATTCAAGGTAAAGGACGGTTAAATATATTAATATTATAAATGACATTTCAATAGTATATGTTGTACTGGGATTTAATAACGGCTTAACTTTGTGGCATAGTGGTCCCTTTCTTTCCGCACCTGTATTCAAGAAGAGGTTTGAATAATACGAGACTAATAATATTCTTATCGAATTTAAGTGTCGATTTAATATTAAATGTGCTTTATTTAGTTATATATTAGTAGAATCTACAGTATTTTTTTACGGAATTCACACTATAGTACAAACAAATAAAGCAGTATCGGTACTATCACCCAATGTGTATAACATTTTCCATAATACAAATATACGGGGATATAATCCGAATGATTTATAATAAATAAATATAATGAAAGTTATAAAAATTAATATATATATATATATATACACAATATTTTTTTAAAAATAAGTACTGTTGTTTTGAAATTTCTATTTATAAAAAAAATGATAATAAAGATATTTTAAAGTTTCTATTTATAAAAAAAATGATAATAAAGATATTTTATTTTTAAAAAAATTATTTTTTTATAATGACTTTAAAACAATATATTAAATTTATAATATGTATTGATTCTGATTCTGATTAAAATTTTAAACATTGATTCTGATTCCTTATAAACATTGATTCTGATTCTGATTAAAATTTGGGGTGTGAAACATCTCTTATAAATTTTAAACATTGATTCTGATTCCTTCTAAGTGGCACTGTCATGAATTGTAACAGATTTGGGGTGTGAAACATCTATTTACAGAGGATTCAGGCGGCAAATCTTCCTTGATTCTTGTGCATTATCATTAGGAGTTTAAATCGAGGTACTCAAACGGTTCGTCTTGCCATTTCTGCGTTTTCCTTCATTTTCAAACTCTCTCTTACTCTCAAGCTTCATTTCGCTCTCAAGTCCATTCTTCATATTCTTCCAAGCTACATCTTTCTTCAATCGCCTTGCTTGCTCGTGGTTTCCATCGTTGCAAGCTCCATTCTTTTCCCTGTAAGTTCTTAATTTTCTCTTTTTTGTGTATTTCGTCTCGTTACTTTGACTATACTGTAGCTAGGGTTTTTCCCATGGCAAGGACAGACAGCAAATCCTTGGCAGAATTTAGGAAATGTTACAATATTCCTAGGTGGGTAGACATCGAGTGTGCCCATGTTCCTCGAAATGTTCGCGATGTTGAGGACGGCCATTGGATTCACGTTCTCTTACTGTCCCAAGGGGGTTTAACTTTTCCTCCAAATCGTCTCTTTTTACATTTTGTTTAATATTTCGATATAGTCCCAGCCCAATGTTCTCTAAATGTTTGGAAGATTGTTAATGGTGTCCATAGGATAAATCAGCTATATGGCACCAAGTTGGGCATGGTCGAAATTTATTTATGCTACTCCTTTTCTCGCACTAGCTCCGGTCTTCTTTATTTGAAGGCGAGGAGTCCAGATAGGATATTGGTAGTTAACTTACCTAATTCCTATAAAGATTATTGGACTGAGGGTTTTATAGCTAGGAAATGGCAGTTCCCTCCTCAGGTAGGTGGTGTGAGGTACACGGGGCCTCGGATTCCTACCTATGGAGAGGAATATATAAGTTGTTGCTCAATCTATTTGTCATTTCATCGTTGTCATAAAGTGTTATTTCTTTAATGTTTTCCTTCTTCTTTTGTATCAAAGTCAAAGAATCAGGAGCCTTCTCTTCGAGAGATTCGTGTTGCTGAGTTACTCAAGGCTTGGAATATACGTGATTCCATTACAGAAGGCGAGCATCCGAGATCTGTTGCCTTCTTACTGAAATATAAGAACGTTACTTCCAGCTTCATCGCCCGCCCAGTTGACTATATTCCTCATCTTGACGTCTTAGAGGAAAAAGAAGGTACTTCTCAAACTATCGACCCAAACGAAGAAGAGGAGAGCAGTTTGGAATTTGGTGCTACTAGTGGTGGTGAGGCAGGATCTGATGAGAGAGCTTCCAGTTCAAAATCAGATTCAGAGAGCTCGAGCGAAGAATAAATGGCTCCTCCAAGGAGGAAAAATCTAATCGTTGATGATGATGACATTTCCCTGTCGCGCAGGTTGAAGATACAGAAGCCTGGGTCTAGGGATACTGCCAATGGTATCCCAGATCACAGCGCATAAAAAGGAGAAGAAGAAGAGAGAAGATGATGTGAGGAAAGAGAATGAGAAAAAAAGAGAAGAAGAGATAAAGAGAAAGGATGCTGAGAAGAATGAGAGAGAGGAAGAGAGAAGAAGAGAGGAGGCGAGGACGAAGAAGGCATAGGCTATTTTGGTTCCTGTGTTTGTCCCAACTGAGGGAGCCTATATGGCTTTGACCCCTCAGCTTGCTCCTGCGATGATCGAAAGGGCAGTTCTGCCAAAGGACCGCGAGTCGTCATCAAAGATGGGACTTGACCAGCTGGCCTTGAAGGCAAGTCAGGGGCTTGCATTGGTAAGTATATTCATTCCTTTCCCTGTTTGTTGCAGTATATTTTTATACTCTTTTTACTTACATTCCATCTTTTTCTGCCGTTCTTGCCTGACTACTCCATTCTCGACCACAGTCGTGGCGAGCTAGCGGGGAAGAATTCTAAGCTCCAGGCAAGCTTGTAAGTTGCCACTGAGGCTCATAAGTCCTTTGAGCGTGCCCTTTTAGAGGATAGGGCCTCTTTTGATAAGGAAAGAGAAGCGGCAGATAAATAACTTCGAGAGTTAAACGAGTCTTATGGTCTAGTTATGGTGAGCAAGATGGCAGTCACTTAAGAGAATAAGGTGCTCGCCGAGGAGGTGGCAAGGCTGAAGTCAGTGGCTTCCTCCATTAAGGAGAGTTCTTACAATGATGGATGGATGGTGGCGTACGAAGATGCCGAAGTTCAGATTGGTTACATCAGTCTTTCCAACTTCAAAAAGGGTTGGGATATGGCTCTGCTTACTGCTGAGGTGGTTACCGATTCCCCTCTTTTCGATGAGCATGACCCAGGCCCCCAACCGATTATAGAGGACAAGCCTATTTCTGTTATTGAGGGAGGGGTTCCAGCTGCTCAAATTAGTGAAGGCCCCGTTATTGTTGGTGCTCCTATTGACCAAGGGGAAGGCCTTGCTCCGGTTGAGGGAGGTGCAGGTGGAACTAGGACGAGTGAGCCTGCTGCTAATAAAGGAAAAGATTCAGTCTCCTCTGAGCAGGTCGAGGTTGCCAATTATTCTCCTAGAATTTTACTTGTATTTTTATGTTTCTATTTTTCTTCCTTCTGATCAATGTACTTGTACATGACTTGGGTTGATTTTAATGAAATGAAGAAATTTTGGGATTTTACACCTGCTGATATATTTATTTTTCGTGATTTTATGACTTGTAATTTGTTGACCTTGATGAATATATTCCTGCTACCTCTCGCCTAGGCCAAGTTCTTATTGCCGATGTGAGCGACCAAGTTCGTCGTGCCTTTATAAAAATCTTTAAGTCTCTTAGATCGAGGAATCAGGACTATAAAGACCAGTCGGAGCTTGTTTCCAAGTTGAAAGATAGACTTGAGGAAATGGAGGAGGTCAACGCCTCCGTTCAAAAAGAAATGGATGCTTCAAAGGCTAAGCTTTTCGATGCCTCTGAGATCAATCAAGTCGGAGAAATCCTGCAACAGGAGAATGATGCTTTTAGGAGGCAAGTCACACGCCTTAGGGAGAATGCATCGATCATTGCCCCTCGAGTTATACGAGGTTCTTCTTTATCAACTAGGCAATGAGTTGGGCCTGATGACAGTGGATCAGCTAGGGAGATTGTCGAACTACGGGGATATGTTCGCAGGGCGTACATAATAGCCGATGGGCTTAAAAGAGATGCCACCCTATTGAGGAACTTGTTCAAGAAAGGTTCTCGGTAGGTGTGGGTAGATGGGTACGACCAGGGCTGGATAGATGCTCCCACAAGGTTAAAGGAGGTTAAAGAGTTATCCTTCATTATAGGGTGGCTGAGCGCCCTTAGAGAGTTAAAAATTCCTCAGAACTCCATCCTTTGGTATAGACATGAGATTACTCCTTCATCTTTGGAGCCAAATCCATTTAGAAGGGATAATCACTGGATCCCAATAGATGAAATCCCAAGACAACTACTGGATCCGAGCTCAAGCGACATCGAAGAGGATCTACTCCTTCACTTAGATAATGGTCGAAGAGTGCGGGTAGCTGATTATTTAGCCTAGTGATTTGGTTCTTCTTAGGATTTGATTTGTTTTGATACATGTAATTATTTGTACATTTAGTGGTGCAATGAAATATTTATGTTTTGGGCAATTGCCGACTAAACGTGTGTTATTTTATTTTCGGTTTTTTTGGATTTATCTTTAATTATCTTCTAGCCGATTAAGTATGACTTAAATAAGGCTAGTTGTCATATAAATATCCTCCCAGTCCAACACACTTTAGTCATACCATTTTGCCCCACTTTACCTTTCAAGCTATGTCGTCACATTGCCTCGGGCCTAAGTAGGGCAATGGCGAGGATATACCTGGTAAACGGACAGTCCATCCGAGCAGGGTTTTGGGGGCCAAGCTATGTTGGCGACCAACCTGGGTTGGACAAGTTACCTAAGGATCCCCTGTAGGGCTTTAGTTATTTCCTGGGGAAAACTAGGAGGCCAATTGTGCTAGTGACAAAGGCCCGAGGAGGGTTATTATATGTTAACCCTGCTAGCGCTTTGATTAGTGTGGTTGGAGTAAGTTCATCACCTTAATGTAACCTATGGTCTTTAATATGCCTATTAAGAATGAAGCTTGTAACTTGGAGAGGGTGCATATGCTAAAATATATCTGAGAAAACCAATACTCAAAGAATGCCAAAGCCAATCAAATTTCATTAATCAGAGTCATGAATAGAGAGCAACATTTATAAAAATAAAAATTTACCCAAATAAAAGAGAACTTTAGAAGTATAATTTCTTCAGGTTGGCTGCATTTCAAGCTCTTGGTATCTCCCTGCCTTCCAGCATTTCTAAGTGATAGGCTCCTTGAAGGTCGTCCCTTATCACCTTGAACGATCCCTCCGAGTTCGATCCTACCTTGTCGTCTGATGGTTTCACAGCGCTGCCAAGGACTTTCCTTAGGACATAGTCCCCAACGTGGAATGTCCTTGGATTGACTTTTTTATTATATTGCTTGGCTATCTATTGTTGGTAGGACGCTAGTTTCACTAGAGCCAATTCTTTTCGCTCGTCGACTAAGTCAAGTTCAGCGAGCAATGCTCCATCGTTCTGGCCTTGGTTGATCAGTGTGGACCTCATGGTGGGGAGACCAGCTTCCAATGGAATAACTGCCTCCATTCTATATGTGAGTGCAAACGGTGTCTCTCCAGTTGCTCGCCTCGAGGGGTGCGATAGGCCCAGAGGATATGGGGTAGTTCATTTACCCATGATCCCTTGGCTCTCTCCAGGCGCTTCTCTAGTCCAGCGATCACTATTTTATTGGAAGCCTCAGTTTAACTGTTGCTCTGAGGGTATGCCACAAAGCTGAAGTAGTGCCTGATTCCATGGTCACTGCAAGAGCTTTAGAAAAGGCCACTCTCGAACTGGGTTCCGTTATCAGTGATGATTGACCTAGGTATCCTAAAGTGAGTAATAATATTTCTCCATATGAAGCTCATCATGTCTGCGTTTATGATGTTCGTCAGTGGTTCTGCCTCTATCCACTTAGTGAAGTAGTTTGTTGTGACTAACAGATGCTTTCGATTTTCAACAGTAGTTGGCAGAAGGCCTACGATGTCCAAACCCCACTGGGCGAAGGGCCATGGGCTGATGAGTGACTTTAGGTCATTGGCGGGCTGGTGGACCATAGGTGCATGAATTTGACATTTCTCACACTTTCGAGCATAGACTCCAGCGTCCCTCTGCATCTATGACCACCAGTATCCCTCCTTTATTGCTCAAAAGGAAGTGACCTTCCTCCTACATGACTTCCATAATTCCCTTCATATAACTCGTGTAGGACTTGCTCGATGTCCTATGGATGAATACACTGAAGGTATGGACTATTGAATAATCTTTTATATAGTTTGCCCTCAGGAGATAAGTGAAAGGGGGAAGCCTTGACTCTTATCTTGTGGGCGATCTTCTTATCAGTTGGCAGGACATCACTTTACAAGTAATCTACTATGGGGTCCATCCAATTAGGATCTTTCTCTATACGGAGAACATGTTTGAGGTTTGGAGATTCGGTGCTTCGATTGATGTTTGGCTATGCAAGGAAATCGATTTGAATTATTCTCCTTAAGTTGGAGTCAACCGCTGAGCTTAGCGCTTCTAGGGCATCGGCATGGCTATTTTTTCCCCTGTGAAATTGATGAACATTGATGCGATCCAAGTTGGCCATTAGCCTTTTCACAGTGGAGAGATAGGTGGACATCTTATCGTCCTTTGCACTGAAATCGCCACTTATTTGGTTGGATACCAGTTATGAGTCGTCGAAAACTTAGAGGTGTCTTGCCCTAAGCAACTGTGCCTTCTGCAGACCAGCGATCAGTTCTTCGTACTCTGCTTCGTTGTTGGAGGCTTCAAATCCAAGCTTGATTCCTTGCTCGAGCACTGTGTTTTCGGGGGTAACTAGCACGATGCCTACTCCTGCCCCTCTAGAATTAGAGGCTCCATCAATATATAACTTCCAGATGCCTAGTTCTTGTGGGACTTCCCTCAGATGATCGGTCTTGGGCTGATCACAAGGTTGTTCTCCTATGAATTCAGCGATGAAATTGGTGAGAACCTGCCCCTTGATAGCAGTCCTTGGTTGAAAATGGATATCAAATCTTTCGAGCTCAACCGACCATTTTGATAGTCAGCCTAAGAGGTTTGCTTTCCTCAGTACAACTTTGAGGAGGTGTGAAGTAACTACGAAGATGAAGTGGGCCTCAAAATAGTGTTTCAGTTTTCTCGAGGCCGCCACTAGTGCAAAAGCAAGCTTCTCCAATGGCAGGTACCGCTGCTCGGTGTCTAAAAGAGTTTTACTTTCATAATAAACATGGCTCCCCTTTTTTTCACATATCAAGGCCGAATCGACAACATGATCTGATATTGTAAAGTAAAGATATAAGGGATCATTTCCCCTAGGGATTACGAGAAAAGGGGGCTTGATGAGGTAGGCCTTAAGCGCTTCCAAGTCCCTCGAGCAACCTTCGTCCATTCCACACTCTTAGTCTTCTTTAGAAGCTGGAAGAATGACTGGTATTTTTCTAAATATTTGGAGATGAATCGGTTTAGGGAAGCGAGCATTCCTGTGAGCTTCTGCACATCTGTCATAGTTAGAGGGGATTGCACCCTGTTGATATCATAGATTTGGTCGGGATTAGCTTCTATACCTCTCTCGCTAACCAAGTATCCAAGAAACTTTTCTTACTGGACGCCGAAGGAACACTTACTTGCGTTAAGCTTCATTCGGTATTTCCTGAGGATTTTAAAGGTCCTTGCTAGTTCGGAGAGGAAATCATCTTTGAGCTTATTTTTGACGAGCATATCATCACTAAATACTTCCATGGTGTCTCTCATTTGGTCTTTAAACATCCTAGTAACCAACCGCTGATAAGTTTTCCCCGTGTTCTTGAGCCCTAAGGTCATAACTTTGTAACAGAATAAGACAACATTGGTGATATCTGGCTTTTGCAGAGGGATCTGGTGATATCCGAAATACGAATTTAGGAAGCTCATGCGTTCATAAGTTATCGTTGCATCCACCAGCTGGTCAATCTTTAGGAGGGGGAGGTTGTCCTTGGGGAAAGCCCTATTGAAATCAGTGAAGTCGATGCAGACTCTCCACTTCTCATTACTCTTGGGGACCACTACTGGGTTGGATATACATTTAGGGAACTGAACTTCCCGTATGGACCCTGCATCCAACAACTTCTCCACCTCCTTCTCCGCTGCTTTGTCTTTCTCTAGGGCTATTCGGCCTGCCTTATGTATAACTAGATTGAAGGCTAGATCCACGTGTAATCGGTAGCAGGTAATGATAGAATCTATTACGGGCATCTCGTAGGGCTCCCATGCAAAAACATCCAATTTTTTTCTAAGGAGGGTGACCAGTTCCTTCTTCTCACGATTAGTAAGGGATGATCTAATAAAAAATCTTCTCTCAGTTGGTCCGCTTCCGGCTATGACTTCTTCCAGGTCCTCGACTGCCCTCTCAGAGGGGAGGAGCCTGATCTCCTCCACTCCTGGTCTGCCATATCTTAATTTCTATTTGAAGGGCATCAGCCTCTCCTGCTCTTCATCTTCGTTTCTTGCTTCCTCCACTTTTTTCTCTTGTTTGGGATGTATGGACTCTATAAGGCACTTCCTTGTCATTGCTTAATCTCCACGGATTTTAACTACTTCGCTTTTTGTCACACACTTCAACTTCTAATGATAATTCGACGATATGGCCTTCATCGCGTGTAGCCATCCTCCACCGAGGATGGCTTGGTAGGGTGGATCAATATCAACTACAAGAAACTCGATCATCTTCGAAATGCTTTCTTCCCTTACGGGTAGGACCATCTTTCCCATGGGGCTTGTTGTCTTTCCAGTAAAGCCAACCAGAGGAATAATGGCTTCTTTCATATCGACAATGCTTAACTCACTAAATCAAAAACAACAATCTGGCGCCCCTTGGTATCCAAATTCTGGCACAGCTTAAAACTGTACGATATTCTAGCACGGTTTAATGACAATCTGCCATACTTTAAAACAGTGTCAAAATTAAGAACACTTCACTAAAATATAAATAACCAAAAAAAAAAAATTAACCCCCTTAATTTTTAGCCCCCCGCTCCCTCTATCTCTCTCTCCCTCTAACACGCTCAAGAAAATTCCATCTAGGTTTTATTGATTGAAGATCCACGAGGGATACCCATGGATCGGGACTGAGCTAAACATGTACGATCTCTTTATAGCTCACCAAGCCCTAGCTATGCTCTCCAGACCACCATTGTTTGGTCTCGGAGCTCTTAATATGCAGAGTAATCTCACCTTTTTCACTCGCTAGACATTGACACATATATGTATGTATATAGTATATACATTCTATTTTTTTAGTCGATTAAGATTGTCATTGTTGTTTGATCCGGATATTTACACGGATGGAAGAATTTCAGTTCAGGGGATTCATGGGGTTTTATTTCCTGTCGAGGAAACTAAGACACCCAACAAAGTTACCCCGCCAGTGCCTAAGGTTCCCGCTAACCCCAGAAGAGGTGCGTTTTTATTTTTCTAAATAGATATTTAACATTTTGGTATGTTTTTAATTTTGTTATTTATTTTGGTTAAATGCTATGCTTGGAAGTTGGATGGATGATTTTATGTTGGTGGGGATAGATAGATAGATCTGTAAAAATAGGAACTAATTCAGTTCACGAGTTTTCTGTCCTAGTTTATTATTAATTGTTGTTGCATTTTTGTCGGTGGTGTTTGTGGTGGGTCAATTGGAATCATTTTGCATTTTTTTATTCGACTCATGCCTTTTAGGTTTCTAATAATTATGTCTACTTACCTTGTAGGCAGGATAGTGTGCGTCTCTGTATATATATTTTTCTTGTTATTTGTATTGTTGCTATTGCATCTTTTACGTGTTGCTCCGATTTGATTACTTTAGAGTATGGGAGATTCGTTGTTGTATGGTAAATGATTAAAATATGCTCTTTCTCTCTGAACTTTATCAATGGACATTACTATATTACAGAATAGCAAAGAAATGTACCAAAAGTTACCTTGGCTATACAGTGTTGTGAATTTACCAACTCTACATTACTTTATTATCAATTTGGTGTTATTCTTTGGTGCATAAAATATTTTTCTTTATCCATTGAGATTGAATTCTACAACTGTTCACGTCTTTTTTTTATTGGTGAATTGATTAATTCTGTAGGGTAGATGTGCGGGATCCGTATGAGTGACATAATTAAATGATCAATGCACTCATTTTATATCACTCTGTTAGTCAAATTGTTTTCCAAAATGAAATAATCTGGGACAAATAAGGACCAAAATCTAAATCACCATAAGTTTTTTCTGTCAGTGCTAACAAAAAGAGGGTTAACTGTGAGGTTCACTAGATATTAGTCGACCATGATATTTCTGTTACAGGTATATGCCACCATGTCTCCTATTATCCATATTGTAAATGTTGGATCTGTTGCAAGAGAGTCTCATGCAAATATCACGGTATGATGTACAAATGCTACTTTTATAGAAGTAGGGGTAGCAATTGGGTTGGTGTGAATTTATGTTTACTGAAGAACTAAAGTAGGGGTAGTAATTGGGTTGGTGCAAATTTGTGTTTACTGAAGAACTATTTTTATTCTGATTTCTTTATATAATTAGTATATTCACTAAATAATATATGAATTCTTCGATTTATGTGTTGTAATTTGAATTCAATGTCTGAAAGTTCAGTTTTGTTGTTTGAATTCAACGAGATTTAACTTCATGTCTTATGCGTTATTTTATTGTAATATTTATTTAGGTTTACTCGAGATTTAACAGAACATTACCCCATGAATATAAGACATATGAGGAGTCAGACATGGCATTGTGTTTGGTCTTCACTTTAGTTTATACTGGTTTCTGTTTGGTCTTTTTGTTTTGCGTGTACTTGTGCCCCAAATAAAATACTTGCGCATCTCTAATTTTCTTTATAAATGTTACAAACTAATAATCCATTACTATATGACAATTATTTTACTCTTTGTGCATGGCATAGAAAGGACTTGTGCCTGACTGTCCATAATCATACACTAAGCAATCATAATGAAGAAAAATATTTCCTTTGAGCTATTGATCCCACAACACAACTCATAGATAAAAGCATTACTTAGTGTAATTTATACCATTTTAAATTTCATCTCATCTAACATTAAATCTAAGATGGAATTAAATTATCCTAAATTTTCAGTCTCACCTTATCACACATAAAAAAAGCTTAAAATTTATCTCCCATTGGAACTACCATAGATGACTAAATTATCCTAAATTTTGAATGGGGGATACAAAATCAACCCTCAAAATTACCCAAGTAAATTTAATTACCACATTTAGCATTACAACCTATGTGCTAGGAATGCTCGTACATGTAAATAACATCTCAAACTAGCTCAAACCATACTTAGGCTTAAAGCCAGCTCCCAAACGGATTTCGGTTGTAGGAACTGACCATGTAGTCACGGTTCTTTCGATTTGAGAATATGATGATAATTGCAAATATCTAGATTAAGCTTAAAAACAAGCCGTTAAAGGGTGAAAACAAAAATTGGCCCCCAAACGACCCCGTAAGAGGCACGAACACCTCACACGAGACCAATGTAACTTGTAGGAACTGACCATATAGTCACGGCTCTCCCGTTTTGAGAATATGACGATAATTTGAAAATATGTAGATTAAGCTTAAAAACAAGCCGTTAAAGGGTGAAAACCCAAATAAGCCCCTAAACGACCCCGTAAAAGGCACGAACACCTCGCATAGAACCAATGTAACGTATAGGAACTGACCGTGTAGTCATAGTTCTTCCGGTTTAAGAATATGATGATAATTTGAAAATATCTAGATTAAGCTTAAAAATAAGCCGTTAAAGGGTGAAAACCCAAACCAGCCCCCAAACGACCCCGTAAGAGGCACGGGCACCTTGCACGGGACCAATGTAACTTGTAGGAACTCACCGTGTAGTCATGGTACTCCCAGTTTGTGAATATAATGATAATTTGAAAATATGTAGATTAAGCTTGAAAACAAGTCGTTAAAGGGTGAAAACCCAAACCAGCCTCCAAATGACCCCGTAAGAGGCACGAACACCTCACACGGAACTAATGTAACTTGTAGGAACTGACCGTGTAGTCACGACTCTCCCGATTTGAGAATATGATGATAATTTGAAAATATATAGATTTGGCTTCAAAACAAGCCGTTAAAGGGTGAAAATCAAAACCAGCTCCCAAACGACCCCGTAAGAGGCACGAACACCTCGTACGGGACCAATGTAACTTGTAGGAACTAACAGTGTAGTCACAGTTTTCCTGATTTGAGAATATGGCGATAATTTGAAAATATGTAGATTAAGCTTAAAAACGAGTCGCTAAAGGGTGAAACCTCAAACCAGCTCCCAAACGGCTCCGTAAGAGGCAGGAACACCTCGCACAAGACCAATGTAACTTGTAGGAACTAACCGTGTAGTCATGAGTTTCCCGATTTGAGAATATGATGATAATTTGAAAACATCTAGAGTAAGCTTGAAAACAAGCCGTTAAAGGATGAAAACCCAAACCAATCCCCAAACGGCCTCGTAAGAGGCACGAACACCTCGGACGGGACCAATCTAACTTATAGGAACAAACCATGTAGTCATGGGTCTCCCGATTTGAGAATATGATGGTAAGTTAAAAATATCTAGATTAAGCTTAAAAACAAGCTGTTAAATGGTGAAAACCCAAACCAACCCCCAAACGACCCCGTAAGAGGCTCGAACACCTCGCACGAAACCAATGTAACATGTAGGAACTGTCCGTGTAGTCACGGATCTCCCGATTTAAGAATATAATGATAATTTGAAAATATATAGATTAGGCTTAAAAACAAGCCGTTAAAGAGAGAAAACCCAAATCAGCCCTCAAACAGCCCCGTAAGAGGCAAGAACACCTCACACAGGACCAATGTAACTTGTAGGAACTGACCGTGTAGTCACGGTTCTTCCAATTTTAGAATATGACAATAATTTGAAAATATGTAGATTAGGCTTAAAAATAATTCGTTAAAGGGTGAAAACTCAAACCAATCCCCAAACGGCCCCGTAAGAAGCACGAACACCTCACACAGGACCAATGTAACTTGTAGGAACTGACCATGTAGTCACGTTTCTTTTGGTTTGAGAATCTGACGTTAATTTGAAAATATGTAGATTAAGCTTAAAAATAAGTCGTTAAAGGGTGAAAACTCAAACCAGCCCCCAAACGGCCCCGTAAGAGGCACGGACACCTCGCACGGGACCAATGTAATTTGTATGAACCGACCGTGTAGAAACGATTCTTTTGGTTTGAGAATATGAAGATAATTTAAAAATATGTAGATTAGGCTTAAAAATAAGCCGTTAAAGGGTGAAAACCCAAACCAGCCCCCAAACGGATCCGTAAGAGGTATTAACACCTCGCACGGGACCAATATAAGTCGTAGGAGCTGACCACGTAGTCACAGGCCTCTCGATTTGAGAATATGATGATAATTTGAAAATATATAGATTAGGCATAGAAACAAGCCGTTGAAAGGTGAAAACCCAAATCAGCCCTCCAAACGGCCCTGTAAAAGGCACTAACACCTCGCACGGGACCAATGTAACTCGTAGGAACTAACCGTGTAGTCATAGGCCTCTCGGTTTTAGAATATGACTATAATTTGAAAATAAATAGATTAGGCTTAGAAACAAGTCGTTGAAGGGTGAAAACCCAAACCAACCCCCCAAACGACCCCGTTAGAGGCACTAACACCTCCCACGGGACCAATGTAGCTCGTAGGAACTGATCGCGTAGTCATGGGTTTCTCGATCTGAGAATATGATGATAATTTGAAAATATATAGCTTAGGCTAAGAAATAAGATGTTGAAGGGTTGAAACCCAAACCAGCCCCCAAACGGCTCCGTAAGAGGTATTAACACCTCGCACGGGACCAATATAACTCGTAGGAACTGACCACGTAGTCACGAGCCTCTCGATTTGAGAATATGGAGATAATTTAAAAATATATAGATTAGGCATAGAAACAAGCCGTTGAAGGGTGAAAACCCAAATCAACCCCAAAGCGGCCCCGTAAAAGGCACTAACACCTCGCACGGGACCAATGTAACTCGTAGGAACTTATCGCGTAGTCACGGACCTCTCGATTTGAGAATATGACTATAATTCGAAAATATATAGATTAGACTTAGAAACAAGCTGTTGAAGGGTGAAAACTCAAATCAGTCCCCAAACGACCCCGTAAGAGGCACTAAAACCTCACACGGGACCAATATAACTCATAGGAGCTTATCAGGTACTCATAGCTTGCGTAAGATTTTCAATTCAAGAATATAGTAATAATTGTAACTCCTATATGTAATTTTTTAGCTTGAGTAAGTTTTTTTTTATAAATTACATGGTTACTAATATCATCTCTTTTTTGTATCCTATTTTTTTTGCAGGATAACATTTTATGGTTAACATTTATTCACGTGAAAAAACAGAGAAGTCAATGGTTTACAACAAGTGGATTATTTATTTAATGTCGTTAATATTCAGGATTCTATTTTTTGTGTTATGGCCGTGTGGACTTTTGTAGTTTTATTATTAACTTTTATGGCCTTGTGGGCCTTTATAATTTTATTGTTATATTTTGTGGCCGTGCTGGCATTATACTATAAAGGTTTTATATTAATAGGATTTAGAATGTCCAGAAAATAGAGAAAACTCTATCCAATTTTTTTGGGTCTGTGAACTACTAAAGACTTTTAATATTTTGAAGTTTGTATGTACATTAGTTTATCAACAACGTGCGAGATTTACAATTTGTGAATTTTCTTATTTTCAAATAATTATTTTGTTTTTCTTTTATCCAAAAATTTGGCACAACTCAAAATCGTGCCAAAAGTGTATCATATTTTAGCACGTTTTTGAACTGTGCCAAAAGTTTATCAAAATGTACTCAATCTGGCATAGTTCAAAAGTGTGCCAAAAGTGTACCAGAAATATCAAATTCTGTTACGGTTTAAAAGTGTGCCAGAAGTGTTCCTGTTTGGTCAAATCTGGCACACTTTTAAATCATGCTAGAAAAAAATGGCCATTTTAGAACCCCTGATTTTGGCACAGTTCAAAACCGTGCTAGATTTGATCTGGTATAGTTTTAAACCGTGCCAGATTACTATTTTTGGTGTAGTGACTTCAACTTTCTAAATAGATCGAGCTATATTACTTCGGACGAGCTGCCTTGGTCGATGTCAAAGGTAGCTATCCTGAGTGTAATGACAAATGCATCGTGGTATGGAGTCCTCACTCCCACCAAATCCTCGTCAGTGAACACGATATGCTTGTTGTAGTTGATTTCCTCTGGACGTCGATGCTTCTGAGCTTGGGTTTGGGCAGGATCAATCTGAAAATCTTGCATTACTGTTGTCGGCTTCTTTACTTCCATTCGAGAGGCGTTCCTTTGGATTTTCTTGAGGTCGGACGCCCCATGAATTACTGTCAACTTGTGGCCGACATCCTCTTCAAGAACATTATCGGGCTTTTGATTACCATTTGCAGCTACCTTCTCTGCCTTTTTTTCTACGAATTCACTTAAGTGTCCGGCTTGAGCTAGCTCTTCGAGGTGGGACTTCAGCGCCTTGTAGTGCTCTGTTTTGTGTCTGCCTTCCTTGTGAAATGCGCATATCAATGCATTATTTCATTTAGAGGGATCCCCACCCATCTTCTTGGAACACTTAATGAATGACTTGTCTTTGATTTTTGCAAGGATCTTATAGATAGTTTCTCTAAAGAAGGTATTCACGACTTGGAACGCCTTCGAGGCGTCGACCTTGCTCCCACTCTTGGGGCCACTTTTGTCCCCATTCTTATTCCCTTTCTTTTGAGAGTCCCTTTTTTCGCCCCCCCTTACCGATAACCTTTGTGCCACTATTTTCTCTTGCACTAGGATGGGTCACGTCTTTGACTTTGGCGTATTTCTCGATACATGCCATCAAGTTGTCGACGGTTGTGGCTTCCTTCTTAGTGAGGGACTGGTGTAATAGACAAGAGTGGGGTAAGCCGATCTTGAAGGATGCTAGAGCGACCTGCTCTGAGCAATCCTCGACTTCGTTATATCATAGTTACTTCGACCAGAGTTCTTATATCAGTGAGTTAATTGTTGCTGCTCGGACTGGTCGTCATTTGACCTGTGTCTCTCAGACCCCTGCGACCCATGCCCTGGGCTCCTTCCTCGGCTGTGAGGTTTGCTCGCCTAAGGGCTAGGAGTTCGATTGTAGCATTGCCTTGTGTTACGATGGAGGTCCATTTCCATCCTCTCTAGTCGCCTTTTGAGGTAAGCATTTTCAGCTTCATGTTTAAGAGTAACCTCCTCCTTTTCTCGAAGTCTGGCCTCGTAGGCGTCTATCAACCTAGAAATCTATATGGATCTAACTGGCCCTTGGATCTCCGCTTCCTCTCTCGGTGGAGTCTCTGGTTTGAATAACGTACTTCGGACCTAACCCTAGGAGGGATAGGCTGCTCTTAGATGTCTCCTGCTTGAGGGGCATTACTGTTGTGATCGAACATTGTAGGTTCCTGCTGGTGAAAGCTTTCTTGAAGAAAAAACAACCGCTTGCCACAGACGATGCCAATTGTGGTGACAAATATCTCAACACAAACAATAATGAAAGACAATCACTATATCAAAAAGAACAACAAATATCACAATCACACAACACAAAGATATACGTGGTTCGATAAATTTCCTACATCCACAGAGAGGTCTACTGTTATATTAAGTGACTCTCAAGAGAGGTTTTTCTGCATGCCCTTTGCCCAGGCCTGGGGTATAATATATATTCAATAAGAGGGAGAGAGAGGCGCTGGTAACTGGCCCGCTAGTCCACTATCCCTTGAATATCTCCTCCGAGATTTTTGGGGATATAATCGATCAAATTCTTAGTTTTAAACGTTATTTCTTAGAGCATCCATAATTTGGGCCGAATATCTCTTATTCTTAGCTGGGCTTTGTTCGGCTACTCTTATGGGCCTAAACGATAAATAAGGTACCCACATATATATATATATATATATATATATATATATATATATATATATATAGAGAGAGAGAGAGAGAGAGAGAGAGAGAGAGTTAGGCTCTCCAACATACCTAGCAACATACCCTTTTTTTTAAAATAGTAAAAAAAATAATTTTGAGTTAATATTTTTTATATGGGTTCATGATATTTCAATGTGCTCCTGTAAAAATATTCAAACCAAAATAATGTGTTTTGATATTTTTAAAAAATATGTAAAAAAACTGACAGTTTTAAAGGGTAAAAACTGACAGTTTTTTTACCTATTTTTTAAAAATACCAAAAAACATTATTTTCAATTGATTTTTTTATAGGGGCACATTGAAATATCATGAACCCATATAAAAAATATCATCTCAAAATTATTTTTTTTACTATTTAAAAAAAAGGGTATGTTGCTAGGAAGTATGTTGGAGAGCCTGACTCTCTCTCTCTCTCTCTCTCTCTCTCTCTCTCTCTATATATATATATATATATATATATATATATATATATATATATATATATATATATTTAAGAAAAGTAATTAAAAATAATAGTTGTATAACAAAACAACTTTTAATGAAAATATGTTAAAAAATTGTTATCTATAAGCAAAAATTAAAAAAACCTCTTTTCTATATAAAAAAAAAGTTTTGTAAAAAATATATTAAAAAAGGTTTGTAGAAAAAACATGTTGGAAAACTGTTCTCTACAAGTAAAAATGTTAAAAACTGTTTTTTCAAAAAAATTATTTTGTACAAAATACGTTAAAAATCGTTTTGTATAAAACACGTGAAAAAACTATTTTGTGTACGTTAAAAAACATTTTAAAAACTGGTGTGTATAAAAGCATGTAAAAAAAATTTCTACGTTAAAAAATGTTTTAAAACTATTAAAATTTGTTTTTTATACAAAATACACTGAAAACAGTTTGGTATGAAAACACGTTAAAATTGTTTTGTATACATTAAAAAACACGTTAAAAAACTGCTTTGCATAAAATACGTTAAAAAGTGTTTTCTACGTTACAAAATGTTTAAAAACCTATTTAAAAAAAAATTGTTTTGCACAAAAACATTAAAAATTGTTTCCTGCATAAAAATGTCAACACTCCTTTTTTAAAAAAAAAAATAGTCTTGTACAAAATAAGTTAAAACTGTTTTTATATAAAAACACATTAAAAATTGTGAAGACTAGTTTTTTTTTTTTTTTAAATTCTTTGTTTAAAAACACGAAAAAAATTTGTGTTTTGTAAGTAAAAATGTTAAAAAAATTATTTTATTTAAAAAAAATTATTTTGTACCAAATATGTTAAAAATTGTTCTGTATATGTTAAGAAACCTTTTTTTTAATAAGAAATCACGTTAAAAACAGTTTCCTTATAAAAAATAGTTTTCTTAACGTGGTTTTTAAACTATACAAAATTGTTTTTAACGTGTTTGTATATAAAACAATTTTTAATGTATTTTGCTGAAAATATTTTTTTGAAAGAAAAAAAAATAGTTTTATAACATATTTACTTATATAAAATAAAAATAGTTTAAATATTTTTTATAAAAGAATTTTTAACGTATTTTGTACAAAATATTTTTTTTATAAAAATAGTTTTCTAATTTTTTAATTAAGAAACCAGTTTTTTAACGTATATAAAATAGATTTTTAATGTGTTTTGTACAAAAATATATTTTAAAAAGATGTTTTTAATATTTTTACTTGTAGAAAATAGTTTTTAGCTTGTTTTATACGAAACCGATTTTTTAAAATAGATTTTTGACATTTTAACTTATAAAAAACTTTTTATGACGTATTTTCACTTAAAAGCTATTTTGTCATAAAAGTTCTTTTTAATTAATTTATTTTAATATTAAGTTAAATATATATATATATATATATATATACATATATATATATATATATACCCACATCCACACATTACTGCTTTTGTGCGGACCAGTTCCCATTTTAAGAGTGTGAACCGGACATGTGTCACCTGACGGTGAACCCAGAAAAAAGATAGAGTGTGCCTATAATTTTGTTGATATTTTTTAGGCTCACCGCCAGCTGATATATACCCGGTTCGCACTCTTAAAATGTGAGCAATATATATATATATATATATATATATAGGCCAACTTAAATCCAGACGCAACTTGCGAACGGATTTTTTCGTATTTTTTAAAAATATTAAAAAAACTTTTTTCGACTTGATTTTTTTTACTGTGGTATTTAAACATTCCAAGGGACCCTATAAAAAAATAGCTCAAAATGAATTGTTTTGCTATTTTTAAAAAATCGATCAAACATATGTTAATTTTTAAAGCTCTTTAAAACTGACATATGTTTGACCGATATTTAAAAAATAGTAAAACATTTTATTTTGAGCTGATTTTTTTACAGGCGTCCCCTGAAATGTTTAAATAACAGAGAAAAAAAATCAAGTTGAAATTTGATTGTTTGCTATTTTTAAAAAATACACAAAAAATCGTCTGCAAGTTAAATCCGTAAGTTACGTCCGCATTAGAGCCTGACTGTATATATATAATAAGGTTCTCCAATATACCACACTAAATATACCTATTAACATACCTCATTAAAAGACCCGGGTTATAAGCCGAAGGAATCGAGTCTCTTAATAAAAACGGGTAGACATATATACTGAAAATAAAACATGTTTTCCCAGTGACAAAAACTTTCGCTCGCTCTGCTCTTGGAAACCTAACCAACATGTTTTATCCTATGAAGCACGGATGCGGGTACGGGGTGCGGGTGCGACACAGTGCGGGTGCGGCGATTCAAAAATTCTCAAAAAATTAGGATACGGGTGCGGCGAGATATAATATAATAATATAAATTATATTATATTATTTTTAAGTAATACAAATAAGTTCCATCATTATTATGATTCTCAAAAATTTATGATAAGGGTGTTTGTTATTTTTTAACATATTGACAATACTAAAATAGGGGACTCTAACATCAATGTCACAAATATTATAATAATTTACTAAAACCCATTAACCATTAAACTATAAAAGTAGAATTCAATATAATATAATAAAAAATTGTTAACTTCACAAAACCCATTTAACATTAAACTAAAAACAAACATTCGAAGTCGTTAAGAAACCTAATAGCTTTCACATATATTATAATAATCCACTAAAACCCACTAACCATTTTTTTATAAAAGTAGAATCCAATATAATGTAATAACAAGCAGTTAATTTGTGCCACAAAACCCTTTTAACATTAAACCAATAACAAATATTGAAAGTTGTTAAGAAACAAAATTATCAGTCTTCGCATATATTATAATAATCACCCACAAATCATTAAACTATAAAAGTAGAATCCAATATAAAATAATGACAAGCACTTAACTTGGGTCACAAAACCCATTTTACATTAAAACATTAAACTAAAAACAAACGCAGGAAGTTGTTAAGAAACCCAGTTAACTTCGTATATGTTGAAGGAGAGTAAGAAGAAAATGAGAGAGAGAGATGAAAATGAAAAAAAAAAAATCAGAAATGTGTTTTTTTGGATTCTTTACGAATCCCATCAAAACCAGCCGAGTCCTTGCCAAATCCTTCCCGAATCCAGAATTAATTTATTTAATTAATATCTGATTCTTCTTTGGGTGCGAATCGGGGCTGAATCGCACCTGCACCCGACTCGTGTGTGATTCGGATTCTTCAGGCCTTTTGAAGAATCCGTGCTTCATAGGTTTTATCAGTGACAAAAACTCCCGCCAAATCCGGCGATTCATTTGGCTCAGTAAGGCGCGATTCCTCCATCTCCAGTCGACAATTCCATTTCCAGTTTAACGAGGTATGTAGTTGCGCGATTCCTCGTGTTCATTTTTTTTGTTCGAAACCTATTGATGATACCTGCTTACGATATAAATAAATTCCATAAATCAGATCGCACAATACCTGATGAAATTAAACGAGAATGACAATCGATTTCATAAAAGATCATAAAATTTCTCCTCACAATCATCAAATATCTGTTTGTGATCCAAACAGTAGTCATTTCAATTTTTTTTGTTGATTTTCCACAAAAATTAGAAACACCTGTTGTGCGTTGGTATAAAATGGATACAACATGTTGTGGCAATAAGTAATACATGTTGTACTTTTTTGTTTATTCATATGTAGATTTCTATTAAATACAATAAAGTTAAAATTTTGATGTCTATTGCGTTTTCGTAAAAAACTCCGGTGAGGAACAATATATGAGTGTTTAATCATTTCATAATAATTTGATTGCTGATCAAATTTTAACCTAAAAAAGTATACTTTGACTCATGAATGTCTTTAAGGAATTAGGTTCGTGCTAGCGGCACTTTTATGATATTTTGCCTACTTTGCCTACTGTAAATTAACACTAAAATCATTTTCGTGTGCTGTTTTAAGCTACTATTTTAAATTTAACGGGGCTGATCATCTATTTTGCTTTTTCAGGATGGGTGAGATAAGTGATGAAATAAATTCGCCAACGGTAAATCATGTTGGAACGACAAGTAGTTGGGATTGGGATAATTTGGAATCGGAAGTTGTGAATTGTGGCATAATGGATTTGGTTGGGAATGAAAGTGGGAAAGTTAAAGAAAATGTTATAGAATCTAGTGTTGTCTATACACCACAAGTAGTATCGGAGAAGATACCAAGTAAGGGTCAAGAATTTCAATGTCTTCAAGACGTTAAAGATTTTTACAATGCAAACACAAAGGAAGAAGGTTTTAGTGTACGAAATTAGAATGCAAAGAAGAAGAAGGATATCGGCGAGATTGTAAGAAAAGAGTATGTCTGCTTTAAAAAAGCGAGTGGTCAATACGTGGCCGATGTTGATGTGAAAAGGCGTCGAGGATCTATGAAAGAGGAGGGAAGGCTAGACTTGTAGTTGTGAAGGCATACTCCGGCTCATATGTGGTTACCATTTTTGTTGAGGGCCATAGTCACCCTTTAGCAACGCCACGAAAAACACAGTTTTTGGCGTCTCATCACACAGTTTGCGATGCACAAAAAACCCTGACTCATCAACTTAGCATGGTAAATGTTCCCTCTCATCAACAATACAACTTTTTGGGGGTGCAAGCGTGTGGGTTTGAAAATATTGGGTTTACATAAAAGGATTTGTATAACCTTGAAAGGGACAAGCGTATCGAGATGAAGGGGTATGACGGAGAGATCCTACGTGAGTATTTAAAGTTAGAAATGGAGAAGAACCCATCGTTCAATTTCAAGATCAAGGTAGATGAGGAGAGGAGAATCACACATTATTTTTGGTCGGATGCAACCTCTTGGAGAGATTATATTTTTTATGGCGATGTAGTTATATTCGATACCACATATAATACCAATTGATATGGATTGATTTTTGCACCGTTGATGGGAGTCAATAATCATGGTCAAACAATCATTTTTGCTTGTACATTCTTAAGTGACGAAACAACCGAATCTTTTGTGTGTCTATTTAACCAATTTTGGAAGCTATGCCGAGTGATGCTCCCAAGATGATCATTACCGATCAAGACCCAACTCTGACAAAAGCAATTACTGAAGCTCTTCCACAAAATTTTCACACATATTTTAGTTGGCATATATTGACGAAGTTCTTTGAAAAGATTGACAGCGTAAAATATAGTCTCTACTATAAGGAGTTCTCAAATTGCATTTGCTAATCGGAGGGGGAGGAAGAGTTTAACTCAAAGTGGGTGGATCTCATCGAGAGAGCTGAATTAAATGAGAATAAATGGTTACAATCCATGTATGAAATTCGTTCAAAGTTGGTCCCTGCTTATGTGAATGGTGTTTTCTCGGCTGGCATGTCAAGCAGCCAATGAGCGAAAAGCTCGCATGCATTCTTTAAGATGTATGTATCGAAGAACAACTCGTTGTTAGAATTTATGATTCAATTTGGTAGGGATTTAGTACGCCAATGTCATGATGAGTTGATGTCCGATCACAAAGATTTGAATAAAAAACCTAAATTGAAATTGCCGCATGATGTCTTATTCCAAATGGTAGACATTTACATGCATGTAATGTTTTACAAATTTGAAGATGAGTTGTGGGAGAGTTTGAATTACAAAGTCGAGTTTATCAATGATGTTGATATGAATCGTGTTTATAAAGTACATAGGAAGACTCAAGTGTTGGAAATAATATATAATAAGGAAACGAAAATGGCAACATGTAGTTGTAAAAAGTTAGAAAGCTCGGGGATACCTTGTAGGCACGTGCTTGCATACTTGCACAAGATCCATAACTTTGACAAAATATCGGTTCAATACATAAAGAAAAGATGGACTAAATTAGCAAAATTCGATGTGGTAAGTGATGGTATGGGTGTGGTGATACACGATGACAAATCATATCACCTTAAGAGGACTCAATTAATTCAATCTTCTTTGGATTTAGTTGAGAAAGCCCTCATTAGTGAAGAAGCTACTAAAGTGTACAACGATCATATGGATAGTGCAAGGAGAATAATTGATGCGATGATTGGTTTTAGTGGCAATAACTCTATTAAATGTGTGGAACAAGTCATCTAGCTTCGGGCAGAATGAGTTGCAACAACGTGCCCAATTATAACGAGCCCAATCAAGTGCAAGCAAGAGGGTGTGGAAAAAGATTAAAATGGGAGAATGAGAGAGCCTTAGGAAAGGCGAAAGAAAAAAAAACGCGACGTTGTCATGGTTGTGGTGAAGTTGGACAAGCACATGATAAACGAAATTTCCTAATGACTATCAATCAGTATGGACAAACATTTATTTATTATTCATATATTTTACTAGCTCGTATAATTCATGATATTTTTATTTTCATGTAGATCCTCCGTACGTGATGTAGATGAAACTGGAGGAGAAAGCTCGAACGAGTTTATCTCGGACACATGAAGTATATGCAACGCCAATGTTTGATTGGGTGTTTTTTTTATTTTTTTTGGGGGGGGTGTGTGTGTGGAAATATGTAGATGAAAATATGTAGATGGACATTTAGGTCAGTTTTGTTGTACTAGTGTGGAAAATGTGTTATAATTTCCTGTTCATCAATGAATGAACATTGCCCACTGCATTTTTATGCATTTTGTCAAATTGCCTACTGCATTTTGTATTAGTATGGGAAAAGGAGATCCTTATGTCAAATTGCCCACTGCATTTTCTACCTTGGATGCCACTGCATTTTTATGTCTTTTGTCAAACTTCCCACTGCATTTTGTACTAGTGTGGGAAAAGGAGTTCCTTATGTCAAATTGCCCACTACATTTTCTACCGTGGATGCCCACTGCATTTTTATGTCTGTTGTTAAATTTCCCATTGCATTTTGTACTAGTGTGGGAAAAGGAGATCCTTATGTAAAATTTCCCACTGCATTTTCTACCATGGATACCCACTGCATTTTTATGCATTTTTATGTCTTGTATTCTCATAAAAATTGCCGACTGCATTTTTATTCATACTAGTTTTAAACCCCGCACGATGTGCGGGCGGTTTGTAGTCCTTTTTTTATGGTGGGAAATGAACTAACATAATAAAAATTGTATAAAAACATTCAAACAATATTTACGAAATCTAATAATTACAAAAAAATGAAAATTACAGAAGAAAAGTTTAAAAAACTGAAAATATTTTTAAAATTATAACAAAAAGTTTAAAAAAACTGAAAAATCCTGATTTTTTTTGGAATTTCCCGAAAAACTTTTTAAGATAATAAAAAATATTGAAAATAATTACTAAAAAACTGTAGAAAAACAATTTCCAACAAAAAATCCAATCTTAATAAATAAATAAAAAAGTAATTTCCAGAAAAAATTGAAATTTGGAAGAAAAAAAAGATCCAAGTTTAAAAAACTGAAAATATTTTTAAAATTATAACAAAAAGTTTAAAAAAATCTGAAAAATCCTGAATTTTTTTGGAATTTCCAGAAAAACTTTTTAAGATAATAAAAAATATTGAAAATAATCACTAAAAAATACTGTAAAAAAAATTTCCTACAAAAAAATCCAATCTTAATAAAAAAAATCCAGAAAAAATGGAAATTTCAAAGAAAAAAAAGATCCAAGTTTAAAAAACTGAAAATATTTTTAAAATTATAACAAAAAGTTTAAAAAATCTGAAAAATCTGGAATTTTTTTGGAATTTCCAGAAAAGCTTTTGAAGATAATAAAAAATATTGAAAATAATTACTAAAAAAACTGTAAGAAAACAATTTCCAACAAAAAATCCAATCTTAATAAAAAAAAGTAATTTCCAGAAAAAATGGAAATTTCGAAGAAAAAAAAGATCCCGTTGGAAAATATTTTAACCTATAAAAAAATTGAAAATTACAAAAAAAAAATATCTGGACAAAAATCTGAAATAGAATTACATCTGATAAAAATGTATCTTTAAAAAACTGTATTATTTATAAACAAAACTTATTTTTTTAAAAATATGTGTTTTTATTAAAAATATTTTAGAAAGGAAATAAAGGGAAAAAAAGCATTCAAAAACACTATTTTTTTTTTATAAAAACTATATTTTTATAAAACTGTTTATAAACCGAATTTTGTTAAGAATGTATTTTTTTATAAAAAAAAAAGTATTTAAAAAAGAAATAAACAAAAAAAAAACAAAAAATGGCAAAAAAATGTATTTTTTTTCAAAACTGTATTTCTTTATAAACAATATTTTTTAGAATTTTTTTTTTATAAAAAAATACAGTTTTTAATAAAACAAAGTTTTTCAACTGGCATTTTTAATAAAAAAATCAGTTTTTAAAAAAGTACTTATATAAAAAGATATTGTTTTATAAAAAATTTTATGTTTTTTTTATAAAAAAAATGCATCGAAATGCAATTGAGCCTATTCCGTAGGTACCTAAGTATATAAAAAATGCTTCTTAAAACAAATTCTTATAGTTAGTAATAAGAATCGAATTACCTATGATAAAAATAGATTTTTAAAAAACTATATTATTAAAAAAATTCATTTTTCAAAAACCCTTATTTTTGTAAAAAAATATATTTTTATAAAAAAAAAACATAACAAATATAGAAATAAACAAAATAAATGAAAAGCACTATTTTTATATAAAAACAATATTTTTAAGGAATTGTTTATAAATCTTAATTTTCTTAAATGTATTTTGTTATAAAAACTCCATTTTTAAAAATAAATATAGAAAACACAGAAAAAAATATACAAAAAAACATAAA
The DNA here is from genome assembly GCA_949130495.1 of Sambucus nigra. Taxonomy (NCBI): domain Eukaryota; kingdom Viridiplantae; phylum Streptophyta; class Magnoliopsida; order Dipsacales; family Adoxaceae; genus Sambucus; species Sambucus nigra. The sequence goes on along the minus strand of OX422216.1, from coordinate 459,005,599 downwards.
CCAAGAAAAAATGTACATTTAAAAATAAACGATATTTCTTAATAAACCGTGTTATTTAGAAACTGTTTATATATAAAAAAAATTATAAAGATAAAGTTTTTAAATTGACATTTTTATTAAAAAATCAGTTTTTTAAAAATATGCTTCTATAAAAAAAAAACAGTTCTTTAAAAAATTCCATTTGTTATAGAAAAAAATACAGCAAAATTCAATTGAGCCCATTATGTATGTACCTAAGTAGATGAAAAAAAGGCTTCTTAAAACAAAATCTAATAATTAGTTAAAAAATAGAATTATATCTAATAAGGATGGGTTACATGTGAAGGAAACTAACTGCTCTGCAGTGAAGAGAATCGTGAGAATGAGCCTATGTCACTGAGAGAGAGGAAGAGAAATATAAAGGAAGTGAGAGAATGATGTGATAATATGGGTAGAAGGATGGGAGGATATTTATAAGAGGAAAAAGAAATCGTGTGGAATATGAAGAGATAATAGAGGTCAATAAGTGAGAGAGTGAATGGAACAATGAATAGAAATTAAATGCAGAGTGATTCATGCATGAGAGATGCATCGGAAGGAAAAAGAAAATAAAAAATTATGTTGGGAGTTGCACAGAGATGATTAAGCCGTTTGGAAACAATCATAAATATTAGGTGGATGCCATAATAGTAAGCGTTAAAGCTTGCATTCATTATTGTTGACACGTGTCAATATTTTGTGAAGACATGTGTCAATTTTGATTTTGGTCTAATAGCATTAAAGCTTGCATTCATTATTGTTGACACGTGTTAATTTTTTGTGAAGACATGTGTCAATTCTATGTGAAGAGACACCAAAATTATATTATGTTATTAGATGTCCACTACTTTTTTATGTTTGGTTAGGTTCTTTGCTGGGCTAAAAGCTAGAGTGAAAGTTGATAATTGATACAAGTTTGAAAGCAAGCAAAAAAAGACATAAAAATAAAAGTTCTTATAAACTATCTCCTTTTGGTTTCATTTTTTTTGTGATGTCAAGTGTTATAGGTGATGAAGGGAGCTATTCTTCAGGAGAATAAGTTCAACAACATCAACTTAAAAACACTTTTAACTAAACCATTGACTTAAAATATGAGAATAACCGCAATAAGTCGTAGTGATTTGGAGTCATAATGGTTTAGTTCATATTTTCAACCATTGTTATTTGAACAGATATTTAAAATAATGAGAAAAGTTACCCTTGACTTTGTTACCGTTGAAGAATTTTAAACAACTAGTAATAAGGAAACCAAACGAATGCGTAAATGAAACCAAATCTCAATCCATTCCGTACATTAATTTCAAGAGTTTAAAAAATTAATTTCCTTCCATTCGATACGTAGCCGGAGATTACAAAAGAACAAAATTTATTATTCCATATGAGTCTACACCGTCACTATTACACCAAACAGTGTAACGCACACATGCAAAATCAACACCAAAAAAAGAAGTGCGCGTAACAATATCATCAATGCGGCTTGTTTCTTCCTAGGCGTAAGTTGACGAATTTGGCCAAAAATGGGATCCGATGCTCGACTGCTCCCACATTCACACTTCTTCACTTTAAATCAGACTGCAAACTCGTTTTCTTCTTATTTAGTTGAAGAACCCATTAACCTAAAAGAATTAAATTAAAAACACAAAATTATGAACATATGATATAAAAAAATTACATAACAAAAAAACAGCAATAGTGCAGCTGACGCGGATCCAAATCCTCAAGACAATTTCATCAAAATCTAAATAGTATGAGCATCTGATGTAAAATTCAAACATTCATCCAAAAAAAAAATTAGAAGCAAAGTTGAAGCAACCGTTAATTTAAATCGAATCTCATGTAGAACAGAAATCAAATCTCATGGTTTAAACAAATGGCAACCTTTTTGAGATGTTATAAACAAATCGAAATCCTATCAGTGAAGGTATAAACAAATCGCACATAAACGAAGAACTCAGCAGATCTGAAATCCAAACGATTTCAAATCTGTCTCTCTCTGTGTGGTTTGATTTGAAATTCAAATGAACTCAGCACACAAACGATTTCAGATCTGAAATTGAAATCCAATCTGTGGCCGGAATCTTAGCACAAAATTATAATTTATTTTTTCATAAATGAAGAACTCAGTAGAACTGTGACCCGAATTCGAGCACCTAAATCGATCTAAGCAAATGTGAAATCCATGAGAGAGAGAGAGCATTTCTATGTTTTAATTTCTGGTTATCCGTTTTTCTTAGTTGACCCGCTTCATTTAGCTTATAACCCGGTTATATTAATGAGGGATGTTAAGTCGGGTATGTTGGAGAGCATATATATAGGTGTAGGTGCAAAAAATCTCACCCGTCGGAGGGTGTCAATTCATCACGATACAAGTATAAAAATAAATATGAGAGAGACAAAGATTTACGTGGTTCGACCATGAATGACCTACATCCACGGGGCTGCTGGTGTGTTTCATTAGAATGATCAGAGAGTTTTACATGAGAGTGTTTCTCTAATTTCTAAGCCCCCTTTCACAATGGGGGGTGTCCCCTTTATATAGAGTTAGGGGTTACATTAGGGTTATAAATTTGGATGAGTAACAAATATAGATGAGCCCTATCTTCGTGGAGTTTCATTCCAATTAGATACTGCTCCTCGGTCTTCTCGTTTACTAAGGACTTTAGTCGTCCCTATATTGTTGGCACATCGCCATCTTCACCGGGGTGCTCCCCACACGTCATGCTATTCCGTAGGCATATATTTTACCCCCCACAATAGCCCCACAGGTCGCAGTTCAGCTGAGTTGATTCTGAGATGAGCTGGGAGCTGGTACACAATCTCTTTAAACATATGCAGTTGGTGGTGTGAACTGGATTGGCATTCTTTGATTTGTCGTTCAACTTTTAAGCCTTCTTTGGTTGATCTTCTCGCCTTCATAGATTTTTAGATGAATGCTTGGCTTGAGTTAAGAGGCGTTCAATCGATATGGGAACCGGACTCGAGAGTGTCGAGCTGCCTACGTACCCTCTTGGGATTAGGTCGAACGTAGTTCATTGTCTGTTTTATTATATGGCCCAATTTATGAGGTTGACCACAGGCCTGTTCAGAATTTATTTATTGAGGTTTTATCGAGCGTGCATCAAGTTTAGGACATCTCCCTGTATTTTGGTCTCGTATGGTCCGTTTGTTGAGGCCGACCACATGCCTATGCGTCGAGCCTTGCTCGAGCATGTACCTAGTAGGGGTAAGACCCTGCCTTAGGTTTTTCATATGCTCCAATTGGAGAGGCCGACCAGAAGCCTATGCGTCGAGCCTTGCTCGAGCATGTACCCAGTAGGGGTAAGACCCTGCCTTAGGTTTTTCATATGTTCCAATTGGAGAGGTCGACCAGAAGCCTATACGTCGAGCCTTGCTCTAGCATGTATCTAGTAGGGGTAAGACCCTGCCTTAGGTTTTTTATATGGTCCAATTGGAGAGGCCGACCACAGGCCTATATGTCGAGCCTTGCTCGAGCATGTACCTAGTAGGGGTAAGACCCTGCCTTAGGTTTTTTATATGATCCAATTGGAGAGGCCGACCAGAAGCCTATGCGTTGAGTCTTGCTCGAGCATGTACCTAGTAGGGGTAAGACCCTGCCTTAGGTTTTTCCTATGGTCTAATTGGAGAGGCCGACCACAGGCCTATGCGTCGAGCCTTGCTCGAGCATGTACCTAGTAGGGGTAAGACCCTGCCTTAGGTTTTTCATATGGTCCAATTGGAGAGGCCGACCAGAAGCCTATTCGTTGAGTCTTGCTCGAGCATGTACCTAGTAGGGGTAAGACTTTGCCTTAGGTTTTTCATATGGTCCAATTGGAGAGGCCGACCATAAGCCTATGTGCCGAGCCTTGCTCGAGCATGTACCTAGTACGGGTAAGACCCTGCCTTAGGTTTTTTCCATAATTTAATGTAATACCAATTGTGTTTGCATTTTTCCATTTTCTAATGCCTCGCATGTAAATATCCGCCTATTTTACCTTTTAGGTTGTGCCGTCACACTTCCTTAGGCCTAAAAGGCGATGGCAAAAATGCACCTGGTTTGAGGGTCATCCACCCGTTCAGGATTTTAACAGACCAACATAGTTGGCGACCAACCTGAGTTGGTTTTTTGCCTAGGGATCCCCCGTAGGGCTTTTAGTGTTGCCTGGGCAACTCGTGAGGCCATTTGTGTTTAGAGATAACAAAGGCCTGTAGACGTACTTAATTTAGTGGGAATAAGCAAGAAGGCCGTTGTAACTAAATCAAGTTTGATCATGATCGTCATTTGAAAGACTAATTCCGGTGCTAACCATGTTGGCATCTGTCCTGAGTTGACCTCCTCTGTTTTGCTTTGAATGTTGTAGTGAATCTATTCACGTGTCATCGCTGCTATAGAGCCCCCAATCGGGCTTGTGAAGGGAAGGCTGCCTGACCGTCCATCGGGTCGTCTGATTTGTATAACCAGGATGATAAGTGTGCCCGATCGCTCCTCGAGGCTTCGTTGCTTTAAAGAGTATTGTGTTGATCATTCGTCAAGCTGGATATATTTAAGGATTATCTTGCTCGTATAGCTTCATATATTGTATTGTTCCTTGGGGCACACTTGTTCGCTGACCATACATGGTGGTTCCAAGAGGCTGTGGAAGACTCCATATGGCTCGTGCACCTAAAGAGATTAATAGGAGTTCAAAGCATCCTTGTGCCGTTGATCTGATATGGTGTTCAAGAAACATTGTTCCTCTGGAGTGGATATCTTAGTGTTGATGACGCGTTAATTCGTTGCTTGGTGATCGTCGATCACCATGGGTTGTCTGACGATGTCGCTCGATACATTCAGGATGGTCTAATGTTGTTATCAACATGTCTTGCTCGTTGACTGTGATTTTGCTGGACGTGTGACTTCTTACAAGTTGGATTCGTCCTTGTTGATAAATATAGTTGATCGTCGCTCTTCATGCTGCTTTATGTGTTATTGGATCTTTGTGGTACAGATCGCTCAACTTTTCATTCGACGAGGTTGAATTAAATAAGAACTGTATTGTCCAACTGTTTGTTGGAGCTTGAGACGTGATCACACAATGTCAACTATCGATCGAAGTTGAGAGTCCGTTGAGGCAAAATTGTAAAGGACCTAGTAGATGTTGCGAACGATCCATGCCTGAGCATCTGTCGGAGTATTGATGAGATAAATGATGCCTGAATGCCTGTCGAGGCAAAAACTATAGAGGATCTGGTAGATATTGCAGGTGATCCATGCTCGAGCATCCGTCGAGGCAAAGAGGACCGATCAAGTATTATGAATGATCATGTATTGTTAGTGAAAACTAACCTTCCAATAAATGCAATGTTGATTATTAATCGGCTCTGCCAACCATCTGTTGGGACTGAATACAAGAGTTATCCTTACCAACCATTTGTTGGGGATAAAATGCGACATGTGTGGCAAATATCCTCGGGACTAAATATATAGAAATATTTTGCCGAGCATTTGCCGAGATGAGCCTTGAATATGCCTGATCATCCTGCAGGTCAAGAATCATAGAGCCAGATAACCCATTCTGAAATTCAAGAAATATCAACATCCGAGCATCTGTCTGTTATAAATAATATTGCCCAAGCATGTGTTGGGTGCAAAGTGGTGTAAAGTGCTCAACCATCTGTCGGAGCATTAACAAAATAAGTGGTGCCAGACTGGTTTGCAGGGGCGAAGTTGTACAGGTCCGAGTAGATATAGAGAGCGATTCGCGCTCGAGCATCTATCGGTGTGTTAATAAGATTTTAAGAGCTTAAGATTATTGCCGAGCATCCGCCGGGACTGAATCTTATACCTGTAGAAGTTAATAAGTTGCTCGACCATTTGTCGAGGCTAATTCAAATAGAATTTATCATGCAATATGATGTGCATCCGCTCGACCATTTGTCGAGGAAAATATTGATAGTATTGAATGAATGACATGAATTTTCCCATAATTTTTGTGATAAAATCTCACGAGGATGGCCGCGCCCGAGCATTCGTCGGGGCTACGCTAAGTATAAGTAAAGATATTACACCGACCATTCATTGGTATAACCAATAATAGCTAAACGACAATATTGAAAATTAAATGACCGGATAAATGACATGAGTGCTCTTCTAAGTGCGCCCCAATATTATGTGGACAAAATAATTGTAATAAAGTCGAACGAAAATATTCATAGTATTGAATGAATGACATGAATTATCCCATAATTTTTGTGATAAAATCTCACGAGGATGGCCGCGCCCGAGCATTCGTCGGGGCTACGCTAAGTATAAGTAAAGATATTGCACTGACCATTCATTGGTATAACCAATAATATCTAGACGACAATATTGAAAATTAAATGACCGGATAAATGACATGAGTGCTCTTCTAAGTGCGCCCCAATATTTATGTGGACAAAATAATTGTAATAAAGTCGAACGAAAGATGAAAAATTTATCAAATATATCCAGATGTATGGCACAGGAGTTAATTTGGAATTTTTGCAAATAGATTTAAGCAAATACTTAAAATACAAGTTCGGTTTCAAAAAATTGTTTTCACAGAAAATTTGTGTAGTGGCAATCAATTGTTTTTCTCATGTGAAGTATAGAGTATAGATAGCCCCCTGCTAACAAATTTATGATGATAAAAATCGTGAGCATAATTTGTGAGCAAATGAAGTATTATGAGATGGAAACGAACAATGTACAAATAAATGTGTGTACCCATCAAGTGGGGTTGCACTAAATACAAGAATTATCCTGGCCAGCTATCCACTGGGGATAAAATGCGACATGCGAGGCAAATATCTTCGGGACTAAATATATATAAATATTTTGCCGATTATCTGCCAAGATGAATCTCAAATGTGCCTGACCGTTCTTCAGGTTACCGAATCATAGAATCCGAGCTTCAGTCGGAGTAATAATAATTTTGCCCAAGCGTTTCTTTAGGTATAAGGTGCTATAGTGTGCTCGACTATCTGTCGGAGCATTAATAAAATGAATGGTGCCTGGATAGTCCACCGGGGAAAAGTTATGGAATACCAAGTAGATATAGCGAGCGATTCGTGCTCGAGCATCCGTCAAAACATCGATGAGATTTCCAGGGACTTAAGATTATTGTCGAGCATCCGTCGAGACTGAATCTTGTACCTATGGAAGTTAGTAAATTCCCCGACCATCTGTTGAGGCTAAATCAAAATAGAAGTTATTATGAAAATGATATGTTCAACAAAGTATATAAGATATGCATCCGCTCGACCATTTGTCGAGGAAAAAATTCATAGTCGCGTATGAATGTAATACAGATCCAATGTTTTTTATCATAAAAATCTCACTGAGATAACTGTGCCCGAGCATCCGTAGGGGCTGAGCTAAATAACCAATAATCTCGCTCTGGTGAGATTAAATTGTTGTAGCTGGATGACAATATTGAAAATTAAAATGTTCGAATAAATGACATGAGTGCTATATCACTGCGCCCCACTTATTTATGTGAGCAAAATAATTTGTAATAAGGTCGCATAAAAAGTGCCAACTAAAATCGTTGTAATAAAATCACATGGTTCCTTAAAATAATTTTTTTATAGGGAGAACCGAGCAATGCAAACATTAGTCAAATATATTTCAAGTGTAAGACAAGGATCAATTGAGAATTTTTGTAAAATTATTTGAAGTCCAAATACAAGTTTGGTTTCAAAAAATTTATTTTCACATAAATTTGTAAAGTATAAAGTATGAGGGTAATTCTCAAATTTGTTTGCCACAAAAAGAAAAGTGAAAGGAATTAGATATGCCCTGTTCGTGGGTTTCACTTGCGTAAACTGCATTTGGCTTGATCTATACCCAGGTCGTAGGCTCGTTGGCGCTCGTCAACGCTCCGGGCGTGCTCGCCGCTTTTGGTCCAGTGGACTGTTCGCTGAGCTCGCCGCTTGTGGCGCTCTGTTCACTGAGTTCGCCCAGTTGGTCCAGGTGGTCTGCTCGTCCTCGCCGCCGACCAACTGATGTGCTTCTCCTTGCTCGTCCTTGCCACCGACCAGCTGATGGTAGTCGTCAACTGGTCGCCGACTACCAGAGGCTCCGGTAAAGTCCTTGCTGGTGTTCTATTTCTGCGAGCTCATTTCCTTGCTGATGCCCTCTGGTCGACCAGCTATTATGATCGCAAATAGGTCGCCGACCTCAGGGGCCTGCTTGACCATAAAGGTTGCAGGTCGGAGAACAACCCGAGGTGAGGTCGTTGATGCTCGCTGACGCTAGATGATCTGCATCGAGCTCGTCGCCGTGGCTGCCGACCAGACAGAGGAAAGATGGTGTTTCCGATTTAAGCCAGCTCCCAATAGATTTTATTCCGCTGATGCGTGATGATGGTCGCCGCGAAGAGGCCGATGATCGCAGGCCGACCAAAAATAATATTGGGTGCAGATCTCCCATAACTCTTGATGAGGATGGACGGCGCTGATCGTGGATAAAACTGGAGGAAAAATCTTGTTGCACATGAAATCCGACCAGCAGGGGCAGATGATATGTAAAGTCGGTGATGAGGACTGGATCTCCATGGGTCGGTGACGATGGCTGTGATGGGCCAGTTTGCGACGACTCCTTCTTATCTCAAGTGGGCGTGTCAGTGTACCCGGCTTGGAGATGACAGATCCAAGATGCCCGCCTCCAAATGGGGTGTTACGTGACCCAATAATTGAGATCTTTGGTGGTCCAAAAATCTCGGAAGAGAGAGAGAAATCGTGCCCAGATCGTGATCGTATTGACCCAAATCGTGATCGTGATCATGCCCAGAGAGGGAGACCATACGTTTCATATGTGCTTGACCCTGCAAGAGTCCAAATATTTGGAGACTCTTCGTAGACATCTCCGATAGTGAATTTCATATGAGATAAACAATGAAAGTTGTCTACCATCAAAGCAGATTTACAGATAAAGATTGAATACGCAAAATCATGTATCAGTGAAACGATATTTGTTCAAAACAAATAATTATATATGAAACAAATAACTGCTCGTACACATATTAAAAATAAAAACTTATCTTTTGATTATGTGCGTGCTGTAAGGACCATTGTTCTTGAACGTAAATCTAGATCTCTTCTAGCAAGAAGGGGAAGGCCTTTCGTGCTGGTTCCCACAGACGGCGCCAATTGTAGGTGCAAAAAATCTCACCCGTCGGAGGGTGTCAATTCATCACGATACAAGTATAAAAATAAATATAAGAGAGACAAAGATTTACGTGGTTCGACCATGAATGGCCTACGTCCACGGGGTTGCTGGTGTGTTTCATTAGAATGATCAGAGAGTTTTACATGAGAGTGTTTCTCTAATTTCTAAACCCCCTTTCACAATGGGGGGTGTCCCCTTTATATAGAGTTAGGGGTTACATTAGGGTTACAAATATGGATGAGTAACAAATATGGATGAACCCTATCTTCGTGGAGTTTCATTCCAATCAGATACTGCTCCTCGGTCTTCTCGTTTACTAAGGACTTTAGTCGTCCCTATATTGTTGGCACATCGCCATCTTCACCGGGGTGCTCCCCACACGTCATGCTATTCCGTAGGCATATATTTTGCCCCCACAATAGGCACACTCTCTCTTTTTTTTGAGGTCACCGTCAGGTGACACATGTTCGGTCCGCATTCTTAAAATGCGGACTAATCCGTACAAGAGCAGGATTATATATATATATATATATATATATATATATATATATATATAGAAAGAGAGAGAGAGAGAGAGGTTCTAAAAAACGCGGGGCGTGATCGAGGCGTGGATGCCAAGCCTTAAGCCTTAGAAGCCTAGGCGGGCCTTAGGGGTGAAAAGGCGTTTAGGTCTTTTTAATATATTTTAATATTTTTTAACCATAACAAGGCTATTAAAATACTAAAATTGTACATATAATAAAAATATGTCTGAATATTTGAAAATTAAAATACTATTTGATTATTTTGGATGAGACAATGATCCGGTTTGTAAAAAAATCTTTAAAAGGCGATATCGTTTTACTAAAGCATTGTTATTTTTTATGAAAAAATGCTTCTTAAGGGTTTTACCAAGCATAAGGCGTCAAAAGCTTAAGGCGGGGCGTTTTTTCCACGCACCAAGTCTAGGCAGGTTTTTTAGAACAGTGATAGATAGATAGATAGATAGATAGATAGATAGATAGAGAGAGAGAGAGAGAGAGAGAGAGAGACAGGCTCCTGTGCACACTAAGTTTGCATATGTGCTGGCGCACACCTATTTTTTTTAAATAATAAAAAAATATTTTTGAGTTGATTTTTTTATGTGATATTTAAACATTTCAATGGACCCATATAAAAAAAATCAACTAAAAAAAGTTTTTTTCTATTTTAAAAAAATCGGTCTAACTTTTGCAGCTTTTAAGTTCTTTAAAAACTGTCAAAGTTTGACTTAAAATAGCAAAAAAATATTTTTTGAGCTGATTTTTTTTATATGGGTTCGTTCAAATGTTTAAATATCACACAAAACAAATTAGCCCAATTTTTTTTTTTTTTACTATTTTAAAAAAATAATATGCAAACTTAGTGTGCACAGGACCCTGACTCTCTCTCTCTCTTTATATATATATATATATATATATATATATATATATATATATATATATATATATATATCATTTTTACTGTGTGAGATTCTTTAACAGTAGAGCGTGTGGACCAATGGAGGGTGAGGACATTGCCTATTCCTTTAGTAATTGTTTCTCCTTCTATTATGATATTGATTAACCTAGTTTTTCTTACACCTAGCTGCATTTTATTCCATTTAAGGAGGGACAAGTACAAATGAGAATTAGCAAAATTGATTTAATTTGTTTGATCCTTTAGAGGAAGTGACCAAATCTATAAAGGGTTGGAGAAATATGATTTTCCTCCTTGAAGACTAACTTTATTTAGGAATTCATACCAGTTCCCACAAATATATTTTGTGTTACTTCCATGTCAATGCCATGCATCATTCAAATATGTGGATGCTAACGTTGTTTTAATTTTTGCAAGTGGATGCCTTGATAATGAGGCATGGGAGTGAAAGGGGATCAGTTATTGAGCGTCATGTGAATAAGGTCAACAAGTCGTGTCTTTGAACTTGCTTATCTTGCCTATTCATATTCTCTATTTTTCTTATTTTAATGCATATTTGAAAATGATTGTGTTTTCTCTTTTTGCAGTTATTTATAGAGCTAGATGGCTCAGAGTCGCGAAAAGGTGTTTATGTAAACGGTGCCATGAATAGGTGCAACTTCTAGAATTATGTGCTAATCAAAATGACTATTAACAGGATCGGTCCCGAAGATTTGGGGCTCAAGGCGAACTTGTAAAATGGGACCTTTTATATAATATTTTTTTTTGAAAAGTATAATATGTATTTTTACAAGCTAACAAGAAACGAACAAAATTGAATACACAACAACCCAACAATCAATCTAAAAAATTTCGACCACAACAAAATAAAGGAACATTGGAACCTGTTTTGCTCAATTTGTAAAGCAACTTTGAAACCCTTCTTTGCTAAAAAAAATGTTGAAGAAACACATAAAAAATGAACATCATTATAATAAAAAAATTAATAGCAGATTAAAAGGAGCAACAAGATTAATAACAAGAACTTAACAAAAAAAATTAACACTAAAAACTGTAATTAAAAAAATGACAGATTAAAAAAAAATGATAACAAGAACATATAACTTTCTATTCACTTTTAAACTGCATCATTTAAATCCATTGTTCTAAAAAATCCGCCTAGGCTTGAGGCTTGGGAGAAACGCCCCGCCTTAAGATTTTGACGCCTTATGCTTGGTAAAACCCTTAAGGCGTACTTTTTCCCTAAAAACAATAATGCTTTAGTGAAACGATATCGCCTTTTAAATATTTTTTTTACAAACCGGACCATTATCTCATCTAAAATAATCAAATAGTATTTTTATTTGCAAATATTCAGACATATTTTTATGATATGTACAATTTTAGTATTTTAATAGCCTTGTTATGGTTAAAAAATATTAAAAAGGCCTAAACGCATTTTTACGCCTTTTTACGCCTAGGCCCGCCTAGGCTTCTAAGGCTTAAGGCTTGGACTCCACGCCCCGATCACACCCCGCGTTTTTTAGAACCTTGTTTAAATCTTTAAATATAAATGTTGTTTATACTAATCTAAGTGTTTAAAAAAAAAAAAGACAACAAGAACAACATTTAATTTCAAAAAGTGTTTAAAATAAAAAAAAATGACAACAAGAACATCATTTAATTTCAAAAATATAAAAAACAACATTTAAATCCAAAAATTAACATCAATAATTATAATTAAAAAATGACAGATTAATAAAAAAAATGGCAACAAGAACTTAACAAAATGACAACAAGAAGAGGTAAAAAAGTGACAACAAGAAGAGATAACTTTATATAAACTTTAAGCCTTAGATCAGTAAAATAACAACCTTTAAAAAAATTAATAAAAGGGCTTAACATATTAGTAAAAAAATGACATTTATATTTCTGGATTTAAAAAAAATATGAACAAGAATAGCTTAACAAAAAACTTAACATCATTTTACAAGTGTTCAATAAATTAATAAAAAATAACATTTATATTTAACAACAATGAAGATTTCAATCTAAAAAATTAACATGAGATAATGAGAGAGGATGAATAAAAAAAATACAAACCTCTAGAATATTTTTGGGTTGAAACTTGAGAGTATTGTAAGCATTTAAAAAAGGGTTGATTTTTTTTAGAGATAATGAAAGAGAATTTAAATGGTTGGAACTTGGATGGAATTTGGAAAGTTTGTCTTGGGTGGGGTGGGAGCCGTTTTTTTCTGTTTTTAAATGACTCTAATGAATGAGCAAGTGGAGATGAAGGGTTAATTGTTGGTGGGTGGATTTTTAGTTTATCTTTTGGGCTTGGGCCTATTTTTAAAAACTTATATAATACACACCTATATAATATTTGAGGCCTATATTTTTATATCAGATTTGGATACCCAAGGCGGTTGCCTCATTGGCCTACCCCTTGGGTCGGCCCCGACTATTAACTCTTGTGTTATCTCATTTTGTTGGTTCCTAATCCTGCTAACACATACTGCCATGCTAAACGTGATAGATCAGGCTTTCTTACGCCTTGGAATATTTGGGAAACAACTAGATGTCCCTCTGCCTAGTCCAGATGAACATGGGTTGATCTTAAAAGCTCTTGGTAGGGAGATTCCAATAGATGGCAGTGTGACTTGGTTGGCATTGGGAGGAGTGATGCCTACAAACACTTTAGTGGAGCTGACCTTATGGTATAGGTTGGTCTATATTTATGTAATTTGTTTCATTATTTTCCTTCCATGTGTCGTCCTGTGTTCATGGAATGTCATTAGACGGTTGTACCATGTGCACGAATGTACCACTTGTACTTATATGTGTCATGTAAAAATCTTTGCTTAGCATAACAGAATTTCTATGAAGTAAGGACACAGGTACGAATGTTGGTGTCCGTGTTCGACACAAAATGGACACGCTGACATGATAAATCTAAAAAAATTAGGACAAAAACCATAGAGAGTCGGTGATAAATAAACGTATCTTTTTAATTATATATGTTTATATGTATGGTTTCACCTATTTCGCACTTGAAAAACAAATTTAGTCCTCAATCTAATTTATCAAAATTAACATGGTTATATTTCATAATAATAGTCACCAGTAGTCAAAAGTAATCATTAAAATCGAGCAAGAGACTACCTTTATTATTTCAACTTTTCTTGGAACTCTAAAAATATTTAATTTTACATGATGACATTATTAGCGTCCATTTTTGCTCGTGGAGTGTCTGACTTCTTTAGAATGTCAAAATAAGTCCGACACGTCATGTGGAGGGTCGGACACGAGTCTGAGTTGTGTCGTACGCGCGTCGGAGTGTCCAAAACAAGTACACTAGTGTTCGTGCTTCCTAGCCGAAATTTGTATCAAACTTTAATGTCAGTAAAATTGGGCTCCGACCCTCTAGCCAAAACCTTTATCAAATCTGAGGTCACTTTTACCCAAATTAATTGTGATGGAAATTTGAGGGTTGTAGATGATTCTACTCAATGTTTACTCTCTATACTGAGATTTAAATTTGATCAAGAGAAACTAATATTACTCAAATTGCACAGTTAAATAACATTTGTACATATACAATCAAGTTATAAAATTCTAGAAATTAAATATGCAAATGGCAATCAAATATAAGAGATGTTGTTCATGTGTACATGTATGAGTGACAAGATATACATGAAGAGTGCCAATTAGATTTTCCCTATCGGTGTCATCCTCAGGAGGCATCTCAAAGATTGTCCAAGATGGCCAACCATGTTCTTTAAAATACCCAATATCCCAAACTTCAATCATCAAAGCAACCCGAACTAGAAAGAGGAATACATACACATACACACTTAAAATATTTATTATTCCAAATTCTAATCATTAAATCAACCAAAAACACACACACACACACACAAAAAAAAAAATACACTTATAATTCCTTCATATTTCATAAAGAACAACATTAATTACCAAACACAAGTCACTTTAATATTCAAAATTCGACTAATTATTAATTATCAAACATTACTAAGACCTTAATCAATTATCACAGCAAATTTAACTCCATTCAAACCTATAATTACATAAAGTTAAGCAATCACCAAAATTAACAACACAACAAAAATAACAACATCATAACAAAACCCTCTAAATCCCATATGAGATTTACAAAACCCTCCAAAAATTTAGACACTAAATCCGAAAATCAATTGAAAAAATGAATCTAGTGCAAACCAAGTAAAGATCGTAGTAATTGATAACAAATATCATATATATATTGCACCACATAAGCATCAATTCGATTTTCACAGTTAAAAATGTAAGAATTTATCACGGATGACTATGATGAATGAGGACCTAGTTTTGGTTTATAATTTATATTATTTTTTAAATTTAAATTAAGCACAACTATTAGGAATAAAGTCACAATATGTATATTAAACCTACATGGAATAAATGGAGTATACATGTACAAATCAATTTCAAATCTTCAATTTCATAATTTGTACAGATAAATTGTGAGAAAAGCCCATGAGTCTTCAATTTCATAATCTGTATAAAATGGAGTATACCTGCACAAATAAATCTCAACTTTAATTTCATAACCTGTACAAATAAAGTCGCAATATGTATATTAAACCTATATGTAAGAAATAGTGTATACATGTACTAACAAAGTATAAGAGGAACCCATGAAAAAAGGGTTTCATACAAATGCGTGTAAGAGAGAGAGAGAGAGAGAGAGAGAGAGAGAGAGAGAGAGATTACCTGATGAGGAAGAGGAAGACGTGAATGGAGATTGATTTTGGGGAGGGAGAGCACTTTTGGAGCTCGAGTAAGAATGGAGAGATTTGGGAGAAAATAACCATTTGAACGGGGGGAAAAACGAGTGTCCGAAAAAAAATTTGAGGAAAAACTGTCATATAATGTATACTTCTACTAAAAAGAGACATAAGATATGTAATCAAATATGATTCATATATTTAAACGGTCATATAAATTAACCATAATAAATATATAATGACAGTTTATAAAAAATATGTCATGTAAGTAATGTTATTATACTTTTTATGACATTTTTTTAAAAACTGTGTTAAAGTCATTTTTAAAACTGTCATAAAAAGTTATTTTTCTTGTAGTGTTAGGTCTAATTATACTTAGGTACCTGTGAAAAAAGTTTCGGTTTGATTTGAAATACTTAAAAATTTAGCAGGGGTTTAAGTGTAATTTAAGAAACTTCAATTCAAACTTTTAAAACTGATTTTCGTGGAAAATGCTTTCCTATAATCCAAAAAGAGTGTCATTATATATCAATTTATTCAAAAATAAAAAAATCAAAATATTTGAAAAAAATCAAAAAATTCTCATTGGGACGCGCTCTCAGCCGATGTCAAAGTCTGGACGCCCCTGGTTTGACCACCACTCGTGCGTGAGCTTCACTCGCCTTCAACCTTCGAAATTTGACTTTAGGGTTTGTGAATATTTGGCCTTGATTTTCAAATGTTTTGGGGTTTATCTTAACATGGTTTTTAAATGAAAGTTGTTCATAATTCATATACGAACCCAACCATACCAATTTTAAGGAGTGTGGTGATGTAAATCAAGCTATTGGATTTTCTAAAAATTCGTGAAAATTTGACCTTTTGAATCTGTTTAAAATTTATGATTTTGGTTCCGGCATGATAATGGTGTTGTTCTTTATTAAAATTGGAAGAGATTAAACGTGGTTTGAAGAATTTTGGTGGAGTGAATACTGAGAATTTCTTCTCTGAATTTTTCTGGGCTAGAAACTTCATAGTTGAATTTGGTGTATTAAATGTGGTTCATTTTCCAATTAAACATATATACAAGATCTTAAGAACTTAAGCTTCACTTTCCCTACTTTAAAACTGGTACAAAGTCAGGGAATGAAAATTTACTATTGGAGCTCCAAGCTTCAATGGTTTAAGCTCTTATACAATATATACACGTTAGATATCTCATGTAAACACATTTATACAATATAAGAACATGCAGAAACATAACCACAATGGAAAAATAAGCAATCACGCATAAAATCGTAGAAATGCCAAAAACTCTCAAACTGTACATTGGGATTTCTCTCAATTGGTGTGTGTTCGACTGGAGAGGGAAAAGTGTATTTATAGGGTAGGCCCAATGGAGTAAATTGGTGGAATTTTAGGTGAGGTTTAGGCTGAAGTTACACAAGTTCCAAGTTTATTTTCTTAGAGGCTTAAATGGGTATCACTTGAAAAGCACCTGGTACAAGCTATGCTGTTCAGCAATTAGGTGCCAGGTCACTAGGGTGAAAAGTGTAAATAAGTTCTAGTTTTAGGTTAGGTCCTTGGAGAGTTTTTAGGTATAATTTAAGGACTAGAAGGTATTTAATTAAAGTTTAGGGGCTTTTATATAATTATTCAAACTTAAAAAGTTAACTTGGATAATTTCTAAAAAGTATAGATCCTTAGGTACAGTTTTAGTAAAAAAATTAAAATGTAATAGGCATATGGATAGGTCCAATAAGATGATTTTAAGTATAAGGGTATTTTGATAATTTAAGAAAATGTAGGGCTAGTCTTTGGAATTTATTGTAATACCTAGGACTATTGACTAATTAAGAGTAGTTTGTTCCGTTAAAGTCTTGCGATTGGAGGTGTAACTGGTTATAATGTATTGCTAATTGAAGGTTGTGGTTATGTGGTTTTTTATAGGAGGTTTGTGATGATTTCCGTGTTGGCGTCGGTGGTGCTTTATTAGGTGGTTTGTGGTTGTGGTGGTTGATGGCAGGTAATGGTGGTTTGTGGGTGTTGTGAATTGGGTTGCGATGTTTGATGGCGACAGTTGAGTTAGTGATGGTAATTTGATCAGAGGTGGTGATGATGGATTGATTAAAAAGTTAGGATTTGGGTTTGGGAAGAAAATGAAGTGATATAAGGGTATTTTGGTAAAAGAAATCTTTAGGGTGTTAAGTTTAATTTACAAAGATGCGTTTTTTAATAGAAGTGTAATGGTGTTAAAAAATTGATAAAAAAGTGGTGATTAACTCAAATACAATATTATAAAGTGAAAGTCAAAATATCCTAAACTTTAAAGGTATAATATATTATTAAAAATAGGGTAATTTTGTTTAAACCTAGCTTTACTTTTTGGTTCCCCCGACTAAACTTATCCCCCTTTAGTTGGGCTGATATGCTTTCAACATCCCCACCAAAAAAATAGGCATTACCTCATCCTCTTACACATCATCTCTCTCCGATTCAGACATTACCCATCCTCTCTCATCCTATACTTAACAATAACGTCAATACGACCCATAATCTTTCTCATCTAAAGTAAGTTGAATTCGTCCATCTCGATATATTTTTAAAATTAAAACTTTTTTATTAAAAATTAGGCTTTTGATATGGGAAGAAGATGTAGTGATATAAAAGTATTTTGGTCAAACAAATTCTTTAGGACGTTAAATTTAATTTGTTAAAAATATTTTTTAATAGAATTATAATGGTGTAAAGTATTTGAAAGTTATGTAAAAAAGATCAAAATGGTGAGAATTAAATCAAATTTGACATCAAGAACCGAGGTTAAATAAAATAAAAGCTACAGTTTATAATAATTTATTACTTCATCACAAAAACTTTTGCGACTTTTTTTGGGGTTTATTATATATATATCCCATATGAATAAAATTTTCCTAAATAAGTTCTATTAATTTTTCAACCATTAAATATGCACGTTCCTAATTTTTTGGAACTTTTTTTTTACAATTTTACTCTTTTAAAACTAACCATCTGTAACTTCCTCGGGAAAGTAACACAAGTGATTGAACTTTTTTTTTCATCATATTTTTAATTTTCAAATGATCATAACTTTTGATTGACAAATCCATACTTTGCAAAATTACTATTTTTGAAATCTCCTCACCGAGATCTGTCAAACAAGATCCATGGAGATTATAAAATTTTATAGAAAATAAATTACACAGATAATAAACTTTAGTGTATGCACCAGAAATAAAATAATTTTAAATCTGTAATATTTTCACAAACAATAATATTTATTGTATTAATATTACACTGACACTAAAATTTACTGTGTTCTCAAGAAAATTTTATCTATATATTTATCAAACAAAATCTACGGAGTACATAGCATTTCAATAAAAAAAATTACACATACAGTAATATTTACTGTGTACATCTTTAAAATATAATTAATTAACGTTTGAATAGTCAACGGGACTTAATCAGAAAAAAATCTCAAAATAAGAATTACCTATAATAATATATATTAACAGAGTTGTCACATTTATTCTTATTACTAAACATTAATATAAACAAACTGGTTAAATAAATAAATCAATTAATCTCTCTCTCTCTCTCTCTCTCTCTCTCTCTCTCTCTCTATCTATCTATCTATCTATCTATCTAGTCACGCTCTCCAACATACCTCCTAGCAACATACCCTTTTTTTAAAATAGTAAAAATAATAATTTTGAGATGATATTTTTTTATACGAGTTCATGATATTTCAATGTACCTTATAAAAAAAAATCAATTGAAAATAATGGTTTTTGTTATTTTTAAAAAATAGGTCAAAAAACTGCCAATTTTTTTACCTAATTTTTAAAAATATCAAAACACATTATTTTGATTTGAATATTTTTACAGGATCACTATGAACTATCATGACCCCATATAAAAAATATTAACTCAATTTTTTTTACTATTTTAAAAAAATAGGTATGTTTCATGAGGTATGTTGGAGAGCCTAACTCTCTCTCTCTCTCTCTCTCTCTCTCTATATATATATATATATATATATATATATATATATATATATATATATATATATATATATATATATTGAAAAAAAGACACATATTTTTAGTTTAATCCATTTGGTCGCTCAAATACCCATTTATCTAATATTCTCTTATTTTTTAAGGTCCGCGTCATCGGCACTCTATGCCACCGGACCTACTCCAAATCGGAGCTCCAGTGGATCGAAACCCTTTTTTTCTGATATTCTCTTATTTTTAAAGGTCAGCACCCAATCCTCACTACCACCGACCCCCATTGTCGGAGCTTCAACGACCTTCAACAAAACTCCGGTTTGGAGTGCGTAGGGTGGCATGGGGTGCCGCTGGTGTTGACCTTTGAAAATAAGAGAATATTGGATAAATGGAATTTGGATCCACCGGAGCGCCGATGTGGGGTGAGTAGGGGTGACATTGGGTGACGCTGATGCGAACCTTTGAAAATAAGAGAATATTGGATAAATGAAGTTTGGATTCACCAGATCTCCGATTTGGGGTGAGTAGGGGTGGCATTGGGTGCCGCTAACGCGGACCTTTAAAAATATAAGAATATTGGGTAAATAAGTGTTTGAGCGACTATATGAGTTAAACTAAAAATTGATGTCTTTTCTCTCTCTCTCTCTCTCTATCTATCTATCTATCTATCTATCTATCTATCTATCTAGCGACTATATGAGTTAAACTAAAAATTGATGTCTTTTCTCTCTCTCTCTCTCTCTCTCTCTCTCTCTCTCTCTCTCTCTCTCTCTATCTATCTATCTATCTATCTATCTATCTATCTATCTATATATATATATATAATATTCTTGTGCGGAGTAGTCCGCATTTTAAGAATGCAGACCGGACATGTGTCACCTAACGGTTCCCCTAGAAATTATCGCCTAAATTATAGGTACACTCTCTCTCTTTTCTGGGCTCACCGCCAGGTGACACGTGTCCGGTCAACACAATTAAAATGCGGACTAGTACGCACAAGAGCAGGACTATATATATATGTGTGTGTGTGGGGGGGGGGGGGGGGTATAGATTAATTGATCCATTTATTTGACCAATTTGTTTGTATTATTATTTAATAATAACAACAAATGTGATAACCTAGTTAATATATATTATTACATGTAATACTTATTTTGAGATTTTTTTTCTAATTAAGTTCCACTGACTATTCAACTATTAATTAATTCTATTTCAAAGGTGTACACAGTAAATATTTATATCTGTGTAATTTTTTTCTTTGAAATATTATGTACTCCGTGGATCTTGTTTGATTAATATATATGTAAAATTTTCTTGAGAACATAGTAAATTTGACTGTCTGTGTAATATTATCAAAGTAAATATTACTGTTTGTGAAAATATCATTGATGTAAAATTATTTCATTTTCTGGTGCATAAAGTAAAGTTTAATGTCTGTAATTTTTTTTCTTTAAAATTTTATAGGTTTCATGGATCTTGTTTGATAGATCTCGACGAGGAGATTTAAAAAATAGTAATTTTGTGAAAAACGAATTTGTGAATCAAAAGTTATGATCATTTGAAAATTAAAATTAGGATGAAAAAAAAGTTCAATCACTTATGTAACTTCCCCAGAAAGTTACGGGAAAAAAAGTTTGATGTCTCTCAGACATCAAAAGTTTGACGTCTTGAAAATGTGATTAGTCAATGCTGTTGGTGCGGACCCACATTACTTATGAAAATGCGTTCGCGCCAGTGACACTGACTAATCACATTTTCAAGACATCAAACTTTTTTTCAAATTATGGATGATTGGTTTTAAAAGAGCTAAATTATATAAAAAAAATCTAAAAAACTTAGGAATAAAACATATTTAATAGTTGAAAAATTAATAAAACTTAATTATTTTTTTTTATTCATACGGGATCTATATATAATAAATCTTTTTTTTTCAGAAGAATTTTTTTTTCATTAAGTAATGAAAAAAAATTTGATGTCTCTGAAACATCAAACTTTTTGATGTCTTAGATTGTGATGAGTCAATATCGCTGACGTGAACCCATTTTCATTAATGATGTGGGTCCGCACCAATTATATTGACCAACCAAAATCTAAAAGGGCATGGCTAATGGCACTCCATCAATTCTAATGGCACTCCAAATTTTTGTTAAAAGACAAAAGTATCCTCACCCTAATATCAAACCAATCTCAAACCTTCTCAATAAATTTTTTAATTAAATAATTTAAAATTTATTTTATTATAATGTTAAAAAAATAGATGTTTTTTTATTTAATAAAATTGGACATTTTAAAAAAAAAAATCGTAAAACAATTTTTTTTAAATTATTATTTTTTTAAAATGGACATATTTTAAAAAAACAGTTGGATATAACTTATTAAAAAAACATTTCGTTATTTAAAAAAATGACAGCTATATTTATTTATGATTGTTATATATTCTAAAATTAATCAGGGTTACATTTTTTTTTTAAATTATAGTTTTAAAAATTATATTTTGAATAAATATTTTGTGGTAAGATTTTTTTTAGTTAAAAAATAATTTTTATATATCTTAGATTAATGATTGGTTAGTGTCGCTCAAGCGGACCCACATCATATAATGAATGTGGGTCCGCACCAGCAGCACTAACCAATCGGTACAAAATAAATTATGTAAAATTTATAAACTCAAACAAAAATGATTTCACGAGTTTATAAACAAAAATGATTCCACCAGTTTATAAACAAAAAGTTATTTTTTCAATAAATATAAAACAAATTAATTGTCTTTTAATAAATTATGTACAATTTTTTATATAAAAAAATAGTCAAAAATGGGGTTTACCTTTGTTTAACTGTTTTAATAAATAAAGAAATTGTTTTAAAGTTAAAAAATGGACAATTGATGTTTAGTTCATATAAGCTAAGTATATTTTGCATTTAGGGTTTGAGAAAAAGAGTCTTTGTGAGCATTTTTATATTATGAAGGAACTTTTGGAACAAAAAAAAAAAGTTTGGACGAAATGTTAATTAAAAGAATGTCGAGGGAGTTTTCATCGAACGACCCATTTTCTTCTATAAAAAAAAATTATTAAAATAATATATATAAAAAATTAGTAGTCATTTTTTAACAGTTATTAAAAAACTATATATAAAAAACAGTTATTAAAAAATCTAAGATATATAAATTTTATTTTCTAACCAAAAAAAATCTCACCACAAAATAGTTAAGAAAAAAAATATTTCTAAAAATATAATTTGATAAAGAATTGTAACCCTGGTTAATTGTTGAATGTACAACACTTATTAGTAAATATAACTATCATTTTTTTAAATGTCGAAAATGTTTTTTTTAAATAAATTATATCCAACTGTTTTTTAAAATATGTCCATTTTAAAAAATAATGATTAAAAAAAATCTGTTTTACATTTTTTTTTAAAATGTCCAATTTTATTTAATAAAAAAACATGTACTTTTTTTTAAGTTTATAACAAAAAAGTTTTTGTAGTTATTTAATTAAAAAATTTATTGAAATGTTTGAGATTTGTTTGATATTAGAGTGAGGATAGTTTTATCTTTTAACAAAAAATTAGAGTGCCATTAAAATTGATGAAGTGTCATTAATCATACCCAATCTAAAATATCAAAAAAATTAATGTCTCAAATACATCAAATCTTTTTGCTTAATTAAAATAGGTAGATAGGTTTGAAATTTAAATTGTTCTACCGTTCGAAGACATCAGGAATCAAGTTGCTGAAAAGAAGTCATTGGAAACTTCGACACGCATTGGCAGATGTGTAAAATAACAAATTTTACATGCTCCTCTGCATGGGGGATAGTGTGCCACTTGTCTACCCAGAAAATAAAACATTATAAAATCAGTATATCTACATTCGTGTCCTTTATTTTGTTTAGTACATGTAACTCCCTGTATATTGTAAAATTTTAATAACTCCATTCTGTCCGTAATTTTTTATTACTAGTTTTAAACTCCCGCGCGATGCGCGAGCGTAGTATAATTTTATTCGTAAAATATATGCCACATAAATAATATTATCATTACATTTAAACTAATGTTAATATGAGATGAAAAAATGAATAAAAAATTTGGGACATATGAACATGCCTTTATTTTAAAATTACAAATTAAATATATATTTATATTTTTTAGTACAGATGGTAGTTCTATGATTAGTATACACTAAACACCGAGATACTTTTTTTTAAGACATAATTATATTTTTATGTCTATTTGACACATTATATAAGTGTTAATTAATAATAGATGGAGAGAAAATGGACACTCATATATAATCACGATAATTACTATCATATATATATATATATATATATATATATATATATATATATATATATATATATATCAAAATATTTTACTTAGGCACTTAATCAACTTTACATAAATTATACTTTAACCCCTAATTTTTAAAAAATATAATGAATAGTATCATGGATATGATAGACAGAAATGACAAACAATTAGAACTTGTGTGTTAAGAAAATAAAGCATAAAGGGTATAATTTGTATAAAAAAATCTGAAAATGAGTCAAAATAAAAATATCAAATATTATAACAAAGCACAAAAATAATTGTGCAATCACAATATAAAAAGAGAAAAATTCAAAAAGGAATATTATATATTTTATTTAAAAAACAATGTTATTAAACATGGAAGTATACCTCACTTCCTTTAAAATAGAGCAACATACACCATATGCTTCTAACTAACTAAATTCACATCATATGCTTCTAACTAATTAAACTCACATTTCTATATAAAGATTCAATCGAAATTATCTTAAGAAAAACACTATTTCAATCTTCACATAACACATTCTACTTAAAAAAAATCACAGTCTATTCTATGGCTCCTTGTCAATTTTGTAAGGATTTTTTACTATTTGGGATCCAATAGTTATTTAGAGTTTTATTCCATTTGTTTACATTCTACTCGCTTGGAATTCAAAATCGACAAAAAAACGTTAGTTAGCTAGTTTGATGGTCAGTTGACTCATTTTCCAATCAAAAAGACTATTTTACCCATTAGTATAAGTATTTATTAGTGTATTAAAACAAAATTTACATTATATCTTATTGTTTTAAATAGTAAAACTTTTTTTACTAACACTTTTTTATAAAATGAGAAAGTTTTATAAAATGAAAAAGTTTTATACACTTTTTTTATTAAGTATTTTTTTTTAAATAAAAAAGTTTTACAAAATCAAAAGTTTTTTTATAAACTTTTTTTAGCACTTTTTTTTACAAACATTAAAAAATATTGTTTGTAACTGTTTTTATAAACGTTGAAAAAACTTTATATAAAAACAATCTTATAAAAAACAGTTTATGAATGTCAAAAGTTTTTTTGTAAATTGTTTTCAACTTTTTTCATAAAACCAATTCTTTATATGAATAAATTAAAAACGTAAAAAACACTTAATATAAAAACATTAAAAACATTGTTTTTTTAACAGTTTTTTGCACTGTTCTAAAAAACCCGCCTAGGCTCCGCCTAGGCTTAAGGCTTGGGCGAAACGCCTCGCCTTAAGTTTTTCACGCCTTATGCTTAGTAAAACCCGTAAGGCGCACTTTTTTCTAAAAACAACAATGTTTTAGTGAAACGATATCGCCTTTTAAAGAATTTTTTAACTAACCGAACCATTATCTCATCCAAAATAATCAAATAGTATTTTAATTTTCATATATTCAGATATATTTTTATGATATGTACAATTTTAATATTTTAATAGCCTTGTTATGGTGTAAAAATATTAAAATATATTAAGAAGGCCTAAACGCCTTTTCACGCCTTTTTACGCTTAAACCCGCCTAGGCTTCTAAGGCTTAAGGCTTGACCTTCACGCCTTGATCACGCCCCGCGTTTTTTAGAACCTTAGTTTTTTGTATAAACGTTAAAAAAATTTATGTAAAAACACTGTTCTTAAAAAAAAAAGAGCTCTTTTAAAAAAATATTAAAAAATGGTTTATATAAAAATAACATTTTTTTAAAGAGAATTATAAAACTGTTTTTGAATGTTTATAAAAAACAGTTAAAAATTCAGTGTTTTGTAACGTTTTTTAAAAATAATGTTTTTTCCTTAAAAAAATAGTGGTTTATATAAACAGTTTTTTAACATTTATAAAAAATAGTATTTTTAACATTTTTATATCAACTGTTTTTGAATGTTTTACGTAAAAAAATAATTTTATAAAAAAAGTAGAAAAAATTGTTTATAAAAAAACCGTTTAACGATTATAAACTGATTTTTTTAAAAACATTGATTTTATATAAAAAAAAATTTGATGTTTATAAAAAACAATTTTTTTTAACGTTTAAAAAAGTGTTAAAAAAATAATCCAAAAAAGAGAGAAAGTAAGAATAAGAGAGAGAAAAGCTCTTATAGTTTATATAAAAACATTTTTTGTTAAAAACACTGTTTTTTAAAAAGGTTAAAAAAACACTATTTTTTTTACTGTTTTGTATATACGTTAAAAAATTGCTTATACAAAAACCCTTTTTTTTTAAACAGTTATAAACATCAAAAGGTTTTCTAATAAACTCTTTTTAACTGTTTTTTATAAAATCAATTGTTTTTTATAAAAAGACATCAAAAATGTTAAATTTTTTTTTTATCAACTATTAAAAACAACTTTTTATATGAACAGTTCTCATATAAAATGTTAAAAACGTTAAAAAAACAGTATTTTTCAACGTTATTATATAAACTGTTTTTTAATTGCTTTTGACTTGGATTAAATTGAAGGAGAGAGAGAGAAAACTCAATAGTTCAATGCATCTATTAAATTGTTTGTATAGTATTTTGTAGAAATATAAAATATAGAGTGCCACGTGGACATTCTCAATGAGAAGGAGTCTTAAATGCTCATAAATGCCTTGTTTTACATTTTATAGTATATAGAGATAACATTATTTTTATGAGACCTAACATATTCTTTGTATAAATTTCCATAAAACAAGTTATATAATAAAAAATTTTCACAAAAGAGAAAAAGTCAACCAAAATGTCAAGGGCATCACTGTAATTTCTCCAAACTCAAAGCTAAAACTAGTGAGATCATTTTAATTATCTGGACAAAATATTAAGAAAGCCGTCATCGTATAATCCAAGTCTCATACCTCACTCTCCTCTAGACATGTAAACAGACCCACTGTTTTTTTTCAAAGCAAAATATTAACAACAAATACTGCCTGACCCTGCCGCTTAAAACCCCTATAAATTCACCCTTCTGATTACACCAACACTCACCTATCTCTATTTCACACTCTCTTTGAAAATGGGGTTTGTTCCGATTAGAGCATGTGTGGTCTTGAAGGTGATGGTGGTACTGTTGAACTGCTTCATTGCGTTTGGGAATGACTTAGACACAGTGAGTTGGACTCAGGCACCTCATCACGCTCCCATCTACCCTCCAGTTGGAGCCCCTCACCATCACAAGGGTCATTCCCCGAGTAAAGCACCGGTTCATCCTCCAACCCAGTCACCAGCTAAGCCTCCCACCCACTCGCGTACTTATCCAGTCCCTGTTAGGAAGCTTGTGGCTGTGCAAGGTGTTGTGTATTGCAAGGCCTGCAAGTACACGGGGGTTGATACACTTTTGGGTGCCACTCCTATACTTGGTTAGCTCAACCTAATCTTTTTCTTTTTCTTTTGACATTTGTGTTATTAACCCCTCTTGTTTATGTGCTTGCTTTTTCTGGGGTTGGGGAGAGAGACAAAGAGTTTGTTCTCCGTGCATGTTTTTTAGGCAAGATGATGCAATTCTTTTTAATTCATGAGCTGTTTCTGTTTTGAATCTGGGTGGATGTGCATACATGTAGTTTTTATATGTAAATATATGAGTATACAGTTATTAACCCTCCACCCTAGGACTTTTAAGTGCTGAAAAATGGTAGGTTATAATCAGTGGCGAATCCAGGATTTTTAGTCAATCGGGGATAAAGTTTCGAGTGGTGCCGGGGGTTCGGAGGTAGAAGCCCCCGAGACGAATTTTTTTTGGGTTATTTTGAGTTTTATACAAATTATAACTTTATTTAGAGTTTTATACAAATTATAGTTCATCCAAATAGACTACAAATTATATGTTCCAAGTTTATTTTGAGTTTTTTTGGGGCATAAATGTTTGGGACATAAATTACAGAAATTTGACATTTTTTCCCAAAGTACAGAAATTATAGAGATTATTTGGAGAGATTACAATAATTTGACATTTTTTGGAGAAATTGTATGAAAAATATATACCCTTATTTCTGTACAATTTCTCAAAAAAATAATACATACATACATAAAAATCATACATTCAATCAAAACCCTCAATTTTACACAATCAAAATCTTGACATTTTTCCCCAAATTATAGAAATTATAGAGATTATTTGGAGAAATTACATAAATTTGACATTTTTTTGGAGAAATTGTATAAAAAATAAATACACTTATTTCTGTATAATTTCTCAAAAAATAATACATACAAAAAAAATTATGCATTCAATTCAATCAAAACCCTATATTTCACACAATCAAAACCTTACACAAAAATTATACATTCAATCAAAATCATACATACAATCAAAAATATTACACAAAAATCAGATTAAGGGACAAAAAATACCTCAGGCGGGTCAGGCAGCTGGGTGGGTGGCGCGGCAGGTGGTGTGGCTAGCGTGGCGTGGCAGGTGGTGGTGTGGCTGGTGGTGGCTGAGCTTGAGAGAAAAGAAGAAATGAGGTTAGGGAACTTAGGGGGGTTGTTAAACTCACAACTTGAGTTTTAAGTAATTACAATTTTATACCCTAAGGTTTGAAAATACTAATAGTTAAACCTTAAAGTATAAACCTTCTCCTAAAAAACCTTAAATTTTTTTTTTTTTTTTTTGGCCAAAACTAAACCGGGGCTAAAGCCCCCCTTCGTCCTTACCTCCGTCCGCCCCTGGTTATAATCCACTTTGTGGCCTTAAGAACGTCGTTTCCTTAATCTTAGCTAAGGAGCAAACTATGGCCAGGTTAGATTCGTCATAGATGGAATATATTAAATATTGGACTGTTTTCCCAAAAACGGACCGAAAATTTTATTAAATATTTTTTGGATCCGTCAAGAAATTAGCTTCATATCGAGGCACGAGTATGTGAAAAATTAGTGATTCAAACATTGTCAATTAATTTGGGCATTTTTTTTTGAGACAAACCTTTTTGATAAAAGGTTATCCGGGATGAATCCTTTTGACATTGACGCTAACATATATGAAACTATTTATTTTTATATATGCGCCATTTTATTTGTCTAGATGGAATATTGTTATTACAGCAAAAAAATACATTACATCAAAGTATTCTTAATTATGTTCTGATGGAATATAGTGTTGTAATTATATTATTTAGCACAACCTTTCATGTAATATTTTGTTAGCATTGTCCTTGGTTCAATACTGAGTTTTGTTTTGCCAATTAATCCGCTGTATCACTAAGTAATTTTGTATGCAGGTGCCGTTGTAAAACTCCAATGCAACAATACAAAGTACACCATAAATCAACCAGCCAAGACAGACAAAAACGGCTACTTCTTCATAATGGCACCAAAGACCATCAGCACCTTTGGGTCCCACAAGTGCAAGGTGTTCATAGTCTCCTCCTCCTTGACTACATGCACGAAGCCAACAAATCTTCATTACGGAGTGAAGGGTGCCATCTTGTTGCCAACCAAGTCGGCTGTTCCTCCTCCTCCAAAACCACTCCCATTTCAACTCTTCACAGTTGGACCTTTTGCCTTTGAACCCTCCTCCAAAGTTTCATGCCCTCGTTGAGAGAGAGAGCTAGTTTTACAAGTCTCTTGTCATCTGCGTGTTTGAAGTCTTTATTGCTAATGTTAGGTTATGCATTTTCGTTATCTTGTAAGAATAGTACTGTGTTGCATCAATGACAATGAAGTGTTATCGATAGAACTACAATAAATATAGATAAGCTAGTTATTTGTGTTTGTACGCACTAATTATGATTGGCCTATTATTTATTCATTTTGTAATTTTTGCTAATGCTAGGGCATTCTCCTTAAGCGATGCGTTGCGCCTGCCACCGGGTGTCTCGAAAAATAGGCAAGGGGCATTGCGCCTGCCACCGGGTGTCTCGAAAAATAGGCAAGGGGCGTCGCATCGGCGCCCGGATGCGACGATAAATACGCAAGGGTTCCTGCAACAAGCTGGACGTGTGCGGATAAAGAAGCTAGTACAGGATACTAGACTTAGGTTAGCGACTTGGAACATAGGGACTATGACAGGAAAAGGGATGGAGTTAGTAGATACCATGATAAGAAGAAAAGTTAACATAGCTTGTTTACAAGAAACTAAATGGGTCGGTGAGAAAGCTAGAGAAATAGAAAATACAGGATTTAAATTATATTATACAGGAAAACATAGAAATAAGAACGGAGTTGGAATAATAGTAGATAAAAACTTTAAGGACGATATCGTAACCGTTATTAGGAAAGGTGATAGACTTATACTTGTAAAATTGGTATTAGGTGAAAACATAATTAATATTGTTAGCGCTTATGCACCTCAAGTAGGATTAGATGAGCACACTAAAGTACAATTTTGGGAACAAATGGATGAACTAATTCAAGAAATACCCCTAGGTGAGAAAATCTATATAGGTGGAGATTTTAATGACCATGTAGGAGAAGATCGTGTAGCATATGAGATAGTGCATGGAGGACATGGTTTTGGAGATAGGAACGACGAGGGAGAGTCTATCTTAGATTTTGCGATGGCTTATGATTTTGTACTAGTAAATGCATGTTTTAAAAAGAGGCTTGAACACTTAATAACTTATAAAAGTGGAACACATAAGAGCCAAATAGATTTTTTCATTACTAGGAAAGGAGACCGATTAACGTGTAAAGATTGTAAGGTTATCCCGGGAGAGAGCTTAACCTCACAACATAGGATAATGGTGTTGGATATAAATATTAAAAATCAATCACGAGTGCGAAAAGTGAAGATTAACCCACGAACTAGGTGGTGGAATTTAAAAGGAGAGAAATTAGAACTATTTAAAGATAAAGTATTAAATGAAGCAACATGGAATTGTGAAGAAGAAACTAACATAATGTGGAATAAGATGGCCACATGCATTTAGAGAATATCAAAAGAAATTCTTGGAGAATCAAAAGGCAAAGGGCCACAGTCTAAAGAAACTTTGTGGTGGAATGAAGAAGTACAGATGTGACACCCCGACTAATTAAATACCGGGTAGCTACTCCTTTATTAAAACAATACAAAATGCCAAGTTGGTTCAGTTAATAGCATCACTGTCGAAAACGTTTTAATAATTACTAACCACCTAGTATTTAAAAAGTAAGTTACCAAATTTTAAATTAAGTCTAATTAACATGCAATAAAAGAATAATGGAATAACAACATAATCCATTCACCATAACGAAGTAATGAAATAACCAACAAATAAATATAAGTCCAGAGGAAAACTCCTCACAACAGTCCACAACTGAAATAATAAGACAAGTCTGAATCCTGAATTAATTACATGCCCGAAGTCTGAATAACTGAAATAAATGGAATGTCTCTAAAAGGAATGGGCGACATGCCCTACAACTGATAAAATGTTGAATATAGAGTCAAGGTAGATGAAGCGTCTACAAGCAAAGTCCTGTAACTTCCACAAATAGCTACAGCTCGTCACCTGAATGAGGATCCTAAGCATGGTGTCCTTGTGGCTGGTCACCTAAAATGGTTTTTACAAAAATAGATTTGAAAGCAAATGGGTCAGAGCCCGAAAGTGGAAATCATTTTAAAAACAGCATGTGTTTTAATAACGTTAAAACATTAAATGCAAAATACATGTTAGGACGTGCACTCACATGAAATTCTCACCTCTCGACTACATGTGCACTCCTAACGTACCGTACCCATCTAAATGACATACATAACTAACCAAACCGTAATAAGTTCTACCCCTTACTACTCAATTCCCATATTACATTCTAGCGTTATCAAATAAATAGAGGGCTTTACTTAAACTCAGATTCTCAATTAGTAATACAATTCACTATCGGTTAACCCGTTATGTTTTCTCAAAACATTACCATATATATATACACAGTACCAACATGAAAGTTCTCATTAATTAAGTGTATATTATTCACGTCATAAATATACAATACAAGCACCTCGAGACTAAGATGCGGTGCACACATACTCTGTTATCCATCCCGGAACATCACGTACATAAGGATCACGCATTCCGAATCTCTCAGGAATCGTTCTCAGATAATAACAATCACAAACAATGGAGGTGAACACAGTCACATCACATG
Organism: Sambucus nigra; assembly: GCA_949130495.1. Taxonomy (NCBI): domain Eukaryota; kingdom Viridiplantae; phylum Streptophyta; class Magnoliopsida; order Dipsacales; family Adoxaceae; genus Sambucus; species Sambucus nigra. The sequence continues at coordinate 458,973,852 of OX422216.1, read as the reverse complement.
GGTCACGCACATACCTGCGCTCCCACGATCAGCAGACTTATTAACATCCCAATAAGTCCTTCTCTGACCTATGTTCATCGAGGTAACCAATCTAAATCCGAGCAACACAAGGATTAGAAGGCCCTAAGCGAACGTAAACCTCCCGTGATAGCAAGTATGGTAGGTATGTCATACACATAGAATCAATACATATACTAAGTATTCACACATCTTAGTAATCACCATAATTTATATTAGTGGTATACTTCTCATTCTCGTACCTGCGTATAATGTTACACAATTTACATAATCCCGGTTGATACAATTATGCAAGCCATTAATTGTTCTCACGTTGTAATCGACACTCACGTCCTAATCCATAATTTCCATTTGGTTCGAATCACACTTCTAGGTTTTACTCCTCTATATTTCTCAAATGTCCCTACTATATCAATTTATCATCAAGGGAAGGTTATCTCCACCATTAAATAAGGTTACGGGACACGCGAAATCAAAACAGGCTAAAAAGCCTAAACTGTCAACTCGTTCGAAGTCTCGTTCGAACGAGGCTGTTCGAACGAGAGTTCGTTCGAACGAAGTGGGCTTTCTAACAAGGTCTCGTTCGAACGAAGTCATCGAACGAACTTCACCCTCGTTAGAAGTCAGAGGTCAACTCGTTAGAAGCTCGTTCGAACGACCTGGGCAGGTCTTCTAACGAGTGGCCAGTTTCGAGCCCAGATTTTCCTAATCTCGTTTTTCCAACTTCTCTTCACTTCTAACCTCATCCAAACATTAATCCAACGATTGTTCAAAGCTACTAATCATCCCTAAACATATTTAGGTCATATACTAACGCATTTTGTGGGGTTAATTCATCCTAACCTCATTCAATTATCAAATCTCTTCATATTTCCCCCAATCTCAAGAACATGAACCCTAAAATTTATAAATCATCCAAGAGCCTAATTAAATCCGTTTTCGTTTCATCCAAATTATAATATCATCAGAATAATCATCTAAATACAAATCTACATGCGATCCCTCATTAAAAATGTAATTTTTACTTCCAAATAAAATGGGTTTTTCATTAACTCCCAAGAACAATAAGATTTTATCAATTCCTACACATGGAAGAAACATTCTTTGCAAAATAACGAAATTAAACCACTTGCCTTATGTGTATCTCCGATTTTGATGACGAATTGATGGTTGGTTCTCTTTCTCTCTGCAGGATTCTCCTCTCTTCTCTCTACAAGCTTTCTTCTCCAAGTAACAATGGTGGCTAGGGTTTGCCTTAGGAACTTTTGGGACTAATTCTAATAACCCCCGTAGCCCATTAATTCCTAAGATGTGGTTAGTGGGTTTAGTGGGCAATTACCAAGTCAGCTTTTTAATTCCCAATTTTCGTAGGTTTTAATTCCCAAAAATCCAAAATTACCAAACTACCCTTATATGTTGCCGGTATGGCCTAAAAATATCCCGGGACCCAAACCAAACCCCCGCCTAATGTTTTCTGACTATTTCGACCCTTCCGGACGCGTTGGAGCACTCAAAACAACCATACGGTTAATAGAAATAAAATTCACTTTTTAATTAAAATAAATATATTCCGGACGCGACTGTCACACGCGTCTCAACAAAATTTCCAAATTGCCGTATTTCAATCTCACGACAAATTTCATAATTCAATATTCATATATAATCATATATGCACATTATAATCAAATACCAACTCGCATCTCGCTAGTATTTTAATCTGGATTAATTTCCAATTAATACACATTTAATTCAATTAATCCCATAAATAAATATCACAAAAATACGGGGTATTACATACTCCCTCCCTAATAACTGAATTTCGTCCCGAAATTCGGAACTAGAAAGTACCTGGTAAGAACAACTCTGGATAACGTTCGCGCATCTCATCCTCGCACTCCCATGTGGACTCCTCGACATTATGATGTCGCCACTGAACACTCACTAACAAAACTATCTTTGACCGCAGTTTCCGCTCACTTCGGTCCAAAATAGCAATCGGCCCCTCCTCGTAGGAGCTATAAGGTTGGAGATCGATGTCCTCCAAAGCAATGTGAGAATGAGCCAAATCGTCTCTAAGATATTTCCTTAACGAGGAAATATGAAATACATCGTGAATCCGATGCAAATGCTCCGGTAATCTGAGCCTATACGCAAACGGTCCAATCCGCTCAATAATAGGAAATGGTCCCACATATCTCGGTGCCAACTTCCCTTTCTTCCCGAAACGCATAATCCCCTTCATAGGAGATACTCTGAGCAAAACCTGGTCCCCTACTTGGAACTCTCTGAAGTACCTCTTCGCATCAGCATAGCTCTTCTGTCGATCCTGAGCTACCCGAATGCGACTCCGAATCAATTCTATCCTCGCCGAAGTATCCTGAATCACTTCCGGCCCAAGTAGTTTGTTGTCCCCCACCTCCAACCAGCATACTGGGGAACGACAAGGTCTACCGTACAACGCCTCAAATGGAGCCATGCCAATGGTGAACTGGTAGGAGTTATTGTAAGCAAACTCCACCAGTGGAAGGTACTGCTCCCATCCACCCCCGAAATCAATGATGCACATACGTAGCATGTCCTCCAACATCTGGTTTGTACGCTCTGTCTGCCCATCGGTCTGCGGGTGATACGCCGTTCTCAACCGCAATTCCGTACCCATGGCCTCCTGAAAACTTTCCCAAAAAGGTGAAACAAATATCTTGCCTCGGTCAGACACGATACTTAGGGGCACACCATGAAGTCTCACTATCTCTGCAATAAAGAGCTGGGAATACTGTCCCGTAGTGTAGTCTATCCTTACGGGTAGAAAATGAGCGACTTTGGTCAACCTGTCCACAATTACCCAAATGGAGTCGTGACCTCTCTGTGACGTAGGCAATCCCGTGATAAAGTCCATGGATATGTTCTCTCACATCCACATCGGGACCTCCAATGGCTGTAGAAGTCCTGCCGGTCTCTGATGATCCACTTTTACTAGCTGACAAGTGGCGCATTTCGAAACAAACGCGACAATATCTCTCTTCATCCCGCTCCACGAATACTATCGTCTCATGTCTAGGTACATTTTATCCCCATCGGGATGTACCACGAACCGTGAGCCGTGCGACTCTGCCATCACTTCGTGACGCAATTCCTCCCCTTCCGGAACTACCAGTCTGCCGTTGAATCGTAATCCCCCGTCAGAGCAACCGGTATAGGACTCGGCTCCCTCTGATAGTAATCGAACTATCTGCTCCTCACAGAACGAGTCATCTGCCCGTGCCCTTACTACCTTCGTGATAATCTGCAGTGTAACGGTCATCACAGACATGAACGATCGAGCCACTGCATCCTGGTGTCCCAACTCCTTCCACTTGGCCTTCCACACCCTTGCCACTTCATCTGCTGGCCTACGGCTCAACGCGTCTGCTACCACGTTAGGCTTCCCCGAGTGATACTGGATATCAAACTGATAGTCCTTCACAAACTCAAGCCACCTTCGCTGCCGCATATTCGACTCCTTTTGCGTGAATAGGTACTGTAGGGACTTGTGGTCTGTGAACAATCGAAACTTCTCCCCCAAAAGATAATGTCTCCATATCCGAAGGGCAAATACAACTGCCTCCAACTCCAAGTCATGAGTGGGGTAATTCTTCTCGTGAGGCTTTAGCTTACGGGAAGCATAAGCTATGGCCTGACTCTCTTGCTGTAATACACCTCCAAGTCCTTGCAAGGACGCATCGGTGTAGACTAGATACTCAACTCCCGATCTCGACAATGCTAACACAGGTGCTGAGGTCAACTTATCCTTCAACTCATCAAATGCCAACTGACAGGCATCACTCCAGATGAACGGCACACCTTTACGAGTCAGATGTGTCAAAGGACCTGCTATCTTCGAAAATCCCCGAATGAACCTCCTGTAGTATCCTGCTAGACCCAAGAAACTACGGATCTCCGTTGGTGTCGTGGGCTGTCCCCACTCCCTCACCGCGGATACCTTCCCCGGATCAACAAATATCCCCCGGTCGGAAATAATATGTCCCAAAAATTGGACCTCCTTCAGCCAAAACCCGCATTTCTCATACTTTGCATACAGCTCGTTCTGACGTAGCGTCTGCAAAACTTGCCTCAAATGCTCAGCGTGCTCCTCCTCTGTCTGGGAGTAAACCAGAATATCATCGATGAAGACAATGACAAACTGATCTAGGAAATCTCTGAACACCCTATTCATCAAGTCCATAAACACAGCTGGAGCATTGGTCAAACCAAAAGGCATAACCCGAAACTCGTAAGAACCATATCTCGATAAGAACGCAGTCTTCGAGACATCCTCCTCCCTGATACGCAACTGATGGTATCCCGATCGCAAATCAATCTTCGAGAAGAAAGAAGATCCTCTCAACTGGTCGAATAGGTCATCGATTCGAGGCAACGGATACTTATTCCGTATCGTGACCTTGTTCAACTCTCGGTAGTCCACACACAATCTCAGTGAACCATCTCTCTTCTTCACGAACAACACAGGGGCACCCCACGGTGAAGTACTCCTTCGAATAAACCCCTGACCCAACAACTGCTCAATCTGATCCCGTAACTCCCTCATCTCAGCTGGAGCCATACGGTATGGTGCGCGTGCTATAGGTCTCGTATCTGGTAATAAGTCTATAACAAAGTCTATCTCGCGACTGGGGGGTAGGCCCGGTATCTCCTGAAACACATCGGAATACTCCCTGACAACTGGGATCGAATCTAAAGGAATCACAACCTCCTTAGAGGTATCCTCCTCTAGGTAATACAAATGAGCGGTCGAGCCTCCCTCTGGGCGAGGCATTGCCACTACAAACATCTCTTGCCCCGAAATGGCAAAAATAATGCTCCCACCGAAGCAATCAATCATGGCTCTATAATCTGTGAGCCAATCCATACCGATAATCACATCGTGCACATGCATATCTAATACCAACATGTCTGCAGGTAATACCAAACTACCAATCTCTGCCCCCACTCCCCGGTATATAAAGAAAATAAGTGACCCACTTCCCAATGGTGAGTCCACACACGTTAATGTGCTCTCTGTTGTGGCTAACAACCCTAAGGCTTTCGCGAAATGTGTAGCTATAAAGCAATGTGTTGCCCCCGTATCAAACAAAACCTGACCCATAGTACCATGGATAGGAAACATACCCTCAATCGCGGGTGGTGCCTGTGGAGCTGCTGCTTGGTGGACGTTATAGACACGTCCATACTGTAACTGCCCATGCTGCACAGGAACTGCTGGAATGGCTGGTAGTGATGGCACCTGGGCTGGAGCTGGGAGAGCAGGTGGAAAAAGTGGCCTCTGTGGCTCATGCCGTGCACCCTGCTGCTGCTGCGGGGCCCTGCCCCTATCAGGACAGTCCTGACGTTTATGGCCGGTCTTGCCACAAACGAAACACTTCCCCGGGAAGTTCCCCCCTCTCTGTCCCTGCTGCCCCCGTCCCTGGTGGCCGTTACCGTTCCTCCACTGGCCCTGTTGAAATTGCTGTTGACCATTCTGACCCTGCTGGTTCTGATGGCCGTTCGGACCCTGATGGCCCTGTTGAAAACCTCCATGTCCGTGCCTAAAATTTCCCGACCTGAACCTTTTGTGATCCCCCTGCTGGGAACCCTGGTCACCCTGTCTCTGCCCCTGAACAGATTGTGCCCCACTGGAACCATTCCCTCCAGTCCTGCCCTGATGACTGGACTCTCCCGATCGCTTGCCCTCAGCCATGTGAAAGCGATGATCCTGGCAGTGTAACAGTGCAGCGTTAACCACATCAGAGTAGGTGGCTAACGATAGGTTCCCTAACAAGTGCTGACGAATCCTCCATGTCAACCCGTCTGTAAATTTATGTATCTTCTTCTCCTCTGTCGGTATTTCATCCGGAACAATGTTCAGAAGATTAGTGAATTCGGCCTCATACTCGGCCACAGTCTTACCCTCCTATCGAAGGCTCATCAACTTCCTGCTCATTTCCGTATGAACAGCTGACGGAAAGTACTTGCGGTCGAACCGCACCCAGAACTCCTGAATAGTGAGAGTGTCTCTCTCCTCCACGGTGGTAATAGACTCCCACCACTGCAGTGCAGACACCACTAGCTTAAAGGTAGCTAGTATCTGCTTCTGAACCCCAGTGCACTCGTACATCCTCAAGTGCAGCTGAATATCCTTCCTCCACTGACTCGAAACTACAACATCGGAGCTACCTGCAAACTCCGGTGGGTGTGCTTTCTGAAAAGCATCTCGAACACGTTCCCAAGCAGACGGGAATGCATGTGCCTGAACCGGCGCGGCTACTGGCGCCCGAGGTGGTGCCTGTTGAATTACGGCTAGTGCGGCATTTACCGCTTGGGCTACAATGGCTGCAACCTCGGCGGCGTTCATCGTGCCCGGAACTGGTGCGGGCTGTGGTTCTGGCGTTGCATCCCTGGGAACCCTTTGTGCACGTCGTGGAGGCATCTGAAATAAGAATAAAGTTTATAAGTTCGCAGTTATAAACTCAAAATAGCTGAAGAACGTAGCATATACAAAAGAATACAACAGTCCTAAAATATAGGGCTCTACATCAAAGAAAGCTCAGCGAAAATCATAATAAGCCGTACAGATCCTAAAAGACACTAGAACCTGATGCTCTGATACCACCTGTGACACCCCGACTAATTAAATACCGGGTAGCTACTCCTTTATTAAATCAATACAAAATGCCAAGTTGGTTCAGTTAATAGCATCACTGTCGAAAACGTTTTAATAATTACTACCCACCTAGTATTTAAAAAGTAAGTTGCCAAATTTTAAATTAAGTCTGATTAACATGCAATAAAAGAATAATGGAATAACAACATAATCCATTCACCATAACGAAGTAATGAAATAACCAACAAATAAATATAAGTCCAGAGGAAAACTCCTCACAATAGTCCACAACTGAAATAATAAGACAAGTCTGAATCCTGAATTAATTACATGCCCGAAGTCTGAATAACTGAAATAAATGGAATGTCTCTAAAAGGAATGGGCGACATGCCCTACAACTGATAAAATGCTGAATATAAAGTCAAGGTAGATGAAGCGTCTACAAGAAAAGTCCTGTAACTTCCACAAACAGCTACAGTTCGTCACCTGAATGAGGATCCTAAGCATGGTGTCCTTGTGGCTGGGCACCTAAAATGGTTTTTACAAAAATAGATTTGAAAGCAAATGAGTCAGAGCCCGAAAGTGGAAATCATTTTAAAAATAGCAAGTGTTTTAATAACGTTAAAACATTAAATGCAAAATACATGTTAGGACGTGCACTCACATGAAATTCTCACCTCTCGACTACATGTGCACTCCTAACGTACCGTACCCATCTAAATGACATACATAACTAACCAAACCGTAATAAGTTCTACCCCTTACTACTCAATTCCCATATTACATTCTAGCGTTATCAAATAAATAGAGGGCTTTACTTCAACTCAGATTCTCAATTAGTAATACAATCCACTATCGGTTAACCCGTTATGTTTTCTCAAAACATTACCATATATATATACAGAATACCAACATGAAAGTTCTCATTAATTAAGTGTATATTATTCACGTCATAAATATACAATACAAGCACCCCGAGACTAAGCTGCGGTGCACACATACTCTGTTATCCATCCCGGAACATCACGTACATAAGGATCACGCATTCCGAATCTCTCAGGAATCGTTCTCAGATAATAACAATCACAAACAATGGAGGTGAACACAGTCACATCACATGGGTCACGCACATACCTGCGCTCCCACGATCAGCAGACTTATTAACATCCCAATAAGTCCTTCTCTGACCTATGTTCATCGAGGTAGCCAATCTAAATCCGAGCAACACAAGGATTAGAAGGCCCTAAGCGAACGTAAACCTCCCGTGATAGCAAGTATGGTTGGTATGTCATACACATAGAATCAATACATATACTAAGTATTCACACATCTTAGTAATCACCATAATTTATATTAGTGGTATACTTCTCATTCTCGTACCTGCGTATAATGTTACACAATTTACATAATCCCGGTTGATACAATTATGCAAGCCATTAATTTTTCTCACGTTGTAATCGACACTCACGTCCTAATCCATAATTTCCATTTGGTTCGAATCACACTTCTAGGTTTTACTCCTCTATATTTCTCAAATGTCCCTACTATATCAATTTATCATCAAGGGAAGGTTATCTCCACCATTAAATAAGGTTACGGGACACGCGAAATCAAAACAGGCTAAAAAGCCTAAACTGTCAACTCGTTCGAAGTCTCGTTCGAACGAGGCTGTTCGAACGAGAGTTCGTTAGAACGAAGTGGGCTTTCTAACGAGGTCTCGTTCGAACGAAGTCATCGAACGAACTTCACCCTCATTAGAAGTCAAAGGTCAACTCGTTAGAAGCTCGTTCGAACGACCTGGGCAGGTCTTCTAACGAGTGGCCAGTTTCGAGCCCAGATTTTCCTAATCTCGTTTTTCCAACTTCTCTTCACCTCTAACCTCATCCAAACATTAATCCAACGATTGTTCAAAGCTACTAATCATCCCTAAACATATTTAGGTCATATACTAACGCATTTTGTGGGGTTAATTCATCCTAACCTCATTCAATTATCAAATCTCTTCATATTTCCCCCAATCTCAAGAACATGAACCCTAGAATTTATAAATCATCCAAGAGCCTAATTAAATCCATTTTCGTTTCATCCAAATTATAATATCATCAGAATAATCATCTAAATACAAATCTACATGCGATCCCTCATTAAAAATGTAATTTTTACTTCCAAATAAAATGGGTTTTTCATTAACTCCCAAGAACAATAAGATTTTATCAATTCCTACACATGGAAGAAACATTCTTTGCAAAATAACGAAATTAAACCACTTGCCTTATGTGTATCTCCGATTTTGATGACGAATTGATGGTTGGTTCTCTTTCTCTCTGCAGGATTCTCCTCTCTTCTCTCTACAAGCTTTCTTCTCCAAGTAACAATGGTGGCTAGGGTTTGCCTTAGGAACTTTTGGGACTAATTCTAATAACCCCCGTAGCCCATTAATTCCTAAGATGTGGTTAGTGGGTTTAGTGGGCAATTACCAAGTCAGCTTTTTAATTCCCAATTTTCGTAGGTTTTAATTCCCAAAAATTCAAAATTACCAAACTACCCTTATATGTTGCCGGTATGGCCTAAAAATATCCCGGGACCCAAACCAAACTCCCGCCTAGTGTTTTCTGACTATTTCGACCCTTCCGGACGCGTTGGCGCACTCAAAACAACCATACGGTTAATAGAAATAAAATTCACTTTTTAATTAAAATAAATATATTCCGGACGCGACTGTCACACGCGTCTCAACAAAATTTCCAAATTGCCGTATTTCAATCTCACGACAAATTTCATAATTCAATATTCATATATAATCATATATGCACATTATAATCAAATACCAACTCGCATCTCGCTAGTATTTTAATCCGGATTAATTTCCAATTAATACACATTTAATTCAATTAATCCCATAAATAAATATCACAAAAATACGGGGTATTACAACAGAATATAGTAAAAATTAAAAGGGAGTGCTTTAAAACATGGCAAACAAATAGAAATGAAGAGAATTTTGAGAAATATAAATGGGCTAAAAAGGAAGTTAAGAAAGTGGTAAGAGATGCTAAGTTAAAAGCGTATGATGATCTTTATACAATATTAGGAACACAAAAAGGGGAAAAAAGTATTTATAAGCTTGCTAAACTTAGGGATAGGAAAACAAAAGATTTTAATAACGTTAAGTGCATCAAAAGTGATGATTTGAGAGTCCTAGTCAAAGATGATGAAATTATGGAAAGATGGAAAAACTACTTTGAGAGGTTATTAAATGGAGATAATGGGAGTAGATTAGATTTAGAGGAACTTAGGGAGACTCGAGAAGATATATTTTTTCGTAGAATTAGGACAACAGAGGTCAGGATTGCTCTAAAAAAGATGAAAACAGGGAAGGCTTTAGGACTAGATGGTATCCCTATTGAGGTTTGGAAGTGCTTAGGGGAGGATGGAGTATCATGGCTTACAAAATTATTTAATAGAATTTTAATGACTAATAGGATGCCCGATGAATGGAGAAAAAGTATTTTAGTACCTATTTATAAAAATAAAGGTGACATACAAAGTTGTTCAAATTATCGTGGTATTAAGTTAATGAGTCATACAATGAAACTTTGGGAGATAGTGATTGAATATAGATTGAGATTGAAGACAACAGTATCTGAGAATCAATTTGGGTTTATGCCTGGGAGGTCAACAATGGAAGCAATATATTTATTGAGGAGATTAATGGAGAGGTATAGAGAGAAAAAGAAGGATCTTCATATGATTTTTATAGATTTGGAGAAGGCGTATGATAGGATACCCAGAGATATAATATGGTGGGTTCTACATAAAAGAGGAGTGACTCGCAGATATATTGACGTGATCAAGGATATGTATGATGGTGCGATGACTACAGTAAGAACATCAGCTGGAGAAAGTAGTGAATTTTCAATTACGGTAGGGCTACACCAAGGTTCAACATTAAGTCCTTATCTCTTTGCTCTTGTTATGGATGAGTTGACTGGACAAATACAAGATGAGGTGCCATGGTGTATGCTATTTGCAGATGATATTGTTTTAGTCGATGAGACTAAGATGGGGATAAATGCTAGGTTGGAATTGTGGAGAGAAACTTTAGAAATAAGAGGATTTAAAATAAGCAGAACTAAAACAGAATATGTGGAGTGTAATTTTAGTAGTAATAGGATGACAAATGGAGATATGGTGAAATTGGAGGGTCAAGAAATACCTAGAAATGATCATTTTCGTTATTTAGGATCGATTATACACAAAGATGGAGATATTGGTGATGATGTTACGCATAGGATTAGAGCAGGCTGGGTTAAGTGGAGAAGTGCGACCGGCGTTCTGTGTGATAGGCGTATACCTTTGAAGTTAAAAGGAAAATTTTATAGGACGGCCATTAGACCCGCCATGTTATATGGGACAGAGTGTTGGGCAACCAAGAAACAAAATGTGCAGAAAATGAGTGTGGCGGAGATGCGAATGCTAAGATGGATTTGTGGTAAAACTCGAAAGGATAAAATTAAAAATGAACAAATTCGTAAAACGGTAAAAGTAGCTCCTATAGAAAATAAATTGAGAGAAAATCGACTTAGATGGTTTGGACACGTCAAGCGTAGACCAATGGATGCTCTTGTAAGGAAGAGTGATTTAGTTAGTATTGATGGTAACCCAAGGGGTAGAGGTATGCCTAAATTAGCTTGGTGGGATATTATAAAAAAGGACATGATATCATGTGGTTTAATCGAAGATATTGCACTGGACAGAATGGAATGGAAAAATAGGATTCATGTTGCCGACCCCAAATAATTGGGAAAAGGCTTTGTTGAGTTGAGTTTGAGTAATTTTTGCACTCCTAAATGATTTAGCTAAAAAATATAGGAGTGACACAATTTCCCTTGGGCGCATATACGGACCTATAATTTAAAAGGTTTTTATCCTTTAGTCGCTCACAAATAATTTTTAAATATTAAGCCTTACTCAAACAATCTTTTACATTTAAACGCACACACAAACTCATTTATTCATTTCTCTCTCTTAATCTTTACAAAACATCCCCCCCTCTTCACTCAACACTCCCCTTTCGGCATAAGGGGGGAGGGGACATTTAAAAATAAAATAAGTGAGTATTGGGTGTTTGAGGGATTTAAATTTTTTTGCCTTGATTTAGAATTCAAAAATTGTTAAATAGAGACTAAACTGTAGGATATATTTTTGGGGAAATATTTGGTTAGTTGACATTTGAAGAGAGGATGGAGGTACGAAAGATAGAGGCATGGAGAAAGAGAGGACAAATGAGAGGGGTAGAAGAAGGCGTGTGTAAAATAATATGTTAAATGCCCTTAGGCTTTATTTATTCGTTTAATTTTGCAACAAAGTTTTGTATCTTAGTGTCTTTTTATCAAGTTTATTGACTTGTAATGTTACATCGAGTGAAGACACAGAGACAAAGCACTAGGACAAGGATTACCAACCCAAGTTTGTGAACCAAATCTAATTAAGTCCAATTTTATCTTGTTTAATTCTAAACATGCATCTAGGTGATTAAAGCAAGTAAATAAACAAGTTCACAACGTTGGATGTACGAGTAAATCATTACGAAAAAAAAATTCGAACGCCCCAAGCCAGACAATCACTATGATACGAATTTACAAAGGAAGACCGACAAACTTACAAAACGACTCGATCCCCACAAGTCTTGAAGCTTTATTTCTCTTTCACCGCTCCTCCACGGTGCCCATGTTGAAGTCCTTCCACGATACCTATCCACAGCACACGCGTCCACGAACGCCTCGGTATCCACCGATATAGCTTGGCAAAATTGTCTACGATTTAGAAGACGAACTCCATTTTCAACGACAGTGACATGTCATTCGAACGACATCAGATGTCGTTTGAACCACTTAAATTGAAATTGGTCTTTCACACGACTCTAAACTGAAGTTTATCTCAGAATAAACAAAGATAAAATATTTTAAAATCATTTTAAAAACTTTAAATGAAGTTTCCATCCTTTGAAACTTTTTTCGAACTCCATAAACAAAATACGTTCATACTTGAGAGATCGAAATGCATTCTGATTGAAGACGAAAAACATGCACCGATAAAACTCAGCATAATAATTCTATCTTTGAAGCTTGGGTGCTACGTCTTCAATGCCAATACGTCATAGACATTGCGGAGATCGTGACAATATAAAATCTATCTATGACTTAAATAAGTTTTGTTCCAAGAATAATTCAAATACATACAACAAGACTCAATTGGAAGTTTTGCCCTTACTAGTAAAATGCAGTTTTAACTGTCCATCAAATATGCCTTTATCCACTATTTGCACATTCCAACATTTGAACTCAATTATTAAAGTTGGTCCGTTTCTTTCTTATGTAAACAGGGTTGACAATACATATTTTCATGTCATGTTTTGTCCCAGTATGACACAAAGAATAATTAAGATATAACGAACACGACACGAGACAGTAATTTTTTACCTCACATGAACATAATCCATATAAAACATGATTCATACTATTCACATCCATTTAAACACAACTTAGACAAATAAAATGACACAGCACGCAACCCCAAGTCGTAATTTTGACATAAACATGCCCAAATAAAAAGTGCACACACACGACTTTAACTTTCATACCAACTATGTAAAAAACTATAATCTTTTCTGTACTTCACTTCTATCTTATTGCATGTCTGCATATCCGATTCCTCCTCATATTCTTACTACGTTATCCAAAAAATTAAATTATTTTTCTGGAATGCTTCCAAACTTTCTCATAAAACAGCTACAATGCCTTGCGCTACGATCACCCTTCCCAAACATTATGGTGGGTTGGCCATAAAAAATTTATACTCTTTAAATACAGCTTATATGATCAAACTTCTTCGGAAATTTTTTATCGAGCCCACAACCTTTAGACTAATACTATGAAACATAAATATTTTCTTGACCCAAATTTACTAGAGGCTCATAGTAAGGCAATGGACTCGTGGTTCTGGAGAAAAGTCTTTGCTTTAATCCTTTCCTTCGCCACTCACTACACCAAAACAGTTAACTTATCAGGGTCTTTGACCGTGATAATTCTAACTTGTCAAGGTCTTTGACCGGGACAAGTCTAGGGGTGACAAATTCTTTGTCACGGAATTATCACGATCAAAGACTATGACAAGTTTATTAGACTTGTCACGGTCCTGTCACAGTCTTTGACCTTGACAAGTTTTTGTTACGGTCAAAGACCGTGGCAAGCCCATGACAAAACAAAAAAATTATCATGGTTAAAAACCGTGACAAGTTTTTTTTTCATGGACTTGTCATGATTTTTTATCGTGATAATTCTAGGCAGAATTTTAAAAAAAAACTGCTGGGCAGTATGGTCACTGCGACTGCCCAACGGTATATTTGTACCTGTTATTGCAAAATTGTACATGTCCAAACAACATATATCCAAATAAAATATAAATAATATACCAAATCATGGCATATATAATCCATATCGAAATAAAATAGAAATGCAAATACTCAAATCTAAACCAACATGTTCCAAAATAAAAAATATACACATACAATCCAATATCCAAATAAAAAGATAGAAATAATATCATAAAGAAGGAGCAGGTTGGAGGACGAAGAAAGGCCACACGACATATGAATTGATCCACCCCTCAATATGATGAACGCCGCATTGTTCGTGCAACCACAAAGGTGAGTTTTCATTTCCCTCCACCACATGCGTGACACGCACTCTTGCCTTAATGTCTTGGAGTGAATGTCCATGAACTAGTATACCCGGGATGAAGCTCAGATCCCTCAACCCCCTCGCTATCGATTCCTTACAATATATGTCAAGTAGATGCACGTTCAACCAATCGATTGTTGACATAGGCCACTCGATGGGGGTCACGATGGGAAATGGATCATCATATGGCATCGATTTCGTGCGTATCGACGATGAAGCAGTGTTATCCTCGTCCATGTCCTCGTCTACCTCTACCTCCTTCTCCTTCACCTTTCCCTTTTCTTTTCTCAACTGAAGCTTCATGAAGGCGTACGTATCTAGGACCATCGCCTCCAACCTTGATAGATTATCGTTATGGGTGTCCACCTTATGTTCTAATCCGATGTTGTTCGTCTCGATTATGATAATCCTAGACTTCCCCACCCGCGACCTCACCCCCTAGTCCTTCCCTTGCGATCCGCCCCGAGCGCTTGGCTGAGTGCGTCCGTAGCCAAAGATGGTTTGTCGGCATCAAATTGCGACTCATGAACTTCCTTAAACTTTGCCTAAAAAAACAAAAAGTAAACGGTTAGTTAATTAAGTAAATAAAAAAATTATAACGTAATTAAAAAAATTAAACATTTATAACTTACAATGGTGGTTGTGATGCTCGGGGCCACCTCCGCGTTCTTGCCTTTTTTCGTCCGAATTTCCATGTAGGCATCGAGCCTATGTGGCCTACCCCCAGGGCAACTCCCCGTGTCCTGAAATAAAATAATATATAATTAGTAAGTAACGCAAAGTAATGCTAAATTAGAATAACTAAAATTAAAGAAAAATGAAAACTTACCATCTTGTGTTGAACCTCAACGTAAGATGTTCGCCCGGAGTAGTGCACGCCCAACATTTTTACACAATTGTCCCTCCCCGATTGACGAGATTCCAATTGGCGCTCATCAGTCTCATTGTCGATGAACTTTTACCACTGTGCCAATGAGATCGGCTCCTTCGGGGGGACGGTGTCACGTAGTCTCAAAATGGACTCTCAAGTCTTCCCAAAGCACCGTGCTCGCAAATTCTTCTTCCACGTCTTATATTGATCCCTCAAATGTTTCAACATGGAGTGACAAAGATGTAAGGGCAGACCGAATTGTTCCTGTCAAACAAATAGAAACCAAAAAGAAAGTAAGTGTTAGTTGCTTATAAATATAAATATAAATACACTATATGTATTGCCCCCAGATGTTCAACTTGAGGTCAATAGGCACGACCCTCTAATCAGTGTACCTCGGGCCAACGAACGCCTTCAGCAACTCTAGCCAATAATGCCATATTATTCTCGACGATGACCCCCAATTTACCCCATTTTGGGGGCCTACTGGCCTATGAGCCCTCATCGCCTCCGCTACCTCGCCCGGATGAAGTTATTTTCTGTAAAAATTGTTATTATTAGTACAAACATGTATATGGATTTTGAATTAATGCTTAAATCTAATAATAACAATACATACCAATACCAATATCAATTTATATAAATTTCAATCTATACCGATACCAATTTACACCAATACCAAATTCAATTTACACACATGCACACTCTCCCCTCCCCCTCCCTCCGCACACACACTCCCGGGTCATGGACTTTGAATTAATGCTCAAATTCAATAATAACAATACATACCAATACCAATATCAATTTATATTAATTTCACTTTATACCAATAGGAATACTCATGACATTATGAATTTGACAGTAAAATTAAATGTTAAATCAAGTCTTTGGGTAGGAATTGCATGTAGTTTGAGTAATCACATGTAGAGAATATGAAACCTGAGATTTATGCATAATAATCACGAAATTAAATCTGGGTTTAGGTTGGACTTTAATGGTGAAAAGATATACCTAGGGCTTTTGAAGATTTAATTATTTAAGATATCCTTATATGAGAATTTTAAGGTATTGATGTTAAAATATGTTACGGATCATCCAATTAGTTGTAGAAAAGGTTTGGGGACTTTTAGTTTTGGTTTTAATGAAATCTGAGGAGTTTTGGGTGAACAACAAGGGTGAAAAACACAATTTGGGGAGGAAGGGGATGAACTGGGTAATTCTCGTTTGAATGACCTGGAAGTGGTTCGAACGAGAATTCCAACGAGAATTTTAACAAGATTTAAAAAAAATTCGTTCGAACGACCTGAACTTTTCATTCGAACGAGATTTCAGGAAAAGGAAATTTCATCCGGACAAGTTTAAATTTGACGTTGTATCTTCGAGAGAAGGAAAATGACCTATAATGATATTCGAGTGAATTTAATTATGAGGACGAGTAGTGTGAGATTTGGTTTAACTACTTGGAATAAATATATAAAAGGGAAATAAAAGGTCTTAGATGGGTGAGTCACGTTCGATGAATACGATAGAGTGAATTATATTACGTTACAAAGTACCGTGAGTATTAGAGAGAAATATACTGCGTACTTGAGTTGTGTGTTGTGTGTATACCTATTTTAAGATATATATATTATGTGTATGACACACCTACGTTGCTTGCTATCGAGAGGAGGTTTCACGATATAAACAGTTTATCCAGATGAGCCTATTGGGGTGATTTTAGACTTGTACCTAGAACATTGAACCTTGGATACGTGCTATATGAGAGTATGATAGTTTCAACAGTTAAATGTGAGCGTCGGTATGTGCGTGACCCATCTGACTGGGAACTATGTTCGCCTCCAATATATGTGAATTGAATTTTAGGTTCAAGTGAGATACTGAACCGATAGCCCTTTATTCATACGTGATGTATTGGGATATGATAGCAGGGTATGCATGCACCAGGAGGTCTCAACCTAAGGGTGAAGTATTATTTTATATATATAATGATAAATATATATACTAATGACTTATTCTATTGTGTGTACCTTGTAGAAGAGAAAGATAATAATATTCAAGATATCTCTAGTATGTGAAATGAGAAATTTATAATTGATGCATGGAGAGGAAAAATGCTATATCATAATGTATGGGCGATACAGTTCAATGTTACGAGTTACCGTGTGTAATAATAAATTAGGGTTGGATTAGTTCGATGGGGTAGTATTATAATCAGGACGAGTTAGATATGTACATTAGGCATGCACATTAGATAAGAGGTGAGCATCTAGAGTGAGAGCACGTAAACCTAAGATATATATAATATTTGCTAATTTTGTATTTAAACACTTGCTAAAATTTTAAACTGTTTTACTCGGGCTCTGACCCATTTTCTCCAAATTTTAATCCTTTTTGTAAAAAAATTTAGGTACCCAGCCATAGGGACACCAGGCTTAGCATGTTCTATCTTTTGGCATGCTGCAGCTGCTGTGGAAGTTGCAGGTCCTTGATATTAGACACCTCAGTATTCCTCATTTCTTTATTATGAGCAGTTATTTCATTTAGTCGGACATGTCGTCCACTTCCATTTAGACATTTTCAGATATGTTGAATTTTATTCTATTTAGCAAATCGTAGACTAGTTTTATTATGGATGACTGTATTATTACTTTAGACTGAATTTGTGTATTTCAGACACCCTTATTTATTCTATTGTGTTATCTATCATATGGTTGATGTATGTATGAGAATAGTTTATTGTTAAATTGTATAGTGCTTTCCTGTTAACTAAAAAGATAAAATTTGGCACCATCTTTTCAAATACTAGGTGGTTAGTGTATATCAAAAAAAATTTGACAATGATGCTAAGAATGCCCAACTGGATATTCTGTTTTAATTTAATAAAGGCCTGGTCACCCGGTATTTAATTAAGCGGGGTGTCACATTAAATTGTCGTCCTATAATAATAAAGAACTAGAATAATATAGCCACTGGTCATTACAAATAATTTGAATACTTATTACAAATCTAAAAATTGTTTCAAATTTGAGTTATAATAAAAAATGGATTAATATTCAATAAGTGCAGCCAAGTCATTCATACTACTATTTAGATGCTTTGGCGCATGTAGGACGATTGACCACGGCTCGTTGTTGATATACTCTGAGTAAAACACTTGCTTGACCTTTTGAAAAGCACAAACAAATGGCTCATGGCTCTGTGTTCGTTGCTCTTCAACTTGGACAAGTCAACGATGATAAAATTGGTGCCAATATCAACTTTACAAGAATTTTTATCCTCAACTCTTACCCAATCATAGTAAAATACAACCTCTTTGAAGTTTACATAGTCTAAGTCAAATGTATTTTGAATTACACCATAGTAAGTCATTTAAGCTTCAACGAGATTTTTATCTTTTGCGCTCGCTAAAAAGAAAACAAGAGCCTTGCATGAGATGCCCGAGTTATGTAAATTTGTATTTTCCTCGTACACCCTTGCATTGAATACGTAACCATTCAATCAATAGTTTTTGTACTCTTGTGCCATGAATAAGGGTCCAGTGACTAGACGAGCAAGCCTTGATGTCGTATCACCCGTCTTTAAGAGATGAGAATATAGGTAAATTAATTAGGTTAGTTGTAAATATTTCTTGTGATGTGACATTTAATAACAACCATTTTCATTATAATTACCTCATGTGACAACCACAACTTAAATTCGCTGTCTGATTATGCCATTGTTTTTCATCTTTTATTGCTCTCACAAGCTTCATATTTTTTGCATAGATCGTGACGAACGTATTACAAAATTAATCATGTAAAAATTAAAATAATGTAAAAGTTAAAATAATTTAAACTTACTCTTTCCATTCTTCGACATCTTCATGTGCACCAAATAGATAACGGACTACTTGTTCATGTTGCAAACTTATTAATTTCACTCGTTTGCCCATCACATGACAACCCTCATCGATGAACTCATTATTGTCATCCACGTTGGCCGAGTCAGGCATATATTCCCGAGTGTAGATTGATGACTCCATAGTGATGTATTCCTCTGCAATTGATCCTTCAATGTATCGTGTATTCTTGACGTAATATTTGAAAATTTTCATCAATCTTTCAAATGAATACATCCACCTATATTTAATTGGGCTGCAAGAAGTGCCTCGTCGCATAGGTTTACCAACAAATGAACACTTATGTCAATGAAATATAGGGGGAAAGTACTTCTGCAAGATACAAATCTCTTCGTTCACTGCCAATTTTGTGGCCACTATGTAATCTCGATTGACTACCTTCTCACATAAAAATGAGAAGCAGATACTGATTTGCATAATAGCCCTTCACAAATCCTTGTGCTTAGAGAAATAATGCTTAAACAATAGAGGAACCAATTGCATGACCACATGACAATCGTGGGACTTACACTTAAGTAAATCATGGGTAACATAATTCACAATCCTTTGCAAGTTGGACGATTTTTTTTAAAATATGTTGTGTCTAAAATCACGTTCATTTCCTCACTCATCAAAGTACACGCACCAGGGGGAACTATTGTCCTTACCTTACTATCTTCTTTCAACCATAGTTGTGGCTTAAATTTCAATGCTTTAAGGTCTTTTTGTGCATTTTCTCCATCATTCGAATGACTCCCCCAAGGCATGTGCCCACAATATATTCAACGATGTTTATCTCTGCATGCTTCACATCCAATACATGGCGCACCAAGTTATTCTTCCAATAAGGCTAGTCAAATAAAATTGACCACCTAGACCATGCCTTTATTGTCTCAGTTTCATTCCCAGCTGGGGTCTTCTTATGCTTGACATTCTTAAATTTAGGATCCTTACTTGGCATATTAGTGCCACAATCAAAAGATTTACTTTTAATTTCTGAGCCTGAAAGTTTTCTCGACCGTAGCCTATGTTCAACCTTGTCGGGTAAAAAATTGGAACCTTTCTGAAATCTAAAACTATGAGTGGGGGTAAAAACCTCCTATGGAAATGATATAAATTTTTTGAGCTAGGGGGAGACGAAGAGATCCAGTCTTCTATCCATAAATAGGACACCACAAATAACCATGTACTACACAACCGGATAATGTCCCATAAGCTGGAAAATCATGAATTGCCCACATCAACATAGCTTTGAGCGTAAACTTTTCTTTTCTAAAAGAGTCAAATGCTTGCACACTCTCATTCCACAACTCATTTAATTCTTCTATCAAAGGAGCCAAGTAGACATCGATGTCCTCACATGGTTCCTTTGGCCTAGGGATCAATAAAGACAACATCGAAAATTCCGATCTCATACACTGTGAAGGAGAGAGGTTGAGTGGGGCTAGGATCGCTGTCCATATACTCTGATTGGCTCTTATATTTCCAAATATATTGTAATCATCTATTGATATTGCCAAACGAATGTTATGCTGTTCTCTATCAGAATCAGGATACTCAAAATTCATCCTCTTCCAAGATGTAGAATCAATAGGATGGCGCATGTGATTTTCCCCTGCTTCTGCCTTAGTATGCCAAGTGATTGCCTTCACTATCCATGGTACTGTGAAAAAACACTTTAATCCAAGCCCAACAAGAAAATATTTCAACACTTTTTGAGGAACTTTTGAGCTTGTGCCTTCCTTGCCAGTAGATTGGACATATCTAGGTTCATCCCATATCGGACACCGATCGAGATTATCATACTCCTTTCGGTATAGTTTGCAATCATACACACAAGCATGAATTGATTTATACTTCATTCCCAAAGCTTTCAAACCCTTTTTCATAGTAGGATAGCTGTTTAGAAGCGTATTCTGCTTGGGTAGCAATCTTTCACCCATTTTAAAATTCCTGTCACGCTACTGCCAGACAAACCATGTTGGGCCTTAAAACTATGTAAATTAACCATGGCATGTAAAGTTGTTTGATCTTTCTCATAACCAGAGTATAATGGTTGGCTTGCCTTAAATTTTAAACTTTGGTAGTCATCGTCAAGATTTATCCCGATATCTTTATGAGCACTTGAACCTCATACATCGTCAGTGACCTCATTCTCTTCCATTTCATAAACTCCATACACGTCATCAACTAAATCCTATAACATATTATGATATACATTGTCATCCTCCTCTTATACATCTATCCTACTTGTTGAAGGTTTTTGTGAAGGTTGCTCGGGGAAAAAAAAGAACTTTCGGTTCCCCGTGAAAAACCCAAATTCAATAACTATCTTGTATACTCCATCTTAACAAATGTAGTCCAACTATTTTCCACTCAAACAGCTTGCCATTATTACACCTAGCATATGAACACGGAAACTCTTCATCATTATGACATCTCTTTGCGTATTTCACAATTCATTAGCACTTTTGCGAAACACATCCCCTAATCTAATTGTCTCACCCATCCAGTTTTGTATTTGGGATATCCCATCATAGCTACTACAAACCATCACAAATTCATTACCTTCTATGAATGGGTACGCATAAGAACTAGAAGGCTAGTTTTTATGTGTAAATTTATTTGTGCATTCAAATTCAAATTCAAATTAAATTTTAATTTGAAACTGAAATTAAAATTCAGTGTATAATATTAATTCCTATTTCCTCCATCTCCTCTAAAGGGTGAGTAGTCCTGTCCCATTTAAGACCACATAATTCTGTAATATACTTAACAACTCATGCACATTGTTCCAATTTGAGGAAAATTCAGCATCATATCCCCATAGTTCTCCAAGTACACGACATAGATTCGAAAGTGTGAGTGTTATTTCTATTTATCAATTGAATTAACACTTAACATCGCATCATCTAGTATGTACCTAGAGAACATTAAGATACGACTGCAGAACTTCCCCCAAAAGTAACAAGTTTAAGGGACTAAGAATATTATTATTATTATACAGAAACTATGCATTCCTAAACTGTCCAAACGAGACAATTCGATAGATCTCATTACAGGAGTAATGTCTCTCGAACAAGTCTAAGGGCTATTGAATGCGTGTAAGAACTAGAGGGCTAGTATCTATGCGCATTATATGTAATTTAAAGTATGTTCCACTTAATTATGTCTTATCACAATTCGAGAGATTTCATTTAATTATGTAATTTAAAGTATGTTTCATTTAATTTAAAGTATGCTTAAGAACTAAAACTTATACCAATTTATACCAATTCAAATTCAATTTCAATTTATACCAATATCAATACCAATCAGGATTCAATTTAAATTTAGAGAAGTGGGTCCTATGGAAATACAATGTATACAAATTAAAAAGGTTATTAATGTTTAGAGAATTTCATATGATTTAGTCCATTTCATAAGGAGCTAAGAGGATGGTAACACTATGTGACTTCTCGTGAAATACGGTACTACTTTAAAAGCATGTTAATTATATTAAAGGTTTGAGTTGTCACTCATGCCCATCATTAAACTTTATGCATGGAATGTTTAACCAAAGTGAAATTAAAATAATGCCCCCCCCCCCCCCCCCCCCCCGTGCGCGCACGCACGATACCCTTTCATTTAGATAAGGTAGTTGCTAAGAAAATTTAATTAGGATTTAATATGAGAGAGTATTAAATATCTACGTGTGCAATTAATTCAACTTGTCCAACTCTACTCAATTCAATTCAATTCAATATAAAAATTTCAATACCAATGGAGTTCAGTTCAATAAAATATCAACAGAGATGCTGAATTTGTATGCCATTTAAATATTTTTGAAACAAATATTATCTTATTTGTATTTTAACTCTCATATCTTAACCTCGTTTCTTATTATGTTAAATTCGGCCATTTGTATAAAACAACTACTATTGGGGCAAAGTATAAAGTCCACAAACAAAATTGACGCTATTTTCGGAATCATACATGCACGAAGAATGGATTCAAAGAAACACACTAAATCTCTTACATCAAATCCAAACACAATCAATTCCCTATATCCCCATTTTCCCCCACCTCTAAACACCCAAAAAATGGATTCAAAACAACAACTCATTGATTCTTTCACCTCCCCCCATCAATCCACCCTGCCCCCCCCCCCTCCCCCTACCCTACCACTGCCACCCCTACATACACACACACACCCCCTACCCCCACACCTGTCAAGGTCTTTGACCGTAATAACTTTATAAAGTTGTCACGATCATTGACCGTGACAAGTCCATGACAAGTCCGTGACAATGGTACTTATCACGATCAATGACCGCGATAAATCGTTGTCACGAACGGTTAATGACCTTGACAAAAAAATGCATTTTTTTTTGTCACGAATGACCGTGACAAGGCTGGCCGGCTCAAAGGTGACAATTTAGCCTTTTTTGTGTAATGACTGGGATTAAATGGCAACTTGGTTCTCCTTCCATTTCCTTTGAAAATCACATTTGGATCCTGTAGGAGTCTTTCAAGCACACTTACCCTCATATTCCTCCTCATATTTTAGATGCACCCCTTCACACTTTTATCTCTCATGGGCAGTGGGACATATCGACTTTATCTCAGTGGTTGCCACTGGATGTTATTCACCATATTCATGCCCTGTATATCCCATCCCAAAACTCACCGGATGTTCAGTATTGGTGGCCTAGCTCTTATGGAACTTTTAGTCATAAATCGACCTATCATTGGCTTTACGCCCACCTATATTCCCAACACCTTTCCACGTTTCCTTGGAGGTATTTATGGAAAAGTGCTTTGCCCCCTAAATTACAGTTTCACATGTGGTTTCTAATTCATAGGGCTTTACCAACTACGGACTTACTCTTTCATTATCATAAATTATCGACTCCTCTGTGCACTCTTTATAAGTTGAACGACTGCAGTACACATATTTACTTTGACTGTCCTGTGTTTTCCCAACTCCAACACTCGATGCATATGTTTTACCTTATTCCTACATCCGTCTTTACTCAATTCTTCCACAAACAGTCTACGACTCGGGTCACAATCAATCATCTCCAACCATTTTTTCTTCTTTAGTTGTTCTAGCTCATGCGTAGTGAGGCGATTTTTCAACCTACACATATAACCTTGTCCTCTTTCAAGTCCACGTTGTCTCATCGCATCCAAAACTACTACTAGGCTCGTCAATTAATCCAACCCATATATCCCCCCTCTTTCTCATTTCCTATTGCTTGGTCTAAACTTGCGCCTTCATTTTTCAAATGTAATACGGATGAAGCAAAATCACATACTAAGGGTCATGTTGCGATTGATGGGATTATTCGTAATACTCAAGGGGAGTTCCTATGTGCTTTTTTCCAACATATAGGGTTTGCATCCACTACACCAAATCTGCAGGATTATCACGGTCATTGACCTTGACAAGTTGGACTTATCAAGGTCAATGACCGTGATAATTCTGGGGGCGATAACATTTGTTGTCACGAACTTATCACAGTCATGTCATGGTCGTTGACCTTGACAAGTTTTGTCACGGTTAAGGACCGTGACAAATCCGTGATAATATTTAAAAAATTATCACGGTCCTTGACCGTGATAAGTCTGTGATAATTATCCTTTGTCACGGGCTTGTCATGGTCAATGACCGTGATAATTCTGGGCAGAATTGAAAAACAATTTACTGGGCAGTATAGCCACTACCACTGCCCAGTAATATATTTGTACCTGTTATAGCAATGGTGTACCTGTTCAAACATCATATATCCAAATAAAATAGAGATTATGCAAATATACATTTAAAACAATATGCATCACGATATAATCCAAATATAATTCAAATCTAACAACTTAAAATAATTCAATTAAAATAATGTCACTACATGTCTGGGGTAGGGGTAAATCTGAGGAGGTGAGTAGGCCACACGATATACGAATTGACACACCCATCAATATACATTATTCCCCATTGTTCGCGCAACCACAACGGAGATTTCTCCTTCCCGGGTATCACATGCGTGACGAGCCCTTGGACTCGATGTCTTGAAGCAAACGTCCATGAACTAGCATACCCTGGACGGTATTCGGGTCCCTCAACCCCTGCCCTATCCACTGGCCATCAAATATGTCAAGTATAAACACGCTCGGCCAACCAAGTGTCGACATCGATCGATCGAAGGGAGCCAAATAGGGGACTGGATCATCAAAGTCTGGACGTGTCGGCCATGAAGTAGCGAGGTCCACATCCTCGTCCTCCTACACCTCCTCCTCCTGCACCTCCTCCTCCACCACTTTCTCCTTCCCTTTCCCCTTATGGTTTTCGCCCAACGAGCGCTTCATGAATGAGAACATATCTTGGACCATCGCCTCCGAACGGGATAGCTTCACGTCATGCGAGTCCACCGTTCGAGCCAACCCGGTGTTGCTCGTCTCCAATCCGATGATCCTAGATTTGGCCACCCGCGAGCTCACCCCCTTGTCCTCCCCATGTGATCAGAGCCAAGCACTTGGCTGATTGCGTCTGTGGACAAAGATGCCTTGTCGTCATCAGACTGTGACTCATGCACTTCCTTAAGCTTTGCCTGAAACGACAAAAAGCATATGATTATTTAAAGAAGTAAATATAAAAATTATAACGTTATTAACAAAAAGTAAACTGTCGGAGTACTTACAATCGTGGTCGCGACGCTCGGGGACACCTCCTTATCCTTCCCCTTCTTCGTTCGAATAGCCACATAAGTATCGAGCCTATGTGTCCTACCCCCAGGGCCACTCCATGTCCCCTAAAATAAAATAATGCAAAATTAGTATCGTCCCGAGAAAGTAAAATAATGCAGAATAATATATTTTTGTAATTATAGAAAAATTAAATCTTACCATCATCCTATGCTCCACCTCGGTGTAAGACGTCCGGCCGGCGTAGTGCATGTCCATCTTTTTCACCCAATTTTCCCTCCCCGATTGGTGAGATGCCAATTATCGCTCCCCGATATCATTGTCAATGAACTTTTGCCATTGTGTTAATGAGATCGGCTCCTTCGGCGGGACGAATTCACGCATTCGAATAACGGACTCTCGGGACTTCCCAAATTACCGGGTCTGTATATTTTTCTTCCACGTCTTGTGTTGCTCCCTCAACTGCTCCAAGACGGAATCACGTAGCTTTGGATCCAGGCTGAATTATTCACGTTCAATAAATACAATGTTAGTTGTGAAGAAATATAAATATAAATACAAATATAAATATAAATATAAATATAAATATAAAATCAAATTGAAATAGAAATAGAAATCGAAATATTCATATTCATATTCATATTCATATAATTATAAATATAAATACATTACCTGTAGTACCGCCCAAATAGATAACTTGTGCTCATTTGGCACCTCCCTCCAACTAGTGTACCCCGGGCCGGTGATTGTCTTTACGAGCTCGACGGATCTCGCTAATAGCCCCGTCTTGTTCTCGATGGCCAACCCCAATTTTCCATATTTGGGGAGCCTAGGCGCCTAGGAGCGCTCGTCGCCTTCGCTACCATCGAGCCCAGACGACATCATCATAATCATCATCCTCGCCTTAATACTCGAAGGAGACATTTTCTATAAAAAAAAAGTTGTTATTAGTACAAATCAAAATTTATTAGAAGAAGACATGCAAATATGTACAATTACTACAAATTCAAATGAATTATTACTGTTTAACATCTCAATTCTGAACTCCAAAACAACATCATCTAACTCATAATATGTACAATTACTAAAAACCCGAAACATCCCCACCCCCACCTCTACTGCCCACACACATGCACACTACACAAGAGTGAAAATTATAAAGTGAAAATCAATTAAAAGCATTAAAAATGGATTGATAAAGTACAAATTGGAATATTTATTACAAATTAAAAAATTATTTCAAATTCGGGTTATCATAAAAAATGGATTAATATTTGGTAGGAGCAGCCAAGTTATCCACACTACTATCTAGACGCTTTGGCGCATGTCGGAAAATTGACCACTGATATTTGTTGATATACTCCGAGTAAAACACTTGGTTGACCTTTTGAAATGCACAAACAAAAGGCTCATCGCTCACGTGGTTGTTGCTCTTTAACTTGAACAAGTCAACTATGATCAAATTGGTGACATGATCAACTTTACAAGCATTCACATCCTCAACTCTTACCCAGTCACAGTAAAATATAACCTCTTTGAAGCTTATATAATCCAATTCAAATATATTTCGAATTACACCATAGTAAGTCATTTTAGCTTCAACGAGGCTTTTATCTTTTGCGCTCGCTCGAAAGAAAGTAAGAGCCTTGTATGAAATGCCCGAGTTTCGTACATTTGTACTTTCCTCGTACACTTTTTCACCGAATACGTAACCGTTCAATAGATACTTTTTGTACTCTTGTGCCTCGAACAAGGGTCCAATGGCTAGACGAGCAAGCCTTGATGTCGCATCACCCGTCTTTAAGAGCTGAGAATATAGATAAATTAATTAGATCAGTTATAAAGTTTGAGTGTAATGTAACGTGATATAACGACCATTTTCATTATAATTACCTCTTGTGAAAACCACATCCTAAATTCACTGTCTGATTGTACTATTATTTTTCATTTTTTTATTGTTCTCAGAGGCTTCATATTTTCTGCATATTACAAAATTAATCATGTATAAAATAATCTAAAATATTCTAAAATAATGTAAAACTTAAAATAATTTAAACTTACTTTTTCCATTCTTCGACATCTTCATGTGTGTCAAATAGATAACGAGCTACTTGTTCATGTTGCAAACTCGTTAATTTCACTCGTTTTCCCATCACATGAACACCATCATCGACGAACTCATCAGTGTCATCAATGCTGATCGAGTCCGGCACATATTCCCGAGTATATATTGATGACTCCACGGTGATGTATTCCTGTGTAATTGATCCTGCAATGTATCGCGTATTCTTGACGTAATCTTTAAAAACTTTCATCAATCTTTCAAACGGATACATCCACCGATATATAACTGGACCACAAAGAAGTGCCTCGTCGCATAGGTGTACCAACAAGTGATCACTTATGTCAAAGAATGATGGGGGAAATACTTCTCCAATACATAAATCGCTTTGGCCACCGCCAATTTTGTGGCCACTTTGTGTTCTTGATTGACTACCTTCTCACACAAGAGTGAGAAGATAATACTAATTTGCATAATATCCCTTCGCAAATCCTTGTGCTTGGAGAAATAGTGCTTAAACAATAGAGGAACCAATTTCATAAACTCCGTACGCATCATCAACTAAATCCTCTAACATATTATGATCTAGTCGTCCCCTTCTACATCTATCCTACTTGTTGAAGGTTGTTGTGAAGGTTGTTCGGGGACAAAAGGAACTTTCAATTCACCGTGAAAACTCCAAAATCGATAAATATCTTGCATACCCCATCTTAACAAATGTAGTTCAACTGTTTTCGACTCAAAAACCTTACCATTCTTTCACCTAGCACACAGACACGAAAAATCTTCATCACTATGACATCTTTTTGCGTATTTTACAAATTCATTTGCACCTCTACGAAACACATCCTCCATTCTATTTGTCTCACCCATCCACTCTTTGTATTTCGGATATCCCATCATAGCTACCACAACTAATCACCTATTAAAGGTAATAAGCGTATATTTCATGGATTAGTATAAACAAAACTTAGATTTATAGTATGTTTCTTTTACTTATGTCTTATTTATATTCAATTTTAAAAATTCAAATTCAAATTCAATTTATAATAGAAATTCCTATTTCCTCCATCTCCTCTAAAGGGTGAGTGGTCCTATCCCATTCAAGACCGCATATTTCTGTAATATACTTAACAACTCATGCACATTGTTACGATTTGAGAAAAATTTGACATGTCCTCGTAGTTATCTAGTACACGACGTAGATTGTCAAGTGTGAGTATTATTTCAATTGATCAATTGAAATAACAGTCACACTTGTCAATCTAGTATGTACCCAGAGATCATTAGGATACGACTACAAAACTTCCTCTAAAAGTAACAACTTTAAGCCACTAAGAATATTATTATACATAAATTATGCAGTCCCAAACTATCCAAACGGGGACAATTCAAGAGATCTCATTACAGGGGTGATGACTCTCGAATGGGTCTAAGGGCTATTGAATGCGTATGCATAAGAACTAGAAGGCTAGTATCTATGTGCACTATATGTAATTTCAAGTATGTTTCATTTCATTATCATACTATATATATATTGTTGGTTATACAAAGTAATTTTCATAAAACGTTAAAAATTCCCACCCCCATATGGACAATAATCCAATGGTCATGCCAGTTTTAAAATTAACCAACCCAACATCGTTCCATTATAATCCAACCGCAATGGCAACTATAAATGTTTATCCCGTACTCCTTCTAATTCATCTACTAAATTAATTCTTTTCATTAATTAAACTAACAACTAAAGTATACAATTATTAATTTACTAATTTACAATGAGGGGCAATCCTACTTGCATATGAAAGGGGCACTAATTATTAATTTACTAAAAAAAATAAAAACCAATCAATATTTAATCAATCAATTCTTTTACAAGGGGCACTACAATATGAGGGAAAATATCTAATAAACCAATAAAAATTTAATTAAAAAAAATACACACATGCACATATACACACACACAGCCCCATAACCCTTGCCCACACCACCCCCCAGCCCTGCCCCGTCCCCCCCACTGCCACTGCCCACCACACACGCACGCGCACACACACACATATATATACACACACACATACACACATATATACACACACACACACACATATATATACACACACACACGCGCGCACATATACACCGGCCCTCCCCTCCCCCCAGCCCTACCCCCTCGCCCCCCCTCCCACGCATATATACACCACCCATTCACATACACACATTTACACACACATATACATAAATGGAGGAGAAAATGTACCAAAATCGTAGAGAGAGAGAGAGAGAGTGCAGTCGCTAGAGAGAGAGAGAGAAAGAAATGGAGGGAATTAGAATCAGTGGGAAAAAAGAAGAGGGAGGGTTTTTTTACTGACAGAATTATCACGGACATGTCACGATCCTTGACCGTGACAAGTTTATAATATTGTCACGGTCATTGACCGTGACAAGCCTTTGTCACGACCTTGTCACAGTCAATGATCGTGACAAAAAACGAGTATTTTTTTGTCATGGTCAATGACCGTGACAGGGCTGGCCGGTTGAAGGGTGTCAATTTGACCATTTTGGTGTAATGATCATGAGTTCTAGCGAATATTTGGGCCATTAAAATTGGTATGGACCTTACTTCTACTCATGGTATTACTTGCATAGAATTGAAAACCTATAGTCAAATTTTCTTCCATATGATTCATTGAAACAACACCGAGACTCCAGATCACCTGAACTTGATCCAGGCCATACGTGACGGCTTTTAGAGATTTCACCATTGTACCTTACGCCTATGTTTTAGGGAAGCTAATGCGTAGCCCGATGTTCTTGCTGCTCACTCAGTTTCTATGTTATTTTTTTCTACAGTGTATGTTCAGATTCCACTCTTTCTCTTTCCAGAATTGGTTCGGTATGGTATGCAGTTTGTAACATTACTTGTAAGCTTCACATAGTTTAATAGACTTCCTGCTTTTGAAACAAAATTGTAATCTCCATATGATTCTTATTAATATTATTGTTTTTAAATTGTGTTTTTTATTGTGTTTCTTGATTAAAATTTAATGATATAATTCACCCTAGAGTAAATCTCTAACCGTATCCATGAGAAAGGTAATGCTATGCAACATAAAAGGGGCTATTCTAAGAATTTTATCACAATGAATTATGTTCTCCAAATAATTAAATGTGTACATAACAAGATAAAAGTAAGGCTATATTAATAAGTTCAGGATTTTGAATTATGGCTCTTCGAAACATTAAATTCTATCCATTTCAAAGAAAAATCTCAGGCAAAATTAAAGTATAGTTAAGTATTGAAATAATTTACCTCTTGCTATTATTCTTTGACTTGTTTTTCTTCTCTTGATGTTTCTTCTTGGGTTCACCACTTTCTCTATTGCCATAGGGGAATAAGGTTTTCCACACTAACTTGTACATGATAAACTTTAGAAAAACCACTAACCCTAGCATCCCTAATTGTTCTCCTTTCCAAATCATACGAGATTCACTTCCTATCATTTAAATTCAAGAGAAATTCATCACAGCTCTTTGAAGCCGGCGGATACAAAGAACCATAAAACTCATCTGTTTAGTGACGAAATAGACAACAATTTCATCCAAGACTCCTTCACTCCATAATCATGCATAGACCACATATCGCTATGATGATCCGCATAAGTACATATCATACAAAGGCGCTCACCCAAGACCTCCACTTCCATAGAAACATTTTCATCTACAAAATCAGGTTGCGAAACCAAATAATGCTTTCCAGCCTCAATATAAAATGCAACAATTTGAATTGCATTGGCAACCATATGCAAAGCTCCCTTAAGATACACGCCCCACGCATTACTACAAGTGTGAGTTATCCAATAAGGGAAATCTAGAAATTCCACCCACGAATTCAGTTTCAAATTGTACACCCAACTTCACACTTGCCCAAGTTAGAGTGTCGTTGATCAAACTAAATTTCCCTAACCACTTTATAATCCTATCTAATAGAATCATACCCAAACCCATACTTTTCACATACAACTCTGAAATCACCATTATTTAAGTGAATGGTGAAATCCAACGAGCAGGTGGTGAAACAAAACTACACAAAAACGAAAGAGCTAGTATAACTACTAATCCTTACTGAAACAAATGAGGACAATTTATAGGAACCCAAAAATAAAAGACCTCGTAAGACTTTTCTTTTGTTTATGAACAATTTATCTTTAAAATGTACAAAATAATTTTTTTAATATTTTAAATATTGTTACATTTGTTTCCTTAATGTTTCGGACACCAACCCGCCGATATATTTTTGGACACAAAAATCCAAATGTATGCCTAATTTTTCATAATGTACACAATAAGTTTGTGCAATATAAATAAACTTTATTAGTTTTTATGAAAAAAATATATAATTTTACGTGTAATTTAATAATGTGCACATTAATTAATATATATATATATATATATATATATATATATATGAAAGTTTGTCATCATCATTATCCTTGCCTTAAGCCCATCACATGGGGTCGGCCATATGGATTATCCTTTTCCATTCTAATCTATTATAAGCAATATTATCATTCAAGTTTAACTGGCATGCAACATATGTGATGCACGGGCAACTATTTATATTCAATGGTAGATCTGTGACACCCCACCTAATTAAATACGGGGTGATCAGTCCTCCATTAAATTAAATCAGAATATCTAGTTGGTTGAGAATATACATCAGTGTCAAAAACTTATTATTAACACTAACCACCTAATATATAAAAAGGTTGATGTCAAAATTTTATCTTTAATTAACATAAATCAAATTAACCAATTATTAAACATACACCATTCAAACTAATTTCATATGGAATAAAATTACTGAATAATAAATGTGACTGGAGTAAACACATCCAGTATAAATACTGAATACAATAATCTAAAAAAATAAACCAACAAGTGAAAGAAGTAAATAAATAAATCCATAATCTTTGACTGTCTGGATAAGTAAAAGGGGTGACATGCCCTAAGTGAAGTAAATAACTCAAGGTGAAGAAACGAAAGTCATGGAGGCGTCTACTACCAAGTCCTGTAACTTTCACAACAGCTACAGAACATCAAATGAATGAAACTCCTATTCTTGGTGTCCCTGTGGCTGGGCACCTAAAATAATTTGACAAAAGAAAAGAGATTTGCAATAAACGGGTCAGATCTCGAGTTGAAAACAGTTTAAAATTAGCAAGTGCTTAAATGGAAACAAGAGCTCATATGATATACATGTTAGATTTTCGTACTTTCACTTAAGATACTCACCTCTCATATAATGTGCACATCTAATGCGTATATTTAACCCATCCTAGTCATGCTACCCCGCCTAACTAGGCCAAAGATGATTATTATCAGACCAATAATCTCATGCGTTTACCAATATCACCCGTATTATGTATTTCCATATATTTCAGGATAGTTGTTCACATGCACAGCCTTTATTCTCATAGACATTATTTTCCTCTTTTAGTTAATCTAATATATATAGTTATTTCCATGACTTCTAAACACGCACTGTAGAATAAGTAACATGTATACATATATTTTATCTCCTATATATATACACTAATTTTGCACCCTTGGGTTAGGGCCCCTTGGTGGAATGGATAATCTGCTATCACGTCCCGGTGCATCACTCATTGCATGAAGGACTATAGGTTCAATCTCTCGTGAACCATTAAAATGAACACACATATTGGAGGCGAACATAGTTCCAAGCCCATGGGTTACGCACATACCTATGTACCCACATGATCGTCAACACTATTGTTCTCACCGATAGCCCGTACCTAGGTTCTATGTTCTAGTGATACGAATCAAAATCCCCCCTAAGGCTCCTCAAGATATGATCATCCACAACGCGCAACCTCTACCCAATAAGAAGCAATGTAGGTATGTTATACAAATAATAATTCAATAAATAGGTACATACATAACCTATAATAATCATTAGGTATCCACATACCCCAAATCCTCGAATTTATACGTACTATTATTATCTCTAATACTCGCATTACTCTATCCGTACAATTAATCTCTCTATCGTATATATTCCATAAGGTCCTCTTATTCCAACATATCCCCTTACTAGTTACACTATCATCTCATTGCTAAACTATGTAATGAAGTCACTCAAGGGTAGTGTAGGTCCTTATCTCTCACTCGAATCAACCTTAGAAGGTTTTAACTGGTCCGGGCAAAAATTGGAACTTCTGAAATCTCGTTAGAAACTGGGGAAAATCTCATTCGAATGAAACTTCGAACAAACTAGGGTCTGAGTTTTCAATCGAACGGGGTCGTTTAAACAACTTCAAACGAATCTATTCTGAATTCTCGTTGGATAGGTCGTTGGAAATCTAGTTCGAACGACTCGGGATGTTAGAACGAGAATTTCGCAGATCGTCTCTGTCCTTTAAAAACTGGGTTTTCTCAATTCAACACCCAAATCATATAAAAATTTACCTAACTCAAATTCTAAATCATAACCACTAGTAATTGAATGGTTTCTAACACATTTTTAACATCAAATCCTTATAATTTCATCATATATTCAGATTGATTTCCTAAATCCTCAAAAATCCCTAAGTTCCCATAATCACCCTTTATGAACAATTAAACCCATATTTGATTTCGTAATTTCAACATATAAAACCCAGATTTCTAATCCCCAATAAATGGTTATTCGACTACATGCAATACATATACCACAATCATGGATTAATACCCAACTTCAGTCCCAAATTTCATAATATTATTAATAAATCATCAACTAGTCTAACATGGACATTATATGCTCTAAATGAAGCAAGATAAACATGTACCTTTTCATGAAGATCTGATTCATTTCGTAAAATTGGTATAGATGCATTCTCCTCTTCCTGATCTATACTCTGATGATGTTTTTGGTGAAATGTGACTTGGTTTGGCTTTGGAACTCCTAGGAACCTCTTCTCCTTCTTCCGCTTGGACTCTCTCTTAGGTTTACTAGTTATTTACCCTAACTCTCCCACGCATATATATTTCTCCTATTTTCCTCCATTAATTAAGCCCAATTTTTCAAAAGATAAAAATACCCCTCTGGGGTGTCGGGTTGGCCTAAAGTTGCCCTGGACTCCAAACTAAACCCCGAGTAGACTTTTTTGACTATCTCGACCCTTATGGACACACTAGTGTACTCAAAACGACCATAAGAATACCCAAAAATAAAATTTAAATTTAAATTCCTCATTTAATTCCCTACACGACTTACACGCGCGTCCCAACTAAGTGCACTGTAACTGCTGTATTTTTCACTCACGATACTTATAATATATTCATAATCATATTTTACTTTACTCACTAAGTAATCTTCAACATAATTCTTATCAATAAATACTAACTCTCATCACGCTAGTAATTATTTACTTAAATCTGGATTAATTATAAAGTTTCTCGTTTAAATTAATTAATCCCATAATTAAAATAAAATCTTTCAAAAATACGGTGTATTACATACTTCAACCCTAATAACGGAATGTCATCTCAAAATTTAGAAAATAGTGAAGATAACGGTATACCTGGTAGGAACAACTCTGGATACTTGTCGTGCATGTCATCCTCCCATTCCCAGGTAGACTCCTCGACATTGTGATGCTGCCACTGAACACGTACTAACGACACTACATTTGACCTCAATTTCCTCTCTCTATGGTCTAGGATAACAACTGGCCCCTCCTCGTAGGAACTATCGTGTTGTCGGTCAATCTCCTCTAAAGTAATATAGGCATGGGCCATATCATCTCGAACATATCTCCTTGGCGAAGAAATGTGGAACACATCATGAATCCTATGTAAGTGCTACGGTAACCCAAGTCTGTAAGCTACTGGACCAATCCGCTCAATAACAGGGAATGGTCCTACGTACATCGGTGCCAACTTCCCTTTCTTCCCAAACCTCATTACCCCCTTCATAGGAGATACTCATAGTAACACATGTTCCCCCACATTGAACTCTCTAAAGAACCTCTTGGCATCGGCATAGCTCTTCTGTTTATCCTGATCAGCCCGAATATGGTTCCGAATCATCTCAATCCTAGTCGAGGTATCCTGAATTACCTCTGGCCCAAGTAACTTGTTATCCCCCACATCTATCCAACATGCTGGAGAAAGACAAGGCCTACCATATAACACCTCGAAAGGATCCATGGCAATAGTAAACTAGTAGGAGTTATTATAAGCAGACTCTGTCAGTGGAAGGTATTTCTCCCAACCCCTGCCAAAATCAGGGATACACATCCTCAAACATATGATTTATTCATTCGGTCTGCCCATCAATCTATAGGTGATAGGCCAAACTCAATCATAACTCTGTACCCATGGCCTCCTAGAAGCTCTCCCAAAATCTGGACAAACAAATCTTATCACGATCGGACATAATATCAAGGGGTACCCCATGGAGTCTCACTACCTCTACAATGAAGATCGGAGCATATTGCCCCGTAGTATAATCAGTTCAAACTGGCACAAAATGAGTTAACTTGGTCAACCGGTCCACAGTTACCCATATGGAATCATGACCCCTCTGCGATGTAGGCATCCCTATAATGAAATCCATGGAAATGCTCTCCCATTTCCACATAGGAATCTCTAACGGATGTAGGAGACCTGGAAGTCTCTGGTGGTCCACTTTTACCAGCTGGCAAGTTGCACACTTCGAAACAAACTCAGCAATGTCCTTCTTTATTACACTCCACCAGTACTATCACCTTATATCCTGGTACATCTTATCCCCTCTAGGATGCACCGCCAATCGTGAACCATGCGACTTTGCCATCACCGCCTATCGTAACTCCTCCCCCTCTGCCACTACAAGTCTGTCGTTGAAGTGTCAGCCCCCATCTGAGCTCATTGAATACGACTCTGCTCCCTTAGCTAGAATTTGTATAATCTAATCCTGACAGAACGAGTAAGCTGCCTAAGCTTGTATCGCCCTAGTAACGATCTCGGCTGTAACTATCATCACTGACATGAATGAGAGGGCAACCATATCCTGATGTCCTAATTCCTTCCATTTTGCCTTCCACACCTCAGCCACCTCACTTGCTAGCCGATGGATTAACTCGTCTGCTACTACATTAGCCTTCCCCGTGTGGTAATGGATGTCAAACTAATAGTCCTTCATAAATTCAAGCCACCTCCACTAACGCATATTCAACTACCGCTGCCTGAATAGGTACTGCATTGACTTATGATCTGTGAATAGGCAGAATTTCTCCCCCAAGAGATAATGTCTCCATACCCGGAGTGCAAACATAACTTCCGCTAACTCCAAGTCATGGATGGGGGTAACTCCTCTCATGAGGCTTAAGCTTACGGGAAGCATAAGCTATAGCCTTATCCTCGTGCTGAAGCACACCCCCAAGTCCTAGTAAGGACGCATCAGTATAAACCAGGTATTCCACCCCCAGCTTGGGTAGTGCTATAACTGGTGCTAAAGTCATCTTGTCATTCAGCTCATCAAAATCCAATTGGCAGGCATCATCCCATATAAATGGCACCCCTTTGCAAGTCAAATTTATCACCGGACTCACTATCTTCGAGAATCCTCAAATAAATCACCTATAGTATCCTGCCAGCCGTAAGAAACTACGTATCTCTGTCGACGTCATGGGTGGTCCCCACTCCCTCACCACTGACACCTTCCCTAGATCTACAGATATCCCTTCTTCAGAAATAATGTGCCCCAAAACCTGAGCTTCTCTCAGCCAGAACCCATACTTCTCATATTTTGCATACAAGTCGTGCTCATGTAGTGTCTGCAAAATCAGCCTCAAATGCTCAGCAAGCTCCTCCTCAGTCCGAGAATAAATCAGCATGTCATCAATGAAGACAATGGAAAACTGATCAAAGAACTCTCTGAACACCCTGTTCATTAAGTCCATGAATACAGTCAGTGCGTTGGTTAGACCATATGGGATAACCCTGACTCGTAGGATCTATATCGCATCAAGAAGGCAATCTTAGACACGTCCTCCTCTCTGACATATAACTGATGGTATTCCGACCTCAAGTCTATCTTCGAGAAGTAGGCAACACCCCTCAACTGATCGAATAGGTCATCAATTCGGGGCAACTGATACTTATTCTGTATAGTGACCTTATTCAACTCTCGGTAGTCAACACACAATTGTAGTGACCCATCTCTCTTCTTTACAAACAATATGGGAGTGCCCCAAGGAGATGTGCTCTTATGGATGAAGCCCTATCCCAATAACTGCTCGATCTGATCTCGTAACTCCCTCATCTCCGTCAGAGCCGTACGATAAGGTGCATGGGCTATCGGCCAAGTACTTAGCGTCAAGTCTATCACAAACTCTATCTCTATGCTAGGCGGTAGGCTTGGTATATCCTTAAATATATCAGCAAACTCACGAACAATCGGAATCGAATCTAGTGGAATCACCGCCTCTTTAGAGGTCTCCTCCTCTATATAATATAAATGTGTGGAAAAACCCTTACGGGCAAGGCATCACCACCAAAAACATATCCTAACCCAGTATGGCAAACAAACTACTACGCCTATATTAGTTAATCATTGCCTTATGCTTAACTAGTCAATCCATCTCGATAATAGCATCATACTCGTGCATATCTAAGATAAGCATATCGACTGGTAAGATCAATCACCCAATATCTATACCCACTCCCCTAACACATAAATAATATCAATGACCCATAGCCCAACGGTGGATCTACACTAGTAACCGTGCTCTTTGTCGTGTCTAATAACCCCGTAGCGCGTGGAAAACTAGTGGCAATGAAACTACGTGAAGCCCCCATTTCAAATAACATCCCTCCTAAAGTCCCCTGGATAGAAAAAGTTCCCTCAACTGTGGGTGGAACCTAGGGAACTACGACCTGGTGGATGTTGTAGACACACCCATACTGCAGCTGTCCCTGCTAGATCGGAACTGCTGGAACGACTGACAAAGTTAGTATCTGCGGTGGTGATGGGAGGGAGGTGAGAAATATCGATCGCTAGGTTTCCTGATGAGCGCCCTGCTGTTGCTTCTGTGGGTTTCTACCCTTCTGAGGACAATCCTGACGTTTGTGTCCAGTGTTGCCACAAGATAAGCATCTCCTTGGAAAGTGTCCTCCCCTCTGCCCCTGCTGCCCTCAGCTATGATGGCCATTACCACCCCTCCCTTGGCCCTACTTGCCTTGCTGAAAGCAGTGCTGCCCCTGATGGATAGGCTGGCCTTTATAGCCCTGTCTGAAACCTCCTTATCCCTGCTTGCGGTCACCTGATCTGAACCTTAGGGTTCCCCTAGTGGGAACTCTGCTCGCACTGTCTCTAGTGACCTCGAGCTGGTTGTGCTCCACTGGCACCATTACATCATATCCTGCCTTGCTGGCTGGTCTCCCCCACTCATTTTCTTCCTTTCAGATGGAAGCAATGATCCTGACTGTGTAGTAGGGCAGCATTAAGTACATCATTATATATAGCCAACGAAAGATTGCCCAAAAGGTATTGGTGAATCCTCCACGTCAAACCGTCCATAAACATCTGAATTTTTTTCCCCTCAGTAAGTACCTCATCTGGCACCAGATTAATTAATATCGTAAACTCTTCCTCATACTCTGCAATGGTCTTACCCTCCTGGGTGAGATCCAGTAATTTTTGCCTCACCTCAATCTGAACAGAGGAAGGGAAATATTTGCGGTCGAATTGCACCCAGAAGTCCTGGATAGTCATGATGTCACTATCCTCAGCAGTGGTAATAGACTCACACCACTGTAGTGCCGCTCCCACTAGATTAAAATAGCTAGTTTCTGCCTTTGAACCTTAGTACACTCATACATCTTCAAGTGCTGCTAAATGTTCTTTTTCCACTGGCTCCCTACCATAACATCTCAACTCCCTACGAACTCTGGAGGGTGTAACTTCTGGAAGGCATCTCTAACTCGTTCCCAAGCAGAAGGGAATGCGTGAGCTGGTGATGGGGCCACCACCGGTGCCTGGGGTGGGGTTTTCTATACCATGGCCAAAACTACATTTACCGCCCGCGCTACGATAGAGGAAACCTACACATCATTCATTGTACCCTGGGCCGAAGTTGGCTGGTGCTCGGGTTGGGCATCACTAGGAGCTCGCTGTGCACGTCCGGGAGGCATCTGAAATGAGAGAAAAGCTTATAAATCCATAGTAAATATCTCAAAATAGCTGAAGACGTAAAATGCACACTTAATGAATTAAACAATCCTAAATATATGGCATTATACCAAAGAAAGCTACGTTGGAAGCATAATAAGCCGCACAGATCCTAAGACTCTAAAACCTGGCTCTGATACCACCTGTGACATCCTTCCTAATTAAACATCGGGTTATCATCCCTTTATTATATTAAATCAGAATATCCAGTTGGTTCAGAATATGTATCACTGTCGGAAACTTATTATTAACACTAACCACCTAATATTTAAAAATGATGTCAAAATTTTATCTTTAATTAACATAAATCAAATTAACCAATTATTAAACATACACCATTCGAACTAATCTCATATGGAATAAAATGACTGAATAATAAATGTGACTGGATTAAACACATCCAGCCTAAATACTGAATACAATAATCCAACAAAATAAACCAACAACTGAAAGGAGTAAATAAATAAATCCACAATCTCTGGCTGTCTGAATAAGTAAAATGGGGCGACATGCCCTAACTGAAGTAAATAACTCAAGATCAAGAAACGAAAGTTATGGAGGCATCTACCACCAAGTCCTATAACTTTCACAACATCTACATCTCATAAAATGAATGAAACTCCTATACTTGGTGTCCCTGTGGGTGGGCACCTAAAATAATTTGATGAAAGAAAAGAGATTTTCAATAAACGGGTCAGAGCCCGAGTTGAAAACAGTTTAAAAATCAGCAAGTGCTTAAATGGAAACAATAGCTCATATGATATATAAGTTAGATTTTGGTACTCTCACTTTAGATACTCACCTCTCATCTAATGTGCACATCTAATGCGTATATTTAACCCATCCTAGTCATGCTACCTCACCTAACTATCCCAAAGATGATTATCACCACACCAATAACCTCATGTGTTTACCATATCACCCGTATCACGTATTTCCATATATTTAAGGATAGTTGTTCACATACACAACCTTTATTCTCATAGACATTTTTTTCCTCTTTTAGTTAATCTAATACACATCGTTATTTCCATAACTACTAAACACCCACAGTAGAATAAGTAACAGGTAAACATATATTTATCTCTCTATATATATACACACTAATTATGCACCCTTGAATTAGGCCCCCCTCGGTGTAATGCATACTCTATTTTCACGTCCCGATGCATCACTCATTGCATGAAGGACTATAGGTTCAATCTCTTGCGAACCATAAAAAAAACACATATTGGAGGCAAACATAGTTCCAAACCCATGGGTTATGCACATACCTACGCACTCACATGACCGTCAACACTATCGTTCTCAACGATAGCTCGTACCTAGGTTCTATATTCTAGTGATACGAATCGAAATCCCCACAAAGGCTCCTCAAGATATGATCATCCACAACACTTAATCTCCACCCGATAGTAGGCAGCGTATACAATAATTCAATTAATAAATACATACATAACCTATAATAATCATTAGGTATTCACACAACCTAAATCCCCAAATTTATACGTAGTATTATTATCTCTAATACTCGTGTTACTCTATCCGTATGATTAATCTCTCTATCGTATATATTCCATAAGGCCCTCTTATTCCAACATATTCCCTTAGTAGTTACACTATCATCTCATCGCTAAACCATGTAATGAAGTCACTCAAGGGTAGAGTAGGTCCTTATCTCTCTCACTCGATTCAACCTTAGAAGGTTTTAACTGGTCTGGGCGAAAATTGGAACTTCTGAAATCTATTTGAAGCTG
The DNA here is from genome assembly GCA_949130495.1 of Sambucus nigra. Lineage (NCBI taxonomy): Eukaryota > Viridiplantae > Streptophyta > Magnoliopsida > Dipsacales > Adoxaceae > Sambucus > Sambucus nigra. Next base: position 458,931,987 of record OX422216.1, on the reverse strand, counting down.
GGGAAAATCTCGTTTGAACGAAACTTCGAACGAATTAGGGTCTGAATTTTCGTTCGAACAAGGTCGTTGGACCCGCTTTGAACGAACCTATTCTGAATTCTCGTTGGATATGTCGTTAAAAGTCTTGTTCAAACGAGGTCGTTCGGACGACTCAGGTCATTCGAACTAGAATTCCGCAAATCGTCCTTGCCCTCTAAAAACCGGTTTTTCTCAACTTTTTCAACACCCAAATCACATATCTAACTCAAAACCAATGATTCTAAATCATAACCACTAGTAATTTGATGCTTTCTAACACATTTTTTTACATAAAATCCTTACAATTTCATCATAGATTTAGATTGATTTCCTAAATCCTCAAAAAGCCCTAAGTTCCCATAATCACCCTTTATGAACAATTAAACCCAGATTTTATTTCGTAATTTCAACATATAAGACTAAGATTTCTAATCCCATATAAATAGTTATTCGACTACATGCAATATTATATACCACAATCATGGAATAATACCCAATTTCAGTTCCAAATTTCATAATATCATGATTAAATCATCAACTAGTCTAACATGGACATTATATGCTCTAAGTGAAGAAAGATAAATACTTTCCTTTTCACGAAGGTCTCATTCGTCGCGTGAAATTGGTATATATGCGTTCTCCGACCTTGGAACTCCTAGGAATCTCTTCTCCTTCTTCCTATTGGATTCTCTCTTGGGTTTACCAGCTATTTACCCTAAATCTCCCACTTAAATGCAGATATATTTCTCCTATTTTTGTCCCTTAATTAATTCCAACTTTTCAAAAGACAAAAATACCCCTCCAGGATGTCGGGTTGGCCTAAAGTTGCCCCGGACTTCAAACTAAACTCCCGAGTAGACTTTTCTGACCATCTCGACCCTTTCGGACACATTGGCATACTCAAAATGAACATCAGAATACCCAAAAATAAAATTATAATTTAAATTTCTCATTTAATTCCCAACATGACTCACACGCGCATCCCAACTAAGTATACTGTATCTGCCGTATTTTTCACTCACGGTAATTATAATATATTCAGAATCATATTTTACTTTACTCACTAAGTAATCTTCAACATAATTCTCATCAATAAATACTAACTCTCATCACACTAGTAATTATTAACTTAAATCTGGATTAATTATAAAGTTTTCCATTTAAATTAATTAATCCCATAATTAAAATAAAATCTTTCAAAAATATGGGGTATTATAAGATCTTTATGTGAACATTGATCTTTATATTGTATTATGGACAACAAAAAATAAATTTAAAGATAGTCAAATTGAGAAAATTTGCTAATAAATTAAAAAGTAACTAATCGGGCATTTTGTTAAACACTTGGGATTCAAATAAATTTACATGTATATGAATTGCAAGGGTCAAAAGGTATACATTAGGAGAATATTTATAAAAGGGAGTTATACATAAATCCGATGATATATAGTTTATGAACTTGTCTAATGTGTGCGTGCACACACTCATATATATATATATATATATATATATATATATATATATATATATATATATATATATATATATATATATTTGTAAAATGTGAATTAATATAACAAGAAAGTCCAATGCCTAATAAGCAAGCAGACAAAATCCCAATCTTCAACTAAAATCAGGAACAAACTAGTTGACAACATTCAAGCCACATTCAAATATAAAGGCGAAACTCTTAACACGCTACCTAAACCCAATACAAATGACCCATACAAATAACACACACAACCCCAAAAAAAGGCCTAACCCAACACAATTCTACAATAGACTTGTGCCACAACATGTGTAAGAAAAAGAAAAGAAATGCGTTAACATGCACACTACTCAAAACCACACCTACAAGGCACCGAACATACCACCAATGGGAACTAACTAATTAAATCCTTAACATCCACTCTAGAATGATAAAAACAAGCATCATCGATCTCTCTCACAAACCAACAACTCCACAAAGATCAAATAGAGAGAATAAGAAACTAATTGGAAAATCCAAACCAAGGTCATCCATGGAAGCACCTGCGTCTTAACAATGTCCAGCAAAAAAAACATGTTCATGACAGATATTTCATTCAATCTTTTAAAAAAATTAATAAATAATGTAGATTAATCAATAGTTGAAACTGGTATATTTATTAATGAACATACATAACCTTTAGATACTCTCATTGAGATTAATAACAAAATTCAATCAAGAATGATGTGAAAAAAATGACAAAATCAACAACACGGGAAAAAAAGTTTTGGTTGTCTCAAAGAGAGTGAAGAAATCTATAAATAAATAGATTGGGGGAAATGGATGGCTGGGAGAATGAAGGGCGAGGGAAACAAAATAGATTTGTTTAATGGGAGAGAGAGTGTGATAAATGGTTGAAAATCTTCTAGGTTATTAAATGAGTGGGAAAGCAATAATTGACGGTTACCGATTTTAAGCACAAATGGGAAAATAGATGTGCCATGTGGGTCCTACATGGATAGAAAAAATCAGTAGTCTTTCATTTTAGAATAAAATTCATTAAATGTTCTTTATACCTCTAATACTATTATAATCTCTCCTTATAATTTCCTCCCACGATAGCTTAGGGCTGCCCCTTTCTCTTTTACCATCTATTTCCAATAATTTTTCTCTTGTTATAGGTGCATCTAATTGTCTACACAATACATGTCCGTACCATCTAAGTTTACTCTCTATTAATTTATCGCTAATGAGAGCTACTCCTAACTTTTCTCTCACGTAATGGTTTTTAATCGCGTCCTTTCAAGTAATTACTATCATCTATCGAACCATCCTTATCTCATTAACATGGAGACTTTGTTCATGTTTTTTCTTTAAAGCCTAACATTCTGCTCCATATAGAGTCGTTGGCCTAAAAACTATTCTATAAAATTTTCCTTTTAATTTATTAGTTATCCTCTTATCACATAACACCCCACTTACTTGTCTCCATTTCATCCAACCAGTTGATATTCTACTCATAACATCTTCATCAATATCCACATTACTTTGTATCACTAAGACCAAATAATGAAATTCGTTAGTTTGATTTATCATTTTTCATCAATCTTTTACATGATGCTATCAAAAGCCTCATTCTTAAATTTACATTTCATAAATTCATTTTTATTTCTACTAATTTTTAGTTCCTTAAACTCTAAGGCATTCTTCAAGTATCTACTCTCCTCGCTAAGGCCTCATTTGAAGTGTAAACTAAAACTATATCATACGCAAACAACATACACCATGGGACATCTTCTTGTATATTCTTAATAATCCCATCCAATACTAGGGAAAATAAGTAAGGATTTAATGATGATCCTTGATGTAAACCCACTTTAATCGGACAATCATTACTTTCTCCATAAATAGTTCTTACTCTAGTCTTTGTGTTATCATACATATTTTCAATAACTTTAATATAACTCATAGGGATTCTTTTTCTCCTCAATGTACACCATATTATATCCCTAGGAACTTTATCATATGACTTTTCTATGTCTATAAAGACCATGTATAAATCTGTATTCTTACTTCTACATTTTTGCATCAACATTCTTTAATAACTAAATAGTTTCCGTGGTGGATCGCCCTGGCATAAATCCAAATTGATTGTCCGAAATAGTTGATTCATTTCTTAATCTTTGTTCAATAACATTTTTTCATAATTTCATGGTGTGATTCATCAGCTTGAGTTCTCTATAATTATCACAGTTTTGTATATCCCCTTTATTTTTATACAAAGGTATTATAGTGGTTTTCCTCCACTCGTATGACATGTTTCCTTCTTTTAAGATTTTATTATAAAAACATGTTAACCATTCTACCCCTACATTTCCAAGGGTCCTCCATACCTCTATGGGTATTTTATCCTAATCAACTGCTTTATTCCTTCCTATTTTTCTTAATAATATATCTACTTCTTTATAAAATAATCAGACATACAATTCCTATATTCAATTCTATTTTCTCGACATATTTTTAGGTATATTCTTCATTCAATAATCCTTGAAAATACTTTTCTCATCTATCTAGAATTTATTTATCGTTAATTAATATATTTTGATTTATGACTTTAATACACTTAACTAGACCTATATCCCTTATCAATCTATCTCTATTCTTTGCCAATATATATATATATAAATTGCACCTTTTTTGGTACCTAATTTACTATAAAGATTATCTGGTGCATGTTGTTGTGCAACTCTACTAATATTTTCTTCACTTTTATCTTCTTATAACTTTCTAAATCTTCTTAACTGTTACTCTTTTGCCACTCTATAAAACTTACTCGTTTCTTTTGTATTATCTTTTTCACTTCCTCATTCCACTAAGTCTCTTTTTTAATGAGTCTCTTTTCCTTTAGTCTCACATAAAATTTTGTTACTTATTTTCTCAATATCATTCGTTGTTCTTGACCAAATATTGTTAACAATGTCATCTCAATTCCTCTTCGTGTTTAATAGGCACTTCTGCCTAAATTCTATATCTTTGAATCCTTTTAAATCCTTCCATTTTATATTTTGATAACTTATTTTCTCTTTTTGGTATTTAAATCCTTTAATGGCTAAATTTATTACTAGTAGACAATGTTAATTTGTTAAACTTTCACCTGGTATAACTTTACCGTCTTTGCATGTATAACTTTACTTAAACTTCTTCTTAAGTAAGAAATAATCTATTTGAGTTTTATTCACTCCTCTTTTAAATGTCATTAACGTTCTTCCCTTTTTGAAAAAAAATGTTTTTTGTTAACGCTAGATCGTACGCCTTAGCAAATTCTAAAATAGTTTTCCCTCATTCATTTCTCTTACCAACAGCACACCAAACTAGGAGAATAGTCACGAAAAAGGGGTCACGACCCATAGCCATGACCAACTGGTCACGGCCCATAGCCGTGACCATACCCAAAATAGGCGTGACGAAGTCAATGATGTGGCGTGGTAATGGATCGTCTCACACGTAGTCACGAATAATCGTCGTGACTCGTGTGAGTCGTGGATATAAGTCGTGATCCAACCATGACCATTATGACACCAAGTTTCCCTCCAAATCTAGTCTCGGATAGGGTCACGACCTTAGACCATGACCATGAACCAAATCCACACTGATATAGTCACGATTTTTTACCGTGACCATTCTGGGAACTGAGTCACTGATTTTTTATGTGACCCGATTATTATTTACACGATGACATGTTAAAAATTAATTTTGTCACGGCATGTGGTCACGCCCTTAGACGTGACGAGTGTCTTTATACTTAACACCCAAGTGAACTATTTCATTTTCCTCGCAAAAAGCCTAAACCCTCCAAATTTTCGGCTCTTGTGCGATTTTGTGCTCTTAATTCGGCCCTTTCAATATCCATCTCTCTTTGAATCTCTAAGGTAATATTTCAATCTTTATGTATTTCTGTGTGTGTATATATGTATGTATTTGTGTGTGTGTGTGTGTGTGTGTATTTCAGTGTGTATATGTGAGTACATGTGTGTATTTGTGTGTGTGTATTTCAGTGTCTGCATATGTATATGTGTATGTATGTGTGTGTGTGTGTATTTCAGTGTGTATATGTGTATGTATGTGTGTGTGTATTTCAGTGTGTATATGTGTATGTACGTGTGCATCTATATGTGTATGTATGTGTGTATAGTGTACATGTGTGTATGTGTATGTATAATGCATGTGTGTGTGTATTGATGCTAATGTTGGTTTAGGTTTTGGGCTAAAATATAAAAAAAAATGTGTGTCCTTTAATATTAATGATAAAAAAATATAAAAAAAATATGACTAATGTTGGTTTAAGTCTTGAAACAAAATACATGGAAAATATTGGTTTAAGTTTAATATTTATGCTAAATTCGGGATTAATTTTAGGGGTAATGTTTGTAAGGGTTAATTTTACGACTAATGTTTGTAAGGGTTAATTTTAGGGATTGTTGGCTTAAATGACAAAAGTAGGTATTCAAAACCTAATAAATTAACGGTGAGATACACACACATACACATGATTCACTCGTGGGAGATAAACACACATACACGGGATTCAAAACCTAATAAATCAGTGTTCCCATTACTGATATTAGATGGTTGCATTCAATTTTGTTGAGGAGAGTGAGGGGAAGTAAGGCTTGTTGTGCAACTATAGTCTGATTCCACGCTCTCCATCTCAAATGCCATATTATTGGGGGGGAATTTCCATTATAAAGCGAAGACTTAATATGAGAGAGAAAGTAAGCATTGTGTGAAGGAAATCAAAGGTCGGGTCATAAAGATTTTCGCGACATGGGCCGTACTGTTCTCTATCTTAGTTACAAGCTATGTCAGTTGTGGGATTATTCGACCCGAAGTGACTCCACAATCGCATTTATATATCTTTACGTGTGTATGTGTGTATATCTTTGTGTGTATTTCTGTGTGTATGTGTGCATTTCTATGTGTATGTGTGCACGAGATTCACGCCTTCGTATATTATAACTAGTTAATGATTCGTTAGAGCCATTATTTATAGGAATCGTAATCATGCCCTCGTTCATTTTTCCCACAAAAAATGGGTCACAATGCTAATAAATGGCAACAAGAGCGGGAAAGGTTTCAATTGGACCGCACTCATACATATTTCATTAATAAGCCTCATTTAGTGGGTACTCTGAGTTATTGGTATGGGAATGGGAAGATCGAACAATTTAACTACCTTGTAAACCGTGGAGTTCATCTCCAGGAAGAGTACTTGTTCGATCGTATTCTATTTTTTTACCAGAATGCTGGGATGAAGCTGTAAAATATATATTTCGCGTACATAATCCCGATATAGCACTGAAATTTCGTACACTATAAGAGAAGGCAGGAAAAAAATTTCACCCTTTATGGATAGAATTACGTACAAAGTGCATTGCCGAAGACTGTGATGTCTCGCGACACATGCAAGTCAAACTAAATATTTCCAACAGGCTGAAGAGGATAAGAATTCGAGTTCATGTCGCTGACATCTATGCATCGATTATAGATACGCTTCCTAATTATCCACGTGCAAAACCCGTACATTTTTAATAACAAATCCCAACTGGATGGAGGTCAGACACATCGAACTTTTATTAAAGTCTTACCATGAAAAAGTTGATTATAATATATGGTCAAATAATTATTTTTGTTAGTTATAATTTCATATTGAACTTTGAAATTATGCATCTATTATTATAGATACACATTGAACTTTTATTATTTTTGTGGATAATGTCGGGCGGTAATGGAAATAGCGCTCCAACCGAGGACGTGACACTAACACAAGGAGAATTCTCATCGCCAATTGGTGAGCAATACTCAACTCCACCAATGGTTCACTCCCTACTCTGAGTTGTAATAGGCAATGTACTCCTATTAATCCAATAGACAGGCCCAATGCTCCTGAAACTTCCAAGTTAGTTGAGAAGAATCCCATTGGGTTCTCTTTATTGGGAAATAACCCCACAGGGGATAATAATCACATTCAATAATTTAAAACCCAGTGTTTGTCCTTGAAAAAATGAATGTGGGAGTGGGAGGAGCTGACAATTGGAACCGCATAGATAAAGCTATTATAAATGACATTTAGGAGTAACTCAAAAAACATTTTTCATATTCAACAAACTTACAAAATAAGGTTCTTTCTCGGGTTGCTGAATAATTCGAACATATCGGAGAAACCTTAGGCAAAAGCATTTCCCTAAGGGAGCATTGAGCTCCGACATTTTTGCAGTGACAAACCGAATATAATTATGATAAATTATATTTAAATCATTCTTATCTTATGTGATATAAATAATGTTTTATTAGTATATCTAAGTCTAATAGATTATGTTTAGTCTAATCCTACTTTCATAAATCATGAAATGTCGAATTATGTACAAACACAAAATTTGTTATTTTCGGTAGAAATGTTCCTGTTGGAGACTAGTTTTGACCCTTATAATGTAACAATTGACTCAAGGTGAAAACTAGATAGTTGTAGATATATGAGTCAGATTTTCTACACAACAAACGGTGCATCAAACGGATTTCAATGTAAGAAGTTAGGCCGAATTTATGAACAAGGGGAAAATATGTCCATTCCCTTTAAGTGGTAAATTGTCTTTTAGTAAACCAAATGTTTTAATTTGATTGGTTGGCATGGGAGTAATCCTTGGACGACTTAAAACTCTTCTTCTAACCTATTTCTTCAGAAAATAAAACCCTAGGTTCAGTTTGAAGAGTTTTTGGCTCGAGGAAAGAGAAAGTAGAAGTTATGGAAGAAAAGATTACAAGAAAAGCTAGGAAAATTATAAGAAAATCCTTATAAAGTGTTTCCAAGGTATAATTAGGTGATTAATATTATTTCAATCTTGTATTATACTTATTTCAAAGTATATAAATCGTGAATTATTGATTAAAATTCCATCCCCATTTGTGATAATAAGTCTTTGTTCACATCTGAGATAAGTGGTGTATGTATCCCGTATTGCTTGTTATTGAAATCCCTTGTATTCAATCTAGCATAAATTTTTGTGTGCTTATTGGAATTGATAAATTCCAATTGTATATGAAAGTAGACTCATATATTCATATCATGTCCAAAAATTAAAAAATAACTCCTTGTGATTAGGCCTTAGTGATGGTTGCAAGTTGGTATATACTTGCTATTTGTATATTTCATATCGGTATGCCTTGAGTTTGGTCAAGCTTTTGACATAGCAAATGAAGTCAAAAGCTATGAAACTTTAATTCTGTACTATTCAGTATGTGTAATGAAAATGGGTGAAAAATAATGGAAAATTATGATGTAGAAAAATTATGAAAATTCTTAGAAGTTAAAGGAACAATAGAGGAGCTTGTAGGGGTATTTCTTCTGTTGTTAAGAAATGGTCATAACTTGCCCTAGGAAGCTTGAAAAATTACACCGTCACTTGTAATGGAAAGTATATTCAGATATTATTTCATATTGATAAGCTTGGACACTGGTACTTGTACAATTTATGAATATAGGATGGTTAAGTATGTAGGACTATAATTTGAGGCCATACTGGATACCCCATGAAAAAATGTTTTTGTCTCCTCCTTCCAACGGGTATTTTGAGTACATGTTTCATGTGTATATAAACTGAGAAGTATGCTTTCATATTTACTTGGTTTTAGTTCTAAATTACTTATGAGGTATTTCCTAAGGTTGAATGTTCATAACTTTATCAACATGTATACCATTGTTTTGTCTTTACTCATGTTTCATGGAATGTGACTTAAGTGGAATTATATTGTTGTTGTATTTTCATTGAAAGTTACATAATTATGTTAGGATAATACTTATTATTGAGATTCAGTACTGATTTAGTTGGATTGATAGGTGTAAGGTCTAATCAACTCAGTTCAGCTCCACCCGAAAGAAACGTAAATACATAGTTGTCAACCAAGGTGAGTGTACTCACTGGAATGATGTATTTGTATACTATTACGGATATGATCTGAATATTATGACTATGAAAATATCCATTTTAGTTTACCAAAATGGGAGGTTACTCCCCGACCCGTAATGGGGGATAATTGTGTATTTCGATAGGATATGTGAATCATGATTCGGAAAATTAGTTCATTCTTATGGATGAGCAGGAAAATTTGGTCATTCTTATGAATGAGCTGAAATTGTGGTCATTCTTATTGAATGATCCAGATAAACATATATCTATTATCACATAGATATGATTTATTGCATTTAATCTTATGCAAGAGTGTAGTAGTGATGCATTCACTGAGCTGTGTTACTGACGGTTCCAATATTTATGTTTTTCAGGTAATGTGAGGTCATTGCCAAATCTAGGAGGTCGGGTTGGGTTAGCCAGGATTGGGAGAAAAAAAATCATTTGTGTAAATTTAAATTATATAATTAAGTTCCTTCAAGAAGTTTGTAAATTCATAACTACTTTAATGTTGTAAAAAGTTTTTAGTTGTATGGATTTACGTTGATGACTCTCAAATTAGACCTCGTGTTTATGGTTTGGTTAAATTATTTATGGTTTGACTCACTTTGAATTTCAAACTTAATTATAAATAACTGGGTTGAGGTGTGTCAGCTTTTGGTATCAGAGCCTAGGTTTTAAAGGTTCTGGAGTTAAAAGAGTCTAGAGTTGGCAGTGAATGTTAGAAATATGTTTTGTTTGATACTAATGAGTATGTTAGGAAAGATATGCATATATGTATGTTGTTATATCTTTGATTCATTTCAAATATAAAAGAATGGAAGAGGGAATGTTAATGTGAGAATAGAACATGAGGCTTCAAATATGGCAGCAGAATCGGAGGTTGAGCAACCTGTTTATAGAAATATATAACCCGAGCCAGAACAATTGACAGACATGCAAAAAATAGAATGTGCTATGAATTTAATGGCAGAGCAACAAGCTAGGTTTATATCTCAGATGGAAGAACAGCAATCCAGTAAAATAGAGGAATAAGCATTGGCTAGGGCTGAGGAGGTGATACACAGAGAAGAAAGGAGTAATTCACATGAGAAATTTATTAAAATGAATCCACCCTCATTTGAAGGAGCAGTTGATCCAGCAGAGGCAGAAGCATGGTTTAAAGAGATTGAACTTATTTTTGGCGTAATGAGAATGCCTAAAAATCAATGAGTGACCTTGGCGACGTATATGCTCAAAGGAGAAGCTAAATATTGGTGGGATGCCACAAAACATTTGTTGATTACTCCAGGAGGTGGGAATGTGATCTCATGGGATGCTTTTGTCAAAGCTTTGTATGATAAGTATTTTCCCCAATGTATTGAAATAAAAGGAGAAGGAATATTTCATGTTGAATCCGGGGAGCATGACAGTTAGAGAATACGAAGCTAAACTTACAGCCTCATCTCGGTTTGCTTCGAGGTTTATACAGAATGAGGAAGATATGTGCATCCAATTTCTCGATGGACTAGAATTAGTTATTAAATCACGATTGTCGGCTTTAGATATTGTTAACTATTCAGCCTTGGTAAACAAAGCCATGCTAGCAGAAAAGGACGTGAACAAAGCGAGGGGGAATCGAGAACGAGGTGTAAAGAGAAGCAGATTCGACCCGAATTATCAAAAGCGTAATGATGTAGAATATTCAAGGTTTGGAGGGAAAAAATTTCAATATGGTAGAGGTATGGGAAGTAGTTTGCAAAGGGGCGAAGCTAGTAGTGGAAGAGGGTCAGGAGCTTCAGCATAAGGGAATCCAAATGCTTGCTTCTTTTATGGGACAATTGGTCATATAAAGAGGAATTGCCCAAGGTTATTGAATGGAGAATGTTTTAACTATCATCAGAAGGGTCACCCGAAAGAGAATTATCCTATGTTAGTAGGAAGTGTTTCAGTCAGTAGTGTGGGGCCTCATAAAGGATCCTCTTCAGGCAGTGCAACCAGGGGAAGAGATGCAGAACAATTGACTGGATCGAGGGAAGGAGGAAGAATGTTTACTATGATGGTGCAATATGCCCATGCTACACCGAAAGTGGTTACAGGTAAACTTTCTATTGAAAACAAAGATTTATATGCACTCATTGATCCTGGATCTATGCATTCATTCGTAGCATTACATATTGTTTCATATTTGGGTAGACCATGTTCATCTCTCAATTGTGCCTTATATATTTCTACCCCAATGGAAGGTGTAATTTTGGTTTAGCATGTTTATAAAGATTTTGTTTTACGTATGGGTGAACGAGATTTCTATATTGACTTGATACCGTTGGCCCTTCGGGATTTTTATATTATTGGGGATGGATTGGTTATCATACTATTATGCTTCCATAGATTGTTTTCGAAATTAAGTTATGTTTCATCTTCCAGGTAAACCCCGAGTTGCAGTTTATAGGAGAAAGGAATGTTGTTCCTAATTGTCTCATCTCAGCAATTAAGAGCAGAAAGTTATTGAGTAAAGTTCATAAAGGGTATTTAGCTTATGTTGTTGATCCTAGTAAGGAGGCACTTAAAGTTAAAAATATACCAGTAGTTAGAGAATTTTCTGATGTCTTTCGAGAGGAATTGTCAGGATTGCCACCCGATAAGGAAGTAGAGTTTTCCATTGAATTAATTCCAGGTACTGGTCCAATTTTCCTTGCTCCATATAGAATGGCGCAAACGGAGTAGAAAGAATTAAAAGTGCAATTATAGGATCTGATAAGCAGAGGTTTCATTTGGCCTAGTGTTTCTCCATGGGGAGCCCACGTGTTATTTGTAAAAAAGAAGGATGGGACAATGAAATTATGTATTGATTATCGGCAATTGAATAAGGTGACCATTAGAAACAAGTACCCCCAACCTCGTATCGATGATTTGTTTGATCAATTACAAGGAGTAAAATTATTTTTGAAGATTGATTTGAGATCGGGCTACCACCAATTGAAAGTAAAGGATAATGATATTTCCAAAATAGCTTTTCGAACTCGAAATGGGCACTATGAGTTTTTGGTGATGCCATTTTGATTAACTAATGCTCCAACAGTTTTTATGGATCTGATGAATCGGGTATTCCACCCTTTTATTGATTCATTTGTGATCGTATTCATAGATGATGTGTTGATTTACTCGCGTAGCATGGAGGAACACGAGAAACATTTGAGACTTATATTGCAGATTTTGAGAGAGAAGAAATTATTTTCTAAATTCAGCAAGTGTGAGTTTTGGTTGAATGAAATTGTGTTTTAAAGACGTGTTGTCTGAGGAAATGGGATATATTTTATTCCAAAGAAGGTGGAAGCAATTTTTAAATGGGAGAGTCCTAAGAATGTGACAGAAATTAGGAGTTTCCTAGGATTGGCTGGTTACTATCGTAGATTCATTAAGTGTTTTTCAGCAATAGCGTTACCTTTGACAAAGTTGACTCGTAAAGAAGTGAAGTTTGTGTGTGATGAAGAATGCGAGTGGAGTTTTAAAGAATTAAAGAATCGATTGGTTTCAGCCCCAATACTTACTATTCCATGTGGGAATGAGTCTTTCATGATCCATACGGATGCTTCATGATAACTATGACTTTTGTGTGTAGTCGTTGTTTGAAGCCAAGTTAATCAAAACCTCAATTACCTACAAAATATAACAAACTAAAGTGTAGAGGTAAGTAAGGGTATCAATCCACTTCAAGGGGGTAAAGTGAGGGGAAATAATTGTAATTCAATTTTATTTTTATTTTTTTGGACTTTTAACTTTTTCTATTTTTTTTAGCTTTTTCAATATCAAAACAATTATCAAAGGTGAGTGAAACTATCCAAACTAAATTAGAGATGAAAACAACTAACTAAAGAACTGAGATAAAAATGAAACTAAGTAAATCTAACTAAATAAAAATCTAAAATATGAGATTAGTGAGAAAATAAAAGTGAGAACAATAAAGGGATATGATGACTCAAAATATTTTAGTTAATCAAAATTAATTAGTTCATCAAAATTAATTATCCCAAGTTAGTATCAAAATCACAAATCATCTCTCGCTGCAAATGTCATTTTAATAATATCATTTTAGTTAATTAAATTTAATACTCCTCCAACTCTTGAAAATTAGATCTTAACATCATTTAATAGATCACCCGCTAGGATCGATCTAGTAGACTAATTTAAATCATAGAAAATAAATTTTAGAGTTAAAATTCAAATTATAATACCACACTTGAGAGAACCCTATCTCTAGTTCGAATCTAAAATGGGTATTATAACTAGAATTCCGATTTTCTCTCGAAAATCATTTACCCTCTCTCGGGGCGTAAATACAAAAGTAAGAGTGCAAAATTAATCATCAAAAAGATATTTAATTTAAATAAGCTAATTAAAGTAAGATTAACATCAAATAATGGTCACCCCACCCCTTGAAAGGATATATAACCTAACATGATTTTAAACATAATGACCAAATTATCAAGGCTATGAACAAATAAAATAGAAGGGTAAGAGGACAAATCTTCAAACAAGTCTCATTGATTTGCAAAATTGGACTATAATCCTCCATTGAAATTGAGCAACATCCATTCAAATTGAGTTTTCCACAATAATCAATTACATACAAACACTCATTTGAATCACTCAACAATTAATTTCTCGCAATTCTCTAAAAAAATAAAATTAAAATAAACACCTGCCTAAAAAATTAAAAATATAAAGTGTTTCTCTCTTTAACTCTCTAAAACCCTCAATTAGCTTCCTTCAAAATGGTCTTCTTCTTCCTTAAATTATAGGCATGGAGCTAAGGGTAAATTGGGTAGGGATTAAATGGACATGAGGGGTTTGAGGATACGTTGGGGTTAAAATAGGGAAATGCACAAATGTGCATGGGTTGTGTGAGTTCATGTGGGAAGTGGGGTAATTGGAAGAGGGAATAAAAATCTGATTTGGTTAAAAGAGTGTTTAGGGGAATTTTGGGAAAATAAGGCAAAGGTTATTCAAAATATGTGAGATGTTGATTTTTGGTCTTTTGGTATTAGCTGACTTGGGACGAAATGGGCTTATTGGGTTTACAGGTTTGAAGTGGGAATCGATTTTGAAATGGGTTAGGGTGCATGGGTTAGGATGGCGGGTGGTATAAGGGAGGATTCGGGTTGGTGGGTTGAGAGTTGGTCTCGGGTTATTGAGGAGGACTTGGTTTTTTTTTGGTGTTTGGTGTAGAGGGGATTCGGGTTTAAGGTCCGGGCCGTCGACGGAGTAAGGGAGAGAAGGTGGTGGGTTGAGCAGATCGGTTTCAGGCAGCCGGGTAGGGGTCATGACCTGGCTATGAGGGGTTGTTTGGGTATGACAGAAAATGGTTTGAAAAAGGTTTGGTTGTCCGCTCGAGGTCATGATCGGGGTGGAGGTTGGTGATAGCTTGCCAATGCGGGTCCGGTAGTGGCAGGAGTAGGTGATGGGTGAGAGAGAGGTGAGTTGCGTTTATGGTGATAGGGGTGTTGGTTTGGTAATGGTGGGATGAGAGAGAGTGGTTTAAGGTGTGTTAATGGAGGTAGGAGAGAGAATGGAAGGTGGGGAAGAAGATGGGTTGGGTTTGCTTTGGTGTGATGAGGGTGTAGATGATAGTGTGTGGGTGAGAAAGTGCTTGTGTGTATGTGAGTGTTGGCTAGTTAGGTGTGAATGGTGTGTGTAGGATAAGGTTTGTGTGAGGATAAATTGTGTGTGTGTTTAATTTGGACCAAAAAAATAAAGTGAAAAATAAACTAACTAATATCCTAAAAAATATAAAATCTAATAAATAAAATGAAATCTATTAAAATTAAATTCCTAATCTATAAAATAAAATAATAAAGCAAAGGAAATAAAAACTAAAAATCTAATAAAAATGAAAACTAAAGTCCTACAAAATATAAAATCTAATAAACTAAAAATAAACTCCTAATAAAAACTAAAAACTAATCAAAATAAAATAAAATTACACTAATAAAATATAAAAATAAAAAATAAAACCTATAAATTCTAAATAAATCTAAAATAAACCCAAAAAATAAGACGACACAAAGTAAAAATCTAAAAAATATAAAAAGGGCACAAACTAAACACACACGGGCTTCGGGGTAGGTTTAGGGACATGTTTAGGCTCGGGTGAAGTTATGAGGCAAGGTAATTAGCTCCATTTGACTGCATATTGTCTCGAAATGATGCTTTTGACACCTCAACTACAATCAAGCCTGCACATATAACATTTACGTGCATAAGACCATTATTATCGAGAATTAGCAACTAAAATACGTCTATTCAGGGTATAAAATGTACATTTTTGGGTGCTTATCACTTCATTTCAGGGGTTAGGATGTGTTCTTATACAAAATGGGAAGGTAATAGCATATGCTTCCAGACAATTAAAGACACATAAATGAAACTACCCTGCGCATGATTTAAAGTTAGCAATTATTATTTTTTCTTTGAAGTTGTGGTGTTATTACTTGTATGGAGAAACTTATGAGATATATACAGATCATCAAAGCTTGAAATACTTGTTTACACAAAAAGAACTGAATTTGAGACAGAGACGTTGGATAGAGCTGATTAAGGACTGTGACTATACTATTCACCATCATCCTGGGAAAGCCAATGTAATAGCAGATGCTTTGAGTCGAATATCATCAGGGATTCTGGGTTGCATACAGTGTGCACGTGTTGGAAATATTTTTGAATTGGCATCGATGGGGATTGAAGTAAAGTTTTCAAAAAGGGGAGGATTGTTAGCACATATCACAGTGAGACCTTTATTGGCAGAACGCATACGAAATTTGTAGATCAATGATCCATTCCTTGAGAATAAGAAACAAGAAGTTCAGGATGGTAAAGAGAGTGACTTTGAGATAAAGAATGATAAATAGTTGTGTTATAAAAATAGAATCTGTGTACCGAATGATCCATCCTTAAAGAAGGATATATTAGAAGAGGCATATAGTTCTATTTACTCTATGCATCCGAGAGGTACCAAAATGTACAGAGATTTGAAGGAGTATAAGTGGCGGAACAATATGAAACGCGAGATGTTTAGTATGCTAGCAAGTAAAGGCAGAGCATCATAAGCCGGCAGGATTATTTAAGTCATTGCCTATTCTGAAATGGAAGTGGGAACATATAACGATGGACTTTGTTACAAGATCACCCCGGTTACCAAAGGGGCATGATTATATTTGGGTGATTGTAGATCGACTCGCGAAGTCAGCTCAATTTCTTCCAGTTAAGACCACCTACACTTTTAACAAGTATGTACGTTGATGAGATTATCCATTTACATGGGGCACCAGTGTCAATAGTATCAGATAGAGATCTAACGTTCACTTCTAAGTTTTGGCCTCATTTACAGAATGCCATGGGCACAAGTTTGAAGTTCAGCACTACATTTCATCCACAAACCGATGGGCAATCAGAAAGGACGATTCAAATATTAGAAGACATGTTATGAGCTTGTGTACTTGACTTCAAAGGTAGTTGGAATGGTCATTTTCCATTGATGGAATTCTCATATAATAATAGTTATCAGTCCACCATTGGTATGGCTCCTTACGAAGCTTTATATGGGAGGAGATGTAGAACGCCTTTGTGTTGGGATGAAGTAGGTGAAAGGAAAATTTTGGGTCCTAAATTGATACATATGGCAACATAAATTATTCAAATGATTCGGGAATGGATAAAGATAGCACAAAGCAGGCATAATTTTTATGCAGATAAAAGTAAGTATCCATTGGAATTTCAGAAGGGAGATTTTATATTCCTACGTATTACACCATGGAAGGGTGTCATGATATTTGGGAAAAAAGGGAAACTAAGTCTAAGATACATTAGACCATATGAAGTGCTGGCAAGAATTGGGACGCTGGCATATATATTAGCATTACCTCCAGATTTATCCCTTTTGCATGATTTGTTTTACATATCGATGCTTTGTAAGTATTTGGCGGATCCATCTCATCAGTTGAAAACTCAACCAATTGAACTAAAGGAAGACTTGTCGTACATCGAGGAACCAGTGGAAATCATTGATCATAAGGAGAAAGTATTGAGAAATAAAGTTATTCCCTTAGTTAAAGTTATGTGGATAAGCCATGGAATTAAAGAAGCAACTTGGGAAATGGAGGATAGCACGAAGAAACAATATCCCCATTTGATTGGTAAGTGACCTTTATATTAAATTTTAGTGACAAAATTTTCTTAGGGGGGGGGGGGGGGGAAGTTGTGACAACCAGGATATAATTATGATAAATTATATTTAAATCTAGCTTATCTTATGTGATATGAATAATGTGTTATTATTATATCTAATGTTAAGTGATTATGTTTAGTCTAATCCTACTTTAATAAATCATGAAATGTCGAATTAGGTACAAACACAAAATTTTGTTATTTTCGGTAGAAATGTTCCTGTTGGAGACTAGTTTTGATCCTTATAACGTAACAATTGACTCAAGGTGAAAACTAGATAGTTGTAGATATATGAATTATGTTTTCTACACAACAAACGGTGCATCCAACGGATGTCCAAGTAAGAAGTTAGGTCAAATTTACGAACAAGGGGAAAATCTGTCCATTCCCTTTAAGTGGTAAATTGTCTTTTAGTAAACCAAATGTTTTAATTTGATTGGTTGGCATGGGAGGCAGCCTTGACCGACTTAATATCTTCTTCTAACCTATTTCTTCAGTCAATAAAACCCTAGGCTCAGTTTGAAGAGTGTTTGGCTTGAGGAAAGAGAAAGTAGAAGTTAAGGAAGAAAAGATTACAAGAAAAGCTAGGAAAATTCCAAGAAAATCCTTAAAGTGTATCCAAGGTATAATTATGTGATTAATATTGTTTTAATATTGTATTATACTTATTTCAAATTATAGAAATTGTGTATTATTGATTAAAATTCCATCCTCCTTTGTGATAATAAGTCTTTGTTCACATGTGAGATAAGTGGTGTATGTAGCCCGTATTGCTTGTTATTGAAATACCTTGTATTCAATCTTGCATATATTTTTGTTTGCTTACTGGAATTGAGAAATTCCAATTGTATATGAAAGTAGACATATATATTCATATCATATCCGAAAATTAGAATTTAACTCCTTGTGGTTAGGCCTTAGTGATGGTTTCAAGTTGGTATATAGTTGATATTTGTATATTTCATATCGGTATGCCTTGAGTTTGGTCAAGCTTTTGACATAGCAAATCAAGTCAAAAGATTATGAAACTTTAATTCTTCTCTATTAAGTATGTGTTTTTTAAATGAGTGAAAAATCATGGAAACTTATATTGTATAAAAATTATGAAAATTCTTGGAAGTTGAAGGAACAATAGAGGAGCTTGTAGGGAAAATTTCTTGTGTTGTAAAGAAATGGTCATAACTTGCTCTAGGAAGCTTGAAAATTACACCGTCACTTGTAATGGAAATTATATTCATACATTATTTCACATTAATAATATTGGACACATATAGTGGTACAGTTTATGAATATAGGATGGTTAAATATAAACGACAATAATTTGAGGCCATACTAGATACCCCGTGAAAGAATGTTTGTATCTCCTCCTTCCAAAAGGTATTTTGAGTACATGTTTCATGTGTATATACATTGCAAAGTATGCTTTCATATTTACTTGTTTTTAGTTATAAATTCCTTATGAGGTATTTCCTATGGTTGAATGTTCATAACTTTTTCAACATGTATACTATTGTTTTGTCTTTACTCATGTTTCAAGAAATGTGACTTAAGTGGAATTATATTGTTGTTGTATAATCATTGAAAATTACATAATTATGTTAGAATAATACTTATAATTGAGATTTAGTACCGATTTAGTTGGATTGACCGGTGTAAGGTCTAATCAACATAGTTTACCATCACTCGAAAGAAACGTGAATACATAGTTGTCAACCAATGTGAGTGTACTCACTGGAATGATGTATTTGTATACTATTACGAATATGATCAGAACATTATGAATATGAAAATGTCTATTTTGGTTTACCAAAGTGGGAGGTTAGTCCACGACCCGTAATGGGGGAGAATTGTCTATTTAAACAGGATACGTGAATCATGATTCGAAAAATTAGTTCATTCTTCTGAATGAACCGGGAAATTTGGTCATTCTTATGAATGAGCCAAAAATGTGGCCATTCTTATTGAATTATTCGGATAAATACATATCTATTATCACGAGGGTATGATTTGTTGCATTTAATCTTATGCAAGAGTGTAGTAGTGATGCATTCACTGAGCTGTGTTGCTCACGGTTCCAATATTTATGTTTTTCAATTAATGCGATGTCACTGTCAAATCTAGGAGGTCGGGTTGGGTTAGCCAGGAATGGGAAAAACAAAAATCATTTTTGTAAATGTAAAGGATGTAATTGACTTAACTTATCCTTCAAGAAGTTTGTAAATTCATAACTACTTTAATGTTGTAAAAAGTTTTTAGTTATATGGATTTACGTTGATGACTCTGAAATTAAACCTCGTGTTTATGATTTGGTTAAATTATTTATGGTTTGACTCACTTTGACTTTAAAACTTAATTATAAGTAACTGGGTTGGGGTGTGTCGTTGGCACTCAAAAATAAAGTCCCTTCGAGCATTGAGATGCCAATCGATCAATTGAATGATTTTATAGAAAATGAGGCGAAGTACTCGAAAATTATGCAAATGGATAAAAATATGCAGAATAGGGCCAAAAAATCGATGTCCATCGGCTTGGCTCAAAATCTTATGAAGATTTGAAGAATGAGTGGTCGACTAAGACAAAAGACAACCCAGATGAAAGAAAGACACCGAATAAGGCCAACTTGTATGTGCATTAAAGACAAGACAAAGATAATAAATTCCTCCTTACTTATACAAGACTCTAGAATCAATAGATTCTATTAGTATTCAGTTAACTTCAATCCCGTTAGATGACATTGACAATAATGCCCTCACACAAACATTGGGGAAGAACCATAGAGGGAGGACGAGAGGTTTGGGGTCGTATATGTTAAAACTAAGATTCAAACACTCCACACCTCTTGTGGATGAGCTTTCTTTTATTAATAAGCATTTATCGTCCAATGATGAATGTCATTCTAGGATTGAAGGGAATATAATGGGGCTTCAAAATGAATTGGGAGGCGTGGATGATAAACAGTCATAAACTGTGTCCCTTTTAACT
Organism: Sambucus nigra; assembly: GCA_949130495.1. Lineage (NCBI taxonomy): Eukaryota > Viridiplantae > Streptophyta > Magnoliopsida > Dipsacales > Adoxaceae > Sambucus > Sambucus nigra. Next base: position 458,911,356 of record OX422216.1, on the reverse strand, counting down.
GATCGTATGCCCCTGAAGCCTCCAATGCATGTCGGTTACTCCTTACCTCCTCAAAATTTTCCTCTTTCTCCATTCCCCTCACAGATGTCGGTTCCTCTTTCACTATTCCCCTTCTCGGCGCCTCAGCATGCCACAGGTCTTGGATCATCGTCAACAACCCACGCTTATTATGGGGAGAAATACTATATAAAGGACGTGACGAGTAAATTTGTCATTGGGGTGCGCATGCTTATCTCCACTCATGTAGGGACCTTAGTACATAATCAACCTTTGCAGGAGGGTGAGTGTCAGATCTTGGTTGATAAAGTATTTGATGATTGCGAAGAGACTCCGGTATACGTCGAGAGTGGAGAAGGGAATTTGTTGAAAAATTATTCAAACATTTTTACCAGTTGGCTAGTTTATCGTTTGCTGAAGTAGTAGTTGTAGTAATATTTTTCTTATGTTGTAATAATATCAGTAGAAATTTTTATTTAATTTTAGTTTAAGTGGTTGTGTAGTATCTTTGATTGGTGTGTTCTTGTATTTTAGTTATTGCATATTGATTGGTGCGTTATTGACACTATATTAATGCGTTGTTGACAATATATTTATGCAACATGATATTTATTTTATCATGTTAACACATGACTTTAATTTGGAGATTATAAAATGATTTTTCCACAATACAAAGAGTGGATGGGGGAGACTGACTGAATAACTAATAGTTATATTAAAGGTGTTCACGAATTTATTCGCTACGCTTTTAAGAACTATAAAAGTGAGAAGATTATGTATTCATGCAACCATTGTATCAACAGAAAATATAAATCTTTAGAAGATTTTGAGTTACATTTAATATAGTGGGGAATTTGTCAAGATTATGACAAATGGACATACCATGGTGAAAAACATGTACCTTATGTTCTCGAAGAATTACCGCTAACCGACTACGTAACAAAACATCAAGGAGTGGAAGAGGAAAATGATTCACCAACTAATTTTCCATTAACCGACCTAATTGACGATGCTTACAGACTCCACCACCAACCCATCGAGACAAATAATGCGCACAATGAACAATTTGATACTTAACTACCATGAGACCGAGAATATATAAGGTTGAAAGTCGATGTGGCTAAATTATTGTATAGATATTGAGATGAAGATCACTCGGTATTTTATGTAATGATTGGTTTGCATAATTTGAAGAGTCATTTTGGTTTGTCAGAGAATAATGTAATCGGAATTCTTAAGTGGGTTAAAGATATTCTCCCAAAGGAGAACACGTTACCAGACAATTATCCCACCATGAAGAAGAGCTTGAAAGGTTTGGGAATGAAATACAAATCTATTCATGGATGCAAGTACGATTGTATATTGTACCGCAACGAGCACAGCGAGAAGGATGAATGTCCAGTATGTGGTGAGCCTAGATATGTCATTTGTGATAAGGGAAAGGACAAACCTGCAAAATATCAAAAGTGATCGCAAGTACCATAAAATATTTTGAAGTATTTTCCACTTGGGCCACAGTTAAAATGGTTTTTTACTGTACCCTGGATAGCAAGGCCATGTCATGTCACACTTGATGCGAGGTGGGTGGGAACCTGATGAGTCGTCCACTTGATTCACTCATCTGGAAAATTTCAAACGCACGACACCATGAATTTTCAAGGGAACCGCGCAACTTTCGTTTATAATGGGTTTAACCCTTCGGTAATTTAAGTACTAGTCAGAGTTATTGGCCAATTCTCATGGCGCCTTTAAGTTTCCCTCCAACTCTGTGCATGAGAAAGGAGTTCACATTATTATCTTTGTTGATACCCGGGCCAAATGCTCCAAGTGATGATATTGATATATACTTATCCCCATTAATCGAAGAACTTAAAGAGTTGTGGGATAAAGGGGTGACGTCTTTCGACTCTCACAAGGGTGAAGAGTTCACACTTAAAGTAATGGTGATATGGGCGATTAATGACCTTCCTGCGTATGGAACCTTGTCTAGTTGTAATGTTCATGGTTATTATGGATGTCATGTATGTGGGGAGGAAACTGAAGCCAGTTGGCTAAAACATTGTAGTAAGATGAGTTACACGGGTGATCATAGACTTCTGTCGATCATCCACCCTTTCGGGAATGACAATTCTAACTTTTATCCTACTAGTCAGAAGAATCGGATGCCACCTGCTCGGCATTTTGGTCACCAGATCAAGGAGAAGGCAACGACTATGACTACAGGGAATAGATACGTATGCAACAACCCCATGTTTGTAAACCTGAGGCATAAAGAAATGGGGATCCTAACGACCTTAATAAAGTAAAACCATGGTCCACGCAATCAATATTTTTTTATTTTCCGTATTGGAAAAATCATCGTGTAAGGCATGTAATTGATGTGACGCACACAGAGAAGAATGTTTCAGAACATCTGATAGGAATATATCTAGGTGGATGTCATTCCAAAGATGGAGAGCGATCTCATCGAGATCTACAGGATATGAAGATAAAGAAGAAACTCTGGTTAAAAAATGATCCTTCAATAGGAAGAATTTATACCCCTCTATTTACTTTCACTTTGACTACTAGTGAGAAGAAGATCCTCTTAGACGCGTTGTTTAACTTGAATACTCCAATGGGTTATTCTAGTAATTTACGTAGGGTAGTAAGCTACCAAGATAATGACTAAAAATAGTGAAAGTCTCATGAGTAGCATGTAATAATCTAATTAATCCCTCTGTTATTTTGTCATTGCTTCTCTGAACACAAAGATCTCCGTCGGGCAATTATGCAATCAATTTTTGTTTTACCCCACTTTAGCCGAGGTAGTTTGTGTATTAGAGAAATATTTTCCTCCGTCGTTCTTTGATATCATCATCCACTTGATTGTTGATTTATGCTATGAAGCTTTATTATTTGATCCCGTTAGGTATCTTTGGATGTATCCTTTTTAGCGCTTGATGAAAACCTTCAAAGATTATGTAAAGAATACACGGTATATTGGAGGGGCAATTGTTGAAGAATACATAACTGTGGAATCTTCGTTATACGCTAGGGAATATATGCCAGAATAAGAGGTGAGGAGGTTAAACCCTCGTGGAGGAGGTGTGATGGAGTAACCTGACAAGTTTGAGGATGAATTACCATTTGGGAACCCTAAAGAAGTGAAACTCACAAATATACAATACGAGCAAGCAACTCGTTACGTTTTCGAATTGCAAGATGAAGTAAAAGATTGGAGAGAGTGAGTATCTAATGAATTCATCTTCTTTAATTATATATATTTTATATTTTATGATTTAAACTACATAATTTACTCATAGATAGTTTGAGAACGAAATTGCCCAAAATCAAAAGAAAAATTACACGACAATTGATTTTAGGGCATGGGTATCAAAAGAGGTAAATTTCACATATGTAATACAAATTCATTAATAAATGAAAGTTTTAAAAAGAGGTGATGTTTCTTCCAGGCTTTCACGCTTAACAAAAGGCCCTAGTTTTCCTGCGAAAGAGTGTAAGAAATTCCGCACCAACAGTTTTGATTTCATTTTCATATCCATATGAGGAAAAGTTTTTGACGCAAAATAGCAGAATATCAATTTCATCCATTACCACCTGTATCGCTAGCAAAAGCGATAAAAGTCCAAAGAATACGGTCCTAACCTATTATGTGATAATCCAACAAATCCTAGAACTTGGTTACTTAGATTTCACAGAAACTGTATTCTATTATGACTGGGTAAAGGTTAAGGATACTACGAATGCTTGCAAAGTTAATCATGACTCCAAACTTATTATGGTAGATTTATCAAAATTGAAGAGTAAATATTGCATAGTTGACGAGCCTTTTATTTGTTCCTTTCAAAAAGTAAAGAAGGTATTTTACTCAAAGTGCATAAACGATGGAAATTTGTCTATTGTTGTGCATGTAACAAAGGGTATGACTACTGAAGTGAATGCATTAAAGGCTCCAAAAGAGTTCCAGTCAGCTATTGATGACAACCCTGATTTGAAGGATCTTGTAGTTAATTTAGAGGAAGATTGATTATTAAAATATTATGTTATCCTTGTCAATGTTATTTGTATCCTATTGTGATATTGACACTGTATTAGCGCTTTACTTTGATCTATGAATGTTTAGTTACTTTTACTAATGTTTAATATGATTTTCTTTGATATATGAATGTTTAGTTACTTTTAGGAATGTTTAACATGATTTATGTAATTTAACTTTCAATAATATGTTATGCTCAGTCGAATGTTTAGTTACTTTCACAAGACTCTCGGTTTGACAGTAGAGTCCTTTGAGTTTGTGATTGGATCAAATTGATATGCATTATCTTTTAAATCTTTTGGATGTTGGATAATTATTGGTCATTGGCTTGTTATTGGATAGTATGTTAGAAGGAGTATGGGATAATAATTGGTTTTGTCTAGTTTGGATGTTGGATAATTATTGGTTGTTGGCTTGTTAGTAGATAGTATGTTAGAAGGAGTACGGGATAATAATTGTTTTTTTTGGTTTGGCTGTTGGATAATTATTGGTTGTTGGCTTGTTATTGGATAGTATGTTAGAATGAGTACCGGATAATTATTGGTAGTTGGCTTGTTGTTGGTGTTTGGCTGTTGGATAATCATGGGACCCCAGTTTTAAAACACGACATTAATTTCAAAGTATCTATACTTAGGCTTAAAAAATCATATTTTTATACCTAATTCTAGATATTTTCAAATTTTCATCATATTCTCAAATCGGGGGTCCCGTGACCACGCGATCGGTTCCCTCCAAGCTATGTTGGACCCGTACGCATTGATCGTGCCCCTAAAGGGGCCACTTGGGGGGTTCTTTGTGTTTTCTCCCCCTAACGGTATGTTTTCAAGCCTAAGTGTAGATATTTTAAAATTATCGTCATATTCTCAAACCGGGGGTCCAATGACCATGCGATCGGTTGGTGCGAGTTACGTTAGTCCCGTGCGAGGTGTTATCGCCTCTTAAGGGGACACTTGAGGGGTGTTTTTGGTTTTTGCCCTCTAACGACATGTTTTAAGCCCAAGTCTATATATTTTCAAATTATCTTCATATTCTCAATCGGGGGTCCCGTGATCACGCGATTGGATCCTGTGAGTTACATTGGTCTCGTGGGAGGTGTCCACGCCTCTCACAGGGCCGTTAGGGGGGTGCTCAGGTTTTTCCCCCTCTAAAGGCATATTTTCTTTCCTAACATGCCACGGAACCAACGGATCTCGTAGTAACCGACCGTGTGGCCCCGGGATCCACGGTTTGAGAGCACGGGCCAAATTTCAGAATATCCACAATTAGGCTTAAAAAAATTTCGTTAGAGGATGAAAACACGAACCACCCCCAAACGGTCCCGTGAGCATCACCAACACCTCCCACGGGACCAAAGTAACTAGTAGTAACATATTGTGTACCACGGGACCCACGGTTTGAGAGCATGGGCAAAATTTCAGAATATTCACACTTAGGCCCGAAAACGTGCCGTCAGAGGAAAAAACCATGAACCAGCCACCAAACGGCCCCGTGAGTGGCGCCAACACCTCCCACGGGACCAACGTAGCTCATAGTAACTCATCTCATGTCCATGGGAGACCCAGTTTGAGAGCACGGGCCAAATTTCAAAATATCTAGAATTAGGCCTGATAACATACCGTTAGTGGAAGAAAAAATGAACCACCCCCTAAATGGCCCCTTGAGCGACGCCAACACCTCCCACAAGACCACCTTAGCTCTTAATATCTGACCACATAGCCATGTGACCCATGTTTTGAGAGCACGGATCAAATTTCAGAATATCCACACTCAGGCCTGAAAACGTGCCGTCAGAGGGCGAAACCACAAACCACCCCCCAAACGGCTCCGTGAGCGGCACCAACACCTCCCACGAGACCAATGTAGCTCGTAGTAACTGATTGTGTGGCCACGGGACCCACAGTTTGAAAGCATAGGAAAATTTTAGAATATCCACACTTAGGCCCGAAAACGTGCCATCAGAGGGCAAAAACACAAAACACCAAATTGATTATGAAAGTTAGATGATTAATTAGTGAACGAGGAAATTTTTTATCTCACCGAGTGAATAGGTTGACCTTGAAACAACAATGATTAATTACTATTTCTATAAAACAAGCTCGTATTTTTTCCCTCTCTTTTTTATATCATTCCTTAAGTCCCACAAGTTTGATCCTTTAGAAGTTAACCCATTTTCTCATTGAGGGAAGGGTATGAAATAAATCAGATTGATCTCCTACGAGATCAACGTAGTTAGTAGTAACCGAACACGTGGCCATGGGATCCACAGTTTGAGAGCACATGCCAAATTTCATAATATTTACACTTAGGCTTGAAAATGTGCCGTTAAAGGGCGAAACCACGAACCACCACCCAAAAGTCCCCGTGAGTAGCGCCAAAACCTCCCTCAGGACCAACATAACTCGTAATAATGTACCACGTGACCATGATACCCACGGTTTGAGAGCATGCCTCAAATTTCAGAATATCCACACTTAGGCTTAAAAACATGACATCAGAGGGAGAAACCACGAATAACACCCCAGACGGCCCTGTGAGTGGTGCCAAAACCTCCCACGATACTAATGTAGCTCTTAGTAACCGACCGCCTTGCCAGAGGACCACCGGTTTGAGAGCACATGCCAAATTTTAGAATATCCACACTTAGGCCTGAAAACGTGCCGTCAGAGGGCGAAATCACGAACAACCAGCCAAATGGCCCTGTGAGTAGTGATAACAACTCCCACGGGACCAACATAGCTCGTAGTAACCGACCGCATGGCCACGGGACCCGCGGTTTTATAGCACAAGCCAAATTTTAAAATATCCACACTTAGGCTTGAAAATGTGCCGTCAGAGGGAGAAACCTCAAACCACCCACCAAAGGGCCTCGTAAGCGGTGACAACACATCTTACGGGACCAACGGAGATCGTAGTAACCGATCGCATGGCCATGGGACCCACGATTTGAGAGCACGGACCAAATTTTAGAATATCCACTATTAGGCTTAAAAACGTGTCGTTAAGTGGCGAAAAAATGAACCACCCTCCAAACGGCCCTATAAGTGGTACCAACAACTCCCACGGGACCAACATATCTTATAGTAACCGACCGCATAGCCATGGGACCCACGGTTTGAGAGCAGGATCCAAATTTTACAATATCCATGCTTAGGCCTCAAAACGTTTCGTCAGAGTGTGAAACCACGAACCACCCTCCAAACGGCCCCGTGAGTGGTTCCAACACCTCCCGGGTACCAACGTAGCTCGTAGTAATCGATCGTGTGGCCACGAGCCCCCAATTTGAGAGAAAGGGCCTAATTTCAAAATATCAACAATTAGGCTTGAAAACATACCATTAGAGGAAGAAAACACGAACCATCTCCCAAACCGCCCCATAAACGTCACCAACACCTCCCACGGTATTAACGTAGCTCGTAGTAACCGATCGCATAGCCACGGGACCCATGGTTTGAGAGCACGGGCCAAATTTTAGAATATACACACTTAGACCTAAAAACGTGCCGTCAGAGGGCGACACCACGAACCACCGCCCAAATGGTCCCGTGAGCGATGCTAACAACTCCCACGAGACCAAAGTAGCTCGTAGTAGCCAATCCCGTGGCCACGGGATCCATGGTTTGAGAGAACGGGCCAAATTGTAGAATATCCACACTTAGGCCTGAAAACGTGTCGTTAAAGGGCGAAAATACAAAACACCGAATTGATTTGAAAAAATCAGTTAAATTGGACGATTTATTAGTGAACAAGTAAAAATATTATCTCGACTAGTGAATAGGTTAACCTTGAAACAACAACGATTAATTACTATTGTCATAAAACAAGCTCGTGTATTTTCCCCTCTCTTTTTTATATCATCGCTTAAGTCCCATAGGTTTGATTTTTTAGAATTTGGCACATTTTCTGATTGAGATAAGGGTACTAAATAAATCAGATTGATATTATATGGGACCAATGTAGCTTGTAGTAAATGACCGCGTGGTTACGGGACCCACTGTTTGAGACCACCGGCCAAATTTTAAAATATCTACAATTGGGCTTGAAAACATGCGGTTAGAGGGAAAAAATAAAAAGCACCCCCCAAATGGCCCTATGAGCGGCGCCAACATCTTCCACTGGACCAACATAGCTCATAGTAACCGATCGCGTGGCCATGAGACCTACAATTTGAGACAACGGGCCAAATTTTAGAATATCCACACTTAGGCCTGAAAACGTTCCGTTAGAGGGCGAAGCCACAAACCACCCCCAAAACTACCCCTTGAGCGATGACAACACCTCCCATGAGACCAACGTAGCTCGTAGTAATCGATCACATTTCCACGAGGCCCCCGATTTTAGAGAAAGGGCTAAATTTCAAAATATCTACAATTAGGCATCAAAACGTGCCGTCAAAGGGAGAAATCACGAACCACCCCCAAACGACCCCATGAGTAGTGCCAACACCTCCCACGGGACCAATGTAGCTCATATTAATTGGTTTCATGGACACGGGACACATGGTTTGAGAGCATGGGCCAAATTTTAGTATATTAACACTTAGGCCTGAAAACGTGCCGTTAGAGGAAGAAACTATGAACCTCCCCCCCCCCCCCCCCTCGTGAGCAATGCCAACACCTCCCACAGGACCATCGGAGCTCGTAGTAACCGACCGTGTGACCATGGGACCCACGGTTTGAGAGCACGGGACAAATTTCAGAATATCCACGATTAGGCTTAAAAGCATGCCGTTAGAGGTAGAAAACACGACCCCCCCCCTCAAAAGGCCCCGTGAATGGAGCCAACACCTCCCATGGGACCAACGTATCTTGTAATAACCGACCACATGGCCACGGGACCCACTATTTGAGAGCAGGGGTGAAATTTTAGAATATCCACACTTAGGCCTGAAAACGTGCTGTTAGAGGGCGAAACCATGAACGACCCCCCGAACGGCCCCGTGAGCGGCACCAACACCTCCCAAGGGACCAACGTAGCTCGTAGTAACTGATCACGTGTCCAAAAGAACCACGATTTGAGAGAACATGCCAAATTTGAGAATATTCACACTTAGGCCTGAAAATGTGTCTTTAGAGGAAGAAAACACAAAGCACCAAATTGATTATAAAAACACAAGTTTAATTAGTCAATTTATTGTGAACAAGGAAAAATAGTATCTCGACGAGTGAAGAGGTTGACTTTGAAGCAACAACGATTAATTACTTGTCCTATAAAACAAGCTCGTATATTTTTCCCTCTCTTTTCTATATCATTCATAAAGTCCCATAGGTTTGATCCTTAAGAATTTGACCCATTTTCTTATTGAATTAAGGGTATGAAATAAATCATATTGATCTCCCATGGTACCAATGTAGCTCATAGTAACCGACCACGTGGCCACGGGACCATGGTTTGAGAGCACAGGCTAAAATATCGTCGTGCCATCAAATCGGGGGTCTCGAGACCATGCGGGCTTTTATAATTTATTGTTTAGCATTATGTATTTGTGAGGATTACATTATGTAGGTCTTATAATGTCCAAAAAACAAATAAAATTCTACCCATTTTTTAAAAATATATTTAAACATAGTCTCGGATGTAGTTCGTGACCATATCCCTGTTTTTTTATTAAGCATGAATGGGGTCATGGCTCTAGGCCGTGACTAACTTGATTACATAAAAAGTATGGGTCACGGCCTTAGACCCTGAAAATGTTTGCGACCATTTTCATACGCTGACGATGAGGTCATGGATTAGAGCAGTGACCCTATCCGTGAATATTCGAGTAAATTGAACATTTGGTTATGGCATTTGTCCATGACCAAGTACGAGATGTATTCGCGATGACCGTTCGTGACCCAATTAATCCATGACCAGTAATGTGGTTAGGGATATGGGTCGTGACAAGCGTTTACGGTCACGCCCGATTTGGTCACGGACCAAATCCGCGACCCATGCCCAATGGCCAGGGATAAAATCCATGACTATTCTCCCAATTTGGTGTAGTGAAAAATAACACCCTTTGTTATATCCCCTTCTTCCCATATATGTCCATTTAATTAACCTCCTAAAAATATGTTTTCATGCGTAGGAATTTGTTGTAATACTTCCTCCAATAATTTCCAAAATTATTTCTTTAAACTCTCCTTGGCGCATAAGCCCTTATAAAATTCAGTATTTTTTTCTACAACATTCCTATAGCTCAATAATCTATCTTTCCATCTTTTAACATCCCCCACTTGACCTTTAATATAGTAATCAACAACAATAGCTACCCCATTTCTACGATTATCTCTCCCTCCCTAATAAAATAACTTATAACCTTCTTCTATCTCTTTAGACTTTTCATCATTACTCTTAGTTTCTTGTACGCATGTTATTTTGATTCTTCTTCAATTTAAGGTATTCATAGGTTCTTTACACTTACCAATTAGAGTTCCTAAATTCCACTTGTAAGAGAGTATTTCAGATTTGGGGAAGCACCGCATCTAGTGCACTTTTGACTTGAACAACATTGTTCTGCCTACGTATTCGTCTCTTCGCGGAATCGAAATCGGTGTAATTCGTGGGTCTGTACGTTACACTAAAAACTCAATTTTTTGGTGGTTTGGGCACGCGGGTGGTGCCAAATCCAGCTATCCGCCTCCAAACGCATATATACTGTGTAGAATGCGTAAAACTCGTAATGAAACATTGAAATCCACTTGTCATTGTCAAACTTGTGACGAAGCTCCGAAAGTTTATGGGGGAGAAGAGTTAGAATTTCTCTCCTCACTTTGCCCCCAAGGCCATCATCCTACTAAGTGAGAGGAAACCCTATTTTTACAAGCAAGATATCCCAAGTGGGTCTACCACCATCCGTGTTCTCTGTGGAACTAAGTGTCCTACTAGTTATGGTGCCACTTATAGAAATATCTGTGGTGGCATCTTAAATGAATAAATTAAATAATTACTAAAACATTGTCTAATGTAATTTATCAAACGCTAAGTATACATAATATATTAAATCACACGTAATAATATCACACCCCGTGTAGGGTCTGGATTGTAGTAAAACTTGATAAATCATAAATCAATATTTAGTCAAATATGTGGGGTTAATTTATTTAACCCCACTCTACAACACGTACCAAATCTAATTTTATATATAGAATCCATCATTAAGATTTGACGTAAAATTTTACAATCGGCTGTCAACCTTACACCTCGTTTCATATATGAACTTGGGCACCGACAATAGCATAGCCAAAAGAATTAATTAATTAATCAATAAAAAAAGTAGTATTCTTGCAAAATAAAACCCTAAATAAAAGTGTTAAACTTACCTCAACAATATATATATATATATATATATATATATATATATATATATATATATATATATATATATATATATATATACACTAGCAACAAATATATGTGCCATCTACAGTAACACAATAGGTCTGTTTCAGTAAACAACAACTCAGGCTCGGGTTTAAGTAAAAAAATAAAAAAACACCAATCAATTTTTATTTGGTTTTGGTATAAAACCTCAACTCAATAATCAATAATGACGATATTACAAAAACTGAAAATCTCAAAAGTAGTTCGGTTTCACAAATAATATTATCAATAACAAATCGAAAACACATATAAAAAAATAGATCTGAGATAGAAAATCACTAGATCTGAAATCTGAAATATATACATATATATATTGTGCCTTCCCAAGGTTACGAGAGATCTCGTACCTGTAAAAAATATATAGATCCGAGAGATCTCGTTTATTCTATATAACCTAATTTATAATTTATACGTTAAGGCCTCGTTTGATTCCCCATATAAGGGGGATGGATCAGATAGGATAAGAGTCGGATTGGATAGGATAAGGATGGGCATGATACGACTTATTACAATACTGCATTTGGAACAGTTTCGGATAAGAAGACGAGATGGGATATAATAATACAATCTTGTGTTTAAAATGCTCCGAATAAGATCAATTTGTCTCCGATTTTCAAAAAATAGCCTTATTTTTTATTTAATAATAAAAAATTCAAAAATATATTGTTGTCACATATTTTAACTCAATAATATAGTATTAAACTAGGAAATTTATCATTAGGTCCCTTGTTGACAATTTTTAAACATACAAGGACAATTTACTATTAGTTTCACTTGTTGTGTCACCATCATGAACTTCTACAAGAAGAGAATTAGTGGACCTAAGTCTTTAAAATTTGTTGAAATTCCTTTAGTGTTTAAAATTTGTTTGTGAGGGACCTAAGAGTACTTTGGTGCATTTAATTTCACGTGAGATGTTAAAAAAATAATATCATGAGGTGATAATAATGAGATAGACATATGTATTTGTATTTCTACTTATCATTTGTACACATTCAACCACTAACAATCACTCACACACATACAAAAATCGTGTGCACACAAACCAACCGTAAAAAATAATGAGATAGTAAAACTTGTTGTGTACTATATTCTCTTTTAATTCAAAACAAACTAGTTATCGAAAAACTGCTTGAAGACACAACTGAATAACATCAATTTTATCCAAAATAGCCGCCAAAAACATACAAAATAAAAAAAATTTATTTGGGATAGAGCTAGCAAGGCCTTCACTAAGGGCCAACCACCGAAGTTTGCTGACAGTTCGAATATTCTAGTGGTGAGTAGGTGGAAGAGAGATATTCAACGATATTTACGAATAGTAGAGTGCACACCTATGCAGAAGCAAATGTTAGCTTCATTCTGATTAGTGGGGGCCATACTTCAGTGGTGGGAGACGATTACGACGAGTGCTGAGAGGGATAATCTTACTATTGATGAGTTCTAGGAGATATTTGAGGGGATGTACTTTCCTCAGGCGATTCAATCCAAAATGAAAAAGAAGTTCATGGATCTCAAGCAATGGAGTCGTACTGTGGCAGAATACGAGGAAGACTTTACCTCTCTTTCCTATTTTTCTAAGGAGGATGTGAGTATAAAGCAAAGGAAGATAGAGAAGTTTGTGTCAGGGATGGCTTTACACATCAAACAATCATTATTGGGGAATAAGACTTTCACCACATATAACCAGGTGGTGAATGCTGCCTTGCTGCATTTCCAGGATCATAGGGCATTCTAGAAGGATAAGGGGGGAGAAGAGACACCACTCTGAGACATCCAACCAGCCCAGGAGGCCCCGCAATTTTGGGTTCCTCAATCTTCAGAGCAACATAAGAGATCTAGGGGTTCCAATAATGGTAACCGATACGGACAAGGCTAGCAGGTCCAACAATAGAGAGGCCACCAGGGCCAAGAGAAGCAAAATCAGGGCCAATAGGAGCTATAAATAGATAGGCATCAATTCCATGACAATTGTTATGTTTGTGGAGAGATGGGTCACTTCTCCAGGAAGTTCCCTTAGGGAAATCGAGCGGCGCAGGAGTCAGGGAGACAACGAGGACACCAGCCACCCCAGGGGGAGTGCCAACCACTGTAGGTACAACCAGTGGCGATATGCCTGTTGCACCAGCGCTACTCGCTTCACCTCAGGGACAACAATCTTAGATGTAGTACAAAAGCGTATATCACCTCTCATCAGGAGAGGGACGGACCAGTGACAACATATACAGTGATGGTATGATCCCAAATTCCTTTATTTTATAGGACATACTTAGTTTAGTACTATTGCACAGTAATCCGTAGTAAATGATATCTCGTTTGTACATTGGGGAGGGTAGACTCCACTGTATCTAAGCGCTTTACAATGGTATGGTAATTTACCTTAGGAGGACTTAAACCATAGGGTTTTCGTTGAATTTTATGGAAAGAAATCAAGACTAATAGTCGAATGTATTGTGACTAGTTAGCATTAATATTTATTTTCATGCCAGAAAATACTAAAGGAATTGTAACACCTTGAGTCTAAATATGGGTAAAGGGGAGATAATAGGGCATAGGTATAATTATAATTTAATTGAGCACATTATAGATGTGGGTCCTGGACTGACAGATATCAACGATCGAAAATGCTATACAGTAGTGTATCGGGAGGGTTCCTTGTTTGGATTTCTCTTGCGAGACATCCCACGCATGAAAGTAGCAATGTTGGGAGCTGAGAGATGTTAGACCCTAGGATAAATTTTGGGTTATTTTTCTTAGTAAAATTAAATGGGTTAATTTATTGGGATTAGTGTATCCCTTTGGCGATATGAGACTTTAGTTGACAATGGGCAAAAGTTAGAATTTACATGATTTTCACACGTTTGTTTTTATTTCCATTTTCTTTTAATCTTGGGCCAATGGATCTCAATAACTGACTAAGCCATACAATAGTGTATCGGGAGGGTTCCTTGTTTGGATTTTGCTTGTGAGATGTCCCATGCACGAAATTGTCAAAAGTCGAAAGTTAAAGGAAGTCGGATACTAAGATCATTATTTTTCTTTTTCATGTAGATATGTGGTGGTATGTTTGATATATGGATATGCTTGGTATGAATGGTACAAAATTAGATGTATATGTGTCAACCACCTTGGAAAATGTTATATGTGTGTACATATAATGTGGAATATATGAACACCCTAGTGATGTTATGATAGGCATGGGTGAGCCTTTTTTTATCTCATGGGATATAATTGAGTCTAAAACTTGGGTTAATAACGTGGATTAAAACTTAAGGTTGAGCTGTAGCGAATTCCGAGGACCGAATTCCATTATAAGGGGAGAAGAATGTAATACCATGTAATTTTTTAGAATAAATATTACGACATAAATAAATTTAACAACTTCGAATTTATTTTGAGAATAAATTAAATTGGGAGGATTTAAATTAAATGAGAATTTTTTTTATGTTTAAATAAATATTTATTTTAGATTATATAAATATAAGATTCAATTGGATATAATGGGTTTACTAGTGAAAAATAAATTACACATAAATAAATTTATGGGCGCGTGTTGTTGGAACATAGTAAAAATGTCTAAGTGAAATAAAAATAATTGGCACACGCTAGAGACTCGGTTTAGTGTTTTAAATATTTAGAAATGGTCTCGGATCATAGGTATATGAGTTGGAGAACTTTGGGGTTAATTAGGATATGAATTTGGACCCATTTGGGTCCAAAAGTTGAGTTTTGAGCCCAACTTGGGATTTAGGTTTAATTAGTGTTTAAGTGGGGGTAAACCACTCCCCCACTATTATTCAGAAAGACCTAACGTGACTTCTATCAGGAGAGAAAGGAGAGAAACCAAAAAAGGGAGGAAAATAGGTAAGGATTCAAAGGGAATTCAAGGGGCTTCTTCCACGAATTTATTAAGGCAAGAATTCTCTTGATTAATTTAAGTTTTTAATGAATTTTCTTGATGCATGATGATAACTCCTTTAAATTTCTGGGATTTAAGTTTGATATGATTAATTTGATGATGAACAAATATTCTGTGCAGGTAGAGGACTGAATTTGATATAGAATTATTCCCATAAATTTAGGTATCGAAATCTTGAAATTGATGGTATATCCCTTTGAGTTTTAATAGTTAATGTGGGACATCTTGACTAATTAATTTAGGGGAGATTACTTTTTATTTACAAATTGAAATTTTGCTGTAAGATCCCATGATAAATGCCCTTATTATGAATTAAATGTGATTGAGATTTGGATAATGTTTTAATCGTTAACATCTTTTAGTAGATATATAATTTTTTAGGTTTAATAGGTCATTTTTGGGTTTCGTATAAACTATTCCGGGTTTTTAGATTTGATTTTGAGAAGAATAATGCTGAAACAACATGGTAGGAAGAAAAAGGTAGTCGTTCAAACAATGTGAGATCTCGTTTGAGCGATATAAGATGTCCCACGAACGACCCCAGACGTCATTTGAGCGACGTTAAGGGGTGTTTGGCGAATCCGTTCCTTTTGTAATTTACCCCGGGGTGTTAGCTGATAATATAATTAGGAGCCAATATGAATTAATGGGGCCATTCATGAGTTAATGGGACCGTGCATGAGTAACCGACTGCATGGCCATGCGGCCCACTGTTTGAGAGCACGGGCCAAATTTCAGAATATCCACACTTACACCTGAAAACGTCATGTCAGAGGGAAAAATCACGAACCACCCCTCAAACGGTCCCGTGAGCAACGCCAGCACCTCCAATGGGACTAACGTAGCTCATAGTAACCGATCGCATGGCCACGGGACCCACAATTTGAGAGCACGAGCCAAATTTCAAAATATCTACAATTAGGCTTGAAAATATGCCGTTAGAGGGAGAAAATACGAACCACCCCCCTAAACGGCCCCATGAGTGACGCCAACACCTCCCATGTGACCAATGTAGCTCGTAGTAACCGACCGCGTGGCCATGGGACCCACGATTTGAGAGCATGGGACAAATTTTAGAATATCCACACTTAGGCCTGAAAACATATCATCAAAGGCCGAAAACACAAAGCACCGAATTGATTATAGAAACATGAGTTTACTTAGTCGATTTATTAGTGAACAAGGAAAAATATTATCTCGATGAGTGAATAGGTTGACCGTGAAACAACAACGATTAATTACTATTGCTATAAAACAATCTCGTATATTTTCCCTCTCTTTTTTATATCATTCCTTAAGTCCCATAGGTTTGATCCTTTAGAATTTGACCCATTTTCTCATTGAGCAAAGGGTACGAAATAAATCGGATTGATCTCCCACGGGACCAACAGAGCTCATAGTAACTGACCACGTGGCCACGGGACCCACGATTTCAGAGCACAGGCCAAAATATCATCGTGCTCTCAAACCGGGGGTCTCGAGGCCACCCAGGCTTTTATAATTTATTGTTTAGCATTATGGCTATGCGAGGATTACATTACATAGGTTTTAGAATCTCTAGAGAAGAAATAACATTTTGTCCATTTTTTTAAAAATATATTTAAACATGGTAACGAACATAGTCCGTGACCATATCCCTATTTTTTTTATTACGCATGAATGGGGTCACGACTCTGGGTCGTGACTAACATGATTACATGAAAAGTATGGGTCACGACCTTAGACCGTAATAACATTTGTGAGCATTTCCATACTCCAAAAATGGGGTCATGGATTTGAGCCATGACCATATTCGTGAATATTCGAGTAAACTAAACATTGGGTCACGACCTTAGGCAGTGACCAGGTACAAGATGGGGTCACAGGAGGTATCCACGATGATAATCTGTGACCCAATTAATCCGTGACCAGTACTATCATCAGGGATATGGGCCGTGACCAGCATTTATGGTCACGCCCGATTTGGTCACGAACCAAATTCGCGAACCATGTCCAATGGTCAGGGATAAAATCTGTGACCATTCACCCAGTTTGGTGTAGTGAACAACCAAACCCTCTGTTATATCCCGTTTTACTCCTATATGTCCATATAAGTCACCTCATAAAAATATATTTTCATGTGTAGGAATTTTTTGTAATACTTCATCCAATAATTCCCAAAATAGTTTCTTTAAACGCTCCTTGGCGCATAAGCCCTTATAACATTCAGTATTTTTTTCTACGACATTCTTAGTGCTCATTAATCTATCTTCCCATCTTTTAACATCCCCAACTTGACCTTTCATATAGTAATCAACAACAATACCTACCCCATTTCTACGATTTTCTCTCCCTCCCTAATAAAATAACTTATAACCTTTTTTCTATCTCTTTAGACTTTTCATCCTTCTACTTAGTTTCTTGTACGCATACTATGTTGATTCTTCTTCATTTTAAGATATCCATAAGTTCTTTACACTTACCAGTTAGAGTTCCTAAATTCCACGTGTAAGAGAGTTTTCTAGATTTGGAGAAGCACCGCATCTAGGGTATTTTTTACTTGAGCAACGTTGTTGTACCTACGTATATGTCTTTTATCGAAATCAAATTCTGTGTAATTCGTCGGTTCGTACGATACGCCAAAAACTCAGTTTTCTAGTGGTTTTGGTGCGGTGGTGCCAAATCCGGCTAGGCACCTCTAAACGCAGATATACCATGTAGAATAGGTAAAACTCGTAATGAAACTATGAAATCCACTCGTAATTGTCAAACTTGTGACGGAGCTCCGAAAGTTTTTGGGGGGAGAAGTGTTAGAATTTCTCTCCTTACTTTATCCCTAAGGCCATCATCTTACTAAGTGATGGGAAACCTATTTTTATAAGCGAAACATATCAAGTGGGTTTGCCATTTGTTATGTTCTTTATGGAACTAAGTGTCCCACTAGTTATGGTGTCACTTATTGCAATATATGTGGTGTCAACTTAAATGAATAAATCAAATAATTACTAAAGCATTGTATAGTGTAATTTATCAAACGCGGAGTATACGCAATATATTAAATCGTACATAATAATATCTCACCCCGTGTAAGGTCTAGATTGTAGTAAAACTTGATAAATCATAAATCAATATTTGGTCAAATCTGTAGGGTTAATTTTTTTAACCCCACTCTACACCACGTACCAATTGTAATTTTATGTATAGAATCTATCATTAAGATTTGACGTAAATTTTACACTCGACTGTCAACCTGACACCTTGTTTCACATACGGACTTGGACACCGAAAATGGTAGGGCCAAAAGAATTAACTAATTAATTAATTAGTTAAATAAGTAATACTCTTGCAAAATAAAATTCTACATAAAAGTGTTAAACTTACGTCAACAATATATATATATATATATATATATATATATATATATATATATATAGAGAGAGAGAGAGAGAGAGGATCACAAGTGGACCAAAAGAATAGACTTTTTAATGGACTTAACAAAAAACACTAATAACCCATTAATTTTAATTCCTATAATTTAATGGGTCCGTGCCAGCGGCACCCGAGACCCGAGACCCCACCTTCAACCCCTACCCACGCACTCCTACCCCCTACCCACCCCTGCCCCCACCAACTTCACTGCTTCACCATTATAGAGTCAGATATAGGTCCGTAGGTTTGGGTTTTGGGGTTCGGGGTGGATTAAGTGGCCAGATTGGTGATGTGGTTCTACTGGATTGGGTAAAAGAACTGGTACAGGAACTGGGTGGCTGATATGGGTTCCATGGAGGTCGAGTTAACAGGTATATTGGTGTCGACGTTGGTTGAGGTTGTGTCACTGGGAAAGGGGGAAAGCAGGTGGGTCTATTGTCGGGTAAATGGGTATGGCTATTGTTGGTTAGGGTATGTGACTATGGAGGAATGTGGGTTGGGTGGGGGGGGGGGGGTGAAGGTCGGGGTCTGGCCAGAAAGGTAGAGAAATGGTGGGTCGCCGATTTTGCGTATTTTCAGGCGAGTATCGGTTGAGATCGTAGGTGAGGGGTTGGGGTTGGGGGGTAGGTGGTGAGGATGGGGTCTCGGGTGCCGCTGGCGCGGACCCATTAAATTATAGGAATTAAAATTAATGGGTTATTAGTATTTTTTGTTAAGTCCATTAAAAAGTCCATTCTTTTGGTCCACTTGTGATCCTCTCTCTCTCTTTCCCTCCATATATATATATATATATCAACAAGAGTCACACAATAGGTCTATTTCAATAAAAAACAACTCAGGCTCGAGTTTCAATTAAAAAAACATAAATTAATTTTTATTGGGTTTTGGAGTAAAACCTCAACTCAAGAATCAACAATGAAGATATTACAAAAAACTGAAAATATGAAAAATAGTTCGGTTTCACAAATAATATTATCGGTAGCAAATCGAAAACATGTATAAAAAATAGATCTAAGATAGATAAAAAAAATCACTAGATCTATAATATATACATATATAGATTGTACCTTCCAAAGATTACAAGAGATCTCGTACCTGCCAAAAATTTATAGATCTGAGAGATCTCGTCTATTGTATATAACCTAATTTATAATTTGTACATTAATGCCTCGTTTGATGTGTCGTATAAGGGTGCTGGATTAGATAAGATAAGAGCCGGATTGGATAGGATAAGGATGGGCATGATACGACTTATTCCAATACTGTGTTTGGAACAGTTTCGGATAAGAAGATGATATGGGATATAATAATACAATCTTGTGTTTAAAATGCTCCAATTAAAATCAATTTGTCTTAAGTTTTCCAAAAATACTCTTATTTTATATTTAATAATAAAAAATGTAAAAATATATTGTTATCACATATTTTAACTCAATAATATAGTATTTAATTGGGAAATTTACCATTACGCCCATTGTTGACAATTTTTAAACATATAAGGACAATTTACTATTAGTTTCACTTATTGTGTCACTAGCGTGAACTTCTACAAGAAGAGAATTAGTGGACCTAAGTGTTTAAAATTTTTCAAAATTCCTTTTGTGTTTAAAATTTATTTGTGAGGGATCTAAGAGTACTTTGTTATATTTAATTCCACTGGGATGTTAAAAAAATAATATCATGAGATCATAATAATGAGATGGACATATGTATTTGTATTTGTACGTATAATTTGTACACAGTCAACCACTATCAATCACTCACACACATATAAAAATCGTGTGCACATGAACCAACTGCCAAAAATAATGAGGTAGTAAAACTTGTTATTTACTATATTCTCTTTCAATTCAGAACAATCCAGTCATCGACAAATTGCTTGAAGATACAACTGGATAACATCAATTTTATCCAAAATAGCCGACAAAAACATACAAAAACAAATAAACTAAAAGGTACATAACTTTCAACTTGTCTAGTAGATGGGTTAACAACATTTAAAAATTATTTGTAACAAAATATTTGCAGTGGGTTAACAACACATAACTTTCAACTGGCCTAGCAGGTGGGGTTAACATAATATTTATATCAATTTAAAAAAATTGTAGTTCATAATAAAACAACAAACATAAATAAAAATAAAAAATAAAACAAGAAAGGAGGAGGAGGTTATCCATTGCAATGAAAATATGAATGGAGAGTTATGTGAATGAAAGGGATTGATATCTAATATTTGAGAGAGTGAAAGTTGAGCGAGTTTTTTTAACTTAATAAGGAAAGGACAATAATTTTCAATCAAATTTTGACACCGGATAATTTTATACCACTTTGGAGATGGGAGTTTTTTTTATCCCAGTCCATATGGGATAAGGAGCCCACTTTGAATAATTTATCCCATCCTAAACTACACCAAATATTGTATAGGATAATTTTATTCAATACAACTCTCTTATACGGCGCATCAAACAATGCCTAAGGATTGAGGGACATTAATGCTAAAAAAAATGTGTAAACGACTAGAGAAAAAAGGATCAATTACCAAAACGTCCCTCGAACATTTTTTAATACATGTTTAATCAAAACCTTTTTATTTTGTTCTATAAAGTCCCTCACCACATAAAAATACAAAAGGCACCTATTTTTAGTTTAACCCTTTTAGCCCCTTAAACACCCATTTACGGGGGTTGGGGGGGGAGGGGAGGGAGGTGGGTAAATAGATTTGTGTGTGTCAGTGCTTTGAGTGTTTTTATGTGGTGAGGGACATTTTAAAACAAAAGAAAAAGTATTGGATTAAACGTGTATTAAAAAATGTTTGAGAGACTATTCGGTATATGTCCCAAAAAAAATTTCGACCAAGGACAAAAATGAAAACTCCCTTATTATTATTTGAATGTTCGCATCTGGTTAGATTATGATATTTCAACCTTGTTATTTATAAGGATGAGTCTTTAGGTGGTTATCTCTTTGCATTACAAATAATGAACGACCATTTTATTATTTATACACTAATTTATAATAGATTTTATCCTTCTCTAATATTTCGTTTGTACCCTATATTCTTTGGAAAAAAATATCATGCACTTAGTGAAGTACGTACTCGTGCTCAAAACCAATAAAAAACTCAATAATATTGCAAATGTAAAAATATTGTCTTTATAGTGAGGGATATGTGGAACACATATCACATTCCCGTCATGTTTTTATTAAGGTTGAGTCCGAATTCGTGATGCACTTACTCTAGTTTTGGCAAAACAAATGAATTTCGTAAAGTTATTAGTGATTGCAAGCATGTTGATCTTGGTTACTCTGGCCCAACTCATACTTAATAATAACCAGAAAAAAGAACTCACATATTAGAGAACAACTTGATCGTTGCGGACCATTGTTCTGTGTTATTAGAAACTAATCCCATTTATGTCCACCCTAATCAAAGAAATAAATTACCCACGAAATTAAATAGTTGAAGATGTTTCTTACTTATTTTTTGGTAGAATAGGAATGAAATTAGATTAGCAAAGGTCCCAAATGTTCAACCAAGCCACATTCAAGGATAACATCCCAACCCAAAATAACCATAAAGTAAACACCAAGCAGGGAGGAAGCCTAACTTGAGGCCTATTCTTCAACTTGATTCTCGTTTTTTCTGCATCAATGATCACTCTCAAAGGATCATGTGGTTCAGATAGGGTGAAGAAGTTTTCTACACAAGTATTAAAATAATTGGCTAGCCAGTATGCATAGCGATTTGCCTCCCTTGAAATATGTTTCATAGCCAAGTTGATCTCTAGCTTCATGTCACAGCAATCTAATAGAATGGAAGAATGAGGATGATTCTCCCATTCCACATCATGGATCATATCAACAACATTCTTGCAATCTAATTCCAAAGTCACATTTGTCCATCCCATGTCTTTAGCCATGATCACCTCGTAGAAAATGGCCTCGAGCTCGGCACGTAGTGGGGTGGCTCCAGTGATTTTTTCGAAGAATCCCGAGATCTAATTTCCCCAATGGTCACGCATAATGCCTACAAAATTTCCAGCTCTGTTGCTTTTATCCCTGTGACACCCCGACTAATTAAATACCGGGTACCTACTCCTTTATTAAATTAATACAAAATGCCAAGTTGGTTCAGTTAATAGCATCACTGTCGAAAATATTTTAATGATTTCTAACCACCTAGTATTTAAAAAGTAAGTTGTCAAATTTTAAATTAAATCTGATTAACATGCGATAAATGAAATGTAAAAGAATGACATCACCAAACACCATAAGGTCTCAATAAAGTAACCAACAAATAATAATAAGTCTGGAGGAAATACTCCTCACAACAATCTCAATATGGAAATAGATGAAACAAGTCTGCATCCTGAATTAATTACAAACCAAAGTTGAATAACTGAAATATAAAAAGTCTCTAATAGAAATGGGCGACATGCCCTACAAATGATGAAACTGAATATGGAGTCAAGACTGGAAAATGAGGCGTCTAATATCAAAGCCCTGTAACTTCCACAACAGCTAAAACTCGTCACCTGAATAGAGATCCTATGCATGGTGTCCATGTGGCTGGGCACCTAAAAAGGTTTTTACAAAAATAGATTTGAAAGCAAACGGGTCAGAGCCCGAAAGTAGAGAGTATTTTAAAAACAGCAAGTGCTTTAATAACATTTAAAACAATTAATGCAAAATACATGTTAGGACGTGCTCTCACATGAAATACTCACCTCTCGTCTAACTGTGCACTCCTAACGTTCCTGTACCCATTCATGTGTTAGTTATATCTAACTAAACCATCATAAGTTCTAACCCAACTACTTGATTCACAATATGAATTCCCAATGTTATCACTTAAATAGATAGCTTTACTTAAACTCAGATTCTCAATGGTTAACATTACAATTCACGGCATGTTATCCCTTTTTAACTTCTCAAGGAGTCACTATAAATTATTCTCGCAATTTAAACATAACAAATTCTTTTTCATTGAACCGTATATTATTCACATCATAAATATACAATACAAGCACCCCGAGGATAAGCTGTGGTGCACACATACTCTGCTATCCATCCCGATACATCACGTACATAAGGATTACAAATTCCCAATCTCTCAGGAATTGTTTGAATAAGCACAACACACAAAAATGGAGGCGAACATAATTCAACATATCCATGGGTCACGTACATACCTACGCTCCATAGTCAGCTGACTTAATAACTCACAATTAAGTCATTCCCTTGAACTACATCCTCTAGGTACCACTCTAAATCCGGGCACACAAGGATTAGATGGCCCTAAGCGAACGTAAACCTCCCGTGATAGCAAGTATGGTAGGTATGTCACACACATAAAAATCATATACATATACTAAGCATGCACACATCTTAGATATCCCAATATTAATAAAGGTATTTTCTACATCCTTATACCATTATTCCAATTTTATACATTTTAAGTCTTCCGATAATATATAATGTAGACTGTCGACCCATCTCACGTCATAGATTCTTGTACTTAAAACCTATCTCAAAGGGGTTATTAAGTTTCCTATTATTCCCACATCTAACATCATTATTCTTAAGGTCCTTACTTCTGCCCCAAACCTCATTTCATCAATTTATTCAAATTTACTCTCTTAACCCTAATATTATCTCACTCATCGAGTTTCATTAGCTTTTAGAATAATTCCTCAAATTAAATTCTAATTAAGGTCCAAATTTTTATAACCATACCTACTGGTCTTCCTTAAGTCTAAGGATATTCATAAAGTCTCCAATAATAATTTTCTAAGGGTTAACATCATTAAAATTTAACTAGGAAAATTTTACTCATTCTGGGAAGGTCGATCGATCGATCGACCTTGAACCTCGATTGATCAAAGGTGGTCGATTGATCGACTGATGAATGCCGATCGATCGATCGCACCAGGTAGGCTACGAACTGCTTCGTTTTGCAGTCCTCAAATTGTTCCAAGACTCCATTATAAAGCATGAAACTCTAATATAACGTTATAATATCATCATACAACCATCCTACAACATTATTAACGTT
The DNA here is from genome assembly GCA_949130495.1 of Sambucus nigra. Classification (NCBI taxonomy): domain Eukaryota; kingdom Viridiplantae; phylum Streptophyta; class Magnoliopsida; order Dipsacales; family Adoxaceae; genus Sambucus; species Sambucus nigra. The sequence continues at coordinate 458,886,576 of OX422216.1, read as the reverse complement.
CTAAAACCAATAATTCATCAACCAAGGGCTTTATTTTGATCAAAACTTCATCAAGAACCCTAGTTTTCTATTTCTTTCAAGAACATCAATAAACTTCTTCTTAAATCCGTTTTTAGATCATCAAGGGTTATATTTTGAATTCATAATTTCGTCCAGAATGTTTCTACATGCAATTCCTAACATAGTTCATAGTTTTAACCTTCAAATTCATGGGTCTATATCAATCTTCCAAGATAAATTCGATAATTTCCCTAAACATGGAAAAGCATAACATTGAATCAATTGTAATTAAATCACTTGCCTCTAATCTTTCTTTGAATTTGATGTTGAATCTTGAAGGTTGAATTGTTCTCTCTCTCTCTGCAGAATTCTCTTTTCTCTCTCTCTCTACAAGTTCTTCTCTAAGGATGATGACAATGGAGGTTTAGAGGTTGCCTTAGGAACTTCTTTTCTATTTCTTCCAATAACTCCCGTAGCCCATTAAGTCATTTAGTGTAGTTAGTGGGTTTAGTGGATAAAGAATAAGTCAGATTTTATTTCTAATTTTCGTGGGTTTTAATTCCCAAATTTCCGAAATTACCAGAATGCCCTTTTAAGTTACCGGTATGGCCTAAAAATGCCCCGGGACCCAAACTTAACCCCCGGCTAGTGTTTTCTGACTATTTCGACCCTTCCGGACACGTTGGCGCACTCAAAATGACCATACGGTTAATAAAAATAAAATTCACTTTTTAATTTAAATTATTATATTCCTGACGCGACTGTCACGCGCGTCCCAACAAAATTTCTCAAATTGTCGTATTTCTATCTCACGACTAATTCAAATATTTCCAATATTCATATATTGCCATATATACACATTATAATCAAATACCAACTCACATCTCATTAGTATTTTATTCCAGATTAATTCTCAATTAATTCACTTTTAATTTAATTAATCCCGTAAATAAATATCAATAAAAGTACGGGGTATTACAATCCCACCCACCATTCATGCTAATCTTCTTATTACTTATAGAAGGACACAACCAAGGAATTAGTTAATTAATGATAGGCCCCCTATGTTTATCAAGTTTAGTGTATGCACACTTAACCTCATCCGCATAATTTACACTAAGATTGGCAATCATAGAAGGCGGAGATATTTTAGCCGCAAATGTGTGAAGATTTTTGGCTTTCCATAGGTGCCACAGGGTGGAAATAAAAATAATGTCATGACGATTGCTTCTCAATCTATTGACAGTGATCCACTCAACCAAATTCTATGTACCCACATTTCAATAGACACCATCGAGTCATAAAAGGACCCAAGTTTCCTTGGCAATATGACACTCACGAAACACATTGTTGATACTAAATTTAGTCTGCTGCCATGGTTCAATAAAGTGAAGACACGTGGCAATATACGTGGCAACAACAAACACTTCCGAGGAACTCACATGCTCCAAGGAACCATACTACAACGAGGAACACTGATTCCCCGAGGAACTCATACGCTCCGAGGAACAAGAATTCTCCGAGGAAATTTTGAGTACCGAGAAGCTCAGGCGGTCCGAGTAACTCAGGTGGTCCGAGCTGCACCTCGAACAAAGCATTAATAGCAAGATAACCAACAGTTTGGTTGTTCATTAAATGCTTATCATTCAAACGCATACGCTTAAGGGGCATTGAATGTATTACCCTTTCATATGTACATCATTTAATGTATTACCCTTTCACATTACAGCCTCAGGCCTATAAATACATTGTACAATCCTCATTGTAAGGGGACCGGAATTTCTTGATTGAACTTGTAATCGAGAATTCCCCAAACAATCAGCAATAACATAACAGTGGACGTAGGCCATTCTTATAAGGCTGAACCACTTTAAAAATTCTTTGTCTCATTTATTTTATCTGTGATTAAATAATTAGATCCAATCTAATTTTTTACATCAACAGATTGGCGCCGTATGTGGGAAACGACTGGTAATATCATTTTTCATCAAAAATAATTCATCCCAAATGACTGATATTCCAGAATCCAGCAATCGAAACGCTGGAAGCCCTCCAAATCCATTTGCTCGGCCAAATATTCCAGATCTGGCTGGAATAATGACAAATCTGGCTCAGGGCCAGACCGTCATGCAAGAAACTATGCGACAACTCATACAAACCCTCCATGGCGCTGCACCAACCCATTCAGGACTGCGAAGCATTCAAAGAAATGCATGTTTACCTTCTTCACGTACTAGGCGTACTGATTCATATCGTACTGAGGAATCTGAAGATTTTTCTTATCAACCTGGATGAACTTCGTCAGTACGGGCCACAGATACTGAACAACGTGTCACTTTTTCTCCAGAAAGGACTAGTTCCCTAGAAAGATTAAGCAGAGTATCTCCTTTCGATCGATTAGGTCTTAGGAGGAGCAAAAGTCCTCCTAGAGCCCCATCGAGGAGTTTTCGACGACCATCAGATTTAAGGGAAGGATATGCCCAGTCGCGACCAACTGCTCGTCAAGATAGATCCCAGGAAGCCACATCAATGCGGTCAGTTGCTCGAACCAACAGGCCCGAGGAAGGAAATGATGCATGGAAAGGCTCTATTCAGAGGTTGGAGGATAGATTAGGGGAAATGGCTAAAGCTAAGAACCCTCTACAACGAACCTTTGTTCGAGGAACGCCTTTTGTCCAGGCCATTGTAGATTTTCCAACACCATCAAAGTTCAAAGCACCTGTTGTGACCCCCAAATATGATGGAAAGACTCACCATGTCCTTCATATAGAACAATACCAAGCTGCAGCCGACATCTATGCTGTTCTAGACGAGATGAAATGCAGAGCATTCTCGGGAACTCTTACCGGATCTGCTCAAATGTGGTATAATAATCTTCCTCGGGGTAAGATCTCAACTTTTCTTTAACTGGCCGAGTTATTTATTGGGTATTTTGGTTTTGGGGCAAAGCCTGTTAAACGAGTAGCGCATTCGTTAAGTGTTAGATAAAAAGCTGGTGAAAGTACCAGAGATTATATAACTCGTTTTAATAACGAGAAGCTCGAAGTCATTGACTATGAGGAAAAGACAGCGATTACTGCCTTGATGAGTGGATTACTGCCCAACAAGTTGCACTACACTTTAGCCAAAGATCCACCGAGAACCATATCAGACCTAATGGGAAAATCGTCCAAGATCATGAATGCCGAGGAGGCTATGGCTGCGAAGAAGAATATGGATGCCAAAGAAACCAAGGTGGAAGGTGATAAAGCTAAGAAGAAAGAGCATAAGAACAATGGTAATGAAAAAAATTAAAAAACTAGGTCGGTATGGGACGTAATGAAGAAATATGATAATTATACTCCTTTAAAGAAGGACATCAACCATGTTCTGGAATAAATCAAGAACAACGAGGAATTAAATTGGCCAGAGAAAATGAAGGCAGACCCCGAAAAGAAAAATAAAGCAAAATATTGTGAGTTTCACAAAGATCATGGCCATATGACCAAAAATTGAATAGCTCTTCAGAATGAGATTGAAACACTCATCAGAGGAGGAAAACTGGCAAAGTATGTTGATCTTGGAAATGATAGAAAAAACAACGACCGATCAAGAGAGAGGTCTAGATCTCCTCGTCGAGCAAAGGAGAACAGGAAGATAGACCATAAAGTTGATCCAGAAGATGACCCCGATCTTCCCAAGAGACCAAGGCAACCAGAACGTGAGGTATTTTCAATACGCTTTGGGTCATTTGATTGTAATGTTATTACATGTGGAGATGCAGGAGGAGGAGACCTTACTGCCGAGAGAAAAGCTTACCTCTGTGAGGCTAAAGCTTGCTCGTACATTCAGTGAATAAATCTAGCTGAAGAGGATCGCCCGAGAAAGGTGAACAAAGAGATATTGGTCATTGGTTTCTCAAAGAACGACCTCGCAGGTGTTCTATATCCTCATGATGACCCATTGGTGATCAAAATGAGGATGAATAAGGTAATGATTTCAAGAGTAATGGTCGACAATGGTAGCTCGGCAGTCATCATGTTCTACTCGTGCTTCGACAGTTTAAATCTAAAGCTATCTCAACTAGAGCCTTATCATAGACCCCTCCTCGGTTTTGCTGGCGAGAAAGTATTTCCACTTGGGACGATCAAGTTGGATATATTCATTGGTACGTGGCCTGCTTGTCGGACAGAAAGAATACGCTTTTTCGTGATGGATAAGAATGTTCAATCATCATATAATATCATCATGGGAAGAGTAGGATTGAAGAAGTTCGAGGCTGTACCATCTACAGTACATCAATGCCTAAAATTTCTAACAAATTTTGGAGTAGGAGTTGTTAAAGGTGATCAGAAAGTAGCTCGGGAATGCTATTATTCATCCGTCGAGCAAGAGAAACTGGAGGAATCAAGAAAAAAGACCACTACCTATGAAGTGGATGAGGGTGCAGAGATTAAAATATTGGATCCTAGAGATGAGTCGCAACTCGTGAAGGGTCAAGTGGTGGAAGCAACTGAAAACATCATTCTGGACGACGAGCACCCTGAACGAACTACTCAAGTAGGTTCATCGTTGGAAGCCTCACTAAAACAGGAGTTGATAACTTTCCTAAGAAGCAGAAAGAAAACTTTTGCATGGAGTCATGAGGATATGCCTGGGATAGACCCAAATTTCTTATGTCACGAACTCAATGTGAATAAAGAGATCAAGCCTGTGAAGCAGAGAAGAAGAGTATTCAGTCCCGAGAAGAATCAAGCTATACAGGAGGAAGTCGAGAAGCTCCAGAAAGCTTGCTTTATTGAAGATGTTAAATATCCAGACTGGTTAGCTAATGTGGTGATGGTAAAGAAGAAAAATAACAAGTGGAGGATGTGTGTAGACTTCACCGACCTCAACAAAGTATGCCCAAAGGATCACTTTTCGCTGCCCCAAATTGATCAACTAGTGGATGCTACCTCGGGACACGAGCTGCTGAGCTTCATGGATGCCTATTCTGGTTACAATCAGATTAAAATGAAACCTGAAGATAGGGAGAGTACTTATTTCATTACCCCTAGGGGAACTTATTGTTATAATGTTATGCCTTTTGGTTTAAAAAATGCAGGTGCGACATATCAGCGGCTGATGAACAAGGTCTTTGCTGAACAAATCAGTTGCAATATGGAAGTCTATGTTGACGATATGCTGACAAAGAGCAAGGAAGCTGCCAATCATCTAGTTGACTTAAGCCAGACTTTTGATCAACTGGATAAATATCAAATGAAGCTAAACCCGACGAAGTGCATATTTGGAGTACGAGAAGGCATGTTTCTCGGATACATTGTCAATCAACGAGGCATTGAGGCAAATCTTGAAAAGATCAAAGCTCTATTAGGGCTACGATCTCCAACGACGAAGAAAGAGGTGCAAAGTCTTACAGGACGAGTAGCAGCACTCAACAGATTTGTGTCGCGAGCAACTGATTGATGTCTCCCATTCTTCAAGACGCTCAGAAAGACTTTTGAGTGGAACGATGAATGTGAGAGGGCTTTTCAAGACTTGAAGAAATATTTAGGAACACCTCCACTGTTGTCCAGGCCGGTGATGGGAGAAAAATTATACTTGTATCTAGCAGTATCGGAGAATGCAGTTAGTTCGGCGTTGATCAGAGTTGAGAATGGAGTACAAAAACCAATTTATTATACGAGTAAGGCCTTCCGAGGAGCAGAGATCAGATATCCAAGGCTGGAAAAGTTAGCACTGGCACTGATTGAGGCGAGTAGGAGAATGAGGCCATACTTCCAGGCTCATACCATAGTAGTATATAATGATATGCCATTGAGGCAAGCCCTTCATAAACCAGAAAAATCAGGAAGATTGATGTACTGGGCAATAGAACTCGGTGAATACGATATACTCTATGAACCCAGATCATCGCTAAAAGGGCAAGCTGTGGCAGATTTTATAGCAGAGTTCACCTATCCTGACACCCCCGAGGACAAAACGTTGCTCGCTGATCAACATGTGGATGTTACAGGATCATCAAATTCAAGCCCAGACCAGCTTCGGTTGGTAAAAGGGCAAGAAAATATGATCGACGAAGAGCAAGATATATCAGGGGAGGATGAAAGGAAGCAACAAATTTTTCACCGAGGAACTCTGACAGATCAGAGATTTGAAGACGAGTTACCTATATGGAAGCTATATGTAGATGGCTCATCTTGCACAACAGGCAGTGGGGCAGGGATAGTTTTGAGCACTCCGGACGAGGTCGACATGGAATACGCCCTACGTTTCCAATTCAAAGCTTCCAATAATGAGGCTGAGTATGAGGCCATGATTGCAGGTCTTAATTTGGCAAAAATTATGGAGGTGCAGCATGTTATTGTTTTCAGTGATTCTCAATTAATCGTAAATCAAATGTTGGGAATATATGAAGCCAAAGGAGAATTAATGATCAAGTACCATGCAAAGGTGATGGAGTTGGTATCAGAATTTGCTGCTATTCAGTTGGTCAGAATACCAAGAATGGAGAATGCGAGAGCAGACGCCCTAGCTCGATTAGCATCAGCTACTCGTACCGAGTTACGAAGAACAATCCCAATTGAAGTGTTGGTTGATCGGAGTATAGATGAAGATCTGACAATGAACTTTATTACCCTTGATTTAGGACCATCTTGGATGGATCCCATCAGGGCATATATTGAGGAGGGAGAATTACCAATTGACAAGCTCACAGCCAAGAAATTAAAGTTTAAGCTACTCGGTATGTATTAACTAACGGTATTCTGTATAGACGAGGAATTATGGCAGGTTTGCAAAGATGTGTACATCCCTCCGAGGTGAAAGATTTGATAGAATAGTTCCATGAAGGGTCCTGTGGAGCCCATATAGCAGGTCGAACACTTTTGCAAAGGATGATGATGCAGGGATAATACTAGCCGACGATGAGGGATGATTGTATAGCCTATGCCTAGAAATGTGACAAGTGCCAACGCTTTTCCTCCATCCGAAGAACTCCATAAGCATTGTTGACACCCATCACTTCCCCCTGGCCATTTGCCATGTGGGGAATAGATTTAGTTGGGCCACTGCCGACGACCAGGGGAAGGTTTAAGTACCTCGTCGTCGCAGTTGATTATTTTACTAAATGAGTTGAAGCTGAGCCTGTCATTGATATGACGTACGACAAGGTGTACCAATTTATTTGGAAGAACATCATTTATCGCTATGGTCTTCCTCATGCCTTCATCACAGACCATGGAACACAATTTGATAACGAGGAGTTCGCTGCCTATTGTCATCAATCAAATGTTTTGAAGATCCACTCAGCACCAGGCCATCCTCAAAGCAATGGACAAACTGAAGTGACAAACAGAACGCTGCTGAATGGCTTAAAGAAAAGACTGGACGATGCGAAAGCAAATTGGATCAACGAGTTACAGTCAGTGCTGTGGGCTTATCGTACTACTCCCCGAGTAGCAATAGGAGAATCACCATATATGCTGGCATTTGGAAGTGAAGCTGTTATACCTGCCGAGTTGGGCCTCCCAACACACAGGGTACTGAATTTCAATTCCCCTGTCAGCGACTTAATGAGAAGATTGGATTTAGACATGATCGAGGAAGTTAGAGAAGAAGCAGCCATCAGAAATGCTGCTTACCAGCAACGAACAACTTTGTTCTACAATAAGAGAGTGAAGAAGTGAGACCTGAAAGAAGGAGACTATGTGCTGAAGAAAGTAATTCAAAAGCACAACAAACTGGAGGCAAACTGGCATGGACCATACCGAGTTACAAAAGTTGTTCGACCAGGAACTTACCGAATAGCACCTTTAGAGGGGGGGGAGTTTAAAAATGTATGGAACGCAGAGCACCTGCGCAAGTATTATTAGTGATGTATATTCTCTCTTTTGATTGAAAGTTTTTCGGGGAATATTAATGCTACACACTACTCGGTGAAACTCGACAAAACTCGGGATACTCAAAAATTTTCTCGAAAACGCCAACTAAGGTTGGTCGAGAAACAAATGTATTCCTCCGGGAAGTAAAGCTACCTATATTCCTCCGGGAAGTAAAGCTACCTATATTCCTCCGGGAAGTAAAACTTGTATTCCTACGGGAAGTAAAACTATGTATTCCTCGGGAAATAAAAGTTTTCCTAAAAATGCCAACTTATATTGGTTAGGAAGTAAATATATTCTCGAAAATACCAACTAAGGTTGGTCGGGAGCTACAACTATTCCCAAAAGTGCCAAAGTTGCTCGTAGAGGAAAAATCCACTGACTATGTCTGATCTAGGATAAAAACCCACTAACTGTAGTTGGTCAAAAAGGAGAATTTACCGACCTTGGTTGGTCGGAAACATTTTATGAAAATGAGAAAGTGATCGAGCAACATTTTTTATACTCGTAACTTTTTACTAAGTTGGTCGAGCAACACAACATTATTTTTGCCAAATGATTACCACAAATTTAAGCTAGTCGATAATAAGTTGATTGACAAACAACACAATATTGTTATCTTTTTAACAGATACACGTGCACAGATGTAAAGTGTTTTACAAGACAATACCAATTAAGATTGCGAACAAAAATGAAAGTCTTTCATTAAAATAAAAAACAAATTACATTGATAATGAAATGTATACAAATTTATTACATCAATATTCCTATTCTATTGGTCTTTTCCCCTTTGCTTTTGAAACAGGTTCCTCGCCAGCAGGCGGATCATTTAAAGCAAGAGGAGAATTTATGAAGTTGAGATCTTTTAACATCCTGATATTCATCACGGATGGTCGATCTACGAGATGCTCGGGATGAGATATCTCGACATTTGAATGGAGATTGTAGTCGTCGAGATATTTGGAAATTAAGCATCGAGGAATGGCCCAAGCAGGGATCCAACTCATATCAAGTTTGAATGGTGGCACGGGTAGGTCGAGCAGCCCAGGATCATGGTAGTCCCACAGGTAATGATGTTCGAGTTGCAGCACACCTAAGGCATTCAACCATCCCTATTTTTAGCCCTCATTATTGGCATTCTGGATACGATCGTCCAAGTGGTAGAGAGCCTCGTTGTATCCAGCCATCCAGAACTCCCTGGGCTGTTTATGGAATTGATATGTCAATCTTTCTAGCTGTTCGTGGAGATTTTTTATGAAGAGCTCTTTATTCTCCAAGGTAGATTTATGCGCAGAAAGTTGCTCTTCCATGTCCCTGATCTTCTTTGACATTTCAGCCAACGCCTGGTTCTTCGCCATTAATTGGAAAGCTTGGTTCTCTAAAGCAGATTGAGTTCTCTGTTCCTCGATAGGAATCCGAGAAGCTCTTGCTCATCCCCGAGGAGCTATTGCTCGTCCACGAGAAGATGTAGAGGGGCCAGCTCTCTTCAAGGTCTCCAATTCGTCCCTCAAGTTGGCGTTCTCGACCTCCAAGAACGAGAATCCCTCATTAGTCACTAGGATCAAGGCTTTTTAAGTGGAAGTTGCAGACTTCAACTGTGACAATTCTCTTTGTAGGTTGTTATTCTCTTGCTCTAATAATTCAGCTATTTGTCTGCACTCCTCGACCTCAGCCTTCAAAGTTCTTTCTCGCACGTCGTAAGCAGCAAATCGCTTCTCGTATCCCTTGTCGGCAACGATTTACTGATACTTCTTCTCATACCCCTCGTGCAAGAGGGCAGTGGATTCCTTGTATTATTGTTGAAGGTCTTCAAGGGTGCCTTGGAGATCCTCGATCATATCATAATAAGCCACATTATTGGCCACTGCACGATCAAGCAGACACTTCAAGTATTGGTAGGCTTAAACTGCCTGTTCCGAAGCATCTTGACCGAGGATGTCAACGATTTGTGTTGCACTCAGATCTGTGTGAATAGCCTTAAAATAATCATTGCATTGCCTCAACAACTTTGTATCGCGAGCAGATAATAATTCCATCCTGACCAGAAACTAGTAGAGGAAGAAAAAGCAGTAATCAATAATCAAAACAGAGCATGAAGAAGAGACAACAGTATGAATAAACACAAGTTCAAGTTTTATTATATCATAAAAGTCAGAAGTACAAGGTTCAGAGTTACATGTTCAGGATTACATTTGTTAAAGAAAAATAAAATAGAGAAATTCGAACAACTCTACACCTTTTCCTTGTCTCCCAAAACTTTCTCGGGAGGATGGAACGAGGAAGTAGGTTGCTCGGATGGAGTAGATAGTGGTTGGGGAAGTGCTGGAGGTTGCTCGGAGGAAGTTGCAGGTAGTTGAAGTTCCTCGTCAGCGGGCTGGATAGTCGGGGGAAGAGAAACCTGATCTCCCATCACCATAGAAGACTCTTCGGAGGCAGCTTCGTCCTCTTCTTCGTCTTCAGGAGTTGGAGGGGGACCAGGGATGTGTCGCTGAAAGAGTTCGGAATTTTCATCCAGTTTCATCTCCTGTAGAGAAGCGACCCATCCATCCCTAAAGTGCTTGAGGATTCCATATACTACTTGCGACATCATGGCAGCCAAGCCCTTGTTCCACCCCTTGTCCCAGCCAGCGCGGAAAGACTTCTTCACAACCAATTTTCTCTTTAACTTCTCCGAGGAAAGCTTCTCGGACAGAAGATTTTCAACAGTTTTCAATTTATTCTCAGCTTCCTCCTTCTGCCGATTTACCTCCCGAAGCTGACACAACTCTTCCTCAGCAACCTTGAGTTTAGTCTCAAACTCTCCAGCATCTTTGAGCTTCTTGTCGAGCTCTTTATTTTTCCCTTCCAAGTCCATTATTATCTTCTCCAATTCCTTGGAGACTTCAACAACTTAAGCTTTCTCCTGCTCGATGGAGGTAAGTTTCCTCTCCCAGATTGCCTTATCAGCATCGTACTTCAGACGAGAATCTTCCAAAGACTGCCTTAGGCCCACCAGAGCTTCCTCCACACCAGATGACGAGCTTGAAGCTTTAATAGCTTCATCTTTCTTCAAAATTGTATTGAAGCAGCTCACCAATTGTGAAAAGAAAATGAAAGCAAGTCAGAGACAGATATAACAAGGGAAAGATGAAAAGTTCAAAGTAATAAGACTTACAGAAGCAATATGGTGAGCAGCCAATGAGGTGACCATGTCCCCAGAAAGGTTCTCCTCAATACCTTGGATCTCGGGAATGATCCAAGTCTTCACCGAGCTCATGGCAGAGCTCGGGGGAATAAAAGTGGGAACTCCACTAGTCGGGGGCTGAGAGACGGTGTCAGCCAAATTGACCGAGGAGCTCTTCTTCAGCTTCCTCGGGGGAGCAGGAATAGATGCAACCAAGGAGGAACTCTTGGTCGGTGATATTACAATCACTTCTCCTGGAGCAGTAGACTTTCTCGGAGCCACTTGGGGCTTCTCGACAACCTTCACAACAGGGGCAGCCGAGGAAGGTGCATCAGTTTTCTTTGCCCCATCCCCTGGGACGTCAATCTTACTTCTTTTTGCCTCTCCAGCACCAGAGGCGGGTTTCTCAAAAAGGGTGGGAGGTCTTCTCTTCTTCATCCTTTCACTTAAAGGAACGTGTGACTCAGGCGAAGAACTGGTAGAGGCTGGTACTGGCTCTGCGTCGCTTATTACCGGACGAGCAGTAAAAGAAGTGGTGTAGCTCTTGTACTGCAGCAGATATGAAGCTGACCTAATGTGCTCGTCGGCAACATACTGATGCAAACTCCAGATAAGTTTCAAATGTCTTATGTTAACGTCTGCCTCTTTTGGACACTTTCTTTTGCTATCAACTGCAAATAAATAAACATTAAAATATTAGTGACACGTTTTATCAAACATAGAAGAATCATAATTTCAAAATAAATAAAATGAAATAAAAATAACCTATCCCATTGCCATAGGGAGGGCATCTAAGACCCTGATACACTTCATCTCCAGATAAAGGAGCATGTTGCCAATTTTTTATAACAACTCCGTGCTCAAAATAGTCCCTATTGGCATCCGGGAGATTGACCACTAAAGCCCTATTTAAAAATCTAGTTTTTAAATAAAAAGTGTTATCACCCACTGCCCATCTATAACAAAACATGATTTCTGGAATTCCTATGCGAGTTCCATGAATTTGATTTAACCTATGAATCCCATTAACTATTCTCCATGTATTGGGGGCTATTCTTGCAAGAATAACGTCAAAATATTGACAAAATTCCAGACATAGAGGATTGGGCGAAAAAGAAAATCCACATTCAGCAACAAAGAGACTGGGGAACCAATGTCCCTCAGCCAAACGAAAATATTCAGAAGGCTCAAAAAGCTCTTCCAGAACAACCCAGGAGGGAATAGAAAACTCAGAGCGAAATTTATCAAGAGATTCAACAGGGTAAACCATGATGAATAAAGGAAATGAAGAAGAAGGAAGAAGATCTTACAGAAAAAGAGTGGATCTGTTGACAACGAACGATGAAAAGGATGAACGCACAAGAGAGTAAGAGAATGGAAAATTCGAAGATGCAAATTTGAAAAAGTAGAAGACGATAGGATTGTCTGTGATGCTTAAATACTCTGCCTTGGGAAACGGTAAAGTAATGATTACAAAAAGAAACGATTACGCTACCGGCGGCTAGAAGGACAAAAAGTACGCGGAGATCGAGGCGGTTATAAAAATTAAAAAAAAAAGCCCGATTCTACGAATTTGGAAGGAGAAATAAATACAAAAAACTCCTAAATTTTAGGATGACCATTTAAAACTGCCATATTCCGAGAAAGAATGTTCCACACTCCTCAAAGTTCGAACTGTGAAACATTGGGGGCTTCTGTTGATACCAAATTTAGTGTGCTGACATGGCTCAATAAAGTGAATACACGTGGCAATCTATGTGGCAACAACAAACACTTCCGAGGAACTCACATGCTCTAAGGAACCATACTACAACGAGGAACACTGATTCCCCGAGGAACTCATACGCTCCGAGAAACAAGAATTCTCCGAGGAACTTTTGAGTACCGAGAAGCTTAGGTCCGAGCAACTCAGGCGGTTCGAGCTGCACCTCGAACAAAGCATTAATAGCAAGATAACCAACAGTTTGGCTGTTCATTAAATGCTTATCATTCAGACGCATACGCTTAAGGGGCATTGAATGTATTACCCTTTCATATGTACATCATTTAATGTATTACCCTTTCACATTACAGCCTCAGGGCTATAAATACATTGTACAATCCTCATTGTAAGGTGACCGAAATTTCTTGATTGAACTTGTAATCGAGAATTCCCCAAACAGTCAGCAATAACATAACAGTGGACGTAGGCCATTCTTATAAGGTTGAACCACTTTAAAAATTCTTTGTCTCATTTATTTTATTTGTGATTAAATAATTAGATCCAATCTAATTTTTTACATCAACACACATGTTCCATGTTCTCGATTCTCCCACAGGTTTTACATTCTGGCTCACTCGTCAAACCCCTCACCAACCGATTTTGGTTAGTAAGTAGCTTACCATGGAAGATTGTCCATAAGAAGGTTTTAAGCTTTTGTGGAATATTATTTTTCCATATATGATTCCACTCATTATGCCCCGGGAGATTGAGGTCCCTACCCAATAGCTCTCTACAGCAGGAGTTGATGGTGAACTTACCATCCATGCTAAGTGTCCATATCGGTTTATCCTCCCGGGGTTTAAATCTCGGGATATCCGTGTTCATAACCCTACTGACCTCGGTGGGGTGTATCCAATGGGCAATGGTGGTTGGGTCCCAATGACCATGTTGGTCAAAAAGAACGTTCACACTTAGTTCCTCGTTGTCACTTAATCTTGGATAAGGCGTGAGAGTAGAGTCTCCACACCACCAATCCTTGAAAACACTCGCTGAATTGTCGTCCCCAATGTTCCACTTGGTATATTTATTAAGAGTCATTTTGTTTTTATGTATTCCCGGCCAAATGTGCAAGGCCTTATTTTTTTGGGCCCAAATTCTAGGATTGGGGTTCTTCACATATTTTTGCCTCGTTACTTTGACTCAACGAGGATTCTTATCATTCATAACTCTCCACCCAAGTTTTGGGAATGAGACCTTATTGTTAAGCGAGGCTTTCCTAATACCAAGCCCGCCTTGCCTATTGGGACGACATACAATGTCCCACTTCACCAAATGCACCATTTTTTGGGTGTCACTGTCACCCCATAGGAAGTTCAGATTTATCCTGCTATCTCCTCACAGACACTAGTCGGGAGTGTGATGGTTTGCATGTTATAACTTGGTATCGCAGAGGTGGTTGATGGAATGAGAGTGGCTTTACCCGCCATGGATAGTAAGTTCAATTCCCACCCTGGAAGTTTCCTTTTCATTCTATCTAAAATATCCGTGAAAGTGTTTTTACAATTCTGCCCATTAGTGAGGGGGCTTCCCAAGTATTTTCCAATGTCACTAGTGAGTCTCATACCACAGATGTGGGCAACGGCCTCCCTTTTTGGGATATTAGGGGACATAAAAAAAAATATTTGGAAAAATTAATAGCTTGGCCTGATAGGAGACAAAACTATTTAAGTGATTCCATAACTGAGTAACACGTGGAGTTAGAGGCTTCTGTAAAGAGAATAAGGTCGTGAGGAAAAAACAGGTGGAAAATGAAACGATCCCCCGACGATGCTCTTAATCCTTTCCACTATTTAATATTGACCTTCTTCGAGATACAATACGAGAAGTACTCCATACACAGGACTAAGAGGTAGGGTGAGAGCGGATCTCCTTGACGTAACCCCTTAGTAGGTTTGAAAGACGAGAGAGGGCTTTCGTTTCAGAGGATGGCAGTAGTAGTGGAGGATACACAGTTCATGATAAGGTTAATGAGACCCTAGTTAAAGTCGAACCCATGTAAAACCTTTTTGATAAAATCTCAAATGCGTAAGATGTTTCTTACACATTGTAAGAAAAAACCATGCAAGTGTGTACATTTGAATTACTGCGGATGGCCTTATTGTATAGATGCTATACTCTACGAAAGAGATCATATGAAATCTATGGTTATCCATAGAATAAGGAGTTTAAATAACCTTTTTAGACTGCAACCATTCAAGAGTCACGTACCCAAAAATAGGTAAATCAGAACACGCCAACAATTATCCCTCACCGCTCTCTTTCCCTATCCCCCGACAAAAAGAGGCCAAAGGCCATTAGTTGATCAGCTATGCAGAATTTTAGAAAGACTGTGTACCTGGTGGCCTTATAGATACAATATTTCATTTTGTTTCTTAACAAGAGGCTAAGGTCAATTTAAAAACCAAGAAAGTTTTCACAAACCATCATTCTTCCATACCTACGAAAAGAATAAGAAAATTATAAAAGTTGTTTGCTCAAAATTCATTTTCTCTTGTTCATGAAATGGATGGCCGGTTTGGGCTGATCATCCTCCTTGCACTGGCCATGGTGGTGGACTCATCATCGTCGAGGTTCAATGGTGCAACATTGGGAAGTTTTGGGCATTTTAACCTTGGCCCATCACGTTCCCAAAGCTTTATTAGCAACTGTAATGGTCACCAAGTGGGTGATTGTATCGACGAGGCCGAAGAGATGATGATGGATTCTGAGGCTAGCCGACAAGTGTTGGCTCTAGGCCAACAATTCGCTAGCTATAGTGCTTTTGAGAAGGACCACGTACCGTGCACCAGCCGCGGCCAATCCTACTATTCATGCAAAAAGAAGAAAGAGAAATAATTACGTGCTTTGCTAGCAGAAAACAATGGGTCATCGAACGAACCAACATATGTTCTATTTCCAAGAAATCCTACAATTGTCCTAGTATTGTAAAATTATGGTGAATAACAATTTTTTAATTATTTTTTTTCTTTTTCATCTTTTGATTGATAGATTTATATGTATATTACCCAAAAGTATCATACCAAAAATAACATTGATGTGTCTGTATGATTTATATAAAGTTTTTTTTTGTGCAATAATGTTCATAATTACAAAGACAACGCTAGTATGTGTGTGATTTATGATGTACTTAAGTGATGTATATAGTAAACTTGACAGAATGTAGACACAATAACATGAAAAGAATCATATGTACATTAATTTTTTTTTGTTTGCATAATGAAAAATTTGTGGGACACGTATCACATACGTGTCGTATAATTATCTGTATTGAGCATAGACATGTGGTGCCCTTCACACGTGATATTATAATTATTTCTCCATAAACTAAACTAAACTAAACTAAACAACAACTTGCAAATCCCTGAAAGACAAACAAATCGCAATAAATAAACCCTAAACAAAACAATAATAACATCAAAGTGTAAATTATTTTTTAAGTATTGCAGATTTACCCTAAAGTTTTATTAAAAAAAAATCAAATTTCTGGGTGGGATACACCATAGCTCCGCCACTGGGGTTAATGTTGACCTCCTTCGCCTGATAAGACCCGTTAAGATCCTATAATTTAAGTAATAAAATATATTGTTAGGACTTATAAATAATTTATGTAGCTTAATGCTAATTTAATCATAACAAATTTTACAAAATTAGACTGTTAGTAACGATAATGAATTAATGGGTCTAATTGTGTTTGAAAATGAGTTAATATGTCAAGTTGTATACGATTCAAAATAATTCATTATCTTGATGGGTAATAACGGGTGAACACTATACGACACATTAAGATAACGGGTCGAGTGTGAATATGATTTTTTCACACGATAAAAAAGTCACATGTTTAGACACAAACCTAATAAGACTCGAACACGATAAAAACTGAAAAGAACACGACTCGCCATGACCCGTTGCCAGGTCTAGTATATAGTAGTTGCAAAATACATAAAAATAGTTTTCATTTAATTATTGTGCGGTCTAAATTTGCTAATGTTCTATTTTATGTATTATTAGTTATTTTTAATCCTTTCCAGTATAGATTTATCTTACTTTGGTCCCTACAACTGAAATGACCATCATGAATTTCTGATAGTCTCTCCTACCAATCTATTCTAATATATATTTTTAAAAATGAAAGCTTCAAGTTTGGCTTCGCCACGTGTTAACAGTTGTTAAATACACCTAATATATATATATATATATATATATATATATATACGGTCGGGATCTCCGACGGGTCTATATAACGGGTCTAAATGACAGGTTTCGCTACCGTCTAAAAAATCTGGGACTGCTTATACCTTTTGTCTTGTTCTAAGGTTTTTAGAATAGAAATTTTTACCCCAATATTTTTTAAAGTCTTTTTAAGCTTATTTTAAAGCCTAATTAATCTCGAAGTCTAAGTGTAGAAGTTTCAGGGCTACTGCTAGTTCTCAAGCTTCTTCCGTCACTATCGTACTGGGATTCTGAATAGCGAGGATTGTCTATATAAATAGTTTCTTCAGGGAGTCTAGAAATTGGAAGAGGTTTTGATGGAAAATATTCTAGGCTTAAATACCTTATACGATATCGTGGGTTTATCAGTCTAGTTTCTCTATATATTTGATTAATAATATCAATTATATCGTTATCTATAAATTTGTCTAAATTATTATCACCATAAAATGATAAAAATCTACAGTATATTCTAGGGGCAGCTGTTTCTACGTTTTTAATGAGAGAGTGGATTCCTCCGGCTCTAATTAAAAGAGCCTTTATTTCAGCTAATATTTTTCGTCTAATAAATTTTAATACGTCTATACTATCTTCAAGTATTCTAGTATATTCTTAATATTTTTCAGGTCATGATAGTTCTTCTGCAAAATCTTCAGATCTTAATTTCTGTCTAAAGAGATCTCGGATCCCAGTTCTAACTATTTCTATTCTAGGTACTTCTCTTGCTAACCACTCAATAACCTGGTCTATATATTTGAAAGTACCACCTACGTATGTTAAAAAAGTTTCTATAAGTTTTTTATCTTTAGGATCTGTAAGAGTCCAATATTGGATTTCTCTAGTCAAGTCTAAATTTGTTTGATTAACAGATGCTAAAAAGTCTCCAGTGATTTGTAGGCTCATATAAGTTTCTTTTAAAACAATAATATGTAAAAATAGTTAAGGGTTTGGTTCGAATTATACCTTCCTTCTGGTCTGCAATATCTTCATATTCCTTTCTTCTTATCTTCAACCTTGCTACTATTCTTCTCCGTTCTCGACCTCCTATAACTCCCTCTTTATGTGTCGCACCTCAATCCACTATTTTGGCATTGCACCCATTTCCTACCTGTACGCCTTCACGCCTAATGCCCACCTGGCTTATGGCTCACGGCAAATCGGCACCTGACGGCGGTTCACCAGCATAACACCTTGTGTGCTACACCAGAGGTTCCACACAATAGTCCTCTATGAACAGAAAGTTGGAGAAAATTTGGAAAATAATAACAACTTAGCATAAGAGATTTCTGGAAAAGAAAATACTTTAATTGCATTTTATAGGTAAATACAAATCTCCCCTCTCCCCTAACTATGAGACGTTTACTCACTCATATACATATTACTCACTACAAGTATATTCTCTCTCTAATATCAAATACCGAAAGTCTCACAACTGATGTCTACAACACAACCTTCACGTCCCCTTTATAGTACAAGGGAGCTTACATATGACTTACTACCGGAGGCAAAAATCTAACCGGTTAAAGAAGAAAAACAAATATTTAAAGTCTATAGCCTTATGTCTTCATAAAGTCACTCGTCTTCCTTTGGCAGGTTTATGTCTGAATGGGACCGTCTGATGGTCATGGCCCATAAGTCTGTCATCTTGTGATAATGCAAGAGAATCAAATAGCCAATGTCTTCGTCTTTTTATTAGTCTGGTGGCCCGTGTGGGGCAGGAATTTTTTTGCTTTATAGAAAGCAGAGTCTAAGCAAATGAGTCTTCCATCTTCAATAAGTCATTCACTATTGAGGGCCCCTTCTTTATCGTGTTTGTGTCTTCTTTTGCCTTGTCCTGGCCTAGGAGGGCATTATTGAAAAATTCGTCAATGAGGCCCACAATTCTAATGCTAGCTGGCAAAGCTATCTCTACCAATTCCTTGGCTTCTTTCTTGAGCCTTCCATTGAATGGCTCATTGGCTTGGATTATTAGGTCTTCTTTGTGGTAGGCAGTGTACCATCTGTCTTCACCTGTTAATAGTTCCATGATTTTTATTGTCTCCATGGATTGAGCAATCTGGAGTTTGGACTTATCAACAATTAAATCTTTAGTCTCGTCTTCTGATAGAATCTCAACATCTTCAAATATATAATTGGAAAATCTAACAAGTCTAAATTCTTCAACTCTCATTCCTCTACAGGAACTTGGAGCAATCTGATAGATTCTAGAAAATAGAGGAAGGAAGTCTTCTACCTTCTTAACATACTCATGGACTATTTTTCCAAGAGCAACAGAGTCTTCTATAGTCTCAATTTGGATGAGTCCAATGAACTTATAATCTTCTAAGGTTATCTGGGAAATCTCTTCTTTCCCCAAAAGATAAATCTTTTGAACGTCTTTGAAGAAACCTTTCATCATTAAGGCATCACCATTAGTCTTAGATAATAACATATTAAAATGTTCAATAATGCTATTAGATACTTTCTTATAGTCTTCTGATAAAGGAAGATTATTATGACCAAATGGTATAACGATCTTAGTCTTAAAAGTCTTTTTTTGGTAACAAAAATTATCAGTGGGTCTAGCTTTGGAGGATTCTCCAAGAGTCTGAGCATAGGTTTGAGTCTGTGGTCTAGGCATAGCAGTAGCACTGAGTTGGGTAACTTCAAGTCTTTGAGTCCTCATGAATCTGGCAATGGCTACCAAATTTTGTTTGAACTCTATCCATAGTCTATTCTTCACATTCCACCATATGGCGTCTATAAGAGTATTTTCGTCACCTGAAAATTCTCGTCTAAATTTGATCAAGTCTGGGTATCTTTGATCGTGTCTATATTGGAGAAAATATATTTTCCCAATGAGTCTATTTTGAGAAATAATATATTGTCTAGATTTTTCTGAAGGAACCAAGATATAATTAAAGTTCTCTAGGATTGGTCTTTCTTGAGAGTCTTGAATATGAGTCTGTCTTTGCGTTGCACCAGCATTTATCTTACGCGTCTAAGATAATCTGCAACATCTTCTCTGTTCAGTCTATTTATTCCATAGGAACTCATGTTTTCTAGGTCTTCTGTTTGCAACATAAAACATGAAATTATATTAGTGTTAGCAAACATTGGTTCTCTTGATATGATGTCTGGAATGATATTTTTACTTCCCTTAATATGTATAACAGAGAACTCATAATTAATAAGCAATTATTGCCATCTAAGAAGTTTATCAGTTCTTTATTTGGACAAGTCTAAGTCTCTGAATTTTACTGCATAAGGAGAGTTGATATAAACAGTAAAATGTTTAGGTCTAAAAAAATCTTATATTTTTCTATTGCCCTTACTATAGCTAAAACTTCTTTTTCATGGGCAGTGTATCTTGTTTCTGGGTCTGTAAAGGTTCCAGAACTATATCTACAAAGTTTCTTCTTTTTTATTTGATGATCAATGGCAAAGTATATTGCTCCCCATTGTTTATCAGAGGCATCTGATTCTACTATAAACTGGTCTTCTGCATTAGGCAGTTCAAGTAAAGGAATATTCTTGACTGCATATTTAATCTGTCTTATAACTTCAAAATCATCTTTAGTCCAATGAAAAAGGATTAGTTTTGTTTGTTCCTTTTAATTTGGTAGTTAAGCTTTGTCTTTTTGAGGCAAGGTCTTTAATAAAGTCTGTAGCACAATTAAGCAATCCTAAAAATGATTGTAATTGTTTTCTATCTTTAAGTCAGTTTGGAAACTTAAGAATCTTTTTGGTTATGTGTTATGCTAAGGATAATTTTCCTTTATTAATATGCATTTACACAAAGTCTATCTCAGTCGGAAATAATTGCATTTTCCTTTCGGAAATAATAATACCATGCTTGTCTAACTCTAAACTAATCTTTTTAAGATGGTCTACATGCTCTATCTCAGTCTTACTGGCTACAAGAATATCATCTATATAAACAAGACAAAATTATGATTAAGGTCTAAATATATTATCCATTCTTCTTTGGAATACTTGAGGAGCGTTCAAGTATCCAAATGGCATTACTAGCCATTCGTATTTTCCTTGGGGCACACTAAAGGCCGTCCAAGTAATACTATCTGGATGCATCTTAATTTTCCAGAAGCTTGATTTGCAATCAAACTTACTGAATATTATTCTATCTTCAATTAAATTAATCAAATTATTCTTGTCCGGTATCTTATAAGAATCAAATTCACAATTCATATTTAATTGTCTATAATCTATAACCATGCGTCTTTTTCCTCTTTTACATTCAGACTCATTTTGAACATAAAAGGCAAGGCTATTATGTCTACTTTTACTTTCTCTAATAATGCCTAACTTAAGCGTTTCATCTATGTCTTTTTTAAATTCTTCTCTGTCTTCTTGTGAATATCCTTTCTTATATGTTCCACCATTAAGAGTGACGCCTGGATTAATAGGAATGGTTTCACAATAACTTTGGTCTTTATCCCACTTAGCGATGAGATTTTCTCCTAAATTAGGCTCTTCTAGTTGCCTAATCTTTTCTTTTTCTACTTCTATATCCATTTTCTTCTGTTTGGATATAGCTTGAACTTATAATAAGGTATTCCAGGCTTGATCTAAAATGTCTTATTTTATAAGCGCTATTTGCTTATAACACTTTTGGTCTGGACACTTACATTCTTTTTGTAAGGGCTTAGTAATTTCTAAGGCTTCTTGTTGGGTTGTAGGTCTAGGTCCACCATGCTCAGATGAAGAACTCTAATGTTTTATGGGTCTATAATTGGGTTTGACCTGCATAAGGTCAAAGGCAGTTTTGTGATCTATTAGAGGAGCTTTAATATTAAATTCCTCGTTATCACTAATTAAGATCTTATCGTTATACAACGTATAAGGATGATATTTACTAATAAAGTCTTGTCCTAAGATAATATTTCCTATAAAACTAGGACGAGGATCCATTATCCAAAATCGATGATTAACGGTTTTGTTAGTCTGATTTCCTAATTTAAAATAAATAGGAATAGTCTGCAAATATAAGGTAAATGGATCTCCATTTGCCACTTTACCATAGATTTTTTGAGTACTTTCTAAAAAATAGTCTTCAGGAAAGGCATTAGCCTTGCAAATACTCTGAGAGCATCCTGTATCTATAAAAGCTGAAAGTCTTTTAGGATAGTCTTTGTGTTGAACAAATAATTCTACAAAACAAGCATGTGGTTTAGTAGAAATTTCTAAATTGTTCTTTTCTAAAATAGATATTCCTTTTTTGAGGTTTATTTATAAAATCTAAGGGTATTTGATCTTCTGAACTACTATCAGAATGGTATCCTTCTAAATCATAGGAAATTTACTTTCCTTTGAAGTCTTCATTTTCTTGCAATCTTTTGGCCATATTTCTATCAATGTCTTGATAATATGTTTTAATATCTAAGTCTATTTGAGCATCATACTGGTTAGTATAAATTACTCTAAATCTAGTTCTCCAACAGTCTTCATGGTAGTGTAGTTGACAAATAACACAAACCATAAACAATTCTGCTTGTATAATCTCAAAGCATTCTACGCATCTAAAGTCTTTCTTGCTACATTTCATTTCAAATGTGCAATAATGTCTTTCATCAAAGTAGCATCTAGGTATATAGGTTAGTAACTCAGGATTACTAACTGTCCATCTTTTCTTTAAAAAAGGGCTTAGTATACACTTATACCAAGCTTCTTTAAAGTATATATATTCATTATCTAAATCATCTTGCTTACTCTGCATCATATATAAGTCTAGAGTATCCTGAGAGTCTTCATACTCATCAGTATCACTATAGTCTTCTGAATCACTGTCTGTATATGCAATATAGATACTAGTATTGTGATCATCTTCTATATCTGATATTTCTATAGCAAATAAGATGTCTAACTCTTCTTGATCTGCATAGTCTAATATTGTATGAATGATCTTAATACCTTCTTTATCTTTCTTATTAGGGCAATCTTTAGCAAAGTGTCCTTCTTTACCGCAAGTCCAACATTCTTTGATGGCAGTCTTAGATTGAGCTATATCTTTATCTTTCCTATAATTAAGAACCTTCTTATATTTACTAGTATTCTTCTTAAAGTATCTTTTTTGGTTAAATCTATTCTTTTTAGTCTTAGGATTCTCTTCTCTAAAGGTAGTAGATTGTCTAAATTTATACTTCTTTGGAAATCCTAAAGGTCTAGTCTTAAACTTCCTATGTTTCCATTCTAATTTCCTTTTGAATTTCTTAGATTCACTTCCACATCCCCATTGGATTGGAGCGATGGCTCTTTCGTCTTTGATTGGAAGGGTCTGCTTGAAAGTCTTTTCTATCAACTTTTCTTGAGTTATATCATGTCTCTTAGATATAATATATTCTTTGGCAAAATTAATTCTTTCACCAAGGGAGTTGTTCTTAACTCCAGCTACTCCTGGCCAATTCCTATATTCATTAATTAGGATTTGTCTTATGGCTGGTATCTTTCTAAAGTATTCATCTTTTAGGGTATCTCCAAATTCTTTAATTTGGTAATATAACTGCTCATAATTATTGCTATATTCATTTATCTTATCTAGTTTGCAAATGTTAAGGAGGGCTAACTTAGTTTTTGCTAGGTCTTGTTCATTGATTTTAGCTAGATGTCCAGGTTTAATGAATTATGATGTAAATAATTGAATATATTCTTCAATTGATCTTTCTTCTAAGTTTCTTTCAGCTTCTCAATCTTAGCTAAGGAGTCTTCATCTGTAGCCTTTCTTAAACTATCCAAATAATCTTTTGCAGTACCTCTAATGGATTGCTCAGCGTATTATTTACATGCACTTGCATACCATTGTTCATTAGATGCAAAACACGTGTTCATCTGATTACGCCATTCATCTAAGGCCTTCTTCCTATCTTGAACATTGTCTAAGTTAAGGTATATACCTACTGGGTTTATGGCTTGGCCTGCCATAGTCTTAACAGGAGTGAAACTCTTGTCACTAGTTGGAAAGTCTTTTATATAATCCAATTTTGTCTTTACTATAGTACTTGAGTATATAGTAATATTTATTCCTATTGGTTTACTAAAAAGTCTAGGGGCATCTTCTATCCCACTACTACTTCTTATCTCTTGTTTCCAAGTCTCTACTTGTGTAGATGGCATTAATCTTTGTTCTCCTTCTTCTATTAGTCTTAGGTTTCTAAGAAGTTCTTTTGTATTCTTAGATTCTTTTAATTTTAATATACGCTCTTGAGCTATCATATTGAATCTTTCTCTTTCTTTAAATATAACAGAATGACTTTTCTTAAGGTGATCTTTAAATGTCTTCATATCCAATTCTCAGGGTCCATGTCCAAAGTTTTGGATCCTAATTTTTTCTTTAATTAAGTCTTTTTATTCAAATGATCTTCTAGGTCTAATTATCGGGGCTTATATTAGTAAAATAACACTAGTCTTACTACTGCATTCTCCTTCTGAAGGATCATTGATTATGGCTTCTCCCATATTCCTAAATCTAATTTCTTTAGTTTGGATATTCTTATTGACAATCTGGGGAGGACTAAACTGGATGGTAACATTTCCAGTGACGTCATCTTGATTAATAAATAAAGGTTTGTTTTGTATAGTCCTAATTTCTTAAAATTCTGGCAATTTTCAGAGGGTCTTAGCTTTTTCTTTCATAAGTCCAGTATTCCTAATACTGTAAGTATGATTATAGTCTGAAATATTGGTTCTAACTAAGATTTCTTCATTAAGTCTACCACTAGGAATTCCCGATTGCATTCATTCATAAGGAAATTGGGAGAACTTCACATAGCTTTGGAATTCTATAATTATATTAGCGTTTGGGATAATATAATCTTCATAGCCACTAGCATATAAGATTAACTTAAAATGTTTGGCTGTGTCTACGGTTACTGTAAATGCCGGAATGACATTAAAGTATCCTATATTGTCTGACATTTCTAATTGGGCTATCCCAATAAGGCTTTTCTCAAAATCTTTCTATCTTTTTTCTACTAAAAAACATAAAATGTTGATATTATTTGGAGGTCTATGTAATCATTGGATTCTTGCTTGAAAGAGTCCAAAGGTTAAGAATTGGAACTTCCTATCAGTTCCTCTAGAGTTAAGCCATTCTGAGTCAAATACTTGGAGCTCAGTATAAGATTTGTCTAACACATGATTCCTACAATGGTAAGTCATGTTATAATTAGGAGTCTTAGGAGTTACACCGTATTTAAACAAGTCTATGTATCTAAAGGCTGAAAGTTGTCCATTATGAATGGAATCTTCAATAATCTTCCAGTCAACTTCACCCCATTCTTTCCATTGAAGAGGATTGGTGAAATTTCTTTCTTTCCACCATGTCCTAACATTGGAGGATGAATCTTTAAGTCTTTGGAGCATATTACTCTGTCCAATATTTGGGATAAAGCTAACTATCTTACTAATCTTATCTAATCCACCATTTATGACTCGTCTACCTATGGTATTCCTTTCTCTAATTTCTATAGGTGGGGGTTCTCTAAATTTACAGGTGGCAACCTATTTTTGTTCGAGTCTTTTTTAAATTCTTTCTAAGAAGTCTGAATAATCTTTTTGTCTTTTTATCTGACTAAGGATTTCTTCTTTAAAAATCTTATTCTCTTTTCTTGTTTTATCATAAATTTCTTCACCATGTCTAGCTAGAGAATTAACAAGGGATTTTGCAAAATTTGTTACATTTGTTATATAGTCATTATCTTTTTCTTTTTGTTGCATAGATCTAATTTCTATAGATTCTACAGTTTTTTCTATTTTATCTAAACGAGTTAGAATAAAGGGAGAGTCTATTTCTGCTTGGGAAGGTTTATTATATATGGCTTTAATACCGTTTATAATTTCTTCATATTTTTCTTCTACTTGGGCCATGTTTAGTCTAAGTTCATTAATAATACTATCCATCTTGGATAGGTTATGGCTTTCCATATTATTAAGATAATTTGCTAAATTTTGTTGGAATTTAACAAAGTCTGTGTAGAAGGTGGTTAATCCTTCTGTCTTAGCCTTTAAGTCTAAATGCAAGTCTTTAACAAAGCTACTGTTATAGTCTTGGGTAGCTGCTATTGATATAAAAATTAGATTTAATCTTTCTATTATAAGTCTAGTTTCTTTAGCAGCGTTGGCAATCTCATTTTCATTTATCTTATAATAAAATCTATCATCATTTATCTTTTCTAAATTTTTTTGATAAAAGTCTGATAAGGTCTGAATATAGAGGTCTCCTGGTACATCATCCCAGTCCGATCTAACTATCTCCATTAGGATGATAACTATCTAATCTAGGGATAAGCTTGGCTTGTTCTTTGGTAAGTTTAATTAACTCACTGTCTTGATTTTTTATTAAAATTTTAATTTCTAAAATGTCGTTGTTAAGGACTTCTATATGATTAGTCTTAATATTTATTTTTTGTAAAACATGTACTAAGTCTATTAGGATTTGATTATCTATTTCTAGTAGTCTTTTAGAGATATTTTTTTTATCTCTGTCTCTAAGGTTTGAGTATTTTTATTAATTGTATTAATATAAGTCTATTATGCTATTAATAGCACTAGCAGTAAGTTGTCTACTATCTGCGTATTTGGCTGAAATGTGTTCAGTGTGTGAACAACTGTCTATGTGAGAGGTTAAACAACCTACTAGGTCCAAATCAGTTATGGGTATGTGATGGTAGTCAGGGTTGGTTCCAAAAATATCTTTGTAAATGCGAGGAATAAATCCCAAGGGAATTAAAGTCTTTTTACTATAAGTCTAAAAGGAGCGTCTTATGGCTCAGATACCACAATTGGGTTTTGGTCAGGATTTGGTGAGATTCTAAAGCTCTTAAGGTCTGATACCAATTTTGGGTCAAAATTATAAATCTTTTAAAAGTATGGTTTTTAAAGGGTTTTTTGTAATATAAGAAGGGACCATAAGGGAGTATGATCATGTTGACTTTGGGACCATAGGGGACCACTTTTTGGGAAAAGGACAAAAGTCCGTTGAGAGGTCCGTTAAATGAGTCCGCTCTGGATCCTATATATATATATCCAATCTCTCCACCCTCTAAAATGATTCGAAATAAGTAACTTCATCCCTTCAATTAACACAAACCAAACTCTTTCGCCTTTCAAGAGATATAGACCTTCCATTTCTCTCTTTTCAGTTTAGTATCTCTATCTCTTCCTTTTTATCCTTAACTATAAATCTACATAAAATGTAGCAAAGAATAAGAAATCGAAAGGGTTTCAGGTTCTCTCAAAGTCATGTGCTCAATATGTTAATTGCAGCTAGCAAATCAAAATCTGCTTGGTGATATATATTCCATTAATTATCTTCACGATAGTATTTTTTTCTTCTCACCTTAAATATTATTTCCATATGGATGCACCAACTTTTTAATGGAATTTCAACTTTTGATATTTAGGGTTCGAGTTCAGGAGGATTCTCTTTGAGGGGGTATGTGTACAGTGTTTCGACAAAGGTGGATCTATCCATCTCTCTCTCTCTCTCTCTATATATATATATATATATATATATATATATATGTTGCTTCTTTTACTTATCTTAATTAGTGTTCGAATTCCAGTGTGAGTTTCCAGAATATTTTCATTCAGTAAGTATTTTATTTCCAATATCATGTTTTGGATTGATTCACATATATAATTTATATATTACAATAAAACTTAAAATCTAGATCTGTGAATATAATTTTAATTGTTAGTTACATTTTTGAGGATATTGATAGAGTTCAGTAATTTTTTCATGTTATTTATTATTTTATATATCTTTTTTGAAGCCTGTGTAAATGTTTATAATGGTTAAAATCTTACAGAGCCTTCAAATAATTGATATTCAGGTTTGTCCTCTGTCACAAATAAATTTCAAAATTCTTTGATAGCTCATGTAAAATTTGAGCATTATAATTTTATTATTTATTATTTTCACTTGATTTGTAAATTATTTTGTGCAGCTGTTCTTACAGGATAGAAATTTTAGAAAAAAAAATTATATCCATACTTTTCTTATGGAGATTGAGACATGCCAAAGTGGATAATTTTCCATTGATTTTTTTATATGAAACTTTTAATGTCACATATTTTTATAAATGTAATCTATATATTCTCCAAGTACAATGCACTCCACTGTGAAAGTTTTTTGTCTATTTCTTTCGAATGGTTTAGAGATGCGCAATATAATTTGAAATCACTTTTAGGAGATTTTAGAGTGCATTACAAAATTAATTTTACCAAAAGAAGAATCTTATAATTTAAACTCCACTCCTTAATCTGAAAAAAATAATTGCACCTCAAATTACTTTGCAAAATTGTGTGTGATTGTTGGTGTAATCAGATTATTGTAAGTGTTTTCATGGCATTTAAAGTTATAGCATTCGTAAGTAATTTTTCTACATAATACGTTAATTCCACTAAATATTTTTTTACCTATTCATGAATATGTATGACAAAGCATATTTTATTTTTACGTATTACGTCAATTAAACTTTTTTCCTAACATTTCTTTACAATTAATATCCGTCGCACAATATTTTAGACCAATAATGATCCCAACACCTATTTTAGCTCCTAATCAGGAGATGTCCTTAATTGCAAAATTTTGGCCATTAACTACCCAGTAATTTGACTACAAAAATGATAATCATACTCATTTTCAAATGTGCTCACGAAATTTATACATGGATTTCTCTTATTCTATATAGTAATACCACAATTCCTATAAATCGCTCGCTCAAGTCATTTTGTTAATAATACAAATATCGGACTATAATTTTTTGATAAGTAAGCAAAGTATATTAAAAGAAGTAGTCTAATGGGATGGAAACCCGTATACAAGAGATATACATAGGTCGGACAAGAGTCTGAGACCAAAAAAAGGGGTATGGGGGTACAAAAAACCTTCCTAACCTCCCCTCAACACCAAAAAATCTAGGAAACCCATAATCAGTTCCCCATCCCACCTCACCCAAAAAATCTAAGAAGGACTGTAACGTAGAATGGTATTTAGTCCTTAACCATGCATGAAAATATCTCAAAAGTTTGTACCAAAGTCTTGCCGGCACTAACTCTTTTCCCTCAAACACCTTTTATTTCTCTCAAGCCAAATCGTCTAAAAATGCATAAAAGAGGCACGAACACCTCGCATAGGACCAATGTAACTTGTACGAACATCTCGCATAGTACTAATGTAACTTATACAAAATGACCGCGTAGTCGCGGGTCTCCCAGTTTGAGAATGTGATGATAATTTTAAAATATGTCAATTCGGCTTGAAAACAAGCCGTTGAAGGGTAAAAACTCAAATCAACCCCCAAACAACCCCGTAAGTGGCACGGACACCTCGCACGGGACTAATGTAACATATATGAACTGACCGCGTAGTCACAGGTCTCCCGATTTGAGAATATGACGATAATTTCAAAATATGTCGATTTAGCTTGAAAATAAGCCGTTGAAGGGTGAAAACCCAAACCAGTCTCCAAACATCCCCGTAAGAGGTACGAACACCTCGTACGGGACCAATGTAACTTTTACGAACTGACCGTGTAGTCGTGGGCCTCCCGATTTGAGATGATGATGATAATTTCAAAACATGTAGATTAGGCTTGAAAACAAGCCGTTTGAGGGTGAAAATCCAAACCAGCCCCCAAACGGCCACGTAAGAGGCACGAACACCTCGCACATGACCAATGTAACTCGTACGAACTAACTGTATAGTCCACGGGTCTCCCAATTTGACAATATGACGGTAATTTACAAAAATAACACTTAGACTTAAAAACAGGCCGTTAAAGGGTGAAAACCTAAACCAACCACCAAACGTTCCCCTAAGAGGAACGAACACCTCGCACGGGACTAATATAACTTGTAAGAACTCACCTTGTAGTCACGGGTCTTCCGGTTTGAGAATGTGATGATAATTTGCAAAAATTAACACTAAGACTTAAAAACAAGCCGTTTAGGGGGGAAAACCTAAACCATCCCCCAAACGTCCTTGTAAGAGACACGAACACCTCGCACGAACCAATGTAACTTGTAGGAACTGACCGTGTAGTCACAGGTCTCCCAGTTTGAGAATATAATGATAATTTACAAAAATAATAGTTAAAGTTAAAAACAGGCCGTTAAAGGGTGAAAACCCAAACCAGCCCCCAAATGGCCCCGTAAGAGGCACGAACACCTCGTACGGGACCAATGTATTTTGTACGAACTGAACATGTAGTCGCGGGTCTCCCCATTTGAGAATATGATGATAATTTATAAAAATAACACTTAGACTTAAAAACAAGCCGTTAAAGGGTGAAAATCCAAACTAGCACCCAAACGGCCCCGTAAGAGGCACGAACACCTCGCACGGGACCAATGTAACTTATACGAACTGACTGCGTAGTCGCGAGTCTCCCAATTTGAGAATATGATGATAAATTCAAAATATGTCGATTTGGCTTAAAACAAGCCATTGAAGAGTGAAAATCCAAACCAGCCCCCAAACGGCCCCCTAAGAGGCACGAACACCTCGCACGGGACCAATGTAACTTGTACGAACTGACTGTGTAGTCGCGGGCCTCCCGGTTTGAGAATATGATGATAATTTCAAAATTTGTCGATTTATCTTGAAAATAAGTCGTTGAAGGGTGAAAACACGAACCAACCCACAAATGACCCCGTAAGAGGCACGAACACCTCGCATGGGACCAATGTAAATTGTACGAACTGACCGCCTAGTCGTGGGGCTCCCGATTTGAGAATATTACGATAATTTCAAAATATGTCGATTTGGCTTAAAAATAAGCCGTTGAAGGGTGAAAACCTAAACAAGCCCCCTAACGACCCCGTAAGATGCACAAACACCTTGCACGGGACCCATGTAACTTGTATGAACTGACCGCGCAGTCACAAGTCTCCTAGTTTGGGAATATGACGATAATTTCATAATATGTCGATTTAGCTTGAAAACAAGTCGTTGAAAGGTGAAAACCCAAACCAGTCACCAAACGGCCCCGTAAGAGGTACGAACACCTCGCACGGGACCAATGTAACTTGTACGAACTGACTGCGTAGTCGTGGGCCTCCCGATTTGAGATGATGACGATAATTTCAAAATATGTAGATTAGGCTTGAAAATAAGTCGTTTGAGGGTGAAAACCCAAACTAGCCCCCAAACGGCCTCGTAAGAGGCACGAACACCTCGCACGTGACCAATGTAACTCGTACGAACTGACCGCGTAGTCCCCGAGTCTCCCGATTTGAGAATATGACGATAATTTACAAAAATAAACTTAGACTTAAAAACAGGCCGTTAAAGGGTGAAAACCTAAACGAGCCACCAAATGTCCCCGTAAGAGGCACGAACACCTCGCACGGGACCAATGTAACTTGTAGGAACTGACCGCGTAGTCACGGGTCTCCCGGTTTGAGAATATGGCGATAATTTACAAAAATCAACACTTAGACTTAAAAACAAGCCGTAAAGGGGGGAAAACCTAAACCATCCCCCAAACGTCCCCGTAAGAGGCACGTACACCTCGCACGGGACCAATGTAACTTGTAGGAACTGACCGCATAGTCACAAGTCTCCCAGTTTGAGAATATGACGATAATTTGCAAAAATAACACTTAGATTTAAAAATAGGTCGTTAAAGAGTGAAAACTCAAACCAGCCCCCAAACGGCCCCGTAAAAGGCACGAACACCTCGCACGGGACCAATGTAATTTATACGAACTGACCACGTAGTCGCGAGTATTCCGGTTTGAGAATATAACAATAATTTCAAAATATATCAATTTGGCTTGAAAACAAGTCGTTGAAGGGTGAAAACCCAAACCAGACCCCAAACGGCCCCGAAAGAGGCACGAACACCTCGCACGGTACCAATGTAACTTGTACAAACTGACCGCGTAGTCGCGGGCCTCCTAATTTGAGAATATGACGATAATTTCAAAATTTGTCGATTTGGCTTGAAAACAAGCCATTGACGGGTGAAAACCCAAACCAACCCCAAACGGCCCCGTAAGAGGTACGAACACCTCGCACGGAACCAATGTAACTTGTACAAACTGACTGCGTAGTCGTGGGCCTCTTAGTTTGAGATGATGATGATAATTTCAAAGCATGTAGATTAGGCTTGAAAATAAGTCGTTGAAGGGTGAAAACCCAAACCAGCCCCCAAACGACCTCGTAAGAGGCACGAACACCTCGTACGTGACCAATGTAACTTGTACGAACTGATCGCGTAGTCCCCGGGTCTTTCGATTTGAGAATATGACGATAATTTTAAAATACATAGATTAGGCTTGAAAATAAGCCGTTTGAGGGTGAAAACCAAAACCATCCCCCAAACGGCCCCATAAGAGGCACGAACACCTTGCACGGGACCAATGTAACTCGTATGAACTGACCTGGTAGTCTCGGGTCTCCCGATTTGAGAATATGATGATAATTTCCACTCCTATATGTAATTTTTTAGTTTGAGTAAGCTTTTTTATAAATTTCTTGCTTACTAATATCATATCTTTTTTGTATCATGTTTTTTTTGCAGGATAACATTTTATCGTTAGCATCTATTCATGAGGAACACACGAAGAACTCAATGGTTTACAACAAGGGATTTATTCATAATTCTATTTTTTTGTGTTATGGCCGTGCGGGCTTTTATAGTTTTATTGTAAACTTTTATAGCCGTGCCGGCTTTTGTAAGTTTATTTTTTATATTTTGTGGCCGTGCGGGCTTTATGCTATCCAAGTTTTATATTATTAGGTTTTAGAATGTCCAGAAAATAGAGAAAACTCTGCCCAATTTTTTTTGGTCTACTAAAGACTTGTAATATTTTGAAGTTTGTATGAATATTAGTTTATCAACAACGTGCAAGATTTGCAATTTGTGAATTTTCTTGTCTTCCATTAATTATTTTTGTTTTTTTATCAAAAATTTGGCACAGTTCAAAACCGTGCCAAAAGTGTATCAAATTTTGACACGATTTTGAACTGTGCCAAAAGTTTTTCAAACTGTGCTCAATCTGGCACAGTACAAAAGTGTGCCAAAAGTATGCTAAAAATATCAAATTCTAGCACGGTTTAAAAGTGTGTCAGAAGTATTCCTATTTGGTCAAATCTGGCACACTTTTGAGCCGTGCCAGAAAAATGGCCATTTTGGAACACCTGATTCTGGCACAGTTTTAAACCGTTCCAAATTCCTGTTTTTGGTGTAGTGATCCCAGTATCCCATAGATGTGTATTCGTTTTCTAAGGGTCACTAGATCCCACCTTATTCATAGCTGCGTGTGGCATCACTTTTCCACCAAACCCTCTTTTCCTCCAATTTTGTCAATACTTTGATGTGGTCCCTTCTAGGGTAGGACCAAACACTTGGAGGGTCGTAAATGGTTCCAATAGGTTAAATAAAATTTATGGGACTCATATTGGGGTCTAAAAATTGATGTTTTACTATAAATGGGGTACTGTTGGAGAGAAGATGTACTATTTGAAGACTAGGTAAGAAAATAGGGCCTTCGTAGTGAATTTACCAGATTCCAACAAGGATTATTGGGATTATTGTGTAGTTTTTATGAACTGGAAAAATGATCCTCTTCCACAGGGAGTGTCTTATATTGGTCTCAGATGTCCCCAAACCGGTCGTGGCATAGGTTATAATTTTGTTGTCTATTTTTCTTTCTTTGTTAGGTGTTTCTAAATTTTGCCGACTAACTTTGCTATTCATTTTTTTATGCAGAGGAAAGTAAGAAGAGGTGCCCGACCAACATTTTTATCATCCCCGA
Organism: Sambucus nigra; assembly: GCA_949130495.1. NCBI lineage: Eukaryota > Viridiplantae > Streptophyta > Magnoliopsida > Dipsacales > Adoxaceae > Sambucus > Sambucus nigra. The sequence goes on along the minus strand of OX422216.1, from coordinate 458,852,816 downwards.
TTGATATCAATCTAGAAGATGATCCTATACCTACTTTTTTAACTACATAATTTATTGGTGTTGAGTTGGGAGGAACCTCTTCCTCATTTAAGTCCTTTCAAAATTTTGATATCCCCCTTTCTCATCTAACCGGCATGGATAAAAGGAAGATGCCCATCTTGATGGGTGGGCCACTATCTCCCTCCTCCCCCGCCCAAGAAGAATGCTGACGCTGGCAAGAAGCCAATTGAGAAAATGTCCCAAGCCAGTGATAAGAGGCCTCTTGGTACTTAAGAGACTCAAACTACTGAGTCTCAACTTAAGAGATTGAAGATAGGTTTACCTGACCCTCAGAAACATGACCAAAAAACTCAAGTCGACTAATAAACGTTGGCTGCAAAGAAGAATCTAGTCGACCAACAAGAGTTGGTGAGAAAAATCCAAGCTAACCTTGATATTGGGCCAACTTCTATTTATATTAGACCTAGATTGGTCAGGGGTTTGATAAAGTCTGGAACACCCCCTACTAATCGGGCTGCATCAGCCCCCATGCGTACGTCCAGGATATTTGATAAGGCTTGCCATAATTTGGCACTGGTAATTATCTTATCTTTTGTTTTTCCCTTGATGTTGTTGATTTTTTTTAACTTCTAATGTTTGATCTTTTTTTGTAGTTTTTGGTTGATTTTAACCAAATAATGGAGAAGGACTAACTAACTAAGTTCTTCTCTTGGCAAAGTGGAAGAGGTATTTAAGGGTTTAAGACAATCTTTGACAACTTTTTGTCAGGCTTTGGAAACAAAGCAGAAGTCTGGCGAAGAGTAACTGAAAAAGGCCAATGATAGGGCCATTACAGCTAAAGGCAAAATAAATGCTACTGATGAAAAAGACAAATTTGCCAAGAAGAAACTTGGTGATGTTGAAGGCAGAGCTAAAAATGCTGAAGATAAACTTACAGAAGTCATTAATTGGGCCCAATCTGCTGAAGAAAAAATGATTGGTTTGACTCTTGAAATCATTTCCTTGAAGGGGTCAAAGCTTCTATTGACAAGGGTTAGGAGAAAGATCTCTTTGCTACCTCCACCCAGATTGAATAAGCCAAGAAGTTATCCTTCAAGGAATGTTAGTCAAAAGCTTTGAAGTTAGTTGGCACAGAGGAAAACTTAGAGCTTTTCCAAAGGCATAATCCCGGTATCCTTCATAATCTGAATGAGTATCTTGATGAAGACGAGGGGTCTAGAGAGTCATCTATGATGCCCATTGAGTCTTTAATGGTGTCAAATGCTAGTGTCGACCAACCAGCTACCAGCCAAGACCAACCCAAGGATAAGGAGAAGGTAGATCTCCCTTTTAGCAAGTTTATTTTTTGTCTTTTCTTTCTTGATGATGTATCAATCTTTGTACTTCACTGATTAATCAATGAAAGAACATATTTTTTTATCCATTATTCATGCCTTTGAATGACTTCTATATCTTGCTGGTTTGTTCTTTTTTGTATTGCCCATTTCTCAAGATGTTCCACATAAACTCATATACTTGTAACTTTTTCAGTTTAATTCTAGGAAAAAAAATATTGTCTCTGCTGAATCCGACCTACTTAGGCGATGTAAAAATATCTTTGAGGCTGACTATGTTTCTTTATTTGAGAAAGGTTTATTAGGATTGCTTGGCCTAGAAGTTTTTGATAAAGTGAAGGAGTCTTACATTCATTTTCATTGCCTTTTGGACAGAGTTGTAGCCAATAATGCTAGTTATTATGAAATGATTGAGCAGATGCGGGAGGATCACAATCTTTACAAAGCACTATTTCATTATGATTATGAGGCCAAATATAAAATATTAAGTGAAGGTTGGGGCTTTGACAAGAAGTTAACAGTCATTACGTTTTTTTTAAATAAGAAAGAGTTGGCTTTAAACTAAGAACTGGAGAATGCTCGATCTAGTGTTGCCATGATGGAAAGGAATAATAATGCATTGAGGAATGAACTTTCCAGTCTAAAGAATTCAGTCACCATTGGTCTAGATGAAGGAGTTTCATTCTTGGACATTGAGAATGCAAGGTTGTTGGAGGAGCTGGAAGTTTTACAGAAGAAAAAAACCAAATATGGGCAAGCTTCCAAGAAATGTATAGTTGTTCAGCCAACCATTGATGAGGAGAGGACCGACAAGACTCTCACCGACCAAGCTACCCTGCTAAAATTCAAAGATATACTCCTCAAGAAACTCCAAGATCAAGTTGATAGGCTGGCATTCCACTTTCAAAAGTATCCAAGGGATGTTTGGATGGATGGATATAATGAGTCCATAACTAACTTGGATGATCATCTTTCCCAAAGTGATATCGAAGGCTACAATTAGGCGTGGACTAACTTGTTGACCTTGGTGAAGTTTGATTAAGACAGTAATTTATGGCATTGTAATAACCCAAGTTTCTTGGATTGTGATAAGCCTCCCTTTAAACTAGACACCAACTGGATTCCACCAGATGCCATTTCTCAATGTCTGATAAATAAATATTTGGGTGATTATGGCCTAAATAATGAATGTGAGATGGTTCGTCCTTCTCACTTGCTTGAGAGGCCGAGAAGCAGTAATAGGCAGATGTTATGGGATTTCAACACAGTAAATTCACCATATACCCTTGATGATCCTCCTGCCGGGATAGACAAGGCACAAGAAATATATTCAGCAGAATAAATTTATACTTCTTTTTATATTTTAATGCATTTGGATCAATGAAATGAAGTTAATTTTTATTGAGTTCTCTTTATTTAAACTTATGGTTGATATTAATCTTTTTTGCCGACTAGGTTACCTGTATAATGATTAGTTAATTAGCTTATAGACTAAAAAACCCGGTCAAATGTTTAATATTTGATTCATGTTTGAATCATTATCACAACCTTAGATTCGACTAATGCAATTAGATAAAACTGTAAATATTTTTATTGTACTAAGTTGTAGCATTAGTTATCAGTGGCGACCAAGTGTATTAGGAATATATAATTATTATTTTTTAACTTGGTCGGGTAAAATGTCTAATTAAGAAATTTTACGGACTTCTTGTTCGTGATTTTCCAAGGAAAATCATACATAAAGTTTAACTTTTCTGAAGTTGGAAAAGTTTGGAAAAGTTTAAACCATACACTTTTCTGAAGTTGGAATAGTTTGGCGAGAAACGTTTCTGGAAAAGTTTGACAAGGAACTTTTATCAAGTTGGAAAAGTTCGACAAATATATAAAACTTTTCAAAAGTTAGAAAAGTTTGAACCATGCACTTTTCTGAAGCTGGAAAAGTTTGGCGAGGAACTTTTCTGAAGTTGGAAAAGTTTAACAAATATAAAGAACTTTTCTAAAGTTGGAAAAGTTTGGAAAAGTTTGAACCATGCACCTTTCTAAAGTTGAAAATGTTTGAATTAAAATTGCCTTAATTTATGGTTAAGGTGTGTAGACACCATAATCAAAAAAAAACACAAAAAGGATGTATAATAAAGAAAAAAAATGAAATTTTCATTAACTTGAATAACCAATTACATTAAAATTAGAAATTCAGAAAACTAAATTAGTGATAATACTTACGCAGATGATCTGCATTCCAAGGATTATTGAATTCTTATCCTTCTAAAGTTTCCAAGCGATAAGTTTATGGTTGGGTGACCGCCGAGATACGGTATGGACCATGCCAAATTGGCTCGAGATTGTTTCTCTTCTAGATTACTTTCTTGAGCACTACATCCCCTACTTTAAATTGGTCAGCTTGACCCTTCGGTTATAAAACCTTACAGTCCTTTGTTGGTAGGCATCCATCCGAATAGCGACATCTTCTCTGACTTCTTCTATCATGTCCATATATAGTCGCCTCATGAGGTCACTCTTGGGGGTGAATCAAACTTCAATAGCCTGTGAGTTGACAGACCTATTTCCATTGGAATTACTACCTCAGTGGCAAAATCCATCATGTATGGGGTTTTCCCCATTGTTATTCTCGGAGTAGTCCTATATGCCCAAATGACGCTATGTAGTTTATCAATCTTATTGCCTTTAGCCTAATCTAACCTTTTTTTCAACCCATCTAGTAAAGTTTTATTTGTGATATCTGTCTGGACATTACACTTTGGGTGCCCAAGTACTAAATGAAGTTTATGAATGCCAGACCTAATATAATACTCTACAAATTCTTCATTATCAAATTGAGTGTCATAGTTGGTGATGAAGGCATAAGGCATTCTATGCCAACAAATGATATGATTCCATATAAACTGGAAAACCCTCTGATAGGGCATATCAATTAAAGGTTCAGCCTCCACCCATTTGGTGAGGTAATCAACTGCTACAACTAGATATTTAAACCTTCCATTGGTGGTCGGTAAAGGTTCGACCAAATCAATTCCACAGATAACGAAAGGCCATGGAGAAGTGATGGGAATTAGGGTTACTCTTGGTCTTCTATAGATGCTGGAAAACTTTTAGAACTTATCACACTTCTTAGTGAAAGAAACACAATTTGCTTTCATCGTCAGCCAGTAGTAACCTTGCATTACTATCCATTGTCTTAGAGACTTCCCAACTGCGTGAGCTCAACACGAGACTTTATGAACCTCTTTAATTAGATCATTTACTTCATTTAAATGAACACAACGAAGTAAAGAAATAGTATATACTCACTTATAGAGGACATCTTTTTCTAACACGTACCTAGTTGCTTTGTACCTCGTCTTCTTGGCTTCTTTCTGGTTGGACAACAAGGTTCCTCTTTGAATGTACTCTCTAACCGGGTTCATCCATAAGGGACCTAATTCCACGAAGATGATGCTGGCTTACATCCTATCAATGCTTCTATGGGAAAGAATTTTCATTAGGATTATTCGCTTAAGTTCCATTTGAGTTATTGAAGCAAGCCGAGTAAGAGCATCCGCTCGAGCATTATCTATTCTTGGAATCCTTACCATCCTAACTGAAGTGAACAAATAAATAACCTCCATAGATGTTTTATTATATCTCATCATAGTTTCCCCTTTAATGCCATAAATTTACTACAATTGATTGACAATCAGTTGGAAATCACTATGCACTAACACCTGGTCGGCACCCAATGATGAAGTCAATTTTAATCCTATGGTTAATGCTTCATATTCAGCCTCATTGTTGGAAGCTTTGAATTGGAATCTCAAAGAATACTCCAAATCTAAGTTATCCGAAGTGTTGATGATGAGGTATGTTCCACTTCTAGTAGCACATGAGGATCCATCTATAAATAATTGCCAGATTGGAGTTTCATCGAAGAAATCTTCTACTGCCAGAACATCAAGTTTGAACATCTTCTTACTTTTTTGAATTCTTTCTTGAACAAACGAAAAGTTTCGTTGATCGGCCATAATATCTATTTTCTTTTGAGCTAAGATCTCTTTCAAAGAAGTCTGCTCGACAGGTAAACTTAGATTATGTTTCACTTCTGCAGATGTGAATTCGGCTATGAAGTTTTCCACTACTTAACCTCTTATTGCAACTCTGGGTTCATAAAAAATTTCGTACTCTCCCAATTCAATTGCCCAATACGTTAACCTTCCACACTTTTCAAGTTTATGCAGTGCCTCTCATAGAGGCAAATCTATGCAGACGACAATGGTGTGAGCTTGAAAATATGATCTCAGTCTTCTGGAAGCTTCAATGAGAGCTAATGCTAACTTTTACAGGCATGGATATCTGATTTTTTTCCTCATAATGCTTTTTTAGTATAATATACTGGCCTTTGAACTTCTCCATTTAGTCGGATCAAAGCTGAACTGACAGCTGATTCTGAAATAGCTAAGTATAAATAGAATTTTTCTCCCAAAACTGGTCGGGAAAGGAGTGGGGGAGAGACCAAGTGCTTCTTCAAATCTAGGAAGACGTTCTCGCATTCGGTATTCCATTCAAAGGTTTTTCTAAGCACCTTAAAGCATATAATACATTTATTAGTTGATCGAGAGACAAAATGATAAAATGCAGCTACTCTTCCTGTCATCTTTTGAACATCTTTCTTGTTGGTCGAGGATTGCATTTTAAGCAAGGATTTAATTTTGGCGGGGTTTTCTTCTATTACCCTTTGATTGAAAATGTTCCCCAGGACCATTCCTTCATGTACCTCGAATATACATTTGGTTGGGTTGAGCTTCATTTGATATTTTTCTGATTGATCAAAGGTTTTAGCCAAGCCCGCAATGTAGTCAACGATAAATTTTCTCTTGGTTAGCATATCATCTACATACACTTCCATGTTTTTGTCGATGTCGTCTTCAAAAACCTTGTCCACTAGTCTCTGATAGGTAGCTCCCGTGTTTTTCAACCTAAAGGGCATGACATTGTAACAATAAGTTCCCCGATTTGTAATAAATGAAGTACTTTCCTTGTCTTCAAGTTTCATCTTAATCTGATTATAACCAAAATACGTGTCCATGAAACTGAGTAATTCATAACCTACTGTAGCATCAACTAATTTATCAATCCTTGGAGAATGAAAGTGATCTTTTTGGCATACCTTATTGAGGTTTGTGAAGTCAACACACATGCGCTATTTTTCATTCTTTTTCTTAACCATTACCACATTAGTCAACAAGTTGGGATACTTGACATCTTCAATTAACCGTGCTCGCTGTAATTTCTCCACTTCCTCTTGGATTTACATATTCTTTTCAGGGATGAAAACTCTCCTCTTTTTCTTGATCGGCTTAGAATCTACATATATATTAAGCTCGTGGAAAATAAAGTTTGGATCAATCCCCGGCATATCTTCGTGGATCCAAACAAAAATATTTGTCCTTTCTCTAAGGAATATAATTAATTCTTTCTTAAGAGAGGGATACAATCTTGGACCAATTTGGGTAGTTCTTTCTGGCTTCTCATCGTCCAGTACAATAGTTTTTATTTCTTGCATAACTTTCCCCTTCACCAGCTCCTCCTCTTCTCGAGGATCTAGAGTGTTAATGTGGAAAGTAGTTGTGCCCTTGATTTGTATCTCCTGTTGGTCGGTTGAACTATAATAACATTCCCTGGCTTCTTTCTGATTGTCATTGACTATGCCGACTCCATAATTTGTTGGAAATTTCATGCATTAATGCATTGTAAATGACACAACCTCTAATTTATTTATTCCCACTCTTCCTATGATGATATTGTTAGCTGATGGGACATTTTTATCTATCACAAAGAATATAATCCTTTCTCTCCTTCTCGTCGACCAAGTGCCGACCAAGAATCCTATGAGAGATCTATGGTATGGTTCCAGCTTACTGTCTTTTAGCCCTAAGCTTTTGAAATAGTTGTAGAACATTACATCATCTAAACTCCCATTATAACCTAGTATCCTTACAACTCTTCCATGATGAACTCTGCATGTGATAACTAAAGGATCGTCGTGAGGATAAAGGACCCCACTCAGATAATTTTTGGAGAATCTGATCACTATCCTATCTCTATTGACTTTCCTTGGCCGAATACTGTTGGATTCGACCATATCAACCTGTCTAACCATTGGGAAGGCCTTAACTTCATTTAAGTGAGCTTTCCTGTAATACCCCATTTTTTATGGCATTTAATTGTGGAATTAATTTATAAATTAATTTAATATTAATTCGAATTTTGAAATAAATATTTACTAGCATGATGAGAGTTAGTAATTATTGCTAAAAATTATGTTGAATATTACTAGATAAGGAAAGTAATACATGAGATTGAATTTATAAAAATTATCGAGAGTGAATAATATGACAATTATAGAAATTAAGTTGGGATGCGCACGTGTCGTGTCGGGACTAAATTAATGGAATAAAAAGTAAATTAATTCTAACTTGCACATATGGTCATTTCGAGTGCGCTAATGTGTCCAGAAGGTTCGAGGTAGTCGAAAAAGTGTACCCGATGATTTAGTTTGGGTATTGGGACGTTTTTAGGCCTAATCGATAACTCGGGAGGGCATTTCGGTAACTTTCAATTTCAGACGTTAATTATGGACGGAAATTGAATGGTTATATCTTATGGGAGTTAGATTCCTCGAGGATTAGAAACAATGGAGTTGCAGAGAGGCTAAGGGAGAAAAAAGTCTTCCAAGGAGGAGAGCCACCAACCCTATACCACTCTCACCAATTCCACCACCAACGCGTAGATCGGAAGAAGGGGATCGTTCCTACACCACTCTAATTCGTCGGACCAGACCTTTGATTTCTAGGTAAGTATCTAAATTTTTGTTCTTTAGTTAATAACACATCCATGCTAGTGTAGGAGATAATAATTTTATGTTTTCATGAAAGATAAATGATAATTGGGAGATTTATATTGAAATTCCGATTAGAAACCAGGTTAGGACAACCCTATTGTTATATGTCGATGATTAACTACGAAATTGATGTCCAGTAGAGGTTAAATTCTGTAAGAATTAGGAAGATATTGATCATGATGATAAAAATAGGGTTCTTGATGAATTAGCTTGAATGCACCCTCTAATTGATGCCCTTTGATGAATTTGTATATATTTTACATTATAAATCATTAATGTAGGATAATACAACTGGTGGTTTGATTTTTTGGGAGTTTGGGACAAATTAATAGAGGTTTTGAGGATTTGTGTTAATGAAACTCTTTGGTAAATAATTGCAGAATTTGGGCCAAGAACTGCTCGATCGATCAATCGACTCAAGAATATCGATCGATCGACTGGATCGATCGATCGGCTGGATCGATCGATCGACCCCTTTCCATCGATCGATCGATCCCTCTTGGAAATTAAAACTTTTCCCCCTTTTAATGATTATTCAATCCGAATGTTTAAGGACCCTTGGACATAATTTAAATATCATAATGGGACTTGGGAAGGACCAGTAGGGTATAAGTAGGGCTCGGGTAATACGACTTTATATGAGATTTAACCATAGGATTTCAGGGGTATAAGTTGGAGTGGAAATCATTCGTATGTTAAATTAGGTATTGTGAGAATTGAGAAGGACTTAGACCAGTAGACTAGTGAGTTTACACCTACTGATTTTAAATTTACCAAGATGATACACTTTGAGAGTCAAGAAAAACTTAAGGACTTAAGGAAATTGAGAAAGTAAGAGTGGATTCATTATACGTAGGACTCAGGCAATACGTGTCGCGTATGGTCAGAATATTATGTGAGCCGGGTGTATACCTATCTGAATGATGATAATATAAATATGTGTGTGAATATTTATTATATATATTTCTGTGTGTAATCATAACCGTGCTACTTGCTATCGCGGCGGTTTCCGCGCTAGGATAGTCTTATCTCGATTGAACCTTATGGGGGATATTGACTTGTACCCTAGAACGTAGCATCCCTGGATACAAGCTATCTGAGAATGATAGTCAACGGTCCTAAGAGACATGAGGGTATGTGCTGACCTCTTAGTGTCTGGGAACTATGATTCGCCTCCAATATGTGTGTTTTCTGTTAATACAGTTCGACGGTGATTCCAGACTAGTATTTCCATTTGTACGAGAGATACAGGGACTTGATAGAAGAGTATACCGGCACCATAGTTTAATGTGGAGTGCCCTATTAGTATATATATTATGAGTGATAAATAGATATACATGTGATTAATATACTATGCTTATAAGTAGATATGAATTGAATAATTAATAGTAAATGAATCAAGTGGTTGCAAACTTAAGTCCGTATTGAGACGAATATAACTTGACTAATAAATTCATAAGAAAAGGTTATCTGATATAAACTATAATCATACGATTACTTGAAATAAGAATTGGTAAGGGGAAATTGGGTTAGACTAGTGAATTGGGTTAGCTTTATCTAGATTGCTCCATTAGTATGTTAGGCATGCACACTAGTTGAGGGGTGAGAATTCCTAAGTGAGTGTTGAGGTACTAACATGTATTTAATATCAACTGTTAAGCATTTTAAATATTTGCTAAACTATTTTAAAGTTATTTTACACTCGTGCTCTGACCCATTTCCTGTCATCCCTTCCTTCTCTTATATATATAATAAAGAGTAGAATTTTGACACTATTCTATAAGTTGATAAGCTAAGTAGAGGTGAGGATCAAGCCACCTAGGCAAGAAATGGAGGGTTGAGATCATCTTTGAAAAACAAAGGAGAAGAACATTGTGCTGGAGGATTTCACTTTATCCCGTTCATTTTTTGAACCCCCATTTCTCTATCTCATCCATCCTCTACTCATTTTCCACGTCGGTCAACAAACTCATGTTGAATCCACCATAGCTCCTCACCGCAAGCGACGAACTACACCACCAGGTATCTTAGAAGACATCTTTGTTGTTGTTTTTTATTCTTCTCATGTACATGTATCCTTCGATTAGGGATTTTGTGTTATTCTTTGTTTTTTTTTATTCTTTGTTTCATTTAGGTTTTAAATGCATATTTTATTTTTTTTCGATTTTGTTTTGTATATTCTTTGTTGCATTTCGATTAAGGTTTTAAATTCTTTGTTGCATTTAGGTTTCAAATGAGATTTTAGGTTTTGATTGTGTTATTATGTTATTGGATTTTAGGTTTCAAAGGAGATTTGTACAAGATGGTTGCTCTATTGTCGCTCGGTGGAGATTACTGAACCCATATGGCCTTTGTGAGGTCTGTTTTTCATTTGTTGGGATCTTGAATTGATTTAATATGGAAATTCTTTTTTATTTATATATTTATTTTTATGTATCTAAAGGTTGTGAGTAAATTAAGTATCTAAAGGTGGTTGTGAGTAAATTAAGTTCTGAACTCCTAAAGGTTATAAAGAGAGCTGGGTATAAAACCCCTTCCCCTGTTCAAATGGCTTCTATACAACAAGCATATGTTATTGGTGTTGCTAAGACGATTTTGGGTAAACGACATCGTTTATTTTGACGATGTTGACGTATTCAATTAGGTTACCTCATATGAGTTAGGAGAATGAAACAGAGGCACCTACGATGAAGTTTTTTCATTATTTGGGGATTAATGTGATTTCGATTGTGGGGGGATAGTCGATTGAGGAGAAAGGGTTTAATATTAGGAACGGGTGTGAGGTTATGATTGTGACACCCGGGAGGTTAATTAATTATTTGGATAGGCATTACACAGTTTTGAATTAGTGTAATTATGTGGTTCTTGATGAGTTAGATCAGATGACTAATATGGGTTTTGAGTCTCAAGTTGGAGGGTGTTGGACGCGATACCGAGTAGTAATTTTAAGACATAAAATGAGGATAAAGAGCTTGATGAGATGAGGATTTATTGGACGACGTATATGTTCAGTGCCACAATGCCAGCGGATGTGGAGAGGCTTGCGAGGAAGTATTTGAGGAATCCGAGTGTGGTGACAATTGGGACAGCATGGATGGCAACTGATTGGATTATGACATATCTGTTTCACACTTTTCTTTTCATGTAATATATATGTAAAATTGAAGGTTAATTGGATGTGCTACTTCTAACACTTAATGTTGTTTGCTTTTGGGTTTAGATTTTGGAAATAATATGACTTTGTTCCCTATTTCTAATTACTCGATTTTAAATCTTGGTAGTGTTGAAAGTTTTACATATTTGTATTTGATGATTAACATGATGCCTGACAAAATTCCATAGTGAGCAATTTCTTTATTTTTCTTATCTTCCTCATAATATATGTAATTTCTTATATTATATAAAGCTTTAATATTAATTTTCTTCAATGTAGGTACATGAAGTGATTGGATGACAAAGTAGAAAGCTGGAGTCAAAGTCCCAGTTCTCAGAGATCCAGAGGATTCAAAACATGATTCAAACACGAACACAAGTTTCGTGTATGTGAAACAACATTATATGATTCTTTACATTATTAATCCATTTCAGTAGTTAATGAAAACATCTGAAGTGATCGTTTAAGCTAAAGCTTCTTTTCATGGCATCTTTGATGCTTTATATGAATCTAATATGTTTCTTATATTCATTTCAGTGTTTTTTGCAGATTATTATTACTCAGAAGGCACAAGCCTCAACTTGGTTTGCGTATAAATAATAAAGCTCTTTTTATAGGATGTTTTCACTTTTAACAGTCAAGAAGTGGTAAACATCCAGTTAGTATTCAGGTATATCACCCATTATAATTTAAAGTTAAATCTTTGTTGAGGATCGAAAAATTAAAATTTGGGCATAAACAGGTATAACACCCCAAAACAATGTGTGCAATTGACAATGTGTGCAATTATATTTATAGGATTCCTCTAACTTTGATTTGGTGTTTATCTTTTGTTTTCATCTCATGTTGCCATTATGTATTCCTCTTTTCTCATGTTTAATATTTCCCTTTCTTATTAGATATTCCAGTTGAAGGTTTCAAATTTGAGGCGCTTGGGTGTGTTAGGATTGAATTGAATGTTAGGAGAGTATCTCCCTTTTTCTATGCATACATTGGTTATTACAAAAATTTCTACATTGCTTCCATTTCCCAAGTCATTGAATATCCTGAGCAGATAGCCTCAGTAATCAGTTTTACTCCTTCATCCATGCTCAACCCTTCATGGTATTTTGATTCGAATGCAAATATTGCTACAAGAGAACCAGATCCTATTGTAGGGCAAGAGTGTCGGTTGATGACCCCGATAGTTAAAAAGGTGGGACTTTAAAAGCTCAAGTGCAGTAACAACCATGGCTCTCGACCAGTATGATAGTAGTACTGCTTCAGCTGAGAGGTGATAGTTTCGGTCACTACCTCAGTATCAGCAATAGTCCCTGCTCCACAGAAATAAATTTTTAGTTCCATGTAATGAAGGAGCTTGGAAATTTACGCTTGGTGTTGTGTACATGCCATTGAAAAGGTATATACTTTTGTTCTCTCTTCAACACTAACAATACAATTATTCATTCTCTATTGGTACTTTTGTTGAATTGTACTATTTTTACTCTAGGCCCTTATTTTAGTTATAATTTTTGTGCTTTGGACACTCAAACCCTCCATATTACAACCACATTTCCACTATATTATGCATTTGTATTGACTTTAATTTTTCACTTCCTTTGAAATTGCATTTTTTAACTTTCTAAAGTATCAATGCCAACTTATAATGTGGAGTTCTGATATGAAAGTTCATATGTTTTTCCTTCTTTGTGGAGTTTGATAAAAACATGTGCCATTTGTTTTAGTTACGTGCTATCCTTTATTCAGTTGGTGATTTAAAAACTATTTTTGAAGGCTGTGAGTACCTAAAACATGGTAATTATGATTTCTCCAAAATATTATTTTAATTCCATGTGGTCCCTTATTTAGTTTTTCCTTCAATGTGGAGTTTGATAAAAAAAATTGGGTTGGATTTAACAACTTGGTAACTGGGTGAGGACCCCTAAACTTTATTTTTCTTATAAAAATTTGTGTTGGATTTAACAATTTTCGAGGTTCAGAATGTAGACATGTTGATTTACATGTCTTAAATGCACGCCTGTGTTTATATTCGCAGCCTTCATTGTGGCAGGGGTTCTTGAAAATCCCCCAAACGAGACAAATGAAGACACGCTTTTGTCCCGTTACCTTCGATGGAGACAATTTGCAGATCCCCTCCAAAATACCAAGCATATAAGCGACTTATTGGAAGACCATATCCATAACGAACCATCGTTGCCATATTAGTTGTTCCAAGGTTTGACAGCTCATCCAGAGGATGTTTTTGCAGTGCTCTACAGATATGTAAAAAATTTAGGGAGACCTCTTCTTGGTATTTCACCCCTTCATCAGATACCTTAAAGGTAACATCCTATAATCCATCAATAACTATCATTCGAATAGGTGATGAATTATTGTCTTCACTAAAGACTTGGGGTGACTTACATGGTTTCTACTTGGTTCAGGTTAGAGAATTTGGGTAGTTGATCTAATTGATTTTGTTGCAAATTAACTTTTCTTATAAATTGGGCTTTTGGTTATTTTTTTTGTTTTCCTTTTATCCTTCTGACATCCAGCATAACTGCCTAATTTTATTCTATATAAGTGACTAAAAAATAAATAAAGATACCATTTTTTATATATTTCAAGACCTCTGCTTATATGATGTGATTATTGAAGAAAATGGGGAAGAGTTTACATGATGTGCTTACGAGGATTAATCGCACCATTTTAATGTGGTAAACAATGTCTCCCATGTTATTGCTTAATTTTAATGACATCTATGTTTTCAGGTTGTAAGTAGAGCAATTTTGATGAGTACTATGCAAATGTTATTATTTTTGGTATATTATGGTTTAATTCTCTTTATCCCCGTTGTTACATTTCATTATTTTAGTTGAATTCGGCATTTAGAAAATATTCGCCCCGCCTTCATCCATTTAAAGTTTTATTGTGCCTATACGAAAATTTCAAATACTCATACGTGTTTGAGGATTACTATATCTTCCAATATTTTTTAAATATACTTATTTTGATTGTGTAGGCATGTGATTCTCTCGAAATTGGAGATTGAATAATACATCATCCAAACTATTGCAGTGTCCAAGCAGTCTGTGTTAGAAATATCTCCAAATGCGTTGGTAGTGGATAAACCACTTGATATGACACCGCATGATGGGACTGGTAAACATATGTTTGTATAATGGATTATGAGGTAAATCTGTCCTTTTTTGTATTTTTGCATCTCGAATGAAAAGTGAAAGTATTAACTTATGTTTATGTATAATGGATTATGAGGTACAAAGCTATTGGGCAAGACACCATAGTTCTGGCTGGAGCAGAATATGGAAGTGGAAGTTCTCGAGACTTGGCTGCCAAGGGCCCAATGCTATAGAGAGTAAAAGCGGTGACTGCCAAAAGTTTTGAGAGAATTCATCGCAGTTCAGCATGTAAAGGACCTTAGCATCGAACATAATTGGACCTATCGTGATGGTTGGTGGTAACTCTCCTATGTTGTGTGGATCAGATAACGGAGGCAGTGTCGTGGTGAGTGAGATCCGCCACGATGCTGATTTTTATCGACTACAGTTACAACTTAGGACTGAGTTTTCCACCTGATGCTTCCCTTGGCTCAATAGATACCTTCTTGCTAGATTGGAGGTCCAACATGTAGCAGAACTTGGACGACAACACCTTATTCTATTTTCTCCCAGTGTCTAGACAGACCATCGTTGGTACCAATCCTACCATTTCCCTTTTGGCCCGGCTCCGCCATAACTCGACATCATTGCACCCTGACCAGATCACATGTATGCTTAGTTGACAGATTTTTTAATTCATTTTGTTTCACACCAATATATGCTTTGTTGAATCCGATAATTCTTTGGTTAACAACTTATGATTCTTATGATCCGACAATGCAGCCCTGCTATGCTGCCCTATCTTGCATTGCACAATAAAGAAGATTTCTAATAGAATGGATATTTTTTTTGGGGTTGGGGGGGGGGGTAGTGCTTAAACCAAATAAATTTCCAAGTATTGCTGACATATCTTCTAGACCTGTATAAGTGGCCCTGGCATTTTAAGCATGATGAACATCATGCAAAAATGAATATGTTGCTCGAAGACACAACTTGGTGCCCTGTTCGCAAAGATGAGTTTGATTTACACCCAAACTTCCGGAAGGAAATTATATATGCATACGGCCCTTTACGATGTTTGATGTATATCTCACTGGGTGGTGTGGCATTTTGGTACAAAGAAATTTAAACCAAATGAAGAAAAAATGGTGAAGATAAAGCAAGTGTTATTAGAATTCATTTAAACAGGAAGCTTACCATGCATTTAGTAGGAAAAACTTATTTGATGCACTATAATGTTATTATAATAAAGTAGTTTTTCAATTTAGACACCTATTTTATTTCTATAACCCATGTCTCATAGTTTAAATGAGATAATTTTCACATCCATTTAGATATTGGGACAAAGGTCTATTGTTTTTCTTTAATTCCCTTAAAATTTCGTACTTTGGCTTGGGGGGGGGGGGGAGGGGGAGAAAAATGTTTACCATTTTGTGATTACGTATTGTAGAAATTTTCATCGGTTTGCAGCATAGATTTTGGATTCCTTTCAAAATGTCACATGAAGGTATACACTGTTAGTTTAAGATGTAGGTGCCCTGTTCAAAGTATGCAGGCGTACTATCATTCTTTATAGTATGCATTGTTAGATTACGGTATACTGTCATTCTTTAAAGTATGCAGGCGCTCTGCTTTCTATTATTTGACATTTCTCACAATTCGCGATCTCTCTTTGTATATATTTATAATTTATATCAGATCTATTTATAGTATCTTGACATGGAGTAATTAAATATAGTAGATTTCTTAGGTTGGTAACTTTCTATTTACCCATTATTTTTACTGCCATATACATAAATTCATTAGGCTGACATATACATGGAAGGATAGTGAGGCTAACATATACATGGACCAAATGGGGGTAATAGTTTTCTTTTAATTTTCTTTTTAGTTTCTTTTGAATCACTGGTGTTATTAGGACTACTTGCCTATGATTTATGTAGCAGAACGTTTTTTACGACTTTTGTGTCAATGAAATACTATTAAATTACTCTGTTTCTTATTTACTGTTTTGACCAAATAGGGGAACAATGGTGTTTTCTAAAGCTAAGTTAGTGTTGATCTTAAAACTTGCAAGAAAGATGATTGAAAAGCAAAAAGTCCTGATACCTGATATGTTCTACCTGATACCTGATATGCTGATACCCGATCAACAAAATACCTGGTACTGATACTAAAATGGAACTCATATATGTTGTTTTTCCCTCAATATCCATGTTTTACCTCAGATATGAGATCCAATTTTTAGGCTTTAGTGTTGTGTTTATTACTAGATCACTCCATTCGCATGAATTTCAGTAATCTTTATATTCTGATTTGAAATGAAGTAATTCTATTTTAAGATCATTGATGATCTGTTTTAAAATCACGAGAACACATTTAGCCATTTTATTTAGAACCGTGAAGCAATACTAAGATAGTATATCCATATTATAATTTGAAGATGTTTTGTATTTTGATCGTATCATTTAGGAGGGCGTGAACTACAAATATTTTGGATGTCTGTGATTAGCATCTTAACAATAAGTATTTTAGATTTTATTTTTCAGATCTTTGATTCACTTCTCGAGGCTATGATTTAGAGTCTTGGTCTTATTGTAGTTAGAGTAATATTCAACTTCTCGAGGGTCAATGTTAGATCAACCTCCTTATGAAAAATTATAGTGTACTTCTAAGCCCTATACATTCTTATGTCAAGTTTCTTGAATCTCCAACTATGTGCCATCGTTATAGGGAATAATATTTAGATTTCAGGGCTTGGCTCCATATAAAGATGCAGAAGCAGGTGCCACTGGCCAGAAAGGATTCTTCATAAATTGCTGGAGATTGTGAATGTTATGAGAAATGTAGCAATGCGTTGCGCATCTTTTTCCCCGGGGTTGAGAAAATACCGTCTGTACAAGTTCAAATTACCAGAATTAAAAGGAAAGGGTGAATTTCCACTTCATTCTTTAATGTTTATCATCTCCCTCTTTTATTTTTTCATTACAGGACTAGCTTGGGTTCTCTTAGTTTTTGAAGATTTTAATTTTTCTTTTCATTTTTTCAGATATTGGAATAGAGAATCCCGTAGATGGTCTTCCTATAGTGTTGAGGTGATATTTACTCTATTTTTTTAATTCATTTTCATAAGTGCTTTTGTGTATCTCAATATGAACTGTGAAAGTATGGGGGAATTTTATATTAGGAGTAAGTGTAAGAGGTGTTGAAATGGGGTTGGATTCATGTTTAATTATGTGGGAACTTTGTACTCAGAGCAAGTATAAGAGGTGTTGAAATGGGGTTGGATTCATTTTTAAGTATATGGTAAATATTTAGTGCATATTTTATCGTTGCAGAGGTTAACATTTCTCATCGGTTAAACTTCAAACTTCAAAGGTTATCACTGATTCAGTATATAAAGTGATTCAAACTGCATTAAATGATCCACTTACAAAATGTGGGGGAGTTGAAATAAAAAACAAACTAATTTGATTTTTTAATTATAGATTTGTGTATTATTTTTATCCCCCTTAATTTGTTTTTGTTCCTTGTAAGAAATTTGTGTTTATTTTTCTGATATATCAAAGAACATTGATTGTCTCTAAAAAAAATATAGTACTGTCGCAACCATTTATAGGTATCTGAGTAGTTTTTCACATTATTTGTTGAGTAATATGCTATCTTAGTTTCCTTTCAAATCATTCTTCATTGGACTTATAACTTCTTCTCTTTCAAGACTTCCAAGGCATTTACATACCTTCACAGTTTACTCTGATTCGTGACCTTACTTGCTGACAACAACACTACTATTGAATTGAAATTTCAGATAATTTACTAGATTCGTGTTAATCCCATAGTATGCCAATCTTTTCCAACATCTATTACGTGTATAGAAGATAGATGGGAATTTTTAGCATTTGGTTCCAACATTTAGAGATGGTGTATTTGCTATATAATTAATAATTATCTTTGCTTATTTAATATTTGACTAGTTATTTCAATTGACTAACTATATTTTCTATTTTGTATGAGGTTGCATTTTGAAAAGGACGAACAATCATTACAATGGAACATGTGGGAAAACCTCAATTGATATATATATTTATTTTTTTAAGAAATTTGTTTCATTGAAGCTTTTGTTAGATGAATTTGAGATTTTTTTTATATTGTTGGATTTGTTGTTATCCCTTAAGTAGGGTGGATAGTCCAATAAACAAAGGAGACTGTGCCCAATTTTTTTAAAATTCGAAACTCTATTTTTTTTAATGTTGTTGGACTATTTGTTATTTGTTAAGCAGGGTGAATAGTTCTATAAACAAAGGAGATTATGGTTAATTATTTTAAAATTACACTTTGTTTTGTTGGGAACGGTATTTTAGTCGTTTTGCATTTACGAACTTTGATTTTTTTTTTCATTTTGTAATTACGTGCTTTCAAATTTTTCACCGTGCCTTCAGGCACGGGAATTCCGCTAGTATATATATATATATACATATATATATTGCAGGTGCCCAGCCACATGGGCATCAGGCTTAGATCGTTGGACTGTTGACATGTTGTAGCTAGTGTGGGAGTTGCAGGTCCTTGCAGTAGATGACTTCATCATTGTCTTCTCAGTCTTCTATTTAGTCATCATTTTATAGGGCATGTGTCTCCCATTTTCCATTTTATATAGTTCAGATAGATTTGTACTCTTGATTTATTTCAGTATTCTGTTTTAATTGGGATTGCTTTTGATTATTACATTGTCCTGCGATTTGGGATATTTTATTTGGATTAATTTATCTAGCATGTTTCTTTCATCTGGAATGTTTGATTTTTAATATTATTCGTGTTCATGAAAATGGTTTCGTATATTAAATCATAACAATAGGACTTAATCTCTAAAATGAAAGGTTTTGACACTCCGCTTCATTATTTATTAGCATTAGGTTCTAGTGTCCTTAGGATCTGTACGGCTTATTATGCTTTCAGCGTTGCTTTATTTGATATAAAGCCCTATGTTTAGGATTGTTGATTTCTATGGTGAGATTTCGTTCTCCTGCTACAACGTATATATATTAGTGAATCTTATTTGCGATCGGGCATGTTCGAACAATGAAGTGTGACAGGCGAGGGCCGTTGGGCGGACAACAGGAGGCACAACTTAGTTGAGGTAATAGAGTATATTCGAGGATGGTGATCGTAGTCGAGGTCACCCCTATTATGGCACGAGAAGCCAGGACTGTAAAGACGGGTAGGGCGTAACATATGATTTCCAAGTGTTGTTATAGTCGAAAGTGGTGCCAAATTAGACTCACCTAAGGCAGTAGGACTGGAAGAGAGTCAGACGAAGCATTGAGAAGAACCATAATTGGAAGATTTAGAAATGCGATAATAATGTGTTTTAACCGACGAAGGTAAAATATCCAAGGGCTTGGACTTATGGCGAAGTGTGGGTATGAGGAGTGAAAATTTGGGGTCTAATTTTCTTGACTCGTCAGAGCAAAGTTATAATGGTAGGAGTCATCCACCACATTTAGAAGTGGAATGTTATGTCAATGGAAGGATCTTAGGTATGGTTTATGGTTTGACCGTAAGTTCCTTCATCAGATGTTCAGTTTAAGATGTGAATGTTATTCTAAACTCATCATAGGAAGGCCGGACAGAGGTCCATGTGTGAAAATGAATTTAATTATTTAGTGAATCTTGTACCAGATGAAGTAGATACAAATAGAGAAGAGGATTCCAAGAGGGAAATCGACTCGTAAGGAAAGTTGACAACACTTAAAAGGAATTATGCTGGACAGTCAATTTATATGGTGATAATGTCATGCATTATCCGTAGAGATGTTAACACTTCTCTGTGAAGGGAGCTAAAGGAATCAAAATATTTAGTTGGGGAGTAAGACTGGATGAAACGCAGTTAGAGAAACGCCACAAGGGGAAGAACCATTAGGGGATCCATTTAAATGATTCGAGTAACTGAATCCTTACCGAGTGATGGTGAATTCAGTAAGAGTTGTCAAAGCCAGTAGTGTGTTCCTTAGGGCCAACAAAGTTATGGTAACAACAGGGGTAGCCATTAGGAATCGAGCCTACCAAAGTCCGAGAGAAGGACGACTCTAATATGGCCAGTATGATCGATGATAAGTGGATTATGCATAGGGGTATTTTATGGAGAGTGAAATAACATGCGTTAATGTTTCCCGAAGCGAGTCAAGGGATAAGATTAGGGTGCCTAGTAAAGGGAAATCATCAAAGTAGTTTTTTTTATTCAGACAAGCGTGTTATATACGGAAACCATTTAAGCAGCCATGAATATTAGAAAGGTAGAGTATGATTTTTAACCTCGGAGTATGAGGCATGTTTTATGTGAGACGAGCGAGTCACTATATTTTAATTATCGCTAGATTCTCAAGAGAGACGAGTTAAATGCGTATATCGACAATGTTACTATTATGTGAATGCTTTCCCTGGTATAACGGGATTATATTTAGTGTTATCTGCGAAGGATGAATGGGTGTATTGATAGTGGTGTATACTTTATTAAGGTTACTCATTTTAGTGAAGTGTTATACAACTATGATATTATCTTGATTATGATTTTATAGTAATAATTAGACCGATAGTGGGCGGATGTCGCAAGTCTATCGGGGTTGCTGTCGTAGTGTAGGATGTTTTGTTCTGGCGAAGCCTCACGTACGAGAGGGTGGGTTCACATGTATATCATGTATTATAGAGACTTCGAAGGGTATAGTGGTATAAAAATGCTTAGTCCCGGGGTGTGTAAGGACTTTATTGTCTTGATTCGGTGAGCATTCAGGTTACTGTTGAGCGAAAAGATTTAACTCATTATTATGTTAGTGCTCAGGACTTGGTAATAGGAAGAGCGCATTGTTATATCTATCCTTTAGGGACGCGAGAGTTAAGATTTATATTCATATATTTGGGGAATGGATTTCGAGAGTCCCGATTGTATGTGTACGAGGTTTATAGAATGTGATTACCCCCAATGATAAGCGATAGTGCAATTGGAAAAAAGTTCTTTGCTTAGGTGTAATTACATGAGGAAATATAGCTTTTATGCCAAGAGACGGTAATATAGGGGTACATGTTATGGACGGAGGGCCTAACGGATTTTGATAACTGAAAATGCTAGGTAGTAGTGTATCGGGGGGGTTCCTTGTTTGGATTTTGCTTTGCCAGACACCCCACGCATGAAACTTAGGGTAAGGTTGGAAGTAGGGAGATGTTTGGTCATTAGTCCATGAGTCCGGTACCTCGATCCTTATAGGAATAAGTAGTCATAACTGTAAATTGGAAGTTAAATTAGGATTTAAGGCTAGTGAAGCTGGTTGTGTGGTAAGAAAGCATTGAATTTTTTTATCACCACGAGTTGAAGGGTGGAACGATGTTAAGGAGTATTTAATTTTGATTTTTTGGGTGATTGGGAATACCCAAGTGTTATAGCCATATTGTGAATACAGGGGCAATAAATAATTTAGTGTTATGTGTGAAGCGTATGTGATGTCTATGCCAATATGCATGGTTTATAGGGTATGTGGGCATCCCGGTTAGCTGATGTCAGAATTGTCTGGTTTAAAGGGACGTAGGAATAGATGCGTTAAATATATGCCCGCGGGACTAATATAATGAAGTAGAAATGGAAGAGTGGATTAATCATCATGTAAGAAGGACAATAATCCATATACGTGTGCAATTAGAGTAGCACACCCGAATTTTGGTTGAAAAGTTGAGGAAAACCATTTAAAAAGGGGTATTCCTTGAGAAGGGTAAGATTTAACTATTTTGAAAAACACTTGGAGCAGATTTTTACCTAGTCAAATGTTGAGAGCGACTTTCACGTAGGTAGAATGATGATGTTAGTAAGGTATAAAAAGTCCAGAAGTGCACATCGTGGATAAAAGTGCACGGGTCGGAACTTTTGATACGCGCCGAGGAAATAAGGGGAGTATTAAGTATAACTTAATGTGTGACATTACATGTGGAAGTCAATGTTGAGAAGGACATAGTGAGTAGTCTCCGCGTGTACCATTCATGGATAGAAATCGGTTGGAGCAAGAGGATCAGCCAGAGAATTTTGTAACATGCCGACGATTCCTGTAATGGAAGAGGGCAGCCCATTTGGTAAATTTATTTGATGGGTTGTCAACCTAAAGATAAGGTCACGAGTCCCTTCGAATGTGTGGAACAAGTTGACCTGAAAGAAAGTAATTGTTATTATTTTGGGTGAGTTACACTATTAGATAGTATGCCCCAGTCTTTCATTGAAAAAATGGATCGCGCCGATAAGTGGTCCTCCCCGGTATTTTTCTGAACTAGAATGAGATCCTTGAACCCCACCTTCAATACAAGATTTCAGGAAGTAGTGGGGATGACGTTTCGTTTTGAGCTTATTGCATCACCTATAGCTCGAGGAGTAGGCAAAAGGTGATCAATGACTAGTGGAGCGGTATAAATGTAATTTTGAAGTCATTGTGGTCATTTCATATCCGTAATAATTATAGCTGGTAAGTAAAGTATATTACGGTACTTGAGAGAAGATATTACCAAATGGTAGAGTGGTGTGTAAGCACTCATACCTGTTTATTATGGACAAAGTGCTTATCGAGGTTTTGTGTGGAAAAACCTTAACTATTTTTCCCTAGTAGTTTAGAGGTGAGAGGATAATTAGAAGTTTTTTTTATTGGTCGAGTTAGAGTCCGGAGACTATAGTGGAATTACCACGGATGTTTTAGTTGACTTTTAATTATCGTAAGAGTTACGTCGCCGAAAATCAAAATTCGAAGAACTGACAAGAGTAGTCAGATGTTCATATGGTATCTCTCACGATGGGAGTTTTATGTTTAGGTAAATACGAGTAGTTGACACGTAGTGAGGTGCGGCCTCCCAATAGTATTGAGATAATGGGGGCCAATGACGTATAGGCTCATCTCATTCGAATGTTTTCGGATAGAAGCACAATGTGAAGTTCCGTTATTGAGGTGTGACCCTAAAACTGATAAAGTGTTGAGAGTGTTAAACAAGCTTGCTGTGAAGGGGAGGCTATAGTGATTGAGCGCCTTACTTTGAAGTTAGTTTTTCGTACTGATAAAGTATCCAAATTTTTTTTACCAGGTAGGCCTTATTTTCTAAATTTCGGGATGGGGGAAGTATGTAATAACCCGTATTTTTATGGCATTTAATTGTGGGATTAATTTATAAATTAATTTAATATTAATCCGGATTTTAAAATAAATATTTACTAGCGTGATGAGAGTTAGTAATTATTGGTAAGAATTACGTTGAATATTACTAAATGAGTAAAGTAATACATGGGATTGAATTTATAAAAATTATTGAGAGTGAATAATACGACAATTATAGAAATTAAGTTGGGATGCGCACGTGTCGTGTCGGGACTAAATCAATGAAATAAAAATTAAATTAATTTTAAGTCACCCGTATGATCATTTTGAGTGCACTAATTATTCGGAAGGGCTAAGATAGTCATAAAAGTGTACCCGGGGATTTAGTTTGGATCTTGGGACGTTTATAGGCCTAACCGGTAACCCTTAAAGGCATTTCGGTAATTTCCAATTTTAGGCCTTAAATATGGACGAAAATTGAAGGGTTATATCCGATGGGAGTTAGATTCCTCGAGGGTTAGAAACATTGGAGATGCAGAGGGGCTAAGGAAGAGAGAAGAGATAAGGCTTCCAAGGAGGAGAGCCACCAACCTTACACCACTCTCACCAATTCCACCACCAAAGCGTAGATCGGAAGAAAGGAGTCATTCCTATACCACTGTAATCCGTCGGACTAGACCTTTGATTTACAGGAAAGTATTAAACTTGATGTTCTTTCACATGCATGCTAGTGTAGGAGATAATAATTTTATGTTTTCATGAAAGATAAATGATAATTGGGAGATTTATATTAAAATTTTGTGTAGAAACCAAGTTCGGACAACCCTATTGTTATATGTGGATGATTAACTACGAAATTGATGTCCAGTAGAGGTTAAATTCTGGAAGAATTAGGAAGATATGGATCATGGTGATAAAAATAGGGTTCTTGATGAATTAGCTTGAATCACCCTTTAATTGATGCCCTTCGATGAATTTGTATATGTTTTACGTTAGAAATCATGTATGTAGGATAATACAACTATTGGTTTGATTGTTTGGGAGTTTGGGACGAACTAATAGAGGTTTTAAGGATTTGTGTTAATGAAACCCGTAGGTAAATAATTGCAGAATCTGGGCCAAGAACTGCTTGATCGATCGATCGATCGATCGACCCCTTTTCATCAATCGATCGACCCCTCCTGGAAACTAAAACTTTTTCCCCTTTTAATAATTATTCAATCCCAATGTGTAAGGATCATTGGACATAATTTAAATATCATAATGGGACTTGGGAAGGACCAATAGGGTCCGAGTAATACGACTTTATATGATATTTAACCATTGGATTTCGAGGGTATAAATTGGAGTGGAAATCATTCGTACGTTAAATTAGGTCTTGTGAGAATTGATAAGGACTTAGACTAGTAGAGTAGTGAGTGTGCACTTACTGATTTTACATTTATTAAGATGATACATTTTGAGAGTCAAGAAGTACTTAAGGACTTACAAAAAATGAGCTAGTAAGAGTGGATTAATTATACGTAGGACTTGGGCACTACGTGTCGCGTATGTTCAGAATATTATGTCATTCTGGTGTGTACCTATCTAAATGACGATAATATATAAATATGTGTGTGAATATTTATTATATATATTTCTGTGTGTAATCATACCCATGCTACTTGCTATTACAGAGGTTTTCGCGCCGAGATAGTCTTATCTCAATTGGACCTTATGGGGAATATTGACTTGTACCCTAGAATATAGCATCCCTGGAACAAGCTATCTGAGAATTATAGTTAGACGGTCCTAGGAGACGTGAGGTTATGTGATGACCTCTTAGTGACTAGGAACTATGCTTCACCTCCAATATGTGTGTTTTGTATTAATACAGTTCGAGAGTGATTTCGGACTAGTATTTTCCTTTGTACGAGAGATACGGGGACTTGATAAAAGAGTATTCCAGCACCATAGTTTTATATGGGGTGCCCTATTAGTATATATATTATGCGTTATAAATATATGTACATGTGATTAATCTACTATGCTTCTAAGTAGATACAAATTGAATAATTAATAGTAAATGAATTAAGTGGTTGCGAACTTAAGTCCGTGCTGAGACCAATATAACTGGCATGATATATTCATAAGAAAAGTTTATCTGATATAAACTATAATCATGCGATTACTTGAAACATAATTTGCTGAGGGGAAATTGGGTTAGACTGATGTATTGGGTTATAATAGTGAATTGGGTTTTCTTTCTCTAGATTGGTTCATTAGTACGTTAGGTGTGCACACTAGTTGAGCGGTGAGGATTCCCATGTGAGTGTCGAGGTACTAAGATGTTTGTAATATCAACTGGTAAGCATTTTAAATACGTGCTAAACTCTTTTAAAGTTGTTTTACACTCGGACTCTGACCTGTTTCCGGTCGTGTCTTCCTTATCTTGTATATATATATATTGCTGGTGTCCAGCTACAGGGGCGCCAGGCTTAGATCTTTGGATTGTTGACGTGCTGTAGCTAGTGTGGGAGTTGTAGGTCCTTGCAGTATACGACTTCATCCTTTTCTTTTGAGTCTTCTATTTAGTCATCATTATATAGGGAAAGTGTCGCCTATATCCAGTTTTATCTAGTTCAGAGAGATTTGAACTCTCGATTTATTTTAGTAGGGATTATTTTTTAGTATTATATTGTCCTACGACTCGGGATATTTTATTTGGATCGATTTATCTAGCATGTTTCTTTCATCTGGATGATTTCATTTTTAATATTTTTCATGTTCATGGAAATGGTTTCGTATATTAAATCATAACAATAGGACTTAATCTCTAAAATGAAAGGTTTTGACACTTGGCTTAATTATTTATTAGGTGATTAATAAAGAAAAATTATTTTTCGACAGTGATGCTAAGAATGAACCCACCGAACACTTTGATTTAATTTAACAAATGACTGATCACCTGGTATTTAATTAGGCGATGTGTCACATTTCCTTTATGAAATTGTGTCCCCTCCTTTAGCATCTCCCCATACGATGAAGTGGCCTCCAAAGGATATCATGCCTACTTCCACCTCTGGTTCATTAGGTTTCTTTGGCAAGTCTGGATCTTCTTCAAAGTCATTGTTTCTTGTCCTTTTATTGTCTTCCCTTGCTAGGGTTTGGGATTCAGACCTCCTCTGATCATCTCGGTTGTCATTTCGATCAATAAACCTTCTCAGTTTTCCTCGTCGATTAAGATTTTCAATCTCATTCTTTATTGCAATACAACTGTTGGTGTTGTGCCCGCGGTCCCTGTGAAAATACAGTACTTAGACTTATCCATCTTGTTGGGAGGTGTCTTTAGCTTTCCAGGCCAATTCAATTCTCGATTTCCCTTAATTTCCTCCAGGATATAGTGAACACCTTTGTTGAGGGGTGTATATTCATTATACTTCTTGATCCGATCAAGCTTTTTGTCTTTTTTATCCTTCTTGAACTAACTAGAATTATTTTTCTAACATTCACCCTTGGTCTCAGGAGCTTCCTTAGCTATCATAGCCTCCTCGGCATTTATTATCTTTCCATCTTTGGCCATTAATTCTGTCATGGTTTTGGGTGGATTCTTTGCTAAATCATAGTACTGATCTTTAGTGGGCAACCCACTCATAAGTGCTGCAATGACTATTTTCTCCTCATAGTCCACCACCTCTAGCTTTTCATTATTAAAACGTGTAATATATTCTCTAGTACTTTCTCTCGGCTTTTATCGCACAGTCAAGATATGAGTGACACTTTTGATCTTTGCCCCAAGCAAAAGTTATCTATGAATAATTCAGCTAATTGATGAAAAATAAAGATTTTAGCTCTTGTGAGATTATTATACTAGATTTGGGTTGGACCTGTGATGGAATTGGAGAAACCTATACACCTCATCTCGTCGGGTACTGAGTAGATGTCGACAGTAACTTGATATTGCACTATGTGTAGGACTAGATCAGTTTTCCCACCATACTTGGGAGTGACTACTAGTGGCTTGAACTTGGAAGTGTGGAGTAGTCCACAATAGCCTTGATGAAAGGTGAGCATTTAACAAAACTCATTTGCAATGGATTCTTGGTTTTGGCCATTTCACCTAGACGATCTTCTAACAGTTGCATGGATCCTTTCCAGGGATGTTCTTCTAGATTAGATTTGGCCGAGGTAGATTTAGCGGCTTTACTGTGTCTATGTGTTGAGCTCTCCTCCTAAAAAATCTGCACGACATGCATAAAGCCCCTCATACTGGCTCTAGATCTTACGGACCCTTCTCTATATTCACGATGACACTCTTGAACCTAGATGATCATAATCAGACTCCTTTCTTAGTCTCTCCAAAACACTTAGTCTTTCTTTAGAAAAAGATTTACCATCATAGCAATCCGTTGATCGGAATGAATAAGTTGCGCTAGGACAATATGACCTATCATGAGAAGAGCGAGAATGATGACTCCTTTCTTGTCTGGTTGGTGGAGGTGGCATATCTCTTCTAGAATTGGAAGACTTGTCTTGCATTATGCGAGCCAACTGTGTGACTGATTCTTGCATAGCCTCCTGTACCTTAGCCAAATTGAGTAGGATTCATTATAGGTTTGTCTCACAAGGAGGAGCAGATATTTCTTGATATTGCCTGCAGCCTCTAGGATTCTTTCAGGGGAAGTATTCATTCTTTAAAGAATGAAATATACTAGGTAGATTACAATGACTAACAATCGAGTTCCCAAAAACGGAGTCAATATGTTGATGTCTAAAAATTGACTTAATCCAGATTTATGATCACAGATAACAGTGCAGTAAGTTACACTACAAGAAAATTTGGTTTTAGCAACGAATTTTTTAGAAAGGAAGTAACTTTCATTTCTACAAGTGTATTATTAGCAAGGAAAATGTAAAAATCATTGCTAAAAGTATAATCTTGTTATAAACATTTTGCAAGGAAATATTTCCTTGCAAAATGTAACTTTTAGCAAGGAAATTTTAGAATCCTTGCTTAAAATATGGCGGTAAAATTTTCCTCCTTTTTATTTAGGGCCTGTTTGGTTTGCAACTATAATTCTGTTTTCTGTGTTTAAATACAATTCTGATAAAAATCTTCGTTTGTCAACCTGTTTTTAAACACAGAATTATAATATTCCTGTGTTATAATCAAGTTTTTCAGAAAACAGATTTTGGGTGTTTTATAACATCTGTTTTTTTTTATTTTTCAACTCAGAATTATTCATTCTTAATATTTTAAAGCAATTATACCTTAATATATAATATACATACATAATACATTAATGTGTGTAATTCTTATAAATAAAAAATATATATGTACATATACACAAAATTACGTATGGAATAATATAAAGTTAAATAATATTATCAATAGATACATGATACTTATATATAGTTTTATACATATATTATTAATGTATGGAATAATATAAAATATACATATAGTACATATGTATTAAAAAATATTATCAATTCATGTATGTATATAATTTTATAGTGAATTATATATGCGACATCATTATAAATATATATATATATATATATATATATATATATAGAGAGAGAGAGAGAGAGAGAGAGAGAGAGAGAGAGTTAAACTCCCTAACATACCTCATTAAATATACCTAAAAATACATGATATTAAATGTACGTGTATATAATTTATGATGTATGTATGTATGTATATGTATACATTCATGTATCATGTATGTATGAAAGTTTTATATATATATATATAAAAACTCCACAACATACATCATTAAATATACCTAAAAATACATGTTATTAAATGTACATGTATATAATTTATGATGTATGTATGTATGTATGCATTCATGTATCATGTATGTATGAAAGTTTTATGTATATTTATATGTACATACATATATATATATACACACACAAACACACATACGCACATGTATGATATAAATATACATATTTGTCAATTTTGTCAAATTTTCAAAAAATTGTATTTAAAAACAACTTTACCAAACGCACACCAATAATTATAAACACAAAAAATTGAATTTTAAAACTGTATTTAAAAACAGTGTTTAAATCGAATTTTCTGAATAGAGAACCAAACAGGCCCAGAATTATAATATATCTGTGTTATAATCAAGTTTTTCAGAAAACAGGTTTAGGGTGTTTTATAACTTCTGTTTTTTATTTTTCAACTTGGAACTATTCATTCTTAATATTTTAATGCAACCATACCTTAATATATAGTATACATACATAATACATTAATATGTGTGTATTTCTTATATATATATATATATATATATATATATATATATATATATATATATATATATATATATATATATATATATATATATTACGTATAAAATAATATAAAGTTAAATAATATTATTAATAGATACATGATACTTATATATAGTTTTATACATGTATTATTATTGTATGGAATACTATAAAATATACATATAGTACATATGTATTAAAAAATATTATCAATTCATGTATGTATACAATTTTATAGTTGCATATATAATAATATAAAGTTAAATAATATTATTAATAGATACATGATACTTATATATAGTTTTATACATGTATTATTATTGTATGGAATACTATAAAATATACATATAGTACATATGTATTAAAAAATATTATCAATTCATGTATGTATACAATTTTATAGTGAATTATATATGCAATATCATTATATATAATATATATATATATATATATATATATATATATATATATATATATATATATATATATATATATATATATAGTTAAACTCCCTAACATACCTAATTAAATATAGCTAAAAATACATGATATTAAATGTAAGTATATAATTTATGATGTGTGTGTGTGTGCATTCGTGTATCATGTATGTATGTATGTATATATAAACATGCATAAAGCTTTCGTACATACATGATACATGAATAAGCTTTATGTATGTTTATGTTTATATATATATACATACATATGTATACATATACATGAATAAGCTGTATGTATGTTTATGTTTATATATACATACATACATATGTATATATATACATTCATGTATCTATGTATATATAAACATACATAAAGCTTTCATACATACATGATACATGCAGTGGCGGAACCAGGATTTGACGCTGGGACGGGCTAACGTCGGGGGTTCGGGGGCGGGAGGCCCCGAGCCGAATTTTTTTGAGGTTATTTAAAACATTTTGACGAAAATCATCAAAATTCCTATTAAGGGTGGGCTAAATTTAATTTTCGGGTGGGCTGAATTTAAATTTTAACACTACTTTCTTTTTTTTAATAATTAACACTACCTTTTTTTTTTTTTTTTTTTTTAAGGGGCGGGCTGGAACCCCCCCCAGCCGACCACTAGTTCCGCCCTTGGATACATGAATAAGCTTTATGTATATGTATATATAAACATACATAAAGCTTTCATACATACATGATACATGAATAAGCTTTCATGATACATGAATAAGCTTTATGTATATGTATATATAAACATACATAAAGCTTTCGTACATACATGATACATGAATAAGCTTTATGTATGTTTATATATACATATGTATATATATACATACATTCATATATCATGTATGTATGAAAGTTTTATGTATGTATGTATACATAAACATACATAAATCTTTCATACATACATGATGCATGAATAAGCTTCATGTGTGTTTATATATAATATATAAACACACATGAAGCTTATTCATGCATCATGTATATGAAAGATTTATGTATGTTTATGTATACATACATACATAAAACTTTCATACATACATGATACATGAATGCATACATACACACACACACACATGTATGATATAAATATATATGTTTGCTAATTTTGTCAAATTTTCAAAAAATTGTATTTAAAACAAGTTTACCAAACGCACGCCAATAATTATAAACACAAAAAATTGAATTTTAAAACTGTATTTAAAAACAGTGTTTAAATCGAGTTTTCAAAATAGAGAACCAAACAGCCCTTAGTATCCAAAATATGTACCGCAAAGTTTTATTAATTTCCTTGCAAATAATAAAATATACATTTAACTAAAAAAGAGATAAAACCCCAATATTTCCTTCTCTCTAAACGTGCACACACACTAAAAATCAACCGCACACACAAAACCCTCATTTCTCATTCCAACTTCTCTCTCCATCCCCCCCTTGCCAGTAGTCAACCTTGGTTGGAGTTTCTTGCCGTCAGCCCTCCATCTATCCGGAGTTTCTTCTCCCTATATCCACCTAGATCCTGTCCCAACCCCGGTCATCTTTTTCCTCAGGCAACTCCGGTCACCTTCTTCCTCAGGTAGATTAACTCATTTTTAGAATAGGCAATTTTAGTTTTTGTTGGATTGTTAGGTGTTTATGATATGATATTTAATTTTTTATTTGATTATTAGTTGTTTAAATTAAGATATGTTAGTTTGAAATGAGATATGAACTTCCAACTGTTACATTCAATTTGGGTTTGATTTAGGTGTTGCTCAAAACCTAGGTTTCTAGTGTGTATGGTAGTTTTGGTTGTTTTTTGGTGTTTCTTGCTAAAAATTCAAATTATTTGCATTCTTACTCTTGTATACACACACATTGTTCTTCAATGTATGTTGTTTGTTGAAAGTTTTGGCAATAACATCATACAGATGTAGTCACCATAGACATTTTCAAACTTTGTGCTCTAACTGTTTGACAAACTGCCTTAATGAAATTTTCAACCCATTTTATTCAAGTTACACCCAAACTTCAATTAGTTCTTGCAAAACACTAACGTATCTGCATTTATCCTTGTTGTGTAGACTCAAATGGCACCCAAAAAGTATAATTCGACAATTATTGTGAAAATCACTTCATAAACATTTTGCGATAATCAGTTTTAAGTAATTTATTATTATTGTTATTGTTATTATTATTATTATTATTATTATTATTATTATTATTATTATTATTTACTATTATTACCTATTTGCATTGATAAAATCATAGTTATTACCGTTGTTGAGCCACACATTGAGTTCTAATAGTAGAAGAATGGAATATTGAATTAAGTTCTCGTAAAAATTAAATTATCTCTTTACGTATTTGTTCTTGGTCCTACATGATACAAAACTATGGCCAAAGATATATTTTTATTATTATATCACATATCCTCTTTACATGCCTATATTCGTAAGCCTTCATTTGAATATTACCGTCGACTGAGCATCTTCCGTGTGATAATTTTTGTTGAACTTAATCAAACCTTTAAGAATATTGCAACGTTCCTTATTTATGAATAATGAACAAATTATTTGGAATTGGTAATGAGTTACTTGTATTGATTTAATATAGTGATTCAAATATCTTAAAGCCTTGAGGATGATAATCCAATTTGGATCTTATTAGTCACGGTTGCAAAGACCTCTAATACTGTCATTGAATGTAAGTGGTTAGCAACTGTTAGGAATTCTTTATATCAACAATTTTGTGACTCTTGAAATTTCTTAAATCAATTAATTTTTTAACAGGTGTTTTGATTATTTATAATGGAAGTCTCGATGGAAGTAGCTTTTGCCTTTTTGAGAAAGTACATATTTTTTGTAGATGAAATTACGTCAAGGGGGAAGATGTAAGAAAAGTAAGCCCAATCTCAATCGACTCATTAACTTAGGAAATGTTATGATGTTGACGCTTGATATGTTCTTTATTAATCTTCGGGGCAACTGAATAAATTTATTTTCTTTTCTAAAACAGGGCATGCTTCATTTACATGGTGAGACAGTTCTAATACTAATTGTTAATGGGATAACTAATGTTATGACCTCATAGAGCTTGAAAAACAAGTTTTCTTTCATCCATTACTATCCATTACCTAATGTTATGCCTATTAGATCCTTGTAGTAGCTAAAAGGAAAAGAAATTTTGGAGATATTTCTGCCAGTGATTCAAGTATAAAAATACTAGAAATGCTACTTGTGGCATTTGGTTACAGATGTGGCACATGAAACTTATCTCATTAAAACACCTTTCCTTAACGCCCTCAACTCGTCTTCTTGCTACAAATATGGCCTCTCTCGTGCCCCAAAATCGGTTGAGAAGATAGCCATTGCCCTGTTGGCATTAGTCTTAGAAAGCTAGCCATTTCCCTTATTAGACACTAACATCTTAATCCACACTTGTTGAAATGTGCTAAGATAATGTTATCGATATAATTTGTGCATAAATGCTCCCATACAATTAGTTATTTAATGGAATATGTACTTCTTTGTCATGTTTCGAAGTGACCCTGAATTAATGTTTATACAAATTATGATCTCATGCACCTTTCCTTTATTATTAGGTAGTTCAACGAATTCTTAAAGCATATGCTACAAAACTTTTTGTAAAATTTCCAAAGGGTGGTAAGGGAATTGTTGCAGCTGCCACGAGTATGGATGGACAGTGATATATGCATATACAAGAGCATATATCACTGATATATGCATATAGTGTTTCATATTTTAGTGATATATGCATATACAAGAGCATATATCACTGATATATGCATATAGCGGTGCATATATTTGTGATATATGCATATACAAGAGCATATATCACTGAGATATGCATTTAGCGGAGCATATATCAGTGATATATGCACATAGGGGAGCAAGAGCATATATCACTTATATATGCATTTAGCAGAGCATATATCAGTTATATATGCATATAAGGGAACTTATTGTTTCCTCCTTTCTATAGCGAGAGAATGGGGGAGAAACAGGTGATGCTGGTTGCAATAGACGACAATGACCACAACTTTTATGCCCTCGAATGGACACTGGATCATTTCTTCAGCCCTCCAGCGGACTCTCTCTTCAAGCTCGTTCTTGTTCATGCTAGAAATTCTTCACCTTCAGCTCTTGGAGTCACTAGACCTGGTATGATATCTTATTTATCAAATTTCATTTACATATCTGTATATATATATAATGCAAATCATTAACAATATGTTCTAACATAAAAATGGACTAAGTTTCTTGCTAGTCTTTAAGACTTAGTTTCAACCATGAGTGCTTGCATCAAAATGCATTCAAAAGCAGTTGAATGTCCTAATTTTAGTATATTCGAACAAAATAAAAATAGAGCAAAAGCAGTTGGCCTCATCTTTGAAGCAGCTGCTCCTTGTTCTTCATAATCGCAGCTGCCCTCATCTTTGAAGCAGCTGCTAATGCACTGCTCTGTTTTTGTTTTTATCAAATATAATATTATGAAAACAATTCTTTGCATGAACCTAATAGCTTGATGCATTATCTTTATTTTCTTTTGTTCATAATACGATGAAATGTTACAATACCCAATTTACTCAATCTCAACATACCCATTTTTGCATATGACTTCTCTTAACCTTCCTCTTATCGTCTTTCTCCCTTACGCTTCAGGACACCAGTGTCTTCCAATGGCCACCATCTGCACGAAGGTGAGTGTACAATCTTTCGATATGGTTTTCAAGTACATCTTCTAATTTTGATTTGTTTTTTACAAATACATATTCTGAAATCTGAATTCAGAATATATATATATATATATATGAACTTGGGTTTACTTAATTTGAGTTTAAAGTGTTGTGAATGACACGCTTGCTAAGAGTTTAAAAAATTATTCATTTCATAAATTTTCCCGATACTATTTTTTATCTCTACGCCATTTATGTCTAAGGTTTTTGTAGTGTACCGAATTAGTATTGAATGACATTTTACTAGCTTTCACTGGATTAGACTATCATATCCTTTCATATATATATCATGAATTCAATTATATATATTTTTGAATTTAAAATTGCTCGAGATATCCTTGACTGTGGTTTTACAAGACAAATGTAATGGGAACTCTTAACATTTTAGGGCTAGGTTTTTTCTCACCAGTACAAGTGAAGTGTATGGTGATCCACTTAAACACCCACAAAAGGAGACTTATTAGGGAAATGTTAATCTAATCGGTGAATTGATCAATAATCCCTTACTCATTTTATCAGTCTCTGCATTTCTATTTGTTTGGTGATGTTCTTAATGTGTGCTGCTCAGGTGTGGAGCTGCTATGATGAAGGGAAACGAGTAGCTGAGACCTTGGAAATGGATTATCATTAAGGTGTATATGTTGAGGTAACAAATACTGATATTTATTTGGTTTTGATCTTTTTGCGGATGGTGACTTGATATGGGGATACATCTGTTATAAAAACAGTTTTTTTCCTATTTAAAAAAAATTAGTTTGTGGAACCTTATGATGCTGCAGAAGCTCATTGTTATATGAATGGGAGATATCCGTTGTGCTTGCGGTAGAGACTAGGAAAAGACTCGAGGAGATGCACACAAGAACTAGTGTCAGGTACTATACACAATTTTCCTTTTGTATTGTATAATATTATTCTAACTTCTATATCATATGTTGTTAATTTTGAGTGATAATCATCTGATTATGGTATTCATTTTCTGATATTTTAAGCGTTCAGTTATGTTAGTGTTTGGAGATATCAAATATCAGCTTTAGTTGTTTAAAGTGCGCTTTGGTGTAATGGTTTCCACCTGGCGAGGTGTCCCCTTATCGAACTAATAAAGCTTTGGGACTGGGATCATTCGACTATAGAAAAATTCTCCATAGGCTATTTAAGTTTATAATTATGTTTATATTTATCATCTATAGGATTTGGCATTTGATTTATCCCTATACGTGTTGCTGGGGGAAAACATTTACAACTTTGGGGAACTGTTTGCACATCCAATTATAAGTATTTCTTGATCAATGGTCTACATTATATTCTTCTTTCCCATTTATTGGAACTTATTTTCCTTTGACGAGTTTCTTAATTCTTTCGGTTACATAAAGCTGAAATCTAGTGTACTGTTTATCGTGTATATTTGTTTCTTCAGCAACTTGTTGCATGAAGAAGTTTATATGTTGGCTTGATGTCATGATATTTCACTTATGGGTGCAGCCCATGTGTTTATGTTTTTTCCCTTCCTTCTTTTTTTATGTAAGACCGCATGTGCTTGAACTTTTTGCTTTTTTTTTAGTTGGTTAGGTTGTTTGTTAGCTTTTTATAATGGGTGCTAGAGAATACATGAGGATTTATAGAGATTATGGGGTTGTGATTGCCTGTGTGAATGAAACATGTGTTTGCCTAATCCTCCCAAAGCTATTTCATTGAGGTCATAAGGACATTAAGTTCATTAGTTTGGTGATATATTTGGGCAAGGTTTTACACAATGGGTCTATTTGCCTTAGAAGTCTATACTTATAATATATTTGGTGCTATCAAAGCATTTGTTATCTCAGCAGCTTGTTCAATGTACTTTCACATACAAGTGTGAATGGCAATTATATTAATACAAAATATCTCCCACAATATATATAATCAATTGCCCAAAATGATGCTAGTAATTGCTATATTTTCCAAACTGTACAACAACACCTAACATAATCCAGGAGTAGCTCCAACAACTTAGCACACTACCTAGTAGCCTAGTAACCTCCTACACTTGTATTTATTCCTGAAATCTGTTATATAACAAAGAATATATTATAAGTATAGACTTCTTCTGATAAAGTCAAAAGAATAAGATTGTATACATCACAAGTTATTCCCTTCTTCCTTGCCTAAAGCTCTCCAAAGAAGGAATGATACCATTTGCCAACTTTTTCATTCCTACTTAGCAGAGTCGTCGTTAATCTTTTATTTGTTTAATCCTTTTATAGGTTGTCACAATTTATTTATCAGTAATAAATAATAGAAGAAATCCCTAAAATGTTTGCAATGATATCATTACTTAATAGAACTTATAGGTTGTTAAATTTAATTTATGTGGATACATGTACTTATGTATTTTATTTTCGTCTGTTAATAGGCAGGTAATGCATATGAGATGCTGAAAGGACAAATTGAAGTATTTTATGATACTCATTGGACAAAGGACAACGGGTGGATTAGTGAAGAAGTAGAGTCTGACTATGTAAGTATATAAAAGAAAATAATTTTACATGATTAAATATAAAGCATTATTCCCAAGCCATGCGGGCTTGATTGATTTTTGTTGAAATGGGTGGACGGGTGTTGTTGGATTATTGGTTTGTGTCACAACAGGTTGGATTTCATGAATAAAGAAATTTTGTCAATTTTTTAAAAATAAAGTGAAATCGATGGAAGGGACGCATTGATTATTTACTTGTATCTATAGTTGTTGGATTAGTGATTTGTGTGTCACAATATGTTGGATTTCTTAAATAAACAAATGAATCTTTGTCGATTTTATTTTTTAAAGTTTAAAAAATATTCAAATCGATAGTGTAACATATTATTTTCTTTTTCTTTGTAGAAAGAGATGATTGAATTGCAAAAAAGCTCGAAAGATTCTGATGAAGCATTAATCTGTTAAAAAGTCCTTGGAAAGAATTCGGGATACGTGAAGGGTATTGGTACCCAACCTTTGAAATCATTATGCAGGCAAAATTTTGATTTAGAAAACAAAATGTTACAAACAGAGATTGTAGATTTGAAAATCCTAGTCCAAGGTCTTGTGTCAGAGATGGCTACAATGAAGGCTACCTTACTGCTAGATAAAGACGTTGCTCCCGAGAAAGATGTTCTTGAAGGATCTTTTGTCCCTTCGAATCGAGTTGCATGATGACAAGTGTTAATTTATTATTTTGTTTGTGATGAGAAAATTAGTTTAAACTCATCTCTTAGTTATGAAGTATTATTTACTTTTGAGCTTCATTGTGACATCAATAGTAGCGCATTTATGTTTTGAATATAATATAGCATCTTTTAATTTTGTGTGTTTACTTAATTTTCTTTTTATTTATTTCATTATTTAATATAATGTTGCAACGAAAAAGAGTGTTACAAAAGACTATTAGCAACGAAGAATTGACATTTGGCGAGGAATTTTAATTTCCTCAAAATATCTTTTGCGATGGTTTAATAGTATCTTTTGCAACGAAATATTCATTGTAAAATATTTTTAGTCGAAATACGAGAACTTTTTTGCAACTAAAAAGAGTGTTACAAATGGCTTTTAGCAATGTATAATTAACATTTGGCAAGGAATTGTGATTCTCTCAAAATATCTTTTGCAAGGATTTGTTAGTATCTTTTACAACGAAATATTCGTTGTAAACGATTTTTTGTCAAAATATGCGAACTTTTTTGCAACGAAAAAGGGTGTTACAAAAGGCTTTTAGCAATGTAAAATTAACACTTAGCAAGGAATTTTAATTCTCTCAAAATATCTTTTGTGAGGATTTATTAGTATTTTTTGCAATGAAATATTCATTGCAAAAGATTTTTAATCAAGGTATGAGAACTTTTTTGCAATGCAAATTCTTGTTTTCCCCAAGGAAAATTTTCATTGCAAAATATTTTTAGCGACGGTGAAAAAATTTCCTTGCAAAAGATCTATAGCATTACGGCTAGTGCGAGGAACGCTACAAGGAAAAAATTTCGTTGAAAAAGGTGTTTTGCAACGAAAACATACCTTTTGCAACGATTTTTTCCTTGCTAAAAGCCATAATTCTTGTAGTGTTAATCAAATCACACACACAAGATAAGATATTTTTAGAGCGATTCAACTATAAAATAGCCTATGTCCACTGTTGGTATTATTTAGTAGGGTTTATAATAGCTCAGTATGGCGTGCATGTGAAAGATTTTCGTTGTCCCTTGAGCTGTGGGAGTATTTTATATTTATAATGATGTAAAACCCTAGATATGGAACGCCTTTATATTGCCAGACATTTACATCTGTGTACAATAAATGAAACTATTTGAATTCAGTGTTGGTTGGCATCCCATCCGAGTAACTCTTGATATTCTTGATGGTTGTCATTGGGGAGTTGGTCGGCTGCCCAACCGACTAAGTATCTCTAATACCGATCAAGGTGGATAGTTGGCCACATAGGAGGATATGTGTACATTTATCCACGTAGGAGAGTAATTTTTATATACCATAGTTACATTGAACTAGCATTACAAAAAATGCCCTACCGGCTATTCCAAATATAATGTTGTCCTTGTATTTTTTACAACATAGCCTAGAGCATAAAATGTTTAATTATGAGTTGTTTTAAACATGGGATTGATCCTTGTTAAAGGAATATTATAAAGCAAAAGACAAATCAAACGATTGTATAGTATTCGAGATCTCAATTAAGAGGCATTTTAAAAGGCCTAATTAATACAAGAATTCAACTCTGAGAGGGGCAACATAGGATTGTTAAGTTAAACTGTTGAAACTAAGGTCTTGTTTGTTTTTACCTCTTAAGTCTGAATCTGAACTATTCAAACTTAAGAGGTTTCAAATAATGTTTATTTTTTTAAATGATTAAGAGGCTAAAGACTATTTCTGCGTCTGAATGATTAAGAGGTAAATGTATCTCTGAAGTCTGAATCAGTCTAAATACATTCATTCAAATATACATTCAGAGATAAAAATAATTTTCAGATTGAGACTTTAGACTTTAGACTTTATATTTCAGATTCAAACGAAAAAACAAACACAACCAAAGAGAAAATAAAAGGATTTGTAAGTAAATTTATAGAAAAGTAAAGAAATTTTGCGTACAAGAAGTACATTAAAATGAAACTAGAATTAAGTAAAATTGTGTGAGTACATTCAATTAAAACCAAATGCATATTAAAGTACATAAAGTGAGTAAAGTAAAGTTAAGCTAAAAAGCATGTAAAGTAAATGAAACTAAAAAATTTACTTTAATTATTTATTTTAAGTGTAGAAAATTAAATACATGTGGAGATGAATTAAATAAGAAAAGAAAAGCTATCTAAACTTCAAAGATGGTCTAATGAGGTAAAAAAGAAGTAAAAATACATGTGAAGTAACATATAAGATAAAAATAAAAGAGGATGAACTCCTAACAAGGGTGATGAGGATGATTGATCATCCCATTGCGAAGAAAATTTAAAACATACATTTTGTAATGGTTTGGGCACCTCTACTATTTGTTACTGCGTCTTCTATTTATAGACATCCACCATAGTTGTTTTGAAACTACCACGAGCTTATTTACAATTCAACCAATTGAAAACCTCCTTGCTTTTACATGTCTCCGTGCATGAATGTTTCTTCATATAAAACCACTTCTTTTCAACTGTTATGCCAAAGCGTTTGAATTTAGCAATTCAAAATACTACCACGTAAGCTCGTGATTGGTCAAAAAATTATGTTTTTGCAAGTTAAAAACATTTATCTACTAATGTATGTGAAGATTCTTTTGAATTAGCAATGAACAATGAGAATTACCAAATGATGGTAGTGTTGAACTCCTAATAAGGGCAATGTTTTTAGGGGCTTTTATGGTCTAGTCCTTGGACTAACAATTTTGGACAAAAAAACCAGGCCCAACAAATTTTAAACGATTAGGTCCAACATATAAATACCCGAAATTAAAACAAACACGCACTATTCAGAAATCGAAGTGCAAAAAATTCTCTTCGACCAAAAATCTCTCTTCGATCAAAACCCTAACTCTCTTGGATAAAAAATATAACTCTCTTCGATCAAAATCCTAACTCTCTTCGATCAAACCCTAATCGTTGAAGTTCTATCGAGCATTTTACATTCTAAATCAAATTCTTCCAAACACCACTAACAAGTATGTATACATTCTCTTATCACATGTTTGTCCTTGTGTATTTTGTGTTCTCATATGAAAAAATTTATAGACACATAGACTGATGAAATCACATTCTTCTTCTTCATGATATGAAAAAATATATTTGTTTCCCTCATTTTAATTTCAAAACACACTTTTTGCATGTTAGATATATGTATTTCATCATTGTACTTTTCCTCCTGTATACATCATTTATCGAGGATTTATCGAGGACTAGGAATATATACATGATTGGAATATGTACATGTAAAAGCCCTGTTTTATTGTGTGTACTATGTGTATTTTGCATGTACTATCAAAAAGTACACGTAAAATACACAGAGAACGCGCACATTGAAATTGAATTTTTCAATACAATATGCGTGTACTTTTATGTTTTATATGTGTACTCTATAAAATATATATTTCAAATCCATATTTGATCAATCCTATGATATTTTGGTCCACGCCAGCGGCATTTGAATGATATTCCATGAGTTTGTAAGAAGTATTATTATTGTGTTAATATTTAGGAGTATTTTTTATCCACGCCAGCGGCATTTGAATGATATTTTATTAGTCTGTAATCAGTATTATTGCGTGTACTTTTTCATTTTTTGCGTGTACTTTGTTGAAAGTACACGCAAAAAATTCATAAAGTACACGCACATTGAAATTCAATTTCTTCAATCCAATATGTATGTACTAATGTGTATTATGAGTGTACTATTTTATATTTTTGTGTTATTGTTTAGGAATCATACGATGAAGCATGTTCAACTATAAAACTGCTGCTTGCACGTTCGAAGATCTTAACAATACGAAACCTTTCACATTGACAGTCAATAGTACTAATGATGAAGAAATTCATTTTCTCCTTCGCATCAATGATAGAGCTAAAAGGTTACTTGGTTTCTACTACTACTATGAAGACATTTACTGTAGTTTTGATGTGCAACAGCTTTAAGTAACTGAATCGAAAGCGAAGGATTTAGCTAAACGAAATGAGCATTCTTGCTTAAATAGTTTTGATAATGTTGGAGCTTTTAGCATATAGCTATTGTATCACTTCTTTACAGAATATGTTAGGAATAGAGAATCTTGGTTTTTGACTTTTCGAACAACCTCTGTTAGGTATTACCA
The DNA here is from genome assembly GCA_949130495.1 of Sambucus nigra. Taxonomy (NCBI): domain Eukaryota; kingdom Viridiplantae; phylum Streptophyta; class Magnoliopsida; order Dipsacales; family Adoxaceae; genus Sambucus; species Sambucus nigra. The sequence continues at coordinate 458,810,433 of OX422216.1, read as the reverse complement.
TAAAATGGAAGATATATATTATCGCCTTTAGCATGTATTTTGTTGAGACATGTATGAATTTTTTGTGAGAATATTGCATGTACTTTGGTTAAATACGCTTGTATTTTATTATTTTAGTCTTTGTTTTATTCTAATTCGCATGTATTTTATTTTTTGTACATATCATTATAGGTTAGTAATTTAAATTTTGTTTATAGATCAATATAATGGGGATGAAGATAAAGGCAAGAAGAGGAAAGAAACAAAAAAATAGAAGTTCTGATGATTGTTCTTCATCCAGTTCCAGTTCTATTCTAGTGTGGCATTGAAATCTAAACGTTCTGCAAAGAAGAATGACCAATATCGATCAAATATTGTTAGCTTTCTTCATGATTTGCATCAGATTAAAGAGAAAATAAACAATAGGCATATTGAACTTCTTAAGAATACTCCATTTGGGGAGCTTTTCAATGCCTACTACAGTGGAAAAGTAGTAGAAGTGGACCACAAGAAGACGGATAAATATATTTAATCAATTATCCAGCTGTACAATATGGAAATCAGAAGTTTCCGTACAATAATGCCAATAGATATAAGTGAAATATTTGGCATACCACTGATTGAGGGTTTAAAATCAATAGAACTGAAAAGCGACCGAATACTTCTCAAAAACCTGGATTACAAGCACGATACTTCGCAAAAAGAATAGAAAAGTCACAAATATTGAATGGTTTGAAGAAATCAGTTGAATTAGAGACAGATGAAGGAATTTTCGATTTTGTAAAAATTGTGTGTCTCCAATTCTTTAACACGTTGTTTTTTTCCAACTCAAACTTTACCCTTGCAGAATTTTAGTTGAAATACATCGACTGATAAGCACCCAAAAGTGTATAATTTATGCCCCGAATATGTGTATTTTAGTCACTCATTTTAATTAAAATTGGCCTTAAGTTCGTATTTTATCATTTTGTAGGTCAATACGCAGTTGCGGTGCAAAATAATGCTAAATCAGTGCAATTGCGATGCAGAAGCGGTCAAAAGTACGCATCGAATAAATCAAAGGAGACCGTGAAGTCTGGAGTCCAATCTGAGCTTGCCCCAATGTGATTCGATGCCCCGAAACAGTCCCGTAACCCAAACCTAATCCTACACCGGGCCCAGTCCATTCCCCGAGCCCTGTGTGTGTTGAGTTTGTACCTTTATTATTTTTCTAGATTTCTATTTTTAGTCGTTTTATTTTAGATTTATTTAGAATTTTCTAGGATATATTTTCCATTTTTCTATTTCTTTATTTTGATTTTGATTTTTTAGTTTTTAATTTTCAATCTTTATTTTATTTTATTTCCATTAGGATTAATTTTTAGGAATTTAATTTTTTTTAGTTTTATTAGATTTCATTTTATATATAAATATTTTTATTTTATTTTAGTTTTATTTTATTAGGATTATATTTTTTAGGTTTAATAGACTTTTATTTTATTTTAGTTTGAGATGTTAGATTTTTTTAGTTTTATTAGATTTTTTTTAGGTCTTTAGTTTTATTTTGATTTGATTTTTAGATTTTATTTCTTTTATTATTTAGGATGTTATTTTTTTAGTTTCGTTAATTTTTATTTTTTTAATTAGATTGTTTTAATTTGTTTTAGGGGTACAAACTTAAACACACATAACACAAACACTCACACCCTAAACCCAACACCAAACAAACACACAAATACTACCTCACCCTCACCATCCTACCCTACACCTCACCCCACATAACCCATCTTCAACCCCTCATCCACTTTCTCTCCACCTTCTACCTTTAACAAAACCAGACCTCCATAAACAAACTACACCTACTTTCTCACCCACCCTTAACCTCTACACAACCATTAAATCGGAGCCACCCCCCTTCGCCCAAATCGCCGGAGCCGGAACTACCCCTGTCGCCGGAAAAACTTGTGCCCATTTCGACTAAACACAACACCTCCCAAGCCGGACCCAGTTTCGGCAACCACAAACCATCTCCGTCGCCAGAACGCAGGCGCACCTCCTCATTTCCGATCGCCTGTTCAACCTCCAACTCCGGCGATCTGTCGACGACTAAATTCGCGGCAACCCTGGCCCGGATCCAATCCGGCGACGAAATCCGGCCTAGACCCGCGAACCCACCTGCCAAATCCGATTTCAGTAACCCACATCCCAATAAAATCGGATTCTCACCTCATCGATTTATCCAACTCCAAATCCCACAAAAATCTCCAAAAAAACAAACATCGTGGTATGGCTTTAAAAGAGGAATGAAGCTTAAAAAAAGGACTGTCAACAAAAACAAAAAAGAGGAGATACGGAGAGAGAGAGAGAGAGAGAGAGAGAGAGAGAGAATAATATGTACATAAAAAAAATTCCATAAAAAATAGTTTAGTGTTAGAATAAATTTGAGGTTTAGTTTTTTTTTTTTTTATGTGAGCAAGTGTTGGATTTGTGAAAACATTGGGACACACGTGCATGAACGCGATTCAAGGAATCAATTCAAAGGGAGACTTTTGTGTATTGTATTTCGTGCCCTACTCTTTAATTTATTGTTCCATGTTTGTGGCTGCGATTAATTGTTTCATTATGCTTGTCTAACCACCCCGTTCAAGGGGTGAGATGCACTGCGAATGATATTAATTTAATTAATTGGTTTCATTAATTTTATATATTTCTAGGTAAATTAATTTTAAATGTCGCCAATTAATTTATGTAACGAGAGTTAGTAAATTAATTGAACGAATTAATGTTTGAATTTAGGAATCGAACTAGAGATAAGTTTTTTCGAAATTTGAATATTAATTCGGTGTTGAAATTTGAAGATTGCTATTGTTTTCGTTAAATTGATCCTAGCGGGTAATTTTTTGAAAATAGTATAAGTCCTAATTTTTCATTGTGTGATATTTTTAAATTAATTTTCTGAAAAAGATATTATTAAATTTATAATTTTAACGAGAGTTAGATTATCAATTTAATATTATCTCGAAATATTTCAAAATTAATAAATTGAGAAATTAAAATAATTGAAAATGCAGTGTAATCCCATCTCTTGACTTTCTCACATATTTCACACTCGGTTGCACATTTTTTCATTATTTTGTCATTTTATAATTTTTAGCATTTGTTAGTTAATTTTTCCCTTGAAATTATTTTTAAAAATAAATAAAAATAAAAAATAAAAAGATTTTCATAAAAAATTGAGATTGCACGTTTTCATATTTATTGTTTCACCTTGAAAGTTGGATTGATACCCGTACTTACCACAATACGAGTTATTTTTAGACAAGTTTTGTAGGTACTCAAGGGAGTTTTGAGAGTGGCTTTTGCACAACAACGATATATAACGAAAAAGCTTCTTATCAAATGGTGTCGTTGTCTCTTTCTTGACATGGAGACATGATTGAAGACTTGTAATTTTATTTATCTTTTTTTGAGTGTAGTTCTTCCTCCTCCCTCCTCCTTAGACTGGTTGTATTGGATTATTGAAGCTTTATATTTATTTGGGGTGCATTTTGACACCATATTATTTTGTAATAATTATTCAATAAAAAAAAGGGAAAAGGAAAACCAGACAAGGTAGAGAGAGGGTGTTCACCGACGAGGATTTTTGAAGCCTCTCTACTTTGGGTCGGTAGGACTCCCGGGGACGACTGAGATAGGCGAGATCTCCCCCCGGTCGACTCAACTCGGTCTTCACCCCACGTGTGTAAAAACCGTGGGAGGTACAATTTTTTTATCCCTCGCGAATCTCCTGCAAGCGAGTTCATTTTTGTGTGATTAATTGCTCCTATGTGCCTTTAATTTTTGCATCGCACTTAAATTGAATGGTTTGATGAATTAATTTACCTAAGACCTGAACCCGATCATTGAAACGAGAAGGGATTTCATCACCCGACTCACTCGCGTATCCATTGTGTGCTACCCTAGCTGTCATTAAATTTAAAATCAATCACCTAGCTAGCTCTGTAGGCACACATTTTTTCAAGAGGCGATCACTAAGATAAATTCCATGATTTTTTGTCTCCCACGGACTTAATTAAAATTTGATTACCCCTTTCACTAATTTTGAAGATAATAATTGGCTACGTGCTCGTTAGGATTTTTTCTTGACTCGTGTGTGTCCAATTCCATTATTTAGGTAGTTGATTTTTGTTAGTTCGACCAAATCAAGAGTCCAATTCTTTCCGTTTTCCGCAAAATACCAAAAATATTTTCCTTTTTTAAAAATATTTTCAAAACTTCCAAAAAGATTTTCTTTTTTCTCCCATATTTAAAATACCAAAAAGATTTTCCTTTTCTTATTTTCAAAAAACACAAAAAGATTTTATTTTCTGTTGAAAAATATTTAAAAACCAAAAAATATTCCTCTTGTCACGGCCGAAGAACGTCCTTTACGAGAATACTTTGGCCATTTCACATTCTCTCGAAGTTTGTTTGATGATAAGACCGAATCGACCCTTGCTTCATTCATTTAGGGCTTTAACTCTCAAACGCACACCGTTGATACTCTTGTGTCGTCCATGCACCCATCTCATCTTCCACCACCTCCGGTGACGAGTGTCAACCCATCACATGCTTCGCCGTGCACACACTGCTTTCTTAGCGACCACTTGTCCCATGAGTGTCCATTTATATTCTCTATCTGAATCCACCTTGGAACATGTGTATCCCTATGACACAATTTTGGACCCACCCTCGACATATTATCACGACATATCTAATGTCGAGGGGTATGAGTACCCGAGTTATCCGTGGAGGCCTGATCATCCTTACATGCAATATGAATCCCAATGCCATGTTGTGGATCCTTACGGTTTCCAACAGTCGTCATCGCCACCTTGTGCACCTCATACCTATCAGTCCCCTTTATATGCTCCTCATGCTGATCACACTTTTGTCCCTCACAGAGATGCTTCTCCCGTGAATGCTACACTTGACCCTGCTCCACACACTTCATATGAGTATTCTCCACATCCTAGTGTTTCTAGCGAGTTGTGTCCACCTCACCCAACACCTTGCACATCCGCTCTCGAGAGCCTCTTACACAAGTTTGCGCACACTCTTCAATCTCAAAATGAAGCCCTTCAATGGCTTGAACACAGGTTTACTGCATTTGAATGTGCGAACGAGACGGATTCCACCCCAAGTCGACCCTTTATTACACCTACGTGGGATGAGGATGTGTCGTCTTGTGCCACGGATTTTGAGTGTGACCAACCCTATCTTCTTGAGAATATCGACATTGAAACCACCCAGTGGTCCGAGACCCAAGTTGACAATTGTGTTGACTTGTCCATTGATTATGAGACTGATCCCACACCGCTTTATCCTTTCAAACCCACCATTGAGTTTCACCTTTCCCCTTCCACCGAATCCATACTTGTGCCCGAGTCTACACCTTTTGATCCTTCCCTGTGTGCTCCTGAGGAACCCATTATTTATAGGTTAGCTCCGGCTGCGAGTGATTCCCACTATCCTGAGATTGGATCCGGCATGGTTTCTACCTCTTCGAATTTGAATCCCGTCGCACCACGCTTAGCTCATCTTGAGTCGAATATTGATGTAGATTCCTCTATCTCGGATCTTACAGCCTCGTTAGACCCTTTCACCACCTCGGATGGTGACGTAATGGTGGCTAAGTTGATCACTTTCTCGTTTATTTCCACACTTCCTCCTACGAGTGCCATTGAGGTTCACTTCGCGCCTTATAAGGAGTGTGTTTCACCTACTCGTGAGTTAGATCATTTTCCCCCACCCTTTGTCCCACCCGATCCACCTACTGTCCCTTCCACCCCACCACTTGATTTGGACCTTGTTATTACACCTCACCTGTTCCCATCTACGTATTTAGGTCCTCACCTACACCCACCCTCCACCCTGGTGCTCCACGATCCCATTTGTGAACTTTTCATCGACACCACTATCTATGAGAGTATTTGTGCTACTCTTATCCTTCGTGACACCGAGCGTGTTACTCTATGCACACCACTTCCTTGTGGTGTTGAATTTTTTCATCTACCGCTCCTTGGTGTGTCACAACGTGACCATTATCATCGTTTATTTATAGAATGGTCGGGCACTTTCTCTGAGGCCCGCCCCATCACTATTGCCAAGCCATTTTGCCTCCCCCAACAATTAGAGCACCATTCTTATAGGGACCTTGTTGCCCTCATATTTACGCTCAATACGGCCCATGACCAGTGCCTATACACCCTCACCCTTACCCTAATCCCACCCACCTCTGGTCCACTGATGCTTTGCATCGAGTGATGCACTTTTCCATACAAGTGCATTGACCTCTTTTAGCCTTTATCCAACAAGACTGACGCTTCAGTCTTATTTGGGGTTGATTCTCATCACCCAATTTTTTCTGCCACTCGTGCTTTTCTAGTTCCTATCCTTAGGGTAAGATTGGTTCGGTCTGGCTGAAGACGTTAAACTTAGCGCTACCGGTAGGTAGCCCGTCGTTCATTGTTTCTGAGTATGAGTCTTACCCTGTTTGGGGGTGGTGTTTCACACCACCCAATGATTTTCACATGCTTTATAGACTTGTACATATTTTTGTATCACATATGTTCTTTAGGTTTCATCTATCCTCCAGAATGTGGTACATTTCACTAGTGGTTCATTATGGTACTATTTTTCCTCCCTTGTGCTTTTCATTTTTCTATATGGTTTTAAACATCGAGGACGATGCTCTCTTTTGTTTGGGGGCGGAAAATTTATCAAAATCGTACCTCTTTTGAAAATTTTCAGAAACAAGTGATTTTAAAAATTTTGTGTAGTTAAAAATAAATTTTTATGACATAATTTGTCTATCATCCCTATTTTAGAAATCTCGAAAAATCTGTGTTTGACCCAAAAATTACACTTTTAACCTTAAATTAATTAGTACCTTTTAAAAGCGTACTTGCACTATGAATTCTTAAACTCAGCAATTTGCACTATCACTTTTACAATCAAAAGTTGAAGAGTAAATATATTCTCAAGAAAGCCTTAAAAGATCACTAGTGGTGACGTAACCCGTGAGATTTGAGCTTTTCACCTTTTTGAGGGTTTTTACATATCTTCGAGTCACAAGTTGACTCAACTTTCTTTGGGTACTACATTTAGTCGTTGCATGATCTCATTATTTTTTCAAATTTGGCTTAACCACTGAAAATGACATTACTTTCGAGTTGTAAGAAACATATGTCTTGTAGTTTGTCCCGAGCACGAAATCGATTTTTCCATACACTTACCATTTTCCTATCGCATTATCATTCACCCATTATCATTTTCCATATTATCCCTATCCATATGTCCCAAATACCATCCATCATTGCCATCGTTTTTGAGAAAAAGAGTGTTTGAAATGTTCAATGTAAATTGTCTTCATTTTTGTTATGAAAAGAAAAATGCATCGCAATAAAAAAAATTATACAGAAAAAATAAAAAAATAAAAATAAAGCATGCAATCATAAATTCAAATGAGGAAGACAATAATCAGTCAAAGTGTGTTTCACTCATCTCAAAAACCCTATCATTCATCTTCTTCATTTCATTATCCCTTCATACCATTCATAAACCACATTTTCACCCTTGGTAACGTGTTCGGGCAAACAAGAAGTATGTATGGTGAATAACTCGACATTCTCGACATAGTGGTTAGCATTCGTTCATGAGATCAAATTTCTTTCATGTATCCGTCCTTTCTTATAAAGTGTATGAGACGTTTGAACTTGTTTACATTTACTCACATCCTCACACACTAGAGAGATACACTTACCTAAAATTCAGATAGTTTGATTCAGAGAGATATATCCAGAGAGAATTGAAGTCAAAGCGTCGATCCCTAAAAATCGATCTTAGAAATTACTCTAATGATACTTAAGATTGTTTCACACTACACATGCTGAGTTTTAGGAAGGATTACGCTTTTGGTATTAAGTAATTTATTATCTCATTTTGATAGTTGAACACGGTGTTCCTTGATGTCCTTTTAAAGTTCGATTGTATAGCGTGTGACACCCCGACTAATTAAATACCGGGTAGCTACTCCTTTATTAAATTAATTCAAAATGCTAAGTTGGTCCAGTTAATAGCATCACTGTCGAAAACATTTTAAGATTACTAACCACCTAGTATTTAAAAAAGTAAGTGCCAAATTTTATTTAAAGTCTGATTAACATGCAACAAGTGTAAAAAGAATACTAACACCATTCACCATACTGAAGTAAAAAGAATAACCATCACATACAGTAAATAATGTCTGGAGGAAAAACTCCTCACTACAAATCCCACGACTGATAAGTAAACTGAATACTAAAACAATACATGCCAAAGTCTGAAAACTGTAATGGAAATGTAACTCTAATAGAAATGGGCAACATGCCCTACAACTGATAGATAATGAAACTGGAATCCAAGTGATCGAAGCGTCTATAAGCAAATCCCTGTAACTTCCACAAACAGCTACAGCTCGTCACCAAAATGAGTATCCTATGCATGGTGTCCCTGTGGCTGGGCACCTAAAATGGTTTTACAAAGAAAAATAGATTTGAAAAGCAAACGGGTCAGAGCCCGAATGTGGAGTTATATTTTAAAAAAAAACCTGCAAGTGCTTTAAAAACATTTAAAACATTAAATGCAAAGTACATGTTAGGACGTGCACTCACATTATATTCTCACCTCTCGTCTAACTGTGCACTCCTAACGTAAGTACCCATCTATACCGACACAAACCACTAGCTAAGTGCCATCATATCTAGCTAGACTGTCATAGGTCCTACCCTTATTACTCGGTTCTATTAACATTATAACGCTCGTAATAAATTAGAGTTTAACGTAAACCCAGATGCTCAATATGCAATATATCACTATCAGTTAACTCGTTATATTTCTCGAAACAATACCGTAATTATATTCACAACATTAACATGAAGATTCCCATTAATTAAGTGTATATTATTCACAACATAAATATACAATACAAGCACCCCGAGAACTAAGCTGCGGTGCACACATACTCTGCTATCCATCCCGGTACATCACGTACATAAGGATTACATATTCCGAATCTCTCAGGAATAGTTCACAGATAACAACATCACAAATATTGGAGGCGAACACAGTCACATCACATAGGTCACGCACATACCTACGCTCCTACGATCAGCGGACTTATTAATATCCCAATAAGTCTTTCTATGACCTATGTTCATCAAGGTAACTAGTATAAATCCGGGCAACACAAGGATTAGAGGGCCCTAAGCGAACGAAAACCTCCCGTGATAGCAAGTATGGTAGGTATGTCATACACACAATTCATATACCAATACTAAGTAAACACACATCTTAGTAATCTCGTAGTTTAATCGTAGTACATATCGCATTCTCGTACTAACTTATAATTTATCACTATTTATACCATTCCAGTTTATAATCATACGCGCCATAATTTACTCACGTCGTAGTAGACACTCACGTCTCAACCCAAACCGTCCAATTAATTTAACTCTCGTATATAATTTCCTTCTCATAAATACCCAAAAGTCCCAATTCTATCATTACATCACCATCGGAATGTTATCTATATCCTCGAACAAGTTTACGGGACTCCAAAAATCAAAACAGTCCAAAAAGACCCAAACTGTCAACTCGTTAGAAGTCTCGTTCGAACGAGACTGTTCGAACGAGATTCCCCTGTCAAATCGTTAGAAGTCTCGTTCGAACGAGACTGTTCGAACGAGATTCCAGTTCGTTCGAACGAACTGTACCTTCTAACGAGATCTCGTTCGAACGAAGTTATCGAACGAGGCTCCCTTTCGTTAGAACGACTGGTCAATTCGTTAGAAGCTCGTTCGAACGAGTTCGTTCGAACGACCTGGGCAGGGGCTTCTAACGACCTGCCAGTTTCGTCCCAGATTTTTCTACATCACGTTTTTCACCATTCTTACTCCTCAAATCTCTTCTAAACTAAGTCCCAACAATCTTTTTAAGGTCTCTAAACAATCCTAAACATATTATAATCACATCCTAACACGTTTTGAAGGATTAATCCATCCTAACATTAACCAAATTTACAAATCTCTACACTTTTTCCCAATTTTATCAAGAACATGAACCCTAACTTTATGAGTCATGAATTAATCCAATATAAATCTATTTTAATTTCTTCCAATCACAACTATCATGAGAATAATCATCTACCTATCATTCTACATGCAATTCTCCTTAAGATTTCAAGTTCTAAGCTTCAAAATACATGGGTTTTCATTATCTTTCAAGAACAATTGATATTCTTCAATTTTCTAACATGGAAGGAACATTCTACGAATTTAAATATAATTAAAACACTTGCCTTGATTGTCTCTGACTTTGGTGTTGATTTCTGTAAAGGTTTCTGCAGAATTCCTTCTCTTCTCCAAGCTTCTTCTCCAATGGTGGCTTAAGGTGGCTAGGGTTTTCTTTGGGAAAGTTGGAAACCTGAATGATAACCTCCGTAGCTTAAAGGGTTAATATGGGTTGGTTAGTGGGCTTAGTGGGTTAAATCCACATCAGATTAAAACTCCCAATTTTCGTCACTTTTAATTCCTCAAAATACAACATTACCAAAATACCCTTTATGATGCCGGTGTGGCCTAAAAATACCCCGGGACCCAAACTACACCCCCGGCTAGTGTATTCTGACTATCTCGACCCTTCCGGACGCGTTGGCGCACTCAAAAAGACCATACGGATAATAGAAATAAAAATCACTTTTATAATTAAAATAATATACCATGACGCGGCGGTCACACGCATCTCAACAAAATTTCTAAAATGCCGTATATAAATCTCACGACAAATTTCATAATCCCAAATTCATATACAATCATATATGCACATAATCAAATACCAACTCGCATATCGTTAGTATTTTTAGCCCGGATTAATTTCCAATTAATACGCATTTAATTAATTAATCCCAAAAATAAATATAGCCAAAAGTATGGGGTATTACATACTCCCCCCCTAATAACAGAATTTCGTCCCGAAATTCGAAACTAGAAAGTACCTGCTAAAAATAACTCTGGATAGCGTTCGCGCATCTCATCCTCGCGCTCCCATGTGGACTCCTCGACATTGTGATGTCGCCACTGAACACGCACTAACGGAACTATCTTTGACCGCAGTTTCCTCTCGCTTCGGTCCAAAATAGCAATCGGCCCCTCCTCGTAGGAGCTATCCGGCTGGAGATCGATGTCCTCCACAGCAATGTGAGAATGAGCCAAATTATCTCTAAGGTATTTCCTCAGCGAGGAAATATGGAACACATCGTGAATCCGATGCAAATGCTCCGGTAATCCAAGTCTATACGCAACCGATCCAATTCGCTCAATAATAGGAAATGGCCCCACATACCTTGGTGCCAACTTCCCTTTCTTCCCGAAACGCATAATCCCCTTCATAGGAGACACTCTGAGCAAAACCTGGTCCCCTACTTGGAACTCTCTGAAAAACCTCTTCGCATCAGCATAACTCTTCTGCCTGTCTTGAGCTACCCGAATGCGACTCCGAATCAACTCAATCCTTGCCGAAGTATCCTGAATCACTTCCGGCCCAAGTAGTTTGTTGTCCCCCACCTCTAACCAACATGCTGGGGAACGACAAGGCCTACCGTACAATGCCTCAAACGGAGCCATGCCAATAGTGAACTGATAGGAGTTGTTGTAAGCAAACTCCACCAGTGGAAGGTACTGCTCCCATCCACCCCCGAAGTCAATAATGCACATGCGTAGCATGTCCTCCAACATCTGATTTGTGCGCTCAGTCTGCCCATCAGTCTGCGGATGATAAGCCGTACTCAACCGCAATTCCGTGCCCATGGCCTCCTGGAAACTCTCCCAAAACCTCGAAACAAATATCTTGTCTCTGTCAGACACAATATTTAGGGGCACACCGTGAAGTCTCACAACCTCTGAAATGAAGAGTTGGGCATACTGTCCCGTAGTGTAGTCAGTCCTTACGGGTAAAAAGTGAGCGACTTTGGACAACCTGTCCACAATTACCCAAACGGAGTCGTGACCCCTCTGCGACGTAGGCAACCCTGTGATAAAGTCCATGGATATGCTCTCCCACATCCACACCGGGACCTCCAACGGCTGTAGCAATCCTGCCGGTCTCTGATGATCCACTTTTACAAGCTGACAAGTGGCGCATTTCGAAACAAACTCAGCGATATCTCTCTTCATATCGCTCCACCAATACTGGCGTCTCATGTCTTGGTACATTTTGTCCCCTCCGGGATGTACCGTGAACCGTGAGCCGTGCGACTCTGCCATCACGTTGTGTCTCAATTCCTCCCCTTTCGGAACTACCAATCTCCCATTGAAGCGTAATCCCCCGTCTGAGCTGACGGTATAGGACTCGGCTCCCTCTGCTAGTAATCGAACTATCTGCTCCTGACAGAACAAGTCATTAGCCTGTGCCCGTACTACCTTCGTGACAATCTGCGGTGTAACGATCATCACAGACATGAAAGATCGGGCCACTGCATCCTGGTGTCCCAATTCCTTCCACTTAGCCTTCCACACCTCTGCCACCTCATCTGCTGGCCTACGGCTCAACGCGTCTGCTACCACGTTAGCCTTTCCCGGGTGATACTGGATGTCGAACAGGTAGTCCTTCACAAACTCAAGCCACTTACGCTGCCGCATATTTAACTCCTTTTGCGTGAATAGGTACTGTAAGGACTTGTGGTCCGTGAACAGTTGGAACTTCTCCCCCAAAAGATAGTGCCTCCAAATCCGTAGGGCAAATACCATAGCTTCCAACTCCAAATCATGCGTGGGGTAATTCTTCTCATGAGTCTTAAGCTTACGGGAAGCATAAGCTATGGCCTGTCTCTCCTGCTGCAATACACCTCCAAGCCCTTGCAAAGACGCATCGGTGTAAACCAAATACTCAACTCCCGGTCTTGGCAATGCTAACACAGGTGCTGAGGTCAACTTATCCTTCAATTCATCGAATGCCAACTGACAGGCGTCACTCCAGATGTATGGCACACCCTTACGAGTCAGATGTGTCAAAGGACCTGCTATCTCTGAGAAACCCCGAATGAACCTCCTGTAGTATCCTGCTAGACCCAAGAAACTACGAATTTCAGTCGGTGTCGTGGGCTGTCCCCACTCCCTTACCGCTGATACTTTCCCCGGATCAACAGATATTCCCTGATCGGAAATAATGTGTCCCAAAAACTGGACTTCCTTCAGCCAAAACCCGCACTTCTCATATTTTGCATACAACTCGTTCTGACGAAGTGTCTGCAAAACCTGCCTCAAATGCTCGGCGTGCTCCTCCTCTGTCTGGGAGTAAACCAGTATATCATCAATAAAGACAATGACAAACTGATCTAGGAAATCCCTGAACACTCTGTTCATCAAGTCCATAAACACAGCTGGAGCGTTGGTCAAACCGAAAGGCATAACCCGAAACTCATAAGAACCATATCTCGACAAGAACGCAGTCTTCGAGACATCCTCCTCCCTGATACGCAACTGATGGTATCCCGATCTCAAATCAATCTTCGAGAAGAAAGAAGCTCCTCGCAACTGGTCGAATAAGTCATCGATTCGAGGCAACGGATACTTATTCCGTCTCGTGACCTTATTCAACTCTCGATAGTCCACACACAATCTCAGTGAACCATCCCTCTTCTTCACAAACAAAACTGGAGCGCCCCAAGGTGAGGTACTCCTGCGAATAAAGCCCTGACCTAACAGCTGCTCTATCTGATCCCGTAACTCCCTCATCTCAGCTGGAGCCATACGGTACGCTGCACGTGCTATAGGTCTCGTACCTGGTAGTAAATCTATAACAAAGTCTATCTCTCGACTGGGGGGTAGGCTTGGTATCTCCTGAAACACATCCGAATACTCCCTGACTACTGGGATAGAATCTAAATGAATCACTACCTCCTTAGAGGTATCCTCCTCAATGTAATACAGATGAGCGGTCGATCCTCCCTCTGGGCGAGGCATCGCCACTATAAACATCTCTTGCCCCGGAATGGAAAAAACAATGCTCCCGCTGAAGCAATCAATCATGGCCCTATAAGCTATGAGCCAATCCATACCGATAATCACATCGTGAACATGCATATCTAATACTAACATGTCTGCAGGTAATACTAAACCACCAATCTCTACCCCCACTCCCCGGCATATAAAGAAAATAAGTGACCCACTCCCCAATGGTGAGTCGACACACGTCACTGTGCTCTCTGCCGTAGCTAACATTCCTAAAGCTTTCGTGAAGTGTGTAGCTATAAAACAGTGTGTAGCCCCCGTATCAAATAACACCCGACCCATAGTGCCATGGATAGGAAACGTACCCTCAATCGCGGGCGGTGCCTGTGAAACTGCAGCCTGGTGGACGTTGTAGACACGTCCATACTGTAGCTGCCCCTGCTGAACTGGGACTGCTGGAATAGGTGGCAATGCTTCCATCTGTGGCGGTGCGGGAAGAGCGGCGGGAAACATAGGCCTCTGTGGCTCCTGGCGAGCACCCTGCTGCTGCTGTGGGGCCCTGCCCCTATCAGGACAATCCTGTCGTTTATGGCCAGTCTTGCCACAAACAAAGCACTTCCCTGGGAAGTTCCCTCCTCTCTGCCCCTGCTGTCCCCGGCCCTGGTGGCCGTTACCGTTCCTCCCTTGGCCCTGGTGAAACTGCTGCCCATTCTGCCCCAGTTGGCCCTGATGGCCGTTTGGACCCTGATGGCCCTGACGGAAACCTCCATGTCCCTGTCTGTAGTTCCCTGACCGGAACCTCTTATTATCCCCCTGCTGGGAGCCCTGCTCATTCTGTCTCTGCCCCTGACCAGATTTTGCCCCGCTGGCACTATGTCCTCCAGTCCTGCCCTGATGGCTAGACTCCCCCGACCTCTTGCCCTCGGCCATATGAAAACGGTGGTCCTGGCAGTGTAACAATGCAGCGTTAACCATATCAGAATAGGTGGCCAACGATAGGTTCCCTAGCAGATGCTGACGGATCCTCCATGTCAACCCGTCCGTGAACTTCTCAATTTTCTTCTTCTCTGTTGGTATCTCATCTGGAACGATATTCAACAGATTCGTGAGCTCGACCTCATACTCGGCCACAGTCTTACCTTCTTGCCTCAGACTCATAAGTTTCCTCCTCATTTCCGTGTGAACAGCCGACGGAAAGTATTTGCGGTCAAACCGCACCCAGAAGTCCTGAATAGTGAGAGTATCCCTCTCCTCCATGGTGGTAATAGACTCCCACCACTGCAGCGTAGATCCAACTAGCTTGAAAGTAGCTAGCACCTTCTTCTGGACGTCCGTGCACTCATACATCCTTAAGTGCCTCTGCATATCCTTCCTCCACTGGCTCGAGACTACCACATCTGAGCTACCTGCAAACTCTGGCGAATGCGCTTTCTGAAAAGCGTCACGTACACGCTCCCAAGCAGACGGGAGTGCATTTACCTGAACTGGCGCGACAACCGGCGCTTGCGGTGGTGCCTGCTGAACAACGGCAATTGCGGCATTTACCGCTTGGGCTACTATAGCTGCAACCTCAGCGGCGTTCATCATGCCCTGAACTGGAGCGGGTTGGGGTTCGGGCGTTGCATCCCTGGGAACTCGTCGTGCACGTCGTGGAGGCATCTGAAATAAGAACAAAGTTTATAAGTTCGCTGTTTATAAACTTAAGATAGCTGAAGAACGAAGCATACACAAAAAGAGTACAACAGTCCTAAAATATAGGGCTCTATATCAAAGAAACTTAGCGGAAACATAATAAGCCGTCAGATCCTAAAGGACACTAGAACCTGATGCTCTGATACCAGCTGTGACACCCCGACTAATTAAATACCGGGTAGCTACTCCTTTATTAAATTAATTCAAAATGCCAAGTTGGTCCAGTTAATAGCATCACTGTCGAAAACATTTTAAGATTACTAACCACCTAGTATTTAAAAAAGTAAGTGCCAAATTTTATTTAAAGTCTGATTAACATGCAACAAGTGTAAAAAGAATACTAACACCATTCACCATACTGAAGTAAAAAGAATAACCATCACATACAGTAAATAATGTCTGGAGGAAAAACTCCTCACTACAAATCCCACGACTGATAAGTAAACTGAATACTAAAACAATACATGCCAAAGTCTGAAAACTGTAATGGAAATGTAACTCTAATAGAAATGGGCAACATGCCCTACAGCTGATAGATAATGAAACTGGAATCCAAGTGATCGAAGCGTCTACAAGCAAATCCCTGTAACTTCCACAAACAGCTACAGCTCGTCACTAGAATGAGTATCCTATGCATGGTGTCCCTGTGGCTGGGCACCTAAAATGGTTTTACAAAGAAAAATAGATTTGAAAAGCAAACGGGTCAGAGCCCGAATGTGGAGTTATATTTTAAAAAAAAACCTGCAAGTGCTTTAAAAACATTTAAAACATTAAATGCAAAGTACATGTTAGGACGTGCACTCACATGATATTCTCACCTCTCGTCTAACTGTGCACTCCTAACGTAAGTACCCATCTATACCGACACAAACCACTAGCTAAGTGCCATCATATCTAGCTAGACTGTCATAGGTCCTACCCTTATTACTCGGTTCTATTATCATTATAACGCTCGTAATTAAGTAGAGTTTAACGTAAACCCAGATGCTCAATATGCAATATATCACTATCAGTTAACTCGTTATATTTCTCGAAACAATACCGTAATTATATTCACAACATTAACATGAAGATTCCCATTAATTAAGTGTATATTATTCACAACATAAATATACAATACAAGCACCCCGAGAACTAAGCTGCGGTGCACACATACTCTGCTATCCATCCCGGTACATCACGTACATAAGGATTACATATTCCGAATCTCTCAGGAATAGTTCACAGATAACAACATCACAAATATTGGAGGCGAACACAGTCACATCACATAGGTCACGCACATACCTACGCTCCTACGATCAGCGGACTTATTAATATCCCAATAAGTCTTTCTATGACCTATGTTCATCAAGGTAACCGGTCTAAATCCGGGCAACACAAGGATTAGAGGGCCCTAAGCGAACGCAAACCTCCCGTGATAGCAAGTATGGTAGGTATGTCATACACACAATTCATATACCAATACTAAGTAAACACACATCTTAGTAATTCCGTAGTTTAATCGTAGTACATATCGCATTCTCGTACTAACTTATAATTTATCACTATTTATACCATTCCGGTTTATAATCATACGCGCCATAATTTACTCACGTCGTAGTAGACACTCACGTCTCAACCCAAACCGTCCAATTAATTTAACTCTCGTATATAATTTCCTTCTCATAAATACCCAAAAGTCCCAATTCTATCATTACATCACCATCGGAATGTTATCTATATCCTCTAACAAGTTTACGGGACTCCAAAAATCAAAACAGTCCAAAAAGGCCCAAACTGTCAACTCGTTAGAAGTCTCGTTCGAACGAGACTGTTCGAACGAGATTCCAGTTCGTTCGAACGAACTGTACCTTCTAACGAGATCTCGTTCGAACGAAGTTATCAAACGAGGCTCCCTTTCATTAGAACGACTGGTCAATTCGTTAGAAGCTCATTCGAACGAGTTCGTTCGAACGACCTGGGCAGGGGCTTCTAACGACCTGCCAGTTTCGTCCCAGATTTTTCTACATCACGTTTTTCACCATTCTTACTCCTCAAATCTCTTCTAAACTAAGTCCCAACAATCGTTTTAAGGTCTCTAAACAATCCTAAACATATTATAATCACATCCTAACACGTTTTGAAGGATTAATCCATCCTAACATTAACCAAATTTACAAATCTCTACACTTTTTCCCAATTTTATCAAGAACATGAACCCTAACTTTATGAGTCATGAATTAATCCAATATAAATCCGTTTTAATTTCTTCCAATCACAACTATCATGAGAATAATCATCTACATATCATTCTACATGCAATTCTCCTTAAGATTTCAAGTTCTAAGCTTCAAAATACATGGGTTTTCATTATCTTTCAAGAACAATTGATATTCTTCAATTTTCTAACATGGAAGGAACATTCTACGAATTTAAATCTAATTAAAACACTTTCCTTGATTGTCTCTGACTTTGGTGTTGATTTCTGTAAACGTTTCTGCAGAATTCCTTCTCTTCTCCAAGCTTCTTCTCCAATGGTGGCTTAAGGTGGCTAGGGTTTTCTTTGGGAAAGTTGGAAACCTAAATGATAACCTCCGTAGCTTAAAGGGTTAATATGGGTTGGTTAGTGGGCTTAGTGGGTTAAATCCACATCAGATTAAAACTCCCAATTTTCATCACTTTTAATTCCTCAAAATACAACATTACCAAAATACCCTTTATGATGCCGGTGTGGCCTAAAAATACCTCGGGACCCAAACTACACCCCCGGCTAGTGTTTTCTGACTATCTCGACCCTTCCGGACGTGTTGGCGCACTCAAAACGACCATATGGATAATAAAAATAAAAATCACTTTTACAATTAAAATAATATACCATGACGCGACGGTCACACGCGTCTCAACAAAATTTCTAAAATGCCGTATATAAATCTCACGACAAATTTCATAATCCTAAATTCATATACAATCATATATGCACATAATCAAATACCAACTCGCATCTCGTTAGTATTTTTAGCCCGGATTAATTTCCAATTAATACGCATTTAATTAATTAATCCCAAAAATAAATATAGCCAAAAGTATGGGGTATTACATAGCGTTTCATCATGTACTCAGATACTGCATTTAAAAAAGTTTTCGAATTTTGTGGGTACATTCACTGCAAATCCTCACGAGACTCCACTTGTCCTGTAGGACAACCTATAGGTGTAACGGTTTGTTGCATATGCTAAGCGCAATCGCCAGTGCCTGCGAAAGTGGCACACTTTTGGCTACTTATCTATGTTTTCTCTCTAATTTTTGCTCGAGGACTAGTAATGTTCTGTTTGGGGGTGGTGTGATAAGCACCCAAAAGTGTATAATTTATGCCCCGAATATGTGCATTTTAGCCACTCATTTTAATTTAAATTGGCCTTATGTTTATATTTTATCATTTTGCAGGTCAATACGCACTTGCGGTGCAAAATAATGCTAAATCAGTGCAATTGCGACGCAGAAGCGGTCAAAAGTATGCATCGAAGAAATCAAAGGAGACCATGAAGTCTAAAGTCCAATCTGAGCTTGTTCCGATGTGATTCGATGCCCCGAAACAGTCCTGTAACCCAAACCTAAGCCTACACCGAGCTCAGACCATTCTCCGAACCTTGTGTGTATTGAGTTTGTACCTTTATTATTTTTCTAGATTTCTATTTTTAGTCGTTTTATTTTTAGGATTTATTTTAGATTTATTTAGAATCTTCTAGGATATATTTTCTATTTTTCTATTTCTATTTCTTTATTTTGATTTTGATTTTTTAATTTTTAATTTTCAATGTTTATTTTATTTTATTTCTATTAGGATTAATTTTTAGGAATTTAATTTTTTTTAGTTTTATTAGATTTCATTTTATATATAAATATTTTTATTTTATTTTGGTTTTATTTTATTAGGATTATATTTTTTAGGTTTAATAGAGTTTTACTTTAGTTTGAGATGTTAGTTTTTTTTAGTTTTATTAGATTTTTTTAGGTCTTTAGTTTTATTTTGATTTGATTTTAGATTTTTAGTTTTTATTTCTTTTATTATTTTGGATGTTATTTTTTTAGTTTTGTTAATTTTTATTTTTTTAATTAGATTGTTTTAATTTTTTTTAGGGGTACAAACTTAAACACACATAACACAAACACTCACACCCTAAACCCAACACCAAACAAACACACAAATACTACCTCACCCTCACCCTCACCATCCTACCCTAGACCTCACCCCACATAATTACACCCCCACCCATCTTCAACCTCTCATCCACTTTCTCTCCACCTTCCACCATTAACAAAACCAGACGTCCATAAACAAACTACACCCACTACTCTCTCACCCACCCTTAACCTCTACACAACCATTAAACTGGAGCCACCTCCCTTCGCCCAAACCACCGGAGCCGGAACTACCACTGTTGCCAGAAAAACCCGTGCCCATTTCGACTAAACCCAACACCTCCCAAGCCGGACCCAGTTCTGGAAACCACAAACCATCTCTATCGCCAGAACGCAGGCGCACCTCCTCATCTCCGATCGCCTGTTCAACCTCCAACTCCGGCGATCTGCCGGCAACTAAATTCGCAGCGACCCTAGCCCGGATCTAATCCGGTGACAGAATCCGGCCCAGACCCGCTAGCCCACCTGCCAAATCCGATTTCAGTAAACCGTATCCTAATAAAATCGGATTCTCACCTCATTGATTTATCCAACTCCAAATCCCACAAAAATCTCCAAACAAACGAACATCATGGGTATGGCTTTATAAGAGGAATGGAGCTTAAAAAAAGGACTCTCAACAGCAACAAAAAAGAAGAGATACGTAGAGAGAGAGAGAGAGAGAGAGAGAGAGAGAGAGAGAGAGAGTATAATATGTACATAATAATAGGTACATAAAAAAATTCCAAAAAAAATTAGTTTAGTGTTAGAATAAATTTTAGTTTTTTTTTTTTTTTAATGTGATCAAGTGCTGAATTTGTGAAAACATTGGGACACATGTGCATGAATGCTATTCAAGGAATCAATTCAAAGGGACACTTTTGTGTATTGTATTTCTTGCTCTACTCTTTAATTTATTGTTCCATTTTTGTGGCTGCGATTAATTATTTCATTATGCTTGTCTAACCACCCCGTTCAAGGGGTGGGATGCACTGCGAATGATATTAATTTAATTAATTGGTTTCATTAATTTTATATTTCTAGGTAAATTAATTTTAAATGTCGCCAATTAATTTATGTAACGAGAGTTAGTAAATTAATTGAACGAATTAATGTTTGAATTTAGGAATCGAACTAGAGATAGATTTTTTCAAAATTTGAATATTAATTCGGTGTTGAAATTTGAAGATTGTTATTGTTTTCGTTAAATTGATCCTAGCGGGTAATTTTCTGAAAATAGTATAAGTCCTAATTTTTCATTGTGTGATATTTTTAAATTAATTTTCTGAAAAAGATATTATTAAATTTATAATTTTAACGAGAGATGGATTATCGATTTAATATTATCTCAAAATATTTCAAAATTAATAAATTGAAGAATTAAAATAATTGAAAATGCAGTCTAATCCCATCTCTTGACTTTCTCACATATTTCACACTCGGTTGCACATTTTTTCATTATTTTTTTATTTTATAATTTTTAGCATTTGTTAGTTAATTTTTCCCTTGAAATTGTTATTAAAAATAAATAAAAATAAAAAAATAAAAAGATTTTCATAAAAAATTGAGATTACACGTTTTCATATTTATTGTTTCACCTTGAAAGTTGGATTGATACCCGTACTTACCGCAATACGACTTATTTTTAGACAAGTTTTGTAGGTACTCAAGGGAATTTTGAGAGTGGCTTTTGCACAACAACGATATATAACGAAAAAGCTTCTTATCATCGACAATATTGAGGAAATGAATAATTATGATTGGGCATTTTCTTTGCATGAGTTTCTCATACATTCACTTGACAAATGAGCAAGTTCAAAACCTAGCGCAGTTACTGGATGAGTCATTTCCCTACTGGTGAGTAAAAAACATCCTGATATTTCAAAATTTACATACCAATACTCACGTGTACTTAATAAAATCACGTGTATTTTAAAAATACACGTGATATTTTCATTTGTATTTTGAAAACACACGCGATATTTTCACGTGTATTTTGAAAATACACGTGATATAACAAGTGTATTTTAAAAGTACACTGGTTATATTTACAAAACATAGTACACGTGTACTTTATAAAATACAAGTGTACTTTATAAAGTAGAAGTGAAGTTTTAAAATACACGTGATATAAGACGTGTACTTTCAAAATACACGTGATATTTTCACTTGTACTTTCAAAATACACGCGATAATTTCACGTGTATTATGAAAATACACGTCTTATATCACGTGTATTTTGAAACTTCACTTCTACTTTATAAAGTACACTTGTCTTTTACAAATTACATGTGTACTATGTTTTGTATATATAACAAGTGTACTTTCAAGATACACTTGTTATATTTTTTGTCAATATTATAAGTGTACTTTAGAAAGTACACGTGAACTTATATTGATAAAGTACACGTGAACTTTGTAAAAATCACGTGTACTTTCAAAATACAATTGTAAAATTTAGAAAGTACACGTTTAATTTTGCATATATTTTGAACAAATCACTTATACTTTCCATTATGAATACTTAGGTAATACAATTATTAATATCATTTTGTTTTTTGTATGATCACAGTATTGGGCATGTGAGAAATTTGAAATTATTTCTCCTGTTAAAGAATTTAAAGATAAGATACCAAAATTCCTGAGGTAGAAATTGTCTTCTTTGAGACAATGGTTTGTGAAGAATGACATCGCAACAATAACTTTGAAGCAGACCATAAATAAACCAGCTTGTAAGAACAGTTCTGTACAAAAGGAATCTCAGTTTGAAGGGCCAAGTTAATCTTTGAACATTTCTACAGAAAGTCCTATACATGCTGATTCATCATCAGAAAAAGTTGTTGAAGATATTAATGACAATGAGTTTTCACATGGTCGGAATATTCCCCTTAAAAACATTGCGACTCCAAAGAAAAATAAGGAAAAAGATCAACCCAAGTTTAATTTGGAGGAACAAATTGCTGTTTTGAAAAGGGAATTGTTGGAAAAAAATAACCAACTATCTAAAGAAGCAGAAGACTTTAATGGTGCACTAGAGAAGGTGACCTCTTTGGAGGTGGAGAGTGTCATTTTGAATGTACAGTTGCAGGTAGATCGTGATTCACTTTTTGAATCCCATGAGGAAATGAAGAAGTTAAAGGTGAAGAATTCCGACATTTTGAAGGAAAAAGATTTACTAAATAAGTTAGAGGTGGAAAATGCCCAACTAATTGAGTGAACAATTCTTTAAAAAAAAAGCTTAATCAAGTCATAATAAGCGACTCAGATAGAATTAAAGAATTGAATGAATCATTGAAAAAACAGGCATAATCAACACGAATTTTGGAACAAAAAAATGGATATATGTCTCTGAGTAATGAAGATCTAAAAAAAAAGTATGATGATACATTGCAAAAATGGAAAGATGATGATATAGAAAAGATGACATTGAGGCAGAATCTTGAGGAGTCAGAATTGAAAAGAACTCAACAGGTACTTTTTATTATAAATAATGCAGAGTACGCACAGTTTTGCTAAAGTACACGCAGTTTTCCTAAAGTACATGCAGTTTTATTTCATAGTATTTTTAATGCAGTTTTATTTGATATTAGAAATAATGCACAGTACATGCATTATTTTATTAAAAATAATGCAGTTTTATTCAAGTATTGCTTATAATTTAACATTCGTTTTATCTAACAGGAAAATAATAATAAAATCCTTAATGACGAAATTTCGGAGTTGAAGAAAATGCTTGATGCATCAGCATTGAAAAAAATTGATTAGGTATCTATAAAGTATAATAGATATATAATACACGCATTTACTTTCTAAACTAAACGCAAATTATGATGAAAGTACACGTGTATATTATAAATTTTATAAGGTACACATATTTTATAATACATGCGTGTATATTATAAAATACACGCATGTATTTATCAAATATATGCGTGTACTTTATAAAATACACGCAAGAGAAAATGAATCATTGTTTCAAAAAATGCTTACAATCTAACATTCATTGTTAAATATATCAGGCAAACACTAATAAACAATTCATGGACGAAATTTCGAGTTTGAAGATTGAACTAGCCTCAAAGACAGTTCAGGGCACCCCCAAAATACCTAAAACAAAAGGGCCTCTTACTAGAGGACAGAAGAAAAAAAAGTTGACAGCGAAACCGGGAAGCATGAACCAATTAAGAAACAAAAAGAGTCAAAGCTAAGAAAATGCCCTCTAACAATAGCTCAACGAATGAAAGAAACTCACTTTAAGCTTGAAGCAATCAAAGTATACAAATATCTCGATGAAGCTGCGAAGAAAAAAATTGAAGAGTTTATTCAAAAGGCCGAGTCAGGGTAAAGTGTATTGTTTTATGATTTATAACTTCGCTAATTAAGATTTTTTTTGGTGCAAAGGAATAAGATTATTATTATTATTATACAATTCCTATTGCTTATATAAAATGCAGGGGATTTATTTTCCAAGGGCTGGTTTCGTATGTCCCATGGGAAGATTTTGTTGAAGTCCTCAAGAATCAAGAAATTTCAAGCCAAGTATGTAGTCCAAATATTAGACATTTATTAAATTTTAACATTATTATTTTCTCACCATTTTATATTGTGTGAAACAGATAATACTTGCCTTTAGTGAAGTAATGAGGTTTAAATTGTCAGAGGAAGGGCTCTCCCACTCATACACTTTTTCTGATTATTTTTGGGTAAGTACAATTAAATTGAAAGCTTTGTGAAACAAAATTTTAGTTTTTTTTTATTAACACAATGTTTATAATTTTTATTCAGATAGAAGCTTGAAGAAAAATGAAGTCAATAAGGAGGGGGAGTTATACAGAGATTTATTTGAACACTTAGGCACTTGTAATAATTTGTTCATTGTACTAAGACATAGCGTAGGACATTTCACATTACTTTTGATATACAAAAAAGAAAATAAAGTGATCCACATGGATTCCCTTCGACCGAATGACAAGAAAAAAAACACAATATACTTCGATGATGCGAAAAAAATGGTTAGTGCCTAAACTTAATTAGTAACGTTACTTGTACTTATAATATACACGTGTACTTTATCATATAATGCGTGTACTTTGCATTAGTTTCACATAATCACCCAGATTATCAAACTACACGCATCATATTTTAAAATACACGTGAAATGAACCAATACAAATTACGCGTACTTTAATATTATGCGTGTACTTTGAACTCTTTAGGCAAAGTACACGCATCATATTTTAAAATACACGTGATATGAAAAAATAAAATATGCATGTACTTTAATATTATGCGTGTACTTTTCACTCTTTAATCTTCATATACTCTTTTATTTGTATGCACTAAATATTTACCTTCTTAACAGTTTTATGTCTTCCAAAAAATACTATACCTATTGAAGACTGAAGCAGAAACAATGAAAAATAATGATTTCAAAACTCAGATAAAGTTTGATGAAGGTACATCAAATGAGTTTACATTGGATGACGATCCATTGATAGAGCAAAAAAAAAGGACTGTAGATTTCTTGCTGGAAAGTGATCTCAAATTTGACCTAATAAGAGATCATGAATGCCCTAAGCAATATAATGGGTAAGCAAAAACTTCATTTCTAAAAATTACTAATTTGTATATTTTCAAAAAAATTTATTCACATCATACTAATTTGTATATTTATTTTATTTTAATTTCAGGGTTGACTGAGGGGTGTTCTGCATGTACTACATTGAACAAATTAGCAGAAATAAGGAAATGCCAAAATCATTTGAAGACCTTGACATGCTAAAACACAGAGCATATGTACAAAGGGAAATTCTTCTATCAAAATATTTCTTCCCCCCGAAAGGAGAAAAAACATTTATAAATTGATTCAAATACAAACCATATTTGTAATTTGTTTTGTGTTATATTGGTTATTGTTTACAATCCACGCAAGGTATAGACAAACAATGTACCTGAGTGTTATGAAACAATGTACATGCATATTAATTAAAACTACAAGTGATAATTACTAAGTACACACATGAATTCTTCAAAGTACACACAATATAAATATGAACATGCACTAGTTAATGTAATAATTTTTTATTTTTAATTGAAAACTACTTTATATATTTATTCAGAAGGACACAATAACCAAAATCAATTTATTAAGCTCAACTACTCATTTTCCAACTACTTTCGATCAAAGAAATAAATAGCTTTAACTTTTCCTATAAAAGAGAAATATTTGTTCATTTTTTAACCATTACATCTAGTGTAAAGATTACATAATGACTATTCCAGCTGAAAAGTTGCGAGATACTCTTGAGAGAGATGAAAGAAATAAAAAAAATTAGCCAAATTACGGAAAATCTTTCCTCATATGAAACTGCCTTTGAGAAGTTTCAAACATATGTGAGGGAAGGATGCTATGGACTTCCACCCAATCCCATTGATTTATTTGATATGGATGAGGACCCTCCTCAAACACATGAAGACCTCATGTCTTTTTATAGACAAGAAGTTCCCTTGAAAATCGCCAAGATGAAGGAGAAGAAGGCTCACCATGAAGGCCTTGTAGCTGTCATAGAAGAAGAAATTCGACACTGGTCGAATTTAACTGACTCTCTTCCTGACACCATAGATGCCTTTAACAAATTTCCCTAATAGAAGCCTTCTTCAGTTTTTTCAGCTTTTGTTATGTAAAAATATTGAACTTTAATTTTCTGTTTTAATAAAAAAATTATTTCTTTCATGCATGTATTCTCACTTATATCATACACCAAATATAGTCAAGTACACGTGAACCTTTATAAAAATTATCACGTGTATTGTAAAAAATGTAAACATTAATATCATTTAAAAAAAAAATTGGTATGTCAAAATATGAGTGTATTGTCAAAATATGATTCTGTCTATTATAAATTATAATACACGCAAGTTTTTATAAAGCACACGCACAAAGTAGTACCGTCCCAAATCATTATATAAATGCATATACTTTATAAATTACACTTGTACTTTATAAAGTACACGCATAGTCTATAAAGTACACGCTTATTGAAATACTTGTATAATAATGCCACTGACGCGGACCATAATACACATAGAAATTTAAGAATATGAGTGCCCTAAGTGTCTTTTATAAAGTACAAGCATATTGTAATGTCCAAAACCATTTTCCAAATAGTTCATGCATTTATATACGTCTACTTGATAAAATTACATGCAGAATATGTAAAGTACACGTATATTGAATTAGATTTTGGTCATATCAATACGCGTGTACTTTAAAAAAATATACGTGTACTTTATATATTATGCGTGTACTTCATAAAGTACACTCATATTTCATCAAGTACGCGCATATTATATTTATATTATGCGTGTATATGAAAAAGTACATGCTTATTTCATCAAGTAAATCTAAATTAAATGTAATTAATAAAGTACACGCATGCTTTTATATAGTACACGTATATTGAATTGATCAAATCCATTTTTAAATGCGTGTACTTAATATATTATGCGTGTACTTTATAAAGTACACACATATTTCATCAAGTACACGCATTGATAAAATGACTTTGGTCATCAAAATGCACGTGTACTGTACATAACATGTGTATACAAATGTAAAGTATACATGAACATCAGGAAAAATGATCACATGTATTTAATGAAAAATACATGTACAACTACACAAAAACAAACTAACAAATGAGACTAAAAACTAAAATTACATTCATTTAATGGAAACAAATGGTTTATTAATTAATTTATTCAATCAAATGGTTAAAATGAGTGAATTCAATAATTTTAAACGTACTCAAATAGATTCCTTATAAGTAGACCTGTAATGACCCATTTTACTACACCTTGAGCAAGTAACTTCCCTTACTGTGATCTCACCAGAAGACTTTATTCTCTTATTTTTTAGCCTGCCTGTTGGTCTCTTAGTCATTGGTGGAAGGACAGATGAATTTTCAGGTATAGGAATATTTACGAAAATCAAATCAGGAATAGGAATTATAGGTATCGAGTATGATTTTCTATAGAAAGATACCTTATAGTACTCCTCAATATAATCATAAATACTGGTCCCTTTCCTCCGTACAACAAAAACAACATGAGAACATGAAAAACATCTAATCTGTCAACTCTTACAAGAACAAGTCCTTTTCCCTAAGTCAAATGTTGCTCGCACTTCTGAATGAACTTCAAATACGTTTTGACTTGAGCGACTAATAGTCTAATGTTGGCTTTTATTCAAAATTTCATTCAGTAACTTTTGAAAAAAAGGACATAGCTCATTTGTCCAAGTGTCAGACTCAACAAGTTTGTTTGCATTGAAAGTCATAATATTCACTCTCAATTTATCAATCATATTCATTACTGGTAAATGCCTTTCCTCCAATATCCATGAATTGAATGACTCCTCAACACTATAAGCCATGCCACCATACCGTTTACTAGGGAAATATGCACATGACCAATTCTCGAGAGGCAAATTATCAATGAAATCAGCAATAGCAGCTCCTCCTTCCTTCTTCAATGCTTCAATATTCTTATGAAATACATCTACTGAGACCACAAATGCACAAGACAAAAAATCTTTAACAATTTTCTTTCGAAATCCAGCACAATTCCCACGAATTTTCTTTTTTATATTCCCTTGTAAATGATGTATACAATAGGAATGTGCAGACAACGGGAAGACCCTCGAAACAGCTTCAAGTAATCCATTGTTTCGATCTGATATGAATGTTATGTTTCGATATTGCTCAACTAGTGCACTATGCAAATTGACAAGAAACCACATCCAGTTATCTTCGGTTTCAGAATCAACAACAGCATATGCAACAGGAAAAAGGCCTGAAATATAAAAATATATCAAAATTAAAATAAATAACATATCCATGTAGAACACATCGTAAATTGATGCTGTTGGCACAGACCTTAAAACATATGGGAAAAATATTATGTGTTTAATTTAAATTGTTTGTAAATAACAAGACAAAACATAAAAATGTACAGTACACGTGATAAAGATAAAAAGACCGGCACGTTTACTTTCTAATCGTCTGCTTGTGCTTTGCATTAGTTTCAAAAAACAACACTAACATCAACGTACATACATAGTAAAGGTGAACTAAACAAAGACATTCAAAGGTACTTTACATTTTTAACGTGTACTTGGCTTTATTATTTCTAAATAACAACACATATCAACAAAGTACACGCATAAAAATGAAAATACACGTGAAATTAACAGAAACATTCACGTGTACTTGACATGTACTATGCGTGTACTTTAGTTTGTATTCAACATAACAACATCATCATCAAAGTGCACGCATAAAAATGAAAAGTACACGTGAAATTAACAAAAGCATTCACGTGTACTTGATATGTACTATGCGTGTACTTTAGTTAGTATTACACTTAATAAGACATATCATCAAAATACATGTAAAAAAATAAAAAGTACACGTGAACTAAAACAAAGACATTCAAAGGTACTTTATGCTTGTATTTTGATGATCTGGAATGGAACAAACAAAATGTCAATGCAATACACAAAATAAAATATTTAGAATTAATTTACCATTGTTCCCATTCCTTACAGTTGCTGCAATATTGTTCCACGGTAACGGCTCTTCAAAAAGGCACCATCAAGAAAAAAAACAGGTATGCAATTGAAATCCATAAATACATCCTCTAAATATTACAAATATTCTCTTGAATTTTTTACTCTCATGTTCCACGTCAAAGATGCAATGTGACCCGAGATTATACTGCAATAGAAGGTCACGATAATTATTCATTAATGCATAAGAAACCTTTGCATCACTATGTATATCAACAGCAGCCACCTCTTTCGCACGCCATGCATATTGATAAGCTATATCAAGATCATAATTCTTCTTCATATCTCTAACTACATCAATTGGTCTCAATAGCGGGTTATCTCTAAGATCATCAGCTACCAATGTTGAAACCAACTTGGAGGCTATCATTTTGGCTGACGGACTACGAAAGACACCTCTACATGTATGCTCATTATTGATTGCACGTATGTCAAAGTTTCCATTTATTGTAGATAATGAAGTATGAATTCTCCACATGCAATTCTCAATAGTCTTTTTAGAGCATTCAGCTGTCACTCGAGTTTTATCATTCTTCAAATACACATACTTGAACCCAACCTCAACGGAATACTTTCGCAATTTATCCTGAAATTCCACTACACCTCCTTCAAAACACTGTTGCTCACGACTTATATAAGTCTTCCAATCATTCGAAAGATAGACTTTCGACTTACTTGGCTCCACACCTCCAAGATAAAAGTCATTTTAATGCAACTATTAAAATCATTTGCAGTGCCTGATGATAAGGACTTTAACCTCTGTGTATTTGTATCACCACAGTCAACCCTCTCAGAACTTGTATTACTGCAGCCAACCCCTTCAAAAGTTCGATTAAAGCATTCAACCCGTTCACGACATGTATTACTTGGCAATGCTAATGAATCAATGACATATATCCAAATGAAATTAGTTTTCACGATCAATTGGGACCGCAACATACAACAAACATCATTGTCACAAATCAATATGAACCGACGTTCATCACCAAATAAATACCTCAATAAAAAACTCCCACTTCTCAAATTAGTAAACCCAAGGTTCTAAAAAACGCGGGGCGTGATCGAGGCGTGGAGGCCAAGCCTTAAGCCTTAGAAGCCTAGGCGGGCCTTGGCGTAAAAAGGCGTGAAAAGGCGTTTAGGCCTTTTTAATATATTTTAATATTTTTTAACCATAACAAGGCTATTAAAATACTAAAATTGTACATATAATAAAAATATGTCTGAATATTTGCAAATAAAAATACTATTTGATTATTTTGGATGAGATAATGGTCCGATTTGCAAAAACATCTTTAAAACGCGATATCGTTTCACTAAATCGTTGTTGTTTTTAGAGAAAAAGTACGCCTTAAGGGTTTTACCAAGCACAAGGCGTCAAAATCTTAAGACGGGGCGTTTCTTCCAAGCCTCAAGCCTAGGCGTGCCTAGGCGGAGCCTAGGCGGGTTTTTTAGAACAGTGAGTAAACCTAATACACAACTCATTTCATATGAAATCTAATGAGCTATCTTCAAATATTTCAATACAAGCCATACTATCCAAATAACAACACCTTGTTATTATACTACTTACCATAATGTCCTGCAGTAAAAGAGAGACGAAAAATATTTACTTCAAGGTCGACAATTTTAAAAATGTGTGTAATAATTTTATGCATGAAATATCAAAATGTTTATATATAATTAATATAAAATTATAGGCACTATTTAAAAACCTATACATGAAGAAATAAAGTAGATGCATATTTAAAAAAAATTATAACGTCTACTTTATAAACACTGCGTGTACTTTGAAAACTGATGTCGAACTGGTTAGTTCCGCTGACGCGGACCTATATCAATAAGTGATTCAATATCAATTCAAAATCAAGTACTTTTAAAATTATAATGAAACATCAATAATATTCATTCAACACATTCAACTAATAATTACAAATATTGATAAATATAACTTATATATGAAGAATCCAAACATAAATGCATAAAAAATATAAAATCAAAACATATACATATAAAACATATAAAAAACTATTCAATCACATGAATTACGAAATTATAATGAGTCTCTTGAATCAAAACAAAGTACATTGACCAATTGTAATCGATCGAAAATAGAAAAACCAACTGCTGATAAAGATAAACTTACAAATGATAGAGTCACGTGATACATGTAGAATCGATTAAGAACACTATAATCGATTATTCGATAGACGAAAAAAGCATCAAGATTGATATTATTTTCGATTTCGGAGAATAGTGGTTAGTTGCAGAGAAACCTCCAATTGCGGATTAGGTTTATGATTTTTTTAGATTGAGAGTATTTATATGTTAGGCCTAATCATTTAAAATTTGTTTCACCAATTTTTTTGTCAAAAATATTTAGGTTGCGTTTGTTTTTTTATCTGAATCTGAAGTCTGAATCTGAAATCTGAAGACTGAATCTGAAGTCTGAAATCTGAATCTGAAAAATGTGTTTGTTTTTACGTCTGAATATACTTCTGAATGAATGTATTTAGAATGATTCAGACTTCAGACCTAACTCTACCTCTTAATCATTAAGAGGCAAATATGACCGTTAACCTCTTAATCATTTAAAAAAACAAACACTTTTTGATACCTCTTAAGTCTGAATGGTTCAAATTCAGACTTAAGAGGTAAAAACAAACGACCCCTTAGTCAAAGGACTAGATCATAAAAACCTAATATTTTTAGAACATTTCTATTGTAACTGAAAAAATGACATAAATTTTGACTGAAACTACACGTGGTAACCTGTTATTATTTGGTTCATTGAACCCACTGGCATGAACCCCATAAACTAATCAATAGAAATCCACCACCTAATTCGATATCTCCACTTTTGATCCTTTTTTCGGTGTCAATATCATTTTTCATATTTTTATCATAAAGTTTAAGTAGCGGGAAATACGGAATATCTCCTCATCACCGAAATGGAGGCTTGGTCTTCAAACAGTTTGTGAACCACTAATTGTTCGCCCTTCCTAACAAAATAAATAGAAAAAACAGGAGCAATAAACGGTCGATACACCTCAAAATAGGTTTTGTATGCCAAAAAAAAAATAATGAATATTATCCTCCAATTTACACTCTCTCACCCCATCCTTTTTTCCACCACCATCGCCCCTTTTCTTTCTATATTCTCCTTTAACAGGAAGAGAGGATATTAGACAACACCAAAACCTCCAACATTTTTCTCTCAGACAGTCACACTCTCTCTATCGAAAACAAAAGTTTTCTATTATTTACCGACCGCTCAAAATGGGTATTTTTCGGCTAGGGGTGATTCTCCTCCTGGTGGTCTTCGCCGCGATTGCTGAGTCATCCCCATTTACGTTCAAGGATGTGGCGCGTCTCGCGCATTCGCGTGCATGCAGAGGGAAAGTTGGTGAATGTATCAATCAGGCCGAGGAAACAATGATGGATTCGGAGTCTAGTCGACGAGTACTAGCCGGGCGTAGTGGCTACATAAGCTATGGAGCTCTTTTGAGAAATAGGGTACCATGTAACCGTCGTGGTAATTCTTATTACAATTGCAACGGAAGTGGAAGGGCAAACCCCTACCGTAGAGGATGCACTGCAATTACACGGTGTGCTAGAGGAAGGTAGATGAACAGACTCAGTAATTAAAGCATGGAAGAAGAAAAAATATTTATAATCGATGCCTGGGTGGTAAGGGGTGTAACTCTTTCCTTGTTAGGTTCTAGATTTCACTTGTAGTTGTAATAATAATAATATGTTGCGTTCAATAGAAGTGGGTGTGATAAGATGAAAATGTGAAATCACATTATTGCATGGGGAGGGTTGTGTCCTGTGCCTGTCTAGATATAGTTGCATTCCTCGTTCTGGTTTTGTTGCCAACCGAGGTAATAGGGCTAGACTTTAACCCTAATTTGATAGAAATTATGGTCTTTTTTGTTATTTATTTTTTTCACAGGTTTTATTGTTGTCTTACCTGCAAAGTTGCAGAGAGAATACACGTACTTTTCTTGCTGTGATTTCTATACCCCGACATTAATTTGCTGCAAAACTAAGAGAGAGAGAGAAATTTCTTCTTAATATGCATGCGACGGTTTATGTTGTGACCAAAGGTGGATCGAGGATTTTTTATTACTAGAGGCCAAAGTATGGATTGGTGCCTCGGGTTCGTGGGCAGGAGCCCAATATACGATTTTTTTTTAGTTAATTTAAGTTTTATACAAATTTTTTATCAAGAGACAGTGTAGGAAATTGTTACGCTTTGACCCTAAACTTTTGAAAAACTTATCAATCATACCTTTAACTTTCCATTTTTACATATAGCACTCTTAATGTCGGTGTTTTTTTTCAAAATCTCAGGGGGGGCGGCCGCCCTCTTGCCCCCCTGGATTCGCCCCTGGTTCTGACAGTGGGTTCTCTAAGTTAAGCGATTTGATTCTTATTATATAACCTATATTTTAAACTCTAATCCATATCATAATCCTCGTGGATTCCTATCGAATATCTAGGCCTGTAAATTGAGCGCCCGAGCTCGAAGCCCGCTATTTTCGGGCCGAGCTTTATTTGAGTTTGAGTCGAGCCTGAGTCAAAATTTCAACCCCGAATGAATTTTGGACCAAGCTTGAGCCGAACCTTGCCAAGCCCGAATTGGGCCCGAAGCCCGAACTTCATATTTTCAAATAAATAAATAAATAATTTATAAAATTGCTCAAATCACAATAGGGCTTTGTTAGTGATCAAATTTTGCTAAATGTAAGAAATTTAATAGGCATTTGTAGGTTTTCACTCTTATTTCCTTTGTTTTAATGAAGGGGGTTTTGAGAAAAGATCCTTATAGTGCTCAAAGTGTATAAAAATAGGACACTCCATATAATTTTATAAATTTAGTCCCTGTACTAAAAATACCATGAAAAATTGTGAAAAATAGTGCCGCTGGCGCGGATAAATAAAATAAAGGTATTATACTACAAAGACTAGATTTATAAATGCCATTGTATCAGAGGGACTAGATTTATAAACTTGAAAAACATTGTCCTAAAAATTTAAATATAGAAAGTAACATGACCTTTACCTTAATTCTCTATTTAATTTAATACATTTCATAATTATATATTTTATTTCATGAAATATCAATTAGATTTTAATGTGTAATTTTTTCCATGATGGAAATACAAGAAAAAAAATTAATTCAAACTTTTTTAGCAAAAAAATTGAAATCGGGCCCGAAGCTCGTAATATATATGAGCCGAGTTCGGGCCTAGGTGGGAAAAAATAATTCGGACCGAGCTCGGGCTTGAGCATGGGTAAGTGAGTTCGGACCGAGCCTGAGCAACCCCAAGCCCGACTCACCCAACCCGATTTACTGCCCTACGAATATCCGATCGGATAATAACCAAGCCTATAAATAAACACACTACAAGAAAAATAGTATTTTGCGATGTATTAAATGCATCACCTATATTGTAAGCTCATCGCAAATGTCTTTTCGCGACGCACTACATTCGTTGTAATTTTCATCGCAAAAAGCTGGTCGTTACTGTTCTGTTACGATGAAGTTTAGCTACGTTGTGAATTATATTTTGCGACGCGTCAATTAATCGTTATAAATATATAAAAATCGTCGCTAAATCATTTCAAACACTTAATTTGATCATATTTCGACAAATATATTCGTCGTTATTTGTAATGTATTCATCGCCAAAGCTAATCTTTTGATGATGTAGCGATGAAGATGATTCATCGCACAATGTTTTTCGCGATGAAGAAATTTAATGCATAACTGGTTTATTGCGACGAATTCATTCGTCACAAATTGTTGATATCAGTTCATCATAGAAAATTGTTCCAATTAAATTATCACTTATTGGGACGAGCTTATCCATCACTAAAGGTACATTTTAGTCGTAAATTGCATTCAAATCATGTCTCCATAAAAAAAAGCAAATTGAATTAAAACTATGATTAATTCGACGCTGAAGGTTATGTATATGCTAAAATTAATTTAATACATAAATGTAGTAAATGGATTTCTCAAAAAATAATAATAACAATCAATTCACCTCCATGCCAAATCATGTTACGAAATGAGAACATATTAAAAGAGAAAGAGAGAATATTAAACTTTACTTGAACTAAAATCTTAGTCCAGTTGATAACGCCAAAGTAAACTAACAAAAACTAAAAGAGGTTCTTTAACGAAAAAAATCATAATCTAAGAAGATCAATTCATCGGCCAATATGGGCCTCCGCCATGCCTGAAAAGACATAAACTTCTGAATCATTGTACCTTGACTATTCACAAGGTCATTCAAATGCGATATATCATATTTTAGAACCTCATTCTACACCTTCCTATTTTTCCTGTGCCGTGATCCAAACGTATCGGCTCGAGGGCCAAAGCCAAACGTTATTACATACCCCGACCTCTTTCCAAGGACTTGCTCACAAACTTGTGCCTCTATCATTTCTCGATTGCTACGGTGCAATTCGATTGTATTCTTCAAAAGGAAGAACATATTATGATGAAAGAATAAAGTAAGGCCCCGTTTGGTTTGCGGTAATATTTTGAATGAATTGTGATTACTAGGGAAGTGATTATCAAGAAACCATTTACCAGGATTCTAAATCCTTTCATTTTATTTGGTTAACCAATGGATTCCAATTGGGAATCAAAATTTTGTGTTTGGTTTATACATGAAAAGTTACATGAGAATGTACAATATATATACACCAATAATACCATTTGGCAATTATATATATACAGTGCTACTCTTGTGCGGACCAGTCCAGATTTTAAGAGTGCGGATGTAACAACCCTCGCTTTTAGGAGGTTAATTTTATATTAATTTACCGTATAAGGTAATTATCTAAAATGTTTGAACTGGAGTGAATATTAATATAATGAGTCAAAAGTTAATATTTACTGGAGTGTTGCATATTTACTTTATGTGAGTGTAAAATATCACCAGGTTGTAATGTTTAGTGTCATGTGTTTTAAATGACATTTTGGTATAAATGAAACCGGAACTCGAAATGAATGATAAAATTTCCGGATGCCAGTTTAGAGAGCGTAGTTAGTCCCGGAAGGTGCGAGACAGTCAAAATAAGTGTCATATTGTATTTTTAGGTTTCAGACACTTTTGACTGGTTTTAACTTAAATGCGTATTTGGGAGTCATTTTAATGTGGTATTAACCATTTAAATTGGAAACTTTAGACATAAGCCCCGATTTTAGTCTTCTAAATCCCTTAATTTCCTTAATTTCCTTAATTCATATCTTAAACATAGAGAGAGAGAGAGAGAGAGAGAGAGAGAGAGAGAGAGAGAATTGAGGAGAAAAGAGGAGAAAGAAGAGAGATTTGGAGATTGAAGATTTGGATTGCATCTACCACATAGAAATCTGAGATTCCAACCTTAAGGAAAGTTTTCTACTTGCTAATATGTGATTTAAAATGAATAAATTGTGTTAATAGTTGTGTATTGGTATAAATGATCAAATATGGGTTTTATAGATTTTATGGTTTTTTAACCTTAATCTTAGTTTATGATGATGAAATTGTGGGTTATAGTATTTAATAATCATGTAGGTTGATTTGGGGCAGATTAATAATGTTGGATGTGTGTAAAATGGAAGAGATTTGAGATTTGGGGAAATTAGGGTTCGTAACCCTTAAATCCATTCTCGGCAAATTCGTAGGGGCGAATCGATTCGGCCCTAGGGCTAATCGATTCCGCCCTAGGGCGAATCGATTCGTTAAAAGGGCCAGCTTACAGGTATACTTGGACCGAATCGATTCGGCAGTTTACAGAATCCCAGGTGTTTAAGTCCGAATCGATTCACTAAGGCGAATCGATTCGACCCTTGGGCGAATCGATTCATTTTCCTCCTGTTTTTGAGTTAGTTTTGTAACTCAATTCCAATCCTTCTTCTTGAGGCATAGGGCCTAGGAACCTTCTTGTATGAATTAAACTTAGAGTCCTAGAGTCCTAGACTAGTTAGTTATTCACCCTACATTAGAAAT
Source organism: Sambucus nigra (assembly GCA_949130495.1). Taxonomy (NCBI): domain Eukaryota; kingdom Viridiplantae; phylum Streptophyta; class Magnoliopsida; order Dipsacales; family Adoxaceae; genus Sambucus; species Sambucus nigra. The sequence continues at coordinate 458,772,952 of OX422216.1, read as the reverse complement.
GGGTTATGTGGGGGCTTTTTCGAGGATATGCCAATTGATGTTAGGGCATTCTTTTCTTTTAGTTGATTTTTATGAGTCTAGGAGTGGTAGTGTCATGTTGGGAGACTTTAGAAGCTCAGTGGAGCTATGTAGTCTTGATGGTTTATAATAACTTTACAAACGAATCTTGGGAGAATAAATTGAAAGTTTATTTATTCATTGAGGTTACAACGATAAGATGTATTACGTATGGCTCCGAATAAAATGTAATGTAATGACAAAGTAAATGAGTATGGTTTCGAATAAAATGAAACATACATGTGTGAAATGGTGAATGAAAATGAAATGAAAATGGAAATGATTATGATAAATGATAATTTACTTAATCATTGAATATGGTAAATGATAATTTACTAAAACACATCTCTCTAAATGCCATCATAAGGAAAGTCCGCGCGCGAGGTGAAGCCCCCTGGATAGTGAATGCAGGGTGGATATAGTCCTAGGCCATATGAGTGATATGTATATTTTTTGTGCTGGTGAGGAGATTCCGGGTGTGGTCTTGACTCTCCTGCAGGTATATGGCCGCTTCCCGACGTTGCGATATGTGCCCAGGTTTCCTTGTTTGATAGGCCCAGGAAGATGACGGTTATTTAGGGGCGCGCCAGTGGGGAAACTCGGAGGGGCGATCTTAGAATCATTATATGTATATAAATATAACAATTCATAATCAAGTGGGACTTGATGTAGGTGATATGCCATTAAGAGCATGATGAAGTGCCATAAAGAGCACAATGAAATGCCACAAAGAGCATTTGATGATGATTATTATTCTGATAAGGAATGGAATGCTAGAAAGAGCATAAAAGCTGTAATTATGAGTTCCTGATAAGGAACATAACAATGAAATGGAACAGTATAAACTGATGGAGTTTTTTAATTAATGTTAATCATATTTTTATGTATAATAAAGTTTAAATTTCATGATCATCTGTTTCCCGTAGTTCATGTTTTAAAACTGTGTAGGTAGATTTGTATCTTTTCTAACATGATTTTTATTCATAACTGTCAAACTTTTTATTCATCTGGTGATCATATAAAACCGGGCGCTGACCCGTTCATATTTGTTGTTGTGCATGCATCTTGTTTCCGCTCAGGTGCTCCGCCGCAAGGACGCCTGTTCTGACTTTCCAAACCCGATGAATTTTGGCGAGCTGTGATGCTTTGCGGGTATTACGGGACATATTGCAATAGACGTTGCCATCCTTGTTCTCTAGTTAAGATCGGGTCTTTTACTCGGGCGCGTGGCCCAAACGGTTGTATTTTCTTAATGTAATGTATTATGTAATTTACATTAAAATGTTGTATCACGTGGTATGTACCTGTGGACCGACAGCATATTCGGTCCTCTTATTGTTTACTTGTCGTTATTGTAATATATATTCTTAGGGTTTCCACCTTCTTTTCAAATTGGGTTGTTTAAATTCTTTTCCTAAATTTAAAACCAAAATTTTTGGCAACCCGTTTTTCTGAAATATGGAGTGGTTATCTTGTATACTTTGTATATTGTTGTGATTCTGAGAATGATTCCATCCATAATTCCTGTTATATTGGAGTATCGGGCTGGCCACCCCTTATTTCGGATCCTGGGTTGTCACAGATGGTATCAGAGCATCAGGTTCTAGAAACCTTAGGAATCTGTGTGAACGCTTTTCGCTTTCAGCATTGCTTTTGATTCGACATAGAGCCTTAGGATTAAGATCGTTGATTTCTCTGGTGAGAGTCCGGTCTCCTTCCATGAGGTAGAACCCATAGAATCTTTTGTGCATTCATGTGGGATTAGTAAGTCGATTGAAGAAAGGCGCCAGAGAAGGTCGTTGTGAAGGCGTTGTGAGATGGGATTACTAGGAACTGTAAGTTGTGGTCGGGGATGAGGACCGCCTTGGAGGTCGCTCCCTTTTGTAGCATTTTCATATTTTCTACTGCGACTACTAATTACGGTAGATCTAGTTTTCCAAGTACCGCTAGAAGTAGAAGGTGGTACTAAGCTTGATATTTCAAGTGATGTTATCTTGAAATGGAGAAGAGCCCGTGATAAGGGCCACAAATTGAAGTAAGATGGAGGAGATGCGTCCACATTTGGTAGAAGTATGAAGTCCAGGAGCTTTGGACTAAAAGAGGGTATAGAAGTGCCCAGAGGAAAAGGATGGAGGAAAATCCTTTAACCATAGAGTAGTGTTGAGACGGTGGGAACGTAGTCGCCATATTTGTGGGTGCAGGAAGTTTTGCCCATGGAGAAACCTGCGGGACGTTTTCAACCGCAAGTTTCTCTGAGATAATTGGACTGAGGAGAAAGTGAAGTCTCAAACGTTCACACAAAGTTCGGTCTGAGGCATACAATAAATAAAGAGTCTTACGATTAGGGGAGGCCAGTAGCGTGTTCCCTTTTGTGAAGAAAGTGAAAGGGATTTCGTGGGCAATTGTTTGGCAGCTAGGGACGGAACAATGGCTATGATGTGGAATGTAGAAATACTCATCTTGATTCTATTGGTTGGAGAACAAGTGCAAGGATAAGGCGCCTGGTTGGGGGTGCTGATGGAAGTAATATTGGTCCGAATAAGACTCGAATACGGTGTCTGAGAACCATTAGTATTGACCCGGAGTGATTGGCAAGAATGTTGGCGAGAATTCCACCTTATCAGTGGGTGGTGTATTCCTTAGGATAAGATTTAATAGTATTATATTTACTATAGATTCGGGTGTGCATATCGAGCTTGGGGTAGTATCGACGCTATTATAGTAAGGGTAAATATATGACTTCCTCGGTAGGGAAGTTTTATATTTTTCCCACTCATTATGAGGTGAGTGATGATATTTTGAATATATATGTGCTGTATGTGCTACTCGTCTTGTACTATGTGTATTATATGAGTAAAGATATTTTGGTTTGATTGGGGTGATAGCAAGAAATAAATTGCTAGGCTATCTTACTTCTAGTCTCCGAATGAAACTAGTTGATCTATAATATCTCTCCTGGATACATGTTGAGACTTTATAGAGGTGGTTTGAGGTAAGTAGGAGATTTTAGTACTTGTTGTGTTATCTTGTTTGAGTGTTTGGTTGTTTGTTTGCATTGTATGTAATTGTTATGCCTTATCTCCACGACAAATAAGGTTGAGTAGTAATGCATTGGAGGGGTTCCTTATTTGGATTCCGCTTTTGCGGGACAATCCACGCGTGAACCTCAACGACGTTCGGAATGGAGAGATGATGTTCTTTTTCTTCTTTTATTTTATTTTATTTTATTTTATTTTGTTGATTGAAAGTTGAGTTAAAAAGGTTTAGCCGAGAATCACGTAGTTGAGTGATTAAGGGCTACTAAAGTGCGAGATAGAAACACTGAATATAGTTCTCTCCTCTGAGAGATGGGAGGGAGACTGAGATATGAAGTCGATTTGGGACTTCTGGTTATGCCTTATTAAGAAGGCCATGTGTATATAGTGGGAAAAATATTTTTGAGACTTTACTGAAAGTAAATGTCCGATTAGTTGAAATTTTCAATTATTTGTTATGGTAATACATAGAAGTAGAATCTTGTTAATAGGGTTGCGAGTAAGACTTTTTTCGATCCCGATCATGTGTCTTAGACGGTCATATCTTAATGACCGACGATACGAGGTAGTAGTGTAACAGGAGGGTTCCTTGTTTGGATTTCGCTTTGGCGAGACGTCCCACGCATGAAACCGAGCGAATGTCGGGAGTTGAGAAAGGTTTTGGACACTAGGGATATACTTAGTATTATACGTCTACAACTTAGATAGGATGCATATAGATTGGTTTTTGGATTATTAGGACGTAAGGCCTTTAAGGCATGGGACGTTGATCTGGGAAAGCGGTAGGGAGTTGGCCACGATTGGGTCGTGGATTAACTCTAAGAGGGATTTGATCCCTAGAAACGAGAAGTATGGAAATCTTGAGTGATTCGGAAGGTTAGGCCCAAGGAGTCGTGGCCTCTTTTAGATAGAATGTTAGGTTTGTAACTTAACTTTTTGAGAGTTAAAAGGATGAGTTGACTTTTGCTCCTGAGCCCATGTTAGTAAGCTCGAGGGTGGATTTAATGAATAAGTCTCCGCCAGGATGGGGAGTAATAATACTGGAGCATGGACCCATAGTTTATGCATCTCACAAGCTTAAAATTGTGGGAAGTATTATCCCGTGATTGAATTAAAAATTCATTGTGGTAGTGATCGCCTTAAAGAGATGAGGCACTACTTCCCGGGCAGGAAATTTAGTCTTTCTCATGAGCAACAAGTTGTTGCAATATGTTGTGGGAGAAATAGAGTTGTTGTACGAAGTTCATAAAGGACTATTGATTGGACATTTCCTCTCGCTAAGGGAATGCGATTGGGGTAGTATATGCGTCGAGTAGGAAACTCGTTGGAAGATTTGTGATGGCATGGAAAGCCAAGTTGAAGGAGCATAACTAAGAAGAATTTGGAGCAAGAGCATTCATGTCTGTGACTGATCATTTCACCCACTCGTGTGAAGAGAGTAGTGGTGGAATGAAGGAGGGTATAGTCATAGACATCTTCATTGAATTTCCAGCACCGAAATGGTCATGATCCTATTTGAGGAAATTGTTGATCGCTAGACCAAGTCATTGATTTTTCGGCCATTGCGGGTGGACTATATGTAGAGGAGTACTCCCCTCTCTTTATAGAGAATGGTAGAATCGTATGAAGTGACCATCTGGTGGGGTACCGAGACTAGATATTCATGTCGAAGGTTTGGAAAGGTTTCCAAGAAGTAATGGGAACCATATGGAAATGGCGTATATCTTACCACCCTAGAGTGGACGAACGAATGGGGGAAGTTAACCTAAGGCCGAAAGGCATACCTTGAAGATGCGCCTTAGGCTAAATAGATGGACGGGGGTAGTAGCTTCTATGGATGTAAATTTTTATATAATAATTCAGATCATTTTCTAAGGTATGGCACCGTGTGTGGCCTTGTGTTGCCAATTTAGTAATTCGCATACTCGTTTGATGTGACCAGCGAATAATATGTTCCTTTGACTTGGTGGGGTCCCGGAACATTTCCTTAATGATTGGGCTTTTGAGCCATATTCTTTGAAGGGCTACGCTTGTGCGAGAAGAAGTTGAGCAGTGTTAGGGTTAAGCCATTTAGAGTTAGTGTAAGTGCCCCGAGGAGGGATGTAACATGATTCAGGAAGTAAGGTACTTTGCGCCGAGTCACGTGGGTATCATCTTTCGCTGTAGGAAGATAGGATCGATAGTTCGTGAGGAACGCTTTGAGCCATGTTATGCTCGAAGAATATAGACTGAGATCGATAGTGACGACCTTAGTCCGAATCCAATTGGGACGCCCTAATAACGAGGGGTTGGTTAAGGTCGGTACAATGATAGTTTAGGATAGTATACCCTTTATGCGATTAGGGTACGCCCAAATGTTGAGGGCAAAATTCTCTCATAAGGGGGGGAGTATGTAACAACCCTCGCTTTTAGGAGGCTAATTTTATATTAATTTACCGCATAAGGTAATTATATAAAATATTGGAACTCGAGTGAATATTAATATAATGAGTCGAAAGTTAATATTTACTGGAGTGTTGCATATTTACTTTATGTGAGTGTAAAATATCACCAGGTTGTAATTTTTAGTGTCATGTGTTTTAAATGACATTTTGGTATAAATGAAATCGGAACTCGAAATGAATGATAAAATTTTCGGATGCCAGTTTAGAGGACGTAGTTAGTCCCGAAAGGTGCGAGACAGTCAAAATAAGTGCCATATTGTATTTTTAGGTTTCAGACACTTTTGACTGGTTTTAACTTAAATGCGTATGTGGGAGTCATTTGAATGTGGTATTAACCATTTAAGTTGGGAACTTCAGACATAAGCCCGATTTTAGTCTTCTAAATCCCTTAATTTCCCTATTTCATATCTTAAACATAGAGAGAGAGAGAGAGAGAGAGAGAGAGAGAGAGAGAGAGAGAGAGAGAGAGAGAGAGAGAGGAAGATAATTGAGGAGAAAAGAGGAGAAAGAAGAGATATTTGGAGATTGAAGATTTGGATTGCATCTACAACAAAGAAATCTGAGATTCCAACCTCAAGGCAAGTTTTCTACTTGCTAATATGTGATTTAAGATGAATAAATTGTGTTGATAGTTGTGTATTGGTATAAATGATCAAATATGGGTTTTTATAGATTTTACGGTGTTTTAACCCTAATCTTAGTTTATGATGATGAAATTGTGGGTTATAGTATTTAATAATCATATAGGTTGATTTGGGGAAGATTAATAATGTTGGATGTGTGTAAAATGGAAGAGATTTGAGATTTGGGGAAATTAGGGTTCATAACCCTTAAATCCATTCTTGGCAAATTCACAGGGGTGAATCGATTCGGCCCTAGGGCGAATTGATTCGCTAAAAGGGTCAACTTACAGGTCTGCTTGGACCGAATTGATTCGGCAGTTTACAGAATCCCAAGTGTTTCGAATCGATTCGCTTTTTGGGCGAATCGATTCGGCCCTTGGGCGAATCGATTTGTTTTCCGGCTGTTTTTGAGTTAGTTTTATAACTCAATTCCAATCCTTCTTCATAAGGCATAGGGCCTAGGAACCTTCTTGTATGAAGTAAACTTAGAGTCCTAGAGTCCTAGACTAGTTAGTTATTCACCCTACATTAGAAATGGGTTATGTGGGGGCTTTTTCGGGGATATGCCAATTGATGTTAGGGCATTAATTTCTTTTAGTTGATTTTTATGAGTCTAGGAGTGGTAGTGTCATGTTAGGAGACTTTAGAAGCTAAATGGAGCTATGTAGTCTTGATGGTTTATAATAACTTCACAAACGAATCTTGGGAGAATAAATTGAAAGTTTATTTATTCATTGAGGTTACAACGATAAGATGTATTACGTATGGCTCCGGATAAAATGTAATGTAATTACAAAGTAAATGAGTATGGTTTTGAATAAAATGAAACATACATGTGTGAAATGGTGACTGAAAACGAAATGGAAATGGTAACGATTACGGTAAATGATAATTTACTTAATCATTGAATATGGTAAATGAAAATTTACTTAAACACACCTCTCTAAATGCCATCATAAGGGAAGTCTGCGCGCGAGGTGAAGCCCCTTTGGCTAGTGAATGCAGGGTGGATAAAGTCCTAGGCCATATAAGCGATATGTTATTTTTCTGCACTGGTGAGGAGATTCTGGGTGTGGTCTTGACTCTCCCTCAGGCATATGGCCGTTTCCCGACGTTGCGATAGGTGCCCTGGTTTCCTCGTTTGATAGTCCCTGGAGGATGATGATTATTTCGGGGCGCGCCCAGTGGAGAAACTCGGAGGGGCTATCTTAGAATCGTTATATGTATATAAATATAACAATTCATAATCAAGTGGGACTTGATGTAGGTGATATGCCATAAAGAGCATGATGAAGTGCCATAAAGTGCACAATGAAATTCCACAAAGAGCATTTGATGATGATTATATTTCAGATACGGAATGGAATGCTAGAAAGAGCATAAAAGCTGTAATTATGAGTTCCTGATAAGGAACATAACAATGAAATGGACAGTATAAACTGATGGAGTTTTTTAATTAATGTTAATCATATTTTTATGTATAATAAAGTTTAAATTTCATTATCATCTGTTTCCCGTAGTTCATGTTTTAAAACTATGTAGGTAGATTTGTATCTTTTCTAGCATGATTTTTATTCATAACTGTCATACTTTTTATTCATCTGGTGATCATATAAAATCGAGCCCTGACCCGTTCATATTTATCATTGTGCATGCATCTTTTTTTCGCTCAGGTGCTACGCCACAAGGATGCCTGTTCTGACTTTCCAAACTCGGTGAATTTTGGCGAGCCGTGATTCTTTGCGGATATTACGGGACATATTGCAATAAATGTCGTCATCCTTGTTCTCTAGTCAAGATCGGGTCTTTTACTCGGGCGCCTGGCCCAAATGATTGTATTTGCTTAATGTAATGTATTATGTAATTTACATTAAAATGTTGTATCACGTGGTATGTACCTGTGGACCGCCATCATATTCGGTCCTCTTATTGTTTACTTATCGTTATTGTAATATATATTCTTGGGGTTTCCACCTTCTTTTCAAATTGGGCTGTTTAAATTCTTTTCTTAACTTGAAAACCAAAATTTTTGGCAACCCATTTTTCTGAAATATGGAGTGGTTATCCTGTATACTTTGTATATTGTTGTGATGCTGAGAATGATTCCATCCATGATTCCTGTTATATTGGAGTATCGGGCTGGCCACCCCCTATTTCGGATCCCGGGTTGTCACAGATGGTATCAGAGCATCAGGTTCTAGAGTCTTAGGAATCTGTGTGAATGCTTTTCGCTTTCAGCGTTGCTTTTGATTCGACATAGAGCCTTAGGATTAAGATCGTTGATTTCTCTGGTGAGAGTCCGGTTTCCTGCCATGAGGTATAACCCATTGAATCTTTTACGCGTTCGTGTTGGATTAGTAAGTCGATTGAAGAAGGGCACCAAAGAGGGTCATTGTGAAGCCGTCATGAGATGGGATTACTAGGAACTGTAAGTTGTGGTCGGGGATGAGGACCGCCTTGGAGGTCACTCCCTTTTGTAGCATTTTCATTTTTTGCTACTGCGACTACTAATTACGGTAGATCTAGTTTTCCAAGTAGCGCTAGAAGTAGAAGGTGGCACTAAGCTTGAGATTTCAAGCGATGTTATCTTGAAGTGGAGAAGAGCCCATGATAAGGGCCACATGTTGAAGAGCCCATCCAACTTTCCTGCGAACCAAGCGGGGACTAATAGTAAACTAATATATTTACATTTAGTAAAATAATATACACTTGCATTTGAAAGTTAAAAATATTTAACAAACTGTAATAAAGATGGATAAAAATCTCACAAAATTATGAGTTTAATAGACTTCTATGATGTTGATGTAAAACTACAAAAATGGAAACTATAAACCTAATTGAACAACGTGTTGTATATTGCTTAAAAATATAATAATATTTCTGTGAATATTTTCTAACATATATTTAATATATTCACAAATAAACTCCAAAATTATAAAAAGAAAAAAAAATCCCACACACATCTATTATAAGTCACCTATAAACTCTAAACTGGGAGAATGAATTAACATATAAAACTTGTGTGTATTGTATATATTATGAAAAAATAACATAAGTAATTTTCAATCAATAGCATTGTCCAAACAAACTTTTTACCAAATTCCTCATTTCTTAAAGTCTTAATTTATCAATAGTCAACACACTTGTTATTTTAGGTGTGTTTATAAGAAAATTCATTTTATGTATGTTTTTATGTATTTACAAACCTTAGGCTAAATATTAACTATATATATATATATAACATTAAAATTGGTGTCTCCTCTAGGAAACATGCCACGTGGTTAACATTTATTACCCTTTGAATTTTATACAGTTGGTTTAGAATGTAAATAGTTGAGGGTGTCTCCTCTAGGAGATATGCCAAGTGGTTAACATTTATTACCCTTTGAATTTTATACAATTGGTTTAGAATGAAAAGAGTCGAGGTTCATTCCACTTACTTTACCTACTTCTAAGTATTTTTAAGAAATTTATATCCATTTCCATACCAACCTTATTTATTTACCGTGAGTCCAAATTTATATATCCATCTTTAGCAAATTTCTCAATGTAGTAAAAGCACATCCAAAACTTCCACCTTTTATTAGCTTCAGCCGAAGATAAAGCTTCTGAGAGGACTTCATATGCCAAGCCATCTTATTATGAATTGAAATGGGCTTTGAGATCTGAAACCCTTACTCCGAGCAAGTCTTTCTTCATCTCCAAACTCTTGATTTGATGTAGTTCAAGTCAGAGTGAATCGCATTTGAATGAGGAAATAATTGTAATTCATTTTATAAACCTCAAGAGTTAGTTATTATTTTTCTCTATCAATGCCTCTTAATATATTAATGTTTATTATTGCTTATTTTTACTATTGGTTTTATAAACATACCAAAACATATGAATTGTAATGTAAGTATATTTTTAACGAAGTACATTTTTCATATCATTAGACAAATGTTTTAGATTGTCTTTTGCTATTGAGAAGAAGTATATAACTTTCAAGATAAATGTTTGATAGCTTATTGATGGTATTCATTCTTTGGGGAAAGTAATGACTATATAACTTATTAGCATTATTCCAAGTTTTTGTTACTGGTATACATAGGTGTTTGATGGCATGTGCTAGGCAAGTCATGGCAGAAAGGCAATTAACTAAAAAATTTCCATAGTTATCAAGTTATACAATAAGCATTATAAATCCACTGCACATCGCGTGGGCTAAAATCTAGTGTGTATATATATGTATACCCAATAATTAATAGTACCTAATGATATAAAAAAAGGAAAAAACAATAAGATAGTGCTATAAATATTCAATAGGTTATGGAAACTAATGTCATAAATATATGAAATAATAAATATATATATTTACATAGGTAGTCTCAGCCTCTGTGTTGATCCACACTCCATCACAGTTATAATGTGTGTCATGAAAAATGTCAATACACTCCGTTGGTGTCTCTTTTGGCTCACTGTCATCTTGCAATAAAAAATAATCAAGAAAGCCCATCATACAGTTATATAAAAAAGATTATCCAAGAGGTATATGAAAACTTAACATGCTAACATGAAAAAAAGTTCAAAGTTTTCATTCATCAAAGATGATCCAAGGCATTAAAAATGGAAAAATGTGACAGTCTATTCATCAAAGATGCTTCTTAAGACGATAGTGATGATTATTATATCGAAAGGACATTCTATTGAGTACATATCTTGAAACAACCCGGTTTGACATGTCTACATCAAACTTGGTCTGCAAAATTGGTATATAGAAATATGTTTAAGGGGGGGTATATACTCAATCATTGAGAGACAATAATAACTAGATATTATAAAGGTCACATTCATTCCTATACAACATAAGTCCATCATACATTATTTTTTTCATTTTACTCTTTGGGTTTCTTTCTCAAAATCTCGATAAAGACTTTAGTGGCATATCATATCGGTGGTTTACTTCGATAGAATTACAATTTACTGCATTTGAAATAATCTTTGTTCAATTGATGAACAAGTTGTTCAATAAAAAGTGAACAACTAGTAGCATATCGAGGGTTGTGGGTTTTTTTCCTGAACTTATGATTTTTCTGATTTTCGATCCGATTTTTTTCGAATTTGGAATGAAATTTTAGTTTGCCGATTTTTGATTTTTTCAAAAAAAAAATCTGATCGAAAATCGAAAATAATTTTGAATTTCCAATTTTTTGATTTTTTCGAAACTACGGTGATCTGATTTTTTCGAATTATTTTTCAATTTCTATTTTTTTTTATATCCCACATGGGCTGAGAAAGGATGAGGGCTCCAAGGTGTGATCTATAAAAGGAGATTATCCTCCTAACTTCTACATAAATAAAAAATGGATTAAATCCTCATGTATTTACTTGTTTGGTTAAACCTTTTTCTTTGCTTATTTAAAATGAAAATTTGGAGTAATTGAAATTTTTTTTATTTAAAATTTTAGAATTTTCCAAAATTTTGAAGTTTTAATATATTTTGTGAATTTTTGATTTTTTTAATTTTTTGATTTTTTCGAATTCAATTTTTTTTTAAAAAGTTAAATTGAAAATCGGAATAATTATTTCATTTTCGAAAAAATTGATTTTTTTTTCGAAGAGGCATTTTCTGATCCGACTGAAACATAGGCCTAAGCATATCATATCGACAATACCTAAAACATTACAGTGTTAAATTTAAGAAGCAAGAAAAATTGCTGAGTTGAGATTTTGTAAATTTATCTAGCCCATCTAAGAAATTTAATTTCCAAAAAAGAACTAATGATGGTTGTATATCCTCCCTTGTGCATTTCACATAGACCTCGTCACTATTTATGCCTGTCTCGTCTAACTTTATCCTTACTTCAGCAATATAGACATCCTTGAGCTTTGGTGTAGTTTGGAACATGGAAGTAATAACACTATAGATAACAGCATTTAACGTCCTCATCTTAGGACATGTCCAATGATGAAGCCTACGAGTCGAGCCTTATTGTTAACATTACCCTTTAACGTCTGTAAATTTCTATTAACATAAAAGAATGTCAATTTGATCAAATGAAAGAGAGTACCACTCAAATTGAGAATATAAACTAATCTATTTACAGGGTACCTCTCAAATGGAAACATCCATCGGGAATTCACTATTCCACCAAGAATAGCTTCATGTGGTAAATGTATGGGCAAATGGATCATAATATTAAATAAAGCTGGAGGAAAGATCATTTTGAGTTTCTCTAGCTCCTTTACAAGTAACGTCTTTGCACATAATTGTTGAAAAAAGTTGGATAACTCAACCAAAGTCATACAAATATCATTGGGCAAGTACCGAAGTGTTCTAATAGGAAGAGGTCATTGCAACATAACTTGACAATCATAACGTTTCAATCTCGATATCTTACCGTCCTTTATACTCATATTTCTTGATATGTTGGCCGCATATCCATCAGGAAATTTAATGATTTCAAAAATGTGCAAAACTCTTTTTTCTCATCCGGTGTCAATGTATTCAATGCACGCAACTTTAACCATTTGTTACTATTCTCTTTCATGCGCAACTCCTTTCCTATGTTCATATCAACTAGATATAATTGAACTTTATCTGTATTATTATTTTTACCTTCAATACTCAATAATGTTCCAAGCACGTTATCATATATATTCTTTTCAATATGCATGCCATTGAGATTATGTCGTAACTTTAACTTTTCTCAAAACTCCAACTCAAAGAAAATAAGTTTCTTTATCCAATTTAATTCCTCAAGGGTACGCTTTCTCTTCCTATCCTCATGGTTTGGGTTCTTACTAAGTTTTAATATTTTCACCCAACTCCATTCCTCTAAGATGTCATCCACGAAAAACTTCGTTGACGCAACTCCCATTTCTTGTTTCTCATTATATAGTCTACTTCTTCACCACGAATAATTTTGAGGCAAGTATCTTCGATGACCCATATAATATATCTTATTACTTATACGTTGTGATGATGTATCCTTCTTACGTATTGGGCATACTTTATATCCTTTTCTACTCCAACTAGATAATGTACCATATGTAGGGAAATCATTTATAGTCCACAATACAAATGCATGCAAATGAAAATATTTTTTTCTGTATGCATCCTAAGTTTTAACACCAAAATCCCATAACTCTTTCAAATCATCAATAAGAGGTCTTAGGTAGACATCCATGTCTTTTTTGGATGCTTGGGGGTCAAGAATCAATAATTCCATCATAAAAAATGGTTTGGTCATACACTTCAACAATTGCATATTATATGTAATAAGTATTACATGCCACATTCTGCATGAGTTGATCATGTTTCCAATCGGATTGAAACCGTCTGAGGTAAGAACCAACCTTACATTACGAGGGTCTTGTGCAAACCAAGGATATTACTGATCAAAATCTTTCCATGCCAAGGTGTCAGTGGGATGCCTCAATACATCTTTACTATCGATGCACTTCTCCTTGTGCCACCTCATGTGAACAGTTGTATGTCTTTACATAAACAACCTCCGTCGCATCGATTTTAGTAGAAAATAATTCTATATCTTATAAGAAAAATTTTCCCCTTCTTATCATTACACATAAATCTAGGTTCATCCCATACTGGACATCTATCGATATTTTGATGCTCCTTCCAGAATAATGCCTATTGTATTTGCTTACATAATTTTTTTCGTAACCCAATGCAAATTCAACAACCCTTTCTTCGCATTATAATGGGAGGTCAACATACTTTCCTCATAAAATACATCTTTTAATTATTGTACCAACATATCAAATGATTTATTACTCCAACCATTAAGAACTTTCACATGCATCAACTTTACAAGGACTTGGAATGAAGTGAAATTTTTACAAATTGGATAAAGATCTTCTTCAAGGTCACCAAGTAAGTCATTAAATTGAGAAGGATCCCATTCTACATTGCTCGGCCAATGATCATGTTCTACTTTCTCTGGGAAGATGTTTTGGGTCAAATGCATCATTTAACTTTCCAAGCAAATTATCCTCTTCCTCTCCATTTTCTAAACTTTATGTTGCTTGTGCATTCAAATTATGAAAAAGTGAAAATTTTTAGGAGATGGCACGTACCAAAAAATGTTTTTCAACGGTAAGTAAATCACGGATATATATATATATTTCCTGATAATCTCGACATGGACATCTAAAATTATTTCCATCTAAGCCATTTTTTAACCTCAATAAATGACTTAACACCATCCTTATACTCTTTTAATAACCTATCGGGCAAGAATACCCAATTATTACTCATATTAAACTTTCTGAATATATCAAATTAAAAAATTTCATAAACTAAATAAATAAGTATCATGACATCAAGGCCATAGTTATCATTACAGGTTATTCGTAGATTTTAATCAGAATCAATAAATCATTGAATTAAAAAACGTATTGAGTGAGTTAGCGAATAATGATAAAAGCATTTTCTTTCCTCCTATTAACATCTTTTATTCACCTAAGCAAAAGACATGTTAGTAAAATGCACGCAAGATATATGAAATCATGATATTAATAAAATAATATACATACTACATGGGCATTGTATTTGAAATCAGCTATAAATAATCATTTCTATTGTTTATTCTTGATTTTTCATGAAGAGATATGTGTTTGTTGGCAAAAATAAATAATTTTTTAATGCTTTTACATGAATCCCATCATTCATTAAGATTCTTGGAGATTTTCTTAATGCTCTAAAAAATGTCAATTTTTTAATTTTTATGTAGATATTTTTTATTCAATTTGAATTGCATTTTTTTACTATTCATGTTAATTATAGTTTTTTTATTCTTTTACTTAGTTTGACAAATTTGTAATTCACACACACATTAATTTTTTTTGCAAGTAGGATAATTTTTGTTAGTAGTGTATATTCATATAATATAAGAGCATGATTTTTTAATTGGAAAATGTAAAAGCACAATAAGGGTTGAGATTTGATCACATCTCCCTTTACCAAATAAAAGGTTTTGATTGAATTTTGAAAGTTTTAGTCTTGCTTAAACAAAATATATATCCCGCCCAAATGAGAAAAACACATTTCACTTTAATTGAAACACGCATTTCTCTCTTTCCTAACGTGTTACCTGACACACTATATCCGTATCCCTCACTCTTCTATAATTTCTCAATTTGTCCCTCATTATTCACCCATCTCTCTCTGAACTCTCTTCTCTCACTATCCCTCCTTCCAACCCCACTAGGTCTCTCTTTCTCTTTGCGTGTCTCAATCTTCCTATTCCCTTCGTTCAACCATTGTTTGTCTAAATCATCTTTTTTACTGTTGCAATCAATATTTGGGTTTTTAGGTTTTAGAAAATTTATATGTTTTGGTGCCATTTTCAAAATTAATAATTTTTAATTATTTTTGTTCTAACAATTTTTCTATTTTGCATATTTAACTTGATTTTACAGATGGTGGTTGGGATTAAATTTTGATTTGGGTGAGTATTTAATTTTAGATCCTCGATTCCAGATCAGAGTTTCGTGTCTTAGTTTCCTCTGATTAGGATTTGCATTTAGTTTTCCACCCCTCATTTTGATATATCTTTAAATTTGGAGAAAACGCTACAGTGCACTATCAGGTGACATAAACACGTCTTTATTATTAAATGTTGTTATTTGATTAAGTGTTGTAGTTTGTGTCTATGAACTTTCTGAAAAATGATTTTTGTAATTATAAACCACACCCTGTAAAATGATTTTATTCATCTTTGATCTTACTTAAATCATTTCACGTTAGGGGTGTGAACTAACATTTTAAATTTCTTTTTCAACTTTGAGTTCTAAAATTTATGAAGTAATGATATGTGAAGAACTGAGATGATTTTATATTTGAGTTTTCTTTAATTATGGCCAATTCAATTAGGTAGGTTTATTTTCTTCTCACTATTAATAAAAACATACGTTTAAGTTTTTTGTTGAGGTTGGTATATGTTACTTATTTTGACTTTGTTTTGTATAATTTTCATTAATTTGGTATGGTTCAATGTTCTGTAATCTCTCTTATACAATGAGTTATACAAGACTTATCGTATACCATATGAATAAGAATGAATTGTAGCAAGGCAGAATTGTATACCAGGGAGCATCAACAAAAATACATGGATGTGAGTTTGAACTTCTATACAGTGGGGAAGAAAGATACTCTAGAAAAAAGATTAAGCATGGTGATGAAGATAAATATTGTCATGTGTGAATAGAGCCATCATAAATTTGACAGATTAGATTTTTAAGTTTTTATTTGACAGATTAGTTCTGGTGGTTTGAAAGATTATTTCTTAGTTTTTTGTTTGAGTACAACCCAAGAACATTCTTTGGTAAACATTCATGTTAATGGGATGAAATTTTTGTTTGTGTTTTATCGTTTTTTAAGTTTACATAATAAGATTCTTTTACATCCACTATTAACGAATAAATAGAGAATGTTAATTGTGTTAGATCCTCAATGCCTCCATATCTCACTATTAATGAACAAAGTCCAATTTCATTTAATTCTTAATTTATTTATGGGTGTTTTAGAAGCTTCTTTTTCATAAGAGTTATTTTCAGTTTTCTATTCTCTACGTTGAATGGAATTGGTTAAATATGAAGGCCAAAAATTATGTTTTAGATGTGTTTTTTTATTTGAAACTTGCCTTTACCTGTGGCAATTAGTGCCATAGCTTCAGTGGATTGGAAATTTAATTTGGGATTACAGCTTGAAGTTGTGGAGTTCGTGTTTATTATTTTATTTTTATGATACATGGGGGATAAATACATACCATGAGTCTATCATTGTCAAGTGGATTTATAAGTTTTAGTAGTATCACAACAATTACATGGCTATTTTCACCAGCTTGTTCTATTCATTTTCATTATCCATTGGTTGCTAAAAACTATCGGAATCTGAGTATTGTAGTAAATCTTGCTGACAGTGGTTCGCTTCCTATTTTATTATCTCTATTATAACTTTTTTTTAATTTATAACACATTTTCTACCTCTTCCATAAAGTCACACTTATTAGTTTATTGATAAGTATTAGTTTAATGCTCATAACAAACTGATTTTTTATGAAACATGATGCATTTGATATTTTTTCCAATTGACTAAACTAATTTTTTGTCTTATAATTCGTTATGAATGAGATTCAGTTTGGTTGTTTTTATTTTAAATTTTAATGTCTGACTATAGATTATAGTTTATACTCTCAAGGTACAATTGCAAAACTGCCTCAATGAAGATTTGGTGGAACCTCAAAACTCAAGAAAACCTATGGTCTCAATTTTTTGGGAAAAAAATGAAGACTATTTAGCAGCTTCTGGCTCAATAACTTACAAAAGGACTATGTTGATCATAGAAGACACTTACAAGCTGATTCAAGATATTTATGGCTCCTTATACTGGACTCCCTTTATTGATGGTAATTTTTCTTCCAATACTGTTCGGCAACCCATCAGGTCACCAAACCCTTCTTCATTTTTATGCAAGACCATTTGGAATCCTTCTTTTCCTTATAAAAATTTCTATATTTTTTTGGAAATTCCTTAATAATATAGTGCCCATTGACAAAATATCCAAAATATGGGAATTCTCTTAGCTTCTAAATGCGGGGGTGTTGTAATCAAGCAAAATAAGAAACGTGCTACCTGTTTATCCACGGTCCTATAGCCTCAGATGTTTGGAGCTTCTTTGTTAACCTTTTTTGAATGAAAATTTCCTTTAACTCCATTAAATCTATGCTTATGTCTTGGTGGATGAGAGATCCTAAATAAGACTTCCTCAAATACCTTTTTTGCATTATCTCTAGAGTAGTGTAATGGGAAATTTGGCTTAGCAGGAACAAATGTATCTTTGATGGTATCAAAATTAAGAGTAACATCATCATCAATAAAGTTAAAACAAGTAAGGCAAAATGTATGGCTATATTAAGGGGTTTATGAAATGTAGGATTTGGTAACCAGTTGGTTATATTTCATTGTCATTAATGGATTGGGTTTTATTGAATAAATGTAAGAATGAGATCCCATTTTCTTCATTTTTATAGGATTAGTTTGGGTTTGACACCCATTTATTTTCATAATTTTTCATAACTTATGTTTTACATGTGCATATACAATTTACTTTTTTATTTTTTTATGCATTACAGGTTGCACATTGTATTAGGAAGAACAAGTATAGCCCAAAAGTTCATGCCATTGTAATGTATTTTGATGAAACAAGACTTGATTTTTATGTGACCCACTGAAAATAACATCTCAAGGTTTACTATTCATGCATGGATAATGAGATGTCTACTCCACATATATAAGAGTATTCATGCGAGAATAATGAGATGGCTACTCCACATCTATAAGAGTTTCACCTCTATGTTACATCCAATTTTAAAACTGTAGTTCTCATAACTAGATTTGTATTCATGCATTCATGATCTAACATATTTAATACTTAAATCAACTTTTTTTCTCCAATTGACCAATATCTCTAATTGGCTTTTTATATTAAGAGTTGTTTTTTATGCAAATTTGTTATTATTTTCCATCTTTTTAGATTTACTATGTATTTTCAGTATAAATTTATGAACAAATCAAAGTATCAATTCAGTTCAATTTTTCATTTTGAATTGTACTCTAAAAATATAAGTGTGTCGTTGGCCCGATTGGAGACCTTTTTTTGTGGGAGATCATTCTATTGAAATCGTTTATTTTACTTCTCATCTCGGAGTTTACAAGTTTTTGTTTGCTTATGTTTACTGATATTGTTTGCAAAATAATATTTTTTTTCACTAGATGCATTGAATTTGGTCAATTGTTTTTTGCAAGTATGTTTGAAATTTATTTGAAAAACAAGCTTGGGAATTGTTATTGGCTCATAAATTTTGGTCCACAAGCTCGAGACTCGATTTCACCATTCATATTGGAAGCATGTGCAATATCTTCAAAATTTCTAGTCATACCGTCAGACACGGGCATCCGCTAGTATATATATGTATGTATTTGTTTCTTATGAAAATATAAAGGAATATAAATATGAATATAATTATAATTAATGTTTCTTTGTTGTATTTAACAAGATTGGAAAAAAGATCATTGTTTGGCTTTACTACAGAAAAATGGGATAAGAAAAAACATTAAAAACATCCCCGCCTTTAAAAACACCGCATCTCTCTTATTATATATAGGAAAGATGAAATACCTGAAGAGAATCAACCGAGAGATATGGAAGGAGAAACATCCGACAAAGATGGGGGGAGAAATTGCCAATAGAAAAACGGAAAGAGGGGTGAGAGAATTGGAGAGAGGGCAAGATAAATTTGGTCAAACTAGGGTGAGGCGGGTGAGATTTGGAGAGAGGAGATACAGAGTGGTTTAATTCGGGTTAAAGAGTTTAATTAAATTTTTAAAACCTATATCGGTCTTTTGTGATGAAAGCATTAATTTTGGATTTCTTTTTTTTACGAGAAAAAGTCTAATTCATCGTAATAAGTCAAATAAAATGCGAGAAGAGTGGGCGCCAATTTTTGTGACAAATATTATGTGACAAATTTACAATTTCCTCGCAATAGATACCCTTTTTGTGATTTAAATTCAGCGTAAATTATTAAGTTGTGTGTCATAAATTTTGTGATAAAGTGAATAATTCATCGCAAAAACATGTTTATAGCGAGAAATAAAATGCGTCACAAAAACAATTTATCGCTAAATTTCCTTTTCCTTGTAGTGACATTAGGGAGATAGACAAATAAGTTTCATTTGTATAAAATATTTCCCAATTAGTTCCATTAAAAAAAATCCAGATAGGTCCCATTACATGTTTTTCAAATGTAATAAATATTACTATATTACTATATTACATATTTACCACATATATTAAATATTTACTACATGTGTTTTACAAGTTGCACCATATTCTCTTATGAAACATATTGGACAAAAATAATTTCTAATGAGATTAAGTGGACCAAGGAAAAATTCACGACTTATCACTTTTTATAAATTCAATAATAACTTTGAAAATAGATTCAATAAATTTAATTATTAAATATTTAAAATCCACTATTTAATTAATGTGTAACAATAACCATGAGATATTATAATTAAAGTTTGAGAGAGCGCAATGACTACCTTAAGGGTGTGGTGACCGATATCATCCACGACCCGTTCACGATGCCCTATTAGCTTAAGCGACCTTCTGCCACCCTTTCCATTTCAAGCACCCAAAAGAGCCCTTTGTTGTCGCTGAGGGAATGGACATGGAGTAATTTGTTTTCTTTGGGAAGAAGGCCAATCTCATGCTGGGAGAAGTACCTCCTCTTAGATCTATCCCTGAAAGGGTTGTGGTTTGCAACCTTGAACACCATATGGGTAATCATGGTGTGTTGGATAAAGCTTCTGATGACTACGCTATAATTATTAGTCACAACTAAGAAAATTGAACCTCAAGGATCAAACTCACATCAGCGACTGAAAAGATCGTGCCTAGCAGGTGCCGTCTTATAATTGGGCAGGTTGCTGGAGGGGGAGAACAGAGAAGGCTATGTTGAAGGTTGGGAACGCATATCCCAAGTATCGTGTGAAGCGTAAATAGTGTCTTAAGGTTCGAGGTGTTGCTATGAATCATGTGGAGCATCCTCATGGAAGTGGGAAACACTAAAATTTTGGTCAAGCCAGTACTCTTCATCGTGATGCTCCACTTGTTCAAAAGGTTGGTCTTATTACTGCCTAGATGACCTATTGAATCCGTGGAAAAGCTGATGTTGTAGACACCCCATTATAATACCCCCTAACCTCTCCTTAGGTCCCTAGCACCTCCCTTCATCATGGCAAACCCAAATCATACCCCAGGTACTGACCTAAAGGCCATCGGGCACTCCTAGGCTCCGTTTGACCAAAAGTCAAACTCTTCAACTCGATTGAGACTCAATGAACCTTCTAAGGGCACTGAACCCCCTTTCCAACGGTCCATCCCATGCACAATTCTTACTTATGGTGCGAACGAACGACCCATTGTTCCCCGAAACTCAATCAGGAGGTCACCGGACGCTTCGAGGCTCGGTTTGACCAAAGTCAACTCTTCAGCTCAATCGAGACTGAATGAATATTCAAAGGGAACTGAAACCCCTTTCCAACGGTCCATCTTTTGCACAATTCTGACTTACGGTACGGACGAACGATCCATTTTACTTCGAACGGTCACCGAACGCTTCCACGCCCCTGTTGACCAAAGTTAACTCCCGGAACCAGGTCAAACTCTTTGGAATGACGAAGTACATATCCTAACCTTTCTACCGGCCCAGCCCGTGTGCGATTCTGACTTACCATGCGGACGAACGATCCGTTTGCGTCCGAAGTTTCCTCGTCCAAAAGACCGACGAACGCTTCCGAGCCACATTTGACCCAAAGTCAACTCTCGGATCCGGGAGCAGTCCAAAGGACTTTCGAGGGTATTTGAAATAACCTTTCAAAGGTTCACCCCATGCATGATTAAGATCAACGGTCACGCTCTACGCCTAATTTTTCAAAGGAACCTGAAAAACACTGTCAAACGACAGGTTCCAAACCCTGCTATCGGCAGTGTGCCTAAACATACCTTCCGATTGCCAGGACCAGGGCTATGCCGATCGGAAATTACCTGGGCCTATAAAAATGAGGGCCTGACCTCATTCCAAATTGAGGAAGAATCAGAGATCCATCACTCTCAGTAAGCTCAGAAAACCCCTCTCGAAGTCAGCGTGATTTCCACATCCACATCCCTTTCCAACCTTTAACTTTCATCACCTTCTTCATCAAACTTGGTGAATTAAGTACCCTCCATCATTACCCAAGTGCAAGGTCTGCTCTCTAATATCCAAGATCAAGCTCAAGATCTTCAAGAAGGTCCAACTTTCTCAACTCTCTCTTTAAATTTCCCTATATTCGCATCAATTCGTTTTATTACTTAGCACTTTTATTCTCTCCTCTCACATATCTTAATATACTTTTTGTCTAGTATTATTGCACATCTCTTATTTTCATATAAATAAAACCCAAGAAAAACAAGAAAAAGAGGATTTCCTCATAAATTCCAAACGGGAATTCTCACAACTAAAACACTTTTTTGCACCCACACCCACATAAGAGAAGTCCCCGATTGGATTTATGGGATAAATTCCACCCCTCATATTGCATACGAACTACGTGGACTTTAATGCCTCTATAGACTATGTAGGCGTCTCGGGGTAAAACCCGAGACTCGAGTCATTTTTCTACTATTTTCCTATTTTTCTATATTCTTTAAACTTAATTCTCTCAAATTCTATGCATATATATATATATATTTGTTCTCGATGGCGTATTATTCCACATGCGTTATCATTACCCTATAATGATCGACGCTAGGATAATCGCATAAATCCTATTTTCTAATATTACTTTTATGAACATTCCTATGGATGACTCGCTATATCTCTTCCATGATACAAGTCGATGATTCCTATCTCCACTATGTATACACATGCACACATATCATGGGGAAATAAAGGAAATAACAACAACCCATGAGAGACCGTGAGGGCGGAATGGGTGCCTAACACCATCCCATTTCGTAACTTAGCCTCCGGACCCTTTTCGAATCATTTTGGTTTCGTATGTATCAGTATGTATTTGGATGCTGTCCTTCGGGATGACTCCCTTTTCTTTTGTCTATTTTGAGTAAAATATACTGGCGACTCTGTCTCTCTACATTTTTCACCTCATTCACCGACGCTAGCCGAAGCGCTCCCGAGAGGGACGCGCGAGACCTAGAGGGATCCTCTCCCGCCGCGCCGTGAGGGGATATATACGAGGATGGAAACAGTGGCGACTCTGCTGGGGACTATTTATTTTGAGGGATAGACTCTATTTATATAGGTGTTTTATTTTCTTATATATTCCCCTATTTCCCCTTTACTATTTATGTGTACCTCATGCTTATACTTCTATTCACACACTTGTAGGAAATTCTCCATGTACACTTCACACCACGTGCACCTAGGATCACATATATCCTCATGTTGCACGCATCACCCATACTTGGTATACCATTGGTACTCATACTTTGCTCCCCGTTGGGCATGATCAGGAAAGATACTCTCATCATAAGATACTAATAAGAGGATCATACATTATTCACACGATATCACCAAAGAGCATTGTGATTGACCAAATTTTGTCCGGTAACTGGAGGGTCACTTTATAATGGGCACTGATTCGGTAGGGCACAGTTAGCCTAAGCGATATGACTCTCACCTTCCATTGTCCAAGTACCTTCGACGTATATCGAATGGTTCCCCCCGCATTGTACCGCTTGACCAAAGTCATGACAGGAGGTATATCGCAGGGAACTCGTTCACGTACGCCGAGTATATAGAATTCTCTCTCACACATATCGTCCCCACGAGGTATATAGTGAGGCAATTCATGTACAATTAGGTATATCAAATAGCTTGTCCATACGTACCGATTGCCCTCAAAAGAAAGACGTATATAGTGGAAGCCACGCCAAAAGGGTGAACCCTTTCCGATTCACCCAACCAACTGCATACCCGCATATAGGTGTCAAGCCTAGGACACACATATTAGATTATCGGTTTCAACCCGAAACTCTGCCAAAATTCCGAGTCGTCCTGACGCCTTATTTTTTGCGCATTTTTAAAATGGGACCCTGCCCGTGAGCCTGGTCACAAGTCCATCCATAGCTTTGCATATGTTACAAACACAACTTTTCCAGGCTCGGGTCTCGTCTGGCATTTCATTTTGCATTTAGGTGTATTTAATGCAAGTGAGAACATAATAATAATAATTATGTTAAGACCCGTCTTCCAAAAACACTTATCCTCTCTTTATCAAAAATCCAAAAACATTTCTCCTTTCTTTACCAAAAATCCAAAAATATTTTGTCTTTCAATCTTGAAAAAAAAAAGAAAAAAATGTCAAAAATATTTTCCTTCTTTTTCTAAAAAATAAATCCACTTTTACGCCCTCTCAGGTTGATCGCACGCCCTTGGCCTGGCTCCTTATTGGATTCGATCTTCATTCAAATCACCCCGGAGTTCCTTCCGTTCCCCTGCTACCTCTTTCGAGTTCGATATCCCTACTCTTTCCATGGAGAACACAGATTAAGTACCAGTTGTGCAGCCAGATCTGACGAAAGTTTTAGCTCAACTCGTGTCCAAGATTGACAACCTTCAGACTGAGGTCCGGGAGATGAAACGAAACCAAGTTCCTATTCCTCAAGAGCTCGAGGCCCTATTCCCTCACAGTATGGGTCCACCCAAGCCTATCTGGGTTCCCGAAGAATATCATCACGCTCTCCGTTTCCCTCCTATTAATGGGCTGCCGCCTGCCCAACTTCCTATGACGAACCTTGCCCAGCTTGGGGATCACTTGCCTATGATCAATGATCTGAAAGAGGAAGAATTGAACAAGGTAAAAGAAGATATCAAAATGCTAACTAAGAAGTTCGACCAAGTCAAAATCTCTGGAAATTACATGGACTACACCCACATGTCTCCTTATCCCAATTCAAGGTTACCCGAGAAGTTTATGATGCCGAATCTCGAGAAATTCGGAGGAAGTGGACCACCGATTGTTCATCTTCCCAGTTATCACCGTGCTATGACTCTTTTAGGGGCTTCTGAAGAAGTGATGGCCCAATTGTTTCAGCAAACTTTGAAGGATAGCTCCCTTTGATGATTTTTGTCTCTCGAGGACTTCCCCTTTTGTGGCTTTCCAGAACCATGGTATGACCATACAAACAAGAAGATGAAACTCAAAATAGAGATCTTTTTCGAAGACAGCTACTTATGGGACGAAAGTTCCCAACACCATGTACAACCAATCTTCAAAGATACCGAAGACTCCGAGGACTCGTTCAACCTTTAAATACTGGGGCTGACACTTTACATGGTTCATTCAAGCACTACATCACTAAATCCATCCCATTTGATTAAAGTTGTTGATATACCTCTCCTCAACTGGCATGCTACGCCGGTTCTACCTATTGAAATATCACCCAACCTCAATGTTTACCCCATTTCTGCTTTTGTTATATATCCTTGCTCAAATGTAATCGAGACTTTATTTGATGAGGTTCTCAATGTTGTTTTTCCTATCAATGAAATAAACGAAAATTTTGAGTACCTTGTTGTGCCTTACATTAATTATTTAGATTCTAATCAAACTTTTGATGATGATGATTTTTCAAATGAATAATTCTTAACTGATCTAAATAAGGTTAATAACAAACAACATAACCGTGTTCAAGTTAATGAAGAAGAAAATGTTATTATTAATCTCGGTTATAGTAGCCAACTGCGCGAGATTAGGATAGGGGTTATCCTTGACGAGCATGAGCGCGCACAACTTGAAGAATTATTGAAGTAATTCATAGATGTCTTCACATGGTCCTATGATGATATGCCCGACATTGATCCTGAAATTGCCCAGCACGAGATCCCCACTCTTCCAGATTGCAAGACGGTTAAACAAAAGCTGAGAAAGCTCCGCACCGAATGGTCGCTCAAAGTCAAAAAAGAGGTGGTCAAACAAATAAACCTGGGCTTCATTGACGTGATCGAATATCCCATATAGCTAGCTAACATAGTACCTGTACCGAAATTAGGAGGGAAAGTTCGGATGTACGTAGACTACCGAGACTTGAATAAAGCCTCTCCAAAGGATGATTACCCATTACCCAATATTGACATGATCGTGGACAACACAGCCAATCATGCTCTCAAGTCATTTTTTGGCGGTTTTTCCGAATACAACCAAATCAAAATGCACCCGGATCATCAAGAAAAAATTGCATTCATCACCCCATGGGGAACCTTTTGCTACACTGTTAGGCCATTTAGTCTCAAGAATGCTGGGGCTACCACAACCATCCTTCATGATTTGATTCTCAAAGAAGTCGAGGTCTATGTGTATGATATGATTATCAAATCCAGAACTAGGGAAGATCATGTTCCCGCTCTTCGAAAGTTCTTCGAACGACTGCGACAGTATCAGATGAGACTCAATCCATAGAAATGTGTCTTCGACATTACAAAGGGGAAACTCTTGGGATTCATGGTTAGTGAAAAAGGGATAGAAGCAGATCCTGCCAAGCTAAAATCCATACTTGAGATGCCACCTCTCCGAATAGAGAAAGAGGTCCAACGTTTCCTTTGGAAATTGTAATATGTCATCCGGTTCTTCAGCCAACTAACCTCCATTTGTGAGCCTATTTTCAAACTCCTCCAAAAGGATTCAACCAAGGTTTGGAACGAGGCCCTCTAAGAAGCCTTCGGTCGAATCAAACTATACCTGACTCGACCTCCGGTACTCATGCCACTACAGCCTGGTCTCCCCTTGCTCCTATACCTAACCATAACCGACACTGCAGTTGAGGCTTTGCTAGCTCAATACCTTGAGGATTTTCGCAAAGAAAAATCCATCTATTACGCCAGTCGTAAATTAGCTGGGTACAAAGTCAACTACACTGCTTTAGAAAAAGCATGATACGCGCTTGTTTGGGTCACCCAAAAGTTATGACACTACATACTTGCCTTCCCCATCAAACTTGTATCCCGAATAGACCCCATCAAGTACCTACTTAAGGAACCCGTCTTATCCAGCCGAATGACTTAATGGCTGATACTCCTAGCCGAGTTCCATATCGTGTACATCACACAGAAAGATATAAAAGGAAGTGCCATCTTGGATTACCTCGCTGACTAACCCATGGAAGAAGATGATGTCTGGGTCTTCGAATTCCCAGATGAAAACATCCTCTACGCTTATCAAGACGACCCTCGATGGAAACTGTTCTTTGATGGTACTACCAATAAAAAGGGATATGGCATTGGGATACTTCTGATCACCCCAGATGACTCCCACACTCCCATCGTCATCAAATTGGTTTTCCCTTACATCAATAACATGATTGAATACGAGGCGTGTATGGTAGGCCTCAAAGTTTCTCTTAAGAAATGTATTTAATGCCTAGATGTCTACGGGGAGTCTGCCCTCATCATTGGTCAAGTGCTCAGAAAATGGAAAGTTAAGGATGAGGAACTTTAACCCTTCCATGACCACTTAGAAGAACTAGCCTCTCAATTCCAAGACATTACCTTCCACTACCTACCTCAAGCAAAGAATAACCTATTCGATGCCCTTACTACCTTGGCCTCTATGGTAGATATGCCCGAGGGAATAACAATGGCCTCCTTCCTAGTCCAAAAGCAAGACAAACCAACCCACTGCTACCACATTGAGCTCATCACCATAGAAGATCCCGAGCTAGCCAACTGCTTGTATTATGATATCTGGCACCTCCTCAAGCATGGTAGGTATCCTGACGGTTCTAATAAGAAAGACCGAGCAGCCCAATAAAGACTGGCCGCCCAGTACATCATCTATCACAAAGCACTGTTTAAGAGAAACTTTGATGGAACCCATCTACATTGCATCGTAGGGGATGACATTGAAGAGGTAATGCAGAGAATCCACAACTAGGAATGCGGACCCCACATGAACGGTCACATGCTTGCCAAGAAGCTCATCCGGTAAGGCTACTACTGGACTACTATGATACCGGATTGCACCGCCTATGTCCGGAGATGCTGCAAATGCCAACAGTTCTCCAACCTTTAACACTTACCTCCATGAGAATTATACAAAATGACTTATCCCTGACCGTTCTCCACCTAGGGCATCGACATTATACGGTAGGTTACACCCAAGGACTCTAACGGACATGAGATAGTCTTGGTTGCCATTGATTACTTCACCAAATGGGTCGAAGCCGAGTCATACGGAATCCTGAACGCTAAGAAAGTGGCCAAATTCATCAAGAAAAACATCATCTGCCGATATGGGGTCCCGCACAAGCTAGTGTCAGATAATGGGATGCATTTTGAGGTAGAAGTCACAAAAGTGGTCAATGAGTATGGGATTTAGAGACCCAAATATTCTCCCTACCAACCTCAGACCAATGGTGCAGTCGAAGCAGCCAACAAGAACCTCAAAGCCATCATCGGTAAGATGACCGAAAGCTGTGGACATTGGGCGGACCGAATCCCTTACATCCTCTGGTGCTACCGAACCTCAATCCGAACCTCTACTGGGGCTACCCCTTACTCTTTAGTCTATGGCATGGAAGAAGTCCTACCCGTGGAGCTAGAAATACCTTCGTTGAACCTCAGGCTTGAAAGCAAGGTCAACAAAGAAGATTGTCACCAAAGCCGTCTTTACTAGCTGACCCTCCTAGATGAAAGGAGGTTGAAAGCTCTATACCATATACAAGGGTACTATCGCCCAATAACGCATTCATTCAATAAGAGAGTCAAGGACCGCGGCGTTCGAGAAGGGGATTTAGCCCTGAAAGAAATAGTAGAGCCCATCTGGGACCCCAGAGGGAAATTCAAGCCCAATTGGAGCGGCCCATGCATCGTGAAGAAGATCTTGTCCGGTGGTGCCACCATGCTCATTGATCTAGACGGAGAAGAGATGGCTCGTCTAGTTAAATTGGACCGCCTCAAGAAGTTCTACCCCTAGTCCAAAATCTCAGCGCGCTATGGCTCTTCTCATATCCCTTTTATTCTAAAATAAAATCTCTTCATTTCTCTCTACCCAGAACTACGTGGTCCTGATCCTCTGCAAAAATCATTCTCGTAAAAATTAAAAAATTTCAAAAACCCCCAGAGGTACGTAGGCAGCTCATACATCTTACATGAGCACGACCCCTGCTTTTTTCATAAAAAACTATTATTTTCTTATCTCCGAGAATGACAGTTCACTTTAACATATACTTGAACAAAAGGATTATGCATGCATTAGCGATCGGTATAGATATTTCAAAATATATAATTCGTCAAAAGGCACAGCTAGATGATCAAAAACTTGTTTATTTCAAAAATAAGAAATTACAGTGCAATTACACAAGAAAATGAACGGATGACTCCCTTCCCCCTACCTTACTAAAAAACCAAATAAATTCCCAAATTTATTCCCCATTACAAAACAAACTCTCTAAGAGTCCTACCCACAGATACAAGAGGATCCTACTTCATCGTCATCATATAAATCCTGTGGTCCCCAAATTTCCCCTGCCTGAATGGAGTGCCGTAGATGCTCCAAGGACCGATAATCTCAAACCAACCTCGAAAAAACTACCACACCTCCCTTCATGGTATCAAATAAGGCAAGCCATCTTTTCCCAGTCTCCATTGCCAACATCTTGCTTACTACTTTTCTCCATAACCACTTCATATAATCCCGAGGGATGTGCCAAACTCTCCCGATAGATTGAGAGGGACGGGTCGACGGACGTCGACTCTCCCATAAAGAGCCAAGCCGCATGCGCGGACGCTCTGTCAAATCTTCTACCAGAAAGAAGTCTAGTGTCCGAGATGGCACGATCTACTCCCAGCCAAATTGGCACAGAAGACGCCAAGGGAAATAAAAAGAGGTCTGTCTGAGACCAACTAGTTGGACATACGGGTATTCTCCCAGTTACAGAATAGGCAGCAACTGTCCCCACCAAGGTACTGAACAGTATAGATTTGGAGCCCCATGCTCCATGAACCAGTTCTCCCAGCTCTCAATATCCAAACCCATGCTAATGAAATGGCACAAAAAGAAGTTAGGCACAACCGACAAAGGGTATTCCGGAGGAGTCACTAAGAGAAATATTTCAGATAACCACATGAACAGCATCATCGGGCTACCCATTAGAAAGTCAGAACGACCTTCTCGCCAGGCATCCAGGCCATTTAGAGTCTCCGCCAGTATCATCACTACAGGAGTGCGACAGTAGGACATCCATGAGGTAATAGCTGCAAGTTGTGGGTCCACCTGCAGCTCCCCAGTCACCAGCAATAATTTTGAAACCAAGCCTAGAACGACAGCTCTGACATATCCAACATCATCAACCTCCTGCAAATCCATGAAATGCAGCATCGCTGGAAGAGAAATGATTCCTTCAGTAACCAAAGAGCTACCCGCTAAGGAAAAATTACAAGCCTAACCAACAACTCCTAGGGAGAACGGGAAAACTCAGGTAGAGTCGCAGAAATGCCGGGATTTATCCTCAACATGGCAAAAAATTCCTCATAAGTCGGTCAGACTTCTTCGAAGCCAAAGCGGAATACATGGTCTTCAGGGTACCAAAATTGTACCGCCGCCATCAACATGTTCCACTCTATGGGTTGATTACGCCATAAAGAAACTCGGCGCATGTTGTAAGCATCGTAGTCGAAGTTATAAGAGCACATTGCCTCCAAAGTCTCGAGGTAGTTGGCAAACTCAACACTACCAGGGAGAGCCATCTCACAGAATAAGAGAAGGAGAATGTGAAGGTGTGATGAAAACACTCCACCCTTACCCCTTTTAATACTTGAAAACCACCACAAAAGACATAACCCCTGCAGAAATCGTAGGAAATCCTGCCCCACATGATACTAAATGCCGAAGAGGGTATCAATCAAAGCTTTGAATTGATGGGACTAGACTGACATGCCGATAAGCAGGACAAAGTTCTTGCCGATCGGCACCCCCCTACTTCTGGAAATTTTCCTTTTTCCTCTTTTGTCAAAATTCAGAAAACTCAAAATAAATTGATATTCTCAACATAATTTCAAAAAGGCCCTTTTCATCTTTATATAAATCCTCATTATGAGTAAAACTTTCTTTCATACTTCCAAAAATATTTTACGGTCTCAGCAGTAAAGTAAAAATTGCATGTGCATGCATTCATTCATCATTAACAAAAGATAATAAAAAAAATCCATTGTATTGCATAGATATGTCTTTGTGTTACATCATTTCTGTAGGAAAATAAAGAAAAGAAAAAAAAAACTGGACTCAGCCCGAACCCACATTCTCCCTCTCTCTCTCTCACCTAATCTTCACCTCTCTCTCCTAAGAGCTTCCACCCCTACGACAGGCTCTCTTTCCCCTACGGCGAGATGACGTACCACCACTACTAGATCCAGATTCCTCATCGGATGCGGAAAACGGCACCAAGTAAGAAGGAACAGGAACCGCATCCCGAATATGGGCAGTCGCCGAAGATATCCAGTCCCTCCGCCAGGTAGTGGACACCCGGATGTGCTGTAAGAAAAGGAAGAATCAGTGTCAAGTATAAAAGATCGAAAGCAATCAAAATGAAGGAAAAGAAAAGAGCCAAAAAGATATACCTCAGGATGAAGAACCTCCTCTGTCAAGCCCAACTCCTCTAGGTCCATCGCATGAGGACGATGCAGCATAAGCACCATCCCTCCATCAGCCCGTCGGATATTGTATGAAGGAGTAAGCAGCCACACAAAGGGGACCTATGAAGTCGCCGCCGCCACCGATGTTGATGGACCGCCAACGCTGTGGGAGGACCCCACTGGACGACTCGAACCCGCAGGAGGGAAGGGCAGTGCATCATATATGCTGGGCGCCATCATCCAGCTCGTCACGAACACCATATAATTATACGGCACAGACGTATCGGTTTATAGTAGGTAGGACTCGCTAATCATCGTCGTGATCCTCGCATCCTCTGGCAGTAGTCGCTCCTGCCTCATAGACATAGGGGGCTTCACAGGTGGCACCACCACCTCTCCCTCAGCAATCTGTCGGACCACCCTCTCCCCAAGATACTAAGTATGGCCAAAATTATGCGCCAGCAAACGCCTCATCTCTGCATTTGCTCCAGTCAACCCAGTGTCCTGAACAACCGTCCCCCAAGGGTAAAAGGTCACCTAAAAAAATCCCCAGCGGGTACAAGTCAATGTAGAATCAGAGTACACAAAGACTAAGACTGAAATAGAAATAAGTCTTACCCTATCACTGGTCAGGCCATTCAAAACCTGATGCACCGCCTCTAGATAGAGAGACCTCCTCGACTGCTGATTGTCCTTGCGCAATCGATGCAACGGGAAAAAATCCCCAACGGTATCATCCTTCAAAGCAATTAGCTAGGATTTACACCCGATCACCTCATAGAACAACGTATGCGAAAGAAATTTTTTTTGCAATAAACAAGAGATGCATAAGAAAAATGCGAATGCATGAAAGGAAAATGCACAAAATTAAAGAATACCTCAAGAAGATACATGGCTTTAGTGAACGATTGTCGGTTGATAAGACGCTTTTTGTGTATGGTCGTTGTCTTCAAAAGCCACTCTTAAAATTCCCTTGAGTACCTACAAAACTTGTCTAAAAATAACTCATATTGCGATAAGTACGGGTATCAATCCAACTTTCAAGGTGAAACAATAAATGTGAAAGCGTGCAATTCCATTTTTTTTTATGAAAATATATATTTTTTTTAAAATAATTTCAAGGGAAAAATTTACTAATAAATGCTAAAAATTATAAAATTACTACATAATGAAAAAGAATGTGCCACCGAGTGTGAAATAATGTGAGAAAGTCAAGAGATGGGATTACACTACATTTTTAATTATTTTAATTTCTCAATTTATTAATTTAAAATATTTCGAGATAATATTAAATCGATAATCTAACTCTCGTTAAAAATTATAAATTTAATAAAATCTTTTTCAGAAAATGTAATTTAAAAATGTCACACAATGAAAAATTAGAACTTATACTATTTTCAGAAAATTACCCGCTAGGATCAATTTAACGAAAACAATAGCAGTCTTCAAATTTCAACACCGAATTAATATTCAAATATCGAAAAAACCTATCTCTAGTTCGATTCCGAAATTCAAATATTAATTCGTTCAATTAATTTACTAACTCATGTTACATAAATTAATCGGTGACAGTTAAAAATAAATTTACTTAGAAATATAAAATTAATAAAAACAATTAATTAAATTAACATCATTCGCAGTGCATCCCACCCCTTGAACGGGGTGTTTAGCCAAACATTCTCATGTGTGCATTAACAACAATAAGTAATATGTCAAGAACGAACTAAATTGAAAAGAGAATGTAGAAATACAATACGCAATTTTTTTCACAAATTTGTCTTGAAATGCGCCTTGGCATACGTCCAACTTCTACATAATTTTCAGCACTCGATTACAAAAGGAACACTAAAAACTAAATCTAAAAATTATTCTAAAGATAAACTATTTTTTTTGTATCTTCTGAATTTTTTCATGACCCTAGAGTGTACATAATATACACTCTCTTTCTCTCTCTCTATGTTTTTTCCTGAGTGACTTCTTTCAAATGTTGGTGCCCTTTTTCTTTTTAATAAGCCACGAAGTGTGTTCTTGTTGAAGATTTGGTGGGATTTTTTTGTTTTGGAGATAATTGTTGGTTCCGATTTTTAAGGTTTGGTATCAACTGAGTTTGGGGTTTGGCAAGCTGGTAGGCGAAATCGAGTTTAGGGGCAGGTGGGCCACGGGTCGCGGTTCGGAAAGGCGTCAGAGCAGGGGCTGCTGGGCGCCGGGGCAGGTCCGGGTTCATGGGTCGAGGCTACTGGTGAGATACGATTTTTGGGTCGCGGGGTGGAGCTATGGGTGCGGGTATGGGTTGATCCGATTTGGGCAAGAGCTGGTCAAGGGGGGTCGACGGGTTTTGGTTTATGGTTAAGTTGTGTTGTTGGATATGGTTATGGAGGTTAAATGGAGGTGGTTTTGATAGTGGGAAGTGATGAGAGAGAGTGAAGATGTGAGTGCTTGGTTTAATGGGTTGTTTGGTGATGGTGGTAGAAGATAATGAATAGTATAGGGGGTGTTTGTGTGGTGAGGGTGTTGGGTAGATTGTGTGTAGGATAGGATGCGTTTGGGTGTGAGTGGGTTAGTGTTTAGGTGTAGGATAGTGTATATTTTAGGGTGCGAGGGGTTTAATGTGTGTGTTTAATTTGTACCCCTAAAAATTAACACTACTAAAAAATTTAAAACTAAAACTAAGTAAAATACAAATTTTAAATTTAATAAACCTAAAAAAAACTAACATCTCAAAATAAAAATTAAACAAAAATAAAACTCTATTAAAACTAAAAGTCCTAACTAAATAAAATAAAACCTAAAACCTAAAATCTTATAAAAATAAATTCCTAAAAACTAATCCTAAGAATAATAAAATAAAATAAAGATTAAAAAATAAATATACACAAAAATATAAAAATAAGCAAATAAATTCTAAAAAAACTAAAATAAATCCTAAAAATAAAACGACTCAAAATAAAAATCTAAAAAAAAAATAGAGGTACAAACTCAACACACACCGGGCTCGGGATATGGACTGGGCTCGGTCTAGGCTTTGGTTTGGTTCGAAAACAGGGTTCGAGGCATCAGAATTGATCTCGACAAGCTCAATGGGACTTCTGACTTCGCGGTCTCTTTGGATTTCATCGATGCACGCTTTTGATCGCTTATGCATCGCAATTTCACTGATTTAGAATTATTTGTACCACAACTTCGTATTGACGTGAGAAATAAATAAATACGAACATGAGGTCATTTTTATTAAAAACGAGCGACTAAAATGCATCTATTCGAGGTATAAAATAGACACTTTTGGGTGCTTATCACACCACTCCCAAACAAAACATTGCTAGTCCTCGAGCAAAAATTAGAGAGAAAATAGAGATAAGTAACCAAAAGTGTGCCACTTTCGCAGGCATTGGCGATTGCACTTAGCATGTGCAACAAGCCGTTAAACCTATAGGTTGCCCTACAGGACGAGTGGTGTCTCGTGAGGGTTTGCAGTGAATATACCCACAAAATTCAAAAGTTTATTTAAATGCAGTTTCTGAGTAGATGATGAAATGCTATACAACCCAACTTTAAAGGGACATCAAGAACACCGTATTCAACTATCAAAATAAGATATGAAATTACTTAATACCAAAAAGCGTAATCCTTCCTAAAACTCAACGTGTGTGTGTGAAAGAATCTTACGTATCATTAGAGTAATTCTAAGATCACCTTTTAAGAATCGACGCTTTGACTTGAAATCTCACTGGATATATCTCTCTGAATCAAACTCTCTCAGAATTTGGGTAAGTGTATCTCTCTAGTGTGTGAGGATGTGAGTAAATGTAAACAAGTTCAAACGTCTCACACACTTTATAAAAAGGATGAATACATGAAAAAAATTCTAATCTCATGAAGGAATGCTAACCACTATGTTGAGAATGTCGAATTATTCACCATATAATCTTTTTGTTTGCCTGAACACTTTACCAAGGGTGAAGATGGGGTTTATGTAAGGTATGAACGAGAAATGAAGGAGATGAATGATATGATGGGTTATTTTGAGAAGTGTGTAACACAAGAATAACTAATGTCTTCATCTTTTGACTTTATGATCTCATGCTTTCTTTTTTTTTCTTTTTTTTTTCTTTTTTTTTTCTTTTTTTTTTCTTTTTTTCTTTTTTTATTGCGATACATTTTTCTTTTCATAGCACAAATGAAGACAATTTACATGGAAAATTTCAAACACTTTTTTTCTAAAAAACAATGGCAATGATGGATGGTATTTCAGACATATGGATAAGGGTAATATGGAAAATGATAATGGGTGAATGATAATGTGATAGGGAAAATGGTACGTGTATGGAAAAATTGGTTTAGTGCTCGGGACAAACTACAAGATATATGTTTCTTACAACTCGAAAGTAATATCATTCTCAGTGATTAAGCCAAATTTGAAAAAATAATAAGATCATGCAATGAATAAATGTAGTACCCAAAGAAAGTTGAGTCAACTTGTGACTCGGAGATATGTAAAAACCCTCAAAAAGATGAAAAGCTCAAGTCTCACGGGTTTAAGTCGCCACTAGTGATCTTTTAAGGCTCTCTTGAGAATATCGTTACTCTTCAACTTTTAATTGTAAATGTGATAGTGAAAATTGCTGAGTTTAGGAATTCATGGTGCAAGTACGCTTTAAGAGATATTATTTAATTTTACTTGCAAAAATCGCAATTTTAGTGTTGAATACAGGTATTCCGAGATTTCTAAAAGAGGGATGATAGACAATTCATGTCATAAAAATGTATTTTTAACTGCACAAAAAGTTTAAAATCACTTTTTCTTAAAATTTTCAAAAGAGGTACGATTTTGATAAATGTCCCACCCCCAAACAAAAGAGAACATCGTCCTCGATGTTTAAAACCATATATAAAAATAAAAGCACAAGGGAGGAAAGATATTACCATAATGAACGACTAATGAAAATGTACCGCATGATGGAGAGATAAAACCTGAAGAACAGAGGTGAGACAAATACATACAAGTCTATAAAGCATATGAAAATCATTGGGCGGTATGAAACACCACCCGCAAATAGGATAAGACTCATACTTAGAAATAATGAATGACGGGATGCCTCCCGATAGCGCTAAGTTTAATGTCTTCAGCCAGACCAAACCAGTATCACCCTAAGGATAGGAACTAGGAAAACACGGGTGGCAGAAAAAATTGGGTGATGAGAATCACCCCCAAAGAAGACTGAAGCGTCAGTCTTGCTGGATAAAGGCTAAAGAAGATGTCAATGCACTTGTATAGCGAAGTGCATCACTTGATGCAAAACATCGGTGGACCAGGAGTGGGTGGGTATTAGGGTAAGGCCAAGGGTAAGGGTGAGGGTGTACAGGCACCGGTCATGGGCCTTATTGAGCATAAATGTGAGGGCAATAAGGGCCCTATAAGCATGGTGCTCCGATTGGATAGGGAGGCAAAATTCTTTGGCAATAATGAAGGGGTGGGATTCGTAGAAGGTGCACGACCATTATATAAATGAACGATGATAATGGTCACGCCGTGACACGCCAGGGAGAGGTAGATGGAAAATTTCAACACCACAAGGAAGTGGTGTGCATAGAGTAACACGCTCGGTGTCACGGATGAGAAGAATAGCATGAATACTCACATGGATAGTGGGGTCGAGGAAAAGTGCAAAAATGGGATCGTGGAGAACTAGGGAGGAGGATGGATGGAGGTGAGGACCTATATACATAGATGGGAATAGGTGAGGTGCAATAATAAGGTCCAAACCAAGTGGTGGGGTGAAAGGGATAGTGGGTGGATCGGGTGGGACAAAGGGTTGGGGAAGATGATCTAACTCGAAAGTAAGGGACATATGTGACACCCCGACTAATTAAATACCGGGTAGCTACTCCTTTATTAAATTAATACAAAATTCCAAGTTGGTCCAGTTAATAGCATCACTGTCGAAAACATTTAAATGATTACTAACCACCTAGTATTTAAAAAGTAAGTTGCCAAATTTTAAGTTAAGTCTGATTAACATGCAATAAAAGAATAATGGAAGAACAACATAAATCCATTCACCATAACGAAGTAATGAAATAACCAACAATAGTAATAAGTCCGGAGAAAAACTCCTCACAACAATCCCACAACTAAAAATAATAAGACAAGTCTAAATTCTGAATTAAGTACATGCCCGAAGTCTGAATAACTGAAATAAATGAAATGCCTCTAAAAGAAATGGGCGACATGCCCTACAACTGATAAATACTGAGTATAGAGTCAAGATAGATGAAGCGTCTATAATCAATGTCCTGTAACTTCCACAAACCGCTACAGCTCGTCACCTGAATGAGGATCCTAAGCACGGTGTCCTTGTGGCTGGGCACCTAAAATGGTTTTTACAAAAAGATAGATTTGAAAGCAAACGGGTCAGAGCCCGAATGTGGAGAGTATTTTAAAAACAACAAGTGCTTTAATAATAATTAAAAGAATGAATGCAAGATACATGTTAGGACGTGCTCTCACATGAAATACTCACCTCTCGTCTAACTGTGCACTCCTAACGTTCCTGTACCCATTCAAGTGTTTTCTCATAACTATCTACTTCCAAAGAGTTTCTAACACTTCTACTCGGATCACGTTTAATTTCCAACCTTAACAATTAAATAGAGAGTTCTACTTTAATTCTCGGATTCCCAATTATTAACAAAATCATTTATTGATATCTATCCCCTTTTCTCTTTTCATAATATTACAAATACTACATCCACAATTTAACATCGTAAATTCCTTTTCATTTAATCGTATATTATTCACATCATAAATATACAATACAAGCACCCAAAGGCTAAGCTGCGGTGCACACATACTCTGCTATCCATCCCGGTACATCACGTACATAAGGATCAAAAATTCCGAATCTCTCAGGAATTGTTGGAATAAGCACCACACACAAAAATGGAGGCGAAAATAATTCAACATATCCATGGTCACGTACATACCTACGCTCCATAGTCAGCTGGCTTATTAACTCACAAATAAGTCGTTCTCTTGAACTATGTCCTCGAGGTACCAATCTAAATCCGGGCAACACAAGGATAAGAAGGCCCTAAGCGAACGTAACCTCCCGTGATAGCAAGTATGGTAGGTATGTCATACATATAAAAATCATATACTAAGCATTCACACATCTTAGATAATTCAGTATTAATAAAGGTATACTCTACATCCTTATACCATTATTCCAAATTTGTATATTTTATGTCTCCCGATAATATAAAAGTTAAACTGTCGACACGTCTCACGTCGTAGTTTCTTATACTTAAAACCTATCTAAAATAGATTATTAAGTTCCTATTATTCCCACGTATAACATCTTTATTCCTAAGGTCCTTACTTATGCCCCAAACCTCATTTCATCAAATTATTCAAATTTACACCATTAACCCAAATATTAACTCACTTATCGAATTTCATTAGTTTAGAATAATTCCTCAAATTTAATTCTAATTAAGGTCCAAATTTCATAACCATGCCTACCGGTCTTCCTTAAGGTTAAGGGTATTCATATGGTCTCCAACAATATTAATCAAGGGTTAGCATCATTAAAATTTAAATAGGGAAAAACTTTACTCATTCTGGGAAGGTCTATCGATCGACCTTTTCCTTCGATCGATCGATCGACTGATGAATGTCGATCGATCGATCGCACCAGGTCTGGTTACGGACTGCTTCGTTTTGCAGTTTTCAAATCAACCCAAAACACCATTAACAAGCATGAAGCTCTAAGATAACATTATAATATCATCATACAACTATCCTACAACAGTATTAACGTTCTAAAACCAATAATTCATCATTAAAGGACTTTGTATGGATCAAATCTTCATCAAGAATTCCAGATTTCTATTTCTTTCAAGAACATTAATAAACTTCTTCAAAAATCCGATTTTAAATCATCAAGGGTCATAATTCTGAGTTCATAATTCGTCCAGAATGTTTCTACATGCAGTCCCTAACATAGTTCATAGTTTTAAACTTCCAATTCATGGGTCTATATCATCTTCCAAGATAAATTCGATAATTCCTAAACATGGAAAAATATGGCATTGAATCAATTGTAATTAAACCACTTGCCTTAATCTTTCTCTGAATTTGATGTTGAATCTTGAAGGCTGAGTTGTTCTCCCTCTCTCTTTCTGTAGAATTCTCTTCTCTCTCTCTCTCTCTACAAGTTTCTCTAAGGATGATAACAATGGAGGTGTGGTTGGTTTTTGGTAAGTTGGGACTATATCTTAACTTCTCCCGTAGCCCATTAAGTCCCTTAGTGTAGTTAGTGGGTTTAGTGGATAAAGAATAAGTCATATTTTTGTTTCTAATTTTCGTGGGTTTTAATTCCCAGATTTCCGAAATTACCAAAATGCCCCTATAAGTTACCGGTATGGCCTAATAATGCCCCGGGACCCAAACTTAACCCCCGACTAGTGTTTTCTGACTATTTCGACCCTTCCGGACGCGTTGGCGCACTCAAAATGACCATACGGGTGATAAAAATAAAATTCACTTTTTAATTCAAATAATTATATTCCTGACGCGACTGTCACGCGCGTCCCAACAAAGTTTCCCAAATTGCCGTATTTCAATCTCGCGACAATTTCAATATTTCCAATATTCATATATTGCCAAGTATACACATTATAATCAAATACTAACTCACATCTCGTTAATATTTTTATCCGGGTTAATTTACAATTAATACACATTTAATTCAATTAATCCCCAAAAATAAATATCACGAAAATACGGGGTATTACAACATACACTCATCGGGAGGAGGAAGTGTGGAAATAAAAGAGGGAGTGATCAAATTAACCACCATTACGTCACCATCCGAGGTTGTGAAAGGGTCTAACGAGGCTTTAAAATCCGAGATAGATGAATCTACATCAATATTCGGCTCAAGGGGAGCCAAATATAATGGGGTAGGATCCATATCAAGAGAAGTAGAAACCATCTCGGATTCAATATCAAGAAAAGGGGGAGCACTCGTAGCCGGAGCTAACCTAGGATGAAGTGGTCCCTCAGGAACACACGCAGTGGGCTCAGTAGGTGTAGGCTCGGGCATAAATAAGGATTCTATGGAAGGGGAAAGGCGAACCTCAATTGTGGGTTTGAGAGGATAGGATGGAGTGGGGTCAGTCTCACAAATAGTGGATATGTCAACGCAATTGTCAGCTTGGGGATCGGACCACAGGGTGGTCTCAACGTCGAGATTCTGAGGATAACAAAGTTGATCACACCCAAAATCAGTGGCATAAGACGACACATCATTGTCCCACACGGGTGCAACAATGGATTGACTTGTGGTGAAATCTGACTCGTTTGCACACTCAAATGCAGTAAACCAATGTTCAAGCTATTGAAGGGATTTATTTTGAGATTGAAGAGTGTGTGTGAACTTTTGCAAGAGGCTTTTGATAGCGGATGTGCAAGGTGGTGGAAAAGTGG
Source organism: Sambucus nigra (assembly GCA_949130495.1). Lineage (NCBI taxonomy): Eukaryota > Viridiplantae > Streptophyta > Magnoliopsida > Dipsacales > Adoxaceae > Sambucus > Sambucus nigra. The sequence continues at coordinate 458,732,104 of OX422216.1, read as the reverse complement.
TAATGGGTGGCGGTGGTGGTGGACATAACTCGCTAGACACACTGGGATGTGGAGAATACTCGAATGAAGTGTGTGGAGTGGGGTCAAGTTGGTCATACACGGGAGAATCATCTCTGTGAGAGACAAAAGGTTGATCAGCACGAGGAACATATGAAGGGGACTGATAGGTATGAGGTGCACGAGGTTGCGATGACGACTACTGGAAACTGTAAGGATCCACAACATGGTGTTGGGAGTTATATTGCATGGAAGGGTGATCAGGCCGCCATGAATAGCTGGGGTACGCAGACCCCTCGACATTAGATATGTCGTGATAATACGTCGAGGGTGGGTCCAAAACAGTGTCATATGGACGCACATGTTCCACGGTGGGTTCAGATGGAGAGAATATAAATGGACACTCATGGGACAAGTGATCAATAAGAAAGCAGTGTGTGCACGGCAAAGCATGGGATGGGTTAACACTCGTCACCGGAGGCGGTGGAATAGGAGATGTGTGCGTGGACGACACACGAGTATCAACAATGAGTGTTTGAGAGTTAAAGCCATGAATTAATGAATGAAGGTTCAATTCGGGCTTATCATCAAGCAAAAAATGGCCAAAGTATTCCCGTAAAGGACGTTCTTCGTCCATGATAAGAGGAATATTTTTTTTGGTTTTGAAAATATTAAAAAAAAGGAAAATATTTTTGGAATTTTTTGAAATTTTTTTTTAAAAAAAGAAGGAAAATATTTTTGGGATTTTTCGAAAAAATATTAAAAAAAGAAAGAAAATATGTTTGGGCTTTTTCGAAAAAGGGGAGAAAATGGACTCTGGATGTGATCGAACTAACGAAAACCGACTACCTAAAGAATGGAATTGGACACACACAGTCAAGAAAAATCCTAACGAGCATGTAGCCAATTATTATCTTCAAAATTTGTGAAAGGGGTAGTCAAATTTTAATTAAGGCCGACAAAAATTATGGAATTTATCTTTATGATCGCCTGTTGAAAAGATGTGTTCCAACGGGGCTACTAGTTGATTGATTTTAAATTTAATGATAGCCAGGGTAGCACATAATGGATAAGCAAGTGAGTCGGGTGATGAAATCCCTTCTCGTTTCAATGATCGGGTATAGGTCTTAGGTAAATTTATTCATCAAACCATCCAATTTAGGTGCGATACAGAAATAAAAGGCATATAGGAGCAAGTAGCACACAAAAATTGACTCGCTTGCAGGAGATTCGCAAGTGATAAAGAGTTTACCTCCCATGATTTTTAGACGCGTGGGGTGAAGACCGAGTTGAGTCGATCGGGGGGAGATTTCGCCTATCTCAGTCGTCCTCGGGAGTCCTACTGACCCAAAGTAGAGAGGCTTCAAAAATTCTCGCCTTGGACGCCCTCTCTTTAACTTGTCTGGTTTCCCTTTTCACTTTTTTTTATATGAATAATTATTAGAAATAAATCGGTGTCAAAAAGCACAAAATCAATACAAAGCTTCAATAAGCCTATACAACCAGTCTAAGGAGGAGGGAGAAGAAATAATAATTACAAGTAAAAAACTAAAATTACAAGTCTTCAATTGCTTCCAGGTCAAGAAAGCGGCAACGGTGCCATTTGATATTAGGCTTTTGGGGTATATTGTACGTTTTCTTCAAAAGCCACTCTCAAAATTCCCTTGAGTACCTACAAAACTTTTTAAAAAATAACTCGTATTGCGGTAAGTACGGGTATCAATCCAACTTTCAAGCTTAAACAATAAATGTGAAAACGTGCAATTCCAATTTTTTTTATGAAAATATATATTTCTTTTTTAAAACAATTTCAAGGGAAAAATTTACTAATAAATTATAAAAATGATAAAATTACTACATAATGAAAAAGAATGTACAACCGAGTGTGAAATAATGTGAGAAAGTCAAGAGATGGGATTACACTGCATTTTCAATTATTTTAATTTCTCAATTTATTAATTTGAAATATTTTGAGATAATAATAAATAGATAATCTAAATCTCGTTAATAATTATAAATTTAATAAAATCTTTTTCAGAAAATTTAATTTAAAAATGTCACATATTGAAAAATTAGGACTTATACTATTTTCAAAAAATTACCCGATAGGATCAATTTAACGAAAACAGTAGCAATCTTCAAATTTCAACACCGAATTAATATTCAAATATCGGAAAAACCTATCTCTAGTTCGATTCTGAAATTCAAATATTAATTCGTTAAATTAATTTACTAACTCTCGTTACATAAATTAATCGGTGACACTTAAAAATAAATTTACCTAGAAATATAAAATTAGTAAAACCAACTAATTAAATTAACATCATTCGCAGTGCATCCCATCCCTTGAACGGGTTGTTTAGCCAAACATTCTCATGTATGCATAAACAATAATAAATAATATGTCAAGAAGGAACTAAATTGAAAAGAGAATGTAGAAATACAATACGCAATTTTTTTCACAAATTTATCTTGAAATGCGCCTTAACATGCGTCCAACTTCTTCACAATTTTCAGCACTTAGATTACAAAAAGTACACTAAAAACTAAACCTAAAAATTATTCTAAAGCTAAACTATTTTTTTTTTGTATTTTTCTGAATTTTTTCATGACCCTAGACTATACATAATTCACTCTGTTTCTCTCTCTCTACGTCTCTCTGTGTTTTTTTCTGAGAGTCTTCTTTAAAATGTTGGTGCCCTTTTTCTTTTTAATAAGCCACGAAGTGTGTTCTTGTTGAAGATTTGGTGGGATTTTTTTGGAGATAATTATTGGTTCCAATTTTTAAGGTTTGGTATCAACTCAGTTTGGGGTTTGTCAAGCTGGTGGGCGAAATCTGGTTTAGGTACTGGTGGGCCGCGGGTCGCGGTTCGGACAGGCGCCGGAGCAGGGGCTGCTGGGCGTCGGGGCAGGTCCGGGTTCATGGGTCGAGGCTACTGGTGAGCTCGGGTTTTTGGGTCGCGGGGTGCAGCTATGGGTGCGGGTATGGGTTGATCCGGTTTGGGCAAGAGCTGGTCAAGGGGGGTCAACGGGTTTTCGTTTATGGCTGAGTTGTGTTGTTGGGTATGGTTATGGAGCTTAAATGGAGGTGGTTTTGATGGTGGGGTGTGATGAGAGAGAGTGAAGATGTGAGTGGCTGGTTTAATGGGTTGTTTGGTGATGGTGGTAGAAGATAATGAATAGTGTAGGGGGTGTTTGTGTGGTGAGGGTGTTGGGTAGATTGTGTGTAGGAAAGGATGTGTTTGGGTGTGAGTGGGGTAGTGTTTAGGTGTAGGATAGTTTATATTTTAGGGTGTGAGGGGTTTAATGTGTGTGTGTTTAATTTGAACCCCTAAAAATTAACACTACTAAAAAATTTAAAACTAAAACTAAGTAAAATAAAAAAAATTAATTTAATAAATGTAAAAAAACTAACATCTCAAAATAAAAATTAAAAGACACTAAAAAAATAAAAATGAAAATTAAACAAAAATAAAACTCTATTAAAACTAAAAGTCCTAACTAAATAAAATAAAACCTAAAAACTAAAATCTTATAAAAATAAATTCCTAAAAACTAATCCTAAGAATAATAAAATAAAATAAAGATTAAAAACTAAAAATACACAAAAATATAAAAATATGCAAATAAATTTTAAAAAAACTCAAAATAAATCCTAAAAATAAAATGACTCAAAATAAAAATCTAAAAAAAATAATAGAGGTACGAACTCAACACACACCGGGCTCGGGATATGGACTGGGCTCGGTCTAGGCTTAGGTTTGGTTCGGGAACCGGGTTCGAGGCATCGAAGCTGATCTCGACAAGCTCAATGAGAGTTCTGACTTCGCGGTCTCTTTGGATTTCTTCGATGCACACTTTTGACTGCTTCTGCGTCGCAATTGCACTGACATTATTTGTACAACTGCATATTAACCTGAGAAATAAATAAATACGAACATAAGGTCATTTTTATTAAAAACGAGTGACTAAAATGCATCTATTAGAGGTATAAAATAGACACTTTTGGGTGCTTATCACTAGTAGCACCGGCTAAGTGCATCCAAGGAAAAATAAAGGGTCGCCAAAGTCAGGCTCCCCCAGTCATATAGAGGGATGTTCGAAAACATCCCCAGATATGGTAAAAACCATAAGTGGACAACGTCGCTGCTCGACGCCACTAGAAATCCCCCCAACACCAGCAAAATGAACAACCGGGCCATCTGCCTTACCTACAGCCCATCCTCCATATCGATCACTCTGCCCAATAAAACATCCTTCAGCAGCGACAGACGGATGGAGACCCCAGACACTATCCTCCCCACATCACCAAGCACCACGCGCACTGCCTCCGGCCTCACCCGTAAAGAGCGATCCACCTCTATCTACTCCTCATCGGAATTTTGCCCCACTAGCTACTGCACATCTATGGGAGTCACATTCATCTCCCCAAAGCCAAAATGAAAGGTGTGGTGTCCCACCACCTCTCCCCTAGAGCGCATAAAATCATCGTCGAACGAGGTGTCTCATCCAGCACACACGCTAACCTCCCAAAGCCTGCTGAGGATACCACCCAACGCACCACATGTGGAAGGTGCTCCCAGACATCCTTAAGCCCCATCGTCCCGCGGGAACGCATATTCGACTGAGAAATATGAGACTGCCAAAAGAGAAAAACCTTATCAGAATCAAAGAAAAAAGGAAAACCACAAAAAGAGAGAATTCCAAAAGTCATTTTACTTAACTGCCAGGGTTCACCACCCTCGAAGAACGATGACGCGATGGCTCTAGCAGCATGATCTGCTCATCCGCAACCGGCTCGAATAAGTCAAAAGAATTCTCACTCTCCAAGACACGAGGCGTCCTGTCCCTACACTCCATGTTTCACCAGTCATCAACAGTCAACCATTCCCGATGTACTGCAGTGCTCACAAAAGCGGCCATTTTTTAGAGATCGGAATGCTAGAACGATTCACAGAAGAAAATTTCAGAAAGAGAGAAGGCAAGTAGCTATGAAAAATAAGAGGAATTCACCCCTTTATATAGGATGCCAAGGGTCATGATGATCGGCATTGACCCCCCACCTATCGATCGGCACTAACCCTTTTCTTTCTCGAGGCAACCCCAAAAGTCCATGCCACTACCGAATGGCACCCTCCACACCATTCCTACCGGCACCCCCCTTAATTTTTCATAAAAAAATTCCCAGAAAATACCAGAAAACTCTGAAAAATCCTCAGAAATTTCCTAAAAATCTCGAAAAGGATTTAGAGCATTTTCACCAAGAAATATTCGCACTTCCTCAAGAAAAACCCCTATTTCCCCAGCGAAACTCTCAAAAGCCAAGCGAATCTCTCCCCAGCGACGTCCCCAGAGGACCTCCAAAATATCCAAAGCTGCAGGATCATATCTTATTTCCCAAAGGTCTCAAATCTCCCCGAGAAATATGTCCAAACCCCGGACCACCTTATCACTTCCCCAACATCAGATTGGTTTTTCCCTAAGTACAGTCTCCAAAAAACAAAAGGATTTTCCCACCAATCGGCTCCCTATCTCAAATCAAAATCACGAGGTAATTTTCCCAGTAGAGTTCCCCAAGAACTTCTCACCTTAAGCCCGTAAAATTGGTCATTTCAAACTTAAGCCCGCAGAATTGACTTCGACCCACATAATTGGTCACCTCACCTTAAGCTCGCAGAATTGTCTTCGACCCGCAGAATTGGTCATTTCAAACTTAAGCCCGTAGAATTTGTCACCTCACCTTAAGCCCACAGAATTGGTCATCTCACCTAAAGCCCATAAAATTGGCTTTCACCCGCAAAATTGGTCATCTCACCTTAAGCCCGCAGAATTGGCTTCGACCCGAAGAATTGGTCATCTCACCTTAAGCCCGCAGAATTGGCTTCGACTCGCAGAATTGGTCATCTCAAACTTAAGCCCGCATAATTGACTTCGACCGCAGAATTAGCTTCGACCCGCATAATTGATCATCACCAACTTAAGCCCGTAGAATTAGCTTCGACCCACAGAATCGGTCATCACATCCTAAGCCCTCAGAATTGGCTTCGATCCGCAAAACAGGTCACCCCCATCATTTTTGTAAGTCCTCAGAATTGACCTAAATCTTTCCTTTAAGACCATCCCTAGCATGCCCCTTAAAGCTCGTCGAATTGGCTTCGACCCGCAAAATCGGTCACTCTCATCTCCAAGTCCTCAAAATCAGCTTCGACCTACAGAATCGATTATCCTCATCCTTAAGTCCTCAGAATCGACCTCGACCCCCCCGTCATCCTCTTTCAAAGGCATTTTATGGTGTCTATTCGACGGCATTCATTTGTTCCAAACTCAATCGTCGAGGGGCTCTGTAGACACCCCATTCTAATACCCCCTAACATCTCCTTAGTTCCCTAGCACCTCCTTTCATCATGGCAAACCCAAGTCATACACCGGGTACTGACCTAAAGGCCATAGGGCACTCCCAGGCTATGTTTAACCAAAAGTCAAACTCTTTAGCTCGACCGAGACTGAATGAATCTTTTGAAGGCACTGAATCCCCTTTCCAACGGTCCATCCTATGCATAATTCTGACTTACGGTGCGGATGAATGACCCATTTTTCCCTAAAACTCAATCAGGAGGTCACAAGACGCTCCCTGGCTTCGTTTGACCAAACTCAACTCTTTATCTCGATCGAGGTTGAATGAATCTTCGAAGCGCACTGAAACCCCTTTCCAACGGTCCATCCCATGAATAATTCTGACTACGGTATGGACGAACGATCTGTTTTACTCCGAAAGGTAGTCATCGAATGCTTCCAGGCCCCGGTTGACCAAAGTCAACTCCCCAACCCGATCAAAATCTTTGTAATGTCAAAGTAAATATCCTAACCTTTATAACAATATGCCCCTTACGTGATTCTGACTTACCATACGAACGAACGATCCGTTTGTGTTTGAAGTTTCCTCGTCCAAAAGATCGACGAACGCTTTCGAGCCACATTTGATCTAAAGTCAACTCCTGGACCTGTGAGCAATCCAACGGACTTTCGAAGGTCACTGAAATACCTTTCCAATGGTTCACCCCGTGCACGATTTGGATCAACAGTTCGCGCTCTACGACTGATTTTCCCAAGGAACCTGAAAGACACTGCCAAACGACAGGTTCCAAACCCTGCCTATCAGCAGTGTGCCTAAACACACCTATCGATTGGCAGGACCTTGTCTATGACAATCGGTAATGCCCCGAGCCTATATAAATAAGGGACTAACCTCATTCCAAAGGGAGGAAGAATCATAGATCCATCACTCTCAGCAAGCTCAGAAAACCCCTCTCGAAGTCAGCGTGATTTCCACAACCAAATCCTTTCTAACCTTTACCTTTCATCACCTTCTTCATCAAACTTGGTGAATTAAGTACCCACCATCATCACCTAAGTGCAAGGGCTTATCTCTAACATCCAAGATCAAGCTCAAGATCTTCAAGAAGGTCCAACTTTCTCATCTCTAGCATTAAATTCCCCTATAATCGCATCAATTCATTTTATTACTTAGCACTTGTATTCTCTCATCTCACATATCTTAATATACTTTTTATCTAGTATTATTGCACATCTCTTATTTGATATAAATAAACACAAGAAAAATAAGAAAAAGAGGATTTGCTCATAAATTCCAAACGGGAATTCTCACACTTTTCTCACAACTAAAACACTTTCTTGCACACAAACCCACATAAGAGAAGTCCCCGATTGGATTTATGGGATAAATCCCACCCCTCCTTTTTGCATACCAACTACGTGAACTTTGATGCCTCTATAGGCTACATAGGCATCTCGGGGTAAAACCCGAGACTCGAGTAGTTTTTCTACTCTTTTCCTATTTTTCTATATTCTTTAAACTTAATTCTCTCAAATTCTATGTATTTATATATATATTTCTCAATGGTGTATTATTCTACATGCGTTATCATTCCCCTATAATGATCGACGCTAGGATAATCGCATAAATTCTATTTTCTAATATTACTTTTAGGAACATTCCTATGGATGACTCTCTTTATCTCTTCCAAGATACAAGTCGATGATTCCTATCTCCACTACATATACACATGCACACATATCAAGGGGAAATAAAGGAAGTAGAAACACCCATGAGATACCGTAAGGGCAAAATGGGTGCCTAACACCTTCCCATTTCGTAACTTAGCCTCCGGATCCTTTTCGAATCATTTTGGTATTGTATGTATCAGTATGTCTTTGGATTCTATCCTTCGGGATGATTCCCTTTTCTTTTGTCTGTTTTGAGTGAAATAGACCGGCGACTCTATCTCTCTACATTTTTCACCTCATTCACCGATGCCGGCAGAAGCGCTCCCGAAAGGGACGCGCGAGACCGAGAGGGATCCTATTCCTTCGCGCCGTGAAGGGATATATTTGGGAATGGCCACAGATGCTACCACCTCCAAAGCTGACAAGGCTTGATTAGGATGGTTTTGTTTTTGTTAGCTTATTAGTTATGTTTACTGTGTTTGAGTCAGATTTTGCATGTTCACGGGCAACATTGCGGGTTCTATTGGGAACGTTGATAGTATCTTTGTATTTATTATCCATTTTTAAGGCATTAAAAAAATCTTGGGATATTTTTTTTAATATATTTTAACTTATTTTTTTTATTTGAATTGGTGATCTAGTCATAAGGTTATAAATATATTTTAACATGTTTCACTTAGTTAGCCGATCCCAAATAATTAAAAAAATGCTTTGTTGAGTTGAGTTGGGTTGAGTTGAGATGAGATGTTTCACCTAGTCCAATGTAGTTTTATTATATCTCATGGGCAACACTGCACATTTTTTTCCTTTTGTTTGTATAATGTCTATCATATCTCATCTAGTTTTTTTTTTAAATACAAAATCTTCATTTATTAAATAAGTGTTAAATCACAAGGAGGGATTCTGAGAGTCTGTATTGTGTACTAAAATGGATACCAACCAAAAATAATATTTGCACACTTAAAAGTCTATACTACATTATTCACCAAAATTTTATACATAAAATCAAGTTTTAATACTGTTTAAGCATGTGGGTGATAAAAGATGCAGAAAAAGTAAATAGAAACATAACACCAGAAGTACAAGGAGAAAAATTCACTAAAGGGAAAAACCTCGGGCCAGTGAAGTAATATCACTAAAAACTTGGTAAATACTTACAGAGGGGACTAATGACTAACACTTCTTCCGTACTAACTCATACCTCACACTTTTTCCACCTATCTGTAGCAAGTCGGATATCTTTATATTTTAATAGAAATTCTCAACATATCTTATTTCTTGGCACACCTCAACAATGTAGCACAAGCCTTTTTCTTCAAACTTGAAGTTCACAAATGGTTTGAACCTAGAGTAGACACATAAAGATCACAATACTCTTGTTAGGAGAAATATTTTACAATGTATGAAAGTAGGTGATTTTTATAAAGGTGATCTTGGTAAAAGTCCTCTTCTTTTTTAATATTAATCAATCTCAATAAAGTGAGGTGATTAAATGCAAAGAAAGTAAAAAGAACAAATATGAAATATATTTGGAAAATAGGTTCCATGTTGTTCAAAGTTGTATCTTATCTTCTTATAAAAGAATAAGATGAAGAAGATAAAAAATTTCTCTTGGTATTTTTCTCTTGAAAATTTTTAAGAGATATTTTGAAATGAAGAAAAATAGTGGTTTAAATAAGAAAAACCCTTCAAATAGGTTTACCCATTTTCAAGGCACGTGTGAGAGAGTTTTGGGGGATCTTATGTCCAATCACCAACAAAAAAGTGAATTTATACACAAAAACCAAGAACATCCTTCAAATATCTCTAAAGTGGATCCTGTAGAGCATGCATCACTGGCAGGTTCATGGGAATGACGAAATTCTTCGCTAAAGAAATCTTGAAGCTATGGTATCAAAGTATCTCTTAAGCAAAGTCCTTCACTGCGGCAAAGCTTTAGCGAAGCTACCCACATACTCTTCAAGAGTTTTTTCCAGGGGAAGCATCTCAACTAGGGCCATGTTAAAGGTGCCACACTTCACTCAATTTTGCTTAGTTTTTTGTTTTCAAAGTTTTTTAAAATAATCAAATTAAAAGGAGAAAGAACACAAGTTTTACACACACAGACGTTTTTACCAAGATTGAAAAAGTTTGTAAAAACACGTGATGTGAGTGTAGGGTATCTCCAACTTTTAACTTCCATTCAAAGTGTGATAAATGAATGATAATAATGATAAGAATCAACTTCGGGATCTTGAACATTGATGAAGTTTTCTGGAGAGGAAAATTTAAGAGTCCAGGGTGTTTGGAAAATTAGAATAAGACAATTATCTATGAGGGCATATATAAGCATGTGAATACTCCTACAATCTACACTTTTGTCTATTCAATGACAAAACACAACAACCAAAAGATTACAAGTAATCAAAATAGAAAATCTATCATCTATGGCACAAGGCCCCACCAAAGGCATAATAAGATAGAAATTACAATTGCTCAGAACCTCAAACTACAAGAAACTTATTTAAAGACTTTGTATGAATTACTTGGAGGATGATATCCTAAAACACACTCGCAAACTCATCAAAATGCCAATGTGTGAAGAAATCCACTATAATACCCCAAATTTTCGGTAACAACGCTCGTTTTTGAGAACTTATTTTATATTAATTTACTGTGTGAAGTAATTATATAAAATGTTGGAAACTAGAGTAGATATTAATTGAATAAGTTGAAAGTTAATATTTACTATATTGTTGCATATTTACTGTACGTGTAAGTAAATATCATCATGTTGCGTTTTATAGTGTCATATGTTTTAAATGACATTTATGACTTAAATGAAACCGGAACTTGAAATAATTTATAAAATTTCCAGATGCCAATTTAGAAGGTGTAGTTAGTCCTGAAATGTGCGAGATAATCAAAATGAGTGCCATATTTTATTTTTATGTTTCGGGCACTTTTCACTGGTTTTAACATAAATGTGTAGTTGCGAGTCATTTTAATGTGGTATTAACCATTTAATTTGGGAATTAAGGAGAAAGCCACTATTTAAGTCTTGCATTTCATTTATTTCTCATAAGTGTATTTACTAAACCTAGATAGAAAGAGAGAAGAAGAGAACTTGTGGAGATAACAGAGAGATTGAAGATTGAGGCTTGGGATTGTTGCTACCATAAAGAAATCTGAGATTTCTACCTCAAGGCAAGTTTTCTACTTGCTAATATGTGATCTAATATGAATAATTTGTATTGATTGTTGTGGATTGATTTTGGTTTAACAATTTTAGGGCTTTAAATGGATTTGTAGGTTTTGAATCCTTGAAAGTTTATTTAGATATTTATTAGTGTGAATCATAGTTGTTAGATGCATTTATGATTAGTTGGTTGCCATAAATGATCTTGGTTTGGGTAGAAATGAGTTAGGAGAATTTTTAGTACAAAACTCCATAGCCAAAAGTAGAATTTCTGGTCCTGGCGAATCGATTCGCCCCTAGCGAATCGATTCGCCATAAGGACAACTTACAGGTTTGAGTGAACCGAATCGATTCGGCCTGTCCGAATCGATTGGGAAATTATGTAGAAAGTTAGGTTTACCTATTCGAATCGATTCGACTGGTCCGAATCGATTCGGCCAGGGCGAATCGATTCGGAAATCTTGCTGTTTTGAGTTATTTTTCTAACTCAATTCCAATCCTTTTTCTTTAGGCTTAAGAGTTAGGAACCTTCTTGTATGAAGTAAACTTCGAGTCCTAGAGTCCTAGATGAGTTAGTTAACTACCCTACATTAGAAATGGTTTATATGGGGGTTATTCTGGGGTAACAAATTGATGTTAGGTCATTCTTTTCCTTTAGTTAATTATTACGAGTCTAGGAGTAGTAAGGTCATATTGGGAGACCTTAGAGTCTCAATTGAGGTATGTTAGAATTGGTGGTTTATAATAACACCCTAAAATGTTCGGAGAATAAATCGAGAGCTATTCATTCTTTGAGGATGTAAGGATGATATAAATTACGTATGGCTCCAGATAAGATGTGATGTATCTATTAAAAAATGAAATGAAATTTGGTAAATGATAATTTACTAAATCATGGAAATGGCAAATGGTAATTTACTTAAACACACCGCTTTAAATGCCATCATATGGGAAGTTCGTGCGTGAGGTGAAGTCCATTGGCTAATGAATGCAGGGTGAATATAGTCCTAGGCCATATGAGCATTTATTATAGGTTTCTTCTGTGCTAGTGAGGTAATTATGGGTGTGGTTATGACTCACTCGCAGTCATATGGCCGCTTCTTGACATCTTGCGTTGTAGGTGCCAAGGTTGTCTTGGTTGATAGGCCCTGGAAGATGATGGTCATTTAGGGGCGCGCATAGTGGGGAAACCCGGACGGGCGGTCTTAGAATCATTATATGTATATGAATATAACTATTCTTAATCAAGTGGGACTTGATGTATGATAAATGCCACAAAGAGCATATAATTGTGATTATGTTTCCTGATAAGGAACGGGGATGAAATGAAAAAGTGTAAATGATGGAGGCTTTTAATTAATGTTAATTATTCATATACTCTTGCATAATTGAATTAAACTCCTGATCATTTAAATTGTCTTATTTTATGCCTTGAAATTTTATAGATAGATTCTCATTTATATCCTTCATGGTTAACTGTTCATAACTGTCATACTCTTTATTCATCTGGTGATCATATAAAACTAAGCCCTGACCTGTTCATGTTTCTTGGTATGCATGAATCTTGTATCCGCTCAGGTGGTCCGTCGCAAGGATGCCCGCATTGACTTTCCTATTTCGGTGTTTTTGGGGAGCCGTGATACTTTGCGAATATTACGGGATATGTTGTTATAGACGCCTTTATTTTTGTACTCTAGTTATGATCGGGTCATTTACTCGAGCGTGTGGCCCAAGCTTTTGTATTTTCTTATTGTAATGTATTATGTAACCTAAACTAAACTGTTGTGTTATGTTGTAGTGACTGTTGACCGACAGCATATTCGGTCCCCTTTATTGTATACTTGTCGTTGATATAAGATAAATTCTTTTGGGTTTCCACTTTCTTTTCAAATTGGGTTGTGCAAATTCTTTCCTTAACTTATAAAACAAAATTTTTGGCAACCCATTTTTCTGAAATATAGGGTGGTTATCCCATATACTTATTATATTATTGTGATGCTGAGAATGATCCATCTATGATTCCCATTATTATTGAAGTATCAGGATGGCCATCCCTTATTTTGGTGAGCGGGTTATCACATTTTCTATGCATTATTTAATTCGAAAAATTAATTATGTGTGCTTGCAATGACATTTAATGTCACTATCTATTTTTATGTGTTATATTATTTGCAATGACATTTAATGTTACTTAAATATAAGGAATTGACATGGTATTATGGTTGACTATGAAGTTGCCAAGGATTTGGTATTGAGGGTTCCCTTGTTTGGATTATCCCCTCTGTATCAGATTCCAACCATCAGAAAGTAGTTTCTCATAATGTTGGGTCGTGATAAATTACTAAATAATTATATAATTGGCATTTGGAGTTGTACCAGTTTATTATTAGATTATTGAGTTATTTAGTTACTCGATTTTGGAATATTTTGTATTTGGATTTTGGGGCTCGTATAAGTGACTTAAAACAATGGGTTTTAGGCCTATAGGATTAGTGTATGGCTTGACTAGTGTTTTGGACCATTTAAATGTATTTTGGGGTTCATTTGATTAAGGCCCACAAATGGAGTAAGACTAATTTGTGATTGGGAGGCTTAGAGGGGTCATTAAGGTTCCCATTATTCACAATTTACAATTTGGAAGGGCTCCCTAAGGCTATAGAGAAAAGTCACCAAGTGGAGAAAAGGAATTAAGGATATTTTGGGGTTGATTCCCCAATCAACCTATAAGGCATGTTTTTATTGTTTAGTAATTTAATTGGGATTATGTTATAGTAATAGTAGTTCATTGGATTCTAATTAACTTGAGTATAATCTAATTTTTTTTAGTAAATTAATTGAATTCTTACTTAACTTAATTAAAATAATAAACATGTTAATGGCATGATATGAAATTAGTTGGTTTCTTCATGAATCCGAGTTATAAATGTTATATAACTATTATGACTAGTTTATATATGGTTAATCCATTAAAATCCCCATGTTAATTAAATAATTCCATGTATAACGGAATCAAATTGAATAAATTTTTCAAAACTGGGGTTCTTATGACGAAATTGAAATTTACCGTCTTATATCTTGTTATGTTTTTCATAATGATGTTAGAGATAGGTATAATCAAATATTAGTAGCGTATTTGATGTTTGATTGTAGTTGGTTTTTGAATGGAAGCCTGGGTGTTCATCCATGGAGTTTTGGAGAGAGAAAACCATTTTTGGGGAAAGATGAAGGAACATAGGTACGTTTTATTGATCCTATTCATAGAGTTGTAGAAAATTGAATTACAAGTGTGTCGGCACTGGTTTCATATTTTTCGAATTTGTTTTGAATTTATTACGCTTTTATTACCAACAATGGATAAGACTAAAATTCTAGGCTGGTATTTTGGGTTTGAGATTTGATTGGGGAGTTATTTTAGGGTTGAAATCAATTAAGATGAGTTTATAGGTAGTAAGATTGAGTATAGAAACCAAGTTTAAAGACATAGAGAACTAAGTCAAGGTTTGTCAAGTTGGGTAAAGTTTAATGATAAAGTTTATCATGTACGAGGTAGGGATGTGGGTTTAACCCCGAGTTGACTAGCGATTACTTTATAATGATTCTTATGGGCGTTAGGTGAGACAAAACCTATACTTTGAGAGACTTGGGAGTTTGGTCTAATATACGCGTGCGCGCACACACACACAGTTATAACTTAACATGCATATTAGCATGTTAACAAAAGAATTTGTGTAAGGTTTTATATTTATTTACATGGCCAGGTTACGTAGGGGCATACTTATTTACTTATTTTATGTGTAGAATCATACCATTGTGTGTGAGTTTTCAGGGTATTATGTACTAGAGGGATATTCTTATAGGGTCATAAAACGTCGACCATGTTGGTACCCCAGAGATAGAGATGGGTTTTACCTTGGTCATTTTACCTCAAACATTGCGTGCTTATGTACTTGTGTGATCACGTGGTAATAAATCAAAGGCATCCTTTCTTTTAGCTTATGTATAAGTCCATATCATTGGTGTGAAGGCATAATAATTAACCATTGTTGGTGTTGTAGGGTTATAGGGGTGGGACAACCTATAATTCTACCTAGTATGACACGAGAGATCCCCGAAGTCATGTGCGGGATTGAGTGGAGGCGATTTATTTATGTACGTGGAGGGGGCCGTACTTATATAAGGATGTTAGGCGTGGAGATTGTATTACTCCTACTATATGTGATTATGTATTAGAGTACTAGACATAGTTGTATTGGTTTATATGCTATACTAGAGAAGTACATTACTTATAAAATGGATGTATACCTATATACTTCTGACTCGAGATTTATGTATCACATATACACGAGAATTATATATTGCATTTATGGCATGAGATAGCCTTAGATGAATAGACTTGAGATACATGATTAGAAACTATTACTCATCCTTCAGTTAGTTAAAGAGATGTGCCTTAGGTATGAGATTACCATACACTATATGATTTGTAATATGAGTAACGTAATGAATGAAAAAGAATAGAAATAAATAATTAAGATACGATCTTTATTCACATGGACACATAAAGGTTTGGGATTACAACTTCGTATTAGTTTAGGTTGTTTGGGTTAGGTGACTTAAATAAATTAAAATCCACTTAATACCGGAGGAAGATGTATTATTATTATTATTATTATTATTATTATTATTATTATTATTATTATTATTATTATGGCTCAACTTCAGTTATATTCTTATTTCGTTTTAAATTTTTATTTACATTATTGTTGAATCAATTTTTACTGTTCTTATGTTATTGTGCTACAATAGAGTTTGACTGATCGTTGGAGGAGTATCTCTAGCAACGTTTTATTCCTCAGTCCTAGGATGAATGATAAGCACCCATAATTGTTATTTTTATCACCCAAATAAACTCATTTGAATTGTTAGTTCTCGTTAATATGTGCCTTTTGTGTGTATTTATTTATTTATTTATCTTGTAGGTAAGTACGCAGTTGCGGTTTCAAAATGTATAGATCAAGTCAATTGCGACAAAAATGTGGTAAAAAAAAAATGCTAAAGTCAGATTTTATGTGATCGGAGACAGCAAACCACTCATTAAACCCCAACCCAAACCATGTCACTGGCCTTCCCTAACCTCCTATGTGTTGTGTGTATGTATTTTATTATATGTGTTCGTAAATATATTATACTATTATATTTTTTAATATTATTAGTAGTTGTACTTGTATATACGTGTCTATGTTTATTATTATAGGCATATGTCTTTTTTATTTTGTTAGTTTGTGTGGCCATCCTGAGGGGAGTCGAGTTCTACGAGGAGGGCCTTTCCTCCCTTTCCTTTCCTTTCTGCATGCGCATAGGATTGCGCCCTTTATTGGGACGCTCGACCGTCGTTGATGTGGGGTAATATGGAGAGATAGAGTCGCCAGTCTATTTTGCGCAAAACATCCAAAATAAATGTCGTTGTCTATAGAGAAAGACATGAAGGACAATACTAATACTTGAAAAATCAAGTAGTTCAAGGGTCCGAGGACTAAGTTATGGAATGGAAAGGTGTTAGGTACCTATCCCGCTCTTTCGGTGTCTTTTGGGCATGTGCTAGTCTTCTCTTGTTGAACACCGTGAAGTGTGTGCTTATGTGCATAATATAAATGGAGAATGGAATCGCTCAACTCACATCATGAACAAAGGTGGAGTGATTTTATCCTTAGGAGTGTTCCCAAAATAGTAATTCAAAGTATAATGTAAGTGTATGCCGATTCACAGGTCATTATAGAAGAACGAATGTATACATCAGACAAGACACAAGCAAGCAATCATATAAAATCTATTAATAATATATGATTAAAATAAAGTAACAAATATGCATAAGGGAGGACTCGAGTCTACGTATTTACCAAAGACACTTATGTAGCTAAAGGGGCCTCAAAGTCCACTTAGTTCAAAGATAACGTAGGTTGGGGTTTAACTCATAAATCCAAACATGGGAGTTCTTTTATATGTGTGCGTAGAGATAAACATGCTTCAAGTGTGAGAATGTGTAGTTATAATCCCTCTTTTGAAATTTATAGGTAAACCCTCGTTTCTTGTTTTTGTTTTTTTAAATGAAAATAAAGTATGTGCAAATGGTAATAATAAAGGTTTAAAATTAAGGTATTTGATGTAATGAAATAAAGCATTGAAGTTTAAATAAAGCAACTAATGCTAAAATAAGAGAATTTAAGGACATGGGGAGAATTGGACCTCTTTATGAAGACTTGAAATGGATCATGAATGTAGATGCATTAATCTTATGACAAGATGATAGTAGTATGAGGAGATGGGTGAGAATTTACTAAAAGGAGTATGAAAAGGATAGAAGGAATGTGAGAAATGGGTTTTTCAACAGGGGAACAACTCTGAATTCGAGAGAATGTTCTTTGAATTAGAGGAATGTTCAGGGTTGCCTTTCAAATTGAGGTTATTGCTTATATTTATAGGGCCATGGGGGTGCTAATTGGAAGATTACTTGACCTTCCTATCGGCATAGAACCCTAAACACACTACCGATAGGCAGGGTCCTGAGGGTGGAATTCGGCAGTCTAGGGAAGATTTTTTGGGAAAACGATCATAAAATGAAAATTGTAAGTCAGAATCACACACTGGGTGAACTATTGGAAAGGGTATTCAAATCCAATTAAGAACTATTGAGTCACTCATGGGTTTTGGGGTTAACCGAGGTCAAATGGGTCTCGAAAGCGCCCATTGGTCGCTGGACAGGCCTAGGAGCGCCCAGTGACCTCCATATCAGTTTTTGAGGTAAAATAGATCGTTCACCCAAACTCTAAGGCCAATTTGTGAACGTGGTATACATTTGAAAATGGAATTCAGATTCATTAAGATTTCTCTTAGACAAGAAAATTGATCGGAGTCAAACGGGGCTCGGGTGCTCCTCCCGCCTGATGGTTTCCATATCAGTTTTTGATAGTAAAACGAATCGTTGTCCAAATCGTATGCCTGATTTGAGCATAGGGTGGACCATTAGAAGGGGGTTTAAATCCCTTTGAAGATTCATTGAGCATTTTCTCAAGCAAGAAAGTCGATCGAAGTCATACGAGGCCCACGACTGGCCGGTGGCCTCCATATCAGCTTTTAATATTAAAATAGACAGTTCGTCTGAAACTTAAGGCCAATTTATGCATAGGGTGGATCTTTGGAAAGGTAAGATTAATTGATATTTTTCTCAAATGAGAAAGTTGACAGGAGTCAAACGGGGCTCGAGAGCACCCGGTGGCCTCCAGATCAATTTTCGATAGTAAAATGGATTGTGCGTCCAAACTATAAGGTCGATTCGCATATGGGGTAGGCCGTTAGAAGGGGGATTCGAATCACTTAGAAGATTCATGAGTTTTTCCTTAGACGGGAAAGTTGAACGAAGTCAATCGGGGCTCAAGAGCGCTCGATGGCCTCTAAATCGGTACTTGGAGTGTGACATAGTGAATGAGTGAGTGTTACGAACTTAAGGAGGTACTTTGGGGGTCCTAGGATGGGGTGTCTATGGAGATCTGCTTGACTGGTGATATTATAACGAGTGAATTTCGTCTAATGATAGACACCACATAGACATTAAGGAAGATGATTTTAGGACAACTATGTGGACCTGAAGTATGAGGTTGATCGATTCAGTAGGTCGAGTTCAGTTCTGAGGAAGTAAGGGGACATGGATGACTGATTCAACCAATCGAGTTAAATTCTAAGGACTTAAGGAGGTGTGGATGACATATTCAACAGGTCGAGGTTAATTTTGAGGACCTAAAGAGACGAGGATAATCGATTTAGCAGGTCGAAGGTGTGTTAATATTGGTTCTAAAGGGCTAGGGAGAAAAATTCAGTGGGCCGGGGTCGATTATGAGGACCTATAATTATGATGACCAATTTTGAGTGTCGAGGTCAATTTTGAGGACCTTAAGTTACGACGACCAATTCTACAAGTCGAGGTTAATTCTGAGGACCTAAATTGTGATGACCAATTCTAAGGGCCGAGTGCAATTCCAAGTACCTAAATTTATGACAACCAATTTTGAGGGCCAAGGTCAATTCTTAGGACCAGAAGTTATGACGACCAATTCTAAAGGTCGAGGTCAATTTTGAGGACCTAGAGTTATGGCAATCAATCTTGAAGGTTGATGTCAATTCTAAGGACCTTAAGTTTTGATGAACAATTCTAAGGATCATGGTCAATTCTGAGGACCTTAAGTTGGGATGAACAATTCTGAGGGTCGATGTCAATTCCTAGGACCTAAAGGTTTGACAACCAATTTTGAGGGCCGAGGTCAATTTTTAAGAACTTGAGTTTTAACGACCAATTCTGAAGTTCAAGGTCAATTCTGAGTACCTAAAGTTTTGACGACCAATTCTGAGGGCAAAGATCAATTCCAAGGACCTTGAGTTATGATCATCAATTCTGAGGGTCGAGGTCAATTATGAGGACCTTGAGTTATGACAATCAGTTCTGAGGATCGAGGTCAATTATAAGAACCTGAAGTTGTAGCACGGGGAATTTCTCTCCTAAGGAAATTTGAATTATCTTGAGGGTGCAGATGTACTTATTGCTAATGTGAGATTGTGTTGTCTTGAAACTTTATTGGAGATGCTTTAGTTTTGGGATTACGGCTGGGGAATCATAGTACAGTTCAATGCGGGCATATCATTGGTTTTTCTGAGGATTTTATTTGCATTTCAGCTTTAAAGGAGACGCTCCAGAGGAGGAGGGTGGAGGTGATCGATGGGAGGCAGGTGAGGCAGACGACCAATGAGTTTATTTTTCTTTTATTAATAGGCTTTTTGGTGGCAATGAGTGGTGACATTGTCCATTATTAGTTCTTTCCGTATTTGAGGAAAACTTTTGATGTCCAACGTCCCTTTATTCTTCTTTGGAGGCTTTCAGCTGGTGCTGTTGATAGACTTTTAGGGTAGACACATATCTTTTGGAGGTAATTTTGGATTTACTTTCCTTTTTTATGCATTCACTTACATTCTTCTTTTATTCCATTTTTTTTTATTATTTCTCGTCTTTTGCAGACGTGGTTCGATGAGGTGATCGGGCATAATGTAGGGTTGATACCCCTGAGGATGAAGACTTGGGGGACTTTTGTCAAATGTTCTGGTGGCAAAATTCTAACCATCAGTCAAATCAGTCCTTATCTTTGGAGAACATCTAGCGGGCTCTAAACGCCCTAACGAGCGACCATGTTATCTTTTGTATTTTTAGAGTTCTATTTGGCATCTTCATTTATTGAATATATACTGATCCTCTATAGGGTATTACAGGTGACCTTTTACCCTTAGGGGATGACTCCACGGGATATTGGAATGACGGGCATACATGTGTTGATGTGATTATTGATTAAGCATGAGTTTAGGTACGTCTGGTACTTAGGAGAGAAGGTGGTGAGGCAAATTATGGAAGAGGATGTGGTGGTCCCACTATTGGCGCCCTTTGTACTTGAGGCGAGTGAGAGGGATGTCAGATGATGTCCGGACGACGTCGATGATCAACGAGCCCTATACACTCTACATCGATATAGTATCGAGATATAATTATCTAAATTTTATGATGGGTTGGTTGATGCCCTCCTGCATCTATGACATGAAGAACGTGCCTCCACCCGTAATGCTTTAGGCAGGGGTAATAGCGTGCTGGTAGGATCGGCCCACAATATAGATGGTGGCAAGTCGACAAAAACGGCGATAGAGGAGGATCCAATCATTCAGGTTACTCCCCCTTCCTATAGTTTTTGACTGAATAGAGGGGAGTCACTGAGCATGCTACACCATCCCAATACGTTGATATTTGGGCTGAGGGGCTTACGGATGAGGCCCTCAAGCCTGAGGTATATCCTTTCTGTTTCTGTTGTCCTGTTGATTCTTCTTTGCTTCTTTACTTTGTTATTCGTCTTTTGTTGTTTCTTCTTTGCTTGTAGTATGTTTGGGTGAAGAACAAGTAGCTGAGGGATATGAAGGAGGCCTCCATGTCTGATTATATCAATAAGTTATCTCATTCCTATTTTATTTCGTCTGATACCTCAAATGAGGGTCTGGGTTCTGGGAGTAGAGGATCCATCGCTCGTCGTCAAGGAAAGCGCGTCTTCCACGGAGGTTGAGGGCTTGAGAAGGATAGTTGAGGGTTCGGGAAAAATTCTATTTTTATTTTTCAATTTTTCTTTTTTATATGCAAAAATATAACCAACTGAAGCAAAATATATATGAAAAATATGCATTTTTTGGTATTTTTCTTGATTTAGTGACTTATCCTATATGAAATTTTAATTTTCTACTAAGATTTCTTATTTTATGAAAAAATAGAGATAAGTATGGAATTATAAGAAAAATATTTGTTATTATTATTTTTAAAAAAAAGGAGTAAAAGTAATTAACTCGGGGAAAAGATTTTTTTAGTAAGAATTTATTTTGAGAATAAAAATGGTTTTTCGAGGAGAATAAAATAGAGAAAAAGTGTAATTTAAAAGGAATGACCCGAGGGAAACTTTTCAAAGTAAGTTTTTTTTTCTTCTGGAAATTAGTTTTGGTGAAAGAGGATAGGTGGAATTTTCCAAAATAAGGGAGGTGTCGATCGGCATACCCCTTGACCTGCCTATCACATGGGGGTCAAGCCAAATCGTCCTTAGGCTTTTATTGCACTTTTATGCACATCAGTGTACTCATGTAGGGCTGAGAATTAATCGGGTTTCCATAGTTCTTATTTTTTGCCAAGGATTCTGAGTATAAAAGGAGGGGTATGGGATCTTCTTTCTCCACTAATATCCCCATTTCTCTTATGTTTCTCATTTCTTATTCCCCAAATGGATCTTCCCATTTATAAATATTCTCTTATTACCTTGATGGTCTAGAGGCCATGTGCCTATACAATGTGAACCAAAATGCTTTCAACTTATGTTGGGTTTCTCTGTAGCATAATTAAGCCATATACTGGAATTTACTAGTAGTGATAGTACAGTTCGGGTACTCTGAGGACTATGTATTTTGTTTTTTCCTGGATGAGGTATGACCTACCTATGAATATTTCCCGGATATATGGGAGTCAGCCCCAATCTGGCTGTGGTCATGCCCAATTTTTCCCATTCTTTCGAGACATTTTTGGCGGAGTTACTCCATATCTATCCTTCAACCTCTCGTCCGTTGGTTACTGGAGGGATTATTTCTCTTCAAGTGGTTTTTTATTCAGTGCGCTTGAGGGGTTTTGAGGATTTTGGATTTGCTGGAGGTCTATCCTTGGGCCTTACTACGAGGCTTTTGCTAGTGACAGTGCACTTGACAGTAGATCCCCAAGTGCCTACAATAACGACATGGATGTCTTACCGCAATAATCCTGCGACGTTGGTGCTGGAGGAGACCGTAAATAGTCTTGATGATTGGAAGGAAGGCCATTTCAACTTTTAGAGGGGGATCCCGATGATGTTATTCATGCGACTTGCAGAGAGGTTTCGTCTAGCGTCCCCTACTGAGTATCCCTTGGTGGGCATGCCTAATTTCTTTGTTCATCTTTTCTTCAGTTTGGTCCACTGGTAGAGAACTGGTTCAATGAATTTGTTGAACATGGAGCCCAGTGTCTTCGTTTGTCAGTACCATGGTGTGGAGACTTGCAACCTATTTTTCAGCTCGAAGAGTATCGGTATGTGCAGTTTATGGGCCTTTGGCAAACTTCTTTCTATTTTCCCTAATAAATTCTGCACCAAGTCAGGTGGGAATAATTGTGCCCCCTCTTAAAACAAACTTCTCCTCACTGGAGGATTTGAATGAATCACTAAAGATGATGCTGGGCTCCTTGTGGTAGCTCTGTCGGTTATCTATCTATTCATTACAGTCTATGGGAGGAGCCTGGCATGTGTATGGGGACTACCTGAAGTGTTTATAGAAGTGGGTGGTAGAGAAAATCATGGTGGAAGAGACTAGTCAAAGGTGGTTTGTTGCATTCGACACCATGGAGGAAGGTGTTATGTTTTTTCTAGGCTTGTCAGGGCGTACCGCTCCACATGACGCATACTGAGTGTTAACAAGGATTAAGAGACTTGGGAACATCTGAGAGCCGAAAATGATGACGAAGCAGGGTCGTTAGGCAGTTGAAGGTAATGTCTTATGAAGCTTGTGTGATTTTTTTGTGAAGCAAGGTAACTTTTGGTGTTTTGGGGGATTTAGAATAATTTTTGTGTATCATGGTAAGGGTTAGGTTTTAAGGATGGTTTGGTCAATGGAAGGGGGTGGTTTTCTAAACTCCCTTCGTTGATACTTCATGTTACAACGTTGTATTCCTTATTCAAAATAAAAATTAAATTTAATCATATTTTTTTATGCCTCTTGATTAATTTTGCATTTGAATGATCTATACCAATAACTAAGGCATACATAATTATTTTGTTCATGTAAATGATAAAATGGACTCTCTTTCTCGGAGGTTAGAAAAGGATAGTATTTTGTGAAAAAGGTGGATCCGGTTAATGTGTCACTACACCAAAATTGGCGAATGGTCACGGTCAAAATCCCTGACCAAGATTGTGGGTCGCGGACTTGGGCCGTGACCATTTCATGCGTGACTAATTTCGTGAGTCGCGGCCAAATTTCGTGACCAATCGGGGGGTCACGACCCTCAAGGGTCACGACAGTTTGGTAATAAATATGTTCACGCCAAAAAATGAGTTGGTCACGGCCCAAGTTCGCAACCAGCTGGTCGCGGACTTGGGTCGTGACCAGCTGGGCGTGAACATTCGCAGGATTTAGTGTAGTGTGTGGCGTATGGGATGCCTATGTACCTCTAGGAGTTTTAAAAAATTTCATTAGTTTCATTTTTAAAGGAAAATGTTTATGAGAATATCGGGTTCCACGTAGTTCTGGGTAGAGGGAAATGGAGATTTTATTTTATTTTTTTAGAATATAAGGGGATGAGAAAAGTCGTAGCGTGCTGAGATTTCAATCTAAGGGTTAATTTTATTAAGACGGTCCAGGTTGACTGGATGTGCCATCTCTTCTCTGCCGAGGTCTGTGAGCATAGTGGCGCCTCCTAAGAGAATTCTCTTCATAATGTAAGGGAATCTCCAATTCAGTTTGAATTTCCTGCTAGAGTCCTAGACAGTTTCTATGATCTCCTTGAGGGTAAGGTTTTCTTCCTGGAAATCGCGGTCCTTAACTTTTTGGTTAAATAATCGCACTATCTGGCGATGGTACCCTTGTATATAATATAAAGCCTTCAGCCTCTTTTCATCCAAGAGTGATAATTCATCAAAGCGGCTGTGATGACATTCTTCTTTGTTAACTTTTGTCTCGATCATGATGCGAAGAGAAGGTATTTCTAGATCAACGGGTAGGATTGCTTCCATGCCGTAAACTAGAGAATAAGAGGTAGTCCTAGTAGGCATTCTGATTGAAATGCTACAGGCCCAAAGTTCATAAGGGATCCGATCAGCCCAATATCTGTAGATCTCAATTATTTTACTGATTATGGGTTTGAGCTTTTATTAGGGGCTTCGACAGCACCATTAGTTTGGGGTCGGTAGGGCGAAGATTTGTGTCTATGAATCTCGTACACGTTGACTAGTTCCGCGACCTAATCTTAGAAGTAGAGCCCATTATCTAATACTAACTCATGCATAACTCAGTATCGGTAGATGATGCTCTTTCAGATAAACTTGGCCACTTTCTTGGCATTTAACACTGCGTATGACTCAGCTTCGACCCTTACGGTGAAGTAATCAATGGAGACTAGGATAAATTCGTGACCATTTGGAGCTTTGGGAGTAATGGTGGTCTAACAGTACCCTTTACAGATGATCTTCTTAGCAAGTATATTGGGACACCCCACTTAAAATAATAACGGGTGGCCAACCCTATACTAATTTAAATTAGGAATCTCAAGTGGATCATTCTCAGCATCTACTGTCGATACTAAATAATCATAGCTAACTACCCAATATTACAATAAGCGAATGAAAAAAGTTTTGAAACATACTATGAACATCATACCAACAATATAGTAACTACTGAACATGATAATATATACACACGTACCACAATACAAGGAAGTGCTCAAATTAAAACCAAATAAGTACGCAAAGAGAAATATACCCAAATATGTTGTCGGGTCACAGACAATACAACATCCTGAGACAAGAAATATAAAGTGATACATATAACCCTTGGGTATAAATCCAATATACAATTTGATTCCTTAACTAGATTTACAAAAGATAGGAAGCGACTATAACAAAAATCCCGCAACAGTCCGCAATTGCTACATCTCTAGGGACTCTGGGTAGAAAAGCATCAATGGCGTCCTTGCGGTGGGACACTTATAATATATTATAATATATATATATATATATATATATATATATATATATATATAATAGCAAGAGAGATATAAATGGGTTAGAGACCGAGGTGTGAAAACATTTTTAGCAAGTGCATTAAAATGCATAGTAATTATAAATTCACAATTCCATGATTAACATGGAGTCGCACTCTCGTGGAACTCAAACTCACCCCTTGACTAAAGCGCGCACCTAAATGTATGCTCATGATCCTCAATTAAGCTACCTGATACATTCTAGTGTCAATTCAATCTTAATCTACACGTAGTATACACCCGCGTAACCCACTATCTCCAATATAACCAAAATATTCTCATTCTATCATGTCCTAAGTTTATACCCGATTTTAGGTGTTAACATATATATATGTACATATATCTTACTAGAATTCATCAGTTTCTACTTATTAACTTTAACAAGTTATTAGAATTAGAATAGTCACACCTTATCTTACTACTCTTATAAAGTAGCATCTCACCATAACTCATAACCCTAGTACCAAGAACTAAACTTCTCCCCATTCCCAACACTATTCCCAACACTGCGCGACGTTTCGTGCGTGGGGCGTCTCGCAAAGAGAAATCCGAACAAGGAACCCCCCGATACACTACTAATTGACAATATTGATCATCGAGATCCATTATGCCCTCAACACACCACACATATACCTTCCGCTAATTATTATGAACTACTATCCCTAGGTTCAAAGATAAGGTATCGCACAAAACCCGTAGGGTCTGTATAACATTATTCTAGTTAATAAGCACATACACTTAACACGCCGAACGTGTACTTAAAATACCCATATCAAATTTACTTATAGGACATAACATTATCCTAGATGTAAAATATGATCATTCAACTTTAACAAACACATACGCATAACATACATAACGCGTATTTAAATCATCCAAAACATATTCATTTATAGGATAAAAATATACTTCATAATGCTATCATCTTCCATGAATTACTCACTTTATCCCGGGTTACCAGCCACCAGATTATCATCACACCGTCCTGGTAATCAAACAAAACACAACGCGTAGGAAGCGGACATAGTTTCAAACCTGAAAGTGAGAATGAATCATACCCAAGACTTCTCACCCAGAATAAAATCACGCAATAAATAATAGACGACTATGACCTGGGGACTATATGCTCCCTGCTCCTCAGGCCAGGGGCGTCACCGATATCGCGCAACTTCCCATGATAGCACTGGGGGTTATGCTCACACAATAAGTGTGTATATATATATATATGCAACCACGTTATATATACAAACCATCACACAGGGCATATACATTCACCCCATATATATACACACACACACATACATATATATATACATACAATCTCCCATACGTATGAAATCGGCTATAGGTATATAACTCTCATTATACTAATCGAAGCTATAACGTATACTTTCCCAATTCATTTCAATATAGGATCCTTTACTTGAACTTACTCATCCATCGCACCTATGATATGAATAGTCTCCCAATTTGATCAACATTACGGATACTATCTCATAAACGAATGTATATAACAACCACCTCAGCTATAGGTATAAACACTACTACACTAGCTGATACTACACAAGTTCATCTCCAACTCATTTTATGATCACCTCACACATTTGAATATTTATCTTTAATCGTACATAGATATATAACTGTTATAAAATGTGTGAGTACATAGATATATAATAGTTTGTGCTCGTACTTATATCTTTAATCTTACATAGATCTATAATAGTTATAAAATGATCCCCAGCTATAAGTACGAGCACAAACTGTTAGTCGGTGATACATTAAATCCTTCTAATTTTAGATTTCGGCTCAGCTACTCTGATGAACCTTTAACATTACTGCATTTGAGATTTAATTTTAAAGTCTTAACGTCACAGAGCATACACGACCTCTCTCTCATTGGTCCCCAATCATACCTAAATTAAAATCCCATCACTAAGAGGATTCAACACAACTGTCAACATGATAACTTCAAGTCATACATTCACAACCATCTCAACGAGTCCCCAATGTCCCATCGTAATAATAACTCACCCTAAATCTCCAAATAGGATTCCCATAATTAATATGATTCCCCACTAAGTCGATGCGACAACTTCATTATATACCTTCCCAAATAACTCGATACTTCCCCAAAAACACATCATATAGGAAACTTCCAATAAACCTCTGAAACAAATTTCTCACATCATATAAGAATATTCTGGATCGATAAACTCAATTGAAATGGAGTAAAACTCACTCCAGAAAAACTTCGCAAAACAACCATGTTTTCGAATCGATTCGGTCATGAAAGCAAATCGATTCGGCCCAGTCTGAATCAATTCGGTCCAAAGGAACTGTAAGTCTGTCTTAGACCGAATCAATTCAGTTTTGGATCCGAATCAATTCGATCACCCAGACCTATAAGTCTGCAACATTTCGAATCGATTCGGAAAGGGGCCGAATCGATTCGGCATGTTCAGTAAGCTACAAAATGGTTTGTTTTTCTCAAAACCCAAATACATCATCTTCTAACCCTCAATCTTCAATCCCCAACATGTTTCTAATATAAAAATCATTATATATATCAACGCAACTATATATACAACCTCAAATCCATATATACACACACCTCAAATGCAAGATTTAACCCAAAATCAAGGTTTTGACATTTAAACCCCCCAAATCCATATTTTTTTTTTCCACAAATCATGAAATAAATTACACACATAATTTATTTAGCAAGTTTAATCACGTGCCTCAAAGTTGTAGAGGTTGATTATTCCTCAAAATCGCGTATTGGCCGGGACCTCCAAGCTTTTCCTCTCTCTCTTCTTCCTCTCCTATTTTCTGTCTCTCTCTCTAGGGTTTTCTCTTTCTCACAAATGAGATTGGCTTCTGATGAGCCCTTCTTAAGCCTTTAAATACTAAACCCCAACTTTAAATGATAATACACTTTAAATGACTCGTTTACTCCAATTCGAGTCAAACTAACTTAAAATATTTCGGAACCAAAATAAAACCCAAGTATAGTCATTTTGACTATCTCGATCCATCCCGGATCAATTGCGCACTCAGAATCGTCATCCGAAATTATTTATAACATCCTCAAATTTTAACCCCAATTGTCGAATTTAAAATTCTTCAATTCAAATAAATTTTATTTCTCCCAAAATAATTAAATTCCTAGTCCTCAAAATCACGGGGTATTACATATATAACCGTTCATATAGGGACACATTCCCTACTGTGGATATTCTGCATCATTTTTTCAACATCAATCCCCGTTATGTGGTGTGAATGGGTTCCATCGATGTTTTTTTAACAACTCTTTATCACAGATGATGTAATAGGCAGCCAACTTGCGAAGAGTTGGACATGCTTTCTTATCAGTGTCATGGGAATACCTACCATGTTTGAGGAGGTGCCAAATACCATAGTACCATAATCTGACCATATCAGAATCTTCCTTAATAAAGAGTTAAATGTGGTAGAAGTGGGTGGACAGAACTTTTTTCTGAACTAGAAAAAAGGCATTTTTATCCCCTTAGGCATGTCGACCATAGAGGTCACGATAGCAAGGGCGTCAGCTAGGCTTTTCTTTGCATAAGGCAGGTAGTGAAAAGTGAAATCTTTAAATTGGGAGGCCAACTCTTCTAGGTGTGCATGGAAGGATATGAGATTCTTATCTTTGACTTTTCATTTTACAAATATTAGTCGACAATGATGTTAGAGTCTTTGTAGACGTCTAGGTGTCAGATTCCTTTATTGAGGGCGATTTTGAGGCCTACAGTTCATGCCTCATACTCAGTCATGTTTTTGCTGTAAGGAAGTCTATTTTGATGGTAATGAGGGTGTGAGAGTCATCAGGGGAGATCAGGAGTATCCCAATGTTGTATCCTTTCTTATTGGTAGCTCCATCAAAGAACATTTTCCATCTAAGGTCTGTAACAACCCGAATTTTTTATAGAATTAAAAATGAATTAATTTGGTAAAAAAAATTTAATTACACGTGTGATGTAATTTAATGGAAACTAAATATGATGAGTTGATTAAATTATTAATCTAAGATAAGTGATTAATGTTTATTGAATAAAATTACTAAGTGAATAGTAAATATATAATTTATTTCACAACAAGTGATAGTGACGTGGCAGTATGATATCTCAACTAAATGTCGGGAGTGGATTAAATAAGGTAGACATAGAAAATAAATTATGAGTAACTAGAATGATGATTTTGAGGTTACGGTTGAGTTCAGAAGGGTTGAAACAGTCAAAATAGTATAGCCGGGTGTGTGATTTGGGTCCCGGGACAGTTTTAGACATAATTGACAACTTAAGAGGGCATTTTCGTCTTGTATAACTTAGGGTTAAGGGAATTTAGGGATTTTGAGTATTATATATAGTTTTGGTGATGTGAGGCTAGGGTAAAGAGATTAGAAATGAAGTTTAGGCCAGTAGAGAGGAGTGGAAGAGTTTTCTTGGAGATCAAGGAAGGGTTTTGGAGAGTTCAACCTCATTTTAGCATCACAACCACTCTTAGAGGAAGGATTAGAAGAGAAGCTCTATCAAAGAGGATCAAATCAAATCACTCCAATATAAGGCAAGTATTTATCCTGCAAATTCTTTTAGTTATCATACCCATGTAAAATAGAAACCTTATATTAAGAACAACTGACGTTACACTTATAATTTGATGGGTAAAATTATAATTGGGAATAAGATTTCATGTAGACTAAATCAAATTACATGGAGAAACAATCAAGAATTTTGGGAGTTGAATCATGGATTAAATATGGATGTTTGGTGAATTTATATGAAGAATACAAAACTATAGGATTTATGATTATGAAGTGTTAAGTATGACTATATGATGAAATTGTATTGATTTTATTCATGATTTACGTTAGAAAGCATCCTTGTATATATCGTTGATGTATGTTAATTTTGAAATTGGGATCTTCGTATGAAAGTTTGAGGATTTCGACAGTGTAGAAATTAGTAACATCTATAATGTAAGAAGAAGGCACCTGCTACATTTCGAATCGATTAGGACCAAGTGCAAATCGATTCGGCACGACAAAATGATTCGGCACGGCGAATCAATTCGGCCACTAGGTGAATCGATTCGATTTGCCAAGAATCGAAATTTTTTCCTTTTAAACCCATAAATTGTGAATAATTCATGAGAAAACATTTAGGACAATTTTAAATTATGGATAGAAATCTAAAAATTCCCGAAGACTTACAGTAGTGATTAGGTTCATAAAAATTAAGACGAGTTAAGAATTGGGATAAATTATAAGATTTCCAAAATTGATAAAGGAAGGAAATTCGAGACGAATTACGAAGAGATGAGTGGACTTACGTTATGACCAATAGGATACGATGGGAATAAATAAGGATTTTAGAACTGGTGATTAGGAATATTAAAGTGAACGATACTCAAAATTATACAAATCTGAAGTTTAATTGGAATTTATGGTGCGTCGAAAATACATGAAATATATACTACGTACGAGTTGAAGAAATTGGGTTGTGTGTATACTTATTAAAATATAAATAGGTTGTGTGAATACCTATATATATGATTTGATTATGTGTGTGAACATAACTACAATGCCGGTTATCAGGAGGTTTATGCACAGAGGGCGATCCCACCTTGACGATTCCAGTGAGGTCTGAATTAGTGCCCCAAAGCATGGAAGTTAGGGATGTCCACTATGTGTCGTGTATTAGTAGGATTGGAAGGTCGTTTGGGTACGTTAGGTATGTCCATATCCCAAAGGCTTAGAACAATGTTCGCCTCCAATGTTGTATTGATTAATTTTGGGTTCGAGGAGACATACCAATCTAATAGTCCTTATTTGAGTACGAGAGACAAATGGACTTGATAACAGATTATGCCAACATCACGAGGGGCCATTCTAAGGATGCTATAATTGTTTATATATTATATGTGTGATGAATATATATATATATATATATATATATATATACTTATGTGAAAGAGTAGAATTGATAATTGATGAATATCTAAAAAGCAAATTAAGTGGTGAAACCTAAATTCAGTGATTCAATAAACTGAGAATAAATAAATTGCAATTGAGACCATAATACCTTATAGTATAGGGATATTCGTGACAGTTGTAATTATCGAGAGTAGTCAGATACCTTAGCTAGTTAGACAGGGGTTACTAGTTAGGTAGAATACGTTAAGCGTGCACATTAGTTGAGAGGTGAGGATATCAAATGAGTGTATGTGAATAATACATGCGTAATAAATAACTGATTTAAATACTTGCTAAATATTTTCAAAATGTTTTACTTGGGCATTGACCCGTGTCCAAATATTTTCGAAACATTATAGTGGTCCAGCCATAGGGACGCCCATCTTAGATATCATATCCAGTAACACGTAGCAGCTGCATTGCGGAGGCTCGCAAGATATTTCATAAACACTTTTGCTCGTTCTTTCTAGATAGGAGATTTTATTATAAGTTCATATGGGCATGTTTCCTTTAGACTATTTATTATGCATCAGACTGTATTCAGAGTTTAATTACTTATTTCAGATTATGGTTGGATTATTTTATGGTTTATTCGGTCTCCTTTATTTAATTATTTATATCTATCATTAGATTGTTAAGATTATAATCATGCGTGATTGGTTTAATGCATTTAAATTATTATTTTATGTGTTAATAATAAAAGATAAAATTGTCACCAACTTAATTTTACATAGGTGATTAGTAAATAAAAAAATCGATAGTGATGCTAAGAATGAAACCATTAATGATTCCAGTTTAGTTTAATAATGGACTAATCACCCAGGATTAAAATAAGTGGGGTGTCACAAGGTCCTCTTGGGAGGTACAGAGAAAATATTCATTCGGGAAGTCAGAGACCCAAACGTCGGTCCCTTTCATGGGGTAATCAGTATGGTAGTAAAAAATGGTTGTCCCATTCATAGCTTTCTGTATGATGTAGACAATGTCGAACTTGGCTAACAACATCAGTCAACGGGCCATTCGGTTGGACAGAGTGTGCTTTTAAAGCAGGTATTTGATAGGATCCATATGGGATACTAGTATAATAGAGAAGGCAAGCATGTAGTACCGTAACTTTTGTGTGACCTGGACCAAGGCGACGCATACTTTCTCCAAAGCAATGTTGTTGACCTAGTACCTAGCCAATTTTTGAATGGCATAATAAATGGATATTTATTTTCAAGATTCTTCAATATATTGGGCTAGGAAATCCCCTGTCGCGGTATCTGTTACAGTCAAGTACAAGAGGAGGGGGATACCTAGTTGTGGAGGCATCAGTACCAGAGTTCGGGTAAGATATTGCTTGATTTAATCAAAGGATTTTTGGTAGACCTCATTCTTGAATTTAGTTGAATCCTTTTGGAGGAGTTTGAAAATAGGCTCGCAGATTGAAGTCTGTTGGATGATGAACTAACTAATGTATAGTAGTTTATCCAGAAATCCTTGGTATTTGATATCCATCCATGGTGGTAGTATCTCAAGTATGGCTTTCCACTTGGTAGTGTCTGCATCAATTCCCTTCTCACTGATAATGAATCCTAAGAGTTTTCCTTTTGTGATGCAAAAACCACATTTATGTGGATTTAGTTGCATCTGGTATTGTCGCAGTTGCTCAAAGAACTTTTGGAGAGTGGTAATGTGACCTTCTCGAGTCTTGAACTTAATGATAATATCATCTGCATAGACTTCGACCTCCTTGTGAATAAGGTCATACATGATGGTTGTGAAAGCCCTCTGGTAGGTATCTCTGGCATTCTTGAGTCTGAATGGCATGAAAGTGCAGTAAAAAGTTCTCCATCTGGTTATGAAGGCAGATTTCTCCTGATGGTCAGGGTGTATCTTAATCTGGTTATATCTGACAAATCCATTAACAAATGATATGAGGGCATGTCTATATGTGTTGTCCAAGATCATGTCTATATTGGGCAATGGGTAATCATCTTTTGGGGATGCTTTATTCAAATTTTGA
Organism: Sambucus nigra; assembly: GCA_949130495.1. NCBI lineage: Eukaryota > Viridiplantae > Streptophyta > Magnoliopsida > Dipsacales > Adoxaceae > Sambucus > Sambucus nigra. Next base: position 458,698,509 of record OX422216.1, on the reverse strand, counting down.
TAGTTAACGCACATGCAAACTTTTCCTCCTAACTTCGGCATAAGGATGATATTAGCAAGCCACGTAAGATATTCTACTATGAAAATGAAACCCACGTTCAACTATTTGACCACTTTCTGTTTGACTTTGAGTGGCTATTCAATGGGGAGTTTCCTTATCTTTTGTTTGACCGACTTTTGGGTCAATGCCAGGCCCGTCTTAATAGGACCATGCAAAAACGTCCATGAATTCTTTCATTAGTTCTTGAAATTGTGCACGTTCATGCTCATTAAGGGTGGAACCTATCCTAATCTCGCGTTAATGGATACTAAAATCTAGATTAATAACAATAATATCATCATCATTAATTTGAATGTGCTTATCTTGTTTATTATTCTTCTTATTAAGATCAATTAAGAATTTTTCATTTGCAGAATCATCATCATCAAAGGTTTGATTATAATCAAGACAATTAATGTAAGGCACAACAAAATACTCAAAATCCTCATTAATTTCATTTTTGAAAAAAACAGCATTGAAAACCTCATCAAAAGAGGTCTCGATTACATTGATATCGAAAAATGAAAAATAACATTAGGTGAAGAGACTTGGATAAGGTAAACAGTAGGGTCATGTTGAATCTGAGCACGTTGGACAAGCATGACATTCTAGTTAAGGAAAGGCGTGTTAGCAGATTTGATTTAAGTGGACGGGTCCGATGGCATGACATCTGAGAAAATCATGCAGAGACTCAGCCCTAGTGTCTACCGATCGAATGAGTCTTCAAAATCACTTTCCTCAGAGTCATTGGTAATTGTTATGCCTTGCTTGATGAGGGGTTGTACTTTGTATTGGCAGTTTCTGACCCAAGATTTACTGTCTTGAAAGAATATTTCCATATATGGTTTGATCTTCTTGTCAACATGGTCATATCGTTGTTCAGGAAAGTCATCGAAAGCTAAGTCCTCACCATCCTTGATAAACCTTCCATTCAAAGAGTCCCTCGAAGCCGCCTTTTCATCATCTAAGACGCTTTTCGATCTCGATCATCGAATTATTTTGAGTTCCTCTGGTGAAGGCTTATAACCCAGGCCACATGTGGGAAGGCATCCTTCAGGACTATGGGTTTAAGGATCCCTTACTGACGTTAGACTCACCTAATTCTAGTCATGAAGTTTATGTTCTTGAGCATCTAAATCACATTAATGTTGTCATGAGGGTTGTGTTCTAGACAGACTCGGTCTTCGAAATTATCTCCTGCTGAAAGGGGAAATAGATAAATTCTAAAGCTAGATAAAAGCATGTCATTCGTACCATGCTAGATTTTCAATGTCAAGTTACTATTTCTGGCATTGTTTGTATTGTCATCATCCCCAAATATGGTAATAACCTGACCTTTGGAAAAGAACTTCAGTTTATAATGAAGAGACGAAGATACCCCTCGGATGTTGTAGATCCATGGGCGACCAAGGAGTAGATTAAAATATACAGGTATGCTAATAACTTGTAACTCAGTGACGGGATTGATAGGGCTATCCCCTATTATGAGTTTTATGAACTCCATTACTTCTCGACGTGTATTGTTGTAGGCACGCATGATAGCAGAAGTAGGAGTGAGATCACTGATTTTTACTCCCAGATAATTAAAGGTTCTGAGAGGACAAACATTAAGAGAATATTCATTGTCAGTAAGTGAGAGTGGGACTATCATTCCTAAGACTTTAAAAAATATGTTGAGGGCATAATTATGATTAGGTAAGATCTTCGATATCTCTTTCTAAAAAAAGTAAAGGAGTCTAGAACCGATTAAGGACCCAACTATGTTTACAACTTCTTTGGAAGTGGTGGAAGAAGGGACTGTGGGCCTAGTGAGGAGTTTTATCAAAGCATTCTGGTGCAACTAGGAGGGCATGAAAAGTCCCCATAGGGTGATATTGTTTTGGATCTTTTAGAGATGGCCAAGGAATTTTCTCTCTTCAATGGTTATTTTTAGCATGGGAAGTTCTTCGGCAACTCCCTTTACTTTATCTGTCTCGGTTACATGAGGAATCGGATCTTTGTAGTGTCTCCCTAACTTGGTCATGTGATTTACTGAGGAGGCAAAGAACAAGAACCTTGTGTGTTCATCTACCTTGGGTTGAATGGAAACCTTGTTGATTTCCCCCAATAAATCTTTGAAGGATATTATTCCATATAGGCTGGCTACTAGGCTATCTTCTTCCCGATTGGGTTCATCATTTGAACTGTCAAAATCACCCCTTATCTAGTGTTGAATATGTTCTCTTGCCAAGAGAAATCAATACATTCAATAAGCTAGATGGATTCATCATAAAAATATTCCCACTTAGTGGGGAGGTACAGAAGTGAATGGACCAACTGTCTCTGAAGCTTCAAAGCGGTGAGTAAGTCAGAATATTATATATTTTTCTTGTTTGTCGAAACATGTCGGCCATGGTCTGTACCATATAATCTAGACTTTTTTCTTCAACGGGTACCACCAATTAATTTGATCCCCGATCTCACTTACGGGCTTCCATGAATAAGCCACTGAATTTTTGATAATCAACAGTCATGTCGATGGGAAATTTTAGCCTAAAACTCGAAGAGTTGGTTCAACACACCTAGTAACTCCATGTCTTTCCCCTCAGAATGGGTGCGAATGACAATGCAGGACCTTGTAATGAGTGACAAAGCTTAATCAGGGAAGAATGTAGGGTGTAAGAGAAAATATTGGTAAACCTTGAGAAGTTTAGGCGAGATTATAGGGACGATGGTGCTTTGTTGGGTACGACTTGAGTAGACAGGACAAATTTTGGGTCATTTTCTGGCAAGATGGCATTTGTATGGATTGCAAGTGGTATTTGAGTGGTATTGGGTTTAGGATTAGATAGTGGGGCGATGATACCCTGATCAATTAGGCCTTGGATCACATTCTTAATGTGAAAGAATTGGTCGATAGTATGACTAATGGATTAGTGGAAATCACAATGGGCATCGGGCTTGATGTTTTTAGGGGTGCATTTTTTAATGGATGGGGGTCCAAGGGCTTGATGAGATTTTGACTTGAGAGGGCCTGGTAGACTTTGTACAGGGGAGTGTGGAACTTGGTGTACTCTAGGACGAATTTTTGATGCCCAAGAGGTAACAGGTTGGAAAATGTTATTGACGATTGAGACTGTAGCACGGGAAGGATTCTCATACTTTCGAGGAGTGAATTATTCGGTCGCTTTCTTTGGCTTGAATTCCAATTTGGTAATCCTTTATTTAATTTCTACACTAGCCTCACGAAGGGATCGAAAGTGAGGGCAATACTATCCTCCCATGGATGCTCGGATATGAGGTGAGAAGTTTTTCTTCATAATACTGATTTGTTCGTCCTCGGAGGGTCTATTTCTCATGGTAGCGGCTTTCCATTTCGACCATCCTATGAAGCTACTAATTGTTTCCCGAAGGTTTTTATTAAGAAGCTCTAAATCTCAACATGTAACCTCTTTCTCCTCATTGTACTTATTCTAAGACATGAATTCTCGAGCGATATCCTCCCAACTACGAATCTTGGATTCTTCGAGGGATGGAAACCAATAGAGGGAGATTTCTTTCAAGTTTTACTCGAACATCTGGGCCATTATTTCTTTGGAGTCACCAAGAAAGGTCATGGCTCGGTGATAACTTCAAAGGTGATAAATTATGTGTCCGGCTCTCCCGAACTTCTCGATGGCAGGCATCTTAAACTTCTCTAGAAATATGGATTTATGATAGGGTGACATTTGTGTGTAGTCTATGTAGTTCGAGGATATCTTGACTTGGTAGAAATTATTTGATAGCAGTTTGAGGTCTTCCTTGACCTTGTTCAATTACTCCTCCTTGGGATTCATGGGTACTGGAAAATTAGCCCCTTATTGATCAAGGCTCGAAATTGATAGTTGAGATAGTGGTGTCCCATTGGCAGGTGGGGCACGCGGAGCATGCTGATACTCTTTTGAGACACATATAGGCTCATGGATGGGTGGACCCATGGCATGAGGAAAGATAACCTCTAGTTATTTGGGAGTCAGGGCCTGGTGACATTGCATTTCATGGAACTAAGTTTGAAGGTTGTCAATTTTGGCACTGAGTTGGGCTGAGACGGTCATCAGATCGGTTTGCACATTTGGTCCTCGATTAGTGTTCTCTACGAAGATCTCGTGAAGGTAAATCCAAAACTCAGATGAAGTATCAGAAGAAATAATGGAGCTTTGGGGTTATTTGACAGAGGACCAAAGACAATATGAGTTCAACCTGAGAGGAAAAACAGTTTGAATTTATTTTAAAAGAAGGAAGGCAATTTTTTTTGGTATTTTTGAAGGAGGAAGAAAAAAAGGGTTTTGGTATGTTTGAAAAAGGAGGGGAAAAGGAAAGGAATCTTAGCATGATTATTATTAATGTTATTATTAGGTGCTCACTTGTATTAGGATTACCTACATTCAGAAAAAATGTTGGACAAGACCCCATCCTAGGAAAATATGGTTTGAAAATCTGTGAGACATGATTTGACTTATTTCTAGGCTCATGTAAGGGGTCTTATTTTGGAAAAAAAGGCGAAATAGCATGAAAATCCAGGCGGTATGCCGACCTAGAAGTTTGGCAGAGTTTTACATGGTAACCGACAAACTAAATATGGGTGCCCTTGGTTTGACACCTATATGAGGTTTATGCACTTTTTGGGTTAGTGGTAAGGTTCCCCTCTTTCGCATGACTTCCATGATATACCTCTTGCCTATAAGGGAAACCTTTTATTGGTACGTGTGGACAACCATTTGATATACCTAAGTGTACGTGAATTATCTCACTGTATACCTCGTGGGGATAGTCCATGTGAGATCAAATTCGATAGACTAGATGTACATGAACGAGTTCCCTATGACTCGCATTACGAGGCCAAAGGAAGGTGAGATTCATATCGCTTAGGCTAACTGCGACCCGTAGGACCAACACCCATCACAAAGTGACCCCCCCCCCCCCACCCCCCAAGCACGGGAAAAAAAATTATTCAATATTGCCATGCTCTTGGTGACGTAGTGTGTAAAAATGCATGAGTCTTCATTAGCATATTATGGAGATTGAGTATTTTTTATTGGCATGATGATTAAAGGGACTACCATACTAATGAGGGAGCATATGCAAGTATCATGAAAGTAAATATAGCATGGAGACTATACTACACATGGATATATAAGAGTGAGTGAGTGACATGGGAATATATACAAGTGAGTGTGTGTGGTAGTGAGCCTATACATTGATCAACTACAAGTGGTATGTGATATATGTGAGTGGGCATGGTTATATATACAAGTGTGGAAAGTGCGGGTGTGTGATAGTTAAGCCTAAACATGGATATTCTAAGTGTTCTGTGAAGCATGTGATTATAAAGCGAAGATAAGTGTAAGTTGGTGAAGTGTAAATGGATAGTATATATAAGTGTGTGAAGTGTATAAGTGAGTGAAAAGTGATATATACATGAGAGATATATATACAAAAATGTAAATAAAGGGAGCATACAGGTAAGTGCATATGTACACATGCAGAAAACGATCTTGCATGATTTGATACATAAGGAGGTCAAAGTATAAGTAGATGACATGATTATTAAGTCTAAGAATCGGTAAGACCATGTTCCTACCCTTTGAAATTTCTTCGAATGACTGTGGTGATACCAAATGAAGTTAAACCCGCGAAAATGTGTTTTCGGTGTCCCAAAAGGAAAGCTTTGGGGATTCATTATTAGCGAGAAGTGAATCAAAGCAGATGCTGCTAAACTCAAAGCCATACTCAAAATGCCACCACCCCAAATGGAGAAGGAGGTCCGAGGATTCTCAGGAAAACTTCAGTATTTCGATCATTTCATGAGCTAGCTGACTTCTCTTTATGATCCCATCTTCAAAATCCTCTGAAAGGATTCTACCAAAGTCTGTAATGAGTCCTGTCAGGAAGCCTTCGACAGAATCAAGAAATATCTTACCTGATCTCCGGTACTTATCCTTCCACAGCCAGGTCTCCCTCTACTCGTGTGCTTAACCGTAAAACATATCGCATTAGGGGATTTTCTACCCCAATACAATGCAAAAAACCATAAAGAAAAGTCCATTTACTATGCCAGTCGAAAATTAGCTGAAGAAGAATTCTCAACTACACTACTTTGGAGAAAGCATGTGTCGCCCTGATCTGGGTCACTCAAAAGTTACGACACTACATGCTCGCTTTTCCCATCAGACTTGTTTCCTGAATGGATCCTATCAGATACCTACTTGAGAAACCCGCCCTATTTAGATGAATGGCTCGCTCTATAGTTGATGTTGTTATCTGAATTCGATATCGCGTATGTAACGCAAAAATCCATGGAACGAAGATCCATTTCCTACTAACTTGCTGACTACCCCGTGGAAGAGGCTGACATTTGGATCTCTGAATTCCCAAATGAAGATATTCTCTACACCTCCTACGAGGACCTCTGATGGAACATATTCTTTAATGGAGCCGCCAATAAGAAATTATACAGCATTGAGATACTCTTGATCTCCCCCGGTAACTCTCACATTCTTATTACCATCAAGCTGGATTTTCCCTGCACCAACAAAATGACCGAATACGAGGTATGCACTGTAGGCCTTAAAGTCTCCCTCAATAAAGGTATCAAACACCTATATGTCTATGGGGACACTGATCTCATCATCGGTTAAGTCCTTAGAAGATGGAAAGTCAAAGATGAAAAACTCTTAGGCCCCGTTTGGTTGTCCCAAAATTATAAATTGTCTCATTAATAAATTGATCCATTTACAAATTGACCCATTAATTGTGTTTGGTTTTATTAATGAAATGATTCATTAATCGTCCAATTTTAGTTCATGTGCAAAATCTCAAATTGGATAATTTCAGAGTAAATGTGAAATACATCCATTTGAAATAGGAGTGACATGATATCTTTTTTTTTCACATAGAACCTTAAACATCAATTTTAGATTACCAAACATTGCTCAAAATTAGATTTAAACTCATTTCAAATTCTTTAATTTACAATTACCAATTTACATAATCAAACAATTTACGCAACCAAACAGGGCCTTACCCTTCCATGCCCACCTAGAAGAGATGGCCTCCTAGTTTCGAGATATCACCTTCCACTAATTGCCAATAACTTAGTTGATGCCCTTGCTACCCTGGTCGACATCCACGAAGGAATAAAGATGGACCCCTTCATAGACCAAAAACAAGTTATGCCAACCCACTACTATCATATTCATCTCGTCATATAAGAAAATTCTGATATGGATGAAATTTGGATATACGACATTTGGCGCCTCCTCAAGAACGATAAGTATTCCCAAGATGACAACAAGAAAGACCGTGCAAACCTCTGAAAATTGGTTTCCTAGTATATCATCTTTGACAAAGCACTATTCAGGAAAAACTTCGAGGGAACCCATTTACACTGCATCGCAGGGGTTGACATTGAAGAAATAATGCAAAAGATCCACAGTGGGGAATACGAGCCTTACATGAAAGGTCATATGATTGCTAAGAAGATTATCCATCAAGGGTAATATTGGACCACCATGGTTCATAATTACACCGCCTACTTCCAAATGATTGAGAATTGTACAACATGACTTTTCCCTGACTATTCTCCACCCGGGGCATTAATATCATAGGGAAAGTCACACTCAAAGCTTCCAATGGGCATAAGTTCATCCTATTCGCCATTGATTACTTTACCAAATGGGTCAAATTTGAGTCATACGCAGTATTGAATGCCAATAAGGTAACCAAGTTTATTTGAAAGAACATTATCTACCGATACGGAGTTCCCCATGAGCTAGTATTAGATAATCGGTTACACTTTGAAGTCGAGGTTACATAAATTGATGCTGAGTACAGGATTCCGAGAAATAAATATTCTCCCTACCGACCTCAAACCAATCGTGTAGTTGAAGATGCCAATAAAAACGTCAAAGCCATCATCAGCAAAATGATTGAGAATTATCGAGATTGGGCCGATCGGATCCCTTATGCCCCTCCGGAGCTACTTCACTTCAGTCAGGACATCTATTGAGGCTACCCCTTACTCTTTAGTATGAATCATGGAAGTAGTCCTACCCGTTGAGCTAAATGTACCTTCTTTACACGCTATGCTCGAAAGCAAAGTCAGTGAGGAAGACTCGTATCAGAGCCTCTTTAATGAACTATCACTACTGGATGAAAAGAAGTTGAAGGCTCTATACCACATACAAGGGTACGATCATTGGATAGCTTGATCATTCAACAGAGGATTTAAGGGGAGTGGTGTCCAAAAAGGAGACTTGTCCTTTAAAGAAATCATAAAACCTGTCTAGGACCTCAAAGGGAAGTTCAAGCCAAACTGGAGTGGCCCCAACATAGTAAAAAATATCAATTCACTAACATTGATGGATAAGAGGTGGCATGTCCAATCAACTTGTACCATATCAAGAACTTCTACCCTTAGTCTAAAATCTCAATGTGAAACGAATTTTCTCATCCCCCTTCTATTCATTTTTTTTTCTTTATTTCCCTTTACCCAGAACTACCTACATAGGGCCTGATCCTCTAAAAAAACCTTTTACCTTCAATATGGAAGTCAAAAATTTTCAAAACCCATGGAGGTACGTAGGCATGTCATATACTTCACATGGGCACGGTCCCACTCTTTTTCACAAAATGCTATTCTCTTCTAATCTCTGAGAACGACAGTTCATTTTATCATTTAAATAAATAAGAGGATTATGTATGCCTTAGAGATTGGTATATATAATTTAAATGCAAAACTCATCAAGAGGAACAACAATATGATCAAATATTTTTTATTTCAAATAGGGGAGTTCAGTATTATTACATGAAATATCAGTGAAAAGAACCAAACCAACCACCCATCTCCCCTGACCAAACTAATCCTAAATAAACCCATCCAAATTTTATAAAATTACTCCCAAATCCTAGAAACACAAACCAAAAACATATAAAAAACATCCCAGACACACAAAAGCTTTACACAAAATAATCCCAGCTATACAAAAGTCCTATCCATAACTGTCGAAAGACCCAACCCCATCATCATCGACTCCCTGAGGTCCCCAAACTTCTCTTGCCTGGTTGATATTCCAAACACGCTCCATAGAGCAGTATGCCCTGACCAGCCTAGAGAAAACCACTATTCCCCCCTCCATGGTGTCAAAAAGGACAAACAATCTCTCGCCTACTTCCTCTGGCAAGATCTCATCCACCAATCACTTCCACAACTATTTTAAATAATCTTCGAACACATGCCAGACCCTGCCTACATATTGAGATGGACGGGTTGATGGATGATAATTCTCCCACAAAGAACCTAACCTCAAACGCATGGATTCAGTTAAGTCCTCTATCGAAAAGAAGTCCAGTTCCCCAAGAGGCACTATTTACTTCCATTCGACTTGGCACAAATGCCGACAAGGGAAATAGAATGGAGTCTGAAGTAGGACAACCAACCAAACATACCGATATTCTGCCAATTCTAGAATAGGTTGCAGTTCTCACCACCATGGAACTGACCATTGAAGGCATCGAGCTCCGTGCTCCACAAACTAATTGATCTAGTTATCTATGGATGGGCCAAAATTGATATAGTATCGAATGAATAAATTTGTCAAGACTACTAAGGGATACTCAGGAGGAACTACCAGATGGAGCCTCTCACCTATCAACATGAAAGATATCATCGAGCTCCCTCTTAAAAAATCATATCAAACTTCTCTCTAGGTATGAAGACTGTTCAAGGTCTCTGTCAGCATCACCACTGCAGGACTACGGTAGTAAGATATCCAAGTTGTTATAGTAGCCAATTGGGGATCCACTATTAAGTCCTTATCACCATCAAGAGCCTCAAAGTAAGGCTCAAATCAACATCTCTAGAAAATCCAACATCAACAAAATCCTCCATAATCAATCCCCAATAGCTATTGAACATCGACGGGAGTTACAGTCATCTCCACAAAGCCCAAATGGAAAGTATGGGTAGTGTCCCACCACCTATCTCCCAATGAACACAACACCACAGTAGAACGCGACGTCTCATTCAAAGCAAAAGCTCCAACAAAACCATCATCATTATAGTCTGATCAACATGCCAGATTCAACATAATCCAATAAAGGAAACAAGCCCCACTTTACATCCAAGATTTCTATCCCTTAATCCATATACAAACAAAGCCGCCAAGGCCTACCTCTATTAAAAATTTACAAAAACTCATTTTTCTTACTTTTTCTCAAAATAAATCCCTTCAAAAGGGAAGTTTTTTTCAACTAAGCCTCCGAGGCCATCTCCTACTCAAACATGCCAAAAACATATTCAAAAATTTCCAAAAACACACTTTTCCCACTCTTTCTCAAAAAAAAAAAACTCAACAGCAAATTAAAGTGCATATAGAGTAAAGTCACTAAATCAAGATAATTAAACAAAATATGCATCTCTTTTTGCCTTTTTTAAGTCTCTTTTTAGATACAATGCCACTACATCAATTAGGCAATATGGTCAACGCCAAGCTCCCACAATCAATGATGGACCTACAAGAAAATCTTGAAGGGAAAGAACCAGAATTGGATGTCACCTCATCTGCCCCACAACCCTATCTCCTAGGTACCAAATGTACTCACCGCATCTGTGCATGCTGACCCGTCACCCCCGTATTCTGAGGAGCCATCCCTCAAGGGTAAAAGGTCACCTACATCCCCAGTAGAGATTAAGCAATCCAACACAATTCCTCATGCCCCTCCTTCGGTGTCACACTCAGTATGCGATTCAAATATATCAAAAAACCCTTGTAATCAATCCCCAGTAGCTGCTTAACCCCATACCAATTGGACCCTACCTTTTTCTCTTCCTAAGGAAGCCTAGGAGTCCATGCCATTCCTAAATGATAACCCCTACAACCTACTGGTCGGTATACCTCCCTAAAGTTTTGTAAACCAGAAAACACCAGAAAAATCAAATAATTCTCCAAAAACTTCCTCAAATGCCAAACAAGTATTATAACAATTCTTCACCAAAGAAAACCACTTAAGCTCCCAAAATCCCTAGCCGGATTAATATTACACTCTTATCCCCAACATAAAACCCTAAACATATTCTGCAAAACAATACATCCCAAAAGTCAACTACAATTCCCCAGCGGAATTGTAAAATCCCAAGTCTTCCTCGGCAGAACCTAAAATCAAATGCTTCCCCAGTAGATTACAAATTTTTTGCAGTGGAATTTCCAGACTAAACTTTCTCACAATCCATCCACCGTAAGAATTTCAGATTTAGTAAAACTATCTCCTCTCAAAAAGATATAATCCCCATCCAGATGTCTTTCCCCAATAGAGTTTAAAAACAGCACAATCCTCAATAGAACCACAAGTAAAAGCGTACATTAAAGTCTCCCAAAGGAGGAGCAACCCCCCACCTCATGCGTTATAACTTTAGGGCCTTAGAGATGACCTCGACCCGTAGAATCGATCTCCTCAACATTAAGTCCTCAGAATTTACCTCGACCCTCAGATACGGTCCCCTTAACTTTAGGTCCTTAGAATTGACCTCAACCCGTAGAATCGACCGTCCCATCATTAGGTCCCTAGAATTGACCTTGGCTTGCCGAATCGATCATCCTAATTATAGGTCCTAAGAATTGACCTCGGTCCTCAAAATCGATCGTCATGACTTTAGGTACTCAAAATTCACCTCGACCCTCAGAATCGGTCGTCATCATAATTGACATCGACCCTCAAAATCAGTCATCACAATTTTTCGTCGTAAGAATTAACCTTAACCCACAAAATCGTTCGTCATAAATATAGGTCCTCAGAATTGACCTCAACCTTCAAAATCGATTGTCATCATTTCAGGTCCTTAAAAATGACCTCTACCTTCTATAGGTCCTCTGAATTGATCTCAACCCGTGAAATCGATCTCCTTAACAATAAGTCCTCATAATTGACCTCGGCCCTCAAAATCGGTCGTCATAACTTTGGGTCCTCAGAATTGACCTTGTTCCTCAGAATCGGCCATCACCACTTTAATCCCTCAAATAGATCATCCCAACTATAGGTCCTCAGAATTGACCTCAACCCACAAAATCGGTCTCCTCAACTTTAGGTCCTCAAAATTTACCTCAACCTGTAGAATCAATAATCACAACTATAGGTCCTCATGAATGACCTCGACCTATAAAATCGTTCTCCTCAACTTTAGGGCCATATTATTGATCTCGTCTCGAAGAATCGGTCCCTTCAACTTTAGGCCCTCAAATTGACCTCGGCCCCCAAAATTAGTTGTACCACGTGAAGCACTCATAATTGACCTTGTCCCTCTGAACCATTCATCCTCATCCCTCTAAACCGTTCATCTCATCCCTTTGGTTCGCATAATTGATCTTTTTTCTAAACATCCATGTGGAGTTTATTCGATGGATTACACTTTTTCCAAGCTCACCCATCAAGGGTCTCTATAGACACCACATTTAAGGACCCTCCTAAGCTTCTTCTTAGGTCCGTAGAACTTACTCATTCACTATAAGCCCTAGGTTATACTTCGAGTACATATATAGAGGGCACTAGGTGCTCCTAGACCCCATTTGACTCCGACCAACTTTCTCATCAGAGAAAAAGCTTAAAGAATCTTCGATAGGATCTGAACCCCGTTCAAAAGGTCCGCTCGTGCACAAATTAAGCATAAGCCTCTGATGAACGGTTCGTTATACCATTGAATATTGATCTAAAGGTCACCGAGCGCTCCTGAGTCCCATTTTAAACCCAATGAAATTCTTCTCCCGAGTGTAAGCTCAATGAATCTTTGAAGGTCTTTGAATCCCCTTTCTAACGGTCCTCCCCGTGCATAAATTACCCTTATGATTCAGACTAAAGGTTTGTGTTCCCCTAAAAATTGAATCGAAGTCCATCGGGCACTCTCGGACTCGTTTTGACTCCCATACACATTTAACCTCTAATGATACTGAATGAATCTTTAAAGGACTTTGAATCCCCTTTCCAATGATTCACCTCGTGCACAAATTAACCTCCCGATATGAATAAACGACCCATTTTACTCCGAAAGGTCATCGGGTGCTTAGGACCCGTTTGATTAAGGTCAACTCTCCTAACTGAAAGACATGGATTGAATTTACGATGGTCTCTAAAAACCCTTTCCAACATCCCATCCCATGCACGAATCGGTCTTAGGGTCCGGACAAATGTCCCATTTTCCTCAAGGAATCTCTTGTCCAAAAGACCATCAAGTGCTTTCAAGTGTTGTTTAACCACAGTCAACCACTAAACCCGAGAGCGGACCATTTATTCTTAAATTTTCTAAATACCCTTTCCAATTGTATTCCCTGTGTATGATTCGGACTTATAAATTTTATTTTACGAATATTTTTCTGAAAATTTTGCATGAGACTGACGAATGGAAAATCCATTGCTCTGCCTATCGGCAGTGTGTCTGGTATTTCCTGCCGATAGCCAGGTCAAGTACAATATCGATTGGCACCCCATTAACCCTATATAAGGATACCATGAGCTCACTTCTAAAGGCACCTAAAATACATCCCTCTCAGTGATCGCATCAGCATTCTCTTGAAGTCATCATGGTTTCCATATCGAAGCCTCTTCTCCACATTCTATTTCATCATTTCCTTACCCAATTTAGTAAATTCCCTTTTCTCTCCTCCTACCACCTTCATCCACTTGCAAGAGAATCCCTTCAACAATCACGATCAATCTCAAAGATTCCAAAGAAGGTCTAACTCTTTCACTGTCTCTTCAAACTTCCTTATTTTCACATTAATCCTCTAACTCTTACTTTAACATATCATCCTTGTTACTTCACGTCCATTAATATCCCACTTTTTATTAGTAGTATTTCACATATTATATTTTCTATAAAAAAAGAAAAAGAAAAAAGAGGGTTTGCTTATAAATTCCAAATGATGATTTCTCGCTACATTTTTTCACACTAAAACATCATTTTTCTACACACACACACATCTCTAAATAAAATCCCCGATTGGATTTATAGGATAAACCCCACCCTCGTGTTGAATTCAAACTACTTGGACTTTAATGCCTTTTTAGGCTACATAGGCATCTTGGGTAAAATCCGAGATTCGAGTCCTCTTTTTTATTTTTGTTTATATATTATTAATACATATTATATTTGTGATCCATTATCGCAATTTGTCCAATTGATACCATCGTCTTTGTATAAATGATCGATGGCCCGACAAACTTACACATTATTTTTATTATTATTATTTTGGTAACTCTCCTATGAATGACCTCACTCCACCTTTATCCATAATGCGAGTCGAGTAATTCCACTCTCCATTTATATATACTCGGAGACACAATTCATGGAGTTATTTAGGAGAAGAATAACACCTACCAATGAGAGACTGAAAGGGAGAGATGGGTTCCTAACACCTTCCCATATTGTAACTTAACATCCGAATCCTTAAACTACATGGTTTTGAAAGCATCAATATGACTTTGATATCGTTCTCTCGACACGAAAACATTTCTCTCGACATGTCTTTGATGGTGACTTTGTCTTTTCACATCATCCCAAATTGACGACGGGTGAAGCGCCCTCAGGAACGACATGGGATCTTTTCTCCCTCTCTACCATGCGCACGTGCGTCGACCCCCAGGAGGAGAAAGGGGATGGCCAAAAATTTCGCCGATGTTGGGTAATATGTAAAGATAGAGTCACTAACCTATTTTGCATAAAACAAGTAAAATAAATATTGCTGCCTAGAGAGAACGACATCAAGGTCAATACTGGTGCTTGGAAAACCAAGTAGTTAAAGTGTTCGGGGACTAAGTTATTGAATGGAAAGATGTTAGGAACCCATCCATCCCTTTTGGTCTCTTATGGACATGTGTTAATATTCTTTTGTTAAACTCCGTGGAGTGTGTGCTTGTGTGCATAATGTAAAGGGAGAATGGAATCGCTCAACTTGCATCATGGACAAAGGAGGAGTGAGTTCATCCTTAGGAGTGTTCCCAAAATAGTAATTCAATGTACAATTTAAGTGTTTGCCGATTCACAAGTCGTTATAGAAGAACGAGTGCATACATTAGACATGACACAAGTAATCAAGCATATAAAATATATTAAGAATATATGATTAAAACAATGTAACAAATGTGTATACGTGAGGACCGAAGTCTAGGAATTAACCGAAGACGCCTACGTAGCCCAATGGGTATCAACAATGGGTATCAAATTTTAAGTAGTTCAAAGATAATGTAGGGTGGGGTTTAACCCGTAAATCTAAATGGGGGATTTCTCTTATATGTGTGCATAGAGATAAACATGCTTCAAGTGTGAGAATGTGTAGTGATAATCTCCCTTTTTGAATTTATAGGCAAACCCTCCTTTTCTTATTTTTGTTTTTTTTTTATCAAAATAAAGTATGTGAAAATACTAATAATAAAGGTTTGAATTAAAGGTATGTGATGTAATGAAATAAAGCACTAAAGTAAAAATAAAGCAACTAATACAATAATAAGAGACTTTAAAGACATGGGTGGAGAATTGGACCACCTTATGAAGGATTGAACTATATCTTGATTGTATATGGGTTGATCACTCGACGGGATGATGGTGGTATGAGAATGTGTGAGAATTTATTAAAGGAATATGAAAAGGATGGAAGGAATGTCATAAAATGTGAACTGCAAGTTAGAATGGCACATGGGGAAAACTGTTGGAAAGGGCATTTAGAGAATTTTAAGAATCCATGAGACACTCCCAGGTTCGAGAGTTAACCGAGGTCAAATGGGTCCCGAAAGAATCCATTGGTTACTAGACAGAAAATTCTCAAAGGAAAATTGATCGTTCATCCGAACCATAAGGCCGATTCACATACAGAATTGAGCGTTGGAAAGAGTATTCAGATCCCTTTGATATTTCATTAAGCTTCATTCAGTTCGAAGATTTGATGAAAGTCATATACGTCTCGAAAATGCTCGATGACCCTTCAGAGTAAAATGGGTCGTTCATTCGTACCATAAGGATTATTCGCTCATGGAGTGGATCGTTGGAAAGTTTATACATATCCCTTCAAAGATTCATTTAGATTCATTCCATCTGAAGTGTTGACTGGGGTCAAACGAGGCTCGAGATCACCTGGAGCCCTCCATATCAGTTTTCAGGATAAAATGGATAGTTTGTCTGAATTGCAATGCCGATTCATGCACGGGGTGGATTATTGGAAAGGGAATTCAGAGACCTTCAATTATTCATTAAGCTTATGGTCAAATGACAAAGTTGATCGGAGTTAAACGGGGCCCGAGAGGACTTGGTGGCCTCCGAATCATTTTTTAATAGTAAAACTAACCATTCGTCCAAATTATATGGTTGTTTCGCACACAGGGGAAGATCATTGGAAAGGGGATCCATAAACATTCTATTTTTTTTAATGAAAGAGGGACAATACCCCCATATAGAATTTTATTAATGGAAGGATAAAATCCTCCAAAAATAAAGAGAACTTACATATAGAATACGATAAAGATGATAAACATATTGCTTTATGATATCCCCATTAGAAGAATAGATTGACTTGAAAAAAATCATAATGTATTGGAATCCCATTTTATCAAGCTTAACAGCCCCTCTAACCATAGAAGGAAGATCGCAGAAATGCTGATAAACTGATTGGGAAGGAAGATTGATCCCATGGTTTGCTAAGGAATCTACTACCATGTTAGATCATCTATAATAATGGGACAAACTGAAATTGATCTTCTTTAAATTCTCATTGATCTCTTCAACACAATATACAAGTTTCCATTGTGGTCTCCAATTTTTGTTGATCAAATTCACCATAAATAAAGAGTCTAATTCAATCCCCACATTTGTAATATTATGGTCCAAGAATAATTTACTCCCCAATAAAATGCTTTTTATTTTAACATTCGTGTTTGATGATATACCTTCGGATTTAGCATAGCCAAGATGAGATCGCCACTTTCATTTCTTATGACTCCACCTATTCCACTTGCCCCTGGATTCCATCTCGATGCACCATCAGTGTTCAGCGTAAACCACGAAGGTGTAGGGTTTCTCCACTTGATTAGTTTAACCAAGTGATGATCCATATCAATTTGAATATTAAAAGCTTTATGAATTCCACTATCAAAAGGAGAAATCTTCTCTTTGAATTTAGAGCCTTTGCTAATATCTGAGATAAAGTTTAAAGATTGATGAATAATGCTTTTCCATTAAGTTTAGCAATATCAAAGATTGCTTGATTCTTGTTTTTCCAAATCTCCCAACAAATAACATTCGCAATGCATTTTCCAAGAAACCTTGAACATTCTTAGGGTCTAGACTTGATCCACCAATTGAGAACCATACCAGAAATATTACATGTGTTCATTTCAATCCCCATTACATTAGAGAGTAATTCCAAACTGGACATTTACAGGGCAATGAATGAACATATAGTCCAAAGATTTAATATGTTCCTTACAAGATGAACATCTTGAACACAATTTAATACCAACTGATTGAATGGCTGCATCTATAGGAAGACAATTGTTAAGTAATTTCCATAATTTAATAGAACATTTCTTAGGAATATTGGGATCCCAAACTAAAGAACTGACAATAGATTATTGGAAATGGTTTCTGCAACAATCATAATCTGAGCTGATGGAGAAAAGACTTGTGACCTCAGGAGTCCAATACCAATGACCTCCCTTTAAAACCATGTTTGATAGGCACTTATCTTTAACCTTTGCTATATTCCTCTATGTCTGAGAAATTGAAATGGAAGGTAGCTGGGATTTTTGTACCTACTGTTCATGTATGCCGACTAAAGTGAATTTTTAGTAACCATCTTACAAAATTACTTCATGAAAAAAGCTAAGGATAAGTGATTAAAATCTACGAGCCTGAGACCTCCCTCCTTCATATCTCTTCTTATGAACTCCCAACTTTTCCATTGGTGTTTCTAGCCTATGTCTTCATTGCCTCCCCAGAAGAACTAACTCAAGAGTCTATGGATTTTTGTTATAACAGTTTTAGGTGGGGAAATTGAAGCAAGAAGATAAGAGGGAGTAGATGATAGAACATGTTTCAACAGAACAATTTTCCCACCTTTTGATAAAACTTTTGTTTGCCAACCTGCCATTTTTTATCTCAAGGAATTAATGAGAGTATCACAGTACTTGATCTTATTTCTCCCTTTGAAAATTGGACATCCTAATTATTTGATAAACATGTCTTTGTGAGAGAGATCTAGTAAATCAGATATCTTAGTTTTTAGTTGAGGTCTGCATTTCACATCAATAATAAAGTTGCTCTTGTTGAAATTAATTTTCTTCCCTGACCAACTATAATACTGAAGAAAAAACTCTTTGAGATGCAATATGCTTCTCTTATCTCCTCGACAAAAGACAATGAGGTCATCTGCAAAGGCTAGGTGGGATACCAAAGGGCTACCACTTGGAAGATAGAATGGATTTATAGATTCAGAGGCCATTAAATTATTAAGCCCTCTACTCAAATAGTCTGTTGCTAAAATAAACAGACTAGGGGATAGGGGATCCCTTTGTATTAGGCCCCTAATTGACTTGAAATACCCTCAAGACTGCCCATTTATAACTACTAAGAACTAGTTGTTAGAAATACTTCTCCATATGAGATTTATCCATCTCTCTCCAAAGCCAAAAGCCCTTAAGATTTTCATTAAAAAAAAACAATGCAATCTGTCGTACACCTTCCCCATATCCATCTTTATTAAAACATTCCATTATGAACTGTCTTCCCCAAATTGAGAACCATTTCTTTGGCAAGTAGGACATTTTCTTGAATGGAAATGCCTTTAATAAATTCACTTCGGTTTAAAGAGATCAAATTTGGAAGAATTCTGGACAACCAGTTATTGAAGATTTTGGTGATGATTTTAAATGAGACATTACATAGGCTTATTAGTCTTAATTCCCCACAAGTCTTAGGAGATTTAACTTTAGGGATAAGCATCACTAATGTGCTTACCCAGCTTTGTGTAAGATCAGATCCTGCAAAAAAAAGAGTTAATAGCATGTACAAGCTCATCTTTAATTAAGTGCCAACATGTTTTGTAAAAAACACCCCCAAAACCATTGGGTCCTGGAGCTGATGTGTCACTGATGTCCATGATGGCTGAGTAAACCTCCTTGATAGATAGGGGTTTCGCCGCGGTGCAAGAGTCACCTACGCACCGATCGTTTTATGTTCGGCTCACCACTCTATACAAAGACCTAAAACTATGACTACACACTTTTAAGGGAGTATAGCGGCTAGTCCGGGTATTGAATCCACAAAGAAAGTTGCTAGAATTTAATTGGTTTATTACTTCTAAATAAAAGTGTAAAAGATATTTTTTTCAAACTAAAAAGAAATAAAATATAAACTAGGAATGAGTGCATTTAAACTAAAATTAACAAAGGAATAAAAACTATAGGTTGCGTCGGATATCCCTCACCCCGAGTTAATTAGTATAAAATGGTTACATGGGTTCGCAAATTATTAAGATTGCGTCTCGTTTCGTCAATTAATTAAATCAAGAGTTGTCACACCCCTAAATTCTCATAAAAAACTAATATGATTTTGGCTTCAAAAAATACGCCAAAAATTACGCACGCAAGGTCGTAAATACGGAGGATACATGATATACCCCGTTAAATTTTCTAGGAGTAATAACTAGGATAACACACTCGAAATAAACCTGTAAACTCCATCAACAAAGTAAAGCAACCAAATATACCCTAGGTGAGATCAATCCAACATAACCTAAACTAAATTAGCCCCCAAGCATATTGAATGACATTAATTAAAGCACCTAATTAATTCAGCAACAACAACTAATTAAATTAACAACTAAAATTAACTAGGTATGGAAATAAAGCATGAAAACTACACTACAAAGCATAAATAAGAGGGAAGACAATAAATAGTAAAGTAGCACTTACATTAATGGTGGCACAAAATTGAGAGGGGTTTATCTCCCCAAAATCCCCAAAATACACTAGCCCTAGGTGCTTAAGAGAAAGAAGGTAAAAAAACTAGATAGTAAGAGAGTTACAAAAATAAACTAAACTTGTTATTTATACTAAGTTACAATTAACTAATAAAACAAAAAGAAAAAGAAAATAAAAATGGTTAAGTTGTAATTAAACAACAAAAGAAATAAAATAAAATAAAATAAAAAAATAGAAAAGAGAGGATAGCAGCAAAAGGATTCGGCAAAAGCAGAGCACCGATCGACCGGGGATTCAGGTCGGTCGGCCGCGCAAATGGGAAGAGGCACACTGGTCTGGCTCCACGGAAAAAACCCAAATAGCGGTCGACCGGGAGTTGGTCGCCAGTCTACCGCGAGTTGCTGGACAGCCCACACACAATTTTACAGCACCCACTTCGTATAAAAAAATCCACCATGGCCGAGACCCAAGTGCGATTATGCCCAAATCGATATATGACCTCCATGGATGGTCCAAGACCCACTTGCAATACCCAATCTGTTGCAAATCCAACGCATCCAACAACAAAAAATCATGACCCACTTATAAAAACCAAACCCCACCATTGTTGGCCAAAGCTTGGAAATGGCCAAAATGGGTACTCCAAAAATCCGAGCCAAACGACCCACAACCATAGCCACAAGCGTCCCAAGCTCCAAAATCGAACGAACGGCACCAAAATTGGATGAACCCAAAACCCGATCCCAACTCGGGCTAGGCACAAAAATCGCCCATGGAAGCTACAAAATCGTTTAGGATATAAAGGGAATTATTAGAATTGCTATTAAAAGAGAAAAGGGACACAAGGGTAATTAATTAAATTGTTAATGAATCTCTTATAATTCTTTCCGATTAAAGGTCCGTGTTTCCTTCGTTTGGACTCCGATTCGACAACCGTTCATGGACATGCGAAGCTCGGCCCGAGGGCTACAACTTCCGTGAATACATTGGGCAAAAATCCTAAAGTGTGAAATTACAAAAATTCCCCTGAACGTATGAATCTCGACGAAACTTTATCGGAACGTGCTCAAACTTCATACTAAGCATTGTAAGACCTATAAATGCTCAATAATACCTCAAATAAAGTATTAGAGTATAAAACGGAGGTTGTCTGATTAACAAGAATAAATATAGCAATTACAGTACCCAAGGGAGCTAACATGCCTAAGTTCGAGGGTAATTAAATGCATAATTCGGTACGAATCACACCCCCTAACTTACACATTTCTAGTCCCTAGTAATGAAATTCAACGCGGGAAGAACTATAATAAAATCACAACATGTATATATGCATCGAAATATAAATGCCACTTTCGTAGGGAACACAATTGCATTTAGCATATGCAATAAGCCGTTAAACCCGTAGGTTACCCTAGTGGACGAGTGTCGTCTCGTGAGACTTTTCAGGTATTAAACCCACAAACATCATATGATTTCCTCAAAATATGCCTAAACCAACATGCGACAAGCCCAACAATATCGAAAAGGATTACATACGCATTATTAGCACAATGAACGAATTCAAATGAAAGTCCATTTCATTAAACATTATAGAATGAACTTCGTTAAATTGAAATCTTAAAAATTGGGAGGGGAGCGAGCACATGCAAAGTGTGATTTGCCCAAAAACTTAAATAAACCGGATAAAAATTAAAGCAAGCATATATTCAATCCTCATGGGCATTACACTCATCAAGTGAATTCACTCGAAACAGGGAGTTAACACATGGAACCTGCGGGCATAAAGAGTAAATGTAAATGGAAACTAGGCTGCACACATGTCACAAATGAAGAACACTATATTAGAAATAAAAATATGTAATCTCAATGAAAGATACCGCTCATATAAAATAAGAGAAATGCATTTTCACAGATTATCAAACTATTTTGACTTTTAAATTAAATGTACCCTAAGATCACATAGGACTTGTATAGGGTTGTAATGTAGGTTTGGGTTTAAGATTAGGAAAGGAAGGGTATACTTACGGATTCAAAGTGTTCGGGGATGAAAACTCGGGATAATGGAAAAATGCGGGCAATTTCAAAATTGGAAAACAAGTTCCGTAATCATGCATTAAATATAACAATTAGAGAGTAATCAAATCTTATTGAACTATATACAACATGCACAACTTTCTCTTTCCTTTTCTTTTCTTCTTTTTCTCATGTTTTTCTTTTTTGTTTTCTTTTGCTTTTTGCTTTCTCTTTTTCTCTTTTTTTACTACACTTTCTTCTTCTTTACTTTTCTTACTCTCACATGCCTAAATTGCAAACACATAACAAGAACATCATTCAATCGTAAGTAACATTTCAAACAAAGGTAGGGAAGGTAATAAGTATGGGTTAAAACTCTAATTTATAGTTGGTTATGGGATTGGGGTTATGAAACGAAAGGCTAATATTTAGGCTCAAAGGGGTTGACGAGGGTAAACAATTAAGTTGAGGTCAAGGCTAATATGGGTGATATAACAAAGATTTCCTATGATCATTTCAAAAAGTTTAAGCAATTCTCGAGTCAAAACAAACTTTGAAAATCATGCTCAAGTAACACGTTTCATATATGAACTCAATTAATGAATGATCAAATGAAAGAATAGAGAGATTAACAATGAATTCAACATTTTCAAAGAGGAAAGAATAGTGTATAACACTCATAAACGACGAAAGGTACAAAGTTTACTCGGTGTAAGTATATACAATGCAACAAAAGATTACCGAGTTATAAAAATCTTAAACAAAATCAATAGAACAAGAAAAGCGCATGTGCTCATAGGATTAAAGTTTAATTCATGAAGTTATTCATAATATCAATAATTAGGACTAAAGTCTAATAACTTCTAAAATCGAGAACAATCATCGTTGAATTGTCTATTGGATCGGGCATTTATTAAAATTTATCATCGAAAACAAAGGCAAAACACCCAACAAAGGAGAAAAAATAAAGAAAATATTTTTGAAATTTTTACTTTTTACAAGAAAAGCATGCTTGGAAATAATATATAATAAAAAATCATGGACTACCAATGAATGGATAGAATATCACACACACCCTAACTTAAAACCTGACATTGTCCTCAATGTAAATTAAGAACCAAATTAAAGAGAGGAAAAGAGCGATATTACCCACAATGGAGCGATCTTCGAAAAGTACGAGTCCAAAGATTCTACAAAACATGTTAGTACCAAAGCATAATAAAATAAAGAATAAAATTTTTAACTTTACACTAGACTATAAGTAAGAATGAAGAAGAAAAATAAAGAAAATAACCGTTAACTATTTACAACCTATAATTTTAACTTCTAATTAACTATACACTAGAAGTTGAATTTTTGCGGGTCCACCCAAACTACAATTTGACTTTGGAGGATAACCTGTGTACCCGCACTTAAATGCATACCTTAAGGAAAATAAGATTTTCGTTTGAACAACGGAAGGTATGTGTAACGCGTAAGAAATGAACCATCCCCAATTAAAATTTTTGGCATGAGGATGGGGGATTTGGATAATACGGGTGACAAATACACATAGGGGCCAAGAAAAGTTGAATCATTTCCCAAGTATTTTGAAATAGGAATGGGAGGGGGCGCACAAGGAGGCAAAGATGCCTTCATGGAAAGCAACTCAAGCAAGTACTCCTCATCGGTGAATGGGTTAAATGTTTTAAAGTTTGGAACTGATTCATTGGGTACTTGTGATGGTGTGATAACGGAGAATGAAAAGGGTGAGGAAATAAATTCAAACTCAAGAGATGAGTTATCATCACTCAAAGTTGGAATTTCAAAGGAGATAGGATCATTTTCAATGAAACTTTCTTCTTTGGGATCCAAAGACGAAATAATTTCATTGCAAATGGATAGTACATCCATTTCATCCCCACTTTAATTCTCTATTGAACCATGGGCCATGTCAAGAATGGTTTGTTCCAAAGTAGGCATAAAATCCTCATTTGGTTCAAAACATTCCTCGACTTCAAAAGTTTCGGAAGAAAAATTATCGTTAGATTCAAATAATAAATCCAATTCATGTTCCCACAAATGATATTCTTCCCGATAACGGTCTTCATACCTCTCATTCTCAACAATGAGAAAACTCTCGTCGAAAGTCATAGGTCGGGGTGCGGATTCAAGGAAATGAGAAGTTTGAAAATTATTATCGGAACTATACTCAAACTTATTATTATAAGAATTTTGAAATCTATTGCAATTTGTTTCAAAATTCCTATTATAAGGAATTAGAGGCCCAAAATCGTTATCATCATCCTCAAAATACACGCACTCCAAAGATTGACTTTTATAATACTCGCCCAAAGTCATTTTTGAATTTGTAATTTTTTGGGACTCTAAGTATTGACCAAAAGTCATAGGTTTGCGAGTATTTTGAGAATTATCATAATGATTACCGAAAGGATTGGAATAAGACATGTTTACCCCAAAGATGGCTCGAAGTGGCGAATTTCACAAAGTGATGTGCGCGCGAAAAATTAAAGCATTTCTTAGCGCTCAAATGTAAAAGTCCTGCAAAAAGGTTAGCAAAAAATACAAATAGAAAAAAAAAATAATACAAAATACTAAATAAAATAAATTCTAAAATATCAAATCCCCGGCAACGACGTCATTTGATAGACAGGGGTTTCACCGCGGCGCGAGAGCCACCTACGCACCAGTCATTTTATGTTTGGCTCACCACTCTATACAAAAACCTAAACTATGACTACACTATTTTAAGGGAGTATAGCGGCTAGTCCGGGTATCGAATCCACAAAGACAAGTTGCTAGAATTTAATTGGTATATTACTTCTAAATAAAAGTGTAAAAGATATTTTTTTCTAACTAAAAAGAAATAAAAGATAAACTAGGAATGATTATATTTAAACTAAAATTAACAAAGTAATAAAAACTATAGGTTGTGTCGGATATCTCTCACCCGAGTTAATTAGTATAAAATGGTTACATGGGTTCACGAATTATTAAGATTGCGTCTCGTTTTGTCAATTAATTAAATCAAGAGTCGTCACACCACTAAATTCGCATAAAAAACTAATAAGATTTTGGGATCAACAAATACCCGAGAAATTACGTAAGCAAGGTCGTAAATACGGAGGATACATGATATACCCCGTTAAATTTCCTTGGCGTAATAACTAGGACAACGCATTCGAAATAAACCTGTAAACTCCATCACCAAAGCAAAGAAATGAAATCAACCCTAGATGAGTTCAATCCAACACAACCCAAACTAAATTAGCCCCTAAGCATATTGAATGACATTAATTAAAGAACCTAATTAATTAAGCAGCAACAACTAATTAAATTAACAACTAAAATTAACTAGACATGGAAATTAATAAAGCATGAAAACTACACTACACAGCATAAATAAGAGGAAAAACAATAAATAGTAAAGTAGCACTTACATTAATGGTGGCACAAAATGGAGAGGGGTTTATCTCCAAAAAATCCCCAAAATACACTAACCCTAGGTGTTTAAGAGAAAGAAGGTAAAAAAACTAGATATTAAGAGAGTTACCAAAATAAACTAAACTTGTTATTTATACTAAGTTACAATTAACTAATAAAACAAAAAGAAAAAGAAAATAAAAAGGGTTAAGTTGTAATTAAATAACAAAAGAAATAAGAAAAAGAAAATAGAAAAAAAAAGAATAGCAGCAAAAGCAGAGCACCGGTCGACTGGGGATTCAGGTCGGTCGACCGCGCAAATGGGGAGAATCACATTAGTCTGGCTCCACGGCTGTTGATGTAAAAAATTAGATCACTCTAATAATTCAATCACAGATTAATAAATGAGACAAAATATTTTAAAGTGGTTCAGCCTTATATGAATGTCCTACGTCCACTGTTATGTTATTGCCGAGTGTTTGGGAATTCTCGATTACAAGTACTATCAAGAAATTCCGGTCCTTTTGAATGAGGGTAATACAATGTATTTATAGCCTTGAGGCTATAATCTGAAAGGGTGATACATTAAATGATATACATATGAAAGGGTAATTCATTTAATGCTCTTCAAGCGTGTGCGTCAAGATGATAAGCATTCAATGAATAGTTGAACTGTTGATTATCTGACAATCAATGCTGTGGTCGAGATGCAGCTCGAACCGCCTTAGTTGCTCGTCGTTCAAGAGTTCCTCGGAGCGCTGGAGTTCCTCGGAGAGTTGGAGTTCCTCGGAGTACACCTGTTGCTCGGAGTGAGTATGACTAGGTCGGGGGAATAAACTTCCTCGTTGCTATTGTGCCACGTAGATTGACATGTGTCTTCTTATTATTCGCCCATATCAGCATACTAATTTTGGTATCAACAACGGCAAAAACCCAAATAGTGGTCGACCACCAGTTGCTGGACAACCTACACATAATTATACAGCACCCACTTCGTACAAAAAAATCCACCATAGTCGAGACCCAAGTGCGATTATGCCCAAATCGAGATATGACCTCCATGGATGATCCAAGACCCATTTGCAAGACCCAATCTGTTTCAAATCCAATGCATCCAACAACAAAAAATCAAGACCCACTGGTAGAAACCCAAACCTACCATTGTTGGCCAAAGCCTGGAAATGGCCAAAATGGGTACTCCAAAAATTCGAGCCAAGCGACCCACAACCAAAGCCACACACGTCCCAAGCTCCAAAATCGGACGAAAGGCACCAAAATGGGACGAACCCAAAACCCAAGACAAACCCGAGCAAGGCACAAAAATCTCCCATGGAAGCTGCAAAAACGTTTAGGGCATAAAGGGAATTATTTGAATTGTTATTAAAAGTGAAAAGGGACACAAGGGTAATTAATTAAATTGTTAATGAATCTCTTATAATTCTTTCCGATTAAAGGTCCGTGTTTCCTTCGTTTGGACTTCGATTTGAGCACCGTTCATGGCCACGCGAAGCTTGGCCTGAGGGCTACAACTTTTGTGAATACTTCGAGAAAAAATTCCAAAGTTTGAAATTATGAAAATGCCCTTGAACGTGCGAATCGCGACGAAACTTTATCGAAACGCGCTCAAACTTCATACTAAGCACCGTAAGACCTATAAATTCTCAATAATACCTCAAATAAAGTATTAGCGTATAAAACGGAGGTTGTTTGATTAACAAACATAAATATAGCAATTACGGTACCCGAGGGGGCTAAAATGCCTAAGTTTGAGGATAATTAAATGCATAATTCCAAACGAATCACTCCTCCTCATTAGTGAATGCCTCTAAAACTTCATTCTGATCAGTAGAGATAAGATTATTAATAGTGGAACTCACATAAAATTGGTGATTCAGCTGATCTTCTTGTAGTTGATCCTTGTAGAACTGTACAATATGCTTCTTAATTTCCT
Source organism: Sambucus nigra (assembly GCA_949130495.1). Lineage (NCBI taxonomy): Eukaryota > Viridiplantae > Streptophyta > Magnoliopsida > Dipsacales > Adoxaceae > Sambucus > Sambucus nigra. The sequence goes on along the minus strand of OX422216.1, from coordinate 458,671,109 downwards.
CTTGATCTTCAAGTACCTCTCCTTCTTCATTTTGGATTGAACTGATAAACAGCTTCTGCTTTTTAGATTTGACATAATGATGAAAGAATTAATAATTTGAATCTCCCAATTTTTGCCACTTTAAAGAAACTTTTTCCCTCTAATATTCCTCCTCATTCTTTATTGCATTCAGCAAGGCTGCCTTACCTCTATTCATATCCATTATATTATCTTCAGTTCTATTAAGCTCATAGTTAAGATCTAGTTGCAAGTTGTCATCCTCTAGATCTTTTATGATTTGGAACACATCTTTAAATGTCTCTTTATTCCATTATCTCAGATCACCTTTCAACCTTTTTCGGCCATTCTCACTAATCTCTTCCTTCCAAGAATTTTGGACAAGGTCTATGAATTGAGAATGGTTTCACCACATGTTATGGAATTTAAATGGTTTAGTAGATGTGTCTATATTAGATTGTAAAGAAAGCAGAAGAGAGGGGCATGATCTGATTTGGACCTATTTAAATGCTTAACATTTGATGACCCAAATTCAGATATAAATTATTAGCTGACTAAGAACCTGCCCAATCTTTCCATGATAAGATCATATTCAATTATATGGTTACTCCAAGTGAACCTACTACCAGAATACCCAAGATCAGAAAATCCACTGTCTTCTATGGCTTAGTCAACTGCTATATGATCTATATCATTTCCTCCAAGTTTTTCAATTTGATCAGTAACAACATTAAAATCCCTCATGAATAGATGAGGATCATGTTGGAGCCTTATAGATAGAATGGAAAATTGCTCCTAGAGACTTTTCCTTTCTTCTTTGATGGACTTGGAATACACAATGGTCATAATAAGAGTGGACTGAACAGAGGGGTGGCTAACTTGTAAGGTCAAATGTTGGGGATGATTTAGAATGCACTGAATAGTAACACCAAACCTCCAAAACATTCAAAATTTTCCATTTTCATTGCTGATACATCCATCAAATCCCCATTTAACTCTGAACTTATCATTCTTGCTAGAGTCTACCTTGTATTCAAGCAAAGCAAAGAAAGGCAGTTTGTGGATTTTGGCTAACAATTTAAGTTTACTAGAAGAAGATTTTTTGGAGGCTCCTATAATATTCCATACTAAAAAATTGATCATTGAGATTTGGGAGGGTGACAGTGATTGGTACCTTTAACATTCGATCTTGTTAATCTTCTGAAGAGAGGATCTAGCATTTTTTTTTCTCCTTCACTTGATTAGAATCCTTTTGAGAAATTATCAACTTTAAATTTTCATTATTCTGCTTTTTGATGTTAAGTTTCTTGTCTAGAGCCTTAGAAAAAGATTGCATTTCCTCAATATAAGGAGTGTAATGACCTTATTTATCTTCTACATCAGTGAGGTAAAGAGGCCTTGCTGCAGGATTTTCCTTGAATTGGGAATGGGTGTGCCTTTAAGAGACAGAGAGGATTGTGCTATAATTTAAAAATATTCTTGGATGACTTATTCATTTTGAATGTTATCTATATGACCTTGGATGGTTTTATATTTGACTGGACACTCCCTATCTAAAATTTCATTATCATGTTGACTGATTAAAGCCATTTCTTCATCTGTCGCTTTGTCCTCAACATTAAGATCAATAACTCCTGTTAGTTTAATGTCTGCTCCATCAGAACCTTTCTGTTGTGCCCCTCGATTATCTTCATGTACTTGTCTCTCCTTTAGGCATCTATAAATGATTATGCCTTTAGTAAATTGGATTGCTACAACATCACTCACCTCAAACCCTTTTCCTTCCTTATGCTTGCCTTCTTGTGAATGTTTTTGTCCCTCATCTAAGCATGTATCACTGATTTTTCCTTCATTTGCATTGATTGATTCAGTAACACTATATTGATTCCCTTCTTGGCTTCTTATATCTCTTTGGTTTTCTTTTCATATCTCTGCACAATCATCATTGGCTTAGTGTTTGCACCTGTTTTTGTTTGGCATCCATGTTTTGCAATTAAAATACTACATGATTCCTCATCATGGCCTTTTTTAATACAATTCTTGCAATATTTTGGTTTGTCCTCTATCAACACATCGTGCCAAAACCCTTATCTCCATAACCAATCCAGACTCTCTTCGAATAAGGTTTGAGAAGATTTATTTCTACACAAACACATGCAATGATTGGTCTATTAATCTCTATGGTTGAGGAATTCAGATTTAGAGGTTTTCCAATGAGCTGTGCAATGGAGAAAAGAGAAGACTTCAAAAAATATGAATTGGTACTTGAGGAAATGAAATCTAAACAGGAGACAGGATGCTCTCTATGTTCACTCTGAATTCTGGGTTCCATTTGAAGATCCTCATAGGGAATCTACCTACATACAATATATATTTTATCCACATTCTAGAGTAGTCTTCATCAGAGTTTAACCTTATAAGGATGTGTTTGTTATCCATTAGACCTAAAGTAAATGATGTTTTGAGGGAAAATGTTTGGAATACCTTCCTTATAACTTCCATTGAAGGTATACCATGGGAGAATTTCCTATCAAACCATGTTGGAAAGGTTTGGAAAGTGTTTCAATATCTTCCTTGGAAAACATAACAGTTAGTTCACCTTTAAAGGTCGTTGGTCTTTTAAGATCAATATCTTGTTTTGGATATGATGATTCTACCATAATAGAAGCGGAAGATCTAGTCCATACAGACTTAATGTCAAGAGGTTTGGGATCAACGTGAGGTTGGTGATAATGGTTTGCCATGCAAACCCTACCAGAGTCAAACGATGCCTCGAAGCGCCCAGTGGCCTCCACATTAGTTTTCAATAGTAAAATAGACTATTCATCCAGACCATAAGGTCAATTTGCGCATGAGGTAGACGATTGTAAAGGGAAATCAGATCCCTTTGAATATTCATGGATCCTCCACTCAAACGAGAAAGTTGATCAGAGTTAAACGGAGCTCGGGAGCCCCCGGTGGCCTCCAGATCAGTTTTTGATAGTAAAACGGACCATTCATTCGAATCGTAAGGTCGATTCACGCACAAAGCGGAATGTTGGAAAGCAGATTCAGAGACCTTCAAAATTCATTGAGCTTTCCCTCATACAAGAAATTTGATCAAAGTCAAATGGGGCTTGGGAGCGTTCACCGACTTTTAGATCGGCACTCGGACCTAGATTTTGTGGTGAACGAGTGAGTGTTAGGGACCTAAGGAGGTGCTCAGGGGGGAACCTAGGATGGGGTGTCTATAGCTTGTATATTACTTTATTTTTTATTTTATTTTTGCGTTCAAGAATAATGATTTGAGTCTCAATAAAATGTCTGAAGTCGTTTCCCAAATAAGTTAAGATAGTATTAAAATGTTGTACCGTTTTACGTTGATAATGACACGGTAATATATTTTAAGGGTGTGTTAATTTATTTAGGGGTTGTAATTAGGGCTCATAACATTATTCTTGAGTGTTTTACATACATGTATATATTTTTTATTTTACACTTTTATATAATATATATATATATAATCACACCCATGCACATCTATATACTAATATATAACACACGTGAACACAAGCGATATCTAAACTCAACTGATCCCCATGCACCCACTAAACCGGATACACCACCTCCTACCCGCTTACACCCATATAAAACCATCTCAACCCTTGTGTCCCCAAGTTTTTATCCAAACAACAACCATGAAACCATCGAAACTCCTACCCAAACCCGAACTCATCCAAACACGCCCGAACTAACCTCACACATTTCCTTTCCTACAACACTACCTGGCCTAACCCACTATCCACCTAACCTATCTGAGACCTCTCTCTCTATCCGACACTAACCCGAGACCCACCTCATTTCACCAACTAACCCATTTCATCCCCATCCCAAGTTGCTCCCCATGCCTACACCCTACCTCACACACATGCATGGTTTTTATGAGTTGTTCCCCACACATACCCATCTTCTCACACACCCATGTTAATACACACACACATACACACATAAACACACACACACTAACATATATATATATATATATATATATATATAGCAGTTGCCCCATGTTTTCTAGGGAGTCTTGGATGCACGATTTATTGTGGATTTGAGGAGGATATAAAAAGAGTTCGTCCAGAAAACATCCCGGGGGGGTGGGGGTCTGTTTGTTTTGGGATCTCATTTTAAGAGTAGTTTTTTTAGTATAATTTTTAGAGTAATGTAGTGTTAAATTATTGGTTAGTTCTTTTATATTTTTTAGTGACTTGAGAGTAAGCAGAATTCTCTCGTGAGAGGAAAATATTGAGTTGAGTGTTTATTTTTTTCATTTCGTTGTAAACTCATATTTTTTTGGGGTGTGATTATTGTTGAGGATTGGGAGTTAATATCAAATGCAAGGAGACTTGGTTTGATACTGTTCTTTTTTCGTTTTATTAACTTTATACCTTTTATGGTGTTATTATTACATTCCATTTGTAATGATATAAAAATGAGAGGATAGATGCACCATTTAATGGGTAAGATGAAACCATTGTCTTATTTGTTTTTATTTTGAGTCTATTTATTTATTATGCCCTTTTGAATATTAACATTGAAAATTTTCAATTTATAATTACGGCTTGAGAGAAGGTGAATTATTTGCGAGAGAAAATAGTAAATTCCACCTAAAATATTTATCTATCAATTAAACTAAAGATAGACAATTTTTTTAATAATATTATAGTTTGAATCTATGAAGTCTAAAACTTAATTTTTAATTGTTGAAAGCACTTTTAGCATATTTTTCCTAGGGGTGATTTATTAGAAAATGTTTAAATCTAATTTTTATAAAGTTGATTTGTGAATTTAAATATGTCCTGGGTTATTTCAATTATTAGACTATGTTTAAATATTTATTTATCTAATTTATTAAACTATGTATAAATTCACATTTGCAATAAGAGTTGATCTGTGAATTTAAATATATCATGGGGTATTTGAATTATATAATCTAATTACGCGACCCTTGAATTATCTCATCTTTATTACACCTCACACCTCTCTCACATTACTATTTTATTTATTTATTAGTTTAGTTTAAATTTTAGCCCATTAATTAGCATAAATATCCCTTGAAAAAATATTTTTAAAAAATCTAGTCTTCAGTTTGCTCTTGCCATCTTAAGAAGTTGGATTGATATCCTTACTTGCCACTATACATATATTTAGTGTATTTTGTACGTTCAAGGGATTTTGATGGAGAAGGATGTGACACCCCATCTAATCTAATAGCGATTGATCAAACCTTTATTAAATTAAATGGGAATTTATATGATTTCATTCTTAGCATCACTATCGAAAATTAATTAGTTAAACTAATAACTTATTAAGTTTGGTGTCAATTTTATATCTTGATAGTATGCATAATTGAGACCAATCAACCATATTTATACATAACATCCATAGTGACTAAAACAAAAAGAATATCATACAAAAGAAATCGAATAAATCATTGGTATCCAAATTACAATAATGTAAATACTAAAATTGAGAAATGTAAATAATGTCTCATAACAAAACTATCCAACTACGGGCAAAATACCTAAAGAGAAAATACTGAAATAGAATCTTATCTAGATAGAATGAAGTGAAGCATCGAATTAAGTCCTGCAGGCATCCACAACTGTTGCAGTATCGTCTGAATAGAATAGAATGGCTATCACTGGTGAACCTGTGGCGAAGCACCAAAAAGGTTTTGAAAGTATTTTTAATACGGGTCAGCACCTAAAACGTTTGAAAACAGTTGCAAGTATTCAATTGCAATAATAATAATAATAATAATAATAATAATAATAATAATAATAATAATAATAATAATAATAATAATAATAATAATAATAATAATAGAGCAGTATGGAATATTCATGTTAACTTAGTGTAACACTCATATGAGGTTATCCTAATTATTTTGTTCCATTTATAGTGCATGCCTAACCCAATTTTTTTGTTCACCTAACTAGTCTAACCATCATTAACATACTATAATTCGCTAAACATCTAGCCCATTCATACCAGCCATATGATACTTTATACTATGTTTTACAAAGCAAACCCATAAACTATAACTTAGGGTCTCTTAATTGTATTTATATATCTACATACGCAACACTAGCTATAACGTGATATTCACATAACCATTTAAGAACATATACATATATCACTCTTTATATGTATATACATAGAATCTTCCTGAAGGGATCTCTCGGATGCATCCCTAGTATGCTATCAAGCACCATGTACATCACGTACCACTCTTTGGCCACCGGGTTGATATCTCACCAACGATACCAAAACATAAACACATAACGAAAGTGGTCATAAACATACATATGTTGGATGTAACCATACCTCATTACACCCAACCGGACTCGAAACCAACATCTATCCTCATGCACGGATAGTGTCCATGAAATAGTACTACGACCTAGGGAAAATCCAACACCTACTAGTCAACATCAGGGTCGACCACCCACTTTGTGCAACCTCCCACGATAGCATATTAGAGTAGGTATGTTCACATAAAATCAATCACACATAAACACACACACACACACACACACACACACACAAAAAGATATATATATATATATATATATATAAGTCGGCGGACGTATGCAACATCTCTCGTCGCACTTGCCTACTAAATCCCAAAGTCTAATCCGACTTCCCAATTTATCTAAGTATTCCCTTAATTATAATTAACCCACTAATTATAGACTTCTGGATAAAATTCAAATCATACAAATCACTATCCTAATCACCCCGAAATCCTAACTCGATCTCCCATTTCCACCTATAAACATTTATTCACTTATTCACATTTTTCTCTTACACGGGATCCATCACCAGTTAGCCTACAATTCTTCCTAACCCTCACAATAAATACCCAAAAACCTAAACTCATCCTAGAACCTAAAATCCATTGACCAATACTCCAATGCCCCAAAAAATCAACACAAAACAAAAGTGGCAGTCTAGTAGAAGCGAAACGATTCGGTTTGATGGACTACCAAAGCAAAATTTTGACGGGTTTTCACCCCCAACCTCTATCCATGGTAGTCCAAACCTCCACCAAACTCCCATCCATAAATCCAAAGTCATACCCAAACATATTCCAGCAGTTTCCTATATGAAAATCATCCCAAAAATAATCTCTAATTACTCGAATAACAAGTTTAATCAAGAATCAACACAATAATAAACCCTAGTTTTGAGATTTTCTTCTTTCTCTTAACTTATTAAAGAACTTATATTTCTTTATAGATTTACTTCATATTCATTTTAAAAACATTATTAGATTCACCTCCCATCATTCATATATTTTCAAACCCATATTTATCTTAGTTTCCTAACCAGAAAATCATATTTTTCACATGTTATTCTACACAAATGTTTGCATGAACAAATGTAACCACAAAATATTATCAAAGAAAGTAAATACATGCCCTAAAGATGATGAAGTAAAAGTTTCTCCTTCTAAAAAATTCTTTTGGTGATGATTTACAACCTGGATCCTTTCTTCTTCCTCTTTTCTCACTTTATCTTTTATTTTCTCACTCTTCCACAAATCCTGGAGTTTTTAAGTGGATAGTCAGCAGCCCTCATCTATCCAAATTTATTAAATATCATTAATAAAATCTCTAAACTTGGATTAGGGTCATCCCCTCAGGTAAAATGACTCGTATGCCCTCCTATGGTTCACACTTAGTCTGAAAAGCCCTAGGAACACAACCATAACCCCGGGGTACCCATTCCGAACTATTTAGACCCATTTCGGACCATCGGTACGGTCAAAACTACTATATGACTCACTGAACATAAAATTTCATCTCATGCCCGACACTACTCTACCCGCTTATCCCGAATGAAGTACCGATAAACTAGTCATCCTAACTCACTTAGGACATAATATAATTTAATACGTTATCGTTTACTTATCACACAAGTAAATATAAATATACATGAATATTAATCCTTTTTATTAGCTAATTAATATAAATCTAAGACAATTTATTTTTGGGTTAAATTAAAATAATGTGCTCATGTAATTTAAAATACTTTAAAAGTACGAGGTGTTACATACTTCCCCTAATAATGGAATTTTGTCCCCGAAATTTGAACATACCTTAAATAAGGTACTCCGAATACTTTTCTTTCATCCTTATACTCCCAAGTCGACTCATCGCCATTATGATGCCCCAACTAAAACTAAGTAACGGTACCACCTTCGATAAAAGTTTTCTCTCGTTATGGTCTAAAATGGAAATAGGACTCTCCTCGTACGTGATTTATAGCTTTAAGTCTATATCCTATAATGAGATGCCAACTCATCCCTTAGATACCTCTGCAATGATGATATATGAAGCACATCATGAATCCTCTTTAAGTGCCCCAGTAGGGTGAGCCTATATGCAACTAGACTTGTCCTCTTAGGGAAAGGTACCACATACCTCATTGATAACTATCCCTTACTCCCAAACCGCATAACTCCCTTAATGGGAGACACCTATAATAACACCTGATCACCCACATCAAACTCCAGGTGTCTCCGATCTGTGTCTGCATAACCCTTTTGCCTATTTTGAGCTATCTTTATATAGCCTCGAATCAACTCAATCTTTGCAAAAGTGTATTGAATCATCTCTAGTCCCAAAATCTTGTTATACCCCACCTCTAGCCAATAAGCGGGTGAACTACAAGCTCTACCATATAATGCCTCGAAAGGTGCCACACCAATAGTAAATTGGTACGAGTTATTATATGAAAACTCTACCAAAGGCAAATACTTTTCCTATCTACCCTTAAATTCCAGAATATATATCCTCAGCATATCACCCACAACTGCTTCACCCTCTTCGTTTTCCCATCGGTATGCATGTGATATGCCAAACCGAAACACAATTCATCTAAATCGCCTTTTGAAAAACTCTACTAGAAGTGGGACACAAATATCTTATCTCGATACAAAATAATGTTAAGTGACACCTCATGTAAGATCACTTTCTTTTTGTAATGAAAAGTTGGGCACACTCTCCAATCATGTAATTAAACTGAATTGGCCCATACTGGCCCACCAATACTAGCTCCTCACATCCCGACCCATATTCTTACCCCAGGATGCATTGAAAATCTTGACTCATGCTCCTTCTCTATGACAGTGAGCCGTATTCCCTAATCATCAAGGATAATTAACCTCCCATTGATGTGCAAGCCACCCTCGGAATTGACTGAGTAAGACTTTACTCCACCTGCGAATAACTATTGAACCCTCTCCTGACAAGACGAATCCCGTGCATATGCCTTCATAACTCTCAAACAATATTGGGTGTGACAATCATCATTACTATAAATGCCCCAATTATATCCTCCTCCTAACAAAGGTCCGTCTACTTCTCCTTCCAAAACTGAGGCCAACTTCCCTATAGGCATATAGATCAATGCATTTACCACCATGTTAGCCTTTCCTGAATGATATTGAATATATAATGGCCTAGGTTTCCCATACACCCTATACTACGTGCTCACATGCACAAATACTGCATATACAACCCATATACATCAAAAATCAAGTACACATGCCCTGCATGATCATATAGTAAAGGTAACTCGATTACTATTTACGAATTAATTCTTCCTGAGATTCCCCACTCATTAAACTAGTGGTGCAAACATCCCCCAGTGCTCCCTACATAGCACTACTTGGCTTCGCTAGCCTTAAACTATATAATAGCTCTATGCTCAAAGCAATATATCGTCACACATGCAATGCCTAACATACTAAACCAATTTCCTATAGCATATATGTCTCTTAACTCTTGACACTTACTAAGATTTATGCGTGGGACGTCTCGCTAGAAAAATCTAAATAAGAAACCATCCCAAGACACTCTCACCTAGCTCAGTCGATCATCGAGATCGGTTAGCCCAAGACATAGTATTAGGAAACTCAAAACCTTGGTCCAAAAGTTGTTAAATCTTACCTCTCAACTCCCACATCTCTCAAGGAGTCATATGATACGATTCGCGTGTAATCGCCTAGTCCCTGGTGCTAAATCGATCACAACTCGACCTCTCGACTTGGCTATCACCCCGGTATTCCCTGAATCATATCAATAAAGTCCATAAAAATTTGGATCAAATCCAACAAGAGGAATATACTCTATAAAGTTTCATCCTCAATATAATATAAATGTGTGCTCGACCCTCCCTTAGGACGAGGCATCGTCACAAGAAGGCTATATTGCCTTAAATAATAGTCACAATAGTCCTACGATAATATTCCACCATCGTTTTAACCATCACTAACCATTCCACATTTAAGATAACATCATACCAGTACATCACTAAAATGAGAAGATTCGCTAAAAACATATCCTCTCAATGTCCACACTTACACCCCTGTAAATGTAACGAATGGGAGCCCCACTACCCAATGATGAATATACGATCATAATAATAGTTGACGCTATATCCACTAAACCCATCTCATGCGTGAATCTAGGGTAAACAAAAATCTGATGCACTTGCATAAAATAACACCCTCCGTAAATGCTCATGAACCAAAAAAAATCTCAATCGCTAACGACGTTGACTATAAAATTGGTCCACGGACGTGATATACAGGCCCAAACTTCCCCTACAAAGGCGACCATACTGGAACTGATGGTGGAGCTGGAAGATGCTATAACTACTGCCCTAGTTGGTCCTCCTGTTGCTGACCCCTATCGCTATTAGGGCATGCACGCCACATATGGCCACACAAAACACCTCCCTAAAAAAATTTCTTACTGTGATACCCCACTTATTAAAATAATGGAAGGCCACACCGCTACCAAAATAAAATGGTAGTCTCATATGGCTCATTCTTAACATCACTATTGAAAGTTAATTTATTACTAACCACCTATTAGTTTAACAAACAGTGTCAAATTTTAATCATTAATTAACATGCTAAAATAAATCATTCAATCATGATCCAACGAAAATAAAAATAAATAAACCAATAACACCAAATGAGGAAGTCTGGATGCATAATATAAAATTGAGTACCGAATAAAGCATCGGATATCAAAATCCAATACAAATATTTTCATACAACATAATAACTGAAAAGAATTGAGTCTATAATAAAAAGGGCAACATGCCCAACTAATAATAGAGATAGAGCCTAGTATAAGAAATAATTAAGGAAACACCTACTCAGAACTCTGCAAGCCTCCACATTTGCTGCAACTACATATTCCTAGAAAGAGTGATCTCATTGGCGTTCATGTGGCTAGAAACATAAAAGTTTTTGGAAATTAATTTTGACACAGGATAGAGCCCAATATCATTTGAAAAATATTTTCAAGTAATTAAGATGTAGTAAATAATTTTGCAGTAAAACTTTCCATATTTAAACTGATATTGCATTCCCTTGAGATACCTCGCACCTTTCAACTATAATGCACACCTAGGGCATATATTTTAACCAGCGTAGTTACACTACCACACCTAACTAGTCCTTTTGCAAATCTCACTAATACACCGCTTGACGCCGAGAATTGTTTATCATTCATTTCATAGCTATTTCTCTCATTAGCTTAATTAATCAGTTCATAATTCATCTTTCTCATAACTTTATCCCAATTTTTATAGTATTCCCTCTTAAAGTACTACATCGTGTATAAATTTCCACTCTAATATATATACGTAAAGTTATACTACAATAAACACACATATGTCGGGTATAATTGCTATTCACTGAGTAGTAACTCATTGGATGCCATCCCCCGAGTACTAACTCATTATATGCTTTATCCATAGTACTAACACATTGGATGCATTTATCTACAATGGCATCATGATCCAGGGCATACTCACTTTATCCTGGTTACTGGTGATCAGACTCTCACATCGACTCGATAAAATTACAAATGTAGTGGAGGAGGTCAAAGTCCTTCGATAGTGAGTCCCAACCGTACCTTAATTGTCTCACTTCGAATAACCATCACACAAGGTATAAAACATGGCACTTATCACATGGGGTCAATACTTAGCCTGCTGTGTTTCTCCAGGGAAGATCACCCACATCGCACAACCTTCGTTGATAGTATTAAAGGGATAAGTTTAACATAATTATCATACACACACATATTATATAGCCTATCGCTCAAAGCACTAGCCTACTATTCCGAGTCTACACCCCGAGTCTTAAATTTATTTTAGTTCTCATTTATTAATTAAATAAAATAGCATTACTCCGCTATAACAATTGGACTTATCCAACCAGCCCGTACATCCAATATTTACAAATTCACTCCACTTTATTCGTTATTAGAATTACTTACTAATTATTTCTCTCACATTTTCAAGTCCAAATTTAATTTCTTACTAATACCTAGGTAATATAATCTTTTTAAATCACCTGAATAAATATCTCTTATTCTTACGGATTTTAAGTTTTCATTCAAACCTTCTGAAAATCACCCCTTAACCAAGCAACCAATCTTGGACCTGTTGGAAAACTAAACCTATTCGGTCAGACTACAAATAGATTCTCCCTAGAAAATACGAACCGGTTCGATGGGACATGCAAACCCGTTCGCTACCCCTGTTCAGCGAACCTTCATCTCCAATTTCAACCTAAACCCCTTTAATATGATACCATACCTCCATAAATATATGTAACCTAAGGGAATGGATCCTAGATGGTTCTAACAGTAAACAATCATCCAAATATCAAATATATATCTAACATCACTAATCCAATTCACGTATTGGGTTTATTAAAAGAATATTCCCTCTAAACCCTAGATTTGGTTTCAAAATCCCCAAATAAAGATAATCAACCTTTAAATCTCTAATAAGACTTTAATCCCAGCAATATAAAATTGTATTTCATCATCAATTAGTTAACTAATCTACACAGGATATTAGTTTCATAAAAAACAACCATAAAACACCCCGTATTGTCATAATTTGAAATTTAATTATTTTTGGCATTTTTAAATTACATGCGTTCAGTTTTTTTAATTAAAATGGAATATTATGCATTTATTAAATATTAATTGGGAGAGAAAATTAATATTTATGTGTTAAATTTACTAAGTGTGTATAGTAAATAAAATGCGGTGAATTGTTAATATGTTGTAGTGAGTAAGAACGACGTGATTTTTGTCGGTATCTCAACTGGGGCTTGTGAGTAGATTATTTTAAGGTTGAGATAAGAAATTTATGTAGACTAATTCATATGGAAATTTAGAGTTCACGATTGGTTCCCAATGGATCGAGATAGGCAGAATTGAGTACATAGGGCTAGTATTTGGGTTTCAAGAACTTTTTAGACTAATTCGGACTCATGTAAGGGTATTTGAGTCATTTTTAAATAGCCTAATAACCTAATTTCGGTATTAATGAGTTAAAATGTAAAGTTTAGGTGTGTGAGGCAACCTTACCATTAGTTACAAATCCTAATATAGAGAAGGAAGAGACGAAAAAATAGAGAGGAGGCTAGAGAAGCTAATTAAGGACGAAAACTCAGGGATTCTAGCCTCAAATCATCACACACAAGAGAAGATCAGACCCTATAATCATTCCAAGGCAAGTAATTAACTTTCCTTAAATTTAATTGAGGTGATTCATGTTCATATCATGGTAGGTGTAGAACAAAACCCCATTTTATGTAAAAGCCCTTCCCCAAAAATGGTTTTTTTAGCTCATTTTAGGAGTAGTTTTTGTGTGTAATTTTAGGAGTAATGTAATGTTAAAAAATTTAGTTAGTTCTTTTATATTTTTAGTGAGTTGCAAGTGAGCAGAATACTCTTATGGGAGAGAAATATTGAGTTGAGTGTTTATTTTCTCATTTCATTATAAACTCATATTTTGTTGGGGCGTGATTATTTTTCATGCTTGGGAGTTAATATCAAGTGGAAGGAGACATAGTTTAATACTTTTATTTTTCTGTTCGATTATTTTTATGCCTTTTGTGGTGTTAATATTACATTCCATATGTAATAATACCAAAATAAGATGCTAAACACGCCATTCAAGGGGTGAGATGAAACCTTTGGCTTAATCATTTTAATTTTGAGTTTATATATTTATTATACCCCTTTGAATATTAACAATGAAATTTTATAGTTCATATTTATGCCTATAGACATGGTGAATTATTTTTTAGAGAAAATAGTAAATTCGGCCTACAATAATTATTTACCAATTAAACTAGAGATAGAAATTTTTTAACTAATATTGTAGTTTGAATTTGTCAACTCTAAAACATAATTTAACGGTTTGAAATACTTTTAGTAAATTTTGTGTAGTGTTTTTTTTTCAAATGACTAAGTCCATTATTATATAGAACTAGCTGTAAACCCGCGCGATGCGCGGCGAGACGATTGTGTACGGGTGGCTAAAAATATATATGTTTTTTGAAAAACAAATAACCATTTCAATGGTAAGGTAACATACTCCTGAATTATAATAAATTTTTAATATACATACTTAGTTTAACGACATGCAAATTGCTACTAAAAAATGTATGAAAAATTACTAATTTAGGCATGTAATAAAAAGGATGAAAACATTTGTTGCTTGGAAAATTATATATTATATCAATATAATAAGTTTGTTGCTTGCAAAGTTACAAAATTGATATTATGAGTATTGAAAATCTCTTCTTCAATTTGAAACTTACTCCTCAAGTGAAGGCCTGGATCAAAACAATGTCTTACAAAAATGACTGTTTTGTAAATCATATGAAAAACATGTACAAAATAAACAACATACTTGGCACATTACACCATTATTAAGATTAAGCAAATAATATGGCATATTCTTTTACCCTAGAACCGTAAAACTCACAGTGCAACTGATCACGTTTGAGCACTTATAATGCTGATCATTAAAAATATAGCAGATCACCACACTGATATCAAATCCTTCAAGAGACAAATTGAATCATAACAAATTACAAATTTCAAAATATTGCATCGGTCTAACTTACGAAAAACAAAAATGTCTGAAATTGGTACTTACTCGAAAAAAAAGACATTAACTTGGTACTTTCTCGAAAAAAAAGACATTAATTTATATGAAAAAATACATTCGCTCAAAAACCACATGATGTAACACTCATGTCAAGTGCAAATTGGTACTTGCTTGAAAAAAAAGACATTAACTTGGTTGTCATACATATATCATGAAGTCCATAAAGCGTGCAAACATGGAAGCACAATACAAACACTCTAATTCAACTAAAACTTTAAAGACGTGTCAATTGGACATGGCGTGCAAGCAAAAAAATTAAGGGGCATATACCGAATAGTCCTTCATATATTTTTTAATATACATTTAGTCCAAATTTTTTTATTTTCTTCCAAAAAGTCCATCGAAACATAAAAACACAAAATGTGTGTCACTAGCGCAGACCTTTAAAAATAAGAGAATATTGATTAAATGGGTGTTTAAGATACTTTTTGGAACAAAATAAAAGGCTTGGAATAAATTTGTATTAAAAAATATTTAAGGGACTTTTTGATAGCTGATCAAAAAATAAGCATTGCTAATGGTGTAATGATGTGGTGCCTAGACCCATTTTCAATTCTAAAACAAATTATGACCATCTTCAAAGCTCAATAACTCGCCCATTTCATCGTGTTTCTTGTTCTATCATCATTACAATGGTAATTACAATTAACAGTAAATTTTCAATCTATGTATGTTACATAATTATCAAAATAAATGACAATAGAATCTACATTTTTGTAAAAGCATATCATTAAAAATTTATGCGATCCAATGAAATCAGTCAAAGAATTGATCAAAATTTGGGGAGATATAATAATTCAAGAATTATAATATATTATCTGAAACTAAAATATTGTTATTATTGGTACTGATTTTTATACAAGATTTTGTTAATATATTAGTTTGTTTTATTATAATATATTATCTAAAATTAATATATTGTGCTAAAGAACAGATCAACATCTGCTATACATTTTTATTAGCTACGCATGCGTCAGTTAAAGAATAGATCAAAATTTGCTTTACTTTTTTGTTAGCTATGCATGCATATCACAACATGTTAAAAATACAACAAACTAATATATTATCTAAAACAATAAAAAAAACTGATACAAAAAAATATTCACGAAGAGGGATGTGAAAAGACATATGTAATACCTGTTGCTATGTAGGGATGAAAACATTATGATTCTATGCCTGTTCTAGAGGTACCATTTTAACAACACGGCAAAAAAGACTAAGAAACTATGAAAATGCAGAAGAAAAGAGATTCTGACCTGGTTATGACTGTTTTGATGGGAATTTCAACTTTTTTTCTCTTCATCAGACCAAGCATTGGAGATGAGTTATCATCAAAATATACTCAATTGCTTTCCCAGTTGTTAGACAATTTATTCCTAAAACTTTTCGAATGAGTATTTGAAAGTAACCCAAACAAAATTTTTTTCTGTGTTACGCTCAAACATGCTAGTAAGTTCACTTAGAAATGGATCTAGATGTAAACGTACCGTGGCGAAGGCTTTGCTTAAGATCAATCACATAGAAACGCCTCAGTTGCATAGTGAGAGCTAAGGAGAAACTTCATTTCAACGACATACTATACATCAATGGAAGGTTTTTATAATGATAAGGGTTGAGAGCAGAAGAGTTTGACTGGGAGAATCTTTAGGAATGTGAAAGGATTGTGGAGATATTTTGGGGAAATAAATGACTTTATTAGTTTTGGTTGAGTTATTGCCAGAGGTTGCAACTGACGACCCCTTCATCTTCCATAGGTAAAGTAATGGTCCATAATCAAATGCAAATATATGTATCGAGAGATAGAGAGAGAGACTTAAACAACTCGCTGCCCATGTGGATATCTTAGAAAGAAAGCATAATTAAAATTAAATAGTCTCAAAATATAGAGTGCCACGTGGACACTCTCAATGAGGAGGAGTCTTAAATGCTCATAAATGCCTTGTTTTGCATTTTTCCAACTCTTCATTTATTTGCCTTATTTAAAGGAGTCTTTTGGATTCCAACTCTTCATTTCTTTGCATTATAAAAGGAAGTCGTGGGCAAGCCTTTTAACCTACTTCTGGCACAAATTTTTGACAGCAAATATATTTTATATTCCTCTTCTTTTTATACACTACACCAAAATGGGCAAATTGTCACCTTTCAGCCGGCCAGCCTTGTCAAGGTCATTGACCGTGACAAAAAAATACGCGTTTTATGTCACGGTCATTGACCTTGACACGACCGTGACAACTAATTGTCACGGTCATTGACCGTGACAAATTTAATTGTCACGGGCTTGTCACGGTCAATGACCGTGACAATTCTTGTCACGGTCAATGGCCTTGACACGACCGTGACAATTTTTCCAGCAAAAACCCTTTCCCCTCCCACCGTTCCCTCCCTCCCTCTCTCTCTCTCTCTCTCAGGTCCAATTTCTCTCTCTCTCTCTCTCTTCCATTTATATATATATTTGTCTGTATATTTATGTATGTGTATATATATATATATGTGTGTATGTGTGTGCGTGTGTGGGGGGTAGGGCGGGATGGGGCAGGGTGGGGGAGGGGGTGGTGGAGGGGAGCAGGGGGTGGGGTGGGGTGGGGTGCGGTGTGTGTGTGTGTGTGTGTGGTGGTGTGTTTTGGGGGAGGGGGGGGAGGGGGTGGTGGAGGGGGGCAGGGGGTGGGGTAGGGTGGGGTGTGTGTGTGTGTGTGGTGGTGTGTGGTGGGGGAGGCGGTGGTGGAGGGGGCAGGGGGTGGGGTGGGGTGTGTGTGTGTGTGTGTGTGGTGATGTGTGGTGGTGGAGGGGGTGGTGGAGGGGGGCAGGGGGTGGGGTGGGGTGCAGTGGCGGACCCAGAATTTTTAGTAAGGGGGTGCGAAATTTTTCGAGCAATGTAGGGGTTCACGGGCGGTAGCCCCAAAGGCTATTTTTTTAGGATTAACATTGAAATTATAAGAAAATTATACTTCAATATTGAAAATTAACTGAAAAAATAACACTGAAATTTGAAAATTCTCCTAAATATTTCTAACATTGCCCCTAAATACGATACCCCTAAATATTGAACACAAAAATACAATACCCCTAATTTCTAACATACCACTAAATATTTCTAACATTTAAAGATTTGAGAAAAAAATACTCCTAACATTGAATAGTGTTAGTTTCCTAAATATTTACAAATGAACACAAAAATACTCCTAACATTGAATGATTTAAACCTTTGAAGGAATACAAAAATACTTTTTAACATTTAATTTAAAAAAATTAAACATTTGAATAAAAAAGTTTTATATACTTAACAAATAACTTACCTGAAAAACATTCTCTTCCTGGTACTTCTACTCTTCTATTTAGGGTTTTGGTAAAATGTTTCTTCCGTGTTTTTCTATTTAAGTATAATAAATTACATACTCTGCCCCTTAGCTTTAAAACACTAACAAACAGATACACCTTCCGATCCTAGAGTTTACACATAGGCCCCAATATTATTTTTTTTGCCCATACCCGTACAGAAATTTCCGAAAACAAGGGGTGGGCGGCCGTCCACTCTCGGGACCACCTAGGTCCGCCCTTAGTGGGGTGGGGTGTGTGTGTGTGAATAGGTATAATTTTTTTCACTCCCTCTCTAACCCTCCACAATTGATTCTTATGCTAAAATCCTCGCTTACACAATATATATAGGTATAATTCACGGGCTTTAGCTAAACTAGGGTTTTATAGAGTTTCGCTCCTACTACTTGGGCAATGACTATACTAGGGACCAAAGATAAATAAATAAACTAGATTCAAAGTAAATACTAGGAAATCCCAATTTATATCCGTCTAATTTATATCCTTTATTTATTTAATCACGATTCATTCCACTAAATAATCATGATTGCACTCAAATTTAATTATTTATAAATCACTCGAAAGAATGTGTTCTTATTATTAAAGTTGATTACGGTATATTATGATTCCCCACGTTATGTTTTCGATACCCTCTTGGTTAAATAAATTTTCTACTAACCGATTTTAATGAATATCTGATCAATTCCTTGATTCTAAAACTTAATTCTATAGGATTATAAAATAGTTCATCGGTCGGGTAAACAAAACATATAAGTCTATCAAGGGGTATCACAATCCAAATTATTTCTTGGACGTGAATTCCTCCAAATTATGATCTCATACCTATTCACACAATGATTGTGAAATAAATTTAATATCCATAACCCTAGGGATTAAGAATCTATGAACTTTTTGCAAACGATATGAGATTTCCCATGTTTAATCAAGAACATCCTTAGACTTGTAGGGGGTGGGGTGCGGTGGGGTGTGTGTGTGTGTGTGGTGGTGTGTGGTGGGGGAGGGGGTGGTGGAGGGGGGAAGGGGGTGGGGTGGGGTGGGGTGTGTGTGTGTGTGTGTGTGTGTGATGTTCAATTTAGTTGGTGCACAAACTAACGGTCAAAGTAATAGTATATAATTCCAACATTTCAAACTACTTGAACATCACAAATGGATACGAACTTAAAATATAAATTGAGATAACCTTAGAATCTAATTAGGGTAAAAATATAATGGCATCAACTAACATATATGTATGGTTGGGGTGGGTGGGTAGGGGTGGGAGTGGTGTGTGTGTGTGCGTAGGTGCGTAGGTGTGCGTGTGTGTGTGGCGGGGGGTGGGGGTGGGGCACCCATTTAATAACTCTTTAAATATTTGGAAAAAACATAATATTACAAAATTGAAACGAAATGGTATTGACGGAACTTACACATACGTTATAATATAGATGGAACATTTTTTTATCTGTACTATTAATTCAATTAATTCAATTAGGTAAAACGAAATGTGTACTATTAACATATTTTTTTATCTGTACTAATAACATTTTTTTTACAGCAAAAATGTCTCCTTCAGATGTTAAGGCGAAGATGATGATGCTGTTTATGATGATGTCGTCTGGGTTCGGTGGTAGCGGAGGCGACGAGGGCTCCTCCACCGCTAGGCTCCCCAAATATGGAAAATTTGGGATTACCGTCGAAAACAAGTCGGAGATTTTAGCGAGATCCCTCGAGCTGCTAAAGACGGTCATCGGCCTGGGGTTTATGAGTTGGAAGGAGGTGCCGTATGAGCTCAAGTTAGCTGTTTGGGCGGTACTACAGGTAATATTTATATGAATATTTCAATTTATATTGATATTTATATTTATTCGCAACTAACATTGTATTTGTTGGACAGGAACAATTCAACTTGGATCCAAAGCTACGCGATTCCGTCTTGGAGCAGTTGAGGGAGCAACACAAGACGTGGAAGAAAAATATGCGGTCACGGTACTTTGGAAAAACACGAGAGTCCATTTTACAATGGCGCGGATCCGTCCCGCCCAAGGAGCCGATCTCATTGGCACAATGGCAAAAGTTCATTGACAATGAGATCGAGGATCGACAATTGGCATCTCGCCAATCGGGGAGGGAAAATCGGGCTAAAAAGACGGACGTGCACTACTCCGGCCGGACCTCTTACGCTGAGGTGGAGCATAGGATGCAGGTAAGATTTAATTTATCTATAACTACAAAAATATATTATTGGATATTAATTTTACTAATTTTACTAATTTTACTTTACTCTATTTTATTTCAGGGGGTAGGGAGTGGGCCAGGGGGTAAGCCACATAGGCTCGATACTTATGTGGCTCTTCGGACGAAGAAGGGGAAGGACAAGGAGGTGTCCCCGAGCGTCGCGGCCACGATTGTAAGTAATCCGACAGTTTAATTATTGTTAATTACGTTATAATTTTTTAGTTTACTTATTTTACTAATCATGTGCTTTTTGTCGTTTCAGGCAAAGCTTAAGGAAGTGCATGAGTCACAGTCTGATGCCGACAAGGCATCTTTGTCCACAGACGCACTCAGCCAAGTGCTTGGCTCTGATCGCAAAGGGAGGACAAGGGGAGTGAGCTCGCGGGTGGCCAAATCGAGGATCATCGGATTGGAGACGAGCGACACCGGGTTGGCTCGAACGGTGGATTCACACGACGCGAAACTGTCCCGTTTGGAGGCGACGATCCAAGATATGTACGCATTCATGAAGCGTACGTTGGGTGGAGACCGTAAAGGGAAAGGGAAAGGGAAAGGGAAGGAGAATGCGTTGGAGGAGGAGGTGCGGGAGGACGAGGCGCAGGATGACGAGGATGTGGACCTCGCTTCTTCATCACCGACACGTTCGTACTTCGACGATCCACTTCCCTATTTGACGCCCTCCAACAGACCATTGTCGACAATTGGTTGGCCGAGCGTGTTCATATTGGACGTATTTTATGGCCAGCGGATAGGGCGGGGGTTGAGGGACCCGAATATCGTCGAGGGTGGAATAGTCCATGGACGTGTGCTTCAAGAGATGGAGTCCAAGGTGCTCGTCACACATGTCATACCCGGGAAGGAGAACTCCCTATTGTGGTTGCGCGAACAATGCGGCACGACGTATATTAGTGGGTGCGTCAATTCGTATGTCGTGTGGCCTACTCACCTCCTCAGTTTTATCCAAGTGTAGTAACATTATTTTTAAGTTTGTCCATTTTAATTAAATTTGGATTATATCGTCATGTATATTATTTTTACTTTGAATATTTGGATTATATCGTCATGAATATATATTTGCATTATCTTTAGTTTGTGTTGGATATATGATGTTTGGAACAGGTACAATGTTGCTATAACAGGTACAAATATACTGCTGGGCAGTGGCGGTGGCCATACTGCCCAGCAGATTTTTTTTAAATTCTGCCCAGAATTGTCACGGTCATTGACCGTGACAAGTCCAGGACAAAAGTTGTCACGGACGTGTCACGGTCAATGACCGTGACAATTGGGGTCACGGTTATGTCACGGTTTATAACCGTGACAAACGTGTCACGGTCATTGACCTTGACACGACCGTGACACAAAACGCGAGTTTTTTGTCAAGGTCAATGACCGTGACACGACCGTGACAAAAAAAGTTGTCTCGCCTCGAAATGTCACGGTCATTGACCTTGACAAGGTGAATTTGTCAAGGTCAATGACCTTGACAAATGGGCAGATTTGGTGTAGTGATATATACTGTGGCCCTTGAGATTTGTGAGTTCCAACCTTAGATTAGAGGTGTTTATGGGGCTATTTTTGTTGGAGGTTCTTCGAGGAGCTTTTGCAGATCTTTTGTGTTGATCTTGAGGATGTGATCATTGGTTTCTCATCATGGTTTGAGGTATGGGGTTTTACACAATATGCTCCTTAAATCTCGCGAGTGTCATTCTCTTTGAATTCTTGTTTAATTGAACTCATATTTGAATTGATAAATTCATTGAAATCTGAAAAATAATTGCTGAAACTATTTTGATTCATGTGGTATCATTATATTGTTGATGAGCACGTTGTCATGAGATTTTAATATGGCACGGATGTTGGGCACCCACCAAAATTCCTGTTTCCCGGGCTATGGCTTGATAAAGCATATACGGATGTGGTGAGGCCTGGTGACCCGATTAAAGTGTTGTTGAGAAATTATATTGATAAATGCTTTGAGATTTGCGTTTTGATTTGAATATTCGTACTCGTGTTGTTACGTTTTATTCATCGCTAATATATATTTGTTGAGCATTTTTCCTGTCGTATTGTGTACTTCCCCATATTTTCTTTTAGTGGCAGGTTAGCGCGGATTTTGGGGCGCTATGGAGATTGATTTTAGCGAGGATTGTTTGGGAAAGATTTGTATTATTTATTTTGTTGTATAGAGCATTGGAGATTTGTATTTTTATTCGAGTTAGATAGTTGTAATTTTAATTCGAGAAACTTGTTGTAATTGAAGATATTGAGATTAGTGGATTTATATTATTGTGGGTTTATTTAGATGCTCTATACCTTTTTACTTGTGGATTTGGATTTATTTTATCGCATTAGCGCTCCGTTCGCTCTCCCCGGGGAGGTTGCAACTGACGACCCCTTCATCTTCCATAGGTAAAGTAATGGTCCATAATCAAATGCAAATATATGTATCGAGAGATAGAGAGAGAGACTTAAACAACTCGCTGCCCACGTGGATATCTTAGACAGAAAGCATAATTAAAATTAAATAGTTTCAAAATATAGAGTGCCACGTGGACACTCTCAATGAGGAGGAGTCTTAAATGCTCATAAATGCCTTGTTTTGCATTTTATAGTATATAGAGATGAAGGTAGAAAATCCCTACCAGATGACATATACAATCTAGAGAAGAAACAAAACAAATTTAAAGAGCTATTCTAATGGAAGGCGGGCCTTGCTTATCCAACTTATAAGGACCTCTAGTATGAAAATGAAGGTCTTTGAAATGCTTGAAAATAGAGAAAGATTGGGATTGAATCCCATAATTGGCTAGACTATTCGCAACTTGATTAGCTTCTCTAAAGCAGTGATTATAGGTAGTTGATATGTTAAAGCTTCTTATCTCTTAAAGAAGGACATTTAAAGACCAAGGAGGTTTTGGGATAAATCCTCGAAGAATGTCAATCACCAGCTTAGATTCTGATTCCACCACAATGTGAGAGATATTAGGCTCCATACAAAGCTTTAACCCCCTCCAAACTACCAAGATTTCATCCCTATTGTTAGAAGTAATTCCTTCGGAGGAAGAGAAAGCTTGAATTAGATTGCGTTGATGATCTCTGATGATTCCCCCTAATCCTTCCATTCCTGGATTATTCTTTGAAGCTCCATCAGTGTTGAGTTTAAAAGTACCAAGACTAGGCTTATACCATTTCACTATGATGAAAGATTTTTTATAAGAACAAATTTTGAGGTTGAATCTTGTAATGATATCAACATGATTTGAATTTTCTGAATGAAAAACACTAGTTGAGGCAGAAACTTTAACCAAGTTGAAAATATTTTGAATGATCTTCTTGCACTCCATTGTACAATCTTCATAAAGACTTTTATTCTTACTATTCCAAATTTCCCAAAGAATAATCCCAGGAAGAATGGATAGAAAGAATTGAATGAAGTCTAAATTGTGTTTCCTGAGCCACCAAGAATTCAACATTTTATTCATCGAGTTAGATAAAATTTTAAGGCCCATCAGGTTAGCAAAATGATTCCATCCCTTTAAGAAAAGGTGATGCATAGATTCCATTTCTTTGTGGCAACATTAGCATTTAGAAGAAATATGAATACATCTATGTTGAATAGATTCCTTTATGGGGACAATTTTATGGAAGCATTTCCAAAAAAAATAGAGATTTTAAGAGGAAACTTGGAATTCCAAATGTCTTTGCACAGATAGGAGATAGGTTTAGAAGATCTGATGATCTGCCAAGCTGAGATGGAAGTGAAATTTCCATGATTTGTGGGAGTTCAGGTCTGAAGATTATTAATGACTGCAATGTGCTAATCTGCTTCTTCGTAAATCTGCTGAATCCTTTGTTTGATACTAGAACCTCCTTTTTTTGAAATGTTTCTGTATTTGGAGAGAAAAAATTCTGACCAAAGACTTTGAGAAGATCTGATATTCCACCATAGTTTCATGCTAAGAGTCTTAAAGATCTCTTCAAATGTTTTGAAACCTAGGCTACCTTCTTGAGTAGGGAGACATAAATCTTCCCATTTCAACCAGTGTAATCTAGGACCAAAGCCCTTTGAAGAACCCCATAAGAAATTGTTGAACATTTTATGAATGATGGAAATTATCTTTTGGGGAGGTTTGAGAGCTGCCAAAGAATGCAGAGGGATTGAATTAAGAACTAAATTTATTAGAGTCCTTCTACCTGCAAAAGAACGGAAGTTAGTTTTCCAACCTTCAATTTTTATTCTAATTTTTTGTATAAAATCATCATAGTATATGTGTTTATTTCTCCCATAATACAAGGGCCAGCCTAGATATTTAAGAGGGATGTTCTTCTTCTTGAATTTGGTTTTGGTTTTAGTTTCAATGGTTCTGTTTCTTTTGGAGCTCATTGAGGAATGAATAGTATAGCTGATCTTGGATGAGTTGATCACTTGCCCAGAGGCTTTTTCAAACCTTTTCAAAAATTTCATGAGATTATTGAGGGAGTAAGCACCACCATTTGTAAACATGATAAAATCATCTGCAAAACTAATATTGCTGATAGCTAGACTCCCCCTTGGAAGAGAAAAAGGTTTAATCTCACCAGATAGCAGCAGGTTATGAACACCTTTATTCAAAGTTTCAGCCACTAAAATAAATAAACCTGGAGATAGAGGATCTCCTTATTTGATCCCTTTAAAAGATTTGAAGAATCCTGAAATCTGGCCATTAATTATAGGGGAAATCCAATTATTTGATATACATCTCCAAATTATGTCTATCCAAACTTCTGAGAATCCAAACTTTCTCAGAGTTTTTTATTAGGAACATCCAAGAGACATTATCATATGCGTTAGAAAGATCAAGTTTGATAACCACATTGTTGCGCTAAAACAGTCCTATGTTAAGCAACCAAGACCATAAAACTCACTTCGGAATTTTACCAAACACTTGGTGTGCGGAAAACACCCAAGACCTTGTTCCTAATGAAAACTAAGTGTGCAAACTCAAAACGAATCCAATCAACAATCAACAAGTAGGATAACAAGAACACACAAGCAATCAAAGCAAAGAAACGACAACAATATAACGTGGTTCACCCAAACAAGGGTTACATCCACAATGGTAGGATTTCTTCTTTCTTTGATAAATGGAGGAACCACAAGGTTACACACTCACACTCTTTATCTCTCCAAGAAAGTCACTCACAACCAAGCACAAGAACTAATCTTAAACAAGAAGCTCTCACTCACTTTTCTCTTTGAAAAAACTCACAAAATGTTCACTCTTGCTGGAAAAAACAGCACTGCATAAAAACAGAAAATAGGCTTCTATTTATAGATTTTCCTCAAAGTGGCAATTTTGTAAATATCAAGAAAAAATCTGTTTTTCTCCCAAAACAGCCGTGAACCAACGGGAAGCCACCGGAGAGCCAAAATACACCACAAACTCCACCTTGGCGATCCGAATGATCCAACCAAAAATCCGGAATGAAAACCATTGAACCCGCTTGAAGATCACCCCGAAATCTACCAAGCTCAATGCGGCTCCACCTAATCGAGGAGCCTCTCCTTGAACTTCAACAAGAAGTGAGATTTAGAAGCTTTAGGCAATGCCTAAACTTCTCTGTAGTCACAGGTTTGGTGAGGAAATCTGCTGCATTCTCATCCGTGTGCACCTTCTCAATCAAAACCTCGCCGGAATTAACCCAATCCCGAACTCTATGATACCGTACATCAATATGCTTTGTGCGGGCATGATACACTTGATTCTTAGCCAAATGCATAGCACTTTGACTATCGCAATGAAGACGAACACTCTCTTGCTTCATCCCCAATTCACTCACCAAACTCTTTAACCAAACCGCCTCCTTTGATGCTTCCGTAAGTGCCATATACTCCGCCTCCGTGGTAGACAAAGCACTTGTCGCTTGTAACATGGATCTCCAAGATACCGGCCCGCTAGCAATAGTGAATACATACCCCGATGTAGATCTCCGCTTATCAAGATCCGCCGCATAATCCGAATCCACATACCCCGCAACAAACTCGGCCCCTTTCTTCCGCTCAAACACAATGCCCATAGACTTGGTTCCCTTTAGATACCGAAGAATCCATTTCACCGCTTTCCAATGCTCTTTTCCCGGATTCGACATGTACTTACTAACCACACCCACGGCTTGGGCGATATCCGGCCTCGTGCAAACCATAGCATACATAAGGCACCCCACAGCACAAGCATACGGCGTTGAAGCCATCTCCTCTAACTCATCATCCGTAGAGGGACATTGCTTTGCAGACAAAGTGAAATGTGAAGCTAACGGGGTCGAAGTGGCCTTGGCATCCAACATGCCAAATTTCCCGATGACATGCGAAATATAATTTTTCTGAGATAACCACAACTTGCCAACTTTTCTATCTCGTCTAATCTCCATACCAAGAATCTTTTGCGCCGCACCAAGATCCTTCATGTCAAACTCCCGGCTCAATTCCACCTTGAGCTCCGTTATTCGTGATATGTCCCGACACGCAATGAGCATGTCATCCACATAGAGCATTAACAAAACAAACGAACCATCATCAAGAACCCGAAAATATGCACAATGGTCATGATCACATCTCGTGTAACCAACCCGCAACATGAAGGTATCGAACCGTAGGTACCATTGTCGTGGCGACTGTTTAAGCCCATACAATGACTTCTTAAGCCGGCACACATGATCTTCCTTTCCCACTTCCTTGAACCCCTCCGGTTGCACCATGTAAATAAGCTCCTTCAAATCACCGTGAAGAAAAGCCATTTTCACATCCATTTGCTCCAATTCCATATCGAATTGAGCAACCATTGCCAACAACACCTGTATCGAAGTATGCCTCACCACCGGGGAGAAGATCTCATCATAGTCAATCCCCTCCTTTTGTGAAAACCCCTTCGCTACTAGCCTTGCCTTGTACTTCGGTTCTTCTATTTTGTTAATTGCCTCTTTCTTCCTATACACCCACTTAGAGCCAACAATGTGTCGCCCCTTGGGTTTAGGAACCAACTCCCACACAGAGTTCTTTCGTAGAGCTTCCATCTCTTCCGACATAGCACCCATCCAACTCGCCTTGACATCACAATTAATGGCATCTTTGTATGTCGTTGGATCACCCTCACTAGAAATGAGAGCGTAATTGACCTCTTCCCAACCAAGCCTAGATGGTGGCTTGATCTCCCTACGCTCTCGGTCACGTGCTATGGATGGCACTTGCTCCACCCGTTGAGTGTCCCCTACCTCAACCAATTCCTCTTCCAAATCATCCTCATTCGGCTCCACCTCAACCGTGCCATTACCCGATTGAGAATCACTTGAACCACTAGTAGATGCACTATCACTATCGGTGGTTGATGATCTCGGAAATACCAAAGGAATCTCGACGGTTCTAACACCACCGTCATCGGCAACTTCCAAGAACTCCTTGGCCTTCAACATGGACGTCTCGTCAAATCTCACATCCCGGCTAACAACTAGCTTCCTCGTAGACGGATCCCAAAGCTTGAACCCCTTCACCCCTTTTCCATAGCCTAGGAAAATACACCGGCGAGTTCTCGGGTCATTTTTAGTCCTCTCGTCACTAGGAATGTGAGCGTACCCCGGACATCCGAACACCCTCAAAGTAGAGTAGTCGACCTCGTGCCCAGACCATACTTCCTCCGGACACTTCAAACCAAGAGTCGAATTTGGTGACCGATTCACCAAATACACGGCGTGATCAAGAGCCGCTGCCCAAAATGATTTCGGTAACCCGGCATGAAACCTCATGCACCTTGCCCTTTCCATAATGGTGCGGTTCATCCTCTCCGCCACCCCATTTTGTTGTGGAGTCTTCTTAACGGTAAAGTGCCTTGTGATGCCCGCATCTTTACAATACTTGAGAAACCCACCATCTCTATACTCACCCCCGTTGTCGCTCCTCAAATACTTGATCTTCTTCCCCGTTTGATTCTCCACCATGGCTTTCCACTCCTTAAACTTCTCGAAAACCTCCGATTTTTCCTTCAAGTAGTAGACCCACACTTTTCGTGAATAATCATCTATGAAAGTCACAAAGTATCTAAAGCCGCCTATGGAAACAACATCCGAAGGCCCACAGACGTCGGAATGAATATAGTCAAGAGTCCCTTTACTCTTGTTCGTAGATATAGTGAATTGCACTCGAGTTTGCTTCCCCATCACACAATACTTGCAAAAACCAAGCTTGCATCCGTGCACCCCTTTCAACAACTTTCGCCGATGAAGTTCTTCCATGCCCCGTTGGCTCATGTGACCAAGTCTCATGTGCCACAATTGTAGTTCGTCGATTTCAGGCTCCGTGGAGACTGCCGCTCCACCCACTACCGTATTTCCCTTCAATCTATAAAGATTGTTCGGTAACTTTGTGCCGCGCAAAATCACCATCGATCCCCTTTTGACCTTCAAAGCCCCACCCTCGGCTTGAATCACACACCCCTTTGAATCGAGTGCGCCTAAGGAAATCAAGTTCTTTTTAAGTGCCGGAACGTGCCTCACTTCACTTAAGGTTCGGACAACCCCATCCCACATCTTTATGTGCACCGACCCGATTCCCACTACTTTGCACGTAGCATTGTTTCCCATGAGAATCTTACCACCGGTATTGGACTTGTAATCCTCAAACCATTCCCGGTTCGGACACATGTGGTATGAACATCCGGAATCTAGAATCCAACCATCAACGTGATCGGCGGAAAAACAAGTAAGAACCTCTTCGCCTTCCTCTAAAGTAGCAACACCGACCACATCCTTAGTAGCGTCTCCTTTCTTATCATCTTTCTTCCACTCCGGACAATTCCGTTTAAAGTGACCTTTTTTATGGCACTTGAAACACTCAACCGTGCTAATATCTCGAGATTGAGACCTTTGGAAGCCCCGGTTATTTGCACCCCGAGACTTCGACCTTCCTCTTCGTCCACCACCAACAACCTTGGCTACCAAGCCTTCACCTTGAGAAGATGAACTACCTCCACCGCTACCATTTTTCTTCTTCATGGCCACGTGAGAAATGATGTCCTGCATTACATCATTGAACTTGAGAGTAGTCTTCCCAAACATAAGTGTGGTGACAAAGTGCTCATATGAATCGGGCAACGAAGCAAGCAACAATAACGCTCGATCCTCCTCGCTAAATTGAACATCAATCCGGTTCAAATCGTTGATCAAAGCATTGAAGATATTTATATGCTTCATCATATCACCGCCCTCCTTCATTTCTAACTTGAAGAGCATCTTCTTTAGAAACAATTTATTTGACAAAGACTTGCCCAAATAAATCTCCTCCAATTGATCCCACATGCCCTTAGCCGTAGTTTCCGATATCACGTGATTGAGCACATCATCCGTGATATACATTTCAATTGAAGAAATCGCCCTTTGATCAATATCGCTCCATTCGGCTTCGGTCATATCCACCGGACGCTTCTCTATACCCAACAATGCTATAACCAACCGTTGTTGAACAAGAACACCCCGCATCCTTCTTTGCCACAAGCCAAAATTAATTTTCTCATCAAAAGGTTTTATCTCAAACTTCATTGAGCCCCCGGATCCATAACTAGGATCCCACTTCTTAGAGCCTCCGCTTGTAGAAGTTGATTCGAGAGTACGCGACACCTCTTCCGCCATTTGGAACAAATTCTAGAACTTATGCCAATATCACTCAAATTGATTCAAGCCGAACCAAAATACCGAGCAAACCAAGCAACCAAAGCTCTGATACCACTTGTTGCGCTAAAACAGTCCTATGTTAAGCAACCAAGACCATAAAACTCACTTCGGAATTTTACCAAACACTTGGTGTGCGGAAAACACCCAAGACCTTGTTCCTAATGAAAACTAAGTGTGCAAACTCAAAACGAATCCAATCAACAATCAACAAGTAGGATAACAAGAACACACAAGCAATCAAAGCAAAGAAACGACAACAATATAACGTGGTTCACCCAAACAAGGGTTACATCCACAATGGTAGGATTTCTTCTTTCTTTGATAAATGGAGGAACCACAAGGTTACACACTCACACTCTTTATCTCTCCAAGAAAGTCACTCACAACCAAACACAAGAACTAATCTTAAACAAGAAGCTCTCACTCACTTTTCTCTTTGAAAAAACTCACAAAATGTTCACTCTTGCTGGAAAAAACAGCACTGCATAAAAACAGAAAATAGGCTTCTATTTATAGATTTTCCTCAAAGTGGCAATTTTGTAAATATCAAGAAAAAATCTGTTTTTCTCCCAAAATAGCCGTGAACCAACGGGAAGCCACCGGAGAGCCAAAATACACCACACACATTTCCTCCAAGAGATTTTTTCCCCAACCAATTTATCATCTCTTGAGAAATTAAAATATTCTCTGTAATTATCCTTCCTTTAATGAAACCTACTTGGGAAGGATTTATAATGAGAGGAATCACCTTAGAAAGTCTTGAAGCCAGAATTTTGGTCACAATCTTGAAACAAAAATTGCATAAGCTTATAGGTCTGAAATCTGAGCAAGAAATAGGATTTGGATTTAGGAATTAGTATTAAATTAGAGCTAGACCAACTTTTTGGGAATTCACCTCCTGAAAAGAAATGATTAATGGCCTTAATTGTATAAAATTTCATAATATCCCAATAAATTGGTAAAAATGCCGATTAAAACCATCAGGTCTTGCACTACTATCTACATTGAGCTCCTTAACTGCCCTCCAAACTTCACTTTCATCAGGATAATCATCCAGCATTTGGGATTGTTCCAGAGAAATTTTAGAGTCGATATTATTGATAATAAAGTCTTCACCTTCAATATCATCAGCTAGCATTTGGGATTGGAAGAAGTTAATAAATTCTTCTTTAATCTTATGCAGGTCTTCTATCCATAATCCCTTATTATTCTTTATTTTATGAATCATAAGAGAAGCATTTTTCACTTTTACAGAGGCATGAAAGAATGTTGAATTGGTATCCCCTTCCCACTAAGTTTCTGCTTCTAAAAGGTTTCTTTATTGCTTAAAGCCCCCTTCAGCTTTCTTTTTGCTAATGATAAGTTCTGCCTATTCAAAGTTGAAGGGTCTTAATCAAATAACCTCTCAAGACCATCCACTTCATTTTCAAGAGATTCCACCTTATTAAAGATGTTCTGAAAATTATTCTTATTCCAAACTGTCAGGTCTTTATTCAAGTCTCTATAATTTCTGGGAGAAGCATCTAAGGGTACTTCCTTCCATAGGTTTAGACCAACATTGCTCTATCACTTGCTTACATTGATGATGAGAGGACCACATGTTTAAGAATTTGAATGGCTTGGGAATATTGTCTGACAGAGTTTTAATTGAAAAAAGGACAGGGGGGTGGTATGAGCATGTCTTATTTAAATGAGTTAGAGGGAAATTTGGAAAGGTGGAGTTCCAATTAGCTGACATTAGACCTGTATCAGGCCTTGCCCAAATCTTGCCTTAATCCCTAAAATTATTCCAAGTATAGGGAGTGCCAGAATAACCAACTTCCATCAGACCTGCTTGGAAAATAAAATCATTGAATGCCTCTACTGCTGCTTGATCAATATCTCTACCCCCCTTCTTTTTCATACTGTTAGTAACAACATTAAAATCACCTGCCAGAAGCCATGGATGGCCTTGAGAGAAAATTTTATGCTGCAATAAAAAATTCCATAAGTCCTGCCTATCTTGATTAGAACACGTTGCATAGATGATTGAAACAAAAACCTCAGAAGCAAGGTGATTATGATTGATTTTAATGAGAATTGTTTGATCATATGCATGAATCAGATCACACACAACTCCATACCTCCAAAAAAACCAAACTTTATTGTTAGAATTCTTGTGACAACCCCTAAAGTTGATGATTCTTCGATATTCTTCTATATCCTTTTTGTTTGATTTAGGTTCTAGGATAGCCATAAAAGGGATGTTTTATGATTTGCAAAGTCTTTTGATTCTTCTTTTAGAGGGCTTGTTTGATAACCCTCTAATATTCTAAATAATGAAATTTATCATTGAGAAGTTTGAGTAAAACTAGTCCCTGCTACCATAAGATCTAGTCAATCTTCTAAACATAAGGTCACTTGGCTTAGGTTTATTTTCCACCTGAATATTCTTCACCTGGTCTTCCAATTCCTCTACTAACTGATTGACCACTTTTTTGTTCTGTTTGGGACCTGGCAACTTTTTTGAAATGTCCTCTAAAAAGGATTGGAGTTCTTCAATCATATGGTTGGACTGGTCTTTATCAGTCTCTTCTTGATCAGACACACACAATGGATCATGAAGGTTGGATTTGAGGAGGGTTCGAAGGTTTTTAACTGATTGAGAATCTATGACATCGTCTTCTGCAACTAAGTTTTGGTTAACACAGTCTTGAGTATTGGGGAAAGTTTGAGGAAGAGGACTGTTTGAAGTAATTGGAGAGGTTTGCACTACTGTGGGAGCTGGATGGAAAGGAATAATTTGGTTTTGAGGATAGCTAGATGTAGAGCTTAAAGTGATATGGGGATCAACAGGTGCAAGGACTGATTTTGAGGAGGGTTGAAGGTTTTTTTACAACCAGTTGTTGTAGGTTTTAGGATGATTGGAGTTGTGAAATTAGTGGCAGAAAGGGTAGCGTGTTGGTCTTGTTCATTGGTTTTTGGAGGTTCTTTATTGGTTTTTGGTATGTTTAGAAAAATTTTAGTTTTGGGTCTAAAGATGGTTGTTTGATCAGGAATGATTTGAGGTTTCTTTTCCAGTCTTCTTTGGTTAGAGGGATTTGGTTTATTGAGAACACAAGTAGATGAATCATAACCAAGTTTAGAACATTCAATGAAATAGGGAGGGATGTTTTCATAAAGAATTTTCTAACAGAAACCCTCTTCACCGCATCCAATCCAACATCTATCTGGTCTTGATTCAAGAAGATCCAGTTCAACACAGATCCTAGTTATGGTCTTTTACCTGTAGTAGTAGAGGCATCAAGCTTCAAAGGTCTCCCCGCAACCTGAGCAATGGAGTAAAGAGATGATTTAGAGAAAAAATGAATAAGTAATGAAGGTAATGAGATCCAAACTGGTGCAATTGAACTCTCAATATGTGGTCTAAACTGTGGTGTCCATTTGAAACATCGCAATGTGAATCTCCCAAAATACCATTGATTTCTCAACCAAATGCGTGTAAAGTCTTCTTCAATATAAAGTTTAATCAGAATGTGCTTCTGATCCAAAAGACCTATGTGGTACACTCCTTTCAGGCTCATTGTGTTGAATGTTTTCCTTATATCATCCAGTGAAGGTCTACCATAGGAGAATTTACCCACTATGGAAAACTTGTATGGTTCAGGAAGCGTTTGGATGTTTGCATTAGAGAATCGTATGGCTGGTTCTCCTTTGTGTGAGGTTATTGGTACAAGAGGAATATTTGCTTCATTAGTATTGCCTTTCAGCACACTAGCGAATGATTTATTTATTTGGTACGGAGGATAAGGAGGTTTGTGATGCAAGTTAGGGGAGGAAACAGAGGTTTCCATGCAACCCTGATTAGGGTTGATGTCGGCTAGAGAGAGAGAGAAGATTTTGTCAAGTTGTTGATTTATTAGAAAATGTTTAAATCTAATTTTTACAGAGTTTGTGAAAATTTAACATTAATCTTCTAAAAAGACTATCTGTAAATTCACATTTGCAATGAGAGTTGTTTTGTAAATTTAAATATGTCTTGGGGTATTATAAATATATAAACTAATTAATAAAAATAAAAATGCGAAGTGGTGAATTCTCGACCCTTGAATTATCTCATTTTTGTTACCTCACACCTCTCTCACTTTATCATTTTATTTATTTATTAGTGTAGTTCAAATTCAATCATATTAATTAGCATAAATATCCCTTGAAAAACTATTTTAAAAAATCACAATAGTCCTCACTTTGGTGTTTTCCCTATTAAGAAGTTTGATTGATACCTTTACAGTCCACTATACATGTATTTAATTTATTTTAGTAGGTTCAAGGAATTTTGATTTAGAGGGATTTATACTACAACGACATACAAAAATCATTTCATCAATGTAGAAGTCGAGGAATATGCATCATCCATTTCTTGTATTTATTTTGTTCTAGTAAGAGACTACATGGATGGAATTGTAGTCAAAGGTGATTATTATTTTTTTAAGACACATTTGTATTCTAGAGTTGGATTATTATATTGGCAGTGATTGGTATGAGAGATAGTTTTATTTTGTTTAGCATTTGTTATATCCCATTATATTACTTATTTATTTTTATGTATTTCATTACGCTGAGAATGTTACCAAATATTTTTTAATTCCATAATTTTTCTAGTAGACCTAATCAATCTATTTCTGAATTTAATGGGGGGTCATAGTTAGTATGAGAGCAGTCTAGGTTCTAATATCCTAGGGTCTTGAATACATCCATCATTTTTTTGCGTTGCGTTATTTGACTACTTTAGAGCTTTACGATTTAGGATTTGTACTCTCTACAATACGATCGCTTAGGGGGTTTTGCTCCCTTGTTCCAGATGACTGACTCGGTTCAACCAAAGTTCATCGGGAGGTTTTCTTATTTAGATTTTCTTTTTGAGACGTCCCATGCATGAGGTTGACTTTGATCGGGAGTTATGGTCTTTTAGGCATGACACCCTTAGTATGTGCTTAGCGTATGGCTCGAGGGAAAATGCTTCAACTCCCCATCCTTAACGGCATTAGGAGTAAGTTATAAAGACCTCATATGTGAAACTTCATAGTTCTGGTACGTGGAGAAGTTCAATTATCATTCTCTTTCATAATCGAGAGAGAATGATATGGAAGCAAACCTAGATATTCATGTAAACAGTAACAGTGTGAGAAGAATTTCTGCGTTGGTAGAAACCTTATATGAAGGTTTTGACAATTGTTATATTATAACATGTTCTTCATAAATTATGCTCATATGGTGGAAGTTACATTCCTACATCATTAGGACCACCGCAACTCCCTAAAGGATAGAGTCCCTAAGATTGTGATGACTGAGACCAAAGTAAGACCAAGTGAATAGAGACGGTGTAGCATCAATTGGGGTAGAAAGACCTCACTAGTAGATGGAAATAACTAGGGGGAGAGGACCCTAAGAGGTTTTTAGAAGTAATAATATGATATGTTATTGCTAGTGGAGCCACGACTAATGAGAACATGGACAAAGAGACTAAGTTTTTGAAATATTGACTGTATAGGAAAAGTTAACAAGGATGCTGATAGGGTCACAATTTCTATAGTTCATTTAGAAGAAGGGTTTAAATTTGTGGTTAGTGAGACCATACAGTTAGTAGTTTCAGTAAGGATATATGTATTATTGGGGTACCACCGAGGGATGTTTTGGTTACGTTTGCGATGAACGCGTAAGAGTCTTAATTAGACATGGAGGAGTTGTCTTTCTTAATTATTATTATGTTTACTACAATAATGAGATATATAGATTTTATTCGTCGAACTCTATTTTTATGTGGATACCCTAGTGGGTAGGTAGGGGAAGCTTTGCGTCATGATTGTAAATAGGTAGAAGTTTATTTGGTCGAATTGGTGTTCAGCCACTTTGTTGACTATTTAGATGAGAGATCCTCGTATTATTAGTGAGCTTGTTTGTATAGCCATGTTTATTCTTATATAGACTATCGGGGGTAAGATTTTATGTTGTCTCTTTTGGGATGGGATTGTATTGTGAAGTTATGCTTAGTCTAGGGAGAGGGTTTAACACAAACTTATCTACGTATAAATGTGATCACATTAGAGGGAATTACAATTTTGAATAGATGTTATCAAAATTTTGAGATTCTTCTAGTTTTCTTTAAAGATTTTGGGGTAACACCTACATATTAGATTAGTTATAGCCTTAGAGTTGACACTAGAATTTGGTTCGTTACGATGGCATCGTATTCGGTTGACCCCGTTGGAAATATAATAGTGTGTCATGGGAGAAGTTACAACAACTTTTAAACAATAGATTTTTTGGAAAAGATGTTACCATGGGGAAGGATCCGCTAGAGGAACGGTTCACTGAGTTACTATGTGGACCACCTAAATCTAGACAAGGTCGGGATACGGAACGAGTGTTCGATGTTGCGTATTAAGGACCTATTGGAATAGTCAAGGATAACGATTTTTTTTTAGTGAACGAGTTATCACTAATGGTGGAATAAGGAGGATAATATTCCGAAAGAAGTATTATGATGTAATATAGAGAATGTGCATTATGTAGTTTCTTTTTACCATACAAGATATCAGTTCGTTATGATTAGCAACGATATCTTGTTGAAGCGAGAGTTGTCTAGAAGCGGACACCCAACTTTAGTTCATGGGTGGTCCAATCCCAAGCATTGATATTTTATCGGGATATGGTATTTGATACTTAATTAGGAAGAGATCCTTTATCCATTTATTGGTTGGAAAGCATCATATTTTTTCAAGGGAGATTATTTATGCCAGAGGGTCCCAAGCTACGGGAGATAGTTTTGACCAAGGAATATTTATAGTGATTCACTTTACATTCCCTAAGAGATTAGATGTAAATAAACTAGGGAAGTCTGTATTATTGGTATGGTAAAGAAGTTTTAGTATAGTTTGGGTCGAGAGAGTTCTCTTACTAGTGAAGAAGGTAAAACATCGAATGCATTCGAAGATTTTTAGCATTCGAAATCGTAGTATGTAAAGGGGTATTGATTTTGATTGGGCTTAAAGGTACCAAAAAGGACATGGAACCATTTGGGGTCATTTGAATTAGATAGACTAAGTTGATTGGGGCTAAAAATGAGCTAATTCTTTATTTTAAGATTTGTTTGGTATAGTTCGAGGGAAGTAGTGTTCATTATTGAGCGTATGAAGATTGTTGCAGAAAGCAAAGGGATATGAAAATGAGTGGAAATTTGGTTTGGATCTTCAGGATGGAGATCAAGTGTCATTAATGACTTTTCAATGTGAGTAATTGTGAAGTTCGGGTTCCAAAAGGGAGTTGAAAACCTGATGGGAAGTTCCTCTTCAATATATTATATTAGGTGAGGCTGGTGTCGTTTGACCTTATCCGATCACTGTCAATATGTGCATAATATTTTCCATAGTACATTATGGAAGGAGTTTCAGAGGAACAAACTTGCATTTCAACGGGTTAGACTAGTTTGGTTTGGAGTATTATTCGAATGTGATTTACGACAAGAGTGACCTTAATGTGCTTTAGGTCAAAGGATGAGTATAATACTTTATAATATTATGAGGATGTTACGGGTAAGATATTCTTAGACTTTTGAGTAGGAGTATAAAGAATTCAAATTTCGAGAACGAAATTCCTTATTTAAGGGGAAGGAATATAATACCTTGTATTTTTTGTGCATTATTTAATTAAGAAAATTAATTATATGTGCTTGTTATGACATGTGATCACTGTTTATAATTATATGTGTTATATTTTCATATTTAAAATCTGACTTAATATACGATTAATCATTAATTAAATATCTGGAAGTAATGTAGTACTATGGGCTACTATAGAATGGTCAGGGATTTGGTATCAAGGATTTCCATATTTGGATTATTATCTCCTCTGTGTCGGGCTCCAACGATCGCTAACTAGTTTCTCATAATGTTGGGTCACGTTAAATTAATAAAAAATATATAATTGATATATTACTGAGTTGTCTAGTTACTTGATTTTTACATATTTTGTATTTGGCTTTTGGGATGCCTATAATATTTGTATGTTAAGTCACCGTTATAGGTGGAGTTTACAAAATCTTAACAAGTGGTTTTTATTGTTAAGTCACCGGTACTGGTAGAGTTTGACGAAAAATCTTAACAAGTGATTTTCATTGTTAAGTCACCGTTATAGGTGGAGTTTACAAAAATCTTAACAAGTGATTTTCATTGTTAAGTTACCGTTATTGGTGGAGTTTACAAAAATCTTAACAAGTGATTTTCATTGTTAAGTCACTATTACTGGTGGAGTTCGATGAAAAATATTAACAAGTGATTGTCATTGTTAAGTCACCATTATGGGTGTCACCGTTATTGGTGGAGTTTTATAAAAATCTTAACAAGTGATTTTCATTATTAAGTCACCGTTATATGTGGAGTTTACGAAAAATCTTAACTAGTGTGTTTTCATTGTTAAGTCACCTCTAACAGTGGAGTTTATCGAAAAAATCTTAACAAGTGTGTTTTCATTGTTAAGTCACCTCTAACGGTGGATGAAAAATCCTAAACAAGTGTGTTTTAATTATTAAGTTACCTCTAACGGTGGAGTTTACCAAAAAACTTAACAAGTGTGTTTTCATTGTTAAGTCACCTCTAACAGTGGAGTTAACGAAAATCTTAACAAGCGTGTTTTCAATGTTAAGTCAGCTCTAAAGGTGGAATTTACGAAAAATCTTAACCAGTGTGTTTTCATTGTTACGTCACCTCTAACGGTGGAGTTTACCGAAAAACCATAACAAGTGTGTTTTCATTGTTAAGTCACCTCTAACAGTGGAGTTTACCAAAATCTTAACAATGGTGTTTTCATTATTAAGTCACCTATAACGGTGAAGTTTACGAAAAACCTTAACTAGCGTGTTTTCATTATTAAGTCACCTCGTAGGTGTGAGTTTACGAAAAATATTAAAAAGTGGTAATTTGGGCGAGTCAATAATACGTGCATGCACAAGAAACCTCTTCATAATTTGGGCAAGGTAATAACACGTACATGCACAAGAAGCCTAGTCATGATTAAAGACGAGCCAAAAACACGTGTATACACTATATGATAATAGAGAACGAAGAACTAGTTATTATGTAACCCATAAAAAATACTTCCACTAAGCTTGGTTGAGAATGATGAAACTGAACAATGAAGTAGTTGTTATGGGATCATAATATACTTCCAAATCGCTTTGTAGAGAATAATGAAAGAGAATGATGAACTAGTTATTATGTGTTCATGATAATACTTTTTACCAAAGAAAAGTTACGATCAACCAAAATAAAATCGTGGATGCATGTTCATTTAAGTAGGAAGGGGGTCAACACTCATAGTATATAATTTGTCTGAAAAGAATGATCATGAGGTCCTTCGTAATAACCCATGAGATTAAAGCCTAAAATATGGGATTTAAGATATGAGATATGAGATAGAAGTATACGAGATTATTACTCACGATCCATAGGTCGATCAAACATATGAAAATCGACTGAAGATGTTTCGTACATATAGTCGATATATTTAAGACATGCATACATATATCAACTATATGTACGAGAAGAAAATATAGGAGGGACTTAATGATAGGCCTCTAATTTTATTATTAAATGAGGTTAGAGATGATTAAAATTGATAAAAGTCCATGTGTTTATGCGACTGAGGTATTATTATGCGCGTCCTGTATATCATGTACATTTGTGTATTATTTACGGATCAACTAGACAATATTCTAGTGTTAAGAGTTTGAAATATGTTATGGGACACATGCTACTTAAAATAGGACATGTGTCACCACAG
The DNA here is from genome assembly GCA_949130495.1 of Sambucus nigra. Classification (NCBI taxonomy): domain Eukaryota; kingdom Viridiplantae; phylum Streptophyta; class Magnoliopsida; order Dipsacales; family Adoxaceae; genus Sambucus; species Sambucus nigra. The sequence continues at coordinate 458,631,002 of OX422216.1, read as the reverse complement.
GTTATTTGACACGTGGCGACCCACTTGTGCTGGTTTTGGCTATAAACATGCCTCACCCCCCATACATTTGAGAGAGAGCTTCTTGGGAGTAGAAGAGTCATTTTCTTGTCTTATGAGTTTTTAGAGAGTTTGAGAAAAGAGTTTTGGGAAAGAGTTTTTAGATGAGTTTCAATACTTCCCACCTCACCGAAAAATCACCACAACGAGTTTTATGGCAAATAGTACGAACGCACGAACTACGCTGACTTTGATTTTGAGCATAACAGATATGTAGACGCAACCGAAGTTGCTCAAGTCAAACACGTACAAAAATTCGATGTTTACCCAAATTAGACTACTCTCTTACGACTACCTACATGTTTGACTCATAATTGCCTTTAATGAACACTTGCGTGAATTTGTTTAATTATTTAAGATATTTTATAGGTTCAAGGAATTTTGATTGAGAGGGATTTATACTACAACGACATACAAAAATCATTTCATCAATGTAGAAGTCGAGGAGTATGCATCATCCATTTCTTGTATTTATTTTGTTCTAGTAAGAGACTACATGGATGGAATTGTAGTCAAAGGTGATTATTATTTTTTTAAGACACATTTGTATTCTAGAGTTGGATTATTATATTGGCAGTGATTGGTACGAGAGATATTTTTATTTTGTTTAGCATTTGTTATCTCCCATTATATTACGTATTTATTTTTATGTATTTCATTACGATGAGAATGTTACCAAATATTTTTTAATTCCATAATTTTTCTATTAGACCTAATCAATCTATTTATTAATTTAATGGGGGGTCATAGTTGGCATGAGAGAAATATAGGTTCTAATATCCTAGGGTCTTGAATGCATCCATCACTTTTTTGCGTTGCGTTATTTGACTACTTTAGAGATTTACCATTTAGGATTTGTACTGTCTACAATACGACCGCTTAAGGGGTTTTGCTCCCTTGTTCCAGATGACCAACACGGATCAACCAAAGTGTATCGCAAGGGTTTCTTATTCAGATTTTATTTTTGAGACGTCCCATGCATGAGGTTGACTTTGATCGGGAGTTATGGTCTTTTAGGCATGACACCCTTAGTGTGTGCTTAGCATATGGTTCGAGGGAAAATGCTTCAACTCCCCATCCTTAACGGCAGTAGGAGTAAGTTATAAAGACTTCATATGTGAAACTTCATGGTTCTGGTATATGGAGGAGTTCAATTATCATTCTCTTTCAGAATCGAGAGAGAATGATATGGAAGCAAACCTAGATATTCATGCAAACAATAACAGTGTGAGAAGAATTTTTGCGTCGGTAGAAACCTTATATGAAGGGTTTGACAATTACTATATTATAACATGTTCTTCATAAATTATGCTCATATGGTGGAATTTACATTCCTACATCATTAGGACCACCGCAGCTCCTGAAAGGATAGAGTCCCTAAGATTGTGATGATGAGACCAATGTAAAACCAAGTGAATAGAGACGGTGTAACATCAATCGGGGTAGAAATACCTCACTAGTAGATCGAAATAACTAGGGGGAGAGGACCCTAAGAGGTTTTTAGAAGTAATAATATGATATGTTATTGCTAGTGGAGCCACGACAAATGAGAACAGGGACAAAGAGACTAAGTTTTTGAAATATTGATCGTATAGGAAAAGTTAGCAAGGCTGCTGATAGGGTCACCGTTTCTATAGTTCATTTAGAAGAAGGGTTTAAATTTGTGGTTAGTGAGACCATATAGTTAGTACTTTCAGTAAGGATATATGTATTATTGGAGTACCACCGAGGGATGTTTTGGTTACGTTTACGATGAATGCGTAAGAGTCTTAATTAGACATCGAGGAGTTGTCTTTCTTAATTATTATTATGTTTACTACAATAATGAGATATATAGATTTTATTCTTCGAAATTTATTTTTATGTGCATACCCTAGTGGGTAGGTAGGGGAAGCTTTGCGTTATGATTTTAAATACGTAGAAGTTTGTTTGGTCGAATTGGTGTTCAACCACTTTGTTGACTATTTAGATGAGAGATCCTCGTATTATTAGTGAGCTTGTTTGTATAGCCATGTTTATGCTTATATAGACTATCGGGGGTAAGATTTTATGTTGTCTCTTATGGGATGGGATTGTATTGTGAAGTTAAGCTTAGTCTCGGGAGAGGGTCTAACACAAACTTATCTACGTATAAATGTGATCACATTAGAGGGAATTACAATTTTGAATAGATGTTATCAAAATTTGGAGATTCTTCTAGTTTTCTTTAAAGATTTTGGGGTAACGCCTACATATTAGATTAGTTATAGCCTTAGAGTTGACACTAGAATTTGGTTCGTTACGATGGCATCGTATTTGGTTGACCACGTTGGAAATATAATAGTGTGTCATGGGAGAAGTTACAACAACTTTTAAACAATTGATTTTTTGGAAAAGATGTTACCATGGGGAAGGATCCGATAGAGGAACGGTTCACTGAGTTACTATGTGGACAACGTAAATCTAGACAAGGTCAGGATACGGAACGAGTGTTCGATGTTGCGTATTAAGGACCTATTGGAACAGTCAAGGAGAGCGATTTCTTTTAGTGAACGAGTTATCACTAATGGTGGAATCAGGAGGATAATATTTCGAAAGTAGTATTATGATGTAATATGGAGAATGTGCATTATGTAGTTTCTTTTTACCATACAAGATATCAGTTCATTATGATTAGCAACGATATATTGTTGAAGCGAGAGTTGTCTAGAAGCGGACACCCAACTTTGGTTCATTGGTGGTCCAATCCCATGCATCGATATTTTATCGGGATGTGGTATTTTATTCTTAATTAGGAAGAGATCCTTTATCCATTCGATGGTTGGAAATCATCATATTTTTTCAAGGGAGATTATTTATGCCAGAGTGTCCCAAGCTACAGGAGATAGTTTTGACCAAGGAATATTTATAGTGATTCTATTTACATTCCGTAAGAGATTAGATGTAAATAAACTAGGGAAGTCTGTATTATTGGAATGGTAAAGAAGTTTTTGTATAGTTTAGGTAGAGAGAGTTCTCTTACTAGTGAAGAAGGTAAAACATCAAATGCATTCGAATATTTTTAGCATTCGAAATCGTAGTATGTAAAGGGGTATTGATTTTGATTGGGTTTAGAGGTACCAAAAAGGACATGGAACCATTTGGGGTCATTTGAATTAGATAGACTAAGTTGATTGGGGCTAAAAATGAGCTAATTCTTTATTTTAAGATTTGTTTGGTATAGTTCGAGGGAAGTAGTGTTCATTATTGAGCGTATGAAGATTGTTGCAGAAAGCAAAGGGATATGAAAATGAGTGGAAATTTGGTTTGGATCTTCAGGATGGAGATCAAGTGTCATTAATGACTTTTCAATGTGAGTAATTGTGAAGTTTGGGTTCCAAAAGGGAGTTGAAAACCTAATGGGAAGTTCCTCTTCAATATATTATATTAGGTGAGGCTGGTGTCGTTTGACCTTATCCGATCACTGTCAATATGTGCATAATATTTTCCATAATACATTATGGAAGGAGTTTCAGAGGAACAAGCCTGCATTTCAATGGTTAGACTTGTTTGGTTTCGAGTATTATTCGAATGTGATTTACGACAAGAGAGACCTTAATGTGCTTTAGGTCAAAGGATGAGTATAATACTTTATAATATTATGAGGATGCTATGGATAAGGTATTCTTAGACTTTTGAGTAGGAGTATAAATATTTCAAATTTCGGGAACGAAATTCCTTATTTAAGGGGAAGGAATATAATACCTTGTATTTTCTGTGCATTATTTAATTAAGAAAATTAATTATATGTGCTTGTTATGACATGTGATCATTGTTTATAATTATATGTGTTATATTTTCATATTTAAAATCTGACTTAATATACGATTAATCATTAATTAAATATCTGGAAGTAATGTAGTACTATGGGCTACTATGGAATGGTCAGGGATTTGGTATCAAGGATTTCCATATTTGGATTATTATCTCCTCAGTGTCGGGCTCCAACGATCGCTAACTAGTTTCTCATAATGTTGGGTCGCGTTAAATTAATAAAAAATATATAATTGATATATTACTGAGTTGTCTAGTTACTTGATTTTTACATATTTTTTATTTGGCTTTTGGGACGCCTATAATGTTCGTATGTGGCTTAAAAGAGTGAATTTTAGGCCTATTGGGTTAGTATATGACTTGAGTAATGTTTTGGACCATTTAGAGGTGTTTTTTGGCTCATTTGATTAAGAAACATATATGGCCTAAGCCTAATTTCAGAATTAAGAGGCTTAAAGGGGTCATTAGTCTTCTAATCATTCATACTTTAAAATTTAGAGAGCCTTCCTAAGGCTAGAGAGAAGAGGCCCCAAGAGGAAAAGAGAAATTTAGGGAATTTAGGTGGTGGGTTCCTAAATCAACCCATAAACCAAGTTTACATTGTTTAAGAATTTGATTAGCATTGTGTCATGGTAATATTAGTCCATTGGATTATAAATTAACTTTAGTATAATATGATTTTATTTGTTAATTAATTGAATTCGTTATTAACCTAATTAAGATAATAACCATGTTATTATCATAAAATTGGTTGGTTTCTTCTTGAATCTGAGTTATAATTGTTATATAATTGTTAGGGCTAGTTCATATATGGTTAATAAATTAAAATCCCCACATGAATTGAAAGTCCCATGTAAATTTGAATCAGACTGAATATATTTTTCAAAACTAGGATTCTTATAATGAAACTGAAATTTGCCCTCTCCAATCTCGTCAATTGTTTTCATAATGATCTTTGAAATAGGTTATAATCATATATCACTAGTGGATTTGATGTTTGATTGTAGTCAATTGCTTAATCAAAGCTTGGGTATTCATCAAGTGAGTTTTGCAGAGAGAAAATGGGTTTTTAGGGAAGATGAAGGAACACGGGTATATCAGATCGATCCAAATTTATTCCATATTGATCCAATTCATGGAGTTATAGAAAATTGAATTAGGAATATGCGGGCACTAGTTTTGTACTTTTTGAATTTATTATGAATGTTTTACTAACAGTGCACAAGACTGAAATTCTTGGTTGGTGATTTTGGGTTTGGACTTTTATTTAGGAGTTGTTTTAAGGTTAAAATCAATTTAGATGAGTTTATAAGAAGTATATTTGAGAATAGAAACCAAGTTTAAAGACATAAGGGACTAAGTCAAATTTTGTCAAGTCGGGTAAAGTTTAACGATAATGTTTATCATGTATGAGATGGGGATGTGGTTGTGACCCCAAGTAGACTGGTGGATTTTTAGAATGATTCTCATTGCCGTTAGGTGAGACAAAACCTACACTTTAAGAGCCTTGGGAGTTTTGTTATGTGTGTGTGTGTGTCTATTGATTAGGCACATATTCTTCACATTTATCCCCTTAATTTCGGTATTTTTATGATCTTGCCCAGTGTAAATAGCTTGGATTTGTCTCGTATTTATGCTACTAACCTCTTTTGGCATGTATTTCGTGTATTTCTCATGTGTGTTACAGGTATTTCATGCAAATTGGTGTGAAAGAGAACTCAAAACAATGAAAGAAACCAAGAAATGGAGAGTTGAAGGGCATTTTCGTAATTTTTCAGCCTTAGTCCGGAGATGGGGCCAACTAGAAAGTTTAAGAGCTCTAAATTACAAAAGAATTGGAAAAAATGGCACCCCAATCCGAGCTACGGTGAAGAAGTTATGCCCATTTAAAATTGGAGACATAAAGTCAAAAGTTGAAATTAACTATGGAAGCTGAAGAGACAACTCTTGAAATTTCTTGTTTAATTCATTTTTATTAGTTGTAAAATGTGGAGAGGCATGGGAAGAGTCTCATTTAGTTATATTAAAAGGGTAAAACGTGGAGAGGCATGGGAAAAGTCATTTTTGTGCTATAAAAGCCCATGCCCTACATCATTTGGGAGGAGTTGCTAGGGGTTGCTAGGTTGAGAGTTCTAGAGAGAATTAGAGGTTGAATTTTAGGGTTAGATTTTGAGAGAAAATTTTCCATTCCTTCAAGAGTTTTCATGAACCCTAGTTTGTAAGAAATTCTGAATTCCAATTCCGTTTTTGTTGCTGAATTCAAGTAAAATCTTTCCATTCTCTAGTTTTATTATTTGCAAATTATTTACAATGTATTGTAGATCCATAATTTTATATGTGAATTTATTCTTGAACCAAATCATGAGTAGCTAAATTCCCAAGGGTTGGGGTACATGAACTCAATCCAAGGCAAATTATTTATGTAGAAAATAGAGGTTAAATTAAAATATTGATTGAATCGTGAAAGAAACTCATACAAACATTGTCAATCTTTTAATCTCTCTTGCCCTAGGTACTTGAGATGTTTAAGAATGCTTTGCGAGTATAATTTATCATTCACCGCTTTATATCTATCTTTGATTTCATATGATGCGGGCTAGATCCCTCATATATGTAATGCTTAGAATTTATAAAGACCGGATCTAGTCAATAATTTTAATTTACAATTCTAGTATTCTATACGGTAATTTGTTAAGGATTGAGGGATTGTACCCTACCCTATTTTCTCCCATTTGCCAGATCTAAATTTTTTTGCAATTTTCAGTTTGTTTTTCTTAAGTAAATTTTTATTTCACTAGAAATTTTCCCCATCATTAATCATCTTTTTGTTTCTTTTAAGAAATCATTTCAAGATTTAATAATTTTTCTTATTACTATTTGGCAATCTCGATCCCTGTGGATACGATCCCGACTTACTGGGTTACTACTTGAGCGACAGGCTTGCACTTGAGCCTAGAGTAAAAACGCACTTTTGAGATAAATTCTTAGTCGCGTCAAGTTTTTGATATATATATATATATATATATATATATATATATATATATATATATATATATATATATATATATATATATATATATATATATATATATATATATATATATAAGTTAACATGCATATTAACATGTTGTCAAAAGACTTTATGTATAACCGAATAGTGTAGGGTTTTATATTTATTTACTTGGCCTGGTTTCACAGGGGCATACATCTTTACTTATTTTATGTGTAAATGCATACCATGGTGTGTGAGTCCGCGTGATATTACATACTAGAGAAGGGCGTGTATGGCGTTGATTCTGTTGGTACTACGATGATAGAGACGGGTTTTACCTTGGTCATTTTACCCCGGACACTACGTGCTAATGAACTTGCGTTATCGTATGTTGGTAAATCGCGGGGTTCCTTTAATATAACTTGAGTATGGGGCCGTATGATCGATTTAAAGGAGTGGTGATTATACCTTGCTGATGTTTTAGGGTTATATGAGTAGTACAATGAAAACTCCCCAAGAGTGTGTGATAAGGCAAAGATGTCTGAAATAAACAAAAAGTCCTATTTTTAGATTTTTCAAATTTTAAATATTGAAACTTTAAACAAATTAAGCCTGTAAAAACATTGCACCAATTTTAAACATTTATTGTGAAAAACTGATTTACCCAATTTATCTTTTTAGCCTAAAACATACATCTAGGTGATAAGCAGATAAAATAAATAAATCATCCACAACACGCCAATGTATAAGAAAAACCACAAAAGGAAAAAACTTGGATGGACCAACCAAGTGATCACTATGATACGATTTTACAAAGCATAGGCAGTAAACTTACTCAACAATTCGATCCCCACAAGCCTTGACTCTCTTCAATATTCCACCATTCCTCCGTAATGAAATGTAGGAATCCACCCATGCAAGATGCCAAAATGCACGAGTCCAATCACGTCTTGATATCTACCGTTGAGGCTCAGAAACCGTCTGTGGATAAGAACATGAAATCCATTGCTTCTTCACCGCAACACCACAAACACAGATTCCACCGTGTGTAAAATGAAATTAAGGAATCCGCCACACAAAACACGTTCTCTTCACATATAAAAATTCAAACCATAGCGACCAAACTAAAGATCTCAAACCATGTGACTATGAACAACTTGGATCTTTAAACTCAAAGGGTGAAACTAGGATTTTGCAACTTTTGTAAACATGTGAGGAATTATTTTCCATCAAAAGTTCTTAAAAACCTGAGTCTATCACGCCTATAAATAGTAAAGCACAAATTTCAAGGTGGATATCTCATTCGAACAAAAACAGGCGACCATTCGAACGAAAACACATGTTTCATTCTAATGACTTCAAATCTCGTTCGAACGATAACCCAGTTTCGTACGAATGTGATTTTAACAACCTTCTAATGACTTTGGTCCTTCTTGATAGAGGATTCTCATTTAATGGCATTTAAAGCTCGTTCCAATGAGATTCGAATTTTGTTCTAACAAGATTAGACTTTGTTCAAACGAAAACTTGATTTCATTCTAACGAGTTCAATTCTCATTCTAACTGGATTAAAACCAGAAAATATTTTTCTTAAAAAACATTTAAAGTAGTTCCGAGTGATTTTGAGTTAAAAACAAACGCCCTTAAAAATATCCAAGGACCCATATTCAATATCCATTCATACCTGCAACATCCTCGATAAATGTGAAGACAAACTTGGCACAATAAACGTGACCCGATGTATCCAACTACAAAGCTTGGCATCTACGTCTTCATCAAACATGTCATAGGCTTATGGGATCAACAACACAATGCCTAACCTTTAACTCAGATGTTTTGTCCGGAATTAAACCAATTATGTACAAATTGACTCGATTGGAAATTTGTCCATATAAATCTCCTCCTTTGGCTATTTTAGGACAAAACCAAAACAAAAATCTTGTCGGCCATCAAGCTCTCTAAAAAGACTCATTCCCCAATCCCCAAAAGGAAAAATAGTACATATGCTCGACAAACACACAAACTTAGTTGCTTTTCTTGGCTTGCAAACTTTATCCCATGTTGTAAACCTGCACACTTAAACAAACCTTAAAATGCAAAGAGAATATAACAAGTATAAATCCACTAATGAAAAAACATCTAACAATGTCTAAAATAATCTCAACCTATGTAAGATGTCTCCCCCTAAGATAAAGATATCCTAATTATGCAAGGAAAGATCCCCCCCCCCCCCCCCCCCTCTTTTCAGGAATAGAAAAAACAAGATAGCATAAAAAATACCCCCTAGAAACTAAATCTCCCCTAAATGTGTGATCATAAGATAACATTTTTACACATAGGGAGAAGGAAATAAGCATGAAATGGTGTAAAGTGCAACAAACACACAACCTGGCAATAGAAGCACAAATAATCCACCCAATGATCAAACAATATTAATATCAATGCAAAAAGGTAAAATATGAATAAGCAACGAAGTATGATACCAATTTTGAAATTGCTAAAGTGAGAAAAGTAATTTCAAAGCACATAATGAAAGAGATCAAGAATATCATAAGCATGCCAAAAAAAATTCAATGATAAAGTACATCGAAAACATGGACTAAATGCAAACTATAGAGACTCAAAACACGATACCATATATAACATATGCAAAATATACGAATGAAATGCCGGCAAATATATAAAGGTATAAAGAACCACAAACCTCAACACAAACACATAAGCTTTACACATTAATATAGTATTAATGTGTTTAAACATGTGGGATGGAATGAATGGGCATGAACTAGTGACAAATGAATTATGACCCAAACAATCAAATATGTTTAAGAAGTTCTAATTGACCGTAAAGTTTTATCAAACTAAGATTTAGCCTCAAGTGATAAGATAAAGTGAACTCTATGAATAAACAAGAACAATGCAAAAAAGCCTAGAATATTGATTATTATATAAATCAATAGCATCATGATAAAAAGAAGCATAACTAGTATTCATTGTGCAAACTCATTGATCTACAACTAAACACCCTCAAAAGATAAACATATATCATATTTATATTTTTTTCTCAATTCTTTTGAAGCTATTTATTTTGAAAGATCAAACAAACTAAACATGCTGGCCTTTGGAAATTTTCTATTTGTATTGCCTTTAAATATCTTCATAAGGCTCTTGCCAATGGTGGATTTCCCACAAAGCAAATTCTCTCCTTTCGTAGCCCTTTTCCCGTGAACCATCATATTTTTTAATACTAAACCAATAAGCTCACGGGCAATGGTTCTTATATGCACAAATCGCCCATAGTTACAAAATATTTACATTACAATATTGATGAGAGAACATCTCACAAATCTCAAATATATATGTGCAGTTAAAATTCAAAGAGCTCGTGCATGTGTGTGCAAAGCCATATACAAAGTCGAATCCATAAAGCAAATCAAGTTCAAAGAAAATTCATGCAAGCATGATTAAAAACAATATATGTATGATCAATCATAACCAAATTTCCTACTCAAATGCATAACATGGAATGAATTGGATTCAAACACACCAATATGTCAAACTAAATGTGTAAAACTGAAATACACAAAAAATAATAATAAAAATCTTTATGAGTTTTTCTAAAAAAAATTCAAAATAAAACATCAATTTTTTAAAAATAGGCTCTAACTCAAAAGACAAAAAATCTTTTTATATTTTTCAATATGACTCAATAAAAGAAAATACAAAAGATTCACATGTCATAACACTAGCAAACATATATCATCAATCATAGACTAGAGTGTAACAAACAAGCTAACACAATCAACCATTAGATATGGCATGGGAAGTATCATGTGCTAGCTAACGAGAATCAATAAGTCCATCATGTAAAACCTCCAAATCGGATCTCCTAACCCACATAGGTATAACATGATGCTGTCGAGTTTTAGTGACCATGGCAACTCTAGACTTAGACTTCCTAGGACTATTTTAAAGATCAAAACATAAAATGTCTAAGGTAACCTTTCTTACCGCATGAGTGCAAGTGTAAACACAATGAGGGATGTTATCTAAAGGATTGACCTTTCCTAAAGTTCCTACTTGAATCTCTCAAACGCATGGTCCTGGCTCTGGTAGAAGAAGCATTATGATCATTGAAGCCAATTCCATAATTATCCTCTTTGATTTAGACGGTTTGTAATATTTTATCTAAATTTTTTGACCTAGAATCCAAATCAAATTTGACACGACTTGAATCTTTCAATCTCTCCTCTAAATCAACTATACTCGACTTAAGTAAATGTGTAGACTCCTCAAACTCAAGAAGATGCTTATTTATAGCCTTCATCAAACCATGAGGACTACCTCTCTCACCGTCAATGTATTTTAGTTCTTTATAAGATTCCTCTCATGTGCCCTAAGATCCTTAATCAAAACACTACCATCATTCACTACGACACGTGATTTCAACTTAGCTTCTAACTTCAAGTTAGCCTTCTTCACCTTCAAAGTTTTTTAATACAACTCACGGAAGGAAACTTGGATTTCACTCTCCTCCTCAGCATCCTCACTTTCATCTACACTCACACGGCCATCACTTACTTGGGATCCACAAACAATGGCCTTGAAAGTGTCATGCAAAGAAATATTTTTATGGAAAGATTTTATCATCAAAGCTTACATGATTAGCCATGAATACGGTAAAGTTGCGCTCAATGGGGAATCGGGTCTCTCTTTTTTATCACTATCACTAAGGGTGGCATTATATGATACAATTTCTTTACCTCATTCCTTAGTTTAGTGGGGCATTCATCTACCCTATGTCCATAACCATCACATCCATGAAATCTCTCTGACTCATCCCTCTTGATATTATCATTTCAATTCTCAAGGAGGTGATTATCCTCTTTGTGCATATTTTTCTCAAACCTTTTAGCATCTTTCGATTGCTTTTGGAATTTGAGAAATTTCTTGAATTTCTTAGCCATTAAAGCCAAATCCTCAGGCTCGATGTCAGACTCATAATTTAAAAAAGATGTTTCCTAATTTCGGTCTTTCAAAGCAATGCCCTTTTCTTTCTTCATCATATTCTTTGAGGTAAACATGCCAAGCTCATAAGTTTGTAAGTCACCTATAAGATCTTTATGTTTTTAGAGACTAAAGTACCTAAATAATTAAAAACACTCACTTTTGAATTAAATCTTTTAGGCAATGACCTTAAGATTTTATTAATTACTTAGCTATCGGGTATTTTCTCTCCCAAGTTAAAAGACAAGTTAACTATGTCGGACAGTCTAGTGTAAACCTCATCAAATGTCTCATTCTTCAATATCTTAATGGTTTTAAACCGAGTGGTGAGTTTTTGGAGTTTGGAAGCCTTAGTAGCACTACTTCCTTCATAGGTGAGTTGGAGTATGTCCAAAGCCTCTTTAGATGTCTCACAAGTCATAATACGACGAACCTCCTTTAGGGTGGCAGAACAAAATATAGCATTTAAACCTTGAGATTAAAATTTGCTAACCTATGCTCAACCTCACTCCATGATTATACAAGTTTTAATTTAATTGTGTCACCTTATCTAGTGGAAGGTGGAGATCAAACTTTTACAACAACTAACCACTCATCTATAGCCTTAAGTGCTGATTTCATACGCATTTGTCAGTATACGTAGTTCGAGACATTAAACGTTGGGATTCTAATATCATCAAATCCATTAAAATTCATGCATAAAAACACGAGATCTAAATACGATAAATTAATGTTCTAGCTCTGATTCCAATTTGAAAATGCCCTTATAGATTGTGCTTAGACAAAGATGGTCTGAATAAACAAAAAAACCTATTTTTAGAATTTTTGAATTTTAAAGGTTAAACCTTTTAACAAATTAACCCTATAAAAAAATTTGCACCAATTTTAAACCTTTTTTGTGAAAAACTAATTTACCCAATTTTCTATTTAAATTTTAAAATTCGTAGACGATTGCTGACCCACAATGCACGAGTCCACGCACGTCTTGGTATCCACCGATGAGGTTCAACAATCGTCTACGAATAGGAACATGAAATCCACTGCTTCTTCACCGCAATACCACAAACATGGAGTCCACCACATATTAACATCAAGTACATAATCCACTGTAACACGTTCTCTTCATATGTAGAGAACCAAACCTTGGTGGCCAAACTAAAGATCACAAAACATATGACTATGAATAAGTTGGATCTTTAAACCCAAAGAGTGAAAGTGGGGTTTTGGAACTTTGGTAAACAGGTAAGGAATTAAGTTTTGCCCAAATTTCTTGAAAAATTAAGTCGAGCATGCCTATAAATAGTAAAACACAAATTTCAAGGTATAGATCTCATTTGAATGAAAACACACAGTCGTTCAAACGAAAACACAAGTTTCGTTCGAACGACTTCAAATGTCGTTCGAATGATAATTCAGTTTCGCTCGAACATGCTTTTAACAACCTTCCAACGACTTTGGTCCTTCTTAACAGAGGATTCTTATTTGATGGCATTTAAAGATCATTCCAACGAGATTCCAATTTCATTGTAATGAGATCAGACATTGTTTGAAAGAAAACAAAATTTCGTTCAAACGATTTTGAGTTAAAAAACACACAGCCTTAAAAAATATCGAAGGACCTAAATTCAATATTCATTCATACTTACGAGATCCTCAGTAAATGTGAATAAAAACTTGGCATTATGTATCCAACTATAAATCTTGGACACTACGTCTTCATCAAACACATCATAGTTTTATGGGATCAACAAGACAACCTATTACTCAAAGGTTTTGTTCGGAACTAAGCCAATTGCGTACAAATTGACTCAATTGGAAATGTGTCCTTATATAAAACCTATAACTCTGCCTGGTAGAATATAAGAGATCCCGAAAGGCATTAGAGTAAGACTTCATTATATGCGGGCTTGAATGGAGACAATTTATTTATGTATGGGAATGGGACTGTACTTATATGTGGATATTAGATGTAGAGATTGTCTTTCTCGTACTATATATGATTATGTGTTGTGGTACTAGAGATTGTTATACCGATTTATGTGATGTATTGGAGATGTACATGATTTATAATAGGGATGTATACATAGATTCTTATGACTCGGGATTTATGTATCACATATACTAGAGACGTATATATTAGTTATTTTCATGAGATAGTTGTGACACCCCACCAAATAAAATACCGGGTGATCAGTCCTATATCAAATTAAACAGGAATCTCATTTGGTTCATTATTATCAACACTATCGAAACTCTTTTCAAACTTACTAACCACCTAGTATTAAAAAAGACACGATGTCAAATTTTATCTTTTTATTAAACATCACCAAACAACATGCAAAAGAATATATAACAAACCATTCACATAAATAACGAGTTAAGTAATAAAAAAAATGAATAAATATAATCCTTGCTGAGAAAACCACCGGCTACAAACCAAACACAAAAATAAACCACAAGAGTAATAGAATGAGTACATCATCTGACTGGAACAAAAGAAATAACTCGGGAGACATGCCCAAGTGAAATACCGACTATATCCTACACTAGGAATGAAATGAATGATGCAGTTAAGTCAAAGTCTTGTAATATCCACATATGCCGCAGTTGCGTAACCCCGGAATAGAACACTTCTTGCATCTCTGTGGCTCGACAACAAAAAGGTTTTGAAAATATTTTATACCAAGGGTTTGAATCCAAAATATTTTAAAATATTTAGCAAGTGAATTAAATTGCAGTAAATTAAAATGCATGAATGCTCTTCATTTTTATGTTAGTGTCGCACTCCCTTGAGGACCGGCTCACCCCTCAACTATTGTGCACGCCTAACGCTTTTGTATACAACCCACCTAGTCACCTACCCCGTAACTAGTTCTCGGTGATATCCTTTCTATAACACTACTCTAGCCCGAGTACGTTTAATATACGTTTTATAAGTTATTTAACACAGTAACTTAATTAATCATATCTCATTTGGGACCATATAACATTCACATGAGTTATATGAAATATCAATACATTGCACATCATGTAATTTACCCGTATATAAGTGTGTACACCATATATATGTATTATCATATTACAACATTCACACACAGGTCATAAATATATAACCATCCTCCCGAGTAGGCACTCACCGGATGTTCTCTAAAATGCTATCATTTCCATGTATACTCATCCACCCGGACCCCTGATATGGTTAGCTCCCCGAATCAGAAAATAAAATAAATGCAGCGGAGGCGGCCGTAGTTCCCCCCGGAAATGAGACCGACTCATACCCACGACATCTCACACCTAACTACAGAGGCTATGATACGGGGACTATACTCACCCTGCTCCTCAAGCCAAGGGATTCACCCACATCGCGCAACCTCCCATGATAGCACTAGAGGAGTATGTATTCCTATAAATATTATTCACACTAATATTTATAAAGCACACAAATATATATATATATACACACTACAAAATCACCGCATATGTATATTTAATTAATCGACGCTACTCCGTGAACAATTACCGTAACACAAGCCTAACATTTTCAAGTCTATGTACCGACTTGTAATTTAAATAAATCCCACATTTATTTATTTTTCTCACTCAAGTTGTGTCACCCAACTAAATTACCCAGACTCTCTCAATTGGTCCAAAATTCCATCTTGTTGAACTTATTCCTCAAATTCCACTTATTAAGGCTAACTACCTTTTTATCATGAATATTCCATAATTTATCATATAACCATAGAATAAATAAATCCATGACCAAACACTCGCAACACTAGCCCCAAAATATTCAAGTCAATTTCCCCGACTCTAAACATTAATTAGCTGTGTATTAATTAATTTATTAACTTGGCGTCGCTCAAACAATATATCCGGAGTCGCACACTTAGCCCAAAAATACACTATTTAGAATTTATTATTCAAATTCTCCTTAATAAATTCTGCACACTTACTAATCTAAGGTTTTCAATTTACTCAATTTTAACCTTAATTCCCTTGTGGATTATTTTCTCAATTATCCCAATACTTACTTGTCTCACTTTATGTAAATATAATCTCCACTTTAGGCCTAATGTCCTTATTATAAAACAACAATCATAATCAATCAATCTAAGCCACCTCTAACGAAATGACAACTAAAAATTTCCCCCACGAATCTGCCCAGATTTTTAAAATGCCGTATTAAGGCATTTTGGACCCCTTCTTGGAGAAAACGTATCAGAGAACAAAATGTGAAATTAGGATTTTCTACGAGGCAAATCGGACATAATAGCCATTTTCGAAACCAAAACGTCGAAAAACAGTTTCAAAAATGATGGTTTAATTTACTCAATTTCATAGACTTCTTCAAATTCAAGAAGTTGTTCTACAATTCAATCCGACCCATCTAAACCCAATTTAGATATCAATTAACCTCAAAATTATATCATCTTATCACACCCACTATGATATGAATAGAAATTTGCAATTAATTTAAAATCAAGTTTAACCACTTGCCTTTGGGGTCGTAGGGTCTGAATCCTCTGGTGTAGATGATGATGATTTGATGAAGATTGTCCATATATGTTCTTGATTTTGGCTCCCAATGTTTCTTCAATTGTTCCCTCTTTTCTTCTCTACATACTTAAATTTAATGAAATGAGTTATGGTTGCCACGCCCTCTCACTTTTAGGATTTATTAAGTCAATCCCATTTTTAGGGTTGTGGACTTTATAAAAAGGCCACAACACTCTTACGTGAGATTGGTTATGCCTAAAAATATCCTGAGACCCATTACTACCGACGGGTACTCTTTTCTGACTATTTTGACCCATCCGAAGTCAACTGCGCACTCAAAATTTCCATCCGAATTAATTTATAACACTCTCCATTTTTTTACCTAAAAATGTGACAGCAAATATTCCAAATAATTAAGCCTCAATTCGCCAAATTAAATATATCCTCTTATTTAAATAAATTCTCTAAATCATGAATTTAATTTCTCCCAATAAAATAAATTATATTACTCCAAATAATAATTAAATTAAAAGTCCTCGAAATTTCGGGGTGTTACGTACTTCCCCCACACAAAAGAATTTTGTCCTCGAAATTTAGACACACTTAGTGATCCCAAGCCTCAACTAGCTCCCTATTCACTTACTCTTAGGATCACTACACATTTTTCTTAAGAGAATATAGTTAACTAGGGCGCCCATACACCTTGTACCCATGCTTAACGACATAAAATAATACCTGGCTTTTGCCAGCCTAAAATCGTAATATAACTTCGATCTCACAGTTATAACATCCCTAAATACCCGTCTCTTAACATAAAAGTATACACAAGCACTCTTATGTTACAAAAGACAACATACAATACCACTCCCTTACTATCACTAGTTTCCTTGAGCGAAAATAAATCCCGAGCAATATTTTCCTGCTCGACAATAAGTCTATCCACCCTGAATCAGATCTGTAACGTCTCTACTCCTCGAGATTTCAAGTAACAGTATTAACATATTATTATGTAACACACTTTAACATATATACTCGTATATATAAGCTAGACCCTACACCAGGTGAAACCTAGCAAATATAATTCATACCCTGGTACCGCTAACACTAAGTCTTACTATAATTATCCACCATAGCCCCAAACTATCGTAAAGAGTTGAAACTTGGAAAAAATCATGCACCTTACTCCCATAATTCTCGAAAGTAGTAATCTATCATGTAATGCAACCATTCTCTTAGTGTACCTCCCACTCTCTCGTGGTTAACACCAAAGAACACTGCTACCCCACGGTACTTATATAAAATATGGCCAACGCACCCACTAAATCCGTCTCACTCGCAAATCCTAGTGATAACAATATTAGGTTGTGACACATCCAATGTCACTCCAAACATACCCACGCTCAATGTGTCACCTTTCTCGGGCATTTTCTTCCACTTTTTCCGGGATATACCTAAAATTATTTCCCTTGCGTTTACTCCCAAAACTCCTAGGCGTCTTACTAGGTGAGACTCTGGTCCCACCCAAGGTGCCCTTACATCCTATATTCCATGCATATTTTCACAAACCTGAGATCATCACATACGTAACATACTTATCTCAAGTTCGATCCCCGCATTATCGGCGTGGCTATATCTTACGGGTATTTTCGATGACCTTACAAATTACTTTTCCATTATTCCCGAGATTTCCCCACTTGCCAACTCGCGATGTAAATCTTTACGGTGTTTCTTTCGCAACACTTCTCGGCGCCACTGGCTTTATCTCTTAGTGGCTCTCGGCTTAACGTATTTTCTCCACAATTCATTTATTATAATTAAATCCGATGACCTATAATCCAATGACATCTTCACACTTCTAAAATTTTATTAAGGTTTATCCGTATAACACTTTACAGCAAAACCCCAAAGGACTTTTCCCAATGCACCATTCCTCATCATTATCGGTCCTCGATTTTCTCAGAACCCAAAGCATATACTCGGGACACTCAAACTTTGTCCCTATACTCACACATCTTAATTGTGGACTCCCGCATCTCTAAAGGTTTCATATCCTACTGCGCTCGCACTATCACTATGTCCTTAGCGCTGAATTAGATAATGAGCTAAATCTCTCTGCTCCACGATAACCCTATATGCCCTGAATTTCATCAGTAAAAGTCCTTACACACCGGGATCCAATATAACTCGACAACTCTAATCTCTGAAGTCTACATCAAAAAAATATCGTCGTGAACTCAACCCTCTTTCAGGTGAGACATCATTAAAAATATACATCCTACCCTGGAATAATGAACACGATAGCCTTGCTATAACCGCCCACTATTGCGAATCTGTCCATACCCAAGATAAAACCATACCTCGAATATCACCTCACAAATGAGCTAATTCTCAGAAAAATATATAACTTCTCAATGTACCCACCCGTTCCTTTACAGGTGGAACTCAAGAGCGCCCCGCTACTTCATGGTAAATATACACATACTAGTGATTTTTTTTATACCTCTACTAAACTTGTTTCTCATGCCAATGTAGTACTAATACATTACTGTGGCCCATTCGCATCCCATAAAATATACCCCAATCATCTCGGGATAAGACTCATACCTTCAATTGTCAATAACACTTTCAGTTCAAATGGTTCCTGGATATAGCACTCTCATCTCAACCAAACAAAAAGCTTCTCTAACTGTTTCATTTTCTAGACAACCTGCTCCTGTCCACTGACTCGCTAAGGAAATGATCCACCCATGTGTTTCTACTCTTTTGCACATAAGACATCTCTCTATGTCGTTCCCTTTTTTCTGGCCCTCTCCGTCCATGTCGGGGTGTTCCTTCTCACGAACCTGGTAGTCTTAACCCTGATTGCTACCCCTAATGTCCCTTTAGATTCGCTGGTTCTATTGGACATGTTGGTGGCCTTGACAGCCCTGCCAGAACCCACCATCACTCGATAGGAATTACGTTGATCTCGTTCATTAGTCTGGGTCTTCTGCTGGGTATCCTTTCCCTTGGTGCCTCACTGGCACACAAATTCGCTCTTACTCTTCTGATAGATTCTCCAACTCCCTTAGCTTCCCTCTCTCGAGAGCATTGACTCCAACTGTAAATGTACAACCTTGATGACACCGACACCCGTCATCCTAGCCGAATATCCTATCCGTGCTTATATTTTCTCCCCATGGGTCTATTATCAACTTACGAACTGTTTTCGCTCTTCGTATCCCTCTCATTGATTACGAAGTTTGTGAATTCCATCAACCTTCCTTTACATCTGGCCACTGTTCGACCCATTTGGAAAATTCCTGAAATCTCCCTGGCCTCTCTATTTAAGTGCTGGTGAGAGGATTCGTAATAATTCGCACCCCAAATTACTCGTTATTCATGGTGACTCACTCATATCACCCTACGTTGCTCCTATGAGCAAACATCTTTGCCCGAAATTTTGACTTGAGTGTCGCTACACTTCCCCCACATGTGATCCTAATTGGATGTTTACTATACATTGGTAAATCACCCTTTCGCACCTTCCTCGAATTATAGTGTATTGTTCTTCTGAAACAAGAATATTCTCCGACCTTCGCCCCTTGTCATCTATACTTGAGGTTTTTGCTTTGCACCATCGTCCTTCATGACGGTTCTTGGGGCAACTAATTCACCCCTTTCTAACTTCAATTGTACGAACAATAATCATGGTGACTCCTATCTCGTCACTATTTCTAGAATACTCTATGGCTTCTACTGAGTCCTCCCTCCTACAAATCCTTCTAACGTCCCACTCTTGTTGTTCAATAATTTTTTATCTGCCATGCACAACCGAAACCTTATATGAATCACATCAACTATACGTAATACCAGGAGAATGTAAGTCGCATGCGTAAAGTAATACAACAATCCTATAATAAGGCTCTATATCAAAGAAAGCTAAAATGGAACATGAAAAGCCGCATAGATCCTAAAGACACTAGAACCTGATGCTCTAATACCATATGTGACACCCCGCCTAATAAAATACCGGGTGATCAGTACTATATCAAATTAAATAGGAATCTCATCTGGTTTATTCTTAGCATCACTGTCGAAACTCTTTTAAAACTTACTAACCACCTAGTATTCAAAAAGACACGGTGTTAAATTTTATCTTTTTATTAAACATAACCTAACAATACGCAAAAGAATATATAACATACCATTCACATAAACACCGAGTCAAAAAATAAAGGAAATGAATAAATATAATCCTTGCCTAGAAAACCATCGGCTAGAAACCAAACACAAAAATGAACCATAAGAGTAATAGAATGGGTACATCATCTGACTGGAACAAAAGAAATAACTCGAGAAACATACCCAACTGAAATATCAATTGTATCCTACTCTAGGAATGAAATGACTGAAGCGGCTAAGTCAAAGTCCTGCAACATACACATATGCCCCAATTGCGTAACCCAGGAATAGAACAATTCTTGCGTCCCTTGTGGCTGGACACCTAAAAGGTTTTGAAAATATTTTATAGCAAGGATTAAAACCCAAAATATTTTGAAAATATTTCGCAATTGAATTAAATTGCAGTAAATTAAAATACATGAATGCTCTTAATATTTAAGTTAGTGCCGCACTCCTTTGAGGACCGACTCACCCTCCAACTATTGTGCATGCCTAACGCTTTTCTATATAACCCACCCAGTCACCTACCCCGTAGCTAGTTCTCGACGATATCTTTTTTTTCACACTACTCTAGTCCGAGTACGTTTAATATACATTTTATAAGTTATTTAACACAGTAACTTAATTAATCATATCTCATTTGGGACCATATAACATTCTCATGAGTTATATGGAAATATCAATACAATGCACATCATGCAACTTACCCGTATATAAATGTCTATACCATATAGATGTATTATCATATTACAATATTCACACACATGTCATATATATATATCAACATCCTACCGAGGAGGTACTCACCAGATGTTCTCTAAAATGCTATCATTTTCAGGTATACGCATCCACACGGAACCCTGATACGGTTAGTTCCCTGAATGAAAAAATAAAATAAACGCAGCGGATGCGGGCATAGTTCCCCCCTGAAATGAGACAAACTCATACCCAAGACGTTTCACCCCTAACTACAAACGCTATGACCTGGGAACTATACTCACGCTGCTCCTCAAGCCAGGGGATTCACCCACATTGCGCAACCTCCCATGATAGCAGTAGAGGAGTATGTATTCTTATAAATATTATTCACACTAATATTTATAACGAATACAAATATATATATACTACACAATCACCACACACACACACACACACACACACACACACACACACACACACACACATATATATATATATATATATATATATATATATATATATATATATAATTAATCCAGGATACTCCGTGAACAATTACCATAACATTAGCCTAATATTTCAAAGTCTATATCCCGACTTGTAATTTAAATAAATCCCACATTTATTTATTTTGTTCACTCAAGTTGTGTCACCAAACTAAATTACCCAGACTCGCTCAATCGCTCTGAAATTTCATCTTGTAGAACTTATTCCTCAAATTTCACTTATTAAAGTTAACTGCCTTTTTATCTTGAATATTCCATAATTTATCATATAATCCTATAATAAATTAATTCGGATAAACCATGGTTGTGCACTCGCAGCACTAGCCCCAAAATATCTGAGTCAATTTCCCCGACTTTAAACTTTAATTAACAGTGAAATTAATTAATTTATTTCCTTGGCGTCTCTCAACCAATATATCCGGACTCGCTCACTTGGCCCGAAAGTGAATTATTTAGAATTTATTATTCCAATTCTCCTTAATAAATTTTGCACACTTACTAATTTAAGATTTTCAATTTACTTAATTTCAACTTTAATTCCCTTATGGATTATTCTCTCAATTATCCCAATACTTACTTGTCTCACTTTATGTAAACCTAATATCCACTTTAGGCTTAATGTCCTTATTATAGAACAACAATCACAATTAATCAATCTAGGCAACCTCCAACGGAATAACAACTAAAAATAACAATTCTTAAAATTTGCCCCACGAATCTGCCTAGATTTTTAAAATGCCGTTTTGAGGCATTTTGGAGACGTTTTTGGATAAAACGTATCAGAGAACAAAATGTAGAAATTAGGATTTTCTACGAGGCAACGAGGATAGAATAGCCATTTTAGGAACCAAAACGTCAAAAACCAGTTTCTAAAATGACGGTTTAATTTACTTTAACTTCTTAAAATTGAAGTAGTTATTCTACAATTCAATCATACCCATCAAAACCCAATTTAGATATCAACTAACCCCAAAATCATATCATCTTATCACACTCACTATGATATCAATAGAAATCTGCAATTAATTTAAAAGCAAGTTTAACCACTTGCCTTAGGTTCGTAGGGTCTGAATCCTTTAGTGTAGATGATGATGATTTGATGAAGATTGCCCATACATGTTCTTAATTTTGGCTGTCAATATTTCTTCAATTGTTCTCTATTTCCTTCTCTACTTATTTAGGTTCTCTAAAATGAGTTATGGTGTGCACACCCTATCGCTTTTAGGGTTTATGAAGTCAATCCCGTTTTCAGGCTTGTGGGCTTTATAAAAAGGGCCCAAACACTCTTATCTGAGCTTGGTTATGCCTAAAAATGTCCCGAGGCCCATTACAACCGTTGGGTACTCTTTTCTGACTATTTCGACCCATCTGAACTCAACTGCGAACTCAAAATTGTCATCCAAATTAAACACTCTCCAATTTTTTACCTCAAAAATGCGACACCAAATATTCCAAATAATTAAGCCTCAATTCGCCAAATTAAATAGATCCTCTTATTTAAATAAATTCTCCAAATCATGAATTTAATTTCTCCCCATAAAATAAATTATATTTCTCCCAAAAATAACTAAATTAAAAGTCCTCAAAATCTCGGGGTGTTACATACTTCCCCCCTTACAAAGGAATTTCGTCCTCGAAATTCAGACACGCTTAGTGCTCCCAAGCCTCGACTAGCTCCCGATTCACTTACCCTTAAGATCGCTACACATTTTTCTTAAAAGAATATAGTTAACTAGGGCGCCCATACACCTTGTACCCATGCTTAACCGTACAAAATAATATTCGGTTGTTGCCAGCCTAAAATTTTAGTATAACTTCGATCTCACAGTTATAACACCCCTCAATATCCATCTTTTGACATAAAAGTATACACATCCACTCTTATGTTACAAAAGACAACATACAATACCGCGCCCTTACTATCACTTGTTTCCTTATGCAAAAATAAATCCCGAGCTATATTTTCCCTCTCGACATTAAGTTTATCCACCCTGAATCATATTAGTAACGTCCCTACTCCTTGGGATTTCAATTAATAGTATTAACGTATTATTATGTAACACACTTTAACATATATACTCGTGTATACAAGCTAGACCCTACACCAAATGAAACCTAGTAAAGATAATTCATACCCTGGTACCGTGAACACCAAGTCTTACTATAATTATCCACTATATCCCTAAGCTATCGCTAAATAGTTGAAACTTGGGAAAAATCATCCACCCTACTCCCATAATTCTCGAAAGTAGTAATCTCTCGTGTAATGCAACCATCCTCTTAGTGTACCTCCCACTCTCTCGTGGTTGACACTAAAGAACACTGCTACCCCACGGTACTTATATAAAATATGGTTATTATGGCCAATGCACCCACTAAATCTGTCTCACTCGCGAATCCTAGTGATAACAATCTTAGGTTGTGGCGCACCCAATGTCACTCCAAATATACCCGCGCTCAATGTTTCACCTTTCGAGGGGCATTTTCTTCCCCTCTTTTCGAGATATACCTAAAATTATTGCCCTTGCGTTTACTCCCAAAACTACTAGGCATTTGACTGGGTGAGACTTTGCCCCCACACAGGGTTCCCTTACATCCTATATTTGGTAACATACTTATCTCAAGTTCAGCCTCCGCATTATCGGTATGTCTATATCCTTCTGGTATTTTCAATAAACTTACCAATTACTTTTCAATTCTTCCCGAGATTTCCCCACCTATCAACTCATGGTGTAAATTTTCACAGTGTTTCTTTTGCAACACTTCCCGGCTCCACTGGCCTTATATCTTAGTGGCTCTCTGCTCAATGTATTTTCTCCACACGCTCACTAATTATAATTAAATCTGATGACCTAGAATCCAATGACGTCTTCAAACTTCTAACATTTTATTAAGGTTTATGAGTATATAACTTCATAGCAAAATCCAAAAGGGCTTTTCCCAATGCATTATTCCTCAACATTGTCGGTCCTCAATTTTTACAGAATTCAAAGCATATACCTGGGACACTCAAACTTTGTCCCTATACTCACACATTTTAATTATGGACTCCCGCATCTCTAAAGGTTCATATCCTACTGCTCTCGCACTATCACTACGTCCATAGTACTGAATTTAATAATGAGCTAAATCTCTCTTCCCCGCGATAACCCTATATCCCCTGAATTTCATCAGTAAAAGTCCATACGCACCGGGATCCAATATAACTCGACAGCTATACTCTTTGAAGTCTACTTCATAAAAATATCGCCACGAGATCAACCCTCTTTCAGGTGAGAAATCACAAAAAATATACATCCTGCCCTGGAATAATGAACATAATAGACTTGCTATAACCTCCCACAATTGCGAATCCATCTGCACCCAAGATAAAACCATACCTCGAATATCACCTCACAAACGAGAGAATTATCAAAAAAATATATAACAGCTCAATGTACCAACACATTCCTTTATAGGTGTAACTGAATAGCGCCCCGCTACTCCATGGTAAATATACACATACTAGTGATTGTTTTTACACCTCTACTAAACTTGTTTCTCACGTGATTCTAGTACTAATACACTATTGTGGCCCATTCTCATCGCACAAAATAGACCCCAATCATCTCGGGATAAAACTCATACCTTCAATTATCAATAACACTTTCAGTTCAACTGGTTCCTAGACATAGCATTCTTTTCCTAACCAAACAAAAAACTTCTCTAACTGTTTCCCTTTCTATAAAAACTTCAGTTAAATTCTTATTCATGGTAAACTTGATGTTTACGTTATTTTTGAATAATTTTTTTTACAGATTTTAGGTCATTTTGCTGCCATAGACTTGGACTGATTATTAGAGGAGTATATCTGGAAACATTTTATTCCTCACTCCTAGGATGCAGACGTCAAGCAGTGTGGCTCATCCACTTCTATATTTATTTTCTTCGAGTAAGAGATTGCGTGTATAGATTTGTAGTCAGAGATGATTATTATTTTTTAGATGCATTTGCATTCCAGAGATGGAATACTATACTGACACTAATTGGTACAAAATTGTTTTATTATATTCAACATATATTATCTCTCGTTATTTATTTTCTTATTTTCTTATATTTCGTTATGCTAAAAATGTTACCAAATATTTTTTATTCTCGTAATTTTTATATTAGTCATGATCAATATATTTATGAAATTTGTGTGGTGTCACATCCACAATATGAAATAGATATAAATAAGAGATATAGATATGCGAGGATCATATTTCTATTCTAATTAGCATATGAAACAACTTTCGAGTCTCCCCCTGAATATGATACCACAAAGCAAGAAAGCTCCCGTATTTTTTAAAGAACAAAACGTTTCATTAATTAAACAAGAGTTACATTAGAAGGGGGGATTCTGAAAATGCATATTGGTACCGAAATGGAGTGTGACAACCCGCTCACCAAAATAAGGGGTGGCCAGCCCAATACTCCAATATAACAGGAATCATAGATGGAATTATCCTCAGCATCACAATAAAATATAGAGTATCCAGGATAACCACCCAAAATTTCAGAAAACGCGTTGCCAAAAATTTTTGTTTTGAGGTTAAAGGAAGAATTTAAATAACCCAAATCCTGAAAAGATAAGGGGAAACCCCAAGACATATATAAATAATACAACAAGAATGCAATAAAGGGACCGAATGTGCAGCCGGTCAACAAACTTTCATTTAAACAAACTCATTAATTTATATAATACATTTCATTAGACATTTACAAAAGCTTGGGCCCTTTGCCCGAATAAAAGACTTGATCTTAACTAGAATGCAAAAATGAAAACGCCTATACCGAATGTGTCCCGTAATACCCGCAATGCATCACGGCTCGTCGAGGACATCAGAATAGGAATTCAAATCAGGCATCCTTGCGGAGGAGTACCTAAGCGGAGACAAGGTGCATATGCAACAAGAAATGTAAACGGGTCAGGGCCCGGTTCTATATCATTACCAGATGAACAAAGAGTATGACAGTTATGAATGAAGAATCATGATAAGAGAGAGATAACAATCTAACTACACAATTTAACACATAAACTAAGCAAGAAGATAAAACAAGTAACATTAATCTGAAAATTTATCATATGCTCCAATTATCTCTTATATCTTTTTCCTTAACAGGAATATACATATATATACAATTTTATGCTCTTTATGGCATTTTTCTCTCACTTTTACATTTTGTAAAAATCCTTTCCTCATCAGGAAAATAATCATTTTCAAATGCTCTTTGTGGAATTTATATGTGCTCTTTGTGGCACTTCATCATGCACTTTATGGCATATCTAATACATCAAGTCCCACTTGATTATGAATTGTTATATTTATATACATATAACAAATTCTAAGACCGCCCGTCCGGGTTTCCCCACTGTGTGTGCCCCTAAATGACCATCATCTTCCAGGGCCTATCATAAGACAACTTGTGCACCTATATCGCAAGACGTCGGGAAGAAGCCATGTGCCTGCGGGGTAGTCAAGACCACACCCGGAATCTCCTACCCATCGCAGAAAAATATACAACAATAAACGCTCACATGGCCTATGGACTATATCCACCCTGCGTTAATTTTCCAGGGGGCATCACCTCGCGCGCGAGCTTCCCTTATGATGTCATTTAGAGAGGTGTGTATAAACCATTTATTTACCATTTTCAAAATCAAGTAAATTATCATTTACCAGTTTCATGATTAAGTAAATTATCATTTACTAAAATCAGTACCATTTCCATTTCATTTCATTTCCATGTATAAGTTTCATTTTATCTGAAACCATTACCCTTTACTTTTTGTAAATAATATAACTTATTATCCGGAGCCATACGATAAATTATATCATTGCTACAACCTCAAAGGAGTAATTGAAACTCTTAATTACCTCCAAACATTTTAGGGTGTTATTTTAAAACCCCAATACTATCATACCTCAAAGGAATGAACGAACTTTCAATTTATTCCCCCTACTTACTTTTATGGTGTTATTATGAACCATCAAGATTTATGTAGCTCCATTGAGCTCTAAAATTCTCCCAAACATAACTCTAGGAATCCTAGTTTTATAATAATTAACTAGAAAAAGAATGCCCTAACATCAGTTGGCATATCCCCAGAAAAGTCCCCACATAACCCATTCCTAATGTAGGGTAAGTAACTAACTCAATTATAACTCTAGGACACTTAGTTTACTTCATTAAAGAAGGTTCCTAGGCCCTAGACTTAAAGAAAATGAATTAGAACAAAGCTAAGAAAATTTCTCAAAAATGCAGGACTTCTGAATCGATTCGGCCTAGCCGAATCGATTTGGGTTCAAGAGAGCGAATCGATTCGGCCCACCCGAATCGATTCGGTCAGAAAAACCTGACCTTCTGCATAATTGTCGAATCGATTCGGATTATCCGAATCAATTCAGCCAACCCAGACCTGGAAACTGTCTCAAGGCGAATCGATTCGGTTCTGCAGAATTCCCTAGTTTTGTTTTAAGGGTTATGAACCCTAAATCTTCCAAACCTCAAATCCTTTCCATTTTACCCATAACCAATAACATCTATCTACCCAAAATATTATCCTACATGATTTATAACCATTATAATCCACAAATTTTATCATCAAAACTAGCATTAGGGTTTAATTCCCATAAATTCCATTTTTGATCTCCAAATGAATATACATAAATATCATACAAATTATTCAACTTAAATCACATATTAGCAAGTAGAAAACTTGCCTTGTTGTAGGAAATATCAGATTTCTTTTAGTAGGAGCATCAATCCATCTTCAATCTCCAAATTTCTCTTATTTCTCCTCTTTTCTCTTCTTCTTTCTTTCTCTCCTTTTCTCTCTATGTATGAGACATAAATTAAGGAATTAAGGGTATTTAGAAGACTAAATCGTGGCTTAAGTTAAAACCCCCAACTTAAATTGTTAACAGCACATTAAAATGACTCCCGAATACGCGTATAAGCTAAAACCAGATAAAAGTGCCCGAAACCCAAAAATACAATATGGCACTTATTTTGACTATCTCGCACCTTCCGAGGTTAACTACACCCTCTAAACTGGCATCCGGAAATTTTATAAATTATTTCCATTTCCAATTTTATTTAAACCATAATGCCCGTTTTACATACATGACACTATAAACATGCAACCTGATGATATTTACTTTCACATACCGTAAATATGCATCAATTTAGTAAATATTAATTTTTAATTCATTAAATTAAAATTTACTCCAGTCCCCAAATTTTATATAATCACCTTATGCGGTGAAATTAGTATAAAATGAGCCTCCCAGAATCGAGGGTTGTTACATACTCCCCCCTTATGAGGTAATTTTGCCCCCAAAATTCGGGCATACCCAAATCTGATAAAGGGTATACTACTCTAAACTATGATACTACCATCCTAAACAAACCCCTCGTTATCGCAACGTCCCAAAAGGACTCAGACTAACGTCGTCATTAACGATCTCAGTCACATTCTTGGTGTTCTGACATAGCACCAAATCTCCCATTACGAACTATCTATCCTACCGTTTTACAACGGAAAGAGATACCCACACAACTCGGCACAATTAGCCTAACCTCCATAATCATGTTGCATCTCACCTCGAGGAACTCATACCAACTCTAAGTGGCTTAACCCCGACGCTACGCAACTTTCCCTCGCATTGACGTATCTCATCAAGGTGTATGGCTCAAAAGCCAAATCTTTAAAGAAATGTCCCGAGACCACTCCAAGTCCAAGGAACATATTACCCGTTGGTTCCATCCAATAAGTATGCGAATTACTCCACCGAACACACTAGGCCACTCACGGTGCCAAGCCTTAGGAAATGATCCATAAGGTCATTCAATAGCCTAATGGTTGTACGGGAATCTCTATCCAAATAATTACTGCTCCCATCTGCTATGTATTCTAAAGCGCCCGCTCGAGTATGCCTTTCGTCCATAAGTCAATTTCCTCCCATTCATCCATCCACTTTAGGGTGGTAGGATATACGCCATTTCCATACGGTTCCCATTACTTCATGGAAACTTTTACCAAACCTCCGACACGAATATCTAGTCTCGGTCCACCCTATTTTAATAGGCACCTCCTACGGTTATACCATTCCTCCAACAAGAATGGGGCTTACTCTTCTACATGTAGTCCATCCATAATGGCCAGAAATGCAACAGTCTGGTCATACGATCTACAATTTTCTCAAATATATTCATGACCAGAACGCTGCCGACAATTCAATGCAAACGTCTACGAATATACCCTTCTTCATTCCACCACTACTCTTCTTCGCACGAGTGGGTGAAATGGTCAATCACAGATCGGAATGCTCTCGCTACAAAGTCTTCCGAGTCATACTCATTTCATTTAGCTTTCCATGCCAACACAATTATCTCCTACGGGTTTCTTACTCGACGCATCTACTACCCCAATCGCATTTCCTTAGCGAATTAGAATACCTAAATGATAGTTCTTTAAGAACTCCAAACACTAACTCAATTTCTCCCCCGGCATGCTGCAACCACTTGTTGCTTACGAGAAAGACCAAATTTCCTGCCCAGGAAGTAGTGCCTTATCCAATTAAGGTGATCACTACTACAATGAATTTCACTTCAAACATGAAATAATACTTCCCGCAAGTTTAAGCTTGTGAGATGCATAGACAATGGGTTTATGCTCTAGTATTATTACTCCCCAACCTGGCAGAAACTTATTCATTAAACCCACTCTTGAGTTCACTATCAAGGGCTTAGGAGTGAAGGTCAGCCCGTCCATTAACTCCCCGTAATTGAAGTCTCCACGTAACACCATATCTAAGAAAGGCCTCATCTCTTTCGGCCTAACCTACCAAACCACTCGAGACCCCATAAATCTCATTCCTAGGGATCTAATCCCTCATAGAGTTAACCCACTACTAATTCGTGGTTAACTCCTAACAACCATCCTAAACTAACGTCACCTACCCTATAGGCCTTACGTCCTAAAAATCCTAAGGTGTATTTATATCTATCCTATCTAAGTCATATACGTATGATACAAATACTAAGTATATCCCTAGTGCCCTAGACCTATCTCAACTTCCGACATTCACTCGGTTTCGTGCGTGGGACGTCTCGCCGAAGCGAAATCCAAACAAGGAACCCTCCCGTTACACTACTACCTCGCATCGTCGGTCATTAAGATATCACGGTCTAAGACACATGATCGGGATCGGTAAATGTCTAACTTACAATTTTACTAACAAGATTTTTACTTCTGTGTTTTACCATTTCATCTTTAAAGATTCAATTAACCAGACATTCACTTTCTGTGAAGTCTTACAAACTTTATCCTATAACACATATACATCTTTTCAAATAGCCTTCTTATCAAGGCATAACCCGAAGCCTCAATTTGACTTCATATCTCAGTCTCCCTCACATCGATCAGAGGAGAGAACTATATCTAGTGCTTCTATCTCGCACTTTAGTAGCCCTTAATCACTCTTCTACGTGATTCTCGTCTAAACCTTTCAACCCAACTTCCAGCAACAGAAAAAATAAAAGAAAGAAAAAGAGTAGAGCCTCTCCACTCACAACATCGTTAAGTGTTCATGCGGCGGAGTGTCTCGCAAAGTGAAATCCAAACAAGGAACCCCTCCGACACATGCCTACTTAACTAGTTAGTCATGGAGATAAGCGTAACATGCATAAACAAGACAAATGGACAATCAAACACTCACGCAAGATAACACAACAAATGAAAAATATCTCCTACCTACCTCGATCCACCTCTATAAAGTCTCAACCTGTATCCAGGAGAGATATTATAGAATAACTAGTCCCATTTAAAACTAGAAGTGAGATAGCCTTACAGTTTTATTTACTTCTATCTCCCCGACTAAGCCAAAATATCTTTACTCGTATAATATACATAAAATAAGAGAAAGGAAAAATGGCATCTCTCCACTCCCAATGTCGTTAAGGTTCACGGGTGGAGCGTCCCGCAAAAGCGGAATCCAAACAAGGAACCCCTCCTATACATTACTACTTAACCTTGTTGGTCGTGGAGATAAGTCATAACACCCACATGCAATGTAAACAAACAATAGAACATTCAAACCAAGTAACACATATAACACATATACATTTAAGATATCATCACTCGCTTCATAACGAGTGAATAAAAGATGGAACTTCCATACCACGGAAGTCACATCATTACCCTTTTATAATAGTGTCAGTAAAACTATAAGCTCGATACACACACCTGAAACGAGAGCAACCACAATACTACTCTATCATATTATGGGGGAGTGCACCACCCACTACTAAGGTGGAATTCCCACCAACAATCTATGCCAAGCACTCCGGGTCGATACTAACGGTTTTCAGACTCCATATTCGAGCCTTACACGATCCAACATTATTTCCATCAACTCCCAAACCAGGCACTTTACTCTTGCCCTCGTTCTCCACTCAACGAAGTTTAAAATGAGTGGTTCCATACTCAACATCATAGCCATTAATCCGACTCTGGCTGACAATAATTACCCACGCAGTCCCTCTTACTTTCTCAGTAAAAGAGGACATGCTCTCGGCCTCCTCTTCCTCCGTTCAATGAAACCTCCCCAGGCGAAAGTCCACCAATGGGGTTTCATGATCACTTCTCCATCAGAAAGTGTTAACGACACTTATTCTGGGGCCTATCATTTTATGGTGCACGGTCTCCTTAACCGCACAACACTTTATTCACAATCGGCCTTTTACCGAGCATTGTGTGAACATTTGAGAATCCACCTTCTCCTCAGTCCAGTTATCCCAGAGAAACTTACGATAAACTTAAGTTTCTCCATGGGTAAAAACTCCTGGTATTCGCGAATATAGTTACTACATCTTCACCACCTCAACACCACCCCTACGGTGAAGGATTTTCCTCCATCCTACTTCAGGTCACTTCACCACTTCAATTTAACATCACTTGAAATCTCAAGCTTAGTACCACTTTCTACGTCTAGCGGTACTTGGGAAACTACATCAACTGTAATTAGTAGTCGTAGTAGCAAGATAAGGAAGTGCTACAAAAAGGGAGCGACCTCCAAAGCGGTCCTCATCCCCGACCATAATTCACAGTTCTTAAAAATCCTTCTCATGATGCCCTTCTTCAATCGACCTACGGTTCTCACACGAATGCGCAAAAGATTCTATAAGTTCTACCTCACGGCAGAAGAACGATATCTCACAAGAGGAATCAGCTATCTTAATCCTAAGTCTCTATGTCAAGTCAAAAGCAACGCTGAAACTTAAGGCGTCCACACAGATTCCTAAGGACTCTAGAACCTGATGCTCTGATACCATCTGTGACAACCCGCTCACCAAAATAAGGGGTGGCCAGCCCAATACTCCAAAATAACAGGAATCATAGATGGAATCATTCTCAGCATCACAATAAAATATAGAGTATCGAGGATAACCACCCGAAATTTCAGAAAACGGGTTGCCAAAAATTTTTGTTTTAAGGTTAAAGGAAGAATTTAAACAACCCAAATCCTGAAAAGATAGGGGGAAACCCCAAGACATATATAAATAATACAACAAGAATGCAATAAAGGGACCGAATGTGCAGCCGGTCAACAAACTTTATAACAGCATTTAAACAAACTCATTAATTTATATAATACATTTCATTAGACATTTAAAAAGCTTGGGCCCTTTGTCCGAATAAAAGACTTGATCTTAACTAGAATGCAAAAATGAAAACGTCTATACCGAATGTGTCCCGTAATATCCGCAATGCATCACGGCTCGCCGAGGACATCGGAATAGGAATTCAAATCAAGCATCCTTGCGGAGGAGTACCTGAGCGGAGACAAGGTGCATATGCAACAAGAAATGTAAACGGGTCAGGGCCCGGTTTCATATCATTACCAGATGAACAAAGAGTATGACATTTATGAATGAAGAATCATGATAAGAGAGAGATAACAATCTAACTACACAATTTAACACATAAACTAAGCAAGAAGATAAAACAAGTAACATTAATCTGAAAATTTATCATATGCTCCAATTATCTCATATATCTATTTCCTTAACAGGAATATACATATATACACAATTTTATGCTCATTATGGCATTTTTCTCTCACTTTTACATTTTGTAAAAATCCTTTCCTCGTTAGGAAAATAATCATTTCAAATGCTCTTTATGGCATTTATATGTGCTCTTCGTGGCACTTCATCATGCACTTTATGGCATATCTCATACATCAACTCCCACTTGATTATGAATTGTTATATTTATATACATATAACGAATTCTAAGACCGACCGTCCGGGTTTCCCCACTATGCGCGCCCCTAAATGACCATCATCTTCCAAGGCCTATCATAAGACAACCTGGGCACCTATATCGCAAGACGTCGGGAAGCGGCCATGTGCCTGCGGGGTAGTCAAGACCAAACCTGGAATATCCTACCAATCGCAAAAAAATATACAACAACAAACGCTCACATGGCCTATGGACTATATCCACCCTGCGTTAATTTTTCCAGGGGGCATCACCTCGCGCACGAAATTCCCTTATGATGTCATTTAGAGAGGTGTGTTTAAACCATTTATTTACCATTTTCAAAATCAAGTAAATTATCATTACCAGTTTCATGATTAAGTAAATTATCATTTACTAAAACCAGTACCATTTCCATTTCATTTCATTTCATTTCCATGTATAAGTTTCATTTTATCCGAAACCATTACCATTTACTTTTTGTAAATAATATAACTTATTATCCGGAGGCATACGATAAATTATATCGTTGCTACAACCTCAAAGGAGTAATTGAAACTCTTAATTACCTCCAAACATTTTAGGGTGTTGTTTTAAAACCCCAATACTATCATACCTCAAAGGAATGAACGAACTTTCAATTTATTCCCCTACTTACTTTTATGGTGTTATTATGAACCATCAAGATTTATGTAGTTCCATTGAGCTCTAAAAGTCTCCCAAACATAGCTCTAGGAAGCCTAGTTTTATAATAATTAACTAGAAAAAGAATGCCCTAACATCAGTTGGTATATCACCGAAAAAGTCCCCACATAACCCATTCCTAATGTAGGGTAAGTAACTAACTCAATTACAACTCTAGGACACTTAGTTTACTTCATTAAAGAAGGTTTCTAGGCCCTAGACTTAAAGAAAATGAATTAGAACAAAGCTAAGAAAATTTCTCAAAAATGCAGGACTTCCGAATCGATTCGGCCTAGCCGAATCGATTTGGGTTCAAGAGAGCAAATCGATTCGGCCCACCCAAATCGATTCGATCAGAAAAACCTGACCTTCTGCATAATTTCCGAATGGATTCGGATTATCCGAATCGATTCGGCCAACTCAGACCTGGAAACTGTCTCAAGGCGAATCGATTCGGCCAGGCCGAATCGATTCGGTTCTGCAGAATTCCGTAGTTTTGTTTTAAGGGTTATGAACTCTAAATCTTCCAAACCTCAAATCCTTTCCATTTTACCCACAACCAATAACATCTATCTACCCAAAATATTATCCTACATGATTTATAACCATTATAATCCACAAATTTTATCATTAAAATTAGGATTAGGGTTTAATTCCCATAAATTCCATTTTTGATCTCCAAATGAATATACATAAATATCATACAAATTATTCAACTTAAATCACATATTAGCAAGTAGAAAACTTGCCTTGTTGTAGGAAATATCAGATTTCTTTGAGTAGGAGCATCAATCCATCTTCAATCTCCAAATTTCTCTTATTTCTCCTCTTTTTTTCTTCTTCTTTTTTTCTCTCCTTTTCTCTCTATGTATGAGACATAAATTAAGGAATTAAGGGGATTTAGAAGACTAGATCGTGGTTTAAGTTAAAACCCCCAACTTAAATGGTTAACACCACATTAAAATGACTCCCGAATACGCGTATAAGCTATAACCATATAAAAGTGCCCAAAATCCAAAAATACAATATGGCACTTATTTTGACTGTCTCGCACCTTCCAAGATTAACTACACCCTCTAAACTGGCATCCGGAAATTTTATAAATTATTTTTATTTCCAATTTTATTTAAACCATAATGCCCTTTTTACATACATGACACTATAAACATGCAACCTGATGATATTTACTTTCACATACCGTAAATATGCATCAATCTAGTAAATATTAATTTTCAATTTATTAAATTAATATTTACTCCAGTCCCCACATTTTATATAATCACCTTATTCGGTGAAATTGGTATAAAATGAGCCTCCCAGAATCGAGGGTTCTTACATGGAGACCCACCAAAAATTACTTTTGCACACCTAAAAGTATATGTTATAATATTCACCAAAGTTTTATCAACAAAAGGAAGTTTTAATCTTGTTGAAGGATGTGGATGATAAAAGATGCAAAAAAGTTAAGTAGAAATATAACATCGAATGTATGAGGAGAAAAACACATTATGACTAGTTAGACCACTAAAGCATTGCATGTATGACATAAAATTCCATGTTGCAATTCAAATTGACACACAAATAGGAATACCATATTTAATGAATAAACAACAATAGTGGTACAGAATATAAAATTTATATTGAACAAAGTAAGGAAATTTAAGTTTTAAATTCTACCGACTGTAAGTAAATTCACATCGAAAAATCATAAAAAAAAAACTAATAACAACGTATCCAACATGTAACATCACCATTAATGTTAAATGAAATGATAAGATGCACTAAATTTTTCATGAAACCATCAAAATCGTATACAACAACTCGAACAGATTAAAACACTAAAAATGATTGTAATTTTAAAAATTAACATATCACACCACTAGTATCAAATACGACAAGAAACATATTGAGGCTTTGTAAATTTAAGGTCTATTGTAATATGTATTCTAGAAATAGGACAATAAACATTTCATTTATAATTTTAGTCCCCATTTTTAAATAAATCTGCTGGCGCAAATCCACATCCATAAAACGTCAACCAATCACAACATTCCACATTAATAGATAATTTGAAAAATGAGACTAAAAATGGAAAGTAAATGTTTGTTGTCCTATATCCATAATTGATATCATCAGGCCCTAAAAATATATAAACTAACTACTCAATAAACTATGAATATGACAAAATTGTGACAACCCGCTATCCGGAATAAAGGGTGGCCAGCCCTATACCCCGATAAAATAGGAAATCATTGATAAATATCATTCTCAGCATCACAACAATATGCAAGGTATAAGGAATAACCACTCTATATTCCAGAAAACGGGTTATCAAAAACTTTGATTTGAAATAAAAAGAAAAACATTTTCAACAACCCATAATAGAAATAGAGGGTGAAAACCCCCACAAGCGTAAATAAGAAACCCAAAAGATACAAAGGACCGAATGAAATGTCGGTCAATAACAACCATACAACATACAATTAGTACCAAGTGTTACATAATAGGTCCATTATACAATTACAACGGTTTGGGCAACAAGCCCGAATAAACTGAACATAACTAGAAACATAAATGGAGGCGTCTACACAAAACTCCCGTGAAACACGCACACTGTCACGGCTCCTCAAAACATAAGGAAGGAAGGGTCATTACTGGCGACCGTGCGGCGGAACACCTGAACGGATTATATATATATATAGATACAACAAGAAATGAAAACCGGTCAGGGCCGGGTATATGTGATCAATAGATAAATGACAGGTATGACAATGATGCACAATAATCATAGGATGATAGTCTAGCATGGTAACATCATATAAGGAACTAAAACTGATAAAGGACTATATAGAGTGAGATTCATGTTAAAACAGAAATAAAAGTACTTGTGAGCCTTTAACATCTTTCATCATATTTCAATTTCAATCATCTTTCCATTCCTTATCAGGAATATAATTATCATCATGTGCTCTTTATGGCACTAATCTCAATAGCATGCTCTTTGTGGCATAAAGTTGCTCTTTACGGCATTCATATTCCACCGAGTCCAACTCGATAATTAGAATAGTCATAAATATAAATATAACGATTCTAAGACCGCCCGTCCGGGTTTCCCCACTGTGCGCGTCCCTAAATAACCATCATCTTCCAGGGCCTAACATAAGACAACCTGGGATCCTATCGAAATCGTCGGGAAGCGGCCATATGCCTGCGGGGTAGTCAAGACCACACCCAGAATCTCCTACCCATCGCAGAAAATAAAACAAGCGCTCATATGGCCTAGGACTATATCCACCCTGCATTCATTAGCCAGGGGGCTTCACCTCTCGCACGGACTTCCCGTAAGATGGTATTTAGAGAGGTGTGTAACATCCATTTTATTTATTTCCATTACATGATTTAGTAAATTATCATTTACCTTAACAACTTCCCATTTTAATAAATATATAAGCTAAACCGGGACTATACGTATTACGTACCGTCATAACATCCTCGATAAGAAATTCGGACTCCAAAGTTATTCACCAAGCCTCTTTTAGGCCTTAATATAAACCATCAAGTCAAATCTAACTCGAGTTGAATTCTACTGTCTCCAAATTGAACTTAATATATTCTAGACCCTTATAAAACTACGAGACGAAAGTAATGCCTAAGCATTACTTTAAATTCCCCTTTGAATGAACCCTAGATGAACCCTTTCGAGTCTAGGATGTCGTCCCAACTCAACTAATACTCTAAACCCTATGTTTACTTCATTTAAGAAGGTCCCTAATCATTAATCCTAAAGAAAAGGGGTTAAAAATGAAAAAGAAAATTTTGAAAAAGTGCAGGGCTACCGAATCGATTCGCCCCCTTGGCCGAATCGATTCGGCCAGAAAATTTGGGTTTCTGCATAACTGCCGAATCGATTCGGATAAATTTTGAATCGATTCGGTTCACAAGACCTGGGCACTGGACTTAACTGAATCGATTCGCCCAGGGGGCCGAATCGATTCGGGCCTGCGATTTTGCCAAGAATTGGCTATGGAGTCTTGGACTCCATTTTCTATCCCAACTCAAATTTCTTCAAACCAAACTTATGTACTAACATCAAGATAACATCAATGATACTATTGACCATCTTAAACCTCATAAATCATCCCAATCATCTTTGAATGAATCAAAACCCATAAATACATAAGAAAAACCCTAAGTTTGCTAAACTAAAATCAATACACCATTATCATAGCAAATCATCTATCTCAAGACACAAATAGCAAGTAAAAACTTGCCTTGATTCAGCAACTTTGCAGATTTATTGGTGTAGTAGCAAATCCTCTCTCAATCTCCAAGTCTTTCTCTCTACTCTTCTCTTTCTCTCTTTGGTTTTGGAAGGGAATTAGGGTAATTAGAAGACTCAAAAGGCTTAAGTCGTGGCTTAAGGCAATTGTCCCACTTAATTAACTAATAGTGCGATAAAATAATACGCAACTGTATAATTTAGGCACAACCAGTCAAAAATGCCCAAAACTACAAAATACAATGTGGTACATTATTTGACTATATCGCACATTCCGGAATCAACTGCAACCTCCAAATTATCATTTGGACATTTTAACATTCAATTTAAGTTCCGGTCTCATAATTAAGCCAAATATCATTTTAAATACAGATGATATTAATAAGCATGACATAGCAATATTTTTCCCATAATTATGATATGTATGCAAACTCACAATAAATATCAACTTTCTACGTTGAACTAACATTCAAATCATAACCCAGCACTTGGCTCCAATTACTATACTAAGTAATTACTATAAAATACGGTCTCATAAGCGAGGGTTATTACATACTCCCCCCCTTATGAGGGAATTTTGCCCCCAAAATTCAGGCGTACCTCATAAGAAAAGATGTGGATATTTCTCCCGCATCTCATCCTCACGTTCCCAAGTTGATTCGCTTGCATGATGATGACTCCAATGAACTCTCACTAAGGGAACCACACGAAATCTCAACTTTCGCTCCCCAAACTCAAGGATTGCAACCGGTTGTTCTTCATAAGAAACATCGGGCTGCAAATCGATATCTTCGAAAGGAATGTGCCAAAGGGCACCCTCACACCTTCTGTACTTCTTCAAAGAGGAGACATGAAATACATTATGGATTTGTTGTAAAGGTTCCGGCAAGGCGAGTTGGTATGCCACGGGACCAACCTTTGCAATTACCGGGAAAGGTCCAACAAAACGCGGTGCAAGCTTTCCTTTCTTCCCAAAATGCTTAATGCCCTTCATCGGGGACACTCGCACCAACACTTGGTCTCCAACCTCCAATTCCATATGTCTCCTACCCGCATCGGCATAACTCTTTTGACGATCTTGGACTATCCGTATGCGATTTCGAATAAGCTCAATCTTCGAAGAAGTATCTTGGATCATTTCAGGTCCAAGAAACTTATTATCACCCACTTCCAACCAACAAGCGGGCGATCTACAAGGCCTGCCATACAGAGCTTCATAGGGTGCCATTCCAATAGTGAATTGATATGAGTTGTTGTAAGCAAACTCAACCAATGGGAGGTATTGTTCCCAACTGCCTTTAAAATCAAGTATGCACATACGAAGCATATCCTCCAACATCTGGTTTACCCTTTCGGTCTGACCGTCTGTTTGAGGATGATAGGAAGAGCTTAACTTCAATTCAGTCCCCATAGCTCCCTGGAAACTCTGCCAAAAGTGGGACACAAATATTTTATCTCGGTCGGAGACAATGTTTAAAGGTACCCCGTGGAGTCTGACGATCTCCTCAATGAACAACTGGGCATAACGAGCGGTATCATAGTCGATGCGCACGGGCAAGAAGTGTGCCGACTTGGTCAAACGGTCGACAATCACCCAAATTGAGTCGTGACCCTTTTGCGATCTAGGCAAGCCTGTAACAGAGTCCATCGAAATGCTCTCCCATTTCCATACGGGAATCTCGAGCGGTTGTAACAAACCTGTCGGTCGCTGGTGGTCAATTTTAATCAACTGACAAGTAGTACACTGAGACACAAACTCGGAGATATCCCTCTTCATACCCGCCCACCAATACAAACGACGCATATCTTGGTACATATTGTCCCCGCCTGGATGCACCGTGAACTTGGACCCTTGGGATTCTTCCATCACTGTACGCCTCAAATCTCCATCGTCGGGAACCACAAGTCTTCCATGGAAGTGTAGTCCACCCTCAGAACCAATTGAGTACGACTCCGCTCCCTCAGACAACAGCTGGCGTGTATGGTCTTGACAAACTTTA
This sequence comes from Sambucus nigra, assembly GCA_949130495.1. Classification (NCBI taxonomy): domain Eukaryota; kingdom Viridiplantae; phylum Streptophyta; class Magnoliopsida; order Dipsacales; family Adoxaceae; genus Sambucus; species Sambucus nigra. The sequence goes on along the minus strand of OX422216.1, from coordinate 458,590,030 downwards.
TCCCTTTTCTGAGCTTCCACAATCTTTGCTATAATCGTGGGAGTAACCGTCATCACAGAAAGGAACGCTCTCACTCCTGCATCCTCTAGGCTGAGTTCTCTCCATTTAGCTTTCCACACCTCAGCTAGGTCTCCATCAGGCTTTCTACTCAAGGCATCTGCTACCACATTCGCCTTTCCGGGGTGATAATGAATATCAAATTGGTAGTCTTTCACAAACTCCAACCAACGACGCTGGCGCATGTTCAAATCCTTTTGGGAAAATAAGTATTGCAGCGATTTGTGGTCGGTGAAAAGACTAAACTTTTCCCCCAAGAGATAATGACTCCATATCTTCAAGGCAAATACAACGGCGGCAAATTCCAAGTCATGCACCAGATAGTTCCTCTCGTGAGGTTTCAACTTACGAGAAGCGTACGCAATGGGTTGTCTCTCTTTTTGAAGAACACCCCCTAATCCCAGAAGAGATGCATCAGTGAAGACGAGATATTCCAATCCCGGCTTTGGCAATGCCAGGACCGGAGCCGAAGTTAATCTATCCTTGAGCTCATCAAAAGCCGTTTGACATGAACTGTCCCATACAAATCTTACTCCTTTCCGGGTTAAATTCGTCAATGGGCTAGCAACCTTGGAAAAGCCCTTAATGAATCGACGGTAATAACCCGCCAAGCCCAGAAAACTATGAACTTCAGTGGGCGTCGTGGGCTGACCCCACTCCTTTACTGCGATCACCTTACCCGGATCAACAGACACGCCCTGTGATGACACCACATGCCCCAGAAACTGAACTTCCTTCAGCCAGAAGCCACACTTCTCAAACTTTGCATACAATTGATGATATCTCAATCTCTGCAGGACCAACCGCAAGTGAGCAGCGTGATCCAACTCTGTCTGAGAATAGACTAGGATGTCATCGATAAATACAATGACAAACTGGTCAAGGAAATCCCGAAACACCCTGTTCATAAGGTCCATAAACACTGCAGAGGCATTGGTTAGCCCAAAGGGCATAACCAAGAATTCATAAGATCCATAACGGGTCAAAAAGGCCGTCTTGGATACATCTTGCTCTCGTATCCTCAATTGGTGATACCCCGTCCTCAGATCGATCTTGGAGAAGTAGGAAGCTCCCCTAAGTTGATCAAACAAGTCTTCGATGCGAGGTAAAGCGTATTTATTCCGTATGGTGAATTTATTCAACTCCCTATAGTCCACGCATAACCGGAGAGACCCGTCTCTCTTCTTCACAAACAATATCGGAACGCCCCATGGTGAGGTACTACGCCTAATAAAGCCCTGCTCCAGTAGCTTCTGAATCTGATCTCTCAGCTCCCTCATCTCCACAAGAGCCATTCGATAAGGAGCTTTGGCAATCGGTCGAGTTCCCGGCATTAAGTCAATCACAAACTCTATTTCCCGACTTGGAGGTAATCCCGGTATTTCCCGAAAAATATCTTCAAAATCTCTAATGATTGGAAGAGAATTTAGGGGGACCAAGACATCTCTAGATGCGTCTTCCGCAATGCAATATAGATAAGCACTCGTGCTCCCTTCCATACAAGGCATAACTACCAGGAACATCTCCTGTCCCGGAACCGCAAAAACTATACTCTTCCCGAAACAATTCACTATAGCACGGTACTTCACTAGCCAATCCATACCCAAAATTACATCATACCCGACCATATCAAGGACGAGTAAATCGGCCTCAAAACACAAGTCACCAAGATTAATTCCTACATTTTTACATACGAAGAAAATCAATGAACCATCGCCCATAGAGGATTCAACACTAGTGAAGGTACTTTCAGCAGATTTTATCAAACCGGTAGTCTGGGCAAAACTTCTAGAAATAAAGGAGTGTGTAGAACCCGTATCAAATAGGATTCGACCCATATGCCCATGAATGAGAAACTTACCCTCGATCGCTGGTGGTGCAGGAGGAGCTGGAGGAAGCAGAGCCTCCTGAATATGGTAAACCCTTCCGTACTGCAATTGCCCCTGTTGAGGAGGAGCAACCGGATTTGGCGCTTGGGGCGGAAACTGTACATACGGCTACTGTGGGGCCCTTGGAAGATGCCCTCCAACCAACTGAGGACATGCCCTTTTATAGTGACCCATCTCCCCACACTGGAAACATTTATTTGTTGTATTATCCTGATTCCTGCCTTGGTTATTCCGGAATTGCCCCGCACCTCGGCCCTGTTGGCCCCTACCTCCATTTCCTCCTCGGCCTCCCTGTGGTTGCTGACCACCTTGACCCTGCCTATTATTATTGCCACCAACATTAAACCCACCGAAACATTGACGCTTTGACGAATCCCCCTACTGAGGATCCCTCTCAACCTGCTTGTTCCCCGAGGATTGGGACGAAGAAGATGTTCCCCCTCCGCTCCCAACTCCTCCCTGTCTCACTGTTTGCCCCGCCACTATAACCTTCTTCTTGTTTTGCACAAACAATCTATGCTCCTAACAGTGAAGTAAAGCAGCATTCATCACATCACCAAAAGTCACCAGAGATGGATTTCCAAGAAAATGTTGTTTTATTCGCCAATGCAAACCTTCCACAAACTTGGAGATCCTCTTCGCTTCTGGAGTTACTTCATCCGGTATAAAGCTTGCTAACCGGGTAAACTCCTCCTCGTACTTGGCAACCGATCTCTCCCCTTGTACCAAATCCTGAAGCTTCCTCTGCATTTCCCTCTGAACTGCAGGAGGGAAATACTTTCCATCAAACAAAGCCCAAAAATTTGTGATGGACATAGTATCCCTTTGTTCGGGTGTCGTCATTGACTCCCACCAGTGCAAGGCCGGTCCGACAAGCTTGAAAGTAACGAGAATTTTCTTTTTCTCCTCACTACATTCCACCATTCTAAGATGGCGCTGCATATCTCTCTTCCACTGGTTCGCCTTGATAACATCCGAACCTCCCTCGAATTCCGGGGGATGTCCCTTAAGGAAAGACTCCCTCACCCGTTCCCACTGAGAAGGTCCCGTAGGAACTAGTGCTTCTTGTCCCCTAACTTGAGCTTGTGGCATTTGTTGGGCCACTGCAGTCATCGCGGCGTTGACAGCTTGGGCCACAATATTTGCCACTTCAGCGGCACTGATATTCCTCTGCTGCGGTGGAGGACCAAACTCATCCTCAACAACCCTATTACGTCTAGCGGGATGTCCTCTCTTAGGAGGCATCTGAGATAGAGACGAGATAGAGTTAAAACATAATATAAGACAATCTATTTAGCAGAAGATCGCATACATAAGCAGCAAAACAATCCTAATATTAAGTCCTATATCAAAGAACGCTACGGTAGAGCGTGACAAGTCCGCATAGATCCTAAAGACTCTAGAACCTGATGCTCTAATACCATCTGTGACAACCCGCTATCCGGAATAAAGGGTGGCCAGCCCTATACCTCGATAAAATAGGAAATCATTGATAAATATCATTCTCAGCATCACAACAATATGCAAGGTATAAGGAATAACCACTCTATATTCCAGAAAACGGGTTATCAAAACCTTTGATTTGAAATAAAAAGAAAAACATTTTCAACAACCCATAATAGAAATAGAGGGTGGAAACCCCCACAAGCGTAAATAAGAAACCCAAAAGATACAAAGGACCGAATGAAACGTCGGTCAATAACAACCATACAACATACAATTAGTACCAAGTGTTACATAATAGGTCCATTATACAATTACAACGGTTTGGGCAACAAGCCCGAATAAACTGAACATAACTAGAAACATAAATGGAGGCGTCTACACAAAACTCCCGTGAAACACGCACACTGTCACAGCTCCTCAAAACATAAGGAAGGAAGGGTCATTACTGGCGACCGTGCGGCGGAACACCTGAACGGATTATATATATAGATAGATACAACAAGAAATGAAAACCGGTCAGAGCCGGGTATATGTGATCAATAGATAAATGACAGGTATGACAATGATGCACAATAATCATAGGATGATAGTCTAGCATGGTAACATCATATAAGGAACTAAAACTGATAAAGGACTATATAGAGTGAGATTCATGTTAAAACAGAATTAAAAGTACTTGTGAGCCTTTAACATCTTTCATCATATTTCAATTTCAATCATCTTTTCCATTCCTTATCAGGAATATAATTATCATCATGTGCTCTTTATGGCACTAATCTCAATAGCATGCTCTTTGTGGCATAAAGTTGCTCTTTGCGGCATTCATATTCCACCGAGTCCAACTCGATAATTAGAATAGTCATAAATATAAATATAACGATTCTAAGACCGCCCGTCCGGGTTTCCCCACTGTGCGCGTCCCTAAATAACCATCATCTTCCAGGGCCTAACATAAGACAACCTGGGATCCTATCGAAATCGTCGAGAAGCGGCCATATGCCTGCGGGGTAGTCAAGACCACACCCAGAATCTCCTACCCATCGCAGAAAATAAAACAAGCGCTCATATGGCCTAGGACTATATCCACCCTGCATTCATTAGCCAGGGGGCTTCACCTCTCGCACGGACTTCCCTTAAGATGGTATTTAGAGAGGTGTGTAACATCCATTTATTTATTTCCATTACATGATTTAGTAAATTATCATTTACCTTAAGAACTTCCCATTTTAATAAATGTATAAGCTAAACCGGGACTATACGTATTACGTACCGTCATAACATCCTCGAAAAGAAATTCGGACTCCAAAGTTATTCACCAAGCCTCTTTTAGGCCCTAATATAAACCATCAAGTCAAATCTAACTCGAGTTGAATTCTACTGTCTCCAAATTGACCTTAATATATTCTAGACCCTTATAAAACTACGAGACGAAAGTAATGCCTAAGCATTACTTTAAATTCCCCTTTGAATGAACCCTAGATGAACCCTTTCGAGTCTAGGATGTCGTCCCAACTCAACTAATACTCTAAACCCTATGTTTACTTCATTTAAGAAGGTCCCTAATCATTAATCCTAAAGAAAAGGGGTTAAAAATGAAAAAGAAAAATTTGAAAAAGTGCAGGGCTACCGAATCGATTCGCCCCCTTGGCCGAATCGATTCGGCCAGAAAATTTGGGTTTCTGCATAACTGCCGAATCGATTCGGATAAATTTTGAATCGATTCGGTTCACAAGACCTGGGCACTGGACTTAACCGAATCGATTCACCCAGGGGGCCGAATCGATTCGGGCCTGCGATTTTGCCAAGAATTGGCTATGGAGTCTTGGACTCCATTTTCTATCCCAACTCAAATTTCTTCAAACCAAACTTATATACTAACATCAAGATAACATCAATGATACTATTGACCATCTTAAACCTCATAAATCATCCCAATCATCTTTGAATGAATCAAAACCCATAAATACATAAGAAAAACCCTAAGTTTGCTAAACTAAAATCAATACACCATTATCATAGCAAATCATCTATCTCAAGACACAAATAGCAAGTAAAAACTTGCCTTGATTCAGCAACTTTGCAGATTTATTGGTGTAGTAGCAAATCCTCTCTCAATCTCCAAGTCTTTCTCTCTACTCTTCTCTTTCTCTCTTTGGTTTTGGAAGGGAATTAGGGTAATTAGAAGACTCAAAAGGCTTAAGTCGTGGCTTAAGGAAATTGTCCCACTTAATTAACTAATAGTGCGATAAAATAATATGCAACTGTATAATTTAGGCACAACCAGTCAAAAATGCCCAAAACTACAAAATACAATGTGGTACATTATTTGACTATATCGCACATTCCGGAATCAACTGCAACCTCCAAATTATCATTTGGACATTTTAACATTCAATTTAGGTTCCGGTCTCATAATTAAGCCAAATATCATTTTAAATACAGATGATATTAATAAGCATGACATAGCAATATTTTTCCCATAATTATGATATGTATGCAAACTCACAATAAATATCAACTTTCTACGTTGAACTAACATTCAAATCATAACCCAGCACTTGGCTCCAATTACTATACTAAGTAATTACTATAAAATACGGTCTCATAAGCGAGGGTTATTACAAAAATCCCACCAATTATACTTCCAGAATGAAAAATGTCTCAACTTTTTCTCACAAAATGACTGCGGATCGATAATAAATGAAAACCAATATAACTTATGGAGTATCTTGAAGAAAGAGTGCTTCTATGAGTTCTAAATAACTCCCCCCAAAAGTAATAAAGTTTTGTGTTCTGATGGGACCCATACCACAAGACAAATAATGAAAAATTATGGAGTATTTTAACATTTGTTCTTTAAAAAAAACTTAATTCATTTTAGAAATTGAAAGGCTAAAGCTTTATAAATTTCCTACAAATGAAAAAAAATACACTTCCATCTCCATCAATGGTGTGAAAGATAAGATAGCCGATAACTTTTGAAGATAATTTGACAACCCAAATACAATCTAGTAGAATCATACGGAGTACAAAGAAGATGAATCGTGTTTCTTCTCCAAGTTCAAATTTTGAAATCAACTTGTTATAACTGACAATAAAACTGTTATTGTGTTTGATTTCGAATTGGAGGGATACAAAATTCATTTTGTTTAGAAGTTGACTAAAGAATAACCATACATGGCATAGAAATTGGCAGTTATGGGACTAATCTTGAAACAAAGGCTTTGAATGGAAAACCAAAAAAACATCCAATATGAGACTAAAAACAAAAACCCTATTTTAGTTAAGTTACTTTTTAAAAGGCATTTGTAATCAACTCCAAGTCATTTTTTAAATAATTGTTGGTCTTGTTTTAATAAAATGAGAATCATTCTCTACGAAAATGAAGATGAGAGGGGATAGGTGGTTTCGAGCGGTTATGGGATTTAATACCATTTAAGAAACACTACATGAAAAAATAAAATTCTCGACACAATGAGTGTGTCGTGAAAGGTAATAATTGTATCGCAAAAGATATTTCGCAACATACTGCCCTATGTCACCCCTTTGTCACAACTCCCTGCTTGGGAATGAATTTGACGACATAGATTAGCTATATCGCAGAATATACTACATTCCGCAACAAAGATACCTATCGCGGAATGTTAATATTTATATAAATATATATTTAATATAAATACCTTTTGTGACATAATGGTGTGTCGTTGAAGGTCATTAATTTGGTGAAATGTTGAAAATTGTCCCACTTTTCGTGACAGTAATAGTGTGTAATTAAAAGCCGTTTTCTTGGACATGCTTGAATTTTTAGCGACACCAATAATGTGCTGTGAAAAGTATTTTTTAAATTAATTTTAGAAGTTTGCAAGATCGGTATATATAAATATTTGCATTGATATAACCTTTATAGACGTGCACCAATCAAACTAAAAAATAAAACTATAACACAACATGACATGACATCAAATTCAATTCAACAACTATCCATCAAAATAAGTGTGTCCATACATTAGAGGAAGCAAATCCAAAATAACAACTAGATTAAAACACAATTCATTCCTATAATTTTTTTGAAATGGGACTAAAGTCTAAATCTCTTTAGGACATATTGTTGCCATTTTACACATTATTCTATTTATTTGAGAATTAATGTTAATTTATGAAATTATAAAATAATTACATTATAATTTCATAATAATAATAAAAAAATCACACTAACCCTTCTCAGACCAAACTCCAAAACATTGTACATGTGGGTAACATATATAGATAATCAATAATTTAGTTTAGATATATCTTCTTAACGATTATTTAGACTTTAATACATCACTAATTTTTTATTTTAGACTTGTATATATTTTAATTAAAAAATTAGACTTTATCCACTTTCCATTATAGGAATGTTAACACTAATTGCCTCGTGTCATTTTTACATTAAAATGAATTAAAAATATAAAAAAATCTCTGAAAATAATAATTAATCACATCAAAGATGAAAAGAAAACTAAAATAAAATCAATAAAACTAAAACAAAAAAAAAAACTAAGGATTAATTAACAAAAAGTCCCTCAAATATTTTTTAATATACATTTAGTCCAAACCTTTTTCTTTTGTTCCAAAAAGTCCCTCAAAAACCCATGTAACCAATATTATCTTATTTTTAAGGATCAAATGCCAAAAAGTCCCTCAAATATTTTTTAATACACACTATGTCCAAGCCTTTTATTTTGTACCAAAAAGTCTCTTATTCTCTTATCTTTTTGACATGGTGAAGGACGTTTTGGTGCAAAATAAAAAGGCTTGGACTAAACGTGTATTAAAAAAAGTTCGAGGGACTATTTGGTATATGCCCCTATATTTAAAAGTCCGCGTTAGCCACGTCCCCGCCCTACCTTCCCCTCACTCCACCCCACCCCCACTAAAAAAAAAAGATATTTTAAACTTCCCTTTCAAGAACACTCTCCTTGCCAAAAACTTAACAGAGGATGAATCTAATTGAAGCCAAGAGATTTGTGGGTTTGAGAAAAAAAAAATATAAACCGTGGGTGGGGAAAGACATAAACTCTATCTGTCTTAAAAGTGGGGAGTGTTATGGAGATGTGCATGTGGGGGTGAGGTGTTTTTTTTTTGTTTTTTGTGATTTTGTTTTAGTTTTTTTCATCTTTGATTTGATTAATTTTCATTTTTAGATAATCTTTAGCTTTTTAATTCATTTAAATAATTTTATTTTGAAAATGACACATGGCAATTAGTATTACCACTCCTCTTATGGAAAGTGAACAAAGTCCAATTTTTTTAATTAATACATAATTTAATCTAATATAAAAAAAAATTATAATGTTTTACAATCTAAATGAAACTTTTTTTTATTATAGGAGTGTAATTTCTATTTTATGCACACTAGAATAGAATGTCTCCTCACACAAGTTTTCTGAATTTTTGATGATTTATCTATGTTTTTTTGGAGGGCATTCACATCTAGATCCTATTAGACTTTCTTTTAGACATTCTAGTCCCACCATGTTTTCCCCTTACATATAAGTCCTACTCCTAATTTTTTGGATTTTTTTTTTCACAATTTTACCCTTTTAAAGCCAATCATCCGTAACTTCCTTGAGGAAGTTACATAAGTGGTTGAACTTTTTTTTTAATCTTCAAATGATCATAACTTTTGATTCACAAATTCTTTTTTCGCAAAATTACTATTTTTGAAATTTGCTCAACGACATCTATCAAACAAGATCCATGAAGGCTATAAAATTCCAAAGAAAAAAATTTACACAAACAGTAAACTTTACTGTATGCACTAGAATATGAAATAGTATTATATATGTGACATTTTCACAAACAGAAAGTAATATTTACTGTAATAATATTACACAGCATATATATATATATAAAGTAGAAATCTTATGTATGTCATAAGATGAAAGGATGATGTCATGAGATGATTTTTTTGAACTTCCTATTTTGCCCTTGAAAATTTTGGATTCCCCCTCTTTTGACACACTCTAATTTATTTGCCCCCATTCTTTAAAATTCAAAAACACGGGTAAAAAAGTAAATTGCACTGTGCGCGCTCTCTTTCAATTGGGACACACTCACTCAGCCAAAAATCCTCTCTTTCTAATCCACAGAGGTGCAATCTTCTTCTAACCGGAATAAATGAGGTTCGAATTTTCCTTTACATCTCATGGTTGTTCTTAGGTAATTTTCCTTTACATCTTACGGTTGTTTCAATTTTTTTTAATTTAGATTTACTGAACACACACTCTTTGCATAGTTCAAGTTGCGATTGTGAACTTCCACCAGCAAAAACCACCAACGGCCATAATTTGAAGCCCATGTTTTTTTTGTTTAAATATTTAAATATTATGTGCTTTGAAACCCTAATTTAGGTTTTCGATGCTTGGAAATTGAGGGAAAAGGTTTATAGAGAAAAAAAGGTATATGTTGTTGTAGATTCCTCTTTACTCATCAATAGTTTGTTTATCTCCTAAAATTTTCTATTGGTTTATTGTTTCACAGGTCCGGCTTTAGAGTTGGGTAATTTGTGTATCTCCTAAATTCGATTGTTCTAACCATTTACTATGCTTTTTTGTACATATTCATGTGTTGCATGCCTTTGTTCAGTTTTTTGTATTGTTTGGTTTTGCACATATATTAGGTATAGTTTGGGTTTCAGAATAAGGATTATATGTTATTCAAATTTCAAGTTGTTTTGGTTTGGATTTTTTGGGTACAAATCACATTTATGGTTCATTTTTGGTTGACAAAGTTTTAACAAAGCTTTGAATATGTGGATTACATTGTTTACACATAAATGAGAAAATAAAGCATTGAACAAGTCTTTGAACGAATGTTATTGTTTGCTGAATCAATTTGGATTACACAGTTACAAAGTTTAAAATGAAGCTTACACAACTACACAATTTGGTGAATCTGTTTGGATTATATTATTTCTACTCAAACGATAATTATGTTTATTGTCTATGCAGCAGGACTGAACTTGTGCCCTATTCCGCCCACCAAAATCAAATACAAATACTGTGAAGAAACAGTTTGATGGGAAATCTTTGCAAGTCAAAATGAATCTAAAGAAATCACATATGTGATGGACTAAACATACATTTCAGAGCGAAAAGCCTCTAGAAGAGGACTAAACTATTGGAGAAGAGCAACAAGAAATGAGAGGAAAAAGAAAGAAAATTGGTGTTAACATGGATGGATTTTGAATATGAATAAGTGAGATTCTTTTTATTGGTTACTAAATCTTGAATTAAATTTCAATAATACTCATGTAGTCTGTTGTTTTTTGTGTAAAGGTCCAGCTAAATTGCCCTCGTTATATTTAAATTTGCCCATGTAACATATATAGCTATTGATTACTTCCATTGGAATAGATATCAGGGCTGACCAAGAAGTGAAAGACTAAAGAAAGCACGACTTTGCCCAATCTCAACGCGGTCACGCGGATCATTTAAGTTTTCGTCCCTTAATGCTCGAAGAATGGCTCGGGATTGTTCTTCCTTTCTTATCCGTATTTTATATAATTTCTTTAGGGTAGGGCACAACTCAACCAGAGCAATGGGATTCTTTTCATCAAGATGCTCTACATTTAAACTTGATTAACTCAGAAGTTCATAAAATGCTTCCACCTATGAGACTCCCTGAATCATATCCTTGCCACTGATGATATCTTCCATTTCAGTTTAGTCAAATTATAATTCAAATTCCATTGTTTATATTGATTTGACTAGTAATATTGGTGGAGGTTCTTATGGTGGTGGAGGTTCTTATGGTGGTGGTCGAATTCAAATACAAATGATGTCTTTATTGTGGATTATTAGGAGCTTTTAATAAGACAAATGGTGTGAGATTTCTCTAATAGTTGTCAGTGATGTCATAGGATGAACGAGCTTCTGAGGAGGTAATTCAAAAGGACGTCGACTTCGTATTTAGTGGACTAAGCAAGAACATGGCACTAGGTGGTCTGACATCATTAAGGTCATTCCCATCTCTTCATATATTTGGCCAATTTGCAATTTATTTCATAGAGTTTTTTTTATTTCATTCATCTTCGTAGTTTTGGTCATTCATACGTGAATTAAAAAATTAGTTTTGATTCCATTAATAATTAGTTTTAATACTATAAAGTTTAGGACTTAAAATAAAGTTTGAGTTTTTTTATCAGATGGAGTCAAATTGCTATGAAATGTTAATGTATGCATCCAGTTGCTACAAGACGTTGGACAGCATCCCACCTTATGTGGTTGAGGTGTGTATGTGTTTTCTTATTTTGTTGAGAGTGTATGTGTTTTTGCAGGTACTAACTTCATTGCTTAGTAGTAGAAATAGTGGAAACTAAAGAAACCCGTGTTGGAATGGAGTATAGAGTGGAGAGGATCTGTAGCACCAAATATTGAAAAAATGTGATGATTTGGGGTGCATTGACCGGGGCTCGGGTATCTGTAGCCAGTAACAACAATAGAGACTCTGGTATCTGCTTATTGATAATAGTACACAAATTCTGTTATTAATGTCTCTTTTGTTTTTCTGCATATGATGTAAATTGATCGTATGGATCCAGAAGGAGGCTGAAGTCTAGATCATGCAATGTGTTTTCTTCGAAAGCATGTAAGGAGAAAATGAGGAGGGATAAAGTAAATGACAGGTTCCAAGAAATAAGTTTGATCCTAGAACTCTAAAGGCCACCCAAGATGGAAAGTTCTGTTATAATGAGTGATTTTATTCAAATGGTGACTCGGTTAAGGGATGAAGCACAGAAGCTAAAATTGACATTATTCTCTACCTGTTATATCATTAACTGCAAATTTTGGACCTTTTTATTATGAATAGCTGACAATGATTAACATTGGGAGGCATCGCCCATTAAATGCTTACTATTTTATGTCCCCCTTTCCTTATAATTTCATCCACAGTTAATTTATCCCCATCATTGGAATCCTTCTCTTACTCTTCCCCTCTATTGCGTTTGGGAGGAAAACTGGGAGGAGAAAGTGCATCATTATCTGCCTTTTTTTTTTCTTTTAAGTAAGTTCCATTATAATCTTCCAATCATTAAAACAAGATTCTTAGTTTCTAACATACTCAATTGCAGTTACTATTGTTACTTTGTCCTACTGTTCGATTTAGGTTTATGAACAGGTGGTAAGTGGGTGTCATAGACTTCTATTTTTTCTTTTGCTCCCTCTCTCACGCATTTCCTTTTTATTTTTATGATGGTGGGAATAATATCTCAAATTAACTTTGCTTTATAACTTTTATTTCATTTTCTTAGAAAGGGAAATTTGTGAAGATTTATGTTGGTTTGTGGATTCTAAGCCCAGTGCTTAAATGCAGCTTTTTTAGAGCTTATTATCAAGGAGATAGAACGTGGGATCGGGAGAAATGGAACTGAGAAAAAAATGGACAAATGACGCTTCTGTTGGGGAGAAAAATAAAGCTTCTTCTCTCTCCAACTGCTCGGAGGAAACTGTGCTTGATGCTTTTATAATGTGACATGATGTTCGAAGGTAAATGCACCGTTCAATTGCAAAGGTTTGTGGTTTATTTAATTAGTCCAATTTGAACAAGCAAAGTCCGCCCAAAGTTTGAACGCAGAGCTGAAGATTTTCGGTCAGAATATCAAGGTTTGATTAGTTACAGATCATGTTAGTGCTCAAGATCCAGGAGCCAAAGCTGCAGACTTTGATGATGATGGTGGGGGTGGTTGAGCCACTAGCGAGCATACGGTGTATAGCGGGTGAAAATATATAGGATGTTGATTTTCTATGCTTTCCTTTATAATCTGTCTAATATTTTTTACCTCCGTCGTGGCTACTGTGCTACACATGTATAGTTATAGTGTATGAATTCTGCCATAAATGGATTGCATTGTGGTAATATATATGTAGTGTTTTCAGTAATTTAAAATGATGTTTTAGTAGTTCAAAACTATGAATATCCTTCAACATTCGCATTTATATATTATAGAATGTTTCCTTGCATAACTCTCAGCTGTTTGATCATTTGAGAGGTGACAGTACAAATATCTCAGATTACATAACTCTCAACTGTCATAAATGGATTGTATTTTTGTTGCTATCATAAATTGTATTGATGTTGCTGTTACTGCCATAAATTGCATTGCTGTCATAAAAGGATTGCATTTATATGACATATGACAAATTTCAGAGAAGGAGAGGTCATTAACAATCCAATATCTATGGCTGGCTTATAAAAAATATGACATATGACTAACTTCTATTTTGAATGAGCATTAGGAGACTTATTCATATTCATTTGGATTTTACATCTATTTATATTTCTTTGCAGGGGTTCTATACATCTGTGATTCAAAGAGAAGAGTGTACCCATAGGTTCTGGAGGGGCCTGCCTAGAGGGATCCCTGGCAACATCGACTATAGAAAAATATTGAATAATCCTGACTTGATGGCAACATTTAAAGATCTAGAAGTCATGGTTGCTCTACAAGATGTGACGAAAGACCCTGCCAATCTTGCAAAGCATCAAGGTAATCCAAAGGTGGCTCCCATAATTGCAAAAATGATGAGCAAATTTTCTTGAAAAAAATGAATACCACCTCTTTTTGGAAACTTCAGTGTCAAAATTCAGAACACCTTTTGACGTTGCTCCATTCAGAATTTCTACGTGAACCACCTGGAAGGGAGTATACCTAAGTGAATAAAGGTTGTTTTGGAGGAAATTCACACACAATTTGGTTCAACATTTCATCTTGACGACCAGCATTAAGTCTGACTCGTTATGTTAATGTAGAGGACATGGAAGCAATGTGGATGGATTATTGATTTATCAATTACTAACATTAGTTGTTAGTGTAAATTGCACCAACAACAGAGATCTTGAACAAGTTTATTCAGGTCAATCTGTCATTTCATTTTCAAATTGTGAAAAATTTATATATACAAAGGAAGAGTTAGAAAATTTATGTAGCACTGGTTAATTTTGATCGTGTAGCATCAGAATTTATTGATTATATATAACTTGCATCCCTACTATTGTTCAGGTTGTACCTAGGATTATTATCCGCAGTCACTTTGTTTCATAGATAGATTCGTCATATTATTTGATTGTGTGAATAATTTAAAATTTGTGATAGTGAATTGAATTCCTAACTTAAGTTATTGTATGATATCAATTTTGTTAATTCAATTTAGATAAGTATATATTATTTACAAGAATGTCACCTGTTTTGTGGGTTATATTACGTTATTATTTATTGAGCTGACATTGGGGAATTCTATTATTCATATCTATAGTTTTCAGGGGCTGACATTGGCAATTTTTTATCAAATATGTTACTCATTCCATGTAGTTTTGAAGTTTTCAACCATGAACTGATACTCCATGGTAATATTTCAAGATTTTTTTTTTGTAATTTGTTATATTCTTATATTGATAACTCCTGTGAAATGTACTGAAGAAAATAATCGCTGGAACTACACTCTCATGAGCTCAAACAAATCTAGGGGTTGTTATGATTTTGTACAAATTTTATTAAACAATAGATAAGTTTTTAGCATTGAAATCTAATTAGTATGTATGCTTTACACATCATATTAGCACGTATGCTTGCATACATATTCGATTTATTGTTAGAGAAGGCTGACATAGTTTATAATTACTATGATGGTTTGCAACTGGAGGATGTACATTTGCAAGGCAATTGTATTTGATATTTGGATACGTTTTTATCCAAAGATATATACTTGACATATAGTTTGTTTCATTTAGCTTGAACTGTAGTTAAAATTCAATATAGCTTGCATTTTATACACATGTGGAATCATTTACATAGGGTTTTCATGATTTACTCTTGAGTTATAGAAACTTTACGACTTGAACACACGATTCATACTTGAGAGAATTGTCATCGTGCCATTAGGCATGGGCATACCCTAGTGTATATATATATATATATATATATATATATATATATATATATATATATATATATATATATATATATATATATATATATATCCGGTGGATCCAAACCCTCTTTTTTCAAAATTACCTTATATTTAAAGATTCGCGCTAGCGGTATCCAATCCTTACCACCATTGTTGGAGTTCCAACGGCCTTTGTCAGAGCTCCGATTTGGGGTGGGTAAGGGTGGAATGTGGTGCCGTGGCGCGGACCTTTGAAAATAAGAGACTTTTGAATAAATGGATTTTGGATCCACCGGAGTATTATGGGGTGCCGCTGGCGCGGACCTTTGAAAATAAGATTGGATAAATGGGATCGGGATCCTCTGGAGTGCCAGTTTGGAGTGAGTAGGGGTGGCATTAGGTGCCGGTGGCGCAAAACTTTAAAAATAGGAGCATATTGGATATATATATATATATATATATATATATATATATATATATATATATATAATGTGATAACACAGTAAATGCTATTGTTTGTAAAAATGTTATAGATATTAAACTTTATTGTATACACCAGAAAATGAAATAGTTTTATATATGTGACATTTTCACAAACAATAACACTTAGTGTGTTAATATATTTAGGAAATAGTTTTATATATATAATATTTTCACAAACAGTAACATTTACTGAGTTAATATTACACAATATATATATAACATTTTCACAAACAGTAACATTTACTGAGTAAATATTACACAATACATATATATATAAACGACACATCCAAACCTCTTTTTTATTCAAAATTACCATATTTTTAAAGGTTTACGCTAGTGATATTCAATCCCCACCACTACCCACCCCCATTTTCGGAGCTTCAATGACTTTCATCAAAGCTATGATTTGGGTGGGTAATAGTGGCATAGGGTGTCGCTAGCGCGAACCTCTGAAATTAAGAGAATAATAGATAAATGGGATTTGGATCCACCTGAGTTCCGATTTGGGGTGAGTAGGGGTGGCATTGGGTTATGTTTATATATATAATATTTTCACAAACGGTAACATTTACTGTGTTATAACACAATATATATATATATATATATATATATATATATATATATATATATATATATAGACACGGTGGATCCAAACCTCTTTTTTCTGATATTGTCTTATTTTTAACGGCCCGCACTAGCGGTATCTAATCCCAACCACTACCAACCCCAATTGTCAAAGCTCCAACAACCTTCATCAGAGTTCTGATTTGGGGTGACATGGAGTGCCGCTGTCGTGGACCTTAGGAAATAAGAGAATATTGGATAAATGGAGTTTGGATCCACCGGAGCTCCAGTTTGGGGTGAGTAGGGGTAGCATTGGTTTATGTTTATATCTGTAATATTTTCACAAACAATAAATGTTACTGTTTGTGAAAATGTTACATCGGCATCCCATGCCACCTCAAATTAGAGCTCTGATGAAGGTTGTTGGAGCTCCGACAAAGGGGGCGGGTGGTGGTGGGGATTGGATGCCACTGGCGCGGACCGTTAAAAACAAGATAATATCAGAAAAAAGAGATTTCGATATATATATACTGTGTTATATGAACACAGTAAATGTTAATATTTGTGAAAATGTTATAGATATAAACCTAACTCAATGCCACCCCTACTCATCCCAAATCGTCGTTCTGGTGGATCCAAACCCCATTTATCTAATATTCTCTTAATTTCAGAGGTCCGCACCAGCAGCAACCTTTGCCACTACTATCCACCTAAATCATAGCGCTGATGAAAGTCGTTGAAGCTCTGACAATGGGGGTGGGTAGTGGTGGGGATTGAATGTTGTAGCGTAAACCTTTAAAAATATGGTAATTTAAAAAAAAAAGAGGTTTGGATCTACCGTGTGTTTATATATATATATATATGTGTGTGTGTGTGTGTGTATATATATATATATATATATATATATATATATATATATATATATATATATATATATATATATATATATATATATATTGTGTAATATTAACTCAGTAAATGTTACTGTTTGTGAAAATGCTATATATACATTGTGTAATATTAACTCAGTAAATGTTACCGTTTATGAAAATTATATATATATAAAACTATTTCATAAATATATTAACACAGTAAGTGTTATTGTTTATGAAAATGTCACAGATATAGAACTATTTTATTTTCTGGTGTATACAATAAAGTTTAATATCTATGATATTTTTATAAACAATAACATTTATTGTGTTATCACATTATAAATAAATAAATATATATATATATATATATATATATATATATATATATATATATAGAGAGAGAGAGAGAGAGAGAGAGAGAGAAAGGATCTTATGAGGACCTCTCTTTGCATACCGCTGGCACGGACCAATTTTCATAAAATAGTAAAAAAAATATTTTTGAGATAATTTTTTTTATATAGTTTTTAAACATTTCAGTAGGGCCATATAAAAAAAATTAGCTCAAAATGAATTTTTTTACTATTTTAAAAGAATCGGTCAAGCTTTATCAGTTTTTAACAACTTAAAAATTGACAAAGTCTGACCGATTTTTTTAAAATAGAAAAAAGTCATTTTGAGCTGATTATTTTTTATGGTCCTATTGAAATGTTTAAAAATTATAAAAAAAAAATTAGACCAAATTTTTTTTTTTACTATTTTAAAAAAATGGTCCTCATTTAGGGTCCTCAAACTGGGACCTCACTTGATCCTTTCCCTATATATATATATATATATATATATATATATATATATATATATATATATATATATATATATATATATATAAATATATATATATCCAATATGCTCCTATTTTTAAGGCTCTACGCCACCGGCACCTAATTCCACCCCTACTCACCCCAAACCGGCGCTCAAGAGGATCCAATTCCATTTATCTAATCTTATTTTCAACGGTCCGCGCCAGCGGCACCCCATGACACTCCGGTCGATCCAAAACTCATTTATTCAAAAGTCTCTTATTTTCAAAAGTCCGCGCCAACGGCACCACGTGCCACCCCTACCCACCCCAAATCGGAGCTCTGACGAAGGTCGTTGAAGCTCCAACAATGGTGGTAAGGATTAGATTCAGCTAACGCTAACCTTTAAATATAAGTTAATTTTAAAAAAAGAGGGTTTGGATCCACCGGATATATATATATATATATATATATATATATATATATATATATATATATATATATACTGTGTAATATTACCACAGTAAATGTTACTGTCTGTTTGTGAAAATGTCACAGATATAAAACTATTTCATATTTTAGTGCATACAGTAAAGTTTACTATTTGTGTAAATTTTTTTCTTTGGAATTTTATAGACTTCATGGATCTTGTTTGATAGATCTCGTCAAGCAGATTTCAAAAATAGTAATTTTACGAAAAACGGATTTGTGAATCAAAAGTTATGATCATTTAAAGATTAGGTTTTTACGGTCTAGTCCTTGGACTAACAATTTTGGACAAAAAATCGGTGAACCAAATTTTAAACGATTAGGTCCAACATATAAATACCCCCAATTTAAAAAAAATCATAAACCTAATCGACTATTGGAGTTTTCTCTGCAACTAACGAATATTCTTCGAAATTGAAAATAACATCAATCTTATGCTTTGATCGTCTGTCCTCTAATCAATTACAGTGTTCTTAATCGATTCTACCTGTATCACTTGGCTCTATCATTTGTAAGTTTATTTTTATCAGCAGTTGGTTTTTCTATTTTCGATCGATTACAATAAGTATATGTCCTTTGTTTTTATTCAAGAGACTCGTTGTAATATTTATTCATGTGATTGAATAGCTTTTTATATGTTATATATGTATATGTTTTGATTTTGTGTTTTTTATGCATTTATGTTAGGATTCTTCATATATAAGTTATATTTATCAATATTTGTAATTATTAGTTGAATGTGTTGAATGAATATTATTGATGTTTCATTCTAATTTTAAGAGTCCTTGATTTTGATTTGGTATTGAATCACTTATTGATATAGGTCCGCGCCAGCGAAAATAACCAGTTCAATATCAGTTTTCAAAGTACACGCGGTGTTTATAAAGTACACGTGATTGATTTTTTTTAAATATGTGTGTGCTTTATTGCTTCATGTATAGGTTTTTAAATAGTGTCTGTAATTTTATATTAATTATAAATAAATATTTTGATATTTCATGCATTAAATTATTGCACACATTTTTAGAATTGTTGACCTTGAAGTAAATGTTTTTCGTCTCTGTTTTACTGCAGGACATTATGGTAAGTAGTGTAATAGCAAGGTGTTCTTATTTGGATAATATGGATTGTATTGAAATATTTGAAGATAGCTCATTAGATTTCATATATAATGAGGCTTACTAATTTGAGAAGTGGGAGTTTTTCATTGAGGTATTCATTTGGTGATGAATGTCGGTTCATGTTGGTTTGTGACAACGAAGTTTGTTGTATGTTGCGATCCCAATTAATCGTGAAATCTAATTTCATTTGGATATATGTCATTGATTCATTACCATTTCCATGTAATACATGTCGTGAACGGGTTGAATGCTCTAATCGAATTTTTGAAGGGGTTGACTGCAGTAATACAAGTTCTGAGAGGGTTGACAGTGGTGATACAAATACACAGAGGTTAGAGTCTTTATCATATGATTTTAATAGTTGCATTGAAAATGACTTTTATCTTGAAGGTGTGTATTCAAGTAAGTCGAAAGTCTGTCTTTTGAATGATTGGAAGACTTATATAAGTCATGAGCAGCAGTGTTTTGAAGGAGGTGTAGTGGAATTTCGGGATAAATTGCGAAAGTATGCCGTTGAGGTTGGGTTCAAGTATGTGTATTTGAAGAATGATAAAACTCGAGTGACGGCTAAATGCTCTAAAAAGACTACTGAGAATTGCATGTGGAGAATTTATGCTTCATTATCTACAATAAATGGATACTTTTAGATACGTGCAATGAATAATGAGCATACATCTAGAGGTGTCTTTCGTAGTCCGTCAGCCAAAATGATAGCCTCCTTGGTAGCTGATGATCTTAGAGATAACCCGCTATTGAGACCACTTGATATAGTTAGAGATATGAAGAATAATTATGGTCTTGATATAGCTTATAAACATGCATTGCGTTCGAAAGAGTGATGAAAAGGTTTCTTATGCATTAATGAATAATTATCGTGACCTTCTATTGCAGTATAATCCTGGGTCGCATTGCATCCTTGACGTGGAACATGAGAGTAAAAAATTCAAGAGAATATTTATAATGTTTAGAGGATGTATTTATGGATTTCAATACTGCAAACCTGTTTTATTTCTTGATGGTGCTTTTTTGAAGAGTCGTTACCGTGGAACAAGACTATCAGCTACTGCAAGGAATGTGAACAATGGTAAATTAATTGTAAATATTTTATTTTGTGTATTGCATTGACATTTGTTTGTTCCATCCCATATCATCATAATACAAGCATAAAAATATAAAATACCTTTGAAGGTCTTTGTTTTAGTTCACGTGTACTTTTCATTTTTCTGCGTGTATTTTCATGATATGTCTTATTATGTGTAATACTAAGTAAAGTACACGCATAGTACATGTCAAGTACACGTGAATGTTTTTGTTAAGTTCACGTGTACTTTTCATTTTTATGCGTGTACTTTGATGATGATGATGTTGTGTGTAATACTAAGTAAAGTACACGCATTTTACATTTCAAGTACACGTGAATGTTTTTGTTAATTTCACGTGTACTTTTCATTTTTATGCGTGTACTTTGATTATAATGTTATGTTGAATACAAACCAAAGTACATGCATAGTACATGTCAAGTACACGTGAATGTTTTTCTTAATTTCACGTGTACTTTTTATTTTTATACGTGTACTTTGATGATAGGTGTTGTTATTTAGAAATAATAAAGCAAAGTACATGTTAAAAATGTAATGTACCTTTGAATGTTTTTATTTAGTTCACCTATACTTTACATTTTTATGCGTGTATGTTGATGTTAGTGTTGTTAATAATAAAGCCAAGCGAAAGATTGGAAAGTAAACGTGCATATATTTTTATCTTTATCATGTGTACGGTACATTTTTATGTTTTGTCTTGTTATTTACAAATAATTTAAATTAAACACATAATATATTTTCCATGTGTTTTAGGGTCTGTGTTAGCAGCATCAATTTACAAAGTGTTGACATGGATATGTTATTTATTTTAATTTTGATATATTTTTATATTTCAGGACTTTTTCCTGTTGCATATGCTGTTGTTGATTCCTAAACCGAAGATAATTGGATGTGGTTTCTTGTCAATTTGCATAGTGCAGTAGTTGAGCAATATCGAAACATAACATTTATATCAGATCGAAACAATGGATTACTTGAAGCTATTTCGAGGGTCTTCCCGTTGTCCGCACATTCCTACTGTATACATAATTTACAAGGGAATATAAAAAAGAAAATTCGTGGGAATTGTGCTGGATTTCGAAAGAAAATTATTAAAGATTTTTTCTCTTGTGCATATGCTGTCTCAGTAGATGTATTTCACAAGAATATTGATGCATTAAAGAAGGAAGGAGGAGCTGCTATTGCCGATTTCATTGATAGTTTGCCTCCCGAGAATTGGTCCTGTGCATATTTCCTTGGTAAACGGTATGGTGACATGGCATCTAGTGTTGCGGAGTCATTCAATTCATGGATATTGGAGGAAAGGCATTTAACAGTAATGAATATGCTTGATAAATTAAGAGTGAAGATTATGAATTTCAATGCAAACAAACTTGTTGAGTCTGACACTTGGACAAATGAGCTATGCCCTTTTTTCAAAAGTTACTGAATGAAAATTGGAATAAAATCAGACATTAGACTATTAGTCGCTCAAGTCAAAATGTATTTGAAGTTCATTCAGAAGTGCGAGCAACAGTTGACTTAGGAGAAAGGACTTGTTCTTGTAAGAGTTGGCAGATTAGATGTTTTCCATGTTCTTGTAATAACCCGCCTAATAAGATACCGGGCGATCACTCCAATATTAAATTAAAACAGGAGTCACAAATGGATCATCCTTAACATCACTGTCGAAAATCCATTTAATTACTAATATCCTATTAGGTGGCCGTTAAAAAACTTTTTATCTAACTACTCTTTTTAGCGCACAAATTAAAACATTCACAATTAAATGCGTAATGAACTGAAATGGAAATGAAAGGAACTAAAATAACCGAACACTCGGTCCAAATATACAACCATATCGAATGCTGTACAGAAAGAATAAATAAATGCAATTGGGCCATTGGCTCGAGTGTTTATACAATATCTCCTATCTAGAGTACAAGGAAAGAAACGTCTACCGATAACCTGCAAGCATCCACAGCTGCTGCAGCAGACGTCTGACTCGAAAGAGTTTCCATCCAGGCGTCCCTGTGTCTGGACACCTATACATATATAGTATAGAGAAAGAAAGGAGAGTAGACAAACGGGTCAGAGCCCGAATGTTTTGAAAATATTTTGCAAGTGCATAAATGCTTTATTTTTAGAAAAAAATAGTTTTATCTCATATTTAAATTGGTATCGCACTCTCATGAGATACCCCTCACCTCTCCTCTAACAGTGCACACCTAGCGCATCCCGAAAAAACATCCTAGTCAAGCTACCCTGCTAAACTAGTCTAATACCCAACCACTATCTAACCTAGATAGTCAAATAGATGTACTAAGGGCTAACTTCACTTTAATCTCGACGCTATGCCATGTTCGTGCGTGGGGTGTCTCGCGAAGCGAAATCCAAACAAGGAACCCCCCTGATACACTACTATGCAGCAAGCTCGATCTTTGAGATCCGCCAGTCCCTCAGTACAGAAAAGATATATAATATATATATACCATAAACATTTAATGATATAAGAGCACTAAGGATTAAACTTCTCCCCAGTCTCAACACAATGCCATATTCGTGCGTGGGGTGTCTCGCGAAGCGAAATCCAAACAAGGAACCCCCCCGATACACTACTATGCGGCACGGTCGATCGTCGGGATTCATTAGACCCTCGGCACCCAATTTATACATATACATACATCTACAATATACTTCCGGATAATATAAATATCTCCCGGACTGAGGATTACTTGATATATAAAGTATTTATAAATACTTATCCTTTTCATTTCAAAAACTTCCATTTCCCTTCTCATATCCAGGAAATGTATTTATAAAAGCCAATTCATTATCATGAATTGCTTTAACAAACCATATACTTTTTGAAAGCCAATTTTATTAACATAAAAAGCTTTTCCTTTATCAATTATCCCATTTCCCTTTTTATACTCAGGAAATGTATTCAAAGACATTTTCATTATCATAAAAATGCTTTGGTCAAAACATATGCTTCCACATCCCTTCTTCCATCCGGGAAGTGTTACCGAAGCCAAATTATATATAACCCATTTCCCTTCCTATATCCAGGAAATGTAATTAAAGCAAATCCATTATTATGAACTGCTTTAATATAAACGCGTTCTAAGACCGCCCGTCCGGATTTCTCCACTGTGCGCGCCCCTAAATGGCTATCATCTTCCAGGGCCTCCAAGACAACCTGGGATCCTATAACGAAAGACGTCGGGAAGCGACCATGTGCCTGCGGGATAGTCAAGACCACACCCGGAATCTCCTAACCAGCGCAGAAAATATAACAACAAACGCTCACATGGCCTATAGGACTATATCCACCCTGCATCATTAGCTAGGGGGCTTCACCATACGAACGCAACTTCCCTTATGATAGCGATTTAGAGAGGTGTGTAATCCATATTTTATTAATTATGAAAAACATTTATTTTTCCATTTTGAAAATATTCATTTATATATTTTCAAAATCATTTCCATCATCATATATATATACCTAAAACACACAGTATATACATATCCTATATTTTCTTCCTAGAATATATATAACCGGCCTTAGTGGCCTATAGCATCTAGCGATGACTAAATATCCCAAAGATTCCCTCCAGGAATCGTAATCATGCTTTCATGGTTGCATGATTCTAAATCCAAAGTATTTCTTACTTTAATAATCACTATATACTTCAATCCTATTCTAAGGATTTTATTGGATATCTCCAATGATACTATTCTCCTCTAAGTGAAGCATATATATATATATATATATATATACCCCCAAATTATCCTAATTGGTAATTCAACTCCCCATACTCTTAAAGGGAGAAAACTAGAAATTTTGACCTAAGCGAATCGATTCGCCCCTTTAGCGAATCGATTCGGGTGGGCGAATCGATTCGGTTCCCAATCCGAATCGATTCGGAAAGTATTCTGCAAACAGGTCTGTAAATGGCGAATCGATTCGGTCTGTACCCGAATCGATTCGGCCCATTGCAGAGACCCAATTCCCCTTAGGCGAATCGATTCGGCCTGTTCGAGGGTCACAGTTTGGGCGATTTCTCAAACTCCAAAATACCCAAAAATCAATCCAAATTCATTTTCATGGTTTCTACTCTACACCAAAAATCATCCCAAACATCTACACAATAATTTCTAGCCTTTATTTTTCCAATTCCCGATTTGATTTCCGAGTTGGTACTTTCAACCCGGAGCTGTCATCTTGTAAAAATCATATCAAATCGTCAAAAATTCAGAAAAATACGCGGTCGGCGCCCACGCGACCGTATCGAAAATATATACAACTTTTGTGTTTTGGCCGAAAGCTGAATCAAATATATGCTTGGCCTAAAATGACCCCAAAGGCTACGGGTTCACTATTCATTATCTTCCCCAAACTCCCAAACTCCATTTTTCTCCATTTTTGTTGTTTCTAACCTTATCCAACAACTCAACAAACATCTAATCTATGTTTTACAACTAACACATCAATTATTTTGGGGTATTAAATCATTTCTCTTAGTTTTAAACCCTAAAACCATAAAAACCCCAACTTAACATTTCAACCCATTTTTATACTCCATTAACATGGTTTTAACACTAAATATCATTAAGAGTTTACACTACATCAATATGTAAACTCATAATCAACTTTTACCCAATTTATTTTAAGGGTTCTAACCCTAAAATCATATTTATACCAAATGTGATATGAGATTAATGCACAAAAGTAAATAAAGCAAGTAAACACTTGCCTCGTGGATAAAATTCGACGACCTCGAGTCGAATCCGGCGGAGTTTGCCCGAGATCTCCTATTTCTTCTCCTCTTTCTCCTTCCTCTCTCTCTTCTCCCTCTTTTCTTTCTTTCTTTCTTCTTTCCTTTCCCTTTCTCCCTCTTTAAATAAGAAGAAAGGGGTTATACCTCTTAAAACCCCAAAACGACTCGTTTACCCAATTACGAGTTACTTTTACCTCTAAATTTACCCGAAACTCATTTTCGACAATCGGACACTCTTTTCCGACTATCTCGGACATTCCGAGACTCGTGGCGCAGTCGAAATTTCCATCCGAGGTACTTGACCGCAAATCACTATTCTAATCCAAAATAATTAAATGCGGTGTTCTACTCAAAATCTCACTTCTTTTGTCGCTATACTCCGTGGCGACATATAAATAAAATATCTCGACCTATATGGTCCCAAAATAATTTATAACACCCTTCGAAAATCATCAAATCCTCGAAAATTCCACAAATCACTATTTCGAGAAATTCTCCAAATTCCAAATTATACTTAATTATAGAATTTAATCATTTCCAAAAGGGCGGGTTATTACAGTTCTCATGCTGTTTGTGTTGTGCGGAGGAAAGGGACCAGTATTTATGATTATATTGAGGAGTACTATAAGGTATCTTTCTACAAAAAATCATACTCGATACCTATAGTTCCTCTTCCTGATTTGATTTCCTTAAATATTCCTATTCCTGAAAATCCATCTGTCCTTCCACCAATGACTAAGAGACCGGCGGGCAGGCCAAGAAATAAGAGAATAAAGTCATTTGGTGAGATCACGGTAAGGGAAGTTACTTGCTCGAGGTGTAGCAAAATGGGTCATTACAGGCTACTTGTAAGGAACCCATTTGACTATTTTTAAAATTGTTGAATTCATTCATTTTAACCATTTGATTGAATAAGTTAATTAATAAACCATTTGTTTCACATAAATGAATGTAATTTATTTTTAAGTCTCATTTTTTAGTTTGTTTTTTGTGCTGTTGTACACATATTTTTCATAAAACATACGTGATCATTTTTTGTGATGTTCACGTGTACTTTACCTTTGTACACGCATGTTAGGTACAGTACACGCGCATTTTGATGTCCAAAGAAATTTTATCAATGCATGTACTTGATGAAATATGCGTGTACTTTATTAAGTACACATAGAATACATAAAGTATACGCATTTAAAAATAGATTTGGTCGGTTCAATATGCGTGTACTTTATAAAAAGCATGCGTGTACTTTATTAATGTACATGCATGAAGTACACGCATAATATAAATATAATATGCGTGTACTTGATGAAATGTGCGTTTACTTTATGAAGTACATGCATTGATAATTAAAGTACACGCATATAAATATAAGTGTACATGCATGTTTAAGCAAAGTACACTCATATTGATATGACAAAAATATAATTCAATATACGTGTACTTTATGTATTCTTCATGTAATTTTATCAAGTAGACGTATATAAATTCATGTACTATTTGGAAAATGGTTTTGGACATTACAATGTGCTTGTACTTTATAAAAAACATTTGGGTCACTCATATTCTTAAACTCTTATGTGTATTATGGTCCGCGCCAACGGCATTATTATACAAGTATTTCAATAGGCATGTACTTTTATAGACTATGCGTGTACTTTATAAAGATGCGTGTAATTTATTAAGTACACATAGAGTACATAAAGTACACGCATTTAAAAATGGATTTGGTCATTTCAATATGCGTGTACTTTATTAATGACATTTAATTAGATTAACTTGATGAAATATGCGTGTACTCCATGATGTACATGCATGAAGTACACGCATAATATAAATATAATATTATAGTATATTTATGAAGTACACGCATTGATAATTAAAGTACACGCATTTAAATATAAGTGTAGTTAATAAAGTACACTTATTAAGTACACGCATCTTAAATATAAGTACACGCATTTAAATATAAGTGTACTTAATAAAGTAGACTTATAAGTACACGCATTTAAATATGGAAAATCATATTGGGACTGAATTTTTTACCGAAAGTGGAATTACCGAATGAGGTGGAGGGTTTCTATTGGTTCTTTTGTGGGGTCCATGCCAGTGGGACCAAAGAACAAACCAATAACACGCCAACACGTGTAATTTCGGTAAAAAATTATGTCAAAAATTCAGTTACAATAGGACTCTTTAAATATTTATGAAGTACACACATTGATAATTAAAGTACACGCATTTAAATATAAGTGTACTTAATAAAGTACACATATTAAGTACACACATTTATGATGTACATGCATGCAGTACACGCATAATATAAATATAATATTATATACATTATGAAGTACACGCATTAATAATTATAGTACACGCATTGATAATTAAAGTACACGCATAATATAAATATAATATGCGTGTACTTGATGAAATGTGCGTTTACTTTATGAAGTACACGCATTGATAATTAAAGTACACGCATATAAATATAAGTGTACATGCATGTTTTAGCAAAGTACACGCATATTGATATGACAAAAATCTAATTCAATATACGTGTACTTTATGTATTCTGCATGTAATTTTATTAAGTAGACGTATATAAATTCATGTACTATTTGGAAAATAGTTTTGGACATTACAATGTGCTTGTACTTTATAAAAGACATTTGTGTCACTCATATTCTTAAACTCCTATGTGTATTATGGTCCGCGCCAGCGGCATTATTATACAAGTATTTCAATAGGCGTGTACTTTATAGACTATGCGTGTACTTTATAAAGTACACGTGTAATATATAGAGTACACGCATTTATAAAATATTTTGGGACAATATCTTGTTTGTGCTTTATAAAAATTTGCGTGTATTATAATTTATAATACACGCAATCATATTTTGACATACCAATTTTTTTACATGAAATGATATTAATGTTTACATTTTTTACAATACACGTGATCATTTTTATAAGGGTTCATGTTTACTTTACTATATTTGGTGTATGACATAACTGAGAACACATGCATGAAAGAAATAAAATTTTTATTAAAAACAAAAAAACAATGTACAATTTTTTCAAATAACGAAAGCTGAAAAAACTAAAGAAGGCTTCTATTAGGGATGTTTGTCAAAGGCATCTAGGGTGTCAGGAAGAGAGTCAATTAAATTCGACCAGTGTCGAATTTCTTTTTCTATGACAGATACAAGGCCTTCATGGAGAGCCTTCTTCTCCTTCAGCTTGGCGATTTTCATGGGAACTTCTTGAATAGAAAGATATGAGGTCTTCATGTGTTTGAGGAAGGTCCTCATCCACATCAAATAAATCTATGGGATTGGGTGGAAGTCCAGAATAGTCTTCCCTCACATATGTTTGAAACTGCTCAAAGGCAGTTTCATATGAGGAAATATTTTCATCAATTTGCCTTATTTTTTTTATTTCTTTCATCTCTCTCAAGAGTTTCTCGCAAGTTTTCTGCTGGAATAGTCATTATGTTATCTTTAGCCTAGATGTAATGGTTAAGAAAGGAACAAATATTACTCTTTTATAGGAAATGTTAAAGCTATTTATTTCTTGACCAGAAGTAGTTGGGAAGTAAGTAGTTGAGCTTAATAAATTGATTTTGGTTATTGTGTCCTAAATGAATTCTTCAAAGTAGTTTTCAATTAAAATAATAAAAAATTATTATATTAACTAGTGTGTGTACTTTAGTAAAAATGCGTGTACTTTGAAAAATTCATTGGTGTACTTGATAATTATCACTTGTATTTTTCGTGAAAGCTGCTTGTACATTATTTCATAACACTCAGGTGTATTGTTTGTCTAAACCTTACGTGGATTGTGGTCCGCGCCAGTGAAAAAAAATCCATTTTGGTGTAATAAATATTGTAAACAATAACAAATATAACACAAAATAAATTACAAATATGTTTTGTATTTGAATCACAATTTATAGAAGTTTTTTCTAATTTCGGGGGAAGAAATATTTTGATAGAAGGTATTTCTCCGAGTACATATGCCTTTTATTTTAGCATGTCAGGGTCTTGAAATAATTTTTGCATTTCCTTGTTTCTACTTATTTGTTCAATGTAGTACATGCAGAACACCCCACAGTCAACCCTGAAATTAAAAATAAAACAAATATACAAATTAGTATGATGTGAATGAAATTTTTTGAAAAGATACAAATTTGTAATTTTTAGAAATGAAGTTTTTCTTACCCATTATATTGTTTAGGGCATTCATGATCTCTTACTAGGTCAAATTTGAGATCACTTTTCAGCAAGAAATCTACTGTCTTTTTTTCTTGCTCTATCAATGGATCATCATCCAATGTAAACTCATTTGGTGTACCTTCATCAAACTTCCTCTGAATTTTAAAACCATTGTTTTTCATTGTTTCTGCTTCAGTCTTCAATAGGCACAGTGTTTTTTGGAAGACAGAAAACTGTTAAGAAGATAAATATTTAGTGTATACAAATAAAAGAATATATGGAGATTAAAGAGTGAAAAGTACACGCATAATATTAAAGTACACGCATATTTTATTTTTTCATATCACATGTATTTTAAAATATGATGCGTGTACTTTGCCTAATGAGTTAAAAGTACACGCATAATATTAAAGTACACGCATATTTTATTTTTTTATATCACGTGTATTTTAAAATATGATGTGTGTACTTTGCCTAATGAGTTAAAAGTACACGCATAATATTAAAGTAGACGTAACTTGTATTGGTTCGCTTCACGTGTATTTTAAAATATGATGCGTGCACTTTGATAATCTGGGTAATTATGTGCAACTAATACAAAGTACATGCATTATATTATACACGTGTATAATATAAGGATAAGTAACATTACTAATTAAGTTTAGGCATTAACCAATTTTTTTGCATCATCGAAGAATATTGTATTTTTTTCCTTGTCGTTCGGTCGAAGAGAATCCATGTGGACCACTTTATTTTCTTTTTTGTATATCACAAGTAATGTGAAATGTCCTACACTATGTCTTAGTACAATGAACAAATTATTACAAGTGCTTAAGTATTCAAATAAATCTATGTATAACTCCCCCTTCTTATTGACTTCATTTGTGCTACAAGCTTCTATCTGAATAAAAATTATAGACATTGTGTTAATAAAAAAACTGAAATTTTGTTTCTCAATACTTTCGATTTAATTGTACTTACCCAACAATAATCAGAAAAAGTGTGTGAGTAGGAGAGCCCTTCCTCTGACAATTTTAACCTCAATACTTCACTAAAAGCAAATATTATCTGTTCCTTACAATATAAAATGGTGAGGAAATAATAATGTTGAAATTTAATGGATGTATAATATTTGGACTACATACTTGGCTTGAAATTTCTTGATTGTTGAGGACTTCAACAAAATATTCCCATGGGACATACGAAACCAGCCCTTGGAAAATAAATTCCCTGCATTTTATATAATCAATAAGAATTGTATAATAATAATAACCTTATTCTTTTGCCCCCCAAAAAATATAAATTAGCTAAGTGATAAATCATAAAACAATAAACTTTACTCTGGCTCAGCCTTTTGAATAAACTCTTCAATCTTTTTCTTCGAAGCTTCATCGAGATATTTGTATACTTCGATTGCTTCAAGCTTGAAGTGAGTTTCTTTCATTTGTTCAGCTATTGTTAGACGGCCTTTTCTCAACTTTGACTCTTTTTGTTTCTTAATTGGTTCATGCTTTTCGGTTTCGCTGTCAGCTTTTCTTTTCTTCTGCCCTCTAGTAAGAGGTCCTTTTATTTTGGATATTTTGGGGGTGCCCTGAACTGTCTTTGAGGGTAGTTCAATCTTCAAACTCGAAATTTCGTCCATGAGTTGTTTATTAATGTTTTCCTGATATATTTAACAAGGAATGTTGGATTGTAAGCATTTTTTTAAACAATGATTCATTTTCTCTTACGTGTATTTTATAAAGTACACGCCTGTATTTTAATACATGCGTGTATTTTATAATATACACGCATCTATTATAAAATATGTGTATATTATAAAATTTATAATATACACTTGTACTTTCAACATAATTTACGTTTACTTTAGAATGTAAAGCGTGTACTATATATCTATTGTATTTTATAGATACCTGGTCATTTTTTTTCAATTCTGATTCTTCAAGCATTTTCTTCAACTCCGAAATTTCGTCATTAAGGATTTATTATTGTTTTCATGTTATACAAAAAGAATGTTACATTATAAGCAATACTTGAATAAAACTGCATTATTTTTAATAAAATAATTCATGTACTTTGCATTATTTCTAATATCAAATAAAACTGCATTAAAAATACTATGAAATAAAACTACGTGTACTTTGGGAAAACTGCGTGTACTTTAAACGCGTACTTTAGGAAAACTGCGTGTACTTTAGGAAAACTTCATTAAAAATACTATAAAATAAAACTGCGTGTACTTTGGAAAAACTGCGTGTACATTAGGAAAGCTGCGTGTACTTTAAACGTGTACTTTAGGAAAACTGCGTGTACTCTGCATTCAAAAGTACCTGTTGAGCTCTTTTCAATTCTGACTCCTCGAGATTCTTCCTCAATGTCATCTTTTCTATGTCAGCATTTTTCCATTATTGCAATGTATCATCATACTTTTTTTGAGATCTTCATTACTCAGAGACAGATATCCATTTTTTTGTTCCAAAATTCGTGTTGATTCTGCCTGTTTTTTCAATGATTCATCCAATTCTTTAATTCTATCTGAGTCACTCATTGTGACTTGATCAAGCTTTTCTTTTAAAGAATTGTTTAACTCAACTAGTTGGGCATTTTTTACCTCCAACTTATTTAATAACTCTTTTTCCTTCAAAAGGTTGGAATTCTCCACCTTTAACTTCTTCATTTCCTCATGGGCTTCAAAAAGTGAATCACGATCTACCTGCGACTGTACATTCGAAATGGCACTCTCCACCTCTAAAGAGGTCACCTTCTCAAATGCACCATTAATGTCTTCGCTGCTTTAGATAGTTGGTTATTTTTTTCCAACAATTCCCTTTTCAAAACAACAATTTGTTCCTCCAAATTAACCTTTGGTTGATCTTTTCCCTTCTTTTTTTTTGGAGTCACAATGTTTTTAAGGGGAATATTCCAACCATGTGAAAACTCATTGTCATTAATATCTTCAGCAACTTTTTTTGATGATGAATCAACATGTATAAGACTTTCTGTAGATATGTTCAAAGAGTAACTTGGCCCTTCAAACTGAGATTCCTTTTGTACAGGACTGTCCTTACAAGCTGGTTTATTTGTAGCCTGCTTTAAAGTTGCTATTGCGATGTCATTCTTTACAAACCATGGTTTCAAAGACGACAATTTCCACTTCAGGAATTTTGGAGTATTTTCTTTAAATTCTTCAACAAGAGAAATAATTTCAAATTTCTCACATGCCCAATACTGTGATCATACAAAAAACAAAATGAATTTAATGCTTGTATTACCTAGGGATTCATAATGGAAAGTACAAGTGATTTGTTCAAAATACTCGCAAAATTAAACGTGTACTTTACAAATTTTACAATTGTATATTGAAAGTACATGTGATTTTTACAAATTTAACGTGTACTTTGTCAATATAAGTTCATGTGTACTTTCTAAAGTACATTTATAATATTGAAAAAAAATATAACAATAGTATTTTGAAAGTACACTGGTTATATTTACAAAACATAGTACACGTGTACTTTGTAAAATACAAGTGTATTTTCACGTGATATAAGACGTGTATTTTCAAAATACACGTGATTAAGACGTGTTTTTTTCAAAATACACGTGATATAAGACGTGTATTTTCAACATACACGTTAAATATCAAGTGTATTTTGAAAGAATAAGAGAAAATACACGTAATATTTTCAAAGTACAGGTAAGTATTGTTAAGTAAATTTTGAAATATCAGGAATATCAAGTGTATTTTAAAAATACACGTGAAAATATACGTGTATTTTCAAAATACACGTGAAAATATCACATGTATTTTCAAAATACACGTTAAATAAATGTGTATTTTGAAAATACAAGTGAAAATATCATGTGTATTTTTAAAATACACGTGAGTATTGGTATGTAAATTTTGAAATATCAGGATTTTTTTGCTCACCAGTAGGAAAATGACACATCCAGTAACTGTGCTAGGTCTTGAACTTGTTGATTTGTCAAGTGAATGTATGAGAAATTGATGAACAGCAGATGCCCAATCATACTTATTCATTTCCTCAATATCGTTGATGTATTTCAACCAAAATTTTCCAAGGGGGAAGTTTGAGTCGGAGAAAAACAACGTGTTCAAGAAGTGGAGACACACAATTTTAACAAAATCAGTAACTCCTTCATCTGTCTCCAATTTAACTGATTTCTTCAAACCATTCAATATTTCTGACTTTCCTATTCTTTTTGCGAAGTATCGTTCTTGTAATCCAGATTTTTGAGCATTATTCGGTCCCCTTTTCAATTCTATTGATTTTAAACCCTCAACCAGGGGTATGCCAAATATTTCACTTATATCTATTGGCATTATTGGAATCCTACTCTTCATACATAAATTTTTGGTTTCCATATTGTACAGCTCGATAATTGATAAAATATTTTTTTCCGTCTTCTTGTGGTCCACTTCTACTACTTTCTTACTGTAGTAGGCATTGAAAAGCTCCCAAAATGGAGTCTTCTTAAGAAGTTCAATATGGCTATCGTTTATTTTATCTTTAATCTGATACAAATCATGGATAAAGCTAATAATATTTGACCGATATTGGTCATTCTTCTTTGCAGGATGTTTAGATTTCAATGCCACACTAGAACTAGAACTATAACTGGATGAAGAACTATCATCAGAACTGCTCTTTTTTTGTTTCTTTCCTCTTCTTGCCTTCATCTTCATCCCCATTATATTGATCTATAAACAAAATTTAAATTACTAACCTATAATGATATGTACAAAAAATAAAATACATGCGAATTAGAATAAAATATAGACTAAAATAATAAAATGCAAGCGTATTTAACAAAAGTACATGCAATATTCTCACAAACAATTTATACAAGTCTCAACAAAATACATGCTAAAGGCGATAATATATATCGTTAGTTTCATGGTAATACCTAACAGAGGTTGTTCGACAAGTCAAAAACCAAGATTCTCTACTTCTAACATATTCAGTAAAGAAGTGATACAATAGCCGAATGCATATCATTCAAATGGAGCTGGAGCGGACCAAAAACACTCCTAAATATTAATAAAATAATTATACTTCTTACAAACTCATGTAATATCATTCAAATGCCGCTGGTGCGGACCAAAATAACATAGGATTGATCAAATATGGATATGAAATAAATATTTTATAGAGTACACGTATAAAACATAAAAGTACACGCATAATGAATTGAGAAATTCAATTTTAATGTGCGTGTACTCTGTGTATTTTGCGTGTACTTTTTGATAGTACACGCAAAATACACATAGTACACGCAACACAGCGCTTGTACATGTACATA
This sequence comes from Sambucus nigra, assembly GCA_949130495.1. Taxonomy (NCBI): domain Eukaryota; kingdom Viridiplantae; phylum Streptophyta; class Magnoliopsida; order Dipsacales; family Adoxaceae; genus Sambucus; species Sambucus nigra. Next base: position 458,554,974 of record OX422216.1, on the reverse strand, counting down.
TTCCAATCATGTATATATTCCTAGTCCTTGATAAATCCTCGAAAAATGATGTATACATGAGGAAAAGTACAATGATGAAATACATATATCTAATATGCAAAAGTGTGTTTTGCAATTAAAATGAGGGAAACAAATATATGATGAAATACATATCATGAAGAAGAAGAATGTGATTTCATCAGTCCATGTGTCTACAAATTTATACATATGAGAACACAAAATACACAAGGACAAAAAGGTGATAAGAGAATGTATACATCCTTGTTAGTGGTGTTTGGAAGAATTTGATTTATAAAGTAAAATGTAGAACCATAACGATTAGGGTTTGATCGAAGAGAGCTAGGGTTTTGATCGAAGAGAGTTAGGATTTTGATCGAACATAATTTTTAGAGCTTCGTTCAGGAGTATTTATATGTTGTTGTTGACCAAAATTTGATTGAGAAATAGATTAATTTTGGGGTTTTGATCGAAGAGATGGTACGATTAAGGTTTGATTCAAGAGAGAATACAGTGTTTTTGGCACTTCGATTTCTGAATAGTGCGTGTTTGTTTTAATTTCGGGGTATTTATATGTTGGACCTAATTGTTTAAAATTTGTTGGGCCTGGTTTTTTTGTCCAAAATTTTCAGTCCAAGGACTAGACCGTAAAAGCCCCTTTAAAGATTAAAAAAAAGTGCAACCACTTATGTAACTTACTAAAGGAAGTTACGGACGATTAGTTATAAAAGGGTAAAATTGTGAAAAAATTCTCTAAAAAGTTAGAATAGGACCTATATGATTATTGAAAATTCAATAGAACTTATATGAATGTTGATTCGATAAATGAGACTTAAATATAATTATCTCTTTTTTTTGTTGGTATTCTCATAGTACTTATTATAATTTGAAGTTGTGCGTTACAACTTCTATTGCGTATTCCATTACCATGACATCCATGTTAAACATCAATTAGGATATCGATGTTGATGTCCATCCTTACCCTTTTTCCAACATTTTCCTCTTCTCTTCTGAGCTTTTCTCCTTCTCTCTGTATAGACAAAACCCTATACGGACACTTAAGGAACCTTCTCCACTTGGAACTGGAAAAAATTTCTACCCTCCTGATTCTGAATACTTCCACCGTCTCATTCATCACAACGATAATGACAAAGCCTCGGTCTATAAAGGGCATGTCAAGAGTTTGCACAAAAAAAATGATGTGTTTGGGTATGCTTTAATTGCTAATTCCTTGACTTTTTATTTATTTTCAGAGGGTGGATCTGCTAGATTGCGAGTCAAGGGATTAAAATTTGCCAGGGCGTTCATTGCTTCACAGTAAGTAAGTTGACAGAATTTGTGTGGAATTCGTAATGTAGGTCTTTTCCATATACGGTTTGTTAAAATGATCTATGATTTCATATGGAATTTCAAAGATCTCTTTTATTCAAGATTTGATTTATTTTCATCAATGGCATATTGAGTCATGTTTTGTTTATTTCATGAATGATGATTACTCATTTTTTTGTCGCTGTATTCGTCATTTTTGTTTTTATGGTACATCATAAATTTGACTACTATGAGCCTTTTTCTTAGGGCAATTATACGATTAATTATTTTCATTTAAATTTAACGTGGGATGCATATTTATTCCATTAGTTGTTGATATACCTTACACATTGATACTTAGTTTCAAATTATTTGTTAATTACAGAGATATGCATCGTGTGAATTTCTTTCAGAATCTCTTGCCATACATTTGGCTATTCAATAATTGATACAATTTGTTAGTTTTCTTTTAATTTCACCAATTCAATATACTTGATCATAAACCTTTGGTGGGTTGGTATAAATTCATTTGGTTTAAAAACCATATCCCTAAATATGCATTCATTACGTGGATGGTTTGGATTGAGAAAATTTGGACAAAAAAAAAGCATCAAAGATGGGGGAATATAGATAATGAGATTTATGTATTATGTGATAATGCTCTAGAAACAAATGATCATTTATTCTTTAATTGTGTGTTTTTTAAAAGAAGTTGGGAGAAGGTGTTAAGAAACTCTGGTATCTAGAGCGATTTTAAACCTTTAAAGAGGAAATCATGTTCTTCTCAACAACAGAGGTAGTTTCATAACAGATATTATGAAGTTGACCTTTATCAGTCATCATCTACTATGTATGGGAAAAAAGAAATATTAGAATTTTCAAGAATATTCAATCTGGACCAGATGATGTTTACAAAAATATTGAAAGATCCACTAAAGAAATTACATGCAAGTGCAAAAAAGTAAATAGAAATTATGAAAATTGGTTTGAATTCAAGATATGGGGGATATTATAGAGTATTCTGAAAGTCCAACTAAGAAGTGTTCAGTGCTGTAGCAGATCTTCTACAACGTACATCTTTCTTATAAACTACATTAAAAGGTTTTAAGAGAGGATGGGAGTTTTATTACATGAAATACTCATAGTAAAGCCTGCTTCAAAATTATCAAATGGTCCAATTGATTAAACAAACACTCCAACATAATTTAGTCTGTGTAAACACAGTTTAACTATCCGATTCAAGATTTTTCAGTTAATAGGTAATTAACCTAAGGTTACTACTAAAAACTCGCGTGCTTTTTTTTATCATATCCAACATACTAACAGTTTCACAATGCTTTGTAACTTGGCTAAGGCATTTGTTTTCCCTATTTTGATATCATCAAAGTTTTTCCCCAACATTTTTTAACAAACATCTTTATTTTCAAGCTTTCAAAAAATTTGAACATTCATATGTATTATGACTGTTGATACCAAATTTAATTTGCTGACTTGGATCAATCATATGAAGACACGTGGCTATCTACATGGCAACAACAAGTACTTTCGAGATGATCGCACGCTCCGAGGAACCATGTTACTCCGAGGAACTCATACGCTCCGAGGAGCAGACCTCTCCGAGGAACTCATACGCTCCGAGGAACTGACCTCACTAAGGAACTCTTGAAGACCAGGAAGCTTAGGCGGTCCGAGATGCATCTCGAACACAGCATTAATAGCTGGATACCCAACAGTTCAACTGGTTCATTAAATGCTTATCATTTAGACGCACACGCTTAAAGGGCATTAAATTTATTACCCTTTCATATGTATATCATTTAATGTATCACCCTTTCAGATGACAGCCTCAAGGCTATAAATACGTTGTACAATCCTCATTGTAAGGGGACCTGAATTCTGAATCAAAACTTTGGGATCCATAACGAAATTTCTTGTAATCGAGAATTCCCAAACAATCATCAATAAAACAACAGTGGACGTAGGTCATTCTTATAAGGCTGAACCACTTTAAAATCTTTGATCTCATTTATTTATCTGTGATTGAATTATTAGAGTGATCTAATTTTTTACATCAACAGATTGGCGCCGTCTGTGGGAACGTGTTACAAGCATTGTTCTCCATCAAAAGCTAAGTTTTTATTTTCTCTATGTATAATCAATTATACATACATCTTTTGATTCAATCATGATTTTTATATTTATATACATAAATTAATTGTCCAATTATTATCTGCAAAATATTTCATATCATGATTTTAAAATCATAACTGTTAGATTAATTCTTATTTAGAAATCTGAAAAATAATGGATTTCATAAATCATAACTTTTTGCTTGATTCTCAAGTTTCAATTTTATATCATGGAATAAATATTTTAAATGATTAAATATACCAATATATACGATGATGATAAGATTTGATAATTTTCTTTGTTGATTTTGAAATAATTTGTAAAAGATCTTTGATGACTATTCAAATTCCCATTATATTTTTGTTCAAATCATGATTCTCATATGTTTATATCCATAAAATTAGAGATCAAATCAATTATATATTGTGCATACATCTTTTAATTCAATCGTGATTTTATATTCACAAATTGTTGAATCTAATTTTACAAATCTGCATAAATGTACATTTCATAATCACAAAGTTTGAGAAATTTGTGTACATATTATATTATTTCTTCTTTAAGGAGATAAAATAATTTCTCTATATTCATAAATCTCTTTTATATGAGTATATACAAATTTGATTCATTTGGAAATCTTTTAATATAGTCATAATTTTTTTATGCACTAACTGTGTGATCGATTTCAATTTGGGGATCTGGTGAATTTTAGACTCATAAATATTATACAAATCCTTGCATCTATGGAAGATTTTCTGAACAAATATGTTAGGATAGGGTTAATCATTAAGAACGATTATGTATTTTCCATTCCGATATTAACATGAATTGAATCACACCCATTTTCTCTCTCTTCAAGAAAACAATGTTCTCTGCACAAATAATCATATTATGTAATTGTGTAGATACGATCAATTTTATCGATATATGAATAATCAATTATATGTTGTACATACATACATACATCTTTTGATTCAGTAATGATTTTTATGATTATAAACATAAATTAGTTGTCCAATTTTTCATTTATCAAATCTGCAAAATATTGCAAATCACGATTTTATTAAATTAGTGGATCGATTTTTATTTCAAATATGAATAAAATGAAAATATTCTGCAAGTCTCTCTGTTTATTGAAATTTTTTTGGCAAAACTCGGCAAAGCTCAGACTACTCAGCAAAAATATTCCTAAAAATGCCAACCTATTTTGCTAGGAAACGAAATATTCCAAACTGTATCAAATGTAGTTGGTCGGGGATAAAAACCCACTAACTGTAGTTGGTCGACGAGGAGAAATATTCCAAACTGTATCGAGTGTAGTTGGTCGGGGATAAAAACCCACTAACTGTAGTTGGTCGACGAGGAGAAATATTCCAAACTGTACCAAGTATGGTTGGTCGGGGATAAAAACCCACTAACTGGTCGACGAGGAGAAATATTCCAAACTGTACCAAGTATGGTTGGTCGGGGATAAAAACCCACTAACTGTAGTTGGTCGACGAGTAGAAATATTCCAAACTATACCAAGTATGGTTGGTCGGGGATAAAAACCCACTAATTGTAGTTGGTCGACAAGGAGAATTTATCGACCTTGGTTGGTCGGACACATTTTATGAAAAAGACAAAAATTTACCAAGTATGGTTAGTCGGGGATAAATCTCACTAACCGTAGTTGGTCGACAAGCAGAATTTAACAACCTTGGTTAGTTGGAAACATTTTAAACATTTTTACACTCGTGAATTTATTATTAAGTGATCGAGCAACATTTTTTATACTTGTAACTTTTTTACTAAGTTGGTCGACAAACAAAACATCATTTTTTATCAAATGGTTACCACAAATTCAAACTAGTCGACAATAAGTTGATCGACAAACAACACAATATTGTTATCTTTTTAACAAATACATATGCACAGATGTAAATTATTTTACAAGACAATAGCAATTAAGATTGCGAACAAAAATGAAAGTCTTTCATTAAAATAAAAAACAAAATACATCAGGAATGAAATACAAATTTATTACATCAATATTCACATTCTATTGGTTTCTTCCCCTCTGCTTTTGAAACAGGTTCCTCGCCAGCAGGTGGATCATTTAAAGCAAGAGGAGAATTTATGAAGTTAAGATCTTTGAGTATCCTGATATTCATCACGGATGGTCGATCTAGGAGATGCTCGATAAAGTATTTGTTCATTTGGGGGCTTCTATTACAGATATATTTGTTCATTTGGTGGCACATTCTTATAACATCATGCAGTCGAGCACCAAATTCAACTTCACAAACTCACACGGAGGCGCATTCAGAAGTTCAGGAGGCATATTCAGGAGTTATTATGCACATACTATTGAAGTTCAGAAGTCAAATTTAGCATCTACAGCACTGAGATCTTTACTACTACTGTCCCGACTAACATTGAAGAAGAAGTTGTATGAAAATGTTTCGAAGTCCACCACTAGCTTGGTACTAATCAGATTGAAGAGTTGGGTTCAAAAGCTAGTATGTTACTCAACAAAGTATTCAGAGGATCATAAATTAGAAGAATCAAGCACGTGAAGTTAGCACTCAGTTGCTCGGCACAGGAGGCAGTTGGTCGGCTAGCAAACCAATCAACATACTTGAAGATTATGATAAGCTACAAGCTGCATACTATGGCATGGATGCATCCAAATTCCCAGGGGTGATACATAGCACACGGAGTTCCTCAAAAGAAAGATTAGCAACCATCGATCAGCCTGCATCATATGTCGTCCAGGAGATAATGCACTTTATGTTGAACAAATGAAGAAGGTAGATCAAGAATTTCACAAGCACCGAGCAACAATGCAGAATAAATACTCCATCCTTTCAAGTAAACCATCAATCATGGAGCATTGGGGGCTTCTGTTAACGTAAAAATTCTCCATCTACGAGGACCAATCAGAAAAGGACACATGTCATCCTACGTGGCAATATTCGACACCGAGGAGTGTTAGTCGGCACCCGAGGATAGTTGGTCGGCATACCAACCAGGAGGATCAAGGGATAACTATGCATTTAATGTGCATTAATGAAGATGACTATGCATTTAATGAGCATTAATGTACATTTATACTATAGATGACAACACATAGCATACCAAGCAATTCAACAATTAGATTCGTTGAATGTAGACATAATGTATAAATGTCTACATACAATGAATCTCTTTATCTCCCATCACTATAAATACATGTATTCCCTTAGCCAAAGGGGAGGAGATCCGACAAGGATGAGAGACACCATACACAAGATCCACACCTTTTTCTCTCTCTACACCACATTGTGCTATTGTAAACCCCTGGGAATAAAATAACAGTGGACGTAGGCTTTTCCTTATAGCCGAACCACTTTAAAAATCTTTGTCCCTCATGTGCTTGATTGGATTGCTTTCATTAATTTATCTGTGATCATAAAAATGGGATTCGGTCCAGTTTTTTACATCAACAGTTGGTCAGACACATTTATGAAAAAGACAAAAATTTACCAAGTATGGTTAGTCGGGGATAAACTCTCACTAACTATAATTGGTCGACGAGCACAATTTAACAACCTTGGTTGGTTGGAAAAATTTTAAACATTTTTTACTAAGTGATCAAGCAACATTACTGATACTTGTAACTTTTTTAAGTTGGTCGATGAACATACACTATTATTATCTTTTAACAGATATGCATAAATGTAAAGTGTTTGATATTTACAAGACAATAGCAATTAAGATTTGCAAGCAATAATGAAAGTCTTTCATTAAACTCGAAATAAAGTACAAGTTACAAGTTACATTGAAAATTACATTGATATGTATACTAACTGTTACATTAAAAATTCCTATTCTATTGGTTTTTTCCCCTCAGCTTTCGATACAGGTTCCTCGCCAGCAGGCGGAGCATTTAAAGACTGAGGAGAATTGATGAAATTCAAATCCTTTAGCATCCTGACGTTCATAACAGAAGGTCGATCTAGAAGATTCTCGGGACGAGATACCTCAATTTGAGAATGTAAATTGTAGTCACCGAGGTATTTTGAAATTAAGCTCCGAGGAATGGCCCGAGAAAGAATCCACTCCATCTCTAGGTTGTACGGTGGCACAGGCAGATCAAGCAACCCGGGATCATGGTAGTCCCATAGATAGTGTCCTTGTTCGAGCTTCAGCACACCTAAGGCATTCAGCCAGCCTTGCTTGTAGCCCTCATTATTGGCATTCTTGATACGATCATCCAAATGGAATAGTGCTTCGTTGTATCCAGCCATCCAGAACTCCCTGGGCTGTTTCTGGAACTGATATGTTAGCCTTTCTAGTTGCTCGTGGAGATTCTTGATGAAAAGCTCCTTATTCTCCAAAACTGATTTCTGCGCAGAGAGCTGTTTCTCCAAGTCCCTTATCTTCTTTGACATGTCAGACAAAGCCTGGTTCTTAGCCATTAATTGGAAGGCTTGGTTCTCTAAGGCAGACGCTGTCCTCTGTTCCTCGACAAGCACCCGAGCTGCTCTTGCTCATCCCCGAGGAGCTCTTGCTCGACCACGAGAAGATGTCGAGGTACCAGAACTCCTCAAAGTCTCCAACTCTTCCCTCAATTTGGCATTCTCAACTTCTAAGAATGAAAATCCCTCGCCAGTCACTGGGATTATGGCTGTTGAAGAAGAGGCTACAGACTTCAACTGTGCTAGTTCCTTCTGCAAATTGTTATTTTCTGGCTCCAACAGCTCGGTAATCTGTCTACATTCTTCAACTTCACCCCTTAGGGTTCTCTCCCTGACATCATATCCAGCAAAGAGCTTCTCGTAACCCTTCTCGGCATAAAGCTGCTGATACTTCTTCTCATACCCCTCATGCAACAGGGCAGTTGATTCCCTGTATTGAAGCTGAAGGTCTTCGAGGGTGCCCTGGAGATCCTCGATCATTTCATAGTAAGCCACATTATTGGCCACAGCTCGATCGAGTAGACACTTCAGGTACTGATATGCTTCCACTGCCTGTTCTAAAGCATCCTGGCCAAGGATATCGGCAACTTGTGCAGTACTCAAGTCTGTGTGACCAGCCTTAAAGTACTCATTGCACTGTTGCAGCAACTTTGTATCATGGGCAGATAGCAGATCCATCCTGGCCAGAAACTAGCAGAGAAAGAAAGAGGAATCATCAATAAGAAGAATAAGCAGAGTATGAATAGAAGATGAGCAACAATATGCAAGAAAATTCAAGTTTTATTAGATCATAAAATTCAGAATTATAAGTGCTGGATTACATTTGACAAAGAAATAAAATATAAAAGTAAGCCCGAACAACACTACACCTTTTCCTTATCTCCCAAAACCTTCTCGGGAGGTTGGGAAGAGGAAGCAGGTTGCTCGGAGGGAACTGTAGGCTGTTCAGAGAGCACCAGCTGTTGCTCGGATGAAGAAATGATTTGCTCGACAACAGACTGGATGGCTGGGGGATGATCACCCATCACTATTGAAGACTCCTCAAAGGTAGCTTCGTCCTCTTTTAGTTCTTCTGGAGTAGTAGGAGGGCCAGGGATATGCCTCTGGAAGAGCTCGGAGGACTCATCGACCTTCATTTCTTGAAGGGCAGCGACCCATCCATCCCTAAAGTACTTTAGATTGCCATATTCTACTTGAGAAACCATGGCAGCACACCCCTTGTTCCACCCCTTGTCCCAGCCAGAGCTGAAGGACTTTTTCACAGCAGCTTTCCTCTTCAGCTTCTCCGAGGAAAGCGTCTCGGATAGAAGGTTCTCAGCATTCTTCAGTTTGATCTCAACCTCCTCCTTCTGTCGACCTACTCCCTGGAGCTGATCCAACTTCTCCTCAGCAACTTTGAGTTTATTTTCCATCTCTCCAGCGGATTTGAGCTTTTCCTCAAGCTCTTTATTTGCCTTCTCCAAGGCATTCTTTTTCTTCTCCAAGTCCCCGGAGGCATCAACAACTCGAGCTTTTTCTTGCTCGGAGGAAGAAAGTTTTTTCTCCCAGATAGCCTTATCAGTGGCATACTTCTGGCGGGAGTCTTCTAAAGATTTGATAGCCTCTTCCATAGCTCCCTCCACACTGGACGAGGAGCATGAGGCTTTAATGGCTTCATCCTTTTTCAGGATTATGTTAAAGCAGCTCGTCAACTGTGAACAGAAAAAGAAGGCAAGTTAGAAACAAGAAATGACAAAGGAAAATATGAAAAAGTTTAAAGTAATGAGACTTACTGAAGCAAGATGACGAGCAACTAAGGAAGTAACCATGTCCCGAGTAAGGTTATCCTCAGTACCTTGGACCTCGGGAATGGTCAAGGACTTTACCGAGCTCATGTCAGAGCTCGGGGGAACAAAAGTGGGAACTTCAGTCCCAACAGCTGGGGGCTGAATGATGGTATCACTCAAATTGACCGAGGAGCTTTTCTTCAGCCTCCTCGGGGGAACAGGTACAACCAAGGAAGAATCCTTGGTCGGTGATATCACAATCACCTCTCCAAGAGCAGCAGACCTGCTCGGAGCCACTACGGGCTTCTCGATAATTTTTGCAGGAGCTGCAGCAATTTTCTTTGTCCCCTCCCTTGGGACATCAATTCTACTCCTTTTTGCCTCACCAGTGCCGGAGGCAGTTTTCTCGAACAAGGTGGGAGGTCTTCTTTTCTTCATCCTTTTGCTCAAAGGAATGTGGGATTCAGGCGAAGAACTGGCAGAGGCTGGTACTGGCTCTGCTTCACTGATCACTAGACGAGCAGTGAAAGAAGTTGTGTAACTCTTGTATTGGAGCAGATAGGAGGCTGACCGAATGTGCTCGTCAGCAACCCTTTGATGCAGACCCCAGATAAGTCCCAAATGCCTTATATTGACCTGTTTCTTTTGGGCACTTTCTCTTGCTATCAACTGCAAATAAATAAATATTGTTATCAGTAACAAATTTTATCAAACACAAAACAAACATGATTTCAAAATAAAATAAAATAAAAATAACCTATCCCATTGCCATAAGGAGGGCATCTGGGACCCTGGTAAACCTCATCTCCGGTTAAAGGAGGGTGTTGCCAATTTTTTACAATAACCCCATGTTCAAAATAATCCCTGTTGACATCAGGGAGATTGACTACTAAGGCTCTATTTATAAACCTAGTTTTTAAATAATAAATATTATCATTAACTGCCCATCTATAGCAGTACATGATTTCTGGAATTCCTATACGAGTTCCATGCACTTGATTTAATTTATGCACCCCATTAACTATTCTCCATGTGTTGGGGGCTATTCGTGCAGGAACAACATCGAAATACTAACAAAACTCCAGACACAAGGAATTGGGTGGAAAAGAAAATCCACATTCAGCAAAAAAGAGACTGGGGAACCAATGTCCCTCAGCCAAATTGAAATAATTAGAAGGCTCAGAAATCTCTTCCAAGACGACCCAAGAAGGAATGGAAAAATCAGAACGAAATTTCTCAAGAGACTCAACAGGATAAACCATGGTGAATAAAGAAACAAAGATGAAGGAAGAAGATCTTACAGGGAAAGAACGGATCTGCTGACAACGAACGACAGAAAAGATGAGCGCACGAGAGAGTAGGAAGAAACGATGTAAAACTCAAAAGATGAAAATTTGAAAAGATAGAAGACAATGGGAGTGTCTGTGAAGATTAAATACCTTACCTTGGGAACTGGCGAAGTAATGATTACAAAAAGGATGATTACGTTACCGGCGGCTAAAAAGATGAAAAGTGGCGCGGGAACCAAAGCGAGCAACAACGGCCGAAAAGACGAAAAAGAATGTGGGAATCGAAGCACGCAAAAAGTCCAAAAAAGCATGATTCTACGAATTGGGAAGGAGAAAATAAATACAAGGGAGATGCTCCTAAAAATTAGGAAGACTATTTAAAGCTACCGTATTCCGAGAAAGAATGTTCCATACTCCTCAAATTTCGAACTATGAAACATTGGGGGCTTCTGTTGATACCAAATTTAATCTGCTGACTTGGATCAATCATATGAAGACACGTGGCTATCTACATGGCAACAACAAGTACTTCCGAGATGATCGCAGGCTCCGAGGAACCATGTTACTCCGAGGAACTCATACGCTCCGAGAAGCAGACCTCTCCGAGGAACTCATACGCTCCGAGGAACTGACCTCACCAAGGAACTCTTGAAGACCAGGAAGCTTAGGCGGTCTGAGCAAGTCAGGCGGTCCGAGCTGCATCTCGAACAAAGCATTAATAGCTGGATACCCAACAGTTCAACTGGTTCATTAAATGATTATCATTTAGACGCACAAGCTTAAAGGGCATTAAATGTATTACCCTTTCATATGTATATCATTTAATGTATCACCCTTTCAGATGACAGCCTCAAGGCTATAAATACGTTGTACAATCCTCATTGTAAGGGGACCTGAATCTGAATCAAAACTTTGGGATCCATAACGAAATTTCTTGTAATCGAGAATTCCCAAACAATCAGCAATAAAACAACAGTGGACGTAGGTCATTCTTATAAGGCTGAACCACTTTAAAATCTTTTGTCTCATTTATTTATCTGTGATTGAATTATTAGAGTGATCTAATTTTTTACATCAACAATGACTATGGTTTATTGTATCTTTAAATAAGTTATTTTTAAATGTATGGCTTCAATATTTGTTTTTCAAGTCCAAGTGCAACAGTTTGATTAATAAAGTAATCAGGTGATATCCCAATGTAAATTTTGACCTTTACGATGGTACACGACAGTCGCCGAATCAACTGGACTATATGAGAACGTAAGTTTATTATATGTGAATCTCAAATATGGAAGGAAGATTGATTTCTTTTTGTGTTCTATGGGTTTTCATTTCACTTGCTTTGAATTCTTTGTTTATATACAAGATAATTCTTTTATATGTATAGATCTTTACAACCCCGTTCAATATTTAAGTTCTTTTAGGTTTTTCATTTGAGTTATTTTCTTTGAATTTTGATTTTATATACAGTTGTTGTGTTGAATATGATTTATAAATAACATAATCACATGTGTAAGAAAATATGAGAATGATTATGAGATTTTTATATGCATTGTTATGCCTAAATTAGACTAATTGAAAAAACCATGATTCTTTGGCGTCTACTTTTAATTAAGGTTTGTGTAATCAAAGTTACCAATGGGTTGTTTTACTAAGTTGGGTTTTTATAGTTACCAAGTTGCTAATGTATTTTTTTATAATGTTTTCTAATAGAATTGGGGTTTTAACTCCATCTGAGAATTGTTTGGTTCAAAGTTTGGTGTTAAAGGATACAATATTTAGAGTTGATGTAGAGAACTTGAAAAAAAAATTAATAGCCCAACCAATCCTTTTGAGAAAACCTTAAAAACCGTGTCACCTGTTTTTGACCTCACCCACATTTCCACGAGAAATATCAAAATCGATTCATGAACAAAATTTAATTTTAAAATTTTGTGGTTTCTTTTAGACGTATTTTTGGATTTTGAATTTAGCATTGAAATAATGTTTAAGTTTATCACTCTCAAAGACTATATAAATGTTATTTTTTCTATTGATTCAATCATTTTTTCATGTTCAAATGTATTTCATGCGTATGAAATGACTATTACAAGCGCAAGTTTACACCTAATAAAGATAAATTTTCATAGACATTTTATGAATTAAAAACTATTGTTAATGTTTTCGCAATTAATCAAAAATGTTCCTTGATGAAATGTGGGTACTTGGTCATTGTTTTAATTATTTAATAAACTTTAGACTAGCCCCTCATGCATCACACGAATTACCACTAGTTATTATATAATTAAATGTAGGTGTTGGGCTCCAAACCTTGCATAAATATTTATTTTAAAAAGAAATTTGTACCAAATTTGCATAATCTTCAAGTCATCATGTTTACATCTATCACGGGCGGGTGAAGGTGAGGTCGGCTCCAATCAGCCTTTTTATCTTACAAAATTTATATGTTAAAAATTTTAAATGGAAAAATTCTTCTCCACCGAAAGTTGCTTTGGGAATTTCTATCTAACATGGACAGACCCATGAAAAGAAATTTCTATGTGAAATTTCTACATGTGGAAATGAGGATCTGAGTATTCTAGCTGACGTGGATTGCTTTGGCTGCCAATTGTATTTTTTTAGCGAAAAAAAAATTCTGCCAAAATTTCACCTTCCCGATCTTTAACTCCTCTGCCCGTCTCCATCACTTTTGGGTTTCCTTGTTGCAGTATAATACTATATTTCGTCTCTCTCTACGGCTCTTTCAATCAAGGGCTAATTTCCTCAAGGTTTGGGTTTCCTCATTTCTCCCTTTTTATCCGTGTGTATATATATTTATATTTGTAAGCAATTTCTAGGTTAATTATTTCATTACAAATTGAATGTGTACCCTTTGGTTAATAAAAATTTCACAACTATAATTGATGGATATAATATAGATCTGGGTAGAACTAAAATGCTTAATAATCTTTATTCACTGTTAACATTATCAACACTTTATTTGGTTATGTACTATTGATATGCCATGTTATATTAATTCATTATTGTTCAATGACACACTAATGTTTCATATTATTTTAAATTTTTATATTTAATCATGTGGTCTAATTAATTATTTTATTATTAAATTATTATATTTATTAATTGCAAGGATGATATGATTCGTTGCTATTGGAAAAATGGGTTCACATAAAAGTCAATATCAATCAATATCTCATCTTAATTCTTGTGACAACGATGTGGTAAATGTAATCGAATCCATTCTTTCTCAATCGGCATATGCGTCAAATCTCTCCCAATTTCAAATGAATTATGGTTTTCATCCAACCACCTGCGTGCCACATCTTGAAAAACAATACTCATTCCAAGGTTTATTGAACGCCCCGCTTTATCGATTCGAAACTCAAAACAACGTGTCATTCACTAAAAGGAACCGAAAAAAACAGAAAAACACTTCAAAATCTCAAGCCAAAGATATTGATTCAGCTCAAATCATTCGCCGAAATTGGACGAAAGAGGAAGATGTAGCTTTAACAAAAGCATGGCTACACACGTCGATTGATTCTCTTGTCAGAACAGATCAGCCCACTGAGAAATAACGGAGTCGTATTCAACAAACTTGGATTGAGTTTTTAACGGATGACTTTATAGAGGACCGTCCATTAAGTGGTTTGTTCAAACGCTGGTGTGTCATTTAAGCATGTGTTCCCAAATTTCATGCAATATATGAGCACTAATGCGGTGTCCAAAGAGTGGAACAAACTTACAAAGTTTGGTAAGATTTTACTTTATTTATAAGTTGTATGTCAAAATTATTATATGGCGTGGTAATCTTCTGTTATTTATTATTACTCTTTTTTTGTTAATTGTAGAAAACGGATGCACATAAAGTGTACAAGGAAACGTGTCCCAAAAGTAAACAATTCAGTTTTGAACATTGTTGGGTTGAATGCAAAAAGAATGCAAAATGGTGTACAGAACTCACACCGAATTGTTCAAAGCGACAAAAATCCAATGATGGTAGCTCAATTCGAAATGATGATGAAGAAATTGACTGCTCCCGGGAAGAACAACTAACAAAGAGAAAAGGAAGATTCAATGTCTAGATAAGGATATGACCGATGTTTTGAGCAAATTGCAAGTAAGCATTAACAAACAATTCAGCCACAATCAAGAAGAGTTGGAGCTGAAGAGGGAAAGCGTGCTGACAATGAAGAAGGAATGTGAATTGCATGAGCAAGCAATGAAAAAGAAGATTGAGTTAAAGGAGAAGGAAATAGAATTGCGAGAGCAACCAATGAAGAAGGAGATGGAGTTGAAGGCAAAAGCTCAAAGACGGAGAGAGCAACAACAAATCTTGAATCAAGACCTCTCCACACTCGTACCGGCGACACGCGCGTCTTTAGAAAAAAAATACAAGAAACAATATTAAAGGAGTGAGAGGAGGAAGACTTTGGCATTTAGTTATCATATCTATGGCTTTTTAGCAATCTTTACTTTAATAATGTCAATAAAGGATTAGAGACAAATGTAAATAATTGACAGTTGATCACGTTTATTTCTTATTTATTTGAGAATTGATTTAGTTTTGTTCATTTGGATATGATTTTGCAAGAATCATGGTTGTGTGTGACAATGTCTCTTTGTCATCACCGTTGTATTCCAATTGGTGGCAGCCTTTATGTGTTGTGCAGCCTCTATTTTACGATAGCTCAATTAAATAGACTCATTTTGAATATCAATACCTTTGTTCTTGACCATCCACTATATCGAAATTAGAATTATCACACAGATTTAAAATCATGCAGTAACACAGATTTGATAAGATGATTGCATTTGCATCAGATGGAGAGGATGCTCGAAGGTAAACTAGTTGTTCAAGAGCTTGTTTTGGACACAAGTTCCTCAACCAACTTGAGGAATATCAAGCTGACTGAAATACTGGAAAACAAAAACCAACAGTCATCTTTTCAATATCATGCTGACTGAAATACTGGAAAACCAAAACCGTCACGGTCATCTTTTTAATATCAATCTGACTGAATATCAAGCTGCCTAAAATACTAGGTTATTCAAATTAGAATTATCACGATTTGACTTGTTTCTTATTTCGAGAGAAGAAAAATTTTGTTCCGTGAATGTGTCAATTTCGAATTCAAACCATGGCTATAGGCTAATATTCCGGATCTGCTGCTATTGACTCTGTCCAGAATGCATTAACCATCACTGTCAATGGCTAATTTGTCGGACAAATTCAGCGGACTTAAGTAGTGAAGAGCATGAACGATTCATCAAAAAATGCTTGTGCTGACATTCTTGCGCCATGTACAACTGTAGTTATGGGTAGCACAAGCAACACAACACATTAAGGCCTCCATTTTAAGACTGCTCAATTAAATGCTAGTCATTTGATGCAGCCCAATTGACATACTTTTTTGTCTAATTCTATCATTTGGCTTCCGTACTTCTGGTGTTTGGGTGTTATTTAGAATACTGCATCTGAGTTGTTTACTAATATACTGCATTTATGTGTCAGTGTGTGCTAAACAGTGTAAAGAACTTGAGTTGCATCAGATGACTGCATTAAATCCACATAGTCAACAAATACACCAAATTTTTTAAAAATTACACCAAATGATCATGGCAGATTACTGCATCAGATGTTGCAACCCATTGTTGAAAACAAAGCCATAACGAAAATAGCATTGCTAAATCAATGTCTCCATTGAATCCACATAGTCAACAAATACACCAAATTTTTTAAAAAGTACACCAAATTAAACACTTTAACATAAATAGAATTAAGCTAAATCATTGTCTCCGTAGTCAGTGGCGGATACAGTAAGGGGCTATGGTGGGCAACTGCCCACCTTAAGTTTGGGACCACTTTTTTTCCTAAGAGATATTCATAGGTTCAAATAGAAATAAGTCAAGTCTTTTAAGGGTAGGAATGTAAATGCCCACCTTATAAGTACTCTCTTTCTCTGATTAGCTCTACTATGTGAATGAATCACACACATTTGAAAGAAGCAAAAGCTTTTGGAGAGAGCCGAAAAGTGGTCCCGGAGCTTCCTGCTATTTTTTCTTAACCTTAGCAAAACTCCTCCGAGGTTAGTTTATTTTTATTTAAGTGTTTTTCAAATTTTAATATGCTATTTGCTATGAAGCTTTGAATATCAATGTTAAATGTTAGGTTAATTTTTAAATGTTAGGGTTTGTAAAATGCTAATGTTAAATGTTAGAGCTTCTTAAGTGCTAATATTAAATGTTAATTTGCTAAATGTAAGAGTTTAGTAATTTTGGTTATTTTCTTCTAGTTATGCTTAGGTACTACGAAAGAAATGACCTAATTTTGTCTTCCCCTTCGAGTGACGAATGTGATAGAAAGTTAGAGGCATAAATAATGAGATTTTTGTAATTTTTAAGGTAAAAAAATGTAAAACTCGAATTAATCCAAAAAAATTGTCTCGGTGGCTCCCGAACCCCCGACACCACTCGAAACTTTAAACCCCAACCAAAAATTCTAGATCCGTCAATGTCACCCACCTTACCAAATGTTTCTGGATCCGCCCCTGTCCGTAGTTCTCCCACAAGTGATTAATGAGATCCCGCTTTAAATCGTTGTTCACCCTTTTGTCTCGAACTTGTTTCAATCTATTAATCATCACATCCACGAGAAACTGTTTATCATGTTGTACTTTAACATTTTGAACACTTTCATTTGCAGGAGGTACCCAATTTTTCGGGTCGAATCCTTGATGATGCTGACTCTCAATTATTATATTGTGCAACATGATGCATATCTTCATTATCTTTCCAAGATCTTTGGCATTCCACATACGCGCAGGGACTTTGACAATATGCCACCTTTTTTGTAACACTCCAGATGTCTGTTCTACATCCTTTCTCACACTTTTGCATATGGGGGTAGATTCCGTAATACCCCCATATTGAACTGATGACCTTGCACTTTAAAATTGCATGGTGGAGCAACACCATCTATAATATCATCAAACAATGGAGATCTGTCTAAGACATTGATGTCATTGTTTGTACGGGTTTTTCTTTCATATTTGTGAGTTGTATGTGCGGGTTTTTCTTTCCAACTGGTTGGCTAGCAAGCAATTAATATCATTCAGGTATATTTGCATAAGCAAGAAACTGCTGGCAGTCCTCTAGAACACAATTTTGGGTTTTGTAAATTTAGGACCTATTGTAATATGTATTTTGCAAATAGGACAACAAACATTTTATTTATAGTTTTAGTCCCTATTTTTGAATAAAGCCGCTGGCGCGGACCCATATTCATAAAACGTCAACCAATTACAGCATGACACATGTCACTTTAATTTGAAAATAGGGACTAAAAATGGAAACGAAATGTTTATTGTCCTATATCCATAATCAAAATTATTTTAAGTCCTAAAATTACATAATCTATTTTATCAACTTTTGGTGATTCAAAAACAATATTTTTCTTGTTTTGGTAATGTTAAATAGCACATTTTGCAATTCTATTAATGCCCTTGCAGGTGATCCTTTTTTGTAATTTATTTTTAGTACATCGAAATCTGCTCTTAAATTTTTTTAATATTTAATTTCCATTCTATTTTATGACAATGGAATTAACAAAACGAAATCGAAAACATGGTTGTGATTAGAAAATTTTATTTTAACACCTAGGCTACATAACGTGTTGTGGTTGGATTTTTTAAAATTTAGTGTTTAAATATATTTTGAAGATTTCTTGCCCAGACTGGCCTGGTTTTTTCCAATATAAAATGCAGGAGATGGGCTTAGCGCTGGTGACAGAACCCAAAAAAGTCCAATTGAAGATTTTTTTTTTTTAAATCAAATAACCATTACAGGTGAACACTTCAAACAATTCTTGGAGTATAAAACTTTAAGTTCACAAGAAGTAACAGTTACGATCTGTGATGCAGCCCTCATCATCCATGTTTGGATCTTGAAAAGTATAGACCAAATGCATAGGAAAGAAGAAAAAAACAACACATTAGAATCAGTGTACCTCATTACATTTTTTCCCCTTTTCCTCTTGCTTTTTTATTTCAATCTATATTTTTCTAGATCCAGACATAGCATTAGCTTGCCAGTGTCACTACAATTTTTGCTGGACTCATCAGTCACCCTTTGTTTCCTTCTCCTTCGCCTTACTCTTTTTGGCCTTAATGAAACAAAAGCAAGAGCAGCAAGGCAACGTTAGCAAGAACTTCATTTCTTTGTGTTTTCAATGATGTTAAGAGTTGCAAAAATCACTAATTATAGAGAACTCATTCCCCATTGTTTTCTCCCTTGGATTCTATCCCTACCCTTACAGATAATAAGATGCTTAACGTGTTCGTTACCATCACTCATTCCACTGGTCTTCCATGCTTCTTAGGCGGGGCATATTACCATGTGAAGTAGAAATGGGGGCTTCTCTTTTCAATCTTTTCCTCTAGGTAAAGGTTCTTCGGTGGTTAGGAAAGTTTGCATTATAAACTTGTAAACTTCACGACCTCTTTTTTGTCACAGGTTATCACGATCTCTAATTAGGGACGAAATCAGAATAAAATTTTAAGAGGGGCCAGAAATTTAAAAGAAGAATTTGTTTTTAGCAATATTCATTAACATGTAAATAAAAGTTGTGACAAATAAACCAATATTTTTTTTATATAATTAAATGTATTGAAATAACCAACCGCTAACGGAGCGGATTCCATATACATAAAGTAGCCTGTCAATCGTGCTTTATGAGACGATCTTGGGGTTGTTCAGGCTCGACCCGATTATGATCTACTCAATTCAAGCTCAACTAGAAATAATTTGGAAGTCTTTGTCTCAAGCTCAGCTCACAAAGTATATCGGGTTCGGGCCGATTTGGGCAAGCCTGAATTTAATATACCAAGACATAATTAATTATATTTTTTTAGATAATTATTTGTTTTTCTTAGACTTTTTTCAATAATAAAGCATTTGTGTTGATTATTTTCAAAGTAATAATCAGTTTTAGCTTTCAAATAATGCATTCCACATCAAATTAAAATTTAAGCAATAAAAACATTAATATTTCAGCAACAAAATATGAAAACTTGTTTAAAATACATATTTCAGCAGCATAAGACAACATTAAAAAATATTCCAGCATAAAAAACATGTTTAAACAACATTTATATTAACATCCAAGCATCATGAACCAACTTAGACAACACTGAAATACATATTTCAACAACATTAACTTAAAAATAATATTTCAGCAACATAAACCTGTTTATACAACATTAAGAATAACATTTTAGCAATATAAATCTGTTTGGACAACATTAAAAGGACTCCACACACACATAAGGAGATATCAGTAAATTCTGTTATATAAAAAAATAATGAGCCATCAAACATTTAAATGTAAAAATTTGCACAAGTTAAAAGTATTTTGTTTAAAAATAGTATTAACATAATATATATATATATATATATATATATATATATATATATATATATTATTTTAGGTCGAGCCTAGTTCGGGCTTGACAATGCTTCGCTCGAGCTCGGCTCAAACTGAATTCGGGCTTAATATTTTGGCTCAACTCGGCTTGGCACAAACTCAATAAAAGCTCTGCCCAAATTCAGCGGACTGAGCGAACGAGCTTTGGTCTTGCTCAACTCAATTGACAGGCCTAAAGATAGGCTACAAAAAATAACCACAGAAAATCAAAAGTCGCTACTAGGAAAACCTGTAGCTACAAAACAATGTAAAGTTTCTCGATAAACTTTAAAAAGGTGATCAAAATAGAAAACGAAGTTTAAATGACATAGTCTTAGTATCTTCAAAACATCTCGCATTCCTCTCCTTTCAAATAGTCCAAAAATACAATGAGGGACCAGTCTCCAAACTTAGTTGTCACCCGACGACCCGCAAGGAGGGCGCCACACCTCTAAAAGCATCCTCACCGTCTTAGGCATGACCTATGCAGATCGACAAAGAGCAAGAAACACATCCCACAAGCCTTTCGTCACCCTACAATGCAAGCGAAGATGATTGGTCTTCTCTTTCGCCTCCATACAAAGCCAGCAACGGCTCACCATTAACCGCCTTCTCTTCTGCAAACCCTCGGTCGTTAAAATGGATTGTCTCGACGCGGTCCACACAAATAGCCTCACTTAAGGAGATGTCTTGACCTTCCGTATGTGCTTCCAAGGAAATAGGCATTGTGGTTCCCAATACTTCTCAGAATGGAATAATTGCCACTAACCATGAACACCCTTGACCTACCCACCCACCATCTTAAATAATCATCTCCACTAGACAGCCAGGGCATGAACCCAACCAGACAAAAAACCTATCAGCCTCTTGAAGATTCTAATCACAAAGCCTTATCTTGAACCGAGGGTTCCACATCACATGACCCCCGGTCACTGCCACATGGTTAACCACCAGACCATTTTGGTCCACACCCCCCCCCCCCCCCAAGCTGAAGATCCTGGGAAACTGATCCTGAATAGAAACATTATTTCCCCATCTATCTTTTCAAGATCTTATTCTATTGCCTCTTCCTAAATAAAACT
Source organism: Sambucus nigra (assembly GCA_949130495.1). Classification (NCBI taxonomy): domain Eukaryota; kingdom Viridiplantae; phylum Streptophyta; class Magnoliopsida; order Dipsacales; family Adoxaceae; genus Sambucus; species Sambucus nigra. The sequence continues at coordinate 458,533,497 of OX422216.1, read as the reverse complement.
CTGTATGCCTAGAGAAATCCACCCACTCCTTTGCAATATGCTTCCACGAGCGAAGTGTCCCATTCTCAGTCCCCACCCCAGATGCGTACAAACCCACCCAACACCCACTACTCTTTCCATAACATGTTCTTTTCACAATAGAATCTCTACAACCACTTACCTAACAGAGCTTTGTTGAAAAGTTCCAGATTTTTCCAAGGTTCTAAAAACCGGGGGGCGTGATCGAGGCGTGGAGGCCAAGCCTTAAGCCTTAGAAGCCTAGGCGGGCCTTGGCGTAAAAAGGTGTGAAAAGGCGTTTAGGTCTTTTTAATATATTTTAATATTTTTTAGCCATAACAAGGCTATTAAAATACTAAAATTGTACATATCATAAAAATATGTCTGACTATTTGCAAATAAAAATACTATTTGATTATTTTGGATGAGATAATGGTCCTATTTGAAAAAAGATCTTTAAAAGGCGATATCGTTTCACGATATCGTTTCACGATAGCATTGTTGTTTTTAGAGAAAAAGTACGCCTTAAGGGTTTTGCCAAGCATAAGGTGTCAAAATCTTAAGGCGGGGCGTTTCTCCCAAGCCTCAAGCCTAGGCGTGCCTAGGCGGAGCCTAGGCGTGCCTAGGCGGAGCCTAGGCGGGTTTTTTAGAACAGTGGATTTTTCACTCCCCCACCCCCCGACTTTATCGGTTTGCAAACCTCCTCCCATCCTACTAATCTATACTTAAAACTATCCTCCATGCCTCTCCAAAGAAAATATCTCACGAGTTTCTCCATCTTCTTACGAACAACACAAGGTAATGTAAGGACACAAATTTCCAATTGAGTCCTTTATTGTTTTGGCTCAATTCCGGAAAAAAACGTTTGAGTAATAGGATAGAGTTTTTGAACATCCTTCAAGCCTATGACATACTATAGTTTAAGACGTAGCGGCCAAGATTAAAGATGCATCAAATGTCGAGTTTGTTGTGCCTCGTTTCTACGTCAACAACATGTGTTCCATTTGCTCCTAAGGTATGAATGCATTACATATATATATATATATATATATATAGGAGTTTGGAACAATATTTATTGGGTGTAAGTTTTGTTTAAAATGTTGTTTATTTTCAGAAGGTTTCTATAAAACTTTAAAATAAAGTTTCTAGGCTAAAATCAATTTTTTAAGCTTTCTGGATTTTCGTTGGAAATTGTCGTTCGGATGAGTTTTTTGTTCGAATGAGAATTTCGTTCGAATGAGTTTTGCCAACGACCTGCCTTTGGAACTTCGTTAGATGTATCGTTCAAACGAAAATCTCGTTCGAATAAGATTTCAGGCGAAAATTTTTCTAGTAGTTTTGAGCAGTTTTTCCCATGTTTCCACTTACCTTTACCCACTAACTTTTGGCAGAAGTTATATGTACAGGAACCAATTTTGAAAAACTAACTTTTGACATTTTCTAAACACCTTTTAGAGAGAACATTTTTGAGTGAAAATTCCTAAGTTCAAAAGTTCATGTTCAAGAACATTATTTGAAAAACACTTTCTTACACCCATAGTTTGTTTATTTCAAGTTTCCATATAAATATATTGCTTGGAGTGTTTGGCACCGGGTTTACTCTATCGATTTGAAGAGTTCGCTTGGGTTTACTTCTACATCCCATTAAGAAGAAGTTCATTGGTTTTTTCTGCGGCATTCTCACATGGTGAAAGGCATCATGTGTGGTTGACAGTGGTTCCTAATGCCTCATTGGTGGATTCCAAGGTTCCGGTGGAGTCCAAGGTTGTCGGCTAGGCAGAGGTAGTTATAAGAAGATGCGTCGGGGCTTGAAGGAGTCGAGTCGAGTGTTGTAAGTCATCTTGCTTGTAATTGTAAATTTCGTACTTAGTGGACTTAAGGCTAGGGCCGTCCGAGGTTTTTTCCCATTGTGGGTTTTTCCTCGTACATCGCGGCGTAGTGATTTATTTGTTTATTTTATCTTATGCAAAATTCACTTTAGATGCATACTTAGGTAAAAAGATAAAATCTGGTTTAAATCACTACTTATTTAATTTGGTGATAATTTAAATTTGGGTATATGTTAATTTAATTCAAGTCATCATTTAATTTGTTAAAATTGGTTTGGCCTAATTTGGTAATATTGAAAATATGACTTAGGCAAATTTCTTGGACTTGGGTTAAATTGGTTTAAGTGAAAAATGTATTTGTTGTCTAATTTAAATTTCACGTTGAACTTGTTTAATCTTAATTTGAAAGAAATTAAAATTTGTTGTTTGTGAGTTTTTAATTGAACCATCTCACTTCCGCATCTCTTTAAAGGAAATTGATTATTACTTTTTGGTAAAATTTAAAAATTGGGGGCCTCGTGTTCCATCAAGTGGTATCAGAGCGGGATCGCTAAATTATTGCATTTAAGATCCTTTCAAATATTTTTTTACTAAAAAAAGAATTTTTCCCATTTTTAAAATTTTCTATTTTCGATGGTTCTAATTACGCATATTGGAAAGCGAGGATGAAATCGGCACTAAAATCTATCGACGAGAGAGTTTGGTTGTCTTTTGTTAACGGGTTGTCCCCACCTACACATTTAGTAGATAATGAGCGTGTTACCAATCCCGCCGATAGATGGAGTGAGAATGAATTTAAACTATCTAATTTTAATCCCCGAGGTTTAAATGCCTTGTTTAGAGTGGTCACACCGGATGAATTCTGTCGCATTATGACGTGTGAAACAGCTAAAGAAGCTTGGGATATTTTACAACTCACTCATGAAGGAACTAGTGTCGTAAAAGCTTCGAAACTCCAAAACCTCACCACTCAATTTGAAACCATCAAAATGAATGAAAAATAAACTTTTGATGAATTTTATGCTAGACTTTCCGATATTGTTAACTCATATTTTAATTTGGGAGAGAAAATACCCCACAGTCGAGTAGTAAAGAAAATTTTAAGGTCCCTACCCGATAGATTTATTCCTAAGGTGATTGTGTTAAATTCTTTACCCACTTTAGCCTCTACGAAATTGGAAGACCTTGTAGGTGATTTACAAACATATGAACTAGACATGTTTCCCTCCAAAACCGAAAAGAAAATTGAGAAGGGCGTTGCTTTGAAAGCCCGAAAGGAGGAAAAACAAGTAGTAGAGAGTGAAAGTGATAGTGACTCGGAGAATATGGCTATGTTTGCTCGGAAGTTTTGAAATTTTTTTAAATTTAACAAAGATAAATTTAAAAATTATTTTAAGAAATTTAAAAAATCTAAGCATGACAAAGCCGAGAAGATCCCTAAAACTTCTAATGAAAGTGTAAATAGGGACAAGTTAGATAAGTGTTTTGGTTGTGAAGGGTGTGGCCATAGGGCTTTTGAGTGCCCCACTAAACTAAGGAGAGAAGGTAAGAAATCAATTTATTTTAATGCAATCTTTAGTGATAGTGATAAGGAAGAGGGACCCGATTCCCCCATTGAGAGCAACTTTACCGCATTCATTGCTAGTTATGTTAGTGATAGTGAGGAATCATCCAATGATGACATCTTAATACATAAAACTTCTGAGGCCTTTGTTTGTGAAGCTATAAAAGATTATGGTAGTGAGAGTGGAGAAGAAAGAGAGAGTGAAAATGAAGAAGAGGTTGATGTGAGTGAACTTCAAAATGCTTTTCAAGAACTATATGAAGAATCTATTAAATGAAAAAGAGCAAATTTAAAGTTAGAAGCTAGTTTAAGAGAGCGTTTCAAGTTAGTTGATGATAGTGTGTTGATTGAAGACCTTAGGACATGTGAGAGGACTCTTAGAGAGAAGCTTGAATATATAGAAGGCGAGAGAGATAACCTTATAGGTTTAATGTAATCAATGAAAAAGGAGCTTCTCGAGTTTGAAGAGAGAAATTTTTTGTTAGAGTCTAGAATTTTAGAATTAGAAGAACAATTTAAAGACTTTAGTAAAGTTAAATTTGATTTGGAGTGTAGGTCCGACAAACTAGATAAAATCTTAGGCACGGTCCAAATAAAAAATGACACTTGTGCTTCGATATTTGTAATGAATCAACTCATAAATCCAAAACCAATGTTTTAGGAGAATTGCCTAGGAAATCCTTTAGGGATCATTCCTTAGGTAAGTCTTTTCGCCGAGCCTTTAGGTGCTCACATTGTGGTCGAAAAGGTCATCTTAAGAAATTTTGTTTTGATCTTAAAAGAGGTCCTAGAAAATCCTTACATCAAGAAACCAAGTTAGCCAAGATTCTTACTTCCCGAGATTGTCATTCATCATTAATTTGGGTTAGGAGATCCTATTTGATAGCTTTACAAGATAGGATTTTTTATTCTCATTTACTTTCACATGCTTCCTCCCTTGCTAAATCTAAAGGTTGAATGTGTTAGTTATTCGCATACTTTAGCTTTTGTGCCTTATGTTATATCACCATGCTAATTGTATGCTTGTTTTAATCATTTTCTAGTCTATGCTCCATGCTTAATCACATGCTAGAATTATGATTTTTGTGTATCTTTTGTATTACACTTCTTTCATTTCAGTTTGCATTAAATGAAAAATACAAAAATTATTTTTGTTTATCATTTGTGTTTCACCTTTTTAGTCATTTAGGCTTAATGAAAAATGCAAAAAAAATTTGTTTGTCTTTTGGAGTAAATATTCTTGTTTGTTTGGATTAAAAATTTCAAAACCTCAAAAAGATTTTTTTTTGTGTATTTTAGTTTGACACACTCTATGTGGCATATACTTGTGTTAGAATCCTTTCTTTTTTGCTTCCATGTGGCTAGAATTTTTGCTTTAGATTGCCAATCCTTATTATGTTCTTTACCATGCTTACATGGAGTAGTTCGATTTTGTTTTGGTTTTTGTCCCGGAATAGCCAAGGGGGAGATTTGTAAGGACACAAATTTCGAATTGAGTCCTTTGTTATTTTGGCTCAATTCCGGGCAAAAACGTTTGAGTCATAGGACAGAGTTATTAACCATCCTTTAAGCCTATGACGTACTAAAGTTGAAGACATAGTGGCCAAGATTAAAGCTTCATCAAATGCCAAGTTTGTTGTGCCTTGGTTCTACGTCAACAACATGTGTTCCATTTGCTATTAAGGTATGAATGCATTACATATATATATATAGGAGCTTGGAACAATATTTATTAGATGTAAGTTTTGTTTAAACTGTTGTTTATTTTCAGAAGGCTTCTTTAAAACTTTAAAATAAAGTTTCTGGGCTAAAATCGATTTTTTAAGCTTTCTAGATTTTCGTTCAAAATTGTCGTTCTGACGAGTTTTTCATTCGAACGAGAATTTCGTTCAAACGAGGTTTGACAATGACCTGCCTCTGGAACTTCATTAGAAGTATCGTTCGAATGAGACTTCGTTCGAACGAAAATCTTGTTCGAACGAGATTTCAGGAGGGAAATTTTTCTGACAATTTTGAGCAGTTTTTCCCATGTTTCTACTTACCTTTACCCACTAACTTTTGGCATAAGTTATATGTGCGGGAACCAAGTTTGAAAAACCAACTTTTGACATTTTCTAAACACCTTTTAGAGAGAAAATTTTTGAGAGAAAATTCCTAAGTTCAAAAGTTCATGTTTAGGTGTTTGTAGTTCAAGAACATTATTAGAAAAACACTTTCTTACACCCACAGTTTGTTTATTACAAGTTTCCATATAAATATCTTTCTTGGAGTGTTTGGCACCGAGTTTACTCTCTCGATTTGAAGAGTTCGTTTGGGTTTACTTCTACATCTCATAAAGAAGAAGTTCGTTGGTTTTTACTGCGGCATTCTCACATGGTGAAAGGCATCATGTGTGGTTGACGGTGGTTCCTAAGGCTTCATTAGTGGATTCTAAGGTTCCGATGGAGTCCAGGATTATCGGCTAGGCAGAGGTAGTTACAATAAGACGCTTCGGGGCTTGAAGGAGTCGAGTCGAGTGTTGTAAGTTATCTTTCTTATAATTGTAAATTCCGTACTTAGTGGACTTAAGGCTAGGCCGTCCGAGGTTTTTTTTCGTTGTGGGTTTTCCTCGTACATCGCGGCGTAGTGATTTATTTGTTTATTTTATCTTATGCAAAATTCACCTTAGATGCATGCTTAGGTAAAAAGATAAAATCTAGTTTAAATCACTACTTATTTAATTTGGTGCTAATTTAAATTTGGGTATATGTTAATTTAATTCAAGTCATCAATTAATTTGTTAAAATTGGTTTGGACTAATTTGGTAATATTGAAAATATGACTTAGGCAAATTTCTTGGACTTGGGTTAAATTGGTTTAAGTGAAAAATGTATTTGTTGTCTAATTTAAATTTCGCTTTGAACTTGTTTAATCTTAATTTGAAAGAAATTAAAATTTGGTGTTTGTGTGTGCTTAATTGAACCATCTCGCTTCCGCATATCTTTAAAGGAAATTTATTATTACTTTTGGTAAAATTTAAAAATTGGGGGCCTCATGTTCCATCAGGTAACGACAAGATAGACACGAAGTAGGTTGGCAAACTAGACAACGAACTTTTAATAAAATTCAACCTCCCCTATTTCGAAAGAAATCCATTCTTCCACCCCCACTAGCCTCTTTTTCATTCTCTCCAATGTCGGATCCCAAATCGCTCTACACTTAAATTTTGTTCCTAGTAGAAGCCCAAGATAAGTCGAGGGGAAAGAACCGATCCTACAGCCAAGCATACTAACAAGGCTGTAATACCCTAAAACATGATTAGGCATGATAGTTACATGACTAAGGATAAGTTATGATTGATAAGGTTGATGATGGGTGTGGGTACCTGGAATTTAGCACTATGGGCCTGGACGAGTAGCCCAGTCCTGGCGGCCCAAAGTCTAGGCCCCTCATCTTTTATATTGATCCGGTCTCCCCCCACGATCCCATGAAGGGAAGTTATAGGGGAGGTGGAAAACATGGAGGAACCCATTGAAGCACCTTATACCTTTGACTTGCTTAAGTCTATACTGTATAAGTGTTCATCTAATTTGGAAATAGTGACAAAATTGGTTGTCCATCATAGAATCCAAAAAGCCTCAGAACTTATCTCTCTAATCCTCTTCAATGATCCATGAAGGTATAAATTGAATCACACTACACACAATTAGAAGTGCATACATGTGTATATATTGCTTTAAATTGATTGTGTGATTAATTCCCCTTAAAATGTGGTTTTAATTATTTTTGGGAATTTTTAAACATTTTTAAAATAAATGTTTTCATTAATAAAATTTGTTTATATAATTTGTGGGGTAAAATTTCTATTTTAAAAACTTCATTTTTCAATGGAATGTTTGTTTGGGTAGAATGTAAATGCGCTAGAGACTTCAGGGTGCTTGCTGTAATTACTTTGGACGCGCGTGTGTGAGCCACTCATATTTCAACACTTGTCATCCTCCTGGTTCATCTATTTGTGTTTGTTATGTGAGAGGGTTCGCTGGTGGATTGATTATCGTTGGATTAAAGCTGATCGATGGTCTGCATGTGTTTTAAACCTATCCGTGTGCCATCGTTTGAACCAATCACTTTGGACTTAACCACCGCTGTTTTATAACCCTTAGATCAAGTCAATCGTAGGATGACTTAATCTCAGCCATTGATTCCATGCGCATTTCCAGAACCTTCCTTCACCCCTATATAAACCCCCCACTTCTCAGACTTTCAAGACTTTTGGGCATTCGTCATTTCTGAGAGAAAAAAATAGAGAGAAGAGAGAAGTGAGAGAGAAGAGAGAAAAGAAAAGAGAGAAGAGAGAGAAAGAAACTGTTAGCCAAAACCAAACCCTAACCCTAAACACTTCATTTTCTGAATCAAACCTTCGTATACACCTAACCCCAAACACAACCTTGAGTGTTTGAGAGAGAGAGTGGTTTGTTCATATTGAAGTTGTAACCTCTTTGTCTATGATCTTGTTTACAACTTAAACATTCGTGTGAAGATCTGTGTTTCTTTTTCATAGAAACTTTAGATCTACATTCGGCATGTTACATTTTCACTAGATCTGCATATTTCTTACTTGATTTAAGAAAATCTTTACTGATTTGATTTTGAAAATGTTTTATGGTTTCTATTCTTACGAAACTTAACCTTGACCTAGTTGGATTCGCACTTGGAGATTTTCAATCTCAAAAATATTTTTAAAACCGAGATTGATTAAGATCTTGACCGATTTTGAAGCGAGATATCCGTGGAATCTGGGTTATATTAAAGGTCAAACAGGTTTTTAGTTCTGTAAGAAAGAAAGAAAACAAAATCACAGCATATAGACTTTATATGTAATTTTTCTAGGACTGTCTGTATATCTAAGTGTGTGTGAGTTCATGCATGTTGATAGGAATCACTTCACAAACACTTAACACACTACTACACTGGAAGTGTTGTGAATAAGATCAAAGATCATTGAGTCGACATAAGGAAGCTAAAGCAAAGGAAGTTATCAAACTGGAAGAACATCATCAACAATCAGATCTATGAGAAGTTAGAAGGACACCAAGTGGGGTATATTCCTAAACTTAGAATAGGTTGATTTGTGTGCATGTATGTTGTATTGTTTGTAACTTTTATTTGTTATTAGTGGATTTTTGTTTTTGTGACTTAGAAGTCACCGTGGATGTTTCCTCTGTTGGGAGAGGTTTTACCACATTAAAAACTGTGTGTTGATTATCTTCATCTACTCATCTCAGTCTATAGTGTGCTGATTTTTAAAACTGTCCTGTTTTAAAAACTGATTACAAAGTCTTGATTACTCTCATACATAAGTTTTTTTTGTAAACACAACTTGTTGTTTATAATTTTTATTTTCAAAAGAAAAGGGTTTCTCCAACAAACATCTAGGAGTTGCTTATACAGTTTAATCTTGTATTAAACGGCATTAGCAACGTTTTTCAATTGGTATCAGAGCCCTGTTAACTTTTATTTCAAAAAGATCTTGTGTTTCTGAAATCATTTTCTGAAAAACCTAACTATGGACGAGAAGAATGAAAGGTTTGGTAATCTGTCCAGACCTCCACTCTTTGATGGAAACAACTTTGCTTACTGGAAAGTAAGAATGGTTGCCTTCATCCAAGGGACTTTAGGAGATAATGTTTAGGACATTATTGAAAATGTATACACTTATCCTACTAAACCAGCCACTGAAGGAAGTGATGAGAGGGTAAAGAAAATCTTAAGTGAGTTTAACCAAGAAGAGAAAACTATTTCTCGAAATAACAATAAAGGAAAGAATGCCATTTTTATGTCTATTAATGAGTATGAGTTCAAGAGAATCTCATCTTGTGCCACTTCTAAGGAAGCTTGGGACACATTAATCACTGCCCATGAAGGAGACTCAAGAGTTAAAGCTGCTAAAACTCAAATTCTTACCCAGCAGTACAACTCTTTGATTATGTCTGACTCTGAGTCTTTTGATGACTTTTACATGAACTTAACTGATATAGTTACTAAGTTGCATGCTAATGGTATAACTTATGATAGGAATGAAATTGTCTCTAAAATCCTAAGATCATTACCACAAAAGTTTGACAGCAAGAGGTATGCTATTGAGGAAATGAGTGATCAAAACCTTACCCCTGAGTTACTCAGTAGCAAACTTAGGACTGTGGAAATGGAATTAGACTTTAAGAAACAATTAAATCATTCACAAAGAAAACAACCCAACTATAACTTGAGTTTTTCCTTTAAGATATCTAAATTTGAGACTAATTTGATCAACTCTGACTCTGATGAGGAGTGTGATATAGACAAACTAGATAATCAGATTGCCTTAATGTCTAAACAATTTAAGAAAATTGTTAAATTTAGAAACAAACAGGCAACTAAACAAGGCAAGCCTAATTATCCTATATGTCTAATCCCAAACCTCATGAGAGAGGTCTTGACAAACATCCTAAGGACAACAACTCCAGACCCACTAGAGACCTTAAAAAGATTGAATGTTTTAGATGTGGGAAACTAGGTCACATTGCTCACGATTGCAGAGTTAATCTGAATAAAGCCAACACACACAATAGAGCCAATGTCTGTAAAACTTGGAATGATTCAAGTGACTCTGATGAAGAGGAACTTGAGTCATCAAATGTACTTGACCCTTGCATGTCCTTTTATGCTAAGATCATTTACAATGATGATATGCCTGTGTGTGATAATGATGCTCCTACTCCTGCTTGTGTGAATACTGTTTTGACTGGCCTAGATGCTTTATTATCTGAAAATGTTGCTAGTTCTAGTTCCGTGTGTGTGAGTCAAAGTGATCTCGATAATGACGATGTAAATGGGTGCGTGAGTACTAAAACTGAATCGTTAGGGGTCACTACACACACTTCACTTAACGACTCAGACACAGATGACCTCCCTGATATCCATACTTTGTATGCTAAAACTCTTAAAAAAGTCACTAGACTGGAGAAGACTGTTAGAGACCTGACTAAGAAATTAGATGATCTAAGTCTTATTGTGAAGCTGAATGCCGAAGAGTACACTAACCAGTGTCTGTCTCATCAATCTGAATTTGAAACTTTTGATCAAAAATTAAAAGAGTTGACTAAAACTAATGAAACCTTGGAAATGAAATATAAGGGAACATTATTAGAACTGGAGGAAGCAAAAACAAAGACAGCTACTGTTTTCAAAAAAATTTCTAAGTTTGAAAGCAATTGAAATGTTTTACTGACTTTGTTGTTGACTCCAAGACCAATTCTGATGATAGAACCGATATTGGATTTTGCCCTAAGAACAAACCACAAACTACAAATCTTGAACCTATTAAGTTTGTGTCTGGGGGCAAAAGACCAATTGAAACATGTCCAGACTTTCATTTTATTAAAGAGGAATTTGATCAAAAGCAACAACAGAAAGACATTGGAGAGACTAGTAATTCTAAGGCTGACACTGCACTTAAGACTAAATACCTCTGTCCTTTGATCAGAAAGGCTGAATCTACCTATAAGACCATACCTCCTAGGAATAGGACTTCTGAACAGAATGCTGTTAAACCCATCTTTAGAAGTTTTCCTAAGGAAATTCATCCCTCAAGCAATCAATATTGCTCGTACTGTGATATTTATGGTCATTCCTTTGAAGGTTGTTATGCTAGGCGTCTAAACACCCCTGTGTACAACACTTCTGTCTACAAGAACTTTAACTATTCTAGGCAAAATCGTAACCATTATGTCCTTCCAAGACAACCTGATAAGAACTCTAACTACAGAAATAGAAAGACCAAAACTAAGAGTTCATTTAAAGAAAGGCTCCCAGAAACTTTCCTAAACCAAAAGCTCAAATTTTCCACAATAATCAGTTTGCTGCTCCAAATGTTTTTCGACAAAAAGCTGTTTCTCAAAAATTTTATCAAATGAGGGCAAACTTGCGCAAAATTAAAACTAGAGCTATTTGGGTTAGAAAATATGATCTTTTACCCCAAATGAAGTGTAACATTGTTATCACTGCCTTAAAAGCTGAACACACTTCATCTGGTTGGTATTTAGATTCAGGATGTTCCAAACGTATGACAGGAGATGAAACCAAACTTTTAAACAAAACCAGATTTGCTGGTGGGAAAGTAGTTTTTGGTGACAGAGCTTCATCCCAGATCATAGGTAAAGGAACCCTAAAAGAAGAAGGAATGCTAGTTCTGGAAAATCTACTTTTAGTTAAAGGCCTTAAAGCCAACCTCCTAAGTATATCACAATTTTGTGACTCTGACCATACAGTTACCTTTTTAAAGAACAATTGTAAAATTCTAAATGATAAAGGTAAATGCATTATTATCGGATTTAGAACACCTGAAAATTGTTATACTGTCAAAACTGGTTCTGAAACCTGTAACATTGTCAGAATGGATGACAATGAAATCTGGCATAATCGTATGGGTCACCTAAGTTATGATATCCTTGGTAGATTGTCTAGTCAAGATATTGTTAGAGGAATTCCTAAAATTAAACCTATTTCAAGTGTTGTCTGTGGTCATTGCCAGGAAGGAAAAATAGTTAAGACTTCGCATAAAAAGGTTAAAGACATTCTCACCTCTAGACCTCTAGATCTCATCCATATGGACCTTATTGGTCCCTCTAGAATTGTTAGTCTTTGTGGACACAGTTATATCCTTGTCATGGTTGATGATTTCACACGATTCACTTGGGTTGCCTTCTTGAAACAAAAATCTGACACGTTTCAGAATTTTTTGAAAATTTTACTAAGAATTGAAAATGAGAAGGACACACAAGTCAATCGCATTCGTAGTGATAGAGGGGGATAGTTCATAGACACAGGAATAGTTGAATATTGTGACTACAACGGTTATAAACATGAATTTAGTTCCCCTACAACTCCTCAGCAGAATGGTATTGCTGAAAGGAAAAACCGAACTCTTCAAGAGATGGCACGTGTCATGTTGCATGTCAAATCTCTACCTAAATACTTCTGGGTAGAATCTATTAGAACTGCATGTCATATCATTAATAGGGTTTACCTTAGGAAAAACTCTAAACAAACCCCTTATGAGTTGTGGTACGGTAAGAAGCCTAATCTGAAATATCTAAGAACTTTCGGAAGTCAGTGTTATGTCTGTAAAGACAGAGAACATCTGTCTAAATTCGAAACGCGTGGTGATAAAGCCATCTTCTTAGGATACTCTCCAAACAGTCGTGCTCATCGTATATACAATCTGCGTACTAAGGCCCTTATGGAATCGATAAATGTAATTGTAAGCGACACTATTGTCGAAAATAAGATATCTGAATCACCTATTGTGGTTGAATCTGAAAATGATTTCAGAACTGATTCACCAGAAATAGATGACTCACTACCTAGTGAGAGTCTAGAAGTACCTGGCTGGGTCTCTAAAGATCATCCCATTGACAACGTGGTCGGTAATCCTAATGAGCCAGTTCGTACTAGATCCCATTTAAGAAATTATGCTAATTATGAATGTTTCGTCTCCCTTGTGGAACCGAAAAATGTTAATGAAGCATTGAATGACACACACTGGATTTCTGCTATGCAGGAAGAACTTTTACAATTTGTCATTCACGATGTCTGGTATCTTGTACCGCGGCCTCAAAACAAAATTGTTATTGGGACACGTTGGATTTTTAAGAACAAATATGATGAAAATGGGGTAATCCTTAGAAACAAAGCTAGACTAGTTGCTCAAGGTTACTCATAAATAGAAGGAATTGATTTTAGCGAGACTTTTGCTCCTGTCACTCGTCTTGAATCTGTTCGACTTCTTTTCGCCATAGCGTGTCACTTAAAATTTAAACTTTATCAAATGGATGTCAAGTCTGCCTTCTTCAATGGAATTCTGTCCGAAGAAACATATGTAGAACAACCCAAAGGGTTCATTGATCCTAAATACCCTGACCATGTCTTTCGTCTAAAAAAGGCTTTGTATGGCTTAAAACAAGCTCCTCGAGCTTGGTATGAATGCCTTTCCAACTTTTTGTTGGATAAGGGTTTTAAGAGAGGAGGAAATGACCAGACTCTCTTTGTCAAACATTTTGACAAAAACATTATTATAGCCCAAGTCTATGTAGACGACATCATTTTTGGGTCTACTTCAACATCTGAAGTTAAATCCTTTTCTACTAGTATGCATAAGGAATTTCACATGTCCCTTATGGGGGAGCTACAACTTTTCTTAGGATTTCAAGTGAAACAGAATTTTGATGGTCTATTTGTCTCTCAAACTAAGTATGCCTTAGATCTTGTTAAGAAATTTGGTTTAGATAATGCTAAAGTTGCCAAAACGCCTATGAGTACTACTGTTAAATTATGTAAAGATGAAAATGGAAAGTCAGTTGATTCCACACTCTATCGTAGTATGATTGGTATCCTACTCTATCTAACTGCCTCGCGACCAGATATAATGTATGTTGTATGTCTGTGTGCTCGTTACTAGAATAACCCTAAAGAGAGCCATTTATTGTGTGTAAAACGTATAATAAAGTACATAAAAGGCACTCTCAATCTTGGACTTAGGTACACTAAGGATACCTATAGCACCATCATAGGGCATACTGATGCTGATTGGGCCGGTTGTACTGATGATAGTAAAAGTACATCAGGTGCCTATTATTATGTCGGTAATAATTTAGTTGGTTGGAGTAGCAAAAAACAGAATTGCACATCTTTATCTACGGCTGAGTCCGAATATATAGCAGCAGGAAGTTGCTGTGCTCAGTTGTTATGGATAAAACAAATGTTAAGCGATTATGGGATTAAAGAAGATCAGTTACAATTGTATTGTGACAATCAAAGCGCCATTAACATATCTAAAAACTCGGTTCAACACTCGCGAACTAAGCATATTAAAATAAGTCATCATTTTATACGCGAACTTGTTGAAACTAAGGAGTTAGAAATCCATTACCTGCCTACTGATCTGCAACTTGCAGACATGTTCACGAAACCTCTAGACTATAATAGATTTCTGTATTTGCAAAATTCTATAGGTATGGTATACGCTGATTAAAACTCTTAAGACCTTAATTTTTACCCTTTGTCCATTTGAGACAAAATGGGGGAGAAATTTGAGTCTTACGAGTTCAATATTTTGTTCACATTTCATCTAAACTGCTTGATCTTAGTGTGCATATTTCCAGGAATCTCTTCTACTGTTTGTCTACCATTTCTAGTGTAAAATTTTATAAATAGTTGAGTTATGTAATTTTTGACTTTCAAGGAAATGGGTAGATAGTACCTTTTGTATAGGACTAGGTTTTATTTTTTTGGTTCCCTACGAGTTTTAAGATAACTCAAAGGAGATTTTGTCTCATATTTCCAAAGGGGGAGATTGAAGAACCTTATACCTTTGACTTGCTTAAGTCTATACTGTATAAGTGTTCATCTAATTTGGAAATAGTGACAAAATTAGTTGTCCATCCTAGAATCCAAAAAGCCTCAGAACTTATCTCTCTAATCCTCTCCAATGATCCATGAAGGTATAAATTGAATCACACTACACACAATTAGAAGTGCATACATGTGTATATATTGCTTTAAATTGATTATGTGATTAATTTCCTTTAAAATGTGGTTTTAATTATTTTTGGGAATTTTTAAATATTTTTAAACATTTTTTAAATAAATGTTTTCATTAATAAAATGTGTTTATATAATTTGTGGGGTAAAATTTCTATTTTAAAACTTCATTTTTCAATGGAATGTTTGTTTGGGTAGAATGTAAATGCGCTAGAGACTTCAGGGTGCTTGCTGTAATTACTTTGGACGCGCGTGTGTGAGCCACTCATATTTCAACACTTGTCATCCTCCTGGTTCATCTATTTGTGTTTGTTATGTGAGAGGGTTCGATGGTGGATTGATGATCGTTGGATCAAAGCTGATCGATGGTCTGCATGTGTTTTAAACCTATCCGTGTGCCATCGTTTGAACCAATCACTTTGGACTTAACCACCGCTATTTTATAACCCTTAGATCAAGTCAATCGTAGGATGACTTAATCTCATCCATTGATTTCATGCGCATTTCCAGAACCTTCCCTCACCCCTATATAAAACCGCTACTTCTCAGACTTTCAATACTTTTGGGCATTCATCATTTCTGAGAGAAAAAAATAGAGAGAAGAGAGAAGTGAGAGAGAAGAGAGAAAAGAAAAGAGAGAAGAGAGAGAAAGAAACTGTTAGACAAAAGCAAACCCTAACCCTAAACACTTCATTTTCTGAATCAAACCTTCGTATACACCTAACCCCAAACACAACCTTGAGTGTTTGAGAGAGAGAGTGGTTTGTTCATATTGAAGTTGTAACCTCTTTGTCTATGATCTTGTTTACAACTTAAACATTCGTGTGAAGATCTGTGTTTCTTTTTCATAGAAACTTTAGATCTACATTCTGCATGTTACATTTTCACTAGATCTTCATATTTCTTACTTGATTTAAGAAAATCTTTACTGATTTGGTTTTGCAAATGTTTTATGGTTTCTATTCTTACGAAACTTAATCTTGACCTAGTTGGATTCGCACTTGGAGATTTGCAATCTCAAAAATATTTTTAAAACCGAGATTGATTAAGATCTTAACCGATTTTGAAGCGAGATATCCGTGGAATTTGGGTTATATTAAAGGTCAAACAGGTTTTTAGTTCTGTAAGAAAGAAAGAAAACAAAATCACAGCATATAGACTTTATATGTAATTTTTCTAGGACTGTCTGTAAATCTAAGTGTGTGTGAGTTCATGCATGTTGATAGGAATCACTTCACAAACACTTAACACACTACTACACTGGAAGTGTTATGAATAAGATCAAAGATCATTGAGTCGACATAAGGAAGCTAAAGCAAAGGAAGTTATCAAACTGGAAGAACATCATCAACAATCAGATCTATGAGAAGTTAGAAGGACACCAAGTGGGGTATATTCCTAAACTTAGAATAGGTTGATTTGTGTGCATGTATGTTGTATTGTTTGTAACTATTATTTGTTATTAGTGGATTTTTGGTTTTGTGACTTAGAAGTCACCGTGGATGTTTCCTCTGTTGGGAGAGGTTTTACCACGTTAAAAATTGTGTGTTGATTATCTTCATCTACTCATCTCAGTCAATAGTGTGCTGATTTTTAAAACTGTCTTGTTTTAAAAACTGATTACAAAGTCTTGATTACTCTCGTAAATAAGTTTTTTTTGTAAACACAACTTGTTGTTTATAATTTTTATTTTCAAAAGAAAAGGGTTTCTCCAACAAACATCTCGGAGTTGCTTATACAGTTTAATCTTGTATTAAACAACATTAGCAACGTTTTTCACCCATCACCTCCACTCATCTACATGTACATGTATATATTAAACCCTAGGTCCGGGGCAAAAGGACAAGTTGTATTCTCTGTAATCACTCTCCGGAGTATATAGAAATAATATCGACTGCACCACCGTGGACGTAGGCACGTCTTTGCTGAACCACGTACATCCTTTGTTGTGTGATTGACATCTTATATTCCTTATTCTTCTCTTGATAATTGCTTCTCTCGTATTTATTTGTGTTGCATAATAATTGCATCCACAATTGGCGCCGTCTGTGGGAAACGTTCATCTTTCCCTAATAAGAACCCACGTCAAGAAAGGAGTTTAAGATGTCTGGCCATAGTAGCAATGCTCCCTAAGCAGGAGATATTCAAGAGCCACCTGCTCCTCGCAAGATTAGGTCTGAAGTCCGACGTTCAGATCAGAGAGCTCGCCTGGAAAGACCAACCTCAGAAGAAAGTCAGGGACCAGCGAGGTCCACGCAGATATCCAGGTTGATTGATGCGTACGAGGCAAGGCTCCACGAGCAGAGGGAGTCTTCTCGCAGATACGAGGCTGAGAATGCTCGCTTGAAAAGAAGACTGGAAAGACTGGAGAGGGAACTTCGTCCTGATAACAGGAGACGTCCATATCACACTCCTAGCCCTCAGGCGAGAAAATCTCGCAGTCGAGGAAGGAGCCCTAGGCGAGAATCTCAAAGGGACGAAGGAGGCGAGTCAGACGACGACCTCCGCGAACAGCTGCGAAGGGCTCGCCTCTACCAGAGCCCTGCTCGCAGCGACGAGAACATATGAAACATGGTCCACAGGGAGATGGACCAGCATCCCGCTCACCACGGAACAAGATCAACCAGAGAACTCGTGAGGCGAGCTCTCAAAACCCAGATGAAGTCACCTTTTACAAGATAAATCGAAGAGGAGGAAGCTCCCAAGAAATTTGCCATTCCAAGGTTCAAGATTTACGACGGAAAAACTGATCCCATCGATCATGTCAGGCAATACCGACAGGCCATGACCCTCTAGAGTCACCGAGATGCCATGATGTGCCGCATTTTTCCCTCAAGCCTTCATGATGTAGCACAGAAGTGGTTCGAAAGGCTCCCCCACCGATCGATCAAGAATTTCAAGTCCCTAGTCGAACTTTTTATGGCCCGATTCATTACCAGCAGCTCCCATCCCAAAAGGATGGATGCTTTACTGACAATGAATAAAATGCCTCAAGAGACCCTCCGAGAATACGCGAAGAGGTACTGGGAGTTATTCAATGAGATCGAGGACTGCGCAGAGGAAGTGGTAGTGGCCTCCTTCAAAATCGGGCTCCCTAGTTCTTCCCTCCTCTACCAGTCCCTGACAAAAAAGGAAGCTATGACTATTGACGACCTAATGGCCCAAATCGAGAAATACGCAAAGGTGGAAGATGTCACCCGCCCTAATACAGGAGAAAAAGGTCGAGCTAAGCTCACTACCAAGGTAGGTGAGAAAACTGAGAACGAAGGCAAAAATGGCTCCAAGAACGGAGGGAACCATGACGCATCGAAAGCATTCCAGGCGGTCAACACCGTCTTCAAAGAACCAATTTACAAGGTTCTCATGAAGATCAAGGATGAGCCATTCATCAAGTGGCCCAGGAAGATGGGAGGAGATCCCTCGAAGAGGAATAATGCGTTGAGATGCACTTTTCACAAAGAGGGAGGACATAAGACTGAGCACTGCAAAGCTCTTAAGTCTCACCTCGAAGAGTTGGCCCACTCCGGGCATTTGAACGACTTTGTGGAAAAAAGGGCAGATAAAGTGACTGCCAACAGAGAGGTGAGACCCAACAACGTGCTGGAGGATGATGCTGGACACGAGTTCGCAGTAATCCACGGAGTATCTGACGTCAAGCAGATACAAGGGAACTCAGCTCGAATGGAGATGAAAAAACTTACAGCGGTAATGCAGGCTTTTCAAATCGATCCAGCAAAGTCACAGTCAGGAAAGCGTTGACGAGCAGAGGACGTTAACTATAACAAGCATATTATTTTCACGGATGAAGATTTGATGGGAGTAAGGACCCCACATCATGATGCCCTGGTCATTACACTCAGGATAGCCAACTTTGACATCGACAAGCTGCTCGTCGATCAAGGAATCTCATCCGAAGTAATGTACCTCGACCTATTCAGGAAATTGAAGTTGAGCATCACCGACCTAAAGGAAGCTACTGTTCCTTTGGTCGGCTTCACTGGGAAAATGACCATGCCCCTAGGCAAGATAATGCTGCCAGTTCGTGCTGGGAACGTCTCCAAGATGATTGAGTTTTTAGTAGTTGACATCGAATCACCGTACTAGGCCATCCTCGGCAGAGGATGGCTTCATGTAATGAAGGCGGTCTCCTCGACCTACCATGAGAAGCTCAAGTATGTAACCAAGCGAGGAGTAATGGAGATCCACGGTGACCAAGCGATGGCGAGGAAGTGCTTCATAGTAGCCATCCGACCAAAGCCAGAGAAGAAGGCTGATCAACCCAGCGAGAAAGTTGAAGAGGGTGTGATACCTTCTAAATAACAATTAAAGTATGGAAGACCTGGAGTAGAGGAGACCAGTCTCATCCCCTCCGAGCGTGTCATCGAGGACCTGGTAGAAGTTATAGCCGAAGTTGGAGACAGTAGCAGAGTCTTCTTGATTGGAGCATCTCTCACCGACTAAGAACAGAAGGAGTTGACGACCTTGATGAGACACAACGTAGATGTTTTCGCATGGGAACCATACGAGCTTCCTGGCATCGATCCTGACATGGTCTGTCATCAGCTGCACGTCGACCCCACATTCAAGCCAGTCACGCAGAAGGCACGGAGAATTGCACTCGAGAAGGCTAAAGCGGTCGAAAAGGAAGTCAAAAAACTGCTAGATGCAAGATCCATACGGGAAGTGCAATTCCCCAAGTGGTTGTCCAACCCAGTAGTAGTTCCGAAGAATAATGGGAAGTGGAGAGTTTACATCGACTTCACTGACCTTAATAAAGCATGCCCTAAGGATAGTTTCCCCCTCCCAAAGATATACCAACTAGTAGATGCCACTGCAGCTCACGAGTGAATGAGTTTCCTGGATGCATACTCGGGATATCACCAGATCCCCTTGTATGCCCCAGACTAGGACAAAACGGCGTTCATCACGATAGTTGGGTTATATTGCTACAAGGTCATGCCATTTGGGCTCAAGAATGCGGGGGCAACCTATCAGCGGCTGGTCACAAAAATATTCAAGGATCTCGTAGGCATTGTTCTCATCACCCCAGAAAACACCATCCTTGAGCAATGAATTAGGCTTGGATTTGTAACCTCCAACAATGAAAAAGAGTACGAAGCCCTAATAGTCGGTCTCCGAAAGGCTCAAACTCTAGGAGCAAAACGTTTACAGGTGTTTGGCGATTCTCAACTACTCTCCAATCAGATAAGTCGAGATTACAATGCGAAGGATGAAAGAATGGAAGCCTACCTCGCCCTGATGAGAAAACTAATGACGAGCTTTGAGGAGATCAACATCCAGCAGTTTCCCAGAGGGAAAAACAGTCATGCTGACGCCTTAGCAGCCCTAAGTTTGGTAGTTGATTCTAGCCTTAAAAGGGTCATCCCCATCGATTTCTTCATTTGTCCGAGCATTAACCACAACAGCAAGCTGCCAAATGTGGAACAAATACTCTAGGTGGGATCAGCCCCCAGCTGGATGGACCCCTTAAAAGACTATTTAAAGGAGGGCACGCTCCTAGAGGACAAGAAAACTGCCCACCAGATAAGAGTCAAAGATGCTCGCTTTCACTTATCCACAGGAGGCGACTTGTATAAGAAGTCCTTCTCCGATCCCTACCTTAGATGCGTCCACCCAGGCGATGTCGAGAAAGTGCTTCGCGAGCTTCACGAAGGAATCTGTGGAAGCCATGTCGGAGGAAGGTCTCTAGCCTTTCGAGCAATGAAGGAAGGCTATTGGTGGCCATATATGCAAAACGACTCCGTAGTATATGTCCGCAAATGCCTGAAATGCCAACTTCACGCTCCTATGGTCCACCAACCCGCAAGCGACCTCAAATCCCTGACCAGCCCATGGCCCTTCGCCCAATGGGGAATGGACATCGTGGGACCACTGCCCACCGCTGCCGGCAATCACAAATACCTGTTGGTTGCAACTGACTACTTCACCAAATGGATCGAGGCAGAACCATTGGCAAACATCTGAGACACTGATATGATAAGGTTCATATAGAGGAATATAATCACTCGATTCAGAATCCCCAAAACCATCATCACTGATAATGGGACACAATTCGAGAGTGGCCCTTTTCGGGACTTTTGTAATGAACACGGGATCAGGCACAACTTCAGCTCGGTGGCCTACCCTCAGAGCAATGGGCAAGCAGAAGCTTCCAAGAAAACTATGATCGATGGATTGAAGAAGCGATTAGAGCGAGCCAAAGGAGCATGGGCAACCGAGCTACCTCATATCCTATGGGCATACCGAACAACTCCTCGGCGAGAAACAGGAGAAACCCCATTTTCGCTAACATATGGCATGGAAGCAGTCATCCCACTAGAAGCGGGTTTGCCAACAATGAGATCCAACCTTGTCGACCAAGGCTAGAATGATGAGGCATTGCTCGCTGAACTCGACCTCACTGACGAGCGTAGAGAACTTACTAGTGAAGCTTGCAAGCTATCAGCAACAGCTCGCAAGGCACTACCACAAAAGGGTTAACCCGAGAAGATTCCAAGTTGGAGACTATATTCTAAGGAAAGTCCTGGGCAACACAGTAAAGTCATCAGACGGCAAGCTAGGCCCAAACTAGGAAGGACCTTTTAAAATAAATAAAGACGACCTGCAAGGTGCCTATCATTTGGAAACGATGGAGGGCAGAGAGATACCACGAGCATGGAACGCAGCTAATCTCAAGAAATTCTATTTTTGAATCTTTTTCTTGTATTTGTTATGTGAAAGGGCAGTTTATTTCCCTTATTACTAATGAAAGTTACTTAATTGATTACCCTCTGATCAGTAACAGTTGTATTTTATCACACATCTTTTCCAAATCATAAGCACGATGGTCGATATAGCAGGGGAATACCCCTCCTCAGGTCATCGTCATGAAACACGAGAGACCTCTTAGCATTGCCCCTGGCAATATAAAAAGCCCTACAGAGGATTCTTAGGCAATGCGACCAGATTTTATACTGGCCATCAAACCTACTTTGGTTGAGAAAAATCCTGATCGGATGAAGACATCCAATACCAGGTGTGTCCTCGCTAATTGCCCTACTTAGGCCTAAGGGAGTGTGACGACACAACCTAAAAGGTAAAATGGGGCATAATGGTATTTTGGTATTATACTAGACTGGGGGGACACTTGCATGACAAAATAAAAAGGATTATGAGGCAGTAAGAATATAAAAAGATTGGATGAACACGTTTAGTCTGCAAAATTGCCCAAAACACGAACTTTTCATTAATCTCTTATATTTACAACAATGATAATACATGTTTAGTCGACGAAGCTCGCCCAAAGCATTTACATTATCAAAAAAGATTGGACGAACACATTTAGTCAGAAAATTTGCCCAAAACACGAACTTTTCATTAATCTCTTATATTTACAACAATGATAATACATGTTTAGTCGGCGAAGCTCGCCCAAAGCATTTACATTATCAAAAAAGACAAAAGAATAGAAACTTGCAAAATCTCAAGAATGTGGAAGCCTCCGAACAAGATAATATGCCACTCTAGCTCTTCGTCCATCATCAAGAGCGGGGACTAGCTCTTTCACAACCTAATTTGCATCCAACTCCAATAGTTGCCGAGGAATAGCATTAACGGGGATCCATCGATCATCCCTCCTGAAGAGTTGGGCATCAGAGTGGAGGAGGACATCTCGTGACGATACCATAACACCGAGTTCCTCGGGACCTGAAGCTCTTTTAAGGCACTTAACCACCCTCTGATGAAAGAAAGTTCCTCGAACTCGGATAGTCTTGTTGGAGCATATAGCCATCCTCGATCATAACCGTCAGCCCACGCTTGCCGAGCACCTTTCTTGAATAAGTGCCGTAATCGGGTAATGTCCCTTTGAAGCCCAGCAGCAATTACATATGCTCGCCGGACATCATTGCGGAGATCTTCCATCTCCTTATCACGCCGTTCTTCTGCTTCCTTGTTCCTGCCCCTGGTACTCCTACTAGCTCGCTGGAGGGGAGGACGAGTGGAACCTCACGGCATAGGAGGAGTATATCTAGCTCGCGATGACGAGGAGCCTTGAAGAATCGCTGAAATAGTGTTCGGCGCATGCTCTCTAAGTTGTAAGACCTCCCTCCTCAGGTTTTCATTCTCCTGCTGCAGGAACTCCCTAACTTGGTTAACCTCGGTGGCCTCTAGGAGTCTTGTTCTCAGCACATTGACTTCTTATTGCACTGAAGCACCAATGTCCTCCATCTCCTGGAGCCTGTCCTTCAGTTTAACCACGAGCTCAGACTGCTCCTTATATTTTTGATTCCTTGATCGAAGAGATTTGCAAAGCCTAACAAAGGCCTGACGAACCTGAGGACTGGCGTTGGGACCAAGAGTCCTGCCCAACTGAGATGTGGCAGGAATATACTCTTCTATATTAGACAACTACAAGACATAAAAGGGCAATGGAAAGAAAAATCAATCAATGCACTAGAAGAAGAAGCCTTTTCATTTCATTGATAAAAGTCAAGTACATCGAGCAGAAATTGGAAAAATTACAAGCAAAAATACAAGAATAGTCCTCAAAGTAGATCAACTAGCAACCTCAGGCTGTCCAGAGGTGGCTGGCTTCTTCCCCTTGTCAGCAGAAGTAGAGGGATTCTCCTCTACAGGGATGCCCTCAGTCGCCTGGGCAGGGCAAGCACCGGCAGGAATTATCTGAGAGGCGAGATCAACACCCTCGAGGGCTGGGGCAGGGGCTTTCTCGTCCACAGTTGGCCTCGGACCCGGGTCATGCTCGTCGAACAAAGGAGATTCAACATTAACCCCAGCAGCTAAGAGGGCCTTGTTCCATCCCTTCTTGAAGTTCAAATGGCTGATGTAGCCTATCTGAACCTCGGCGTCTTCGTAAGCAGCAGTCCACCCGGAGTTATATGAATCCTCCTTGATGGTGGCTAACTATGACTCTTTCTCCTTAAACTGCTCGGTCAGAACCTTTTTCTCCTCCACGACACCTAGCTTGCTCGAGCAGACTAGGTCACAGGCCTGCCTCAGCTCGCTCAGCTCCTTAACCGCCGCATCCCTCTCTCGATTAGAATTGATGAGGGCCAGATCAGAGGAATCTCGGGCGACGTCGGCAGTCTTTAAATCAGCCTCCAGCTGAGAACCCCTAACTTCCAGAGCGGACTTCTGCTGCTCCAGATCGCCATTCCTTCTCACCAGCTCATCGTGAGAATGATAGAGCACAGCGAAGTCGGTCACAAACTGCCAAAAATAAAGAAGAGGCCAAGAAGGAGAAACAGCTAAAACTTGTTAAAGAATTGAAAAATGGAGAGGATCTTACTAAGGCTAGCCACTGTCTAGCTTGCAGGGCCAATTGATCAGACCCCAGCGCCCTCTGGCGATCCGCAGGGAGAACTTCCCTCTCGAGCAGCGCAGGTGCCAGCTGCGGAGAAATGGCAACTGAGGCCCCCTCGGACAAAGCAGACACCGGGACCAAGGCTTCCCAGCCTTCATCCTTGACTCCATCTTTATCCTCTCTTCCTCTTTCTCCTTTTCCATTCTCTTCCTCTCTTCCATCCTCCTCTTTTCCTCCACCTTCTTTCTTTCCTCCTCCTTTTTTCTCTCCCTCTCTCTCACTTGCTCTTCCTCTCTCCTCTTCCTCTCTTGCTCTTGAGTAGAAGACCAAGAACCAGTAGCCACGGCCCTAGAAGTAGACTTTTATTTATTTAACCTCTATGCAAGAAGCACATGGTCCTCATCATCATCATCTCTAATCAGGTTCTTCCTTGGAGGCATCTCTTCACCTGAACTGCTGGAAGTGCTCGACGATCCTCGAGCTTCAGAATCCTCCTCACAGACAGAAGAACTGCTACTATCAGAGCTCCCTTCACCCAAATTACTCGCAGCTCCTGTAGGCTCACTCTCAGAGCTGCTCTCCTCTTCATCCAACTGGATAGGCTCAGTAGTAGTCTCTTCGAAAGAATCAAACTCTGGTACACTATCCACAGGTCGTGCTATGAAGCTAGAGCCTACGTTCTTATACTCGAGCAAAAAGGCAGCAGACCTGGGATGCTCGCCGTCACCCAAAGGCTCCCTGATATTCCAAGCTTTCACCAACTCCGAGATACAAACCTCGTTGAGAGCAGGCTCCAAATTCTTTGACCTCGTTGTGGAAGAAAAAGCAAAGAAGGGTTAGAAAAGTCACAAATCAGCAAAGGTCGAAACAACAGTACAATGTCTACCTATATATTCTTCCCCATAAAAGGTGAACCTCTCAGAACTCGACCCTTCAAACTGGGGAGGGAACTGCCAATTCCTAATGAGGAAACCCTCTTGCTAGTAGTCCTTATGGGAATCAGGTAGGTTTACTACCAATACCCTATCAGGGCTCCTAGCTTTGAGGTATAAGACACCTGAACTAGTTCGAGAAAAGGTATAACAGAAACAGATCTCAGCAAGTCCTAACCTAGTACCATACAACTGGTTTATTCTATGGACGCCATTTACTATTTTCCACACATTGGGCGAGCATTGTGCAGGAACAATATTGAAATAGCCAAAGAAATGCAAAATAGATCATTAGGGGGAAAAGTAAGTCCCCCCTGGGAAAGCAACAAAACATGGATCCAGTGGGCATCCTCTATATCCCTAACGTTCCTAGGAGGGGAGGCGCAACACTCAATATCTACCCACTCTGGGATGTTGTATAACTTCCTAAAATCAGATATTGACCTATTTCCAATCTTCGGCATTGAAAAACTCAAGAAAAACTACAAACCAAAGAGAAAGTGCAAAGAAAGGGCACGAGAAACTTACAAAATAGAAGATCAGTTCAAGTGATGAAGAAGCACGAGTTTAAGATGACTAAGAAGCAATGGAAATGGGGATTGAGAGAAGAAGGTACGAGGCACTAGATTTCTCAGAATAAAGAAAAAGTGGTTGTCTTAATAAGCCTTCAATTCTAATCATAGCGCACAATAAGCGAAGCGGGTGCCGCCAAATGTACATGTACATGTATATATATATATGAACATATAATTTTGTTTTGAAATAACTTGGACTTGATTTGAACAGCATATGTTAAAAAATTTGCAACATACATTGAATTCTTTTTTAAAACGGTTCACAAATATTCATTTCTCAAAAATGAAATATACTTGGTGATATATGTGGTTTGGAAAGAAAAAAAGAATCATGGTTTGTTAATTTCAAATATAAAATTCATTTGTTGTTGTTCTCAAGTTAATTTTGTAGTTATTGGTCGGTGGTGTAATATTATGTAAGGACATAATCTTGTGATTGTCCATTAGAATCTAGGAATTATCGGAGTTGTCCTAGATCACAGTTGATATGTCATATACTACTTCATTGGCACGTCTACACACGATCATCCATGACGGCCACTATCCGAATTATTGGCAACGTGCTCATCATCACGCAGCCATCATCTTCAAACGTGCGACGTTCTTATTTAACCGGTCTCCATTACTCCATTATGTTAATGGTAAAATTCTTATTTGGAGTTCTTAATTTTTGCAATTATATTTGGGAGATTTTTAAATCGATTTTATAATTGTTCGCATTTTGTAAAAAACAAGGCTGGCATTTAAAAAAAAATCGCTTAAGGGCGATCAAATGACATGGACATGTCATTAAAATGACATGGACATGTCGTTTGAAGGTTGTGAGATGCCTCGTTTATTCTATGCATCAAAAAACCACGTGTTGTTTTGTTTTTGGTATGTTGTTTCTTAGGTCGTTCGAAGATGGATCTAACGACATCTATATGTTGTTCTAATGACATGCCGCCACCTTGATTTTTTTATTTTGACTATAAATACGTGCCCTCATTAGGTATTTCATAAGATTTTTTTATCTCCGCCTTCTACAGACCAATTGAAATTTAAGTTTTCATATTTTAAGGCTAAAAACCATTTTGATTCACTTAAACCTCCCTATATATGTTTGTGAATATTTGAGAAACCCTCATATTGATATTACCCAATCTTGGAGTGATACTTGTGGAGAAGAGAAGCTATCTCCATTGCTGATTCTTGGAGTTCTTGCGAGAGATCTTGCACAAGACAACAGACCGACGCCTATGGGTATTCGTTGTCAAAAACTTTGTATTTCTCTATGAACATGTAAGTCGTGGTTTACATTATATAGTGAAATAAATGGTTTTTCCCCTTTCGGGGATTTTTTTTAAAATTTTCTTTGGTGATTGTTGAATTATTGCTAGATATATTTACTGCTTTTAATCACTTAGATGCATGTTTAAGATTTAATTAAACTGGTGATAAAATTGGAGTTTAATTAAATAAGTTAAGACATTGAACGAAAGCGTACTCTCATTATGAGAGAACTGTAATTCTTCAACGTAAATATAGAGGGGATTTTTTACACGCTTATGGTCACTTACGAGATTTACATTAAAAAAGAGAATATAGGGAATGAATTAAATATTTGTTTTGTTTTCTACTATTTGAATTATTTAAATAGTTTTTTCAGGAACAACAAATTATCAGTTTTTTTGAATTGGATGTTCTCATATATAACTGACATGTATAATTGTGTGGCATACATAATTTAAAGATTCATTTGTAGTCATTTCTATGGTTTTTTTTGTTATTGGTCACGTTGTAACAAGTATGGGACAAATTCCATTCTCTACGAAAAGGCAGTGGGGTAGTTAGAAGTGCTGATGGCCGTTTTGGGTGCTTATGAGACTTAATGCCATTTAAAAAATATATTAGATGAGAGCCTTAATTTTTTGGAAATGGGAGTAAACCCCCCAAAATATTTTTTTTGCATATCTTGACATCATTAATGTGATAAAAATGTCATTCAATGAGAGGTTCCTTGACAATTCATTAATTAAAATTTAGTCCAGTCCTTTTTATTTTGTTCCAAAACATCACTGCACTACACCAAATCTGCCCATTTGTCAAGGTCATTGACCTTGACAAATCCACCTTGTCAATGCCAATGACCGTGACATTTCGAGGCGAGACAACTTTTTTTGTCACGGTCGTGTCACGGTCGTGTCAAGGTCAATGACCGTGATACGTTTGTCACGGTTATAAACCGTGACAAAGCCGTGACCCTTTTTCAAAAAATTGTCACGGTCATTGACGGTGACACGTCCGTGTCAATTTTGTCACGGACGTGTCACGGTCAATGACCGTGACAATTCTGGGCAGAATTAAAAAAAAACTGCTGGGCAGTATGGCCACTGCCACTGCCCAGCAGTATATTTGTACCTGTTATAGCAACGTTGTACCTGTTCCAAACATCATATATCCGAACAAACTAAAGATAATGCAAATATATATTCAAATAAGAAACTATTTAAAAAGAAACAACATCACCATCATTTTATCTCAAATCTACAAACTATTTGCATGGAAAAGAGATTTTGTACCGCGACGCTCGGGAACACCTCCTTATCCTTCCCTTCTCGTCCGAATAGACACATAAGTATAGAGCATATGTGGCCTACCCTTAGGGCCACTCCCTGTCCCCTGAATTGAAATAAAGTAAAATTAGTATCCACCCCTCAAATATAGATAAATATAAATCGTATTTGAAATCGAAATCGAAATTGACATATAAATATAAATACATTACCTGAAGTGTCACTCAAACAGCTAACTTGAGCTCATATGGCACCTCCTTCCAACTAATGTACCCCGGGCAATCGT
Organism: Sambucus nigra; assembly: GCA_949130495.1. Classification (NCBI taxonomy): domain Eukaryota; kingdom Viridiplantae; phylum Streptophyta; class Magnoliopsida; order Dipsacales; family Adoxaceae; genus Sambucus; species Sambucus nigra. The sequence continues at coordinate 458,504,878 of OX422216.1, read as the reverse complement.
GTCAATTATAATTCTCTTCATATCTAAACACTAAGAAATACCATAATCCTATGGAGGTATGCGTTGCAAATTCCTTCCAACCGTTGTGTAGCCAAAAATCAGCAGTTGAAGTTGTCAACTCCACCTTTGAATGGTCTCCCATGTTTTGCTAGAAGTTCCAAGTGGTGGGGTATGGAAAGTGGAATTGACAACTTCAACCGGTGATGTTTGGCTACATAACGGTTGGGAGGAATTTGCAGAGCATCGCTCCATAGGATTATGGCATTTCTTAGTGTTCGGATAGACGAAGAGATTCAGTCTCCTCTCCACAAATAGGACACCCCAAATAACTATGTACTAATCACCTATTAAAGGTAAGAAGCGTATATTCATGGATTAGTATAAACCAAACTTAGATGTAGTTGGAATATTTATGTATTAATCTCCTCTCCACACACGCACACTACACAAGAGTGAAAATGATAAAGTGCAGATCAAGTAAAAGCATTAAAAATGGATGTTTCGGTACAAATTGAAATATTTATTACAAATTGAAAAATTATTTCAAATTCGGGTTATCATAAAAAATGGATTGATATTCGGTAGGAGCAGCCAAGTCATCCACACTACTATTTAGATGCCTTGGCACGTGTTGGACAATTGACCACGGCTCGTTGTTGATATACTCCGAGTAAAACACTTGCTTAACCTTTTGAAATGCACAAATAAACGGCTCATCGCTCACGTGGTCGTTGCTCTTCAACTTGGACAAGTCAACCATGATCAAATTGGTGACAAAATCAACTTTACAAGCATTTTTATCCTCAACTCTTACCCATTCGCAGTAAAATAAAACCTCTTTGAAGCTTATATAATCCAATTCAAATATATTTTGGATTACACCATAGTAAGTCATTTCAGCTTCAACGAGGTTTTTATCTTTTGCGCTCGCTCGAAAGAAAGTAAGAGCCTTGTATGAAATTCCCGAGTTCTGTACATTTTACTTTCCTCGTACACTTTAGCGCTGAAAATGTAACCGTTCAATCGATATTTTTTGTACTCTTGTGCCACGAACAAGGGTCCAGTGGCTAGACGAGCAAGCCTTGATGTCGCATCACCCATCTTTAGGAGCTGAGAATATTGATAAATTAATTATATTAGTGGTAAAATTTGAGTGTAATGTAACGTTATATAACGACTGTTTTCATTGTAATTACCTCTTGTGTCAACCATAGCCTAAATTCGTTGTCTGATTGTACCACTGTTTTTCGTCTTTTATTGTTCTCACAGGCTTCATATTTACTGCATATTACAAAATTAATCATGTATAAAATAATCTAAAATAATGTTAAACATTATAATATTCGAAACTTACTTTTTCCATTCTTCGACATCTTCATGTGTGTCAAATAGATAACGAGCTACTTGTTCATGTTGCAAACTCGTTAATTTCACTCGTTTTCCCATCACATTACCACCATCATCGAGGAATTCATCAGTGTCATCAATGCTGGTAGAGTCAGTGATATATTCCCGAGTATATATTGATGACTCCACGGTGATGTATTCCTCTGCAATTGATCCTGCAATATATCGCGTATTCTTGACGTAATCTTTAAAAACTTTCATCAATCTTTCAAACGGATACATCCACCGATATCTAACTGGACCACAAAGAAGTGCCTCGTCGCATAGGTGTACCAACAAGTGAACACTTATGTCAAAGAATGCTGGGGGAAAGTACTTCTCCAATACGCAAATCGCTTCGTTCACAGCCAATTTTGCGGTCACTATGTGTTCTCGATTCACTACCTTCTCACACAAGAGGGAGAAGGTAATACTAATTTGCATAATAGCCCTACGCAAATCCTTGTGCTTGGAGAAACAGTGCTTAAATAATAGAGGAACCAATTGCATGATCACATGTCAATCGTGGGACTTACACCTGTGTAAACCATGAGTAACATAATTCACAATCCTTTGCAAGTTGGACGAAAAAGTAGATGGGCCCTTCAAATTATATATTGTGTCTAGAAGCACCTTCCTTTCCTCACTCGTCAAAGTAAACGCATTAGGGGGAATTATTGTCCTTCCCCTACTATCTTCTTTCAACCATAGTTGTGGTTTAAGTTTTAACATTTTAAGGTCTTTTCGTGCATTTTCTCCATCCTTCGAATGACTCCCCCCAAGGCAAGTACCCACAATATGTTCAGCGAAGTTCTTCTCTGCATGCATCACATCCAATACATGGCGCACCGGGTTTTTCTTCCAATAAGGCAAGTCAAATAAAATTGACCTCCGAGACCATGCCTTTCTTATCTCAGTTTCATTCCCAGTTGGGATCTTCTTATGCTTGACATTCTTAAATTTGGGATTCTTACCTAGAATATTTGGGCCACATTCAGAAGATTTACTTTCAATTTCTGAACCCGAAAGTTGTCTCGGCGGTAGCCTATGTTCAACTTCGCCCAATAAAAAATTGGAAGCTTTCTCAAATCTGAAACTATGAGCTGGGGGTAAAAACCTCCTGTGGCAATGGTATACATTTTTTAAGCTGGAGGATAGACGAAGAGATTCAGTCTCCTCTCCACAAATAGGACACCCCAAATAACCATGTACTACACATCCGGATAATGTCCCATAAGCTGGAAAATCATGAATTGCCCACATCAACATAGCTTCCAGCGTAAACTCTTCTTTTCTAAGAGAGTCAAATGATTGCACACCCTCTTCCCACAACTCATTTAATTCTTCTACCAAAGGAGCCAGGTAGATATCAATGTCTTCACTTGGTGCCTTTGGCCCAGGTATCAATAAAGCCATCATCGAAAATTCAAGTCTCATACACTGTGAAGGAGGGAGGTTGAGTGGGGCTAGGATCACTGGCCATACACTCTGATTGGTGCTTAGATTTCCAAATGGATTGAAACCATCTGTTGATATAGACAAACGAATGTTGCGTTGTTCTCGAGCAAAATCGGGATACTCATAATTCATCCTCCGCCAGGCAGTAGAATCAATAGGATGACGCATGATATTACCCCCTACTTCTGCCCTAGCATGCCAAGTCATTGCCTCTGCAATCCATGGTACTGTGAAAAATCGCTTTAATCTAGGCCCAACGGGAAAATATTTCAATACTTTTTGAGGCACTTTTGAGCTTGTGCCTTCCTTACTAGTAGATTGGACATATCTAGGTTCATCGCATACCGGACAACGATCGAGATTTTCATACTCCTTTCGGTATAGTATGCAGTCATACACACAAGCATGAATCGATTTATACTTCATTACCAAACCTTTCAAACTGTTCTTCATAACAGGATAGCTATTTGGAAGTGTATTCACCTTGGGTAATAAGCCCTTCACCCATTTCAGAATTCTCGTCACGCTATTGCCAGACAAACCGTACTGCGTCTTCAAACTGTGCAAACCAACCATGGCATGTAAAGTTGTTTGATCTTTCTCACAGCCAGAGTATAACGGTTGGGTCGCCTTAAATTTTAAACTTTGGTAGTCATCGTCAAGTTTTATCGTGTTATCTTCACGAGCACTTGAATCTTCTACATCATCAGTAACCTCATTCTCCTCAGCTTCATAAACTCCGTATGCATCATCAACTAAATCCTCTAACATATTATGATCTACGTCGTCCCCTTCTTCATCTATTCTACTTGTTGAAGGATGTTGTGAAGGTTGGTCAGGGACAAAAGGAACTTTCAATTCACCGTGAAAACTCCAAAATCGATAACTATCTTGCATACCCGATCTTAACAAATTTAGTTCAACTGTTTTCCACTCAAACACCTTACCATTCTTACACCTAGCACACGGACACGGAAACTCTTCATCATTACGACATCTCTTTGCATATTTCACAAATTCGTTAGCACCTCTGCGAAACACATCCCCCATTCTATTAGTCTCACCCATCCACTCTTTGCATTTCGGATATCCCATCACAGCTACCACAACTAAACACCTATTAAAGGTAAACAAAACTTAGATTTATAGTATGTTTTATTTAATTATCCCATCATTTAATTATCCTATTAAAGGGTAAGTGGTCCTATCCCATTCAAGAATGCATTTTTCTGTAATATACTTAACAGCTCATGCACATTGTTACGATTTGAAAAAAAATCGACAGCATATCCCCTTAGTTCTCCAAGTACACGACGTAGATTAGCAGGTGTGAGTGTTATTTCAATTGGTCAATTAAAATAACAGTCACACTTGTCAATCTAGTATGTAGCCAGAGAACATTAAGATACGACTGCAGAACTTCCTCCAAAAGTAACAACTTTAAGCCAATAAGAATATTATACAGAAATTATACAGTCTCAAACTGTCCAAACGGGACAATTCGAGAGATCTCATTACAGGGGTAATGACTCTCGAACGGGTCTACGGGTTATTGAATGCGTACGCATAAGAACTAGAATGCTAGTATCTATACGCACTATATTTAATTTCAAGTATGTTTCATATAATGGGTTAATCCAAATACAAAAATAAATTCATAGGATAATTCAAATACAAAAATAAATTCATGTATTGACCACACACACACACACACACACACACACACACACACTATCTAAGCTGTTCTATAGGTATAAAAACAATTATTATCCAATTAATATCCAACTATTATCAATTATTTATTTTGAATGTAAATAATATTCAAAACCCCACCCACCCCCACCCCCTCCCGATGTTTATTATCCAATTATTATCCAACTATTATCAATTATTTATAAAATTGATGTCTACTTTTAATGTTGTGTATATATGTTAGTTTTTATGATCAGATGTGGAATTTTAAATATAATTATTTGGTACTGGGTATATCAAGTTATACTCTGTTTATTTTAGTTTTAAGGTTAACCATTGTTCAATGCTTATGTGTAGATAAATAAAGAGATCAGTTGTTTGGAGTATATATATCATGCTTATGTGTAGATAAAGCAAGTCCTCGGCCACACAATGAACTACTATTTCGCCTTTTACTAAAGAATATCATATGCTCACAAATAGGCGGCATACGCCCATTTTTTTAATTGTTTATACCCCCTCCCCCACCACACACCACCACACACACACACACCCCACCTAACCACACCCCACCCCCTACAAGTCTAAGGATGATCACAATAGATCCTCGCAAGTTGGTCAATCATTGTGTGAATAGGTATGAGATCATAATTTGGAGGAATTCACGTCCAAGAAATAATTTGGATTGTGATACCCCTTGATAGACTTATGTGTTTTGTTTACCCGCCGATGAACTATTTTATAATCCTATAGAATTAAGTTTTAGAATCAAGGAATTGATCAGATATTCATTAAAATTGGTTAGTAGAAAATTTATTTAAACAAGAGGGTATCGAAAACATAACGTGGGGAATCATAATATACCGTAATCAACTTTAATAATAATAACACATTCTTTCGAGTGATTTATAAATAATTAAATTTGAGTGCAATCATGATTATTTAGTGGAATGAATCGTGCTTAAATAAATAAAGGATATAAATTAGACGGTTATAAATTGGGATTTCCTAGTATTTACTTTGAATCCAGTTTATTTATTTATCTTTGGTCCCTAGTATAGTCATTGCCCAAGTAGTAGGAGCGAAACTCTATAAAACCCTAGTTTAGCTAAAGCCCGTGAATTATACCTATATATATTGTGTAAGCGAGGATTTTAGCATAAGAATCAATTGTGGAGGGTTAGAGAGGGAGTGAAAAAAATTATACCCATTCACACACACACACACACCCCACCCCACCCCACCCCATCCCCTGCCCCCGTCCACCACCCCCTCCCCCATAACACACCACCACACACACACACACCACCCCCCCTGCCCCCTCCACCACCCCCTCCCCCACCACACACCACTACACACACAAACACACACCACCCTACCCCACCTCCTGCCCCCTCCACCGCCCCCTCCCCCAAAACACACCACCACACACACACACACACCGCACCCCACCCCACCCCCCTCCACCACCCCCTCCCCCACCCTGCCCCACCCCGCCCCACCCCCTGCCCCCTCCACCACCCCCTCCCCCACCCTACCCCACCCCCCACACACGCACACACATACACACATATATATATACACATACACACATAAATATACACACAAATATATATATAAATGGAAGAGAGAGAGAGAGAGAGAGAGAGAGAGAGAAATTGGACCTGAAAGTAGAGAGAGAGAGAGAGAGAGAGAGAGAGAGAGAGAGAGAGAGAGAGGGAGGGAACGGTGGGAGGGAAAAAAGAAGGGGGAAAGGGTTTTTGCTGGAAAAGTTGTCACGGTCGTGTCAAGGCCATTGACCGTGACAAGCCCGTGACAATTAAATTTGTCACGGCCTTGTCACGGTCAATGACCGTGACAAGCCCGTGACAATTAAATTTGTCACGGCCTTGTCACGGTCAATGACCGTGACAATTAGGTGTCACGGTCGTGTCAAGGTCAATGATCGTGACATAAAACGCGTGTTTTTTTGTCACGGTCAATGACCTTGACAAGGCTGGCCGGCTGAAAGGTGACAATTTGCCCATTTTGGTGTAGTGCTCGCCATATAAAAAGTCTTACAACACTCTTTCTTCTTTTATCCTAGACTCTGAAAAATTAGGTGGATTAAGTGCAAAACATATTTACCTCCCAGGGAATAAACATTAATTATCCCTAAAATTGACTTATGTTGATAGACTTTATCAACCTTTTTCTTTCAAAAAAACTTTAATTTAATGTACAAATATCATAAAATTGCTGCAAATAAATGTATAATAAAACTCCTTGCATAAATTTATGTTATCGATTCAATTATGAATTATGAGTTATATTTTTTCTTTGTGAGTATATGTACAATTTATGTTTTTAAACTTTATAAGAATTTCAATTTGTAATCTATAACATGATCAATTTCCTTTCATGGTTTTGTTTATGTGTAAAAACTAGGGATTATTTATGTATTATGTGAGTTGCGTAGTACACTATATATACACATCTATAAATTTATATTTATTAGTCACTCACATATCGTCCAAGTTGCATGATAGTACATAAAACCTCAACCTGACATGTGGCGTTATTAATGGAGGCATCTTCTCTCTCCACTAAGTATTTATAATTTATGACTGCTCCTTGAAAATTGACTCTTTACATCATTTATAATCTTAGTAAAATCAAGGGTTTGAAAATCCAAAAGTCTAAAGCAATGTACTTTTCTTTCCTCTTTATAACCCCAAGTCCATAGATATCTCACTAATAGACCTATAAAATGACCATATATGCCCTATCAGTGTCCATATTCCAAAGATTTTTTTTCCAGGAACTCATGCCATGTCAGCTTCTTATCCGCCTCAAACGTCATCAGATCTGGCAGCTCGGTAACATTCATTGAATTTTAATGGCGGATCGGTAGAGTGAAGTTAAATGTATGCAGGGTGTTATTTTGTAAATTCAGTACATATATTGTGTTGTGTGTGTCTTTCACATTTTTCATGCATTCGCTAAGTTACTTTCCTTGATTGAGTTGGTTAAACTATATGTACTTGGATCAAAAATTTATTATCAAAGTACTTAAATAACAAAAATATTTGACACACGGAGTGAAAAATACATGCCTTGATTGATTTGTTGGTTTATAGAAATATTTTATTTAAAAAAATACTCCTACCATTTCATTCACTTGCACTTTCCATCTTATGTTTATTTTAATGATATATCTATCCAATTTTTTATAAGCTAGGAGTTGATTTTGATTTGAACTTACGTTCTTTTAGAGATGGTTTGTGAAAAGTGTAGGAGGCCCCCGATTTTAAAATTCTTATACTTTAAAATCAATTTCCTTGTTGAGATATGCGGAAGCGTAAGATGGTTCAACAAAATACCAAATTTTAATTTACTTTAAAATTAAAATAACATAAAGTGAAATAGGATTAAAACTCACACTTGTGTTAATTTCACTTAAACATAATTAATCCAAGCCCTAGAATTTGCCTAAGTCATATTTTTCAATTATATCAAGTTAGGCCAAACCAATTTTATCAATTAAATTAAATGACTTGAATTAAATTAACTAAACATTACCCAATATTAATTTGTACCAAATTAAAAAAGTAGTGATTAAATTAATCCAATTTTATCTTTTTACCTAAGCATGCGTTCTAGGTGATTTTGCAAAAGATAAAATAAACAATGAATCCACTACGCCGCGATGTACGAGGAAAAACCCACAACGGGAAACAACCTCGGATGGCTCTAGCCTCAACTCGAACCCTCTCAATCCTTGACGCGTCTTCTTGTAACCACCTTTGCCTAGCGGATAACCACGGAGCTCCACCGCGATCTCGGAACCACCGATAGAACAATAAGTACACCGTCAACCACACATGATGCCTTTCACCATGTGAGAAAGCCGCAGCTAAACAATTCTTCTTCTTTGAGGGATTTAGAAGAAAACCCAAACTTCTCTTCAAATGGTAGAGATAAATTGGTGCCAAAATGCTCCAAGAAAATTATATGTATGTATGAACTTGGAAGAAACAAATATGGCTGTAACTAAGTGTTTGAAGGATTTTTCTTTATAGAATGAACACTCAAACTCATGAACTTTTTCTTGGAAGAATCAACTCTCTAAACTCTCTTTAGGAGTTAGAATATTATGAAAAAGTTAAACCAAAAAGGTTAGTTCCCGCACTATTAAGTTTTGTCAAAAGTTAGTGGGGTTAGGAAGTGGGAAACATGGGTAAAAACTGCCATAAATTTTTTCCGCTTGAAATCTCGTTCGAACGAAATTTTCGTTTGAATGACATCTCATTTAAATGTGGCTTTTAACGAAGTTCCATAGTGAACTCGTTAGAAATCTCGTTGGAAATCTCGTTCGAACAGCAATCTCGTTCGAATGACATTTCGAACGAAGTTCTAGTGGCCAATATAGGAACTCGTTGGCAAACTCGTTCGAACGACACTTCGAACTAACTTATAGAAAGTTCCAAAAGTATAATTTTTATCCCATAAACATTATATACTTTATATAAAAGTTTTTAATAGAAAACTTTCTGAAAACAAAATACAATTTTAAAACCTAACACCCAATAAACTTGTTCCAAGCTCCTATATATATATATATATATATATATATATAATGCATTCATACCTTGGGAGCATGGAACCACTGTTGATGACATAGAAACGAGGTACATAAACTCGGCATTTGATGAAGCTTCATACTCTTTGCCGCTACGTCTTCAACTAAACACATCATAAGCTTGAGTAGGTACACTTAAACACTATCTTATGACATAAAAAAATTTGTTCGGAATTGAGTCAAAACTATATTAAGACTAAATTGGAGAATTGTGTCCTTACAAATCTCCCCCTTTGGCTATTCCGGGACAAAAACCAAATAAAAATCCTAAAGGTCCATCAAGCTCACTAGAATAAAAAACATATCACCCAAAATAAAGAGTACAATGCTTGACTCGAATACCAATTTAGAATTAAACGCTTTGCCACTTGAAGGTTGCCGCTTTAGAAGAATTCCTGAATACTTAAGAAAACTATCAAACGCATAGGGAATATCAAAGCATTTAATGCAATGAAAATAAATACTCCCCCTAAATTAATTCTTCCCCTTTATCAAAACAAATCTACCTAAGAAGGTCATGACTCCCCCTAAGTTAAATTTCCCAAACTTAGATACGATTACAATAGGATTAGATATTAGATACCATTTCTCCCCCTATCATTCTCCCCCTTTTTTGTTCAGGAATAGACAAAGGATAAAACTAATTAACCACGTTGAAGCTTAGAGTGATTAGACATTAAAGCATATGAGCAACAAAAGCATAACTAATCCAAGATAGATACCAATTAATGAAGTAGAAGCATAGATGGACTAGAAAGCAAGGCAAAGACAAAATAATATCATATATATATATATATATATATATATATATATATATATATATATATATATATATATATATATATATATATATATATATATATATATATATATATATATATGTGTGTGTGTGTGTGTGTGTGTGTGTGTGTGTGTATAAACACAAATGACACAAAAATACAATAAGTTTAGCACACTTGTATGGCAAAAATGTGTCATATGGAAATGGTAGTGTAGGGGTGTGAACTAGTAAAAATTAAATTTAGAACCAAACACTTAAAATACGTTCACAGAGTTCTCATTTGATTGCAAACTTTATCACATTTGAATATAACCTCATGTGACAAGAAAGATTCAACTCATTGAACAAACATAAACAATGCATAGAAGCCTAGAGTTTTGATGATTCTACAAACCAAATAAAGTCATGACAATAAAGACCACTAGGATAAACGGACATTGTGCAAACCGTTGATATACCATCCAATCTCCCTCAAGAAGCATATATATTCTTTTTATATTGAATGAATATATCAATTAAACATAGGCCTTGGCAATTATCTTTCTTTTAGTGCCATTTTTCTGTTTTAGGCCTTTGGACCACATATTTCTTTTAGGTCCATTTCAAACGGTGGCTTACAATCGCAAAGGATGATTATTCCTTTCGGATCCCTTCCCCGTGCACATTTATATAACATTTTTTATATCTCACAAACTCACGTGCAATGGATTTTGACATGCACTAGTCCTCCTAGGTCATAAATAGGTAGATGACTAGATTGGTAGGAGAACACCTCACAAAGCTCAAATATAACATGTGACATTAAAATTTCAAATGAGCTCGTGCATGTGTGAATAGAGGCATATAAAAATAGAATCCATTTAATCAATACAAAATCCAACTACTCCATATACACACGGTAAAGAACATTTTAAGGATTTACAATCTAAACCAAAAGCTCTAGCCACATGGGAGCTTAAAAGATGGGATTCAAACACAAGTATATGCCATATAAAGTGTGTCAACAAAATACACACAAAATAAAATCTTTTTGAGTTTTTGACATTTTAACCAAAAAAAAATATATACTCAAAAGAACACACAAAAATCATTTGTATTTTTCATTAAGCTTAAATGAAACAAATAAAACACAAATGATAAACACAAATCTTTTTTAATTTTTCATTTATTGCAAATAAAAATAACAAATATGATACAAAAAGATAAACATAAAATCAATATTCTAGCATGAGATATGTGATGAAGAAATGACTAAAAAATGATTAAATAAACATACATTTAGCATGATAATATAGCATGAAGCACAAAAGCTAAAGTATGCAAACACTAACACATTCATCCTTTAGATTTAGCAAAGGAGGAAGCATGTGAAAGTAAATGAGAATCAAACGTTCTATTTTGCAAGGCAACCAAGTCGGATTTCCTAACCCAAATTAATGAAGAATGACTATCTTGGGGTGTAGGAATTTTAACTACATTGGTTGCTTTACGTTGGGATTTTCTAGGAATTCATTTAAGATCAAAACAAAATTTTCTAAGATGAACTTTTCGACCATAATAAGTACAAGTAAAATTACGTCGAAATTTGGTACCTAAGGAATGATCTCTAAATGCTTTCCTAGTAGATTCTCCTAAAACATTGGTTTTGGCATTATGAGTAGATTCATTACAAGTATTGAAGCCTAAACCACACATGTCATTTTTAATTTGGACTGTTCCTAAGATTTTATCTAATTTTTTCGAACGACACTCCAAATCAAATTTGACATTACTTGAGTCTTTTAATTTATTTTGCAATTCTAAAATTTTAGACTCTAATAAAACATTTCGCTCTTCAAAAGCAAGAAGCTCCTTTTTCAAGGATTCCATTAAACCCCTAAGGCTATCTCTCTCGCCTTCTATATATTCAAACTTCTCAATAAGAGCTTTCTCTCGTGCCCTAAGGTCTTCAACCAACACACTATTATCAACGACCTTGAGACGTTCTCTCAAACTAGCTTCTAACTTCAAATTAGCCTTTTTTAATTTAATTGATTCCTCATATAATTCTTGAAAAGAATTTTGAAGTTCACTCACATTAACCTCTTCTTCATTTTTACTCTCTCTTTCTTCTCCACTCTCAGTATCATCAAAAACAAGGGAATCATAAACTATGACCTTGGAAGTGTCATGTTATAAATTTTCATCTATAGATGAGTCACTATCACTCACATGACTAGCCATAAAAGCCACAAAGTTGGGCTTAGTGGGGGAATCGGGTCCCTCTTCCTTATCATTATCACTAAGGGTCGCATTATATGATATGGGTCTCTTACCCTCTCTCCTTAGTTTAGTGGGGCACTCAGAAGACCTATGGCCATAACCCTCACAAATAAAACACCTGTTTGACTCGTCCCTATTTAAATTTTCATTACTAGTTTTAGGGATCCTCTAGGCTTTGTCATGCTTAGAAGTTTCAAATTTCTTAAAGTCATTTTTAAATTTATCTTTGTTAATTTTAAGAAACTTTCTAAATTTCCTAGCAAACATAGCCATGTTTTTCGAGTCACTATCACTCTCGCTCTCTATTACTTGTTTTTCCTCTTTTCGGGCTTTTAAAGCAATGCCATTTTTAATTTTCTTTTCAGTTTTATAGGGAAACATGTCCAGTTCATAGGTTTGTAAATCACCTATGATCTCTTCTGATTTCGTAAAGGCTAAAGTTGGTAAAGAATTTAAAACGGTCATTTTTGGAATAAATCTATCGGGTAGGGACCTTAAAATTTTCTTTACTACTCGGTTGTCGGGTATTTTCTCTCCCAAATTAAAAGATGAATTAACAATATCTGAAAGTCTAGCATAGAATTCATTAAAAGTTTCTTTATCGTTCATTTTGATAGTTTCAAATTGAGTGGTGAGGTTTTGGAGTTTCGAAGCTTTAACGACACTTGTACCTTCGTGAGTGAGTTGTAAAATATCCCACGCTTCTTTAGCGGTCTCACATGTCATAATGTGTCGGAATTCATCCGGTGTGACAGCGCTAAACAAGGTGTTTAAATCACGGGAATTAAAATTTGAAAGTTTAAATTCACCCTCACTCCATCTATCGGCCGGTTTGGGAACACGTTCATTTTCTACTATATGAGTTGCTGGAGACCACCCGTTAACTACAAACATCCAAACCCTTTCATCGATAGATTTAAGTGCCGATTTCATACGCGCTTTCCAATACGCATAATTAGAACCATCGAAAATAGGAAATTTTGAAAATGGGAAAAATTCCATTATAGCCAAAAATAGTTAAAGGATCTTTAATGAAGTAAATTATCATTTTGGCTCTGATACAAATTTGAAAAGCGTAGGAGGCCCTTGATTTTAAAATTCTTATACTTTAAAATCAATTTCCTTGTTGAGATATGCGTAAGCGTAAGATGGTCAACAAAATACCCAATTTTAATTTACTTTAAAATTAAAATAACACAAAGTGAAATAGGATTAAAACTCACACTTATGTTAATTTCACTTAAAGATAATTAATCCAAGTCCTACAATTTGCCTAAGTCATATTTTTCAATTATATCAAGTTAGGCCAAACTAATTTTATCAATTAAATTAAATGACTTGAATTAAATTAACTAAACATTACCCTATATTAATTTGCACCAAATTAAATAAGTAGTGATTAAATTAAACCAATTTTATCTTTTTACCTAAGCATGCGTTCTAGGTGATTTTGTAAAAGATAAAATGAACAATTAATCCACTACGCCGCGATGTACGAGGAAAAACCCACAACGGCAAACAACCTCGGACGGCCCTAGACTCAATTCCACTAAGTACGGAATTTACATTTACAAGACAGATAACTTACTTCCTCAACTCGAACCCTCTCAAGCCTTGACACGTCTTCTTGTAAGCACCTCTGCCTAGCGAATAACCACGGAGCTCCATCGCGATCTCAGAACCACTGATTGGATAATAGGTACACCGTCAACCACACATGGTGCCTTTCACCATGTGAGAAAGCCGCAGTAAACACTTCTTCTTCTTTGAGGGATTTAGAAGAAAACAAAAACTTCTCTTCAAATGGTAGAGATAAACCGGTGCCAAAATGCTCCAAGAAAATTATATGTATATATGAACTTGAAAGAAACAAATATGGGTGTAACTAAGTATTTGAAGGATTTTTCTTTATAGAAGGAACACTCAAACTCATGAACTTTTTCTTGGAAGAATCAACTCTCAAAACTCTCTCTAGGAGTTAGAATATTATGAAAAAGTTAAACTAAAAAGGTTGGTTCCTGCATTATTAAGTTCAGCCAAAAGTTAGTGGGGTAAGGAAGTGGTTAATATGGGTAAAAACTGCCATAAATTTTCCCACCTGAAATCTCGTTCGAACGACATTTTTGTTAAAACGACATCTTGTTCGAACGAGGCTTCTAATGAAGTTCCAGTGTGAACTCGTTAGAAATCTCGTTAATAATCTCGTCCGAACAACAATCTCGTTTAAACCACATTTCGAACGAAGTTCCAGTGGCCAATATGGGAACTCGTTGGCAAACTCGTTCTAATGGCAATGTCGTTCGAACGACACTTCGAACGAACTTACAGAAGTTCCAAAAATATCATTTTTAGCCCAGAAACTTTATATACTTTATATAAAAGTTTTTAATAGAAAACTTTCTGAAAACAAAACACAGTTTTAAAACCTAACAGCCAATAAACTGGTTCCAAGCTCCTATATATATAAAAAATGAATTCATACCTTGGGATCATGGGACCACTGTTGATGACGTAGAAACGAGGTGCATAAACTCGGCATTTGATGAAGCTTTATACTCTTTGCCGTTACGTCTTCAACTAAACACATCATATGCTTGAGTAGGTACACTTGAACACTATCCTATGACATAAACGTTTTTGTCCAGAATTAAGCCAAAACTATATTAAGACTCAATTGGAGAATTCTGTCCTTACAGTTTGTCCTATCCATTTAGACTTTAAAATTTGAATGCCAAAACTTGGTATTTGTTACATATTTAAAAATAATTATTAATAATTTTTATCTCATAATTTTAGTTCTAAAAAGGATTTATAGTTTTAATTTTTATATTAAACTACTTCTATGATGGAAAATAATTATTTTATTTGTTTAGTGACCCTAAAACTGAATGAAAATTGAGTTATAATGTATTCTCAAAATTAAAAATATCGGTTGCACTTATTAAATTTAATTCATATCTTTTGATATTAATTTAAAATTCAATTTCCTTTCATTTGTATAATATATTGTGTGAAACAGGATACAACGACAAAATAATGCAATTTAGATAAATTTTGGCCACGCATCGCGTAGCCTGCATTCTAGTTATAATATATTAATAAAGTGGACATCACACACAACATCGATATTTGTCATCTCCACATGACGACACGTGTACACTTTATTAATGTTTTAGCCATTTATTAATTTTGTATTATCTAGATTAATAATTTTGTATTATCTGGATCAATGTAGACACATACGTATTTGGTCAATACATGCATTTATTGGTTCATGTAGACACATATATATATTTGGTCAATACATGCATTTAGTTAGTTCATGTATTGTGAGGTTTATGTATAAAATTCTAAATGGAGTATGTTCAAACCATCATTCCAACCTTTTTCTGGTATATATATATATATATAACCCTTTCACTCTCAACTTTTATTTGTTTGATGATTGCAATTTAATATGAATTTATTAGTGGTAAAAATGGGGGATTATGAGAATGATAATAGCACTTTATCCGATGTGTGTGAGAGAAAAAAGCTTAAGTCATCTAAGGAACAATTGGGGTGCTCCAAAACATGTTCAAAGTGAACAATAGTCTCACTCTGGTCAATGACGTTTTTGGTCTATTTTTCCGTATTAAATAAGGGTATCCGTTCTACTATATTTTCAACATGCCTTAATCATATTCTCTTTCATAATGTGAGTCTTTAAAAAGCAACATTTTACGGCCATGCAACGCGTAGCCTGCGAGCTAGTAATATACATAGCTATGTATATTGTAAATGAGGATTAGATTTACAAAATCCCTTGTTATTAATGCTAAACCCAATCTATTAAGATATAAATTCAAAGTAAGACTAAATACCATTACAGAATGAACAAAATCATTATAGCAATCACACACTTTCCCACATTATAAAGTGACATTTAAAGTGTCATGAATATTTCTTAGGATTTTTAATGGATACAATCCCCCTTGTGCTCTAAGTTCATTGTCTAAAATAAAAACATGATTTATTACAAAGGAATGAATTCGAAGTAAGACTAAATACCATAATAGACTTATCAAAATCATTATAGGAGTCACATATTACAAATGGTGATTTGACTTTTTCGTAAAAAGTTATGTCAGCTTGATCAAAGATTTATTTTTAAATTTAATCCACTTACATCAAACTAGACCTACTGCGTAGTTATTATTTTGATCTGTTGCAAGTATAAATGTGTAACCATTACATTATAGTAATATTGATTGCATATGATTATGTATAATTATGACAAACATAAATATTAGAGCAATGTAACAAACATATTACAATAATATGGTATACATATTGTGATAATAGAACATGAATTACGAAATATATATGTGAATATGTAATTATATTACAATAATAAGATTAGAGTAATACATATATTGTGTTTTCATATAACATAACATAATATTTGCATTCTCATATTAGAAGTAATATGATAGACTTGAGTTGCCAATGGATCACATCTTGACAACCGATTTGGGCCTTATATGTTTATCTTGTTTGTTATTTATAATTCAACTAACCCCTTTTATTGATTCCATTGTGAACAAAATCAACAACCTAACAGGTTTGACATATTATTATGGTAAATATAATTTTAATGGATATTTTATTGTTATGGCATTGATTAGATATTGAGTTTCGTGTCTATTGCAAATACTTAAAACTAAGAGATTCGTATTTATATTTTAATATGTTACATGTATATATGTGTTAACATTATATTGCGATAATATTGATTATACATAACTATAAGAAAAAGAACTATTAGAGAAATTTAACAAACATATTACAATAATATGATAGACATATTACTATAAGATAACATATATTACACAAGATATATGTGAATATGTAATAACATTACAATAATATTCTTGGAGTAATAGTCATATTTTTGTTTTCATATAATAGAACATAATAATTTCATTGTCATATTAAAAGTAATATGATAGACTAGTGCCCTCGCCCAACCTAGGTTGCTCTGGGGTTCGTGACATGGAAGTAACCTCTTCATATATGGGGATACAGATACGGCCAGTTGAGATTCGCCTCTTCCAAAATCTTTAGTAAAACGAGAGCCTTATGACCTTTTAAGATAGACTAGGATTGTCAAAGCATCGAATCTAGGTATCTGACAAACTTTATATGTTTACCCTATTTGGATAATATTTCAGAATTTTGATTACCCCTTTAATCGAGTATCTAATTATTAAATAGAGAGGAAACATATCTAACCTAAATCAATTTGTTAAATACCAAATTCAATAAACTATATGATACAATGTAAATTTAGCCGAGTATCTAAATATTAGGGTTTTCATTGTTTAGTATTTCACATGCAATTGGGTTTGTTTTAATACTTAGGCGTAATACCCCGTACTTTTATGATTATTTAATATTCGCGTGCATTTAATTATTAATTTAGTTGGGAAAATTAAATGTTTCGGTAGATATTAATTAGCGAGTTGACGATTAATATTTACTATTATTATATAATTGCATGTGCTAAGTAAATAGATTTTTGATTTATTATATGTCGCGTATGAATGAAAAGTGACATTTTATTATATTATGTCGATAGAGAGTTACATTGGCGGATTTATATATTTTATGGGCTACGCGTACTGTATGCACATGTCCGACATGATTAATGATATGTTGGTGTATTTTTAGATGGGTGACTCGAATGTCTTTTTTTAGTGCACCAGTGATCCAAAATGGATTGAAATAGTCCAAAATTAGTACATGTCTGTTATAATTAGATTCTGGAGACTTTTTAGACAAAGTAGGACCCATATGGGGGTATAGTGATTTTTTCACACCTAGGGTTTAATCAAAACATGGAATTAGGGTGTGAACAAGATGTATTTAAGGTTTAGGGAGATGGATGACAGCCCACTCTTTAATCTCTACATAACTGTGCTTAAGGGAGAGCTTAGGGTAATGAAGAAAAGGGAAAAAAGAACCTTGGAGAAAAGAAAGAAAGATTAATATCCGGATTTGAATCGTTTATACGCGTGAGACTTCAGATTCAGATTTTTAAAGGCATGTATTTACTTGCTTTATTTTGAAAAATTATATAGTTAATTACAATCATAATTGAAGGGACAAAATCTGATATTTAAAGGTTGAAACTTTGAGAACTAACGTGAAGAGATTTGAGTTGTGATTAACATATGATTATAATTGAGATTAATTGATGTTGAATATGTAGGAATTTCATGATTAAATTTTGAATTTACAAGTACGGACCTATAAAATATTGATAGGGTGTTAGAATCAATAAAATTTCAAGTTTAATTAACTCTGGGTTAATTGAATTGATTAAGGAACGTGAATCCCAGGGTTTGATTATATATTTGAGTGTATTTTGGAGTTACAGTGCTTTCGGGTTGGTTATGGATTGATTTAGGATGTTAATTTTGAGAGCCCCCAATTTTTTAATATCATTAAAAATATATTTCCTTTTTATGAAATATATGCGGAAGCGATGTGATGGTTCAACTTAAAACAAATTTTAATTTCTTAATAAATTAAAATTAAACCAAGTGAAACTAAATTGTAACAACCCTCGCTTATGAGAGCCTATTTTATATTTACTTACTATGTGAAGAAATTACATATAAAATGTTGGAATACGGGGTAAGTATTAATTGAATGAAGAAAAGTTAATATTTACTAACTTATTGTATAATTACTGTATGAGCATGTAAATATCCTCATGATGAGATTTATAGTGTCATAGAATTTAAAATGACCCTATGATTTAAAATGGAACCGGAACTTAAAATGAGTTATAAAATATCCAAAATGATAATTTGGAGGCCGTAGTTGATTCCGGAACGTGCGAGATAGTCAAAATATGTGCTATATTGTATTTTAAGGTTTTTGGCACTTTTGACTGATTTTACCTTAAATATCCAGTTGCATGTTATTTTATCGCGGTATTGATCATTTAAGTTGGATTTTTTTACTAAAAGCACGGTTTAGTCTTGTTAAGTCTTCTATTTTCCCTAATTTCATTCCTAAACCTAGAGAGAACTAGAGAGAGGAAGAGAAAGAGTAGAGAAAAGAGAAGGGATTGAGGATTAAAGAGGGATTCTTGCTACTACACAAGGAAAATTTGCATTTGCTATATTGAGGCAAGTTTTCTACTTGCTCTATGTGGTTTAAGATAAATGATTAGTTGTGATAATGATGTATTGATCATGGTTTAATTAGTTTAGGGTTTTTGTGTATTTGTGGGTCTTGAATCATTAAGGAATGATTTGGATGATTATTAATGGTTGTAGTAGTAGTTGGTAGTATTTATGGTGTATTGATGGAAATAAATGAGTTTGGTTTGGAAGGTTTTAAGTTGGGGGTAAAATTGGAGTCCAAGACTCCATAGCCATTCTTGGCAAAAATCGCAGGACCGAATTGATTCATCCCTTGGGGCGAATCGATTCGCTTAGGTCCAGTTTCCAGGTCTGCCTGGATCGAATCGATTCAGCTTGGCTGAATCGATTCGGCGGTTTACAGAATGTTAGTTTCCCTTGTCCGAATCGATTCGCTTTTAGGGCGAATCGATTCGTTTTCCTGCTATTTTAGGTTATTTTTGAAACTCAATTCTAACTCATTTTCTTTAGGGTTTGGGCCTAGGAACCTTCTTGTATGAAATAAACTTAGAGTCCTAGAGTTATAGGTGAGTTAGTTTACTTCCCTAGATTAGAATTGGGTTATGTGGGAATTATTTCGAGGGTGTGCGAAGTGATGTTCAGGCATTACTTTCTTTCTTTAATTAGTAGGAGTCTAGGAGATTTCTAAGTTATGTTTGGAGACTTTAGAAGTTAATTTGAGGTATGTTGTTCTATTATAGAGCCAAAAGGAGACTTGGGAAATAACTTGGGAGTTTAAATATTGCTCGAGGTTACTATGATGATCTGAAGCACGTATAGTTCCGAAAAACCATAATGTATTTGATAAAATGTAAATGGATAAAGTAAATGATAATTTACTAAATCATGTAATGTAAATTAATAAAATGGTTGGAGCACACCCTCTCTAAATACCATCTTAAAGGAAGTCCGTGCGTAAGGTGTAGCCGCTAATGAATGCAGGGTGGATATAGTCCTGGGCCATATGAGCGCTTATTTTATATTTTCTACGATGGGTAGGTAATTCCGGGTGTGGTTATGACTACCCCGCAAGAATATGGCCGCTTCCCGATGTTGCGATAGGATCCCAGGTTGTCTTGATGATAGGCCCTGGAAGATGATGGTTATTTAGGGGCGCGCACAGTGGGGAAACCCGGACGGGCGGTCTTAGAATCATTATATATATGTATAATAATAACTATTCTAACATTAAGTGGGACTTGATGGATATTAATTCCATAAAGAACATAGTACATGCCACAAAGAGAATACAATTGAGATACGTGCCACAAAGAGCACATGATATAACTTGTATTCCTAATAAGGAATGGAAAGATGAATAATGAAAACGGTAAAAGATGAAAAAGGCTTATGATTGTTCTTATTCTCTTATATAATTGAATTTCACTTTATAATTATTCAATTTTCTTGATTCATTATAGGATACTATCATGCTAGAATGTCATCTTTATTATCCATGCTTAACTGTTCATTATTGTCATACTTGTCATTTATCTAGTAATCACATAAAACTGGGTCCTGACCCTTTCTTCTTTCTTGTTGTGTATATATCTATTGTAACCGATCAGGTTCTCCATCGCAAGGATGCCCGTATTGACCTCCCAATTCTAGTGTCTTTTGAGGAGCCGTGACATTTTTGCGGATATCACAGGATATTTTGAGTAGACGCATTCATTGTTGTCTTCTAGTTATGTTCGGGTCTTTATTCGGGCGTGTATCCCTAACTGTTGTAAATGTATAATGGATGTATTATGTATTCAGTTGAGCTTGTTGTATATTGTATGTAATTCTGTTTGCCGACATTATATTCGGTCCTTTATTTTATATTGTCGTAGTTGTTATATATATACTTTCGGGGTTTCCATTTGTTTCCAATTATGGGTTGTTGACAATGCGTTCTTTAAATTACAAAAATGAAATTTTTGACAACCCGTTTTCTGAAATATTGTGTGGTTATCCCGTATACTCTTTATGTTGTTACGGCGCTGAGAATGATTCCATCCATGATTCCTGTATTATTGGAGTATCGGGCTGGCCAGCCCTCATTTCGAATACCGGGTTGTCACAGATGGTATCAGAGCATCAGGTTCTAGAGTCTTTAGGATCTATGCAGACTTGTCACGTTCTACCATAGCGTTCTTTGACATAAAGCCTAATGTTTGGACTGCTTTGTTGTTTATGTTTGCGATCTTCTGTAAGATAGATTAATTTATATAGTATCCTAACTATATTATTTCTCCATCTCAGATGCCGCCTAAGAGAGGTCGCCCAGCGACGTAATAGAGTTGTGGAAGAAGAGGGTGGTCCTCCACCACCGTCACCGGTGAGTATAAATGCTGCTGATGTGGCAAACATAGTGGCCCAAGCAGTCAATGCAATGATGACAGCAGTGGTACAACAAATGCCACAAGCTCAACCACGAGCGCAAGAGGTACAAGCTCCAATGGAACTTTATCCGTGGGAAAAAGTTAGGGAGTCTTTTCTAAAGGGCCATCCCCCAGAATTCGATGGAGGCTCGGATGTTATAAGGGCAAATCAGTGGAAGAAAGACATGCAACACCATATCCAAATGGTAGAATGTAGTGAGGAGAAAAGGAAAATCCTTGTTACTTTCAATCTTGTCAGATCGGCATTACATTGGTGGGAGTCGATGACTACACCAGAACAGAGTGATACGATGACAATCACTGATTTTTGGGCCTTGTTTGACCGAAAGTACTTCCCTCCCGCAGTTCAAATGGAGATGCGAAGGAATCTTCAAGATGTAGTACATGGAGAGAGATCTGTTATAGAGTATGAAGAGGAGTTCACCCGGTTACCCAGTTTTGTACCGGATGAAGTGACTCCAGAAGAGAAGAGGATCTCCATGTTTGTTGGTGGTTTACATTGGCGGATAAAACAACACTTGTTGGGAAATCCGGCTTTACAAACCTTTGGGGATGTGATGAATGCGACACTACTTCATTGTTAAGAGCATAGATTGTTTGTGCAAAATATCAAGAAGCCTACCGCGATGGGGTATGTGGGAAAAGCGGGAGGGAATGGGATTTGGGGAGGAGCATCTCCTTCATCCCAATCTTCGGGGATTAAGCAAAGAGAGAGGGACCCCCAGCAAGGGGATTTGTCAAAACACCAACGCTTTGGTGGATTTAATACGGGTGGTAATAACAATAGGCCGGGTCAAGGTGGATCGCCACAACAACAAGCAGGTAGAGGAGGGAATGGTGGTAGAGGCCAATAGGGCTGAGGTTCGGGGGAGTTCTGAAACAATCAAGGGCGAAACCAGGAGAATGTGGCGAATAAATGTTTTCAGTGCGGAGAGCTGGGCCATTACAAGAGGTCATGTCCTCAGTTAATTAAAGGGCATCCTCCTAGGGCTCCACAACAACCATATGTTCAGTTTCAACCCTAGGCGCCTAATCCAGTTGTTCCTCCACAGTAGGGGCAATTGCAGTATGGACGGGTCTATCATATTCAGGAGGCTATGCTTCCTCCAGCCCCTCCGGCACCGCTAGCAATGGAGGGTAAGTTTCTCATCAAAGGGCATATAGGTCGGGTGTTATTTGATACATGTGCGACACACACTTTTATTTCTAAGAGTTTTGCTCAGACCACAGATTTGATAAAGTTTGTTGAGAATACTTTCACTAGAATTAAATCCTCGATGGGTGATGGTTCATTGATTTTCTTTGTTTGTAAAAACATATGTATTAATCTTCATAATTTTTACTTTGAGGCAGATTTGTTTCATCCTTGACATGGTCGGGTATGATGTGATTTTGGGTATGGATTGGTTAATGAAATATCACGGGATAGTGAATTGTTATGGGAAGAGTATAGTCTTCGCCATTCCGGGATAAGAAATGTTCTTGGTTGTTATGCCTTGCATGGAAGGGGGTACGAGTACCTATTTATATTGTATTGCGGAGGATACTTCTAGGGATATAGTTGTTTCCCTGGATTCTCTTCCGATTGTTAGAGATTTTAAAGATGTTTTTTGGGAGATACCGGGATTACCTTCGAGCTGGGAGATTGAGTTTGTGATCGATTTAGCGCCGGGAACTCGACCTATTGCGAAAGATCCATATAGCATGGCTCATGTGGAGATGAGGGAGTTAAGGGATCAAATCCAGAAGTTATTGGAGCAGGGATTTATTAGGCACAGTACGTCGCCATGGGGTGCTCCGGTATTGTTTGTAAAGAAAAGAGACGGTTCTCTCCGGTTATGCGTGGACTATAGAGAGTTGAACAAAGTCACCATCCGGAATAAGTACCCTTTGTCTCGCATTGATGTTCTATTTGACCAACTTAGGGGAGCGTCGTACTTCTCTAAGATCGATTTGAGGACAGGGTATCATCAGTTGCGGATACGATAGCCGAATGTATCCAAGACTGCATTTCTGACCAGATATGGATCCTATGAATTCTTGGTTAGCCCTTTGGACTAACCAATGCCTCCGCTGTATTTATGGATCTTATGAATAGAGTATTTCGGGACTTCTTTGACCAATTTGTTATTGTATTCATCGATGACATCTTAGTTTATTCTCATACATAATCTGATCATGCTACTCACTTACGGTTGGTCCTGCAAAGATTGAGGGATCACCAATTATATGCAAAGTTTGAGAAGTGTGGCTTTTGGTTGAAGGGAGTTCAGTTTTTGGGTCATGTGGTGTCATCCCAAGGTATATCGGTGGATCCAAGCAAGGTGATTGTGGATAGGGAGCGGGGTCAGCCCACGACACCTACCGAGATTCGTAGTTTTTTGGGTTTGGCGGGTTATTACCGTCGATTTATCAAGGGTTTCTCAAGGATCGCTAGCCTTTTGATAAATTTGACCGGAAAGGGGTGAGATTTGTATGGGATAGCTCTTGTCAGGCTTCTTTTGATGAGCTCAAAGATAGATTGACTTCGGCTCTAGTCCTCGCATTGCCAAAACTAGGATTGGAATATCTAGTCTTCACCGATGCATCTCTTCAAGGATTAGGAGGTGTGCTTCAGCAAGAGCGACGGGCTATTGCTTATGATTCTCGAAAGCTTAAGAATCATGAAAGAAACTATCTAGTGCATGACTTAGAACTTACCGTGGTTGTCTTTGCCTTGAAGATTTGGAGGCATTATCTTTTGGGGGAGAAATTCAGTCTTTTCACGGACCATAAATCGCTGCAATATTTATTTTCACAGAAAGATTTAAATATGCGTCAGCGCCGATGGTT
Source organism: Sambucus nigra (assembly GCA_949130495.1). Classification (NCBI taxonomy): domain Eukaryota; kingdom Viridiplantae; phylum Streptophyta; class Magnoliopsida; order Dipsacales; family Adoxaceae; genus Sambucus; species Sambucus nigra. The sequence goes on along the minus strand of OX422216.1, from coordinate 458,480,263 downwards.
GGAGTTCATGAAAGATTATCAATTTGATATCCATTATCATCCGGGCAAGGTGAATGTAGTGGCGTATGCCTTGAGTAGGAGGCCCGAGGGAGAGTTAGCTGAGGTATGGAAAGCTAAGTGGAAAAAGCTCAGTCAGGAGGATGCAGTGGTGAGAGCGTTCATGTCAGTGATGACCGTTACTCCTACCTTTGTGGCAAGGGTTGTAGAAGCCCAAGGAAGTGATAAGGGATGCCATTATCATATACACCGATTACTGTCGGAGGGAGTGGAATCCTACTCGATAAGTTCCGAGGGTGGATTACGCTTCCATGAAAGACTTATTGTTCCAGATGAGGGGGATTTGAGACGGGCGGTGATGGGGGAATCTCACGGGTCAAAATTTATGGTACATCCTGGTGGGGACAAAATGTATCAAGACATGCGTCGCCAGTTTTGGTGGCCCGGCATGAAGCGGGATATTTCTGAATTTGTGTCCCAATGCACTACTTGCCAATTGGTCAACATCGATCATCAACAACTGACAAGTTTGTTGCAACCATTGGAGATTCCAGTATGAAAATGGGAAAGCATATCGATGGACTTTATTACGGACTTACCAAGGTCACAGAGGGGTAATGATTCTATTTGGGTGATTGTCGACCGCTTGACTAAGTCGGCACACTTCCTACCCGTGCGTACCGATTATAACAGTACTCGCTATGCCCGATTGTTCATCGACGAGGTCGTTAGACTTCATGGGGTACCTTTAAATATAGTTTCCTACCGGGATAAGACCTTTGTCTCCCACTTTTGGTAAAGTTTCCAAGAGGCCATGGGGACTGAATTGAGGTTAAGCACTTCTTATCATCCTCAAACAGATGGTCAAACTGAAAGAGTAAACCAAATGTTGGAGGACATGCTCCGTATGTGCATGCTTGATTTCAAGGGCGGTTGGGAAAAATACCTCCCATTGGTTGAGTTTTCTTATAACAACTCATACCAATTTACTATTGGAATGGCGCCCTATGAGGCTCTTTATGGTCGGCCATGTAGATCTCCCGCTTGTTGGTTGGAAGTGGGTGATAATAAATTCCTTGGAATTGAAATGATCCAAGATACTTCTTCTAAAATTGAACTCATTCGGAATCGTATTCAAATAGCTCAAGACCACCAAAAGAGCTATGCTGATGCGGGTAGAAGACATATGGAGTTGGAGATTGGGGACCAAGTCTTGGTGCGAGTGTCACCAATAAAGGGCATTAAGCATTTCGGGAAGAAAGGAAAGCTTGCACCGTGCTTTGTTGGACCTTTTCCAGTTATTGTGAAAGTCGGTCCAGTGGCATATCAACTTGCCCTACTGGAACCTTTGCAACAAATTCACGATGTATTCCATGTTTCCTCTTTGAAGAAGTATAAGAGATGTGAAGGTGCCCTTTGGCATATCCCTTTTGAGGATATTGACTTGCAACCCGACGTTTCATATAAAGAACAACCGGTTGCTATTCTTGAGCATGGGGAGCGTAAGTTGAGGTCTCGTGTGGTGCCCTTGGTGAGAGTCCAACGGAGTCATCATAATGCTAAAGAATCGACGTGGGAAAGTGAGGATGACATGCGGGAGAAGTATCCGAATCTCTTCTTACAAGGTACGCTTGAATTTTGGGGACAAAATTCCCTCATAAGGGGGGGAGTATGTAACAACCCTCGCTTATGAGAGCCTATTTTATATTTACTTACTATGTGAAGAAATTACATAAAAAATTTGGGAATACGGGGTAAGTATTAATTGAATGAAGAAAAGTTAATATTTACTAACTTATTGTATAATTACTGTATGAGCATGTAAATATCCTCATGATGAGCTTTATAGTGTCATAGAATTTAAAACGACCCTATGATTTAAAATGGAATCGGAACTTAAAATGAGTTATAAAATATCCAAATGATAATTTGGAGGCCGTAGTTGATTCCAGAACGTGCTAGATAGTCAAAATATGTTCTATATTGTATTTTGAGGTTTTTGGCACTTTTGATTGATTTTACCTTAAATATCCAGTTGCGTGTTATTTTATCGCGGTATTGATCATTTAAGTTGGAATTGTTGACTAAAGGCACTGTTTAGTCTTTCAAAGTTTTCTATTTTCCCTAATTTCATTCCAAAACCTAGAGAGAACTAGACAGAGGAAGAGAAAGAATAGATAAAAGAGAAGAGATTGAAAATTGAAGAGGAATTCTTGCTACTACACAAGGAAAATCTGCATTTTCAAGATTGAGTCAAGTTTTCTACTTTCTATATGTGGTTTAAGATAAATGATTAGTTGTGATAATGATGTATTGATCATGGTTTAATTAGTTTAGGCTTTTTGTGTATTTGTGGGTCTTGAATCATTAAGGAGTGATTTGGATGATTATTGATGGTTGTAGTAGTAGTTGGTAGTATTTATGGTGTATTGATGGAAATAAATGAGTTTGGTTTGGAAGGTTTTAAGTTGGGGGTAAAATTGGAGTCCAAGACTCCATAGCCATTCTTGGAAAAATCGCAGGACCGAATCGATTCGGCCCTTGGGGTGAATCGATTCGCATAGGTCCAGTTTCCAGGTCTTCCTGGACCGAATCGATTCGGCTTAGCCAAATCGATTTGGCGGTTTACAGAATGCTAGTTTCCCTTGTCCGAATCGATTCGCTTTTAGGGCGAATCGATTCGTTTTCCTGCTGTTTTAAGTTATTTTTGAAACTGAATTCTAACTCATTTTCTTTAGGGTTTGGGCCTAGGAACCTTCTTATATGAAGTAAACTTAGAGTCCTAGAGTTATAGGTGAGTTAGTTTACTACCCTAGATTAGAATTGGGTTATATGGGAATTATTTCGAGGGTGCGCGAAGTGATATTCAGGCATTACTTTCTTTCTTTAATTAGTAGGAGTCTACGAGATTTCTAATTTGTGTTTGGATACTTTAGAAGTTAATTTGAGGTATGTTGTTCTATTATAGAGCCAAAAGGAGACTTGGTAAATAACTTGGGAGTTTAAATATTCCTCGAGGTTACTATGATGATCTGAAGTACGTATATTTCCGGAAAACCATAATGCATTTGATAAAATGTAAATGGATAAAGTAAATGATAATTTACTAAATCATGTAATGTAAATTAATAAAATGGTTGGAACAAACCCTCTCTAAATACCATCTTAAGGGAAGTCCGTGCATAAGGTGAAGCCCCCTGGCTAATGAATGCAGGGTGGACATAGTCCTAGGCCATATGAGCGATTGTTTTATATTTTCTGCGACGGGTAGGTAATTCCGAGTGTGGTTATGACTACCCCGCAGGCATATGGCCGCTTCCCGACGTTGCGATAGGATCCCGGGTTGTCTTGATGCTAGGCCCTGGAAGATGATGGTTATTTAGGGGCGCGCACAGTGGGGAAACCCGGACGAGCGGTCTTAGAATCGTTATATATATGTATAATGATAACTATTCTAACATCAAGTGGGACTTGATGGATATTAATTCCATAAAGAGCATAGTACATGCCTGATAAGGAATGGAAAGATGAATAATGAAAATGGTAAAAGATGAAAAAGGCTTATGATTGTTCTTATTCTCTTATATAATTGAATTTCACTTTATAATTATTCAATTGTCTTGATTCATTATAGGATACTATCATGATAGAATGTTATCTTTATCATCCATGCTTAACTATTCGTTATTGTCATACTTGTCATTTATCTGGTAATCACATAAAATCGGGCCCTGACCCGTTCTTCTTTCTTGTTGTGTATATACCTATTGTAACCGCTCAGGTGCTCCACCACAAGGACGCCCGTATTGACCTACCCATTCCAGTGTCTTTTGAGGAGCCGTGACATTTTTGCCGATATCACGGGATATTTTGAGTAGATGCATTCATTGTTGTCTTCTAGTTATGTTCGGGTCTTTATTCTGGCGTGTAACCCAAACTATTGTAAATGTATAATAGATGTATTATGCATTCAGTTGAACTTTTTGTATATTGTATGTAATTCTGTTGACCGACATTATATTCGCTCCTTTATTTTATATTGTCGTAGTTGTAATATATATACTTTCGGGGTTTCCATTTGTTTTCAATTATGGGTTGTTGACAATGCTTTCTTTAAATTACAAAAATGAAATTTTTGACAATCCGTTTTCTGAAATATTGTGTGGTTATCCTGTATACTCTTTATGTTGTTACGGTGCTGAGAATGATTCCATCCATGATTCCTGTATTTCTGGAGTACCGGGTTGGCCACCCCTTATTTCGGATACCGGGTTGTCACATAAATTAGTCCATTAAAACATTTTCACTTAAACATAATTAATCCAAGTCCTAGAATTTTCCTAAGTCATATTTTTCAATTATTCCAAAACTAAGCCAAACCAATTTTAACAAATGACTTGAATGAAATTAGCGTTATCCAAAGTTAATTTAGCACCAAATTAAATTAAGTGTGACAATTAAAACCAATTTTATCTTGAATTATCCTAAGCATGCGTTCTAAGTTATTATGCAAGATAAGAGTAAATCAGTCACACTATGCCACGATGTACGAGTAAAAACCCACAAAGGGAAACAACCTAGTACGGCCCTAACCTCAAATCCACTAAATACGGAATTTACATTTACAAGACATATGACTTCTTCAACTCGAACCCTCTCAAGCCTTGACGCTTCTTATTGTAACCACCTCTTCCTAGCAGATAACCACGGAGCTCCACCGCGATCTCGGAACCACAGATCGGATAATAGGTACACCTTCAACCACACATGGTGCCTTTCACCATGTGAGAAAGCCGCAGCTAAACAATTCTTCTTCTTTGAGGGATTTAGAAGAAAACCCAAACTTCTCTTCAAATGATATAGATAAACCGGTGCCAAAATGCTCCAAGCAAATTATATGTATATATGAACTTGGAAGAAACAAATATGGGTGTGACTAAGTGTTTGAAGGATTTTTCTTTACAGAATGAACACTAAAACTCATGAAATTTTTCTTAGAAGAATCAACTCTCAAAACTCTCTCTAGGAGTTAGAATATTATGAAAAAGTTGAACCAAAAAGGTTGGTTCCCGCACTATTAAGTTCAGTCAAAAGTTAGTGGGGTAAGGAAGTGGGAAACATGAGTAAAAACTGCTAAAAACTGGCATAAATTTTTCCTGCCTAAAATCTCGTTCAAACAACATCTCGTTCAAACGAGGCTTCTAACGAAGTTCCAGTGTAAACTCGTTAGAAATCTCGTTGGAAATCTCGTTCGAACAACAATCTTGTTAGAACGACATTTCGAACGAAGTTCCAGTGGCCAATATGGGAACTCGTTGGCAAACTCGTTCGAATGACTTGTGATTTGAACGACAATCTCGTTCGAACGACACTTCGAACAAACTTACCGAAAGTTCCAAAAATATCATTTTTATCCCAGAAACTTTATATAATTTAAATAAAAGTTTTTAATAGAAAACTTTCTGAAAACAAAACACAGTTTTAAAACCTAACACCCAATAAACTTGTTCCAAGCTCCTATATATATATATAAAATGCATTCATACCTTGGGAGCATGGAACCACTGTTGATGACGTAGAAACGAGGCACATAAACTCAGCATTTGATGAAGGTTTATAATCTTTGCCGCTACGTCTTCAACTAAACACATCATAGGCTTTGATAGGTACACTTGAACACTATTCTATGAGATAAACGTTTTTGTCCGGAATTGAGCCAAAACTATATTAAGACTCAATTGGAGAATTGTGTCCTTAAAAATCTCCCCCTTTGGCTATTTCGAGATAAAACCCAAAAAAAAAATCCTAAAGGGCCGTCAAGCTCACTAGGATAAAAAACATCCCACCCAAAATAAAGAGTATGATGCTTGACTCGAATAACACTTTAGAATTAAACGCTTTGTCACTTGAAGGTTGCCGCTTTAGAAGAATTCCTGCACACTTAAGCAAACTATCAAACGCATAGGGAATATCAAAGTATTTAATGCAATGAAAATAAATACTCCCCCTAAATTAATTCTCCTCGTTGATCCAAACAAATCTACCTAAGAAGGTCATGACCCCTTAAGTTAAATTTCCCAAACTTAGATACGACTAGGATTAGATACCATTTCTCGCCCTATCATTCTACCCCTTTTTTGTTCAGGAATAAACAAAGGATAAAACTAATTAACCACGTTGAAGCTTAGAGTGATAAGACATTAAAGCATATGAGCAACAAAAGCATAACTAATCCATGGATAGATACCAATTAATGAAGTATAAGCATAGATGGACTAGAAAGCAAGGCAAAGACAAAACAATATCATATATATATATATATATACTCTCTAAAAGAATCAATAATGCACACGCATATATATATAGATATAAACACTCAAACGACACAAAAATACAATAAGTTTAGCATACTCGTATGGAAAAAATGTGTCATATGGAAATGGTAGTGTAGGGGTGTGAACTAGTAACAATTAAATTTAGACCCAAACACTTAAAATACGTTCACGGAGTTCTCATTTGATTGCAAACTTTATCACATTTGAATATAACCTTATGGGAAAATAAATATTGAACTCAATGAACAAACATACACAATGCATACAAGCCTAGAGTTTTGATGATTTTACAAACCAAATAGAGTCATGACACTAAAGACCACTAGGATAAACGGACATTGTGCAAACCGTTGATATACCATCCAATCTCCCTCAAGAAGCATATATATTCTTTTTATATTGAATGAATATATCAATTAAACACAGGCCTTGGCAATAATCTTTCTTTTAGTGCCATTTTTCTATTTTTCGGCCTTTGGACCACGTATTTATTTTAGGTCCATTTCAAACGGTGGCTTACAATCGCAAAGGATGATTATTCCTTTAGGAGACCTTCCCCGTGCACATTTATATATATCATTTTTATATCTCACAAGCTCACGTGCAATGGATTTTGACATGCACTAGTCCTCCTAGGTCATAAATATGTAGATGACTAGATTGGTAAGAGAACACCTCACAAAGCTCAAATATAACATGTGACATTAAAATTTCAAATGAGCTCGTGCATGTGTGAATATAGGCATATAAAAATAGAATCCATTTAATGAATACAAAATCCAACTACTCCATATAAACATGGTAAAGAACATTTTAAGGATTGACAATCTAAACCAAAAGCTCTAGCCACATGGGAGCATAAAAGATGGGATTCAAACAAAAATATATGCCACATAAAGTGTGTCAAACAAAATACACACAAAATAAAATCTTTTTGAGTTTTTGACACTTTTAACCAAAAAAAATATATACTCAAAAGAACACATAAAAATCATTAGTATTTTTCATTAAGCTTAAATGAAACAAATAAAACACAAATGATAAACAATAATCTTTTTGAATTTTTCATTTAATGCAAAAAATAAATAAATATAATGCGAAAAGATAAACAGAAAATCATTATTCTAGCATGAGATATATGATGAGGCAATGACTAGAAAGTGATTAAATAAGCATACATTTAGCATGATAATATAGCATGAAGCACAAAAGCTAAAGTATGAAAACACTAACACATTCATCCGTTAGATGTAGCAAGGGAGGAAGCATGTGAAAGTAAATGAGAATCAAACGTTCTATTTTGCAAGGCAACCAAGTCGGATTTCCTAACCCAAATTAATGAAGAATGGCTATCTTGGGGTGTAGGAATTTTAACTACCTTGGTTGCTTTACGTTGGCATTTTTTAGGAATTCGTTTAAGATAAAAACAAATTTCCGAAGATAACCTTTTCGACCACAATGAGTACAAGTAAAATTACGTCAAAATTTGGTACCTAAGGAATGATCTCTAAATGCTTTCCTTGTAGATTCTCCTAAAACATTGGTTTTGGCTTTATGAGTAGATTCATTACAAATATTGAATCCTAAACCACACATGTCATTTTTAATTTGGACCGTTCCTAAGATTTTATCTAATTTTTCCGAATGACACTCCAAATCAAATTTAACATTACTAGAGTCTTTCAATTTATTTTGCAATTCTAAAATGTTAGACTCTAATAAAACATTTATCCCTTCAAAAGCAAAAAGCTCCTTTTTCAAGGATTCCATTAAACCCCTAAGGCTATCTCTCTCACCTTCTATATATTCAAGCTTCTCTAGAAGAGCTTTCTCTCGTGTCCTAAGGTCTTCAACCAACATATTATCATCAACGACCTTGACACGCTCTCTTAAACAAACTTCTAACTTCAAATTAGCTCTTTTTAAATTAATAGATTCTTCAAATAATTATTGAAAATCATTTTGAAGTTCACTCACATTAACCTCTTCATTTTCACTCTCTCTTTATTCTTCACTCTCACTACCATCATAAATAGGGGATTCATAAACTTTTACCAAGGAAGTGTCATGTGTTTTAATATCTGCATGGGAATATTCATTATCGGAACTCACACAACAAGCCATAAAAGCCACAAAGTTAGGCTTAGTGGGGGAATCGGGTCCCTCTTCCTCATCACTATCACTAAGGGTCGCATTATATGAAATGGGTCGCTTACCCTCTTTACTTAGTTTAGTGGGGCACTCAGAAGCCCTATGGCCATACCCTTACAATCAAAACACCTATTTGACTCGTCCCTATTTAAATTTTCGTTAGAAGATTTTGGGATCCTTTCGGCTTTGTCATACTTAGAAGTTTCAAATTTCTTAAAATCATTTTTAAATTTATCTTTGTTAAATTTAAGAAATTTTCTAAATTTTCGAGCAAACAAGGCCATGTCTTCCGTGTCACTATCACTCTCGCTCTCTACTACTTGTTTATCCTCTTTTCGGGCTTTTAAAGCAATGCCCTTTTCTATTTTCTTTTCAGTTTTAGAGGGAAACATGTTCAGTTCATAGGTTTGTAAATCACCTACAAACTCTTCTGATTTCGTAGAGGCTAAAGTTGGTAAAGAATTTAAAACGGTCACTTTTGGAATAAATCTATCGGGAAGGGACCTTAAAATTTTCCTTACTACTTGGTTGTTGAGTATTTCCTCTCCCAAATTAAAAGATAAATTGACAATATTGGAAAGTCTAGCATAAAATTCATCAAAAGTTTCATTATCGTTCATTTTGATGGTTTCAAATTGAGTGGTGAGGTTTTGGAGTTTATAAGCTTTAACGACACTAGTACCTTCATGAATGAGTTGTAAAATATCCCACGCTTCTTTAGCGGTCTCACACGTCATAATGCGTCGGAATTCATCCGGTGTGACAGCGCTAAATTAATACTTACTAGAGGTGTACCAAGTGAGGTTAGGGCTTTTCTTTCCTTTAGTACATTCTTAGGAGGTTAGGAGTTGTAATCCCATACTTGGAGACTTTAGGGGCTCATTTGAGGTATATAAGACCTTGGGACTTGTAGAATTATTGTGATCATTTGGAGATTAATTTGGGACTTAAAATATGATGAATATTAATGAGAATATTCAATGATTATGGTTTCGGATAAATGAAACATACATATGAAAAATGCAAATGAAATTGAGATTTAAATGGTAATGCTAATTTACTTAAACAAACCTCTCTAAATGCTATCATAAGGGAAGCTCGCGCATGAGGTGATGTCCCCTGACTAGTGAATGCAGGGAGACTATAGTCCTCGTCCATATGCAGGGTTGTTATATGTTTTATTCTGCGCTAGTGAGGTAATTCCGGGTGTGGTTATGACTCACTCGCAGGCATATGGAAACTTCCCGACGTGCGTTAGGTACCTAGGTTGTCTTTTTTGATGGGCCCTATAAGATGATAGTCATTTAGGGGCCCAGTGGGGAAACTCGGAAGGACGGTCTTAGAATCATTATATGTATAAGAATATGACCATTCTAAATCAAGTTGGACATGAAATATGTGAAATGCCATAAGTGCATATGATGGTATTTATATTCCTAATAAGGAATGGAAGGATGAAATGAATTGGTAAAATGATGGAGACTCTAATTAATGTTGCCTAATTTATTCTCTTGCATAATTAAATAAAAGTATAATCCCTTAAATTGTCTTGCTATACTTTGAGATTTTGTTGATAGATTCTCATCTTCATCATTCATAATTAACTGTTCATACCTATTATACTTTTTATTCATCTGGGAATCATATAAAAACCGGGCCCTGACCCGTTCATTTTCCTTATTGTGCATGTAATTTGTATCCGCCCAGGTGCTCCGCCGCAGGGACGCCCGTTTTGATTATTCCTATTCCATTGCTTTTGAGGAGCTGTAAGATTTTGCGGATATTACGGGATGTTTTGTTAGAAACTTTCTTCTTTTGTATTCTAGATACGATCGGGTCTTTCACTTGGGCGTGTGGCCCAAACTTTTGTAACTATTTAATGGATGTATTATGTAAACTATTAAATTATTGTAACCCATTGTATGTACCTGTTTACCGATAGCATATTCGGTCTTTTATTGTATATTTGTTGTTGATGTAATATAAGTTCTTTTGGAATTCCACTCTCTCTTCAGATTGGGTTGTTTAAGCTATTTTCTTAACTTATAATAAAACTAAATTGAAATTTTTTGGCAACCCATTTTCTGAATTATTGGGTGGTTTCCCCGTATACTTATTTTATTGTTGTGATGTTGAGAATGATTTCCATCCATGATTCCGTTATGTTGGAGTATCGGGATGGCCACCCCTTATTTCGGATTGCGGGTTATCACAGATGGTATTAGAGCATCAGGTTCTAGAGTCTTTAGGGTCTATGTGGACTTGTCACGTTCTACCGTAGAGTTCTTTGATAGAGAGCCTAATGTTAGGACTGCTTTGTTGCTTATAATTGCGATTTTCTGCAAGATAGATTGTTTTGAATAGTGTTCTGAATCTATTTGTTTCTTCATCTCAGATGCCACCTAAGAGAGGTCGCCCAGCGAGACGTAATAGAGTTGTAGAGGAAGATGTTGGTCCTCCCCCGCCGCCACAAGGAATAATTAATTCTGTTGATGTAGCAAATATAGTGTCCCAAACGGTTAATGCGACTATGACCGCAGTGGCTCAGCAAATGCCACAAGCTCAACAAGGAGCACAGGATGAACAAGCTCCCACGGGACCTTCTCCGTGGGAGAGAGTTAGAGAGTCCTTTTTAAAGGGCCATCCCCCAGAATTTGACGGAGGTTCTGACGTAATTTGAGCAAATCAATGGAAGAAGGATATGCAACGGCATCTACGAATGGTGGAATGTAATGAGGAGAAGAAATAAGTCCTTGCTACTTTCAAGCTTGTTGGGGACGCATTACACTAGTGGGAGTCGATGACTACATTAAAACAGAGAGATACTATGACGATCACTGATTTTTGGGTCTTGTTTGACCAAAAGTACTTTCCTCCCGCAGTTCAAAGGGAGATGAGAAGGAGACTTTAGGATGTGGTACAAGGAGAGCAGTCTGTTGTAGAATATGAAGAGGAGTTCACCCGGTTGGAAAGTTTTGTGCCGGATGAGGTGACTCCGAAAGAGAGGAAGGTTTCAAATTTTATGGGAGGTTTAAACTGGAGAATCTGGAAACATTTGCTGGGTAGTCCATCCTTGCAAACGTTTGGTGAGGTAATGAATGCATCATTGCTCCATTGCCAAGAACATCGGTTGTACATGCAGAGTCGCAAGAAAGCTATCGTAGTGGGGCAAGCGGGAAAGCCTGGAGGTAGTGGGAATGGAGGAGGAGATTTTCCCTCATCCCAATCTTCGGGTAATAAGCAGAAAGAAAGGGATCCCTAGCAAGGGGACTTGTCAAAAAGGAAACATTTTGGTGGGTTCAATTAGGGTGGAAATAATACTAGGCACGGTCAGGGTGCCTCACAACAGCAACAAACAGGTCGGAGTGGTCAAGGCGGTAGGGTTCATCCGGGCCAAGGTGTTAACCAGTTTAGAAATAACCGGGGCCGTATTTCGGAGAATATGTTAGGAAGGTGCTTCCAATGTGGGGAGGCGGGTCATTACAAGAAGGAGTGTCTTTAGTTGGTTGGGGGTCATCCCCGTAGGGCCCCTCAACAACCCCATGTTCAGTTTCTGCCACAGGCACTAAATCTGATTGTTCCTTCGCAGCAGGGTCAGCTATAGTATGGGAGAGTTTATCATATCCAGGATGTTATGCTTCCTCCTGCTCCGCCAGCCCCGCCAGCGATTGAGGGTAAGTTCCCTATTCAAGGGCACATGGGTCGCGTTTTGTTTGATATGGGTGCGACACATTCATTCATTTCTAGAAGTTTTGCTCAGTCTACAGAGTTGATAAAATCTGCTGAGAGCACTTTCACTAGCGTTGAGTCTTCTATGGGTGATGGTTCACTCATCTTCCTTGTTTGTAAAAATATAGGAATTACTCTTGGTAATTTGTTCTTTGAGGCCGATTTACTCGTCCTAGACATGGTCGGGTATGATGTGATTTTGGGCATGGATTAGCTTGTCAAGTATCATGCAATAGTTAATTGTTACGGGAAGAGTATAGTCTTTGTCGTTCCGGGGCAAGAAATGTTCGTGGTGGTTATGCCTCGTTTAGAAGTAGGTACTAGTACTTATTTGTATTGTATTGCGAAAGAGACTTCTAGGGATGTATTTGTTCCCTTGGATTCGATTCCGGTTGTTAGAGATTTTGTAGATGTCTTTCGGGATATACTGGGTTTGCCTCTGAGTCAAGAGATTGAGTTTGTGATTGATTTAGCGCCCGGGACGAGACCAATTGCGAGAGCTCCGTATCATATGGATCCTGCTGAGATGAGGGAGTTAAGAGATCAAATTCAGTAGTTATTGGAGCAGGGATTCATTAGGCATAGTACGTTGCCATGGGGTGCTCTGGTGTTGTTTGTGAAGAAAAGGGACGATTCTCTCCGGTTATGTGTTGACTATAGATAATTGAATAAGGTCACCATCCAAAATAAATACCCTTTGCCTTGTATTGATGATTTATTTGATCAACTTAGGGGAGCGTCATACTTCTCTAAGATAAACTTGAGGACAGGGTGTCACCAGTTAAGGATACGGGAATAGGATGTATCCAAGACCACTTTTCTGACGAGGTATGGGTCCTATGAATTTTTGGTTATGCCTTTCGGACTAACCAATGCCCCCGCCGTATTTATGGATCTCATGAATAGGGTATTTCGGGACTTCCTGGACCAATTTGTTATTGTATTCATCGATGACATCTTAGTTTATTCTCAGACATAATCTGATCATGCTACTCACTTACGGTTGGTCCTGCAAATATTGAGGGATCACTAATTATATGCAAAGTTTGAGAAGTGTAGTTTTTGGTTACGAGAAGTGAAATTTCTGGGTCATATTATAACTTCGCAGGGCATTTCAGTGGACCCAAGCAAGGTGGTTACGGTGAGGGAGTGGGGTCAGCCCACGACACCTACTGAGATCCATAGTTTTTTGGGTTTGGACGGTTATCACCGTCGATTTATCAAGGATTTCTCAAAAATTGCTAGCCCCTTGATAAAATTAGCCCGAAAAGGGGTGAGGTTTGTTTGGGATAACTCTTGTCAGGCTGCTTTTGACGAGCTCAAAGATAGATTGACTTCTGCTCCAGTCCTTGCGTTGCCAAAGCCGGGGTTGGAATACCTAGTCTTCACCGACGCATCTCTACAGGGATTGGGAGGTGTACTTTAATAGGAGCGATGGGCTATTGCTTATGCTTCCCACAAACTAAAGCCCCATGAAAGAAATTATCCGGTGAATGACTTAGAGCTGGCCGCAGTTGTCTTTACCTTGAAGATTTGGAGGCATTATCTCCTAGGGGAGAAATTTAGTCTTTTCACGGACCATAAATCGCTGCAATATTTATTTTCTCAAAAAGATTTAAATATGCGACAACGCCGATGGTTGGAGTTTGTGAAAGACTATCAATTTGACATTCACTATCATCTGGGCAAGGTGAATGTGGTAGCGGATGATTTGAGTAGAAGGCCCGAAGGAGAGTTAGCTGATGTATGGAAAGCTAACTGGAAAGAGCTCAGTCACGAGGATGCGATTGCTAGGGCGTTCATGTCAATGATGACCGTTACGCCTATAATTGTGGCAAGGTTTATAGAAGCCCAGGGAAGAGATAAATGTTATCAGGACCATATACGTCGATTATTGTCCGAGGGAGCGGAATCCTACTCGATAAGTTCAGAGGGTGGACTACGCTTCCATGGAAGTCTCATTGTCCCTGATGAAGGGGACTTGAGAAGGGCAATGATGGCAGAATCTCACGGGTCTAAATTTACGGTACATCCTGGTGGGGACAAGATGTATCAAGATATGCGCCGTCAGTATTGGTGGCAGATCATGAAGTGGGATATTTCTGAGTTTGTATCCCAATTCACTACTTGTCAATTGGTCAAAATAGATCATCAGCGACCGACGGGTTTCTTGAAACCGTTGGAGATTTCGGTATGGAAGTGGGAGAATATATCGATGGACTTTATTACAGGCTTGCCAAGGTCACAGAGTGGTTATGATTCTATTTGGGTGATTGTCGACCGCTTAACTAAGTCAGCACACTTCCTACCCGTGCGTACCGATTATGACACTACTCGCTATGCCCGATTATTCATCGCGGAGGTCGTCAGACTCCATGGGGTTCCCTTAAATATAGTTTTTGACCGCGACAAAATCTTTGTTTCCCACTTTTGGTGAAGTTTCCAAGAGGCTATGGGAACTGAATTGAAGTTAAGCACGTCTTATCATCCTCAAACAGATGGCCAGACTGAACGAGTAAACCAAATATTGGAGGATATGCTCCGTATGTGTATGCTTGATTTCAAGGGTGGTTGGGAATAATATCTCCCTTTGGTCGAGTTTGCTTATAACAACTAGTACCAATTTACTATTGTAATGGCGCTCTATGATGCACTCTATGGCCGACCTTGTAGATCACCCACGTGTTGGTTAGAAGTGGGGGATAATAAATTCCTAGGACCTGAAATGATTCAGGATACTTCTTCTAAGATTAAACTCATTCGGAATCGCATTAGGATAGCTATAAACCGCCAAAAGAGTTATGCCGATGAAAATAGGAGACACATGGAGTGAGAGATTGGGGATAAAGTCTTGGTGCGAGTGTCACCAATGAAATGTATCAAGCATTTCGAAAAGAAAGGGAAGCTTGCACCGCGTTTTGTTGGACCTTTTCTCGTTATTGCTAAGGTGGGTCCAGTGGCGTATCAACTTGCCTTACCAGAACCTTTACAAAAAACCCACGATGTGTTCCATGTCTTCTCTTTGAAGAAGTATAAGAGGTGTGAAGGTTCCCTTTGGCATATCCCTTTCGAGGATATCGACTTACAACCCGACATTTCATATGAAGAACAACCAGTTGCTATTTTAGAGCATGGGGAGCGTAGGTTGAGGTCTCAAGTGGCGCCATTGGTGCGAGTCCAATGGAGTCATCACAACGCTAAGGAATCAACATGGGAACGTGAGGATGATATGCGGGAAAAGTATCCGCATCTCTTTATTCAAGGTACGCCTGAATTTTGGGGGCAAAATTTCCTCATAAGGGGGGGACTATGTAACAACCCTCGCTTTTGAGAACCTATTTTATATTTATTTACTATGTGAAGTAATTATATATTAAATGTTGGAATGTGGAGAAGTATTAATTTAATGAGATAAGTTAATATTTACTAAAATGTTGCATGTTTACCTTATGTGTAGGTAAATGTCACCATGTGGTGTTTTATTGTGTCATAAGATTTAAAATGACATTATGGTTCAAAATGAAACCGAAAATTGAAATGAGTTATAAGATTTCCAAATGATAATTTGGAGGGTGTAGTTAGTCCCGAAAGGTGCGAGAGAGTCGAAATAAGTGCCATATTGTATTTTGATGTTTTTGGCACTTCTGACTGATTTTAGAATAACGCGTATTGGGAGTCATTTCAATATGGTGTTTATCATTTAAGATGGAATATTAGACTAATGCCACGACTTAAATCTTGCAATTCAATTATTTCTCTTAAGTGCAATTGTTAACCTAAAGTGAGAGAGAGAAGAAGAGAACTTTGGAGAAAAATAGGAGAAAAGAGAGAGGTTGAAGATTTGGAGATTGATCTTGCATTCATCTTCCTCAAATCTGAATTTTCAAGCTTAAGGCAAGTTTTCTACTTACTATTATGTGATTTAAGATGAATAATTAGTATGGTTTAACAATTCTAGGGTTTTAAATGGATTTGTAGGTTTGAACCCTTGAAAGTTGATTTCGATGTTTATTGGTGTTAATCGTTGTTATTAGGTGCATTAATAATGAGTTGGTGGTATTAAATGATCTTGGTTTGGGTAGATTGGAGTTGGGGAAATTTAGGAGTCCAAAACTTCATAGCCAAACTTGGCAAATTCGCAGCGGCGAATCGATTCGGCCCTAGGGCGAATCGATTCTCTTAGGGTCATCTTACAGGTCTGTTAGGACCGAATCGATTCGGCCAAGACGAATCGATTCGGCAGGTTACAGAGTGCTAGGTTTCTTAGTCCAAACCGATTCGCTTTTTGGGTGAATCGATTCTCTATGGCGAATCGATTCGGCCCTAGGGTGAATTGATTCGTTTTCCTGCTATTTTTGAGTTAGTTTTATAACTCAATCCCAATTCATTTTCTTTAGGTTTAGGACCTAAGAACCTTCTTATATGAAGTAAACTTAGAGTCCTAGAGTTATAGTTGAGTTGAGTCACTATCCCACATTAGGATTGGGTTAAACAGGACTTATTTTCGAGGTGTACCAAGTGAGGTTAGGGATTTTCTTTCCTTTAGTAAATTCTTAGGAGGTTAGGAGTTGTAAGCCCATACTTATAGACTTTAGGGGCTCATTGGAGGTATATAAGACCTTAGGACTTGTAAAATTATTGTGATCATTTGGAGATTAATTCGTGACTTAAAATATGATGAATATTAATGAGAATATTCAATGATTATGGTTTCGGATAAATGAAACATACATATCAAAAATGCAAATGAAATTGAGATTTAAATGGTAATGCTAATTTACTTAAACACACATCTCTAAATGCTATCATAAGGGAAGCTCGCGCATGAGGTGATGTCCCCTAACTAGTGAATGCAGGGAGACTATAATCCTCGGCCATATGCGGGGTTGTTATATGTTTTATTATGCGCTAGTGAGGTAATTATGGGTGTGGTTATGACTCACTCGCAGGCATATGGCCACTTCTCGATGTGCGTTAGGTACCCAGGTTGTCTTGTTTGATGGGACCCGGAAGATGATAGTCATTTAGGGGCGCGCCCAGTGGGGAAACTCGGAGGGGCGGTCTTAGAATCGTTATATGTATAAGAATATGACCATTCTAAATCAAGTTGGACATGAAATAAGAGAAATGCCATAAGTGCATATGATGGTAATTATATTCCTGATAAGGAATGGAAGGATGAAATGAATTGGTAAAATGATGGAGACTTTAATTAATGTTGCCTAATTTATTCTCATGCATAATTAAATAAAAGTATAATCCCTTAAATTGTCTTGTTATACTTTGAGATTTTGTTGATAGATTCTCATGTTCATCATTCATAATTAACTGTCCATACCTATTATACTTTTTATTCATCTGGGAATCATATAAAAATCCGGCCCTGACCCGTTCATTTTCCTTGTTGTCCATGTAATTTGTATCCGCCCAGGTGCTCTGCCGCAAGGACGCCCGTTTTGATTATTCCTATTCCATTGCTTTTGAGGAGCTATAAGATTTTGCGGATATTACAGGATGTGTTGTTAGCCGCTTTTTTCTTTTGTATTCTAGATAGAATCGGGTCTTTCACTCGAGCGTGTGGCCCAAACTTTTGTAACTGTTTAATGGATGTATTATGTAAACTATTAAATTATTGTAACCCATTGTTTGTACCTATTTACCGAGAGCATATTCGGTCCTTTATTGTATATTTGTTGTTGATGTAATATAAGTTCTTTCGGAATTCCACTTTCTCTTCAGATTGGGTTGTTTAAGCTATTTTCTTAACTTGTAATAAAACTAAATTAAAAAATTTTGGCAACCCGTTTTCTGAATTATTGGGTGGTTTTCCCGTATATTTATTTTATTGTTGTGATACTGAGAATGATTTCCATCCATGATTCAGTTATGTTGGAGTATCGGGCTCGCCACCCCTTATTTCGGATTGCGGGTTGTCACACCAAACAAGGCATTTAAACCACGGGAATTAAAATTTGAAAGTTTAAATTCACCTTCACTCCATATATTGGCCGGTTTGGGAACACATTCATTTTCTACTAAATGAGTTGGTGGAGACCACCCATTAACTACTGATAACGAAACCTCCGCATTGATATATTTAAGTGTCGATTTCATTCGCGCTTTCCAGTACGCGTTATTAGAACCATCGAAAATAGGAAATTTTGAAATTGGGGAAAATTCCATTTTAGCCAAAAATTATTTAAAGGATCTTAATGAAATAATTTATCGCTTTGGCTCTGATACCAATTTGAGAGCCGCCAAATTTTTAATATCTTTTAAAATATATTTCCTTTTTATGAAATAGATGCGGAAGCGATGTGATGGTTCAACTTAAAACAAATTTTAATTTATTAACAAATCAAAATTAAACCAAGTGAAATTAAATTAATCCATTAAAACATTTTCACTTAAACATAATTAAATCAACTCCTAGAATTTGCCTAAGTCATATTTTTTAATTATTCCAAAACTAGGCCAAACCAATTTTAACAAATGACTTGAATTAAATTAGCGTTACCCAAAGTTAATTTAGCAACAAATTAAATTAAGTGTGATAATTAAAACCAATTTTATCTTGAATTATCCTAAGCATGCGTTCTAAGTTATTATGCAAGATAAGAGTAAATCAGCCACACTATGCCGTGATGTACGAGGAAAAACCCACAACGAGAAACAACCTCGGACGACCCTAGCCTCAAATCCACTAAGTACGAAATTTACATTTATAAGACAAATGACTTATTTTCTCAACTCGAACCCTCTCAAGCCTTGAAGCGTCTTCTTGTAACCACCTCTGCCTAGCGGATAACCACAGAGCTCCGCTGCGATCTCGGAACCACCGATCGAACAATAGGTACACCGTCAACCACACATGATGCCTTTCACCATGTGAGAAAGTCGCAGCTAAACAATTCTTCTTCTTTGAGGGATTTAGGAGAAAATCCAAAGTTCTCTTCAAACGGTAGAGATAAACCGGTGATAAAATGCTACAAGAAAAGTATATGTATATATGAACTTGGAAGAAACAAATATGGCTGTAACTAAGTGTTTGAAGGATTTTTCTTTATAAAATGAATACTCAAAATCATGAACTTTTTCTTAGAAGAATCAACTCTCAAAACTCTCTCTAGGAGTTAGAATATTATGAAAAAGTTGAACCAAAAAGGTTTGTTCCTGCACTATTAAGTTCTATCAAAAGTTAGTGGGGTAAGGAAGTGGGAAACATGGGTAAAAACTGCTAAAAACTTCCATAAATTTTTTTCGCCTGAAATCTCGTTCGAACAACATTTTCATTTGAACGACATCTCGTTCGAACGAGGCTTCTAACGAAGTTCCAGTTTGAACTCGTTAGAAATCTCGTCCGAACGGCAATCTCATTCGAACGACATTTCGAACGAAGTTCCAGTGGCCAATATGGGAACTCATTGGCAAACTCGTTCGAACGACTTGTGGTTTGAACGACAATCGCGTTCGAACAACACTTCGAACGAACTTACAGAAAGTTCCAAAAATATCATTTTTAGCCCAGAAACTTTATATACTTTATATAAAAGTTTTTAATAGAAAACTTTCTGAAAACAAAACAGAGTTTTAAAACCTAACACCCAATAAACTTATTTCAAGCTCCTATATATATATATATATATATATATATATATGCATTCATACCTTGGGAGTATGGAACCACTGTTGATGACGTAGAAACGAAGCACATAAACTCGGCATTTAATGAAGCTTTATACTCTTTACCGCTACGTCTTCAACTAAACACATCATAGTCTTGACTAGGTACACTTGAACACTATCCTATGACATAAACCTTTTTGTCCAGAATTTAGCCAAAACTATATTAAGACTCAATTGGAGAATTGTGTCCTTACAAATTTGATATTTTGGGAAACCTGGGACCTCCATTGGAGGGTTTTGGAGGATAAAACCCGAGCGATGAGATGATTAGCAGCTCTAGCGAATCTGTTCAGTTAACTGGAAAGCCCATATTTTGTTTATGAGCGGTTTTGACCCGTTAGAGCTTAGGGAATGAGCATAAGGGCTTAACGGGTAGATTGGGACTACTAAGGAATATTTCCAATATTTGGTATGGGTGTTAGGACAACGGATAGATGGGTTCAAGTGAAACTAACTGGGAATTTAAGTGAGTGAATACATGTATGTAAAATAGAAAATTCGGTTCAGACTTCGAGATTGGTAGGCTAGTGCTTTATGGGATAATTGTATGAAGTCAATACTTTATACATATATGTATTGGGGTGACTTGTGTATATATATATATATATATATATATATGTGTGTGTGTGTGTGTGTGTGTGTGTGTTACTTATTATATTGTACATACCAACTCGGTAGTGTTATCGTTAGGAGGTTACGCGTAGTGTACAGTCCACCCTAACATTAACCAACACGGTGTGATTGATTTTTCAGATCATAGTACAGTTGCACCTCCACTATCCATGTGTAAGGATAGGTGTTGGTTTTGACACCACGGGTGCAATATGGTATGATTGAGACCCCAAGCATATATTTATGACCGCCTCCATTTGTTTGTGTGCGTTTGGGTTCAGTGGTGAGATTCTGACCTGGTGGCCTAGGTGTGGTACGTGATATACCTGGAGCCCGATAGCACACGCATGATGTATCCACGAGGTCCGTGCTCTAGAGATACAATTACATGTATTATGTGAGCGATATATATGTATGTTATATCTATTTATAGTAAGGGTGTGGCTATGTTATTATATTGCGTGAATATTTATTCATAGCACACATGTCGCTACAATATTATTTATGAACTTATACGTAGTTAGGCTAGCATGTTGTTAGCTAATAGTGAGTATTAGTTGGATTGGACTTGGATAGCAGTTATTGTCCAAATTAGACTACGTAGTATAATTAGTATAATAAAATGAATGCGTTAGGTGCGCACTATAGATGAGAGGTGAGGTTTTATCTCATGTGAGTGCTATCGGTTAATTAATTGTGAAACTAATACACTACGTGTTATAATGATTTAAAACATTTAATTACTTGCAAAATATTTTCAAACATTTTTTAGCCTTGACCCATGAGAAAATTTATTTTCTTATTTTCTTTCAAAAACCCCAAGTGTGCAGTAGCAGCAGGGATAGATCTTTCTTGCCGTTACAGTAGCTGTGAATGCTACGAGAATGACTTAGCTTCCTAATCTCCTTCTATCTAGATAGAATTCTTTTTATTTTAATTTTTCTTTTGGGCGTGTTGCCCATAGTTGGATAGGACTTTACTTCATGTTAGAACTATTATTATTTATCAGTTTTATTTCAGTTAGAATTATTTTTAGTGACTCATGGTTTGTTCGGTTCACATTTAAATATTTATGCATGTCGTTTATTCTGTTGATTTAGATGTGTGGTTTTTATTCGTTTATATTTATATTTCTTATTAAGACATCGATTGTGAGAATAAAATCATATTGGATTCTTATTTAATATAATAGAGGATTGGCCACCCGATATTAGAATAGGTGGGTTATCACAGTTGGCATCAGAGCATCAGGTTCTAATGTCCTTGGGATCTGTGCAAACTTGCTATGTTATCACCGCTATATTTTTTTTGTATAGATCCCTATACTTAGGACAATTATTTCATATTGCGCATTTACATTCATCTTCTGTTATATATATTTGAAGTGAATCTCATACAATTTCGGTTTCATTTTAGATTCCAAATGCAGGGAGAGGTAGACCAGAACGTGCAGCGAGGATGGCTACATAAGGGGAGGCTCAGTTGAAGTCGCAAGTCGCTCAAGGGACTGTGACCGTAGCAGAGGTCTCAGCTATAATATTAGGTGGTTAATGCCGCCATGACTACCCTAGAACAACACTTTACCCATGCATAGCCATAACGTCTAATGGTCTCACCAGTTTAGAGTCACCTAGTGCTGTAAGTATGGGAGTGAGTTAGGGAGGCCTTTTAGAAGGGCCATCCACCAAAGTTCTAAGGCAGTGCGGATGTTGTATCGCGTAGACAATGGAAGATGGACATCCAAATACATTTACACATGGTTGAGTTCAGCAACACTCAAAAGCAGGTACTATGTACGTTCAATCTAGTCGCGGATGCTTTTCAATAGTGGGAGTCAGTTACCATGTCAGAGGAGTCGAATTCTATAATACCCCAGGGTTTTGAAGGATTTATTTAAGGTTAATAATTAGTAAATTGTGAAAATAGTTAATGGTTTTAATTTGAAATTGGTAATTTTGCTAAAATGTGAAATTTCGATGTTTTCTGTAACAATCCCAGATTTTTGAGTAATTATTTTTATGTATATTTGCCATGTGGGATGATTATATAAAATATTGGAAGTTGAGGTAAATATTATTTTCGAGGATTTAAGAGATAATATTTACTGAGTTGTGCAGATTTACTGTGGTGTGAATGTAAACAACATCTTATTATGTTTTGTTGCGTCATTGTCCTTTAAGCGACGATTATGACATATATTTCAATTGGATTATGATTAATAAATTAATATGACATTTCAACATGAAATGTTGTATGATCTTTCGGATGCCAATTTAGAGGGTACGGTTAGTTCGAAAATGGTTGAGATGGTCAAAATAGGGGCCTAGTTGTATTTTTGGGTTCCAGGACATTTTTCACTAGTTATAATTTAATTATGTTGTTACGAGGCATTTTAATTGTGTAGTAACATTTAAATGAGTGGACTTAATGTAATTAGGTATATTAGTCTTTCAAATCCATTTATTTCTCATTTTTGGTTTTAAAACCTAAGAGAGTTAGAGAAGAGAGAGTTGGGAGAAATGGAGAAAAAAAAGAAAGAAATGGAGATTGGAGCTTGGAATCGTTGATCCGGGAAGAGAAGCCAAGACTTCGAACTTGAAGAAAGTTTTTACTTGAAATTATGTATTATTTGTGTGAATAAATTGTATAGATAGTTATGTTTTTTGGGTATTAACCCTTAATGGGTTTTGAATGATTTTAGTGTGTAAACCCTTAATCTTATATTTTAATTGGATTTGAGTTAGAAATATTAGTTGGTTATGGTGTAAGAATGAATTGGATAAGTTTTTTTCTGATTATGTTCAGTTTTGAAGAGAGAATTTGGGGTTTTGAGAATTTAGGGTTCCTAAAGCCCATAGCCAAAACAGGGCATTCTGGCCCAGGCAAATCGATTCGCCCATAGTGAATCGATTCGCTAAAGGGGAAGTTACATGTCTGTGATGATTGAATCGATTCGGCCCATTCGAATCGATTCGGCTGTAGACAGAAGGCTGGTTTCTCTTAATCGAATCGATTCGTCCTATCCGAATCGATTCGCTTTCAAGATCGAATCGATTTAGCCAGGGTGAATCGATTCGGAATTCCTGTTGTTTTGAGATAGTTTTCTAACTTTGTTTGTAGCCATTTTCTTGTAGGTTTAAGGCCTATGAACCTTCCCTTGGGAAGTAATAAAGAGTATTAGGGGTATATTAGGGGCAATAATACCTTAGATTAGTATGGGGTTGAATGGGGCTTATTTTGAGGTTTATTAAATGGAAGTTAGGGTCGTTTTCATATACGAAACTAGTCTATGACTAAGGGAAGTAGGATGGTATTGACTAAGATTTATGGAGACTAGGGTTGAGAGATATTTACCCTTAGTGGCATATAGTATTGTTTTGAGTTCTTGGAGATTAGGATGAGGATAATTATTCTTTGTAGCCTATGTTGTTAAACATATGACTTCGTGAATAAGAAATACATTTTAAATTGGCACGTATTGCTAAGCATAAATGATTTTTGGAAAAATGTAGAAAGTGAATGTGTTAAATGGGAATAATTTGTAAATGACAATTTACTTATACATACCTCTCTAAATGCTATCATAGGAGAAGTAACGTGCATGAAGTGAAGTCCCTTGGCTAGTGAGTGCAGGGTGAATATAGTCCTCGGCCATAGGATCGATTATTATATATTGTGATTATTGTTCGCAGTGAGATAATTCTGGGTGTGGTTATGACTCACTGTCGAAGGTATATGGCCGCTTCTCGACGTTATGCGATATAGGTGCTAAGGTTCTCTTGTTCGATAGGCCCTGGAAGATGATAGCCATTTAGGGGCGCGTCCATTGGGGAAACTCGGAAGGACGGTCTTAGAATCATTATATGATGTGAAATATAACTATTCATAATAATGTGGGACATTATTGATGGCAAAGAACATTATGAAATAAGTGGCTTTAAATACGTTTCCTAGAAAGAAAAAGGGAAATGTGGATTTATATGGTGTAAAACTAAATTGATGAAGTATTTTGAGAAATAAATTATTCTATATATGTTTCCTAAGAGAAAAAAGAAGTTATGCTTTTAATTTGTGTAAAAACTGAAATGAAATCTCATTAATTGAAGCTTAGATATTTGTTTCCTACATTTGTGAATATTGAATAGTGTTATTGATATTGCGCTAGGCTGTACTTTTAAATTGAGAGGTGAGAATTCTTATCATTATTTATGAGTGCGAGTTAAGTTTATCATTGATGATAAAATATTCATAATCGACATGCATTTTAGTCACATGGTTGTCATATCAAACTGGGCCATGACCCGTATATATTTCTTTGTTTTGCATGAATTCTATATTCGCCCAGGTGCTCTACCGCAAGGACACCCGTATTGATCTCTCCAGTCATGTGTCCATGGAGCTATAACATTTTGCGGATGTTGTAGGTTATTCATTGTACACGCTTCCATATTTTTGTAATCTAGCTATGATAAGTTTACACATTCGGGTGTGTTACCCAAGTTTTGTACTTGTTTAATGTAAAGTGATATTAAATTTTAATACTCGGTGTAACCTATTTGTATTGGTCTGTTAACTGACAGCTTATTCGGTTATTTTATTGTGCGTAATTATTATACAATTACTCATTTTTTTTTATATCCGCATTCTTTTCAAATTTTATTATTTAAATGATCTTCTTTAAACCTATAAATTAAATTTTTACAGTCCGTTTTCTAAAATAATTGGTGGTTAGCTCATACTAGTATATTAACAACAATGATGCTAAGAATGGACCATCTATGATTCCTGTATTTATTGGAGTATGGGGTTGGCCACCTCTTATTTTAATAGGCGGGTTGTCACAGATGGTATCAGAGCATCAGGTTCTAGTGTCCTTAGGAATTTGTGCGGATGTACTACGTCTTCTGCGTTACTTGTGATTTGACATAGAGCCTCAGGATTAGGATTGTTGATTCATCTAGTGAGATTTCACTCTCCTGCTATAATGTAAGATTTTAGTAAATTTTTTGCGTGTTCATTCGAGATTCGTATGTTGGATGATGAAGGACGACCAGGGAAGGCCATTATGAGAGCAGCAGGAGGCGGCGTTTAATTCGGACCGTAAGTTGAATTCGGGAATGAGGACCGCAATGGAGGCCACTCCCTTCGTGGTATTTTGTGGGTTGCTACAACGACTATTTAAGTATAGTGGATATATCTACCCAAGTGCTGCTAAGATAGAGAGTGGTGTTAAACTTGAATCCCCCCCCCCCCCCCAATGAAGTTAAATGGGGAAAAAGTTTGAAAGGTTCTCGATAAGGACCACCCGTTGAAGTTGAGTTAGGTGGAGGAAGTGTAACACCATTCAGTGGAAGTATAAGGCTCAGAAGCTATGGCATAGAGAGGGGTATAGAAATGACCAGATGTAAAAATTTGAGGAATTTTTTTTTTCACCCATTGGAGTAATGTCGAAATGGTGGGAACGGTAGTCACCATATTTGGTGGAGCATGAAGTTTTGCTCGTAAAGGAACCTTGTAGATGGTTTTAACAGCAAGTTCCTCTGGGATATCAGAAATGATGAGAATGTAGACTCCTAAGTATTCACATGAGGATCGGTAAGAGGCTGATCGTGAATAAAGAGTTATAGGTTTAAGGAAACCTTGCACCGAATTAAGGCAGGTACGAGGAAGAAAGAGCCTTTCAGTGGAATGATAGGCTCACTATTAAGTGTTGTTATCTCGTATGGAGAAGTCGTGTTCGTGAAATCCCGTTAGTGGGCATCTGTCCAGTGGAAATTCATTAAAATAAGGCAGTGAAGGTCGGTGATATGTTCTCTTTGGTTGAGGAAGTTGAGAGAACTACGTGGGTGATTATTGAGATCGAGACTATAGAGTCTGAAATGCTGAAAACCTTGACGTGGTCAGAGCGGCCAGAAATGGAGGATGATTGTTGTTAACAAAAATGTATTTTATCCATAATTAAATTAGTTTAATTAATATACATTTTAGTTTAACTTAATATATTGATTTTGATGATTCCAAACTTTATTCTTTTTAAGCTATATATTCGAGTAAAAGTATTCATGAATATTGCATTTTTTTTACTCTTTACACATTAGACACACAATGCATTCATCTTGTTACATAATTCATATGGTGTGACTAATTAATTGGGCCAAAACTTTCTGAAAAAGAAATTTCTGTTGCTTTATAAAACTGATGTATCTTTGTCTAACAAAATAAAAGAAAAGATAAATGTCCTGGTCTAAAATAATTTTCGGAATTATTTTCTAAATAGATCAGTTGAAATTATATTTTTTTTTAGGCCATTTGATTCGTACAACATTATATATATATATATATATATATACATTATATGGGTACATGCGTTATTTATGGAGGTTATCTCTTTTATAGCCTTATGGGATACTCATTATCTGTTACAGATTTTGTCATAGGCTGACACCTCCCTGCATACGTGTACCAAGCACTTGATCTCTTGTATGCGTGTACTCCCCTTAGTTCATTACCCTTAACTCATACCTGCTAAGGACGGTTCCCCATGTGCTCTCGTCAGAAATTCTTTTCTTTGGTTCATCTTAGGCTGACAGCTTAAGGGTGTGGTTCACGTTATCTGCTCCAATATCTTTTTTTCGGATCTCTTTCAGTCCGACCTTCCCTTCATTAATATGTGTCCAGATTTTGTTTTTATATATCTGTCCGAAATCAGTTATATTTCTTTATGCAATATCAGTTATATTTTTTTTTGCTTTCTGCAAAAACATTTACTTTATATTTTTTTTGGTCCCATCAGTAACTCCACGCACATGGCCTCTATATATGGCTGTATATTTTTTATAAGAAAATATCTTCTCTTGGTTTATTCAGCATTCCGCCTTAGCTGACATCAGAGATATGGACTACCGATTTTTAAAGCTTTGCCACGGAGCTGTTGTGATGTGACCCCCTTTGTACTTTTATATATATATATATATATATATACATATACATACTTATATATGATAAGATACCTGCTACTTATGTCATTATATCCACTTATTGAGTTGTCCTACTTTGCAGAAATTGTGACCATTTAGAGGATATCACCTTGTGTTGTCTGCGTCGGCAGGCCTTGACTAAATATAATAAGATTTTTTTTGTTTATTCAATCTCTTTCTCTCTTGGATGTATTCTGCGAACATGGAAAATTTTCTTTATATATATATAGATTTGATATCTTGGTCCCACATTTTTTTAACTCATCCAAAACTCACGAATCAATGTGTACTTGTTGAAAATATATTTATTACATCTATAAAATATTGAAAGATCACGCTTTTCTCTGATAAATGGGACACCCTTTTTGGTTTCCTTCATTGTGTGACACGTGCACCTACAGTTTGTCTTGGAAATGGAATATTTCAGAGTTGTAATCTTTCACAGATTTCTTTTGTTCATTCAGATTTAATTTTTTGTTGGCTTAAGACTCAATGAACTGTAGCAGTTCAGTTGGATCAGATGCTGGACTTTGGTATCTTGTGACGTTTGGTAAAAGAGAAGCCTTCTTTTATTAAATATCTATCTTTTATATCTCATTTATCACTAAAGCTTTCTCTCTCTCTATCAGTATACCATTTAATTCTTAGACAAATATGGAAGATATCTTCCCATCTATTCTTGAGCATTTAATGCTCCTTCAGCTACAGATTTTTTCAAGAAGAGCGTATCTTACTCTCCTCTCCAACGGTCATCTAATTTTAGACATCTACATATTGAAGATCAGCTGCTGTTGTTGAACACAATGAGAAATATAGAAAGAAATCAAAAAGAAGAAAAAGCAATGAGAGAAGATTTTTTTTGCTCTACATAAAGTTTGAAACAGCCGCATATCAGTTCATTCTGGCTTGATATTTTAGCTGTCCTTGAAGAAGAGAACAAGCACAAGAATTACTACTTTACTGCAAAGAATTCAAGAAAAATCTAGTGCCAAATATTCAGATCTTTGTGAAGTCTTAAACCAGAAGAAACTCAGTCTTACATTGTAACTTTTGAGAGTTTCAACTTCCAAATTTTGTACTCAACTTTCGGAACTGTTTGAAGCTGGAACTTTAGCTTCGTTTTTACAAGTAGCAAGGTTTAGCTGCTCGATTGTACATTGGAGGTTTGATCCTGCCTTAGTGGATCACGGTATTGAAGCGCAAAGAGACGGAAGCGGCTCTGGCGCGTGGACGTAGGCCGGGTTTTTGGCCGAACCACGTTAAAATCACGATGTCATTTATTTTCTGCATTTAAGTTTATTTATTTGCTTGTGTCAATATTTAATTTCATTATCAAGCATTAGATTTGCTAATTAATTAACCAAAATTAATAAATCTTTTAAGACTGAAATTATTTTTTTTGTAATAATTAATATTGTCCAGAAAATAAATTTTTATAAAATACGAAAATTAATTAAAGATTTATTTGATATTGATTTCTATGATTTAACTTGTCTAATTTATTTAGTTAAAATTGTTAGATAATTTTAGTGTTAATCTTCGTAGATTTATTTCTTCTGATATTTACATTAAAAGATTTAAATTAAAAATATTTTCTGAAATATTAAATTAACCCCAAAAAGTTTGCTTAACTCAATTCACCCCCCCCCCCCTCTTGAGTTAATATCTGGGCAACAATTGGTATCAGAGCTAAACTCTAATTTATTATCTTTGTTTTAAACATCTTTAGAGTTTACGATTTATGGCAAACTTTAGTGTTTCATCTCTTGGTGAGGGACAATCTATTAACAGACCTCCTCTATTTTCAGGAAACAATTATAGCTATTGGAAAAATAGAATGAAAAATTTTGTTCAATCAAATGATTATGCTGTTTGGAGAGTTATTATTAATGGTCCTAATATTCCCATGAAAGTTGTTAATAATGAAAATGTTCCTAAAAATGAAAATGAATGGAATGATGGTGATATTCAGAAAATACAAGTTAATGCCAAAGCAATGAATATTTTACATTGTTCTCTTGATGTTAATGAATATAACAGAATATGTTGTTGTGAAAATGCAAAAGAAATTTGGGATAGATTAGAAATTACTTATGAAGGAACTAGTCAAGTAAAAGAGGATAAGATAAGCATGCTTGTTCATAACTATGAACTTTTTAAAATGAAAACAGATGAGACTATTTCTGATATGTTTACAAGATTTACAAATATTATTAATGGTTTGAAATCTCTTGGTAAAACCTATACTGACTCTGAATTAGTGAGTAAGATACTCAGGTCACTACCATCTGCCTATATGACCAAGAAGCTAGCAATTAAAGAAGCCATACGAGAAAGACCCATCTCTCTTGATGAATTGCTAGGATCCTTAATTACTCATGAAATGGAACTTAAAGTACTAGCTGAAGATGAGAAGCCTAAAGTAAGCAAAACCATTGCTTTCAAATCCATTGAGGAAGAGGAAGATAGTGAAGAAGCTGATGATGATGATGATGATGATGAAGATGGTGATATAACACTTCTCACTAGAAAATTCAAAAAAATTCTTGCCAAAAAGAAGGGTCATTCTGGAAAATTCAAGAAATTCTTTTCAAAGAAGGCACATGATGGAAAGACTTCCTCCAAGTTTGAGCCAAGATGTTACAACTGCAAAGAGTTGGGTCATATCAGATCTAACTGTCCTAAAGCCAAAGAAGGAAAGAATGATAGAAAAGAGAAAAGAAATGAGAAACACAAAAAGGCCATGAAAGCTACTACTTGGAGTGATTCTGATGAAAGTAGCATTGATGAAGATTCAAGTGATGAAGAAATTGCAAATCTTTGCCTTATGGCAAATGATGATGAGGTATCATCTAATTTTAATTCTGATAGTGAATATGAAACTTCAAATGATCATGATGAACTTCAAAATGCTTTTGATGAACTCTATTATAACTTTGATGAACTTAAAACTAAATATATTAATCTTAAAAAGATTCATTCTTCTTTATCACATAAATATGATTCTCTCTCTGAAAATATAGATATAATGAAATCTGAAAATAAGTCTTTAAAATTAGAAATCGAAAAACTTAAAGTTAATGATTCACCAAGTTATTATCTTATTTCTGAAAATGAAAAATTAAGACTTGAAGTAAAGGATTTAACTTCATGTCTTGAAAAGTTTGTGAATGGAAAGAAGAATTTAAATATGTTACTCGGAAGTCAAAGATGGATGTATGATAAGGCTGGAATTGGTTATAATGAAAATGAAAATGAGAAAAGTTTTGAAAATTATTCTAAAAATATGGGAAACTCTTTATGTACATATTGTGGAATACACACCCATTTTTCAGATTCTTGCAAATATAGATTTTCTACTAAAATCGCATGGATTCCTAAAGAAACTCCTATTTTTGCTAACCCCTATGGACCCAACACATTTTGGGTACCGAAAGAAAAATTATTTAAATGTCCATTGTAGGTTTGTTTTAGAGTGGGTTCACACAAATCAAAGTGGTTTTTAGATAGCAGATGTTCAAGACACATGACGGGTGACAAAAGCAAGTTTTCGAGCTTGGTTGCCAAAGATGGAGGGCTAGTGACATTCGGAGACAACTCCAAAGGCAAAATCATCGGCATAGGTAAAGTCGGTATGGATCTTTCCCCTTGCATTGAAAATGTTCTTTTAGTTGATGGTCTTAAGCATAATTTAATTAGTATTAGCCAATTATGTGATAAAGGTTATGATGTTACATTTAAAGAAGATTTTTGTTTAATAACAAATGCTAAGGATAATAGTGTTTTATTTGTTGCTTCTAGATATGAAAATGTTTATACTCTTGATTTTGATAATTTGTCACAACAAAATGTTAAGTGTTTAACTGCCCTAAATAATACTTGTTGGTTATGGCATAGAAGGTTAGGACATTCCAACATGGAACAACTTAATATTTTGTCCAAAAATGAGCTAGTTAGAGGGCTGCCCAAAACTAAGTTTATTAAAGATAAAATTTGTAATGCATGTCAATTTGGAAAACAAACCAAAAATTCTTTCAAAAAGAAAAGGGATATTTCAACTAGTAGACCTTTAGAATTATTACACTTAGATTTATTCGGACCTAATAGAGTTGCTAGTTTAAGTGGAAAATATTATGCTTTTGTTATTGTTGATGATTTTTCTCGTTTTACATGGGTTTTCTTTCTTACTCATAAAAATGATACTCACCCTATTTTTGCTAAGTTTTGTAGAAGAATTCAAAATGAAAAAGGTTGCAATATTGTCTTTATAAGAAGTGATAGAGGAAGAGAATTTGATAACAAAGATGTCGAATTATTTTGTGATGAAAATGGTTTTGAACATATTTTTTCTGCTCCTAGGACACCCCAACAAAATGGAGTAGTAGAAAGAAAGAATAGATCATTACAAGAAATGGCTAGAACTATGATAAATGAACATAATTTACCCGAATATTTTTGGGCAGAAGGCGTTAACACATCTTGCTATATAATAAATAGAACTATTGTTAGAAAAGGTTTAGATAAAACTCCATATGAGATTCTAAAAAATAAAAGACCAAATGTTAATTATTTCAAAGTCTTTGGATGTAAATGTTTTATTTTAAATGATAAAGATAATTTGGGTAAATTTGATGCTAAATTGGATGAAGGTATTTTTCTTGGGTATGCACTTCATAGTAAAGCATATAGAGTTTTTAATAAAAGGACTTTAATAGTTCAAGAATCAATTCATGTATCTTTTGATGAATCTAATTCTTTTGCCCATAAAAACAATGATGATGATGATGTTTTAGTCCTAAATAAATCTGTAAATGAATTAAAATTAAATGAAAATGTTAATTCAAGTGTTGATGATCCCATTAATGTCGAAAAGACCCCTAATAAGGATAAAGAGGTTAATGATTCTAATTTACCTAAAAGTTGGAAATTTGTTAATAATCATCCTTTTGAAAATATTTTAGGTGAACCTTCTAGTGGTATTCTTACTAGATCTTCCTTAAAGCATGTTTGCAATAATTTAGCTTTTGTGTCACAAATTGAACCAAAAGATATAAATGAAGCTGAAAAAGATGAATATTGGTTATTAGCTATGCAAGAAGAATTGTTACAATTTGAACGTAATAATGTTTGGTCACTTGTACCCACACCTAAAGATAAATCTATTATTGGAACTAAATGGGTTTTTAGAAATAAAAAGGATGATGCTGGATTGATCATAAGAAATAAAGCTAGACTAGTTGCACAAGGTTATAATCAACAAGAAGGTATTGATTATAATGAAACTTATGCCCCCGTAGCTAGATTAGAAGCCATTCGCATGTTATTAGCTTATGCATGTTATAAGGACTTTAAATTATTTCAAATGGATGTCAAAAGTGCTTTCTTAAACGGCTTTATAAGTGAAGATATTTATGTTAAGCAACCTCCCGGTTTTGAAAATCACATATTTCCAAATCATGTTTATAAACTAAATAAAGCCTTGTATGGATTAAAACAAGCCCCTAGGGCTTGGTTTGATAGATTGAGTGGATTTTTGCTTGAAAATGATTTTGTAAGAGGAAAAATGGATTCTACTTAATTTATAAAATCTCTTAACAATGATATGCTTCTTGTACAAATTTATGTTGATGATATTATATTTGGATCCACAAATGAAAATTTATGTAAGGATTTTTCAGAATTTATGCAAAAAGAATTTGAAATGAGTATGATGGGGGAGTTAAATTTCTTTTTAGGCTTGCAAATTAAGCAAACTAAAAATGGTGTTTTTATTAATCAATCCAAATATATTAAGGATCTTTTAGTAAAATATGGTTTAGAGAATTCTAAAACACTTGGTACACCTATGAGCACATCTATCAAGTTAGATATAGATGAGAAAGAAAAATCTGTTAATTCTACTTTATTTCGTGGCATGATTGGTAGTCTACTCTATTTAACCGCTAGTAGACCCGACATTATGTTTAGTGTATTTTTATGTGCTCGTTTTTAGGCCAATCCTAAAGAATCTCATTTATGTGCCGTAAAATGCATTTTTAGATATTTAAATGGTACTAAAGACTTAGGATTATGGTATCCTAAAACTACATCATTTGAACTCATAAGTTATTCCGATGCGGATTTTGCGGGTTGTAAAGTTGATAGAAAGAGCACTAGTGGTACTTGTCACTTCCTAGGACACTCACTAGTTTCGTGGTTTAGTAAAAAGCAAAATTCGGTAGCTCTTTCTACGGCTGAGGCAGAATATATTGCCGCCGGTAGTAGTTGTGCTCAAACTTTATATATGAAACAACAATTAGAAGACTTTAAAATATCCTTTCAAAATACTCCAATATTTTGTGACAACACGAGTGCAATTTGTCTAACTAAAAATCCAATTCTACATTCTATAACAAAACATATTGAAATTAGACGTCACTTTTTACGCGATCATGTACAAAAGGGTGATGTTAGACTAGAATTTATTTCTACGGATCTTCAATTAGCCGATATTTTCACAAAACCACTACCTGAAGATCGTTTTACTTTTATTTGTCGCGAACTCGGTATGGCTCGTTTAAATAATCTAGAATTATAATTGAATATTTTTTATTATTGTCATGAATAGTGTATTCACATCTTTCCAAAATACTGTACCAACTAGTAGACAAAACATCAACTCCTATTTATATGTGTGTGTTACTGCCTTTCACTCTATCTTCACACACACCATGCAGTCCTTCTATGTTGTTTGGGTAGGAAAACAACCCGGGATCTACACCTCTTGGGGAGAGTGTGAGCTTCAAACCAAAAGTGTAAGTAATGCAAAATTCAAAAACTATTCTTCTTACACCGAAGCTCTTAACGCCATAGCTCTCTCTCCTCCATTTGCTCCTTGGGTTAGTCCACCTACTTGGCCTTTTGTCCTACCACCTCATATGGCTACTCCCTCACAAGCAAACACTTCTACCAAATCTGAATCTTCCTCCACCAACTCCTGCACCGGAAATACTATCAAACTTATGGTCAAAGATAATGGGAAAGAAATCCTTCTTGAAGGACATCCCAATGATGTATGTCATATGATAAATAATCTGAAAATGTAATTTTCTTTTACTTTCAATAAAATCTGCAGTTATTTTTTTTTGCATCTCACCTTTTGTATCACCCATTCCTATTCCTTTTTGTTTATGACAAACAGGGGGAGAAGAGTGCAATTTTTCTTCATATTTTTTTCATATATTTCCTTGGTTGTTTGTCATCATCAAAAAGGGGGAGATTGTTAACAAAAATGTATTTTATCCATAATTAAATTATTTTAATTAATATACATTTTAGTTTAACTTAATATATTGATTTTGATGATTCCAAACTTTATTCTTTTTAAGTTATATATTCGAGTAAAAGTATTCATGAATATTGCATTTTTTTTACTCTTGACACATTAGACACACAATGCATTCATCTTGTTACATAATTCATATGGTGTGACTAATTAATTGGGCCAAAACTTTCTGAAAAAGAAATTTCTGTTGCTTTGTAAAACTGATGTATCTTTGTCTAACAAAATAAAAGAAAAGATAAATGTCCTGGTCTAAAATAATTTTCGGAATTATTTTCTAAATAGATCAGTTGAAATTATATTTTTTTTTGGGCCATTTGATTCGTACAACATTATATATATATATATATTATATGGGTACATGCGTTATTTATGGAGGTTATCTCTTTTATAGCCTTATGGGATACTCATTATCTGTTACAGATTTTGTCATAGGCTGACACCTCCCTAGATACGTGTATCAAGCACTTGATCTCTTGTATGTGTGTACTCCCCTTAGTTCATTACCCTTAACTGATACCTGCTAAGGAAGGTTCCCCATGTGCTCTCGTCAGAAATTCTTTTCTTTAGTTCATCTTAGGCTGACAGCTTAAGGGTGTGGTTCACGTTATCTACTCCAATATCTTTTTTTCGGATCTCTTTCAGTCCGATCTTCCCTTCATTAATATGTGTCCAGATTTTGTTTTTATATATCTGTCCGAAATGAGTTATATTTCTTTATGCAATATCAGTTATATTTTTTTTTTGCTTTCTGCAAAAACATTTACTTTATATTTTTTTTGGTCCCATCAGTAACTCCACGCATATGGCCTCTATATATGGCTGTATATTTTTTATAAGAAAATATCTTCTCTTGGTTTATTCAGCATTCGGCCTTAGCTGACATCAGAGATATGGACTACCGATTTTTAAAGCTTTGCCACGGAGCTGTTGTGATGTGACCCCCTTTGTACTTTTATATATATATATATATACATATACATACTTATATATGATAAGATACCTGCTACTTATGTCATTATATCCACTTATTGAGTTGTCCTACTTTGCAGAAATTGTGACCATTTAGAGGATATCACCTTGTGTTGTCTGCGTCGGCAGGCCTTGACTAAATATAATAAGATTTTTTTTGTTTATTCAATCTCTTTCTCTCTTGGATGTATTCTGCGAACATGGAAAATTTTCTTAATATATATATATTGATTTGATATCTTGGTCCCACATTTTTTTTAACTCATCCAAAACTCACGAATCAATGTGTACTTGTTGAAAATATATTTATTACATCTATAAAATATTGAAAGATCACGCTTTTCTCTGATAAATGGGACACCCCTTTTTATTTCCTTCATTGTGTGACACGTGCACCTACAGTCTGTCTTGGAAATGGAATATTTCAGAGTTGTAATCTTTCACAGATTTCTTTTGTTCATTCAGAATTAATTTTTTGTTGGCTTAAGACTCTATGAACTGTAGCAGTTCAGTTGGATCAGATGTTGGACTTTGGTATCTTGTGACGTTTGGTAAAAGAGAAGCCTTCTTTTATTAAATATCTATCTTTTATATCTCATTTATCACTAAAGCTTTCTCTCTCTCTATCAGTCTACCATTTAATTCTTAGACAAATATGGAAGATATCTTCCCATCTATTCTTGAGCATTTAATGCTCCTTCAGCTACAGATTTTTTCAAGAAGAGTGTATCTTACTCTCCTCTCCAACGGTCATATTATTTTAGACATCTACATATTGAAGATCAGCTACTGTTGTTGAACACACTGAGAAATATAGAAAGAAATCAAAAAGAAGAAAAAGCAATAAGAGAAGATTTTTTTTGCTCTACATAAAGTTTGAAACAGCCACATATCAGTTCATTCTGGCTTGATATTTTAGCTGTCCTTGAAGAAGAGAACAAGCACAAGAATTACTACTTTACTACAAAGAATTCAAGAAAAATCTAGTGCCAAATATTCAGATCTTTGTGAAGTCTTAAACCAGAAGAAACTCAGTCTTACATTGTAACTTTTGAGAGTTTCAACTTCCAAATTTTGTACTCAACTTTCGGAACTGTTTGAAGCTGGAACTTTAGCTTCGTTTGTACAAGTAGCAAGGTTTAGCTGCTCGATTGTACGTTGGAGGTTTGATCCTGCCTTAGTGGATCACGGTATTGAAGCGCAAAGAGACGGAAGCGGCTCTGGCGCGTGGACGTAGGCCGGGTTTTTGGCCGAACCACGTTAAAATCACGGTGTCATTTATTTTCTGCATTTAAGTTTATTTATTTGCTTGTGTCAATATTTAATTTCATTATCAAGCATTAGACTTGCTAATTAATTAACCGAAATTAATAAATCTTTTAAGACTGAAATTATTTTTTTTGTAATAATTAATATTGTCCAGAAAATAAATTTTTATAAAATACGAAAATTAATTAAAGATTTATTTGATATTGATTTCTGTGATTTAACTTGTCTAATTGATTTAGTTAAAAGTATTAGATAATTTTAGTGTTAATCTTTGTAGATTTATTTCTTCTGATATTTACATTAAAAGATTTAAATTAAAAATATTTTTTGAAATATTAAATTAACCCCAAAAAGTTTGCTTAACTCAATTCACCCCCCCTCTTGAGTTAATATCTGGGCAACAATTGTGTTATGAGATGTAGAACCGCATGCTTTGATCTTGCCGATAGAAATTAAAGTCAAGAATACTATGCCTAGATGGGGAATTAAGTAAGGTAGTTTTTAGTTCAGATCAGACTAGAATGCAGTATCGGGGAACCAATTGGAGCAGCCAGAGTAATTGGCAAGAATTTTATGGTGAGTTCCACCTCGGATGAGGGAGGTGTATTATGTGCGGCAGGGATGGAGTCACAGTCTTTTATTAACATTAAGATTCGGGTGGGCAATTTAAGCTTGTGGCAGTATCAGTATTTTTATAGAGGGTATATTTATATGTTTTCGTGGTAATGATGTTTTACTTTTCCTTCATTCTCTATAAAAGCGGGTGTTGATAGTTTAAATTATATTTGGATTGTATTACTCTCTTTGTATGTGTTATACGAGTATACATAATTTCGATTGATCAGAGCGATAGCAAGCTAATGATTGCAAGGCTATCGAATATGCAGTTCCAGAATGGAACTAGTTGCTCTACTATATCTCACCTGGATACGGGTTAAGACTTTAGTGAGATGGTTTAAGATATTTAAGTATTTTTATTTTATTTTATTACTTTACTTGTGTATTGTTGACCTATCTCCACGACCAACAAAGTTAAGTAGTAGTGTATCGGAGGGGTTCCTTGTTTGGATTTCGCTTTGCGAGACACTCCACGCATGAACCTTAACGACGTTGGGAGTGGAGAAATTTTTCTTTATGTTAAGAGATTGTTTTTGGGTGGAATTATCCTAGAGTCATCTGATTGATTTAAGGACTGAATATAGATGTGCGGTACAGAAGCACAAGAAATATTTCTCTCACCTGGTAGATGAGGGCGAGACAAGGAAAAGGAGTCTGGTAGAGGCTTATGGTCATGCTTTGATGAAAAGGCTAAGTTATATATATATATATATATATATATATATATATATATATATATTAGGTGGGAGGTTTGTATCACTTTGCAACAAGTAGACACCCCGATTAGTGAGACTTTCCATTTCATCGAAACGGAAGGATATAGAGATAGAAGCATGTTAGTAGAGTTTTGAGGTAGGATTTTAGAAGTCCCGATTTCTCCTTAGACTGTCATATCTTGATGAATGACAATGCGAGATAGTAGTGTAACGGGAGGGTTCCTTGTCTGGATTTCTCTTTACGAGATGTCCCACGCACAAAACCGAGTTAATGTCAGAAATTGAGAAAGGTCTTCGACAGTAGGGATGTAGTTAGATTAGTACTCGTTCGACGTGTGTAGAAACTCATCAACCTTAGGGTTATTAGGAAGTAAGGCTTTTAGGGGCATGGGGAGATATTTTAGGAAGACTTTAGCGAGCGACCAAGAGAGGATTGGCGGATTGATTTCAAGAAGGTTTGGGTTTCCAGGAATGAGGAGTATGGAATTTTGAGTAACTTTGAGAACTAAACCGAAAAGAAGGTGAGGCCCATCTTCAGAGAGAGTGTTACATCGGTAATCCAGCTTTTAATGAGCTAATGAATAAGTTGACTCCTACTCCTGTACTCGTGTTACCAAGAGAGGGAGTGGACTATGTGGTCTTTTCGGACGAGCCTCTATAAGACTAGGGAGGAGTGTTCATGTTGGAGTATGGGGCCATTGCGTAGAAATCTCTCAAGCTTAAGCCCCGTGAGGAGTGTTATCCAAAGCATGATTTAGAGTTAGCCGTGGTAGAGTTCGCCTTAAAGATAGGGAGGCACTACCTCTTGGGCAAGAAATTTAGTTTTTTCATGGACCACAAGTCGTTACTGTATTTGTTTAGGTGGCAAAGTTGATGGTTGGTGTTCGTAAAAGGGCCATCATTTCGATGTTTATTATCACCCGGGGAAAGGCATATATAGAAGTAATTATGCGGATTAGAAAACCCGTGTGAGAACTAGCGAAATCATGGAAATCCAAGTGGAAAGAGCTTACCTAGGAGGTGGTTGTAATGAGGGTAGTGGAAGCGCAAGGAAGGGACATTTTTGAGTTTGTCTCCCAATTCGCCACTTATCACTTGGTGAATATAATCACCAATGATCAACGGGATTAATGTAACCGTTAGAGTACCAGAGTGGATATGAAAGGGTATATCCAAGGATTTTCTCATTGGATTGTTGACGTCGCAATGATCATAATCGTATTTGGGTAATTACCGATCATTTGACCAAATCGCCACATTTTCTGCGAATATGGATGGATCTATTGCAGAGTTTTGAAACGTTATGAGGTGCCTACCAATACAGTGTCGGACTAAGATAATATTATGGTGGAAATTGAATTGAAATTGAATGCACCCTACCACTCACGAACAGATGGGTGAACGGAGAGAGTTAATCAAATATTGGAAGGTATATTTTGGATTTGAGTATTTGACTTTAAGAAAGGATGGTAGCAATATCTTTTACGAGTCTAATTGGAATGCAGTAATTCGTACCGTTTCACTATAGGCGTGTCACTATATGTGACTTTGTGTAGCCGTCCACGTAGTTTGCCTACTCATTGGTGAGAAATAGGAGATAATAAGCTCTTGAGACTTGAGATGGTCCAGGAATACTTCTTCGATGATGGAACTCTTTTGAATCGCATGCTTTGGAGGGCTATGCCAACGCGAATAGAAGTCGTGTAGTATTAGAGTTAGAAGATCAAGTTTTAGTACGAGTATCCCCGATTAAGGGTATAACGCAATTTGGGATCGAGGGAATATTTACGCTGTGTCAAGTAGATTTTTTCCGTTGTTGTTGTAAGGGTAGGCCCGATAGTTCATGTGAGGAACAACCGGAGGTTATTTTAGACTATGGCGAGAGTAGACTAAGATTATTACCGGTACCCTTAGTCTGAGACTAGTGAGGACACCAAAATGCCTAGAGATTTACTTAGGAACGAGAGAATTTTATTCGAGAGAAGTACCCCTTAATCTTATTATATGGTACACCGGAATTTTGAGGGAAAAATTCCCTTATAAGGGGGGAAGTATGTAACAACCCCAGATTTTCGAGTAATTATTTTTATATATATTTGCCATGTGGGATGATTATATAATATATTGGAAGTTGAGGTAAATATTATTTTCGGGGATTTAAGAGATAATATTTACTGAGTTGTGCAGATTTACTGTTGTGTGAATGTAAATAACATCTTATTATGTTTTGTTGCGTCGTTGTGCTTTAGGTGATGGTTATGACATATATTTAAAAGTGGATTATGATTTATAAATTAATATGGCATTTCAACATGAAATATTGTATGATCTTCCGGATACCAATTTAGAGGGTACGGTTAGTCCGGAAATGGTTGAGATGGTCAAAATAGGGGCCTAGTTGTATTTTTGGGTTCCACGACATTTTTTCACTAGTTATAATTTAATTATGTTGTTATGAGCCATTTTAATTGTGTAGTAACATTTAAATGAGTGGACTTAATGTAATGGGGTATATTAGTCTTTCAAATCCATTTATTTCTCATTTTGGGTTTTAAAACCTAAGAGAGTTAGAGAAGAGAGAGTTGGAAGAAATGGAGAAAAAAAGAGAGAAATGGAGATTGGAGGTTGGAATCGTTGATCCGGGAAGAGAAGCCAAGACTAAAAACTTGAGGCAAGTTTTTACTTGCAATTATGTATGATTTGTGTGAATAAATTGTATAGATAGTTATGTTTTGGGGGTATTAACCCTTAATGGGTTTTGAATGATGTTAGTGTGTAAACCCTTAATCTTGGATTTAAATTGGATTTGAGTTAGAAATATTAGTTGGTTATGGTGTAAGAATGAATTGGATAAGTTTTTTGTTGATTATGTTGAGTTTTGAAGAGAGAATTTGGGGTTTTGAGAATTTTAAACCCATAACTGAAACAGGGCATTCTGGCCCAGGCGAATCGATTCACCCATAGCGAATCGATTCGCTAAAGGAGAAGTTACAAGTCTGTGTTGACCGAATCGATTCGGCCTATCCGAATCGATTCGGCTGTAGACAGAAGGTTGGGTTCTCTTGACCGAATCGATTCAGCCAATCCATATTGATTCGCTTTCAAGACCGAATCGATTCGGCCAGGGAGAATCGATTCGGAATTCCTGTTGTTTTGAGATAGTTTTCTAACTTTGTTTGTAGCCATTTTATTGTAGGTTTAAGGCCTAGGAACCTTCCCTTGGGAATTAATAAAGGGTATTAGGGGTATATTAGTGGGAATAATACCCTATATTAGTATTGGGTTGAATGGGGCTTATTTCAGGGTTTATTGAATGGAAGTTGGGGTCGTTTTCATCTAGGAAACTAGTCTATGACTAAGGGAAGAAGGATGGTATTGCCTAAGATTTATGGAGACTAGGGTTGAGAGAGATTTACCCTTAGTGGCCTATAGTATTATTTTGAGTTCTTGGAGATTAGGATGAGGATAATTATTCTTTTTAGCCTATGTTGTTAAACATATGACTTCGTGAATAAGAAATACGTATTTTAAATTGGCACATATTGCTAAGCATAAATGATTTTTGGAAAAATGTAGAAACTGAATGTGTTAAATGGGAATAATTTTTAAATGATAATTTAATTATACACACCTCTCCAAATGCAATCATAGGAGAAGTTATGCGCATGAGGTGAAGTCCCCTGGCTAGTGAGTGCAGGGAGAATATAGGACCGGTTATTATATATTGTGATTATTATTCGCAGTGAGGTAACTTCGGGTGCGGTTATGACTCACTATCAAAGGTATATGGCCGGTTCCCGACATTATGCGATATAGGTGCCCAGGTTGTCTTGTTCGATAGGCCCTGGAAGATGATAGCCATTTAGGGGCGCATCCAGTGGGGAAACTCGGAAGGACGATCTTAGAATCGTTATATGATGTGGAATATAACTATTGATAATAATGTGGGACATTATTGGTGGCAAAGCACTTTATGAAATAAGTAGCTTTAAATATGTTTGCTAGAAAGAAAAAGGGAAATGTGGATTTATATGGTGTAAACCTAAATTGATGAAGTATTTTGAGAAATAAATTGTTCTATATATGTTTCCTAAGAGAAAAAAATAAGTTATGCTTTTAATTTGTGTAAAAATTGAAATGAAATCTCATTAAGTTAAACTTAGATATTTGTTTCATACATTTGTGAATATTGAATAGTGTTATTGATATTGCGCTAGGCTGTGCTTTTAAATTTAGAGGTGAGAATTCTTATCATTATTTGTGAGTGCGAGTTAAGTTTATAATTGATGATAAAGTATTCATAATCGACATGCATTTTATTCACATGATAATCATATCAAACTAGGCCCTG
Source organism: Sambucus nigra (assembly GCA_949130495.1). Taxonomy (NCBI): domain Eukaryota; kingdom Viridiplantae; phylum Streptophyta; class Magnoliopsida; order Dipsacales; family Adoxaceae; genus Sambucus; species Sambucus nigra. The sequence goes on along the minus strand of OX422216.1, from coordinate 458,437,529 downwards.
ACCCGTCTATATATCTTTGTTTTGCATGAATTCTATATTCGCCCAGGTGCTCTACCGCAAGGACACACGTATTGATCTCTCCAGTCATGTGTCCATGGAGCTATAACATTTTGCGGATGTTGTAGGTTATTCGTTGTACACGCTTCCATCTTTTTGTAATCTAGCTATGATCAGTTTACACATTTGGGTGTGTTACCTTAGTTTTGTACTTGTTTAATGTAAAGTGATATTAAATTTTAATACTCGGTGTAACCTATTTGTATTGGTCTGTTAACCGACAGCTTATTCGGTTATTTTATTGTGTGTAATTTTTATACAATTACTCATTTATTTTTTATATCCACCTTCTTTTCAAATTGTATTGTTTAAACGATTTTCTTTAAACCTATAAATTAAATTTTGGCAGTCCGTTTTCTAAAATAATTGGTGGTCATCTCGTACTACTATATTAATGACAGTGATGCTAAGAATGGACCATCTATAATTCTTTTATTTATTGGAGTATCGGATTGGCTACCTCTTATTTTAATAGGCGGGTTGTCACATTTTCGAGCATATAAAAATGTGGAATAGTATAAAAATTTCAATTTGGACTTAATTATTAATAAGATTTTTTTTAATTAGTGGGGTAACAAAATTATTTTTATAATTCAATTTAAATTATTTTGATGAAAATAAAACATTGATTCTATGAGATGAATATCCCTTGGTTGTGGCGACAATATGTCAGAAATTTTACCCTCACTTCAAATGTATGCCTTTTAATTTTGTATTTTATATTAGACTATGAGCCATGTATGTGAAGAAATGTATGATTTTAGCTTTCCAATGAGCTTTAAATCACGTCATTTGGACTTCTATGGGTGGAGCAATAGCCACTTTAGTAAAATGTTTTTAGTCTGCCACAATAATAGATTTGTGAGAACTAGTGATTTTTAAGAATTCTAATGGGATAAAGAGTCTTATATTTTTGTCTATTTAAATGGAGCTCGGGGGAGGACTTTTTTAAACACATATTAAACTATTACCAAGAGACTTTCTCTCCTAAAATACCTCCTCTCTTTAATTAAAACCCTAACCTCCATTAAAGAAGATTTTCAAGACTCTAACCTCCATTAAAGAATATTTTCAAGTTTATTTTTGAAGAAGAAAGAACTATTTTCTCAATATTACCGAAGATACTTTCTTTTTCAACTTTTCAAGAGGAACATAACCATATGAATGAATTTTCTATCTGATAATTTTTATCAGGTATGAATACTTCTATTGTTCCCTTTAAGTGTTGTATGTTGTAAACATTGGCTAAACCTTAATAAATCATGTTTTCTTAAAATTAATTAGGAAGATTAATTAGAAAAAGTGAAAGTAAAAATCGGGGCTATTTATTATATCTAAAAATATGATTTAAGACTTGAAATAATCACATGCTTAGACTATAGGTTAGGGTTTTGATATAATTGTGGTACAATTCACATGCTTGAATTAAAAATATGAAATTTGAATAATATTTCGACTCATAAAATGAAGATATTGATGTGTAGGTTGTAGAACATAATTATTGTTGTGTAACATTGTTAATACACATGTTCAAATAGAATTATGTGTTAATTGGTAACATATCACTTGTGTTGAAATTATAAAATTTGATAACTTGTGTGACTATTTGGTAGAACTTGGTTAGTATATGATTAAATGAATGAAATTGAATGGAATTGAAACTGTATGATTAATTCAAAAAATTGTAGTGATAAATTAAAATTTGATTCATATGGAGATTGTTTGTATTAAATTTTAACATCGTAAAAAGTTGGGACTTTGGGGGTAGTTATATTTTCGGCCTTGTTTCATAGGTTGCTTGCTAGATATGGGACTAGTAGATAGAATTTGTCATTGTTCGCACTTTCTAGGTATGTGATAAAGTGAATGTGTGCACATACAGTTGGGCATTTTCCTAGGTGGGGCTAGGTAGTATGCCGTTACTTTATTTCGTTAACCTAGGTGCGAGACTAGGTAGCGATTTTTGGTAGGTATTCTCCCTAGGTGATAGACTAGGTAATACTTATGGTTTGATGAACTCTAGGTATGGGACTAAGGATGATTTTATTGTGATACCAAAATTAACGGTGAGGCTAATAGAGAATAAGAGAACTCGATTAAGAATTAATAATTAATGCCTAAGATAATAAACGGGTATTAAAATGAATTTGTGTCGTGAGTATGTGAAGGGTTAATGAAAATTGGGTTGACTGACTGCAGCGACGTGAATATGTGTTGACTTCATGAGTATGTGCAGAGCAAACGATAATTGGACTAACTGCCTATAGTGACGTGTCGTGCATGGAACCTCACAAGTATGTGTAGAGCAAACGAAATTAGGATGACTGGCTATTGTGAGGGGAATGGGTGTGATGTGTTGTAACTTAAGCGCGCCAGGAGTACGTGCATGACCAATAGAAAGGTTGAGTGGCTATAGTGTTGTACTATGAATAAATATATTTAAATAATTAATTTGAGTAAGATAAAGGTTTTGAGATAATTTACTATTATATTCACATAATTGGACTTAAATAATAGTGTCGCTTAGTTTTGTGTGTAGTTAGTATTATTTTACTTTACTCAAATATTCTTATATATCGTAATTTAAAATACTACATTGTAATATTTATCATGTATGATGTTTATGTCTGGATTCACGGTTCCTAATTGGGAGGATTTGTTGGTATTCATGCGGTGGGCTCTGACCCATTACGTTGACTAACATTTCAGGTATAGTTGCCAGAATAGTTGCATAAAATGTAATGTAGATTTTTGGGGGGAAACTGGAATTTTATTTTATCGCTTTAGTAGTTTTGATTTATTTCATTCCCTCTCTTTATCTATGAGACAATTATTTATGAATTTGGTGGGCCATTTGGTTCCACAATTGTTTACGGTTTTCAGTAGAGGTTTGTAATTGGATTATTCATTTAAGTGTAATTTTTTTTAGACGAGTTATATTTTGGAGTTAGGATGGTGATGGATTTTATTTTATGGGTTTTATATTCATTGGATTAAATTTCAGATTATATATTATGGAAAGAGTTTTTAATGTCTCATATTTCTGTCACATGCTAAGAATGGTTATTTAATTTTTACGCCCAGGGTCGTTTAGCAATGGAAACTGGCCACCTCCAATATCAAACTACGCGGGGTGCCATAGTTTGTATCAAATCATGGACTTCAGTCTCATAGGTTTTGAGTCCATTATAACTTTCACATTTCCAATCTTTGATTCCCTTTGTTGATTCGTACTCTCTAAGGTATTAGGCCTAACATACATGTTAGTTGAGTTTCTTGGAGATAGGGAGACTTGTGTTAGGGCCTTTATAAACATTGAGGTTAGAAAGTAATCTTGATGTGAGGATCCTTAGAGCTGATTTTGGAGACGATTTTTATTTTGTAAATTGTTAGTAGAGACGTTAGGCATCTCTAGTATTGATGTGGTGATGTGATTTGGGACTTAAGCGTTGCAATGGCTTTTGGAGAAAGAATCGAGTGGCGATTCGTGGGACAGCGTGATAGGACATTGTGTTCATAGTTATACTTATATATACAGTTAATATATATATTGTACTTTTATTCATGGGATAGTTATATGTGGTATTTGGTGGAATGAGCTCCCAATTGTGGCATTTTACGAGTAGGCATATGTAAGTCTTATTTCATTTGCGCGAGTTTAGGTTTTACGTTTACGCTTCGTCGAATTTTGAGGATGAATTTCGTGCGTTAGTGGGGGGAATGTAATACCCTAGGTTTTTGAAGGATTAATTTAAGGTTAATAAATCGTAAATTATTAAAATAGTTAAGTGTTATAATTTAAAATTTGTAATTTTCCTAAAATGTGAAATTAAATGTTTTCGGACATATAAAAATTTGAAATTCTGTAAACATGTCAATTTGGACTTAATTATTAATGAGATAATTTTTTATTAGTGGGGTAGTAAAATTATTTTTAGAATTCAATTTAAATCATTTTTATGAAAATAAAATATTGATTCTATGAGATGAATATCCCTAAGTCATTATGACAATCTGCCAGAAATTTTGGCATCATTTCAAATGCGTGACAGTTTATTTATACTTTGAATAGACTATGATACATATATGTAAAGAAATATATGAATCTTAGCTTTTCAATGAACTTTGAATCAGGTCCTTTGGACTTCTGTGGAGGGAGTAATAGTTATTTTACTAAAACATGATTAATCTATCAATATATTAGATTTGTGTGAATTTGTGATGTTTAAGAATTATAATGGGTTCTTATATTTTTACCTATTAAAAGGTAGTTCGGGGAAGACTTTTGAAAAATCATATTAACTTATTCCCAATAGACTTTCTCTTCCAAAATACCTCCCCTCTTCAATTAAAACCCTAACCTCGATTAAAGAAGATTCACAAGACTCTAATCTCCATTAAAAAAATATTTTCAAGTTTATTTTTTAAGAAGAATGACCTATTTTCTCAAGATCACCCAGACATTTTTTTTGTTAACTTTTTAAGAGAAACACAACCATATGAACGGATTTTCTATACAACAATTTTGATCAGGCATGAATACTGTAATGGTCCCCTTAAGTGTTGTGCGTTTTAAATATTGCCTAAATCTTAATTAATCATGTTTTCTAAAAATTAATTAGGAAAAGTGAAAGTAAAAATCAAAGATGTACTTTTATTATATCTAAAAGTATGATTTAAGACTTGAAGCAATCGCATGCTTAGATTAAAGGTTCGGGTTCCAATAGAATTGTGGGACGATTCACATGCTAGAATTAAAATATGAACTTGAAATAATATTTCTACTCGTAAAATGAAGATATTGGCGTGTAGGTTGTATAACGGAATTATTATTGCGTAACATTGTTAATACACGTGTTAAAATTGAATTATGTGTTAATATTTAAAATATCACTTAATTTGAAATTGTAAAATTTGACAACTTGTGTGACTATTTGGTAGAACTTGGTAATTATATGATTAGATGAATGGAATTGAAACCGTAGATTTACTTGGAAAAATTATAATAATTAATTAAGACTTTTCATGTTAAATTTGAACATCTTGGGAATATAGGGACTTTGGGAGTAGTTGTACTTTCACCCTTATTTGTTGGTTGCTTGCTCGGTATGGAACTAGTCGGTAGACTTTGTTATTGTTGGCACTTTCTAGGTATGGAACAATTGAGTGTGTGAAATTACGGTTAGGAATTTTCCTAGGTGGGGCTAGGTAATACGCCGTTACTTTATTCCATTAGTCTAGGTGCAAGACTAAATGGTGATTTTTGGTAGGTATTTTCCCTAGGTAATGGATTAGGTAATACTAATGATTTGTTGATCTTTAGGTATGAAACTAGGGATCATTTTATTGTGATAACCGAATTAAGTGTGAGACTAATAGAGAATAAGAGAACTTTCTTAAGAATTAATAATTAATGCTTAAGATAATAAACGTGTATTAAAATCAATTTATGTGCAGGGCTAATGATAATTGGGTTGACTGGATATAGCAACATGGGTGTGTGTTGACATCATGAGTATGTGCAGTGATAACGATAATTGGGTTGACTGGCTATAATGACGTATCATGCGTGGAACCTCATGAGTATGTGCAGAGCTAATGAAATTGGGCTGACAGGTTATAGTGAGGGCAATGGGTGTGATGTGTTGTAACTTAAGCGCACTAGGAGTACGCGAAGAATCAATAGAATGGTTGACTAGCTATAGTGGTGTACCATGAATAAGAATAATTAAATTGAGTAAGATAAAGGTTTAGATTTAATTCACTATTATAATCACATAATTGGACTTAAATAATGGGGTAGCTTAGTTGTGTGGGTAGTTAGTATTTTTTACTTTACTCGCATGTTGTTATATCGAGTAATTTAAAATGCTCTATTATTATATTTTTCACCTATGATGCTTATGTATGGATTCACGAATCCTAATTGGGAGTAGCAGCTAGAATTCATATGGTGGGCTCTGACCCATTGTGTTAGCATACATTTTAGGTGTAGTTGATAGAATAGGTACATAGGATGGATTGAAAATTTATGGAGCGCATCTGGAGTTTTATTTTATCGCTTTAGTAGTTTAGATTTGATTTATTTCATCGTAATATTTATGAAATAGTTATTTATTAATTTCGTAGTCCGTTCAGTTTCACAGTTGTTTACGATTTTCAATTAGAGATTTTGAGTTGGATTATTCATTTGAATATTAATTTTTTTTAGAGCTGAGTTTTATTTTGGAGTTTGCATGGTGACGGATTTTATTGTGTGGATGTTTATATTCCTTAGACTAAATTTCATATTATATCTTGTGGAAAAAGTTTTTAATGTCTCATGTTTCTATCATATGCTAAGAATGGTATGTAAGGACACAAATTTCCAATTGAGTCCTTTGTAGTTTTGGCTCAATTCCGAACAAAAACGTATGTGTCATAGGATAGAGTATATTGATCATCCTCCAAGCCTATGACGGGTTAGTTGAAGACGTAGCATCCAAGCGTATAAAGCTTCATCAAAATTTCGAGTTTAAGTGCCTCGTTTGTACGTCATCAACAGTAGTTCCATGCTCCCAAGGTATGAATGCATTTATGTACATATAGGAGCTTGGGACACGTTTATATTGGATGTTAGGTTTTCAAAACTGTGTTTTGTTTTCAGATGTTTTTCTATTAAAAATTATATATATAAAATATATAATGTTTCTGGGCTTAAAAAGAATTTTTTGAGCATTATGTGAGTTCATTCAAAGTGTCGTTCGAATGAGATTGTCGTTCGAACCACAAGTCGTTCGAACGAGATTGCCAACGACTTCCCATTATGGCAAACTGTAACTTCGTTCGAAATGTCGTTCGAACGAGATGGCTGTTTGAACGAGATTTCTAATGAGCTTCTAACGAGTTCATACTGCTACTCCGTTAGAAGACTCGTTCGAACAAGAATGTCATTCGAACGAAATGTCGTTCGAACGAGATTTGGCGGGAACAGGTTTTTTGGCAGTTTTAAGCAGTTTTGCCCACTTTCCCACTTATTTTACCCCACTATCTTTTTGCTGAATATCTATGTGCGGGAATAACTTTTTCTAATCTAACTTTTCATATCCTTCCTTCTCTAAGAGAGAATTTGAGAGAAAAATTATTTTAGGGAAAAGTTCATTGTTTTAAAGTGTCAATTTTCAAAGAAAAATCATTATACACTTTAGTTTCACACCCGTAGTTTGTTTATCCAAGTTCATATATATACATCTTGCTTGGAGTTTGGCACCGGGTTTATCTCTAGATTAGTTTGATGAGAAGTTTGGCTTTGCTTCTAAATCCCACAAAGAAGAAGATGTTTTCGTGATTTACCCACTTGGAGAAAGGCTCCTAGTTCGGGTGACGGTGACTACATAAAGTCCGATTGGTGGATTCCGAGATCGTGGTGGAGCTCTAGGGTTATTCGCTAGGTGGAGGTATTTGCAAGAAGGAGCGTCGAGGCTTGAGAGGGATCGAGTTGTGTAATGTAAATCTTTTGTCTTGCTATTATAAAATTCCATACTTAGTGGATTTCAGGCTAGGGCCGTCCGAGGTTGTTTCCTGTTGTGGGTTTTTCCTCGTACATCGCAGCATAGTGTGATTGATTTATTTTATCTTGCATAATGACTTAGAACTCATGCTTAGGATAATTCAAGATAAAATTGGTTTTAATTGTCACACTTAATTTAATTTCGTGCTTAATTAAATTTGGGTAATTGTTTATTTAATTCAAGTCTGTTGTTAAAACTGGTTTGGCCTAATTTGGAAATAATGATAAATATGACTTAGGCAAATTCTAGGACTTGAATTAATGGCGTTTAAGTGAAATCAATAGTGTGCGTGTAATTCCATCTTATTTCACTTGTGTTTTAATTTTAATTTGAAAGAAGAAATTAAAATTTGGATTTTAAGTTGAACCATCACCTTTTATGCTTCCGCATCTAATAAAAAGAAATTATTTACTTTGTGAAGTAAAAAGGATTTTAAAAGATTTAAAATTGGGGCCCTATCCTTCGACATATTGGTATCAGAGCCAAAGCGATAAATTATTTCGTTAAATATCCTTTAAATAATTTTTGGCTAAAATGGAATTTTCCCCATTTTCAAAATTTTCTATTTTCGATGGTTCTAACTACACGTATTGGAAAGCCCGAATGAAACTGGAACTTAAATCTATCGATGAGAGGGTTTGGATGTCTGTAGTTAACGGGTGGTCTCCACCAACTTATTTAGTAAAAAATGAGCGTGTTCCCAAACCGGCCGATAGATGGAGTGAGGGTGAATTTAAACTTTCAAACTTTAATTCCCGAGGTTTAAATGCCTTGTTTAGTGCTGTCACACCGGATGAATTCCGACGCATTATGACGTGTGAGACCGCTAAAGAAGAATAGGATATTTTGAAACTCACTCATGAAGGTACAAGTGTCGTTAAAGCTTTGAAACTCCAAAACCTCACCACTCAATTTGAAACCATCAAAATGAACGATAATGAAACTTTTGATGAATTTTATGCTAGACTTTCTGATATTGTCAATTCATCTTTTAATTTGGGAGAGAAAATACCCGACAACCGAGTTGTAAAGAAAATTTTAAGGTCCCTACCCGATAGATTTATTCCAAAAGTGACCGTGTTAAATTTTTTACCAACTTTAGCCTCTACGAAATTAGAAGAGCTTGTAGGTGATTTACAAACCTATGAACTAGACATGTTTCCCTCTAAAACTGAAAATAAAATAGAAAAGGGCGTTGCTTTAAAAGCCCGAGAAGAGGTCAAACAAGTAGTAGAGAGCGAGAGTGATAGTGACTCTGAAGAGATGGCCTTATTTGCTCGAAAATTTAGAAAATTTCTTAAATTTAACAAAGATAAATTTAAAAATGATTTTAAGAAATTTGAAACTTCTAAGCATGACAAAGGCGAGAGAATCCCTAAAACAATTAATGAAAATTTAAATAGGGACGAGTCTAATATGTGTTTTGGTTGTGAGGGTTATGTCCATAGGGATTCTGAGTGCCCCACTAAACTAAGGAAAGAGGGTAAGCGACCCATTTTATATAATGCAACCCTTAGTGATAGTGATAAGGAAGAGGGACCCGATTCCCCCACTAAGCCTAACTTTGTGGCTTTTATTATTAGTCATGAGCACCGATAATGAATCTTTTTATGAAAATATTCAAACACATGACACTTCCTTGGTCAAAGTTTATGAATCTCCTGTTTTTATGGTAGTGAGAGTGAAGAAGAAAATGTGAGTGAAAATGAAGAAGAGGTTAATATTAGTGAACTTCAAAATGCTTTTCAAGAATTATATGAAGAATCAATTAAATTAAAAAGAGCTAATTTGAAGTTAGAATCTAGTTTAAAAGAGCGTGTCAAGGTCATTGATGATAGTATATTGGTAGAAGACCTTAGGACACGTGAGAAAGCTCTTCTAGAGAAGCTTAAATATATAGAAGGTGAGAGAGATAGTCTTAGGGGTTTAATGGAATCTTTGAAAAAGGAGCTTCTTTCTTTTGAAGAGCGAAATGTTTTATTAGAGTCTAACATTTTAGAATTGCAAAATAAATTAAAAGACTCGAGTAATGTCAAATTTGATTTGGAGTGTCGTTCGGAAAAATTAGATAAAATCTTAGGAACGGTCCAAATAAAAAATGACATGTGTGGTTTAGGCTTCAATACTTGTAATGAATCTAGTCATAAAGCCAAAACCAACGTTTTAGGAGAATCAACTAGGAAAGTCTTTAGAGATCATTCCTTAGGTACCAAATTTCGACATAATTTTACTTGTACACATTGTGGTCGAAAAGGGCATCTTAAGAAATTTTGTTTTGATCTTAAACGAATTCCTAGAAAATTCCAACGTAAAGTAACCAAGGTAGTTAAAGTTCCTACACCCCAAGATAGTCATTCTTCATTAATTTGGGTTAGGAAATCCGACTTGGTTGCCTTGCAAAATAGGGTTTATGATTCTCATTTACTTTCACATGCTTCCTCTCTTGCTAAATCTAAAGGATGAATGTGTTATTGTTTGCATACTTTAGCTTTTGTGCTTTATGCTATATTATCATACTAAATGTATGCATATTTAATCATTTTCTAGTCTATGCCCCATGCTTAATCACATACTAGAATAATGATTTTTGTATGTCTTTTGTATTTTATTTCTTAATTTTATTTGCGTTAAATGAAAAATACAAAAAGAATTTTGTTTATCATTTGGGTTTTTATCTCTTGATAATTTAAGATTAATGAAAAAAAATTCAAATGATTTTTGTTTGTCTTTTGAGTATATATTTTTATTTTTGGTTTAAAATTTTAAAAACTCAAAAAGATTTTATTTTATGTGTTTTTTAGTTTGCACACTTTATGTGGCATATACTTGTGTTTGAATCCCTTCTTTAACGCTCCCATGTGGCTAGAACTTTTGGTTTAGATTGTCAATCCTTAAAATGTTCTTTACCATATTTTTATGGAGTAGTTGGATTTGTATTGATTAAATGGATTCTATTTTTATATGCCTCTATTCACACATGCATGAGCTCTTTTGAAATTTAACTTCATATGTATATTTGAGCTTTGCGAGATGTTCTCCTACCAATCTAGTCATCCACATATTTATGACCTAGGAGGACTAGTGCATGTCAAAATCCATTGCACGTGAGATTTGTGAGAAATAAAAATTGATAAATAAATGTGCACGGGAAGGGCTCCGAAAGGAATAATAATCCTTCGCGATAGTAAGCCACTGTTTGAAATGGACCTAAAAGAAATACGTGGTCCAAAGGCCTAAAAACAGAAAAATGGCACTAAAAGAAACATAATTGCCAAGGCCTATGTTTAATTGATATATTCATTCAATATAAAAAGAATATATATGCTTAATGAGGGAGATTGGATGGTATATCAACGGTTTGCACAATGTCCATTTACCCTAGTGGTCTTTATTGTCATGACTCTATTTGGTTTGTAGAATCATCAAAACTCTAGGCTTGTATGCATTGTGTATGTTTGTTCCTTGAGTTCAATCTATATTGTCATATGAGGTTATATTCAAATATGATGAAGTTTTCAATTAATTGATAACTTCGTGAACATGTTTTAAGTGCTTGGGTCTAAATTTAATTATTACTAGTTCACACCCCAACACTTCCGTTTCCATATGACACATTTTTGCCTTACGAGTGTGAACGACTCATATTATATTTTGTGTGTGTCATTTGTGTGTCTATATCTATATCTGTGTACCTACATGTATTAGTTATATATTACGTATACATGTATTTGATATTTTTGTTTAGTCTTTGCCTTGTCTTCTAGTCCATATATGATCTCATTCATAATTGGTATCTATCTTGTTGCATTCTTTGTTGATATCACATGTTTAATTCTATATGTATCTTATTGGTATCATTTTCTTGCATCTTAATTGGTATCCGTTATTATTTGTTGGATTAGTTATGACTTTTGTTGCCCATATGCTTTAATGTTCTCATCACTTTATGCATCATGTTTAAATTAGTATTAACCTTTGTCAATTCATGAACAAAAAGGGGGAGAATGATGATAGGGGGAGAAATCCTATTATACCTATTATATCGTATCTTAGTTTGATATTCCCTATGCATTTGATAGTTTGCTTAAGTGTGCAGGAATACTTCTAAAGCGACAACTTTCAATTGGCAAAGCGTTTTATTCTTAAGTGGTATTCAAGTCAAGCATTGTACTCTTTATTTTGGGTGGGATGTGTTTTTGAGTCTAGTGATCTTGACGGCCCTTTAGGATTTTTGTTTGGTTTTTGTCCCGAAATAGCCAAAGGGGGAGATTTGTAAGGACACAAATTTCCAATTGATTCCTTTGTAGTTTTGGCTCAATTTCGGATAAAACGTATGTGTCATAGGATAGAGTATATTGATCATCATCCAAGCCTATGACGTGTTAGTTGAAGACGTAGCGGCCAAGTGTATAAAGCTTCATCAAAATGCCGAGTTTAAGTGCCTCATTTGTAAGTCATCAATAGTAGTTCCATGCTCCCAAGGAATGAATGCATTTATGTACATATAGGAGCTTGGAACACGTTTTATATTGGGTGTTAGGTTTTTAAAATTGTGTTTTGTTTTCAGATGTTTTTCTATTAAAAATTATATATATAAAATATATAATGTTTCTGGGCTTAAAAAGAATTTTTTGAACATTATGTGAGTTCTTTCGAAGTGCCGTTTGAACGAGATTGTCGTTTGAACCACAAGTCGTTCGAACAAGATTGCCAACGACTTCCCATTATAGCAAACTGGAACTTCGTTCAAAATGTCGTTCGAACGAGATGGTTGTTCGAACGAGATTTCTAATGAGCTTCTAACGAGTTCATACTGCTACTCCGTTAGAAGACTCGTTCGAACGAGAATGTCATTCGAATGAAATGTCGTTCGAACGAGATTTGGCGGGAACAGGTTTTTTGGCAGTTTTAAGCAGTTTTGCCCACTTTCCCACTTGTTTTACCCCACTATCTTTTTGCTGAATATCTATGTGCGGGAATAACTTTTTCTAATCTAACTTTTCATATCCTTCCTTCTCTAAGAGAGAATTTGAGAGCAAAATTATTTTAGGGAAAAGTTCATTGTTTTAAAGTGTCAATTTTCAAAGAAAAATCATTATACACTTTAGTTTCACACCCATAGTTTGTTTATCCAAGTTCATATATATACATCTTGCTTGGAGTTTGGCACCGGGTTTATCTCTAGATTAGTTTGAAGATAAGTTTGTGTTTGCTTCTAAATCCCTCAAAGAAGAAGACGTTTTCGTGATTTACCCACTTGGAGAAAGGCTCCTAGTTCGGGTGACGGTGATCACATAAAGTCCGATCGGTGGATTTCGAGATCGCGGTGGAGCTCCAGGGTTATTCTCTAGGTGGAGGTGTTTGCAAGAAGGAGCGTCGAGGCTTGAGAGGGATCAAGTCGTGTAATGTAAGTCTTTTGTCTTGTAATCGTAAATTCCATACTTAGTGGATTTGAGGCTAGGGCCGTTCGAGGTTGTTTCCCGTTGTGGGTTTTTCCTCGTACATCGCGGCGTAGTGTGATTGATTTATTTTATCTTGCATAATAACTTAGAACTCATGCTTAGTATAATTCAAGATAAAACTTGTTTTAATTGTCACACTTAATTTAATTTGGTGCTTAATTAAATTTGGGTAATTGTTTATTTAATTCAAGTCTGTTGTTAAAACTGGTTTGGCCTAATTTGGAAATAATGATAAATATGACTTAGGCAAATTCTAGGACTTGAATTAATGGTGTTTAAGTGAAATCAATAGTGTGTGTGTAATTCCATCTTATTTCACTTGTGTTTTAATTTTAATTTGAAATAAGAAATTAAAATTTGGATTTTAAGTTGAACCATCACCTTTTACGCTTCCGCATCTAATAAAAGGAAATTATTTACTTTGTGAAGTAAAAAGGATCTTAAAAGATTTAAAATTGGGGGACTATCCTTCTACATGGTATTTTAATTTTGACATCCGATGTAGTTTGGAAGCGGGGACTGCCCACCTCTAATATTAAAATACACGGTGTGTCACAAATTCGATGTCTATTTAGGAGTTAGCTGCGGTTTGGTCATAAGTTTTTTTCGTCGGCAACTCAGACGGAGACGAGGATGAGATTTCTAGATCTCTCGTAGGAGGGCCAGAATATGGTCAAGTATGAGGTGGAGTTCACTCGTCTGGCAAACTTTGTGTCAAATGAAGTGAACACTGATGAGAAGAATATTCTCAAGTTTATGGATGGACTTACTTGCAGGATCCACCAGTATTTGTTGGGGAACCCGGCATGAACATACACTGAGGTCAATAACGCCGCGTTGCTCCACTGCCAGGACCATCTATATCATCTGAGGGGAGCGAAAAGGATAGGATATTTGAGCCAGTATGGCAAGACTCGTGGCAACAGTGCCAACAGGGCTTCGTAGCAGTAAGGTTGGTAGCAAGAGCGAGTTTCCCAACAGGGAAACTCGACTAAGAGATTCAGGAGACAATTTCAGAAGGGCATCAAGGCCATCAGCATACTCCTCAGGGCCAATAGGGCCAGAGGAACTAGATTTGAGGTTAGTAGGGTCATCGTTATTAGAGCCAATTGGGTCGGAGATAGGGGAAGCCTCGCCAAGGCCGACAAGGCCAGGGGTCGGTAGACTTTATAGGGAGGTGTTTTGTATATGGGGAGTAGGGCCACATTCAACATGCATGCCTGAATAAGAACTAGGAACCCAACTAGGTTAGTAGTTACAGTAGTGTTAAGCCCTACCAGTAGTTCCACTATTATCGATTCCGTATTGGCAGTTGCAGTTTGGGCATGTGTGTATCGTCCGAGGGCCAGTTTTATCGACGGCACCGCCAGCGATTGTGGGTATATCTCATATCCATGGGCATATGGTGAAGGTTTATTTGACACGATATCATCACACTCATTCGTTAGCACTATATTCATGTGTGTGATGGGTATAATGTATATAGCGTCGGATACCATTATGACGGTAAATTCACTATTGAGTAGCGGGGCCGTCATTAGTTCCATGTCTAAGAGAGAGGGTGTTGACATGGGGAAGTTATGCTCAGTAGAGGATCTGTTCATTTTAGAGATGGACGAGTATGATACTATTCTAGGTATGGACTGATAAGCGACGTATAGAGCGATGGTGGACTGTTATAGTAGGACTATCGTCTTTGCTATTCCAGGGAAGGATATGTTTTTTGTGGTGTTGCCTTGCCCAGAGGGTGGGTCGAGCACGCGCTTATACTATATTAAGGAGGAGACTTTAGAGGATATTGTCGTCTCGTTATATTAAATCCTTATGGTTAGGTATTATGCTGATGTGTTTCACGAGATACTGAGGTTACCTTTGAGTCGGGATTTTGAGTTTGTGATCAGCTTAGCATAGGGGACTAGGACGATTGTGCGGGAACCGTATCGTATGACTCCTTTAGAGATGCAGGAGTTGAGGGATCATAATTAACATCTTTTGGGCCAGGGTCTTATTCGCAGGGATACGTCACCTTAGGGTACCCTAGTTTTGTTTGTGAAGAAGATTGATGGCTCATTAAGGTTGTGTATCAACTATCGAAAGTTGAATAAGGTCACGATTTGGAACAAGTATCCTTTTCTGCATATCGATGACTTGTTCGACTAGCTAAGAGGAGTAGTCTACTTATCTAAGATTTATTTGGGATTGGGGTACCATCATTTACGTATTAGGGATCAAGACGTCTATAAGACCACATTTTTTACAAAATAGGGTCTTATGAGTTCAGGGTTATGCCGTTTGAGTTAACCGATACGTAAGCAGTTTCATAGATCTCATGTTTAGGGTGTTCAGCGATTTCATGGATCATTTTTCATTTTGTTCATAGATTGCATTTGGGTTTATTCTCGGACAGAGGGCGAGCACGCAGAGCTTTTGTGTATGGTTCTTCAAACCTTGCAGGACCACCAGTTGTATGACAAGTTATTAAAATGTGTATTTAGATTGCGAGAGGTACAGTTTTGGGTCACATCGTCTCCGAGAGAGGGATTTTTTCGGATCCAAGTAAGGTGTCAGTGATGAGGGAGTGAGGACAGTCCACGACACCAACAAAGGTTCGTAGTTTTTAGGGTTAACAGGGTACTATCGGTGGTTTATCAAAGGATTTTTTTTAAGATTAAGGGTCCCTTGATGGATTTTACTTGTAAGGGAGTACCATTTGTATAGGACGACCACTGTAAATTAGCTTTAAATGAGATAAAGGACAAGATGACTTCAGCACCACTGCTCTCATTTCTTAGGGGAGTATTGGAGTACTATTTTTTTATCGATGCATTCTTACAAGGTCTTGGGGGAGTTTTACAATGGGAGGAGTGGGCTATAACTTATGAATCTCATGAGCTTAACCCCATAAGAAGAACTATCCCATGCACGATTTGGAGTTATCGGTGGTTGTTTTTGCCTTAAGGATTTCGAGGCACTATCTACTGAGGGAGAAATTTTGATTATTCATGGGACACAAGTCACTACAATATCTTTTCATGCATAAGGAACTGAATATGAGGTAGTGTATGTGGCTTGAGCTCGTGAAGGATTATCCGTTTAACATCCAGTACTATCCAGAGAAGGCTAATGTAGGAGCATATTCGTTGAGCCGTATGTCGACAAGTTAGTTGGAAGCAGTGTGGAAGGCGAAGTGGGTAAGCTTCGTCAAGAGGAGGAGGTAGTCAGAGCTTAAATAACAATGATGATCATCACGCCCGAGATCATTTTGAGGGTTGTGAAGGCACAGGCAGGGGATCCTTCTTGTTAGGAGAGGTGTCAAAATAAACATAACGAGTCACTTTGCTTAAAATTAAACTAAAAATCTTAATAATTCATACAGAGAATTTATATTCCATAAAAAAATAAACATAACGAGTCACCAAAATACGTAATGTCAAATTAATAATCCAAATGTACACTCCAATTTAAAAGTCTCTTAATAAAAAATTATATACAATTTACACTTTTAAAAAATACATTTTTTTCACTACTAAATAAGACTAAGATCACAAATATTTACAATACTAATTTTGTACAAATAAATAACATTTTGAAAATGATGTGCTCTCAACATTCTTCATTAACTAACCACGCTTATCTGCATAAACCAACCACACTTACCCGCCACTAAAAAAGACAGGAAAAAATACATTATAACAAGAATGGATACTCGAAACGATAACGGTAAACAAAATGCAACAATAAGAAATAGTATACGAGCTCAATGCGACACCCAAACATTATACCAATTTATTTATTATTAACACATTAATAGATCATCGGGCCTCACCTCACCTTACCTAAGCATCTCAAAGCCTTATTTCGGCTATGGGACTTTTGGACTTTTGGCAGTTGATCATTCTTTGTGCCTTATTAAAATTTTATGGCAGCATGCCTAAATAAACAAATACACAATATCTCAATCGAATAACACATGAGATTCCAATAAATAGCATAATACTTTCAAGAGGAATATAAATAAATGAGGAACAAGAAAATACTCTCGACAGATTTAGAGGAGCATATTGTGTAAACCACATACCTTAAAATAATAACTTGAAAATTTGTAATATTCTTCCTCAAAATTACGATTACAAAATGTGATCCTCTCACAGAAATAACAAAGACTCGTTCTTGGTTGATCTCTATAAAACTAAGCCATTTTTCTTCAAAAATAAACTTGAAAATCTTCTTCAATGGAAGTTGGGATTTTTGTGAAAGAGGGGAGGTATTTTGGGAGATAAAATCGCTTGGTATAGATTAATATGAGTTTGAAATATTAATCCCACGAGTTCCCTTTAAATAGGTAAAAACATAAGAGTTCTTATCCCACTAAAATTCTTAAAAATCATAAATTTGCATAAATCTAAATTCTGACAGATTAAATACCTTTTACTTAAACGACTATTACTCCATCCACAGAAGTCCAAATGACTTGATTCAAAGCTCATTGGTAAACTAAGATCCATACATTTCTTTACATCTATGGCTCATAGTCTAATTCAAAGTACAAATAAAATGACATGTGTTTGAAGTGATATCAAAATTTTGGAAGATTGTCACCATAACTTAGGGATATTCCTCTCATAAAATTAATATTTTATTTTTATCAAAATGGTTTAAAATTAATTCTAAAATCATTTTATAACCCCACTAATAACAAAAATTCTTATTAATAATTAAGTCCAAATTGACATGCTTACATGATTGCACATTTTTATATTTTCGAAAACATCTGAATTTCATATTTTAGAAAAATTACCACTTTCTAATTATAAGCATTAACTATTTTCACAATTTACAATTTATTAACCTTAAATTAATTCTTCAAAAATTCGGGGGTATTACAAGAGGATTCAAAAGTTATTAGTGGGTGGAGCGAAGTCTCACTTAGTCAGTTCTGAGGGTTGTTTATGCTTCAATGGGAGGTTCATTGTCCCAAATAATGAGGACCTACATCGTGTAGTTATGGAGGAGGCACATGGATCATGATTCTCGATGCATCTTGGAGGGGATCAAATGTATCAGTATAGGACGAGACAATATTAGTGGGCCGCTATGAAGCGGTACATAGAAGAGCTTGCCTCCAAGCGCACCACTTTTTCGATGGTGAAGGTCGATCATCAGAGACCATGCAGCTATTAAAGATTTTGGTATCAAAATAAGTGAGTATTTTGATGGAATTCATCATGGGGTTACCGACATTATAGAGGGATCATAATTCGATATGGGTTATTGTGGATCGGTTGACTAATGTAGATCATTTCTTGCCAGTTCGGGTGGATTACACGATATGGCACAATGCCCAGTTTTTATAGCAGAGATAGTGAAATTGCACGAGGGAGCTCAATATTATTTCTGATCGAGATAAGATCTTTGCATTTGAGCACGTAGTATCACTTGAAGATCGATGGGCAGACAGAGAGGGTGAATCAGATGTTGGAGGATTTAATGAGGATGTGTATTCTAGAATTTAAGGGTAGCTGGGAGCATCATTTACCATTTGTAGAGTTTGTGTAAAACAACTTGTACCAGTTTACTATTAGCATGGAACCATTTGAGGCTTTGTACGGGAGACTTTGTCATTATCCCTCCTACTGGTTAGAGGTGGGGGACAACAAGATTCTTGAGGGGGACTTGTGTAAATGTCACCCACTTAGGGCGACGCGCAAAGACTTTATGTGCAGAAGTAAACTATTTATCGAAATAAACTCCAGTTACCTACGAGTTAACTATGTTATTCAAGAGGGGACCAATTCAAACTTTTATTGAATTGCTAACTTAGCTAAAACAGATATTAGTTTCCCAAGTCAATTAAGAGTCCTATTTATTATATTGAGTTAACTAGGTGTCAAAACAGATAATATATGATTCAATTAATTAGGTGCATTTTTAATATTAAACCTACTTTTTCGTATGAGGTGAGATATAGCAAATTTGTAAAGTGAAGAACGAGGTATTAATTTTACGTCGAAAAATCCCTTCCTCGGGAAAAACGACGAACTCCTCTAGGATTTACCTAATATACTTCCACTAAAATAATAAAACCAACAGGAACGGGTTATAATCAACAAACTTGACAACTAAAGAAGATAGATGTAGCGATTACCCCACACGATCAAGACTCCTCCCTGGTTGCTTATTTTGCTCTCTCTTTAAGCCTGTCCTCGCTTGTTATTGCGTTCTACACTTCTCAGCTTCTCCCTTTTGCTCTTCTAGCTCAAGATTAGCTCAGTGCCTATTGTGTTATTTTCTAGTGAAGTGATAGTGTGTGGTGTACTATCCTATATGACACACACCTACACTTAATGAATACACACCAAATTCTATGCAAGAGATTATATCTCTTATATATCTTCGCAAGTCTTATGTCACTCAAATCAAGTCTTCTTGACTTTCAATACAGTTTTGAAAAACTTTATTTTCTTTCTTTTAAACTTTGAACACTAAACTTGTTCAAATATTCACATTCATAAATGTGTCTACGTGAATACGTGAATGAATATATGTGAGTGATATGAGATGAAAACAGATCCTGAAAATCACTTACACTCAAGATATCATATTCACAGAATAATGACTTCATAAATATTCAATCAAATCAGCAAGTCAAATATTCACAATCTTATTTTTCAGAAAACAAATATTAGATTAAATCAGATTTTAATCTAAAATCTTATCAAGATTACTTTCACAAATATTTCAGATTAAATCAAAAACAGTCTTAAGCACTCGAGAAAATAATATTCAATTCAGATTTTAAATCTTCACAACTTCGTTCTCAAAAATCTTTGGTTTAACTTTCTAAACCACAAATAATAAAAATCTGAATATTACCAAATTATTTTCTGAAAAATCTGTTTTAAAACAAAATATTTAAAAACATTCAAGATCTCACAAACAAGTCACAACCAGAATTCACACAAATATTAATTTTGTGAATAGTGTGTGTTTGTATACAAATATTAGATCTAAAGACTGATCTAAAAATACACACGAAGATGAGAGAACTCACTTTATACTCTTGAAAAATCATAAGTGCAGATTTAGAATGAGAGATGTTCAATCTTCATTTTCGTTTTGATAGAAATCAACACTTGAAGATGACACAAAAATTATTCTGGTTTAATATCTCTCTCTCTCTCTAGAAAATTTGACAAAGTTCTGCCACAAAAATAAATTTCTCAGCTCGGCAAAAATGATACACAAAGGGTACTATTTATAGAGTGAACAAGTGTGTGCAAATTGGTGTAAAATAGAGTCACATGGATTGACACAAAAATACACACAACCATTGATAAAAATAGATCTAAAGACTCACAAAGAAACACAAAGTATTGTGTTAAAGATGTGACACGTGTAGTGCAAGTTGTTACACACTAACTAAAAAGTAACAAAACGCAACTTCAATTTTATAAAACACAATCGTTTAAACAGATTTAAGGCCAGCTGTAACAAACATAGCGTATTATAGACGCATCAAGATATTACCGTTATAACAAAATGGTACTTCGTCATTTTGGTAATAATGAAAACCATTTTCGGTTTAGAATAATACTCGTGGGCGGTCAAACCATCTGTCGTCGTCGTTTTAAAAAATTGAAAATCAACTTTGGTTTTGAAAGACAAAACCGTGAACGATATTTGAAAAACAAGGGGGAAATTTAGAAGATGGGATCTAGCTGTAAAGCACTAGAACGAATTACCGTTCAAAAATATTTTATGCAATGTTACCGTTTAATATGAAAGCAAAAACCATTTTTCATTTTGTTGAAAAACTGTGACAGCTACCCAGATCTTAAATGCCAACAGTTAAGGCTGCAGGTATGGGACACGCCAGCAGGAGATCAAATGAGGTAACATGCATGCAATAGATGTATAAATAACCCATAACCAAAGTAGTATACTATATATATATATATATAATAACACATACCATCCCATATATTAAAGCAATAGGACAAGCCGTGTACATCTTTTGGCTATAGACTATGGGCTAAACAAGCCAAGGTCTTAATAACCTGCTAGGGTCTTATCTCGCATAGGGCCCAGTCTAAAAAATAGATATTTAATATATAAGGTCCAAATGCTATCAGATGTCAAAGACGGACATCAGACATGGGACAAAACTCATAATGGAACAAGCATGTATACACATACATAAAATATTAACGTATATATATAAACATGTATATGGGACGCATACTATTCATAGACCATAAAAAATGCATGCACATAATAGGGCCATACCCATACAGAAAATGATATACACGCATACATATATATAATATGCTAATATAAACATATTACATATATACAAAATATGGGGCACGCATGCTTTACTATAATAACAACAATCCCAAAAAAATATTAAACGTATAAAAGCTTTATAAACTTATATATCATGTGTGCATAACAACATAACAAAATTTTATTTTTAAAAAAATATTCAGTAAATTTTATTAAAAAAAAATAGTTAGTGTTAAAAATTATTTTCCAAGAAATGTTCCTCTTATAAAAATTTCATATTCAACATTTTGAACTCAAAAAAAAAATTATTGTGAGGAAACAAAACATTATCATAACATATGATAAACGAAATGCAAATGCATTGTTGTGTCGTGTCCTACGTGACAAAAATTCCTATGAGCCATAGAAAATGAGAATTACCTTTTTCTGAGAGGGCGGACTGAATCGAGTGCTCATTTGATGTAGATGAACAAGGAGAGCTTTGCATCGATAGGGGGACACACAATCCTAATTTACAAAAATATTTTGTCCAAATTCAAGTCCAACTAGATGAAGTCCTATGTAGGTAAAGCACGAAAAGCAAACCCTAGGAGTGCTTTATATAGGGACCTTCAACTTGATTCAGGAGATGCCAACAAAGATTGAGTTAATCAAGAGTCGTATTTGGGTAGCTCAAGATAGACAAAAGAGTTACGTCGATGCGAACTGAAGATTTTTAAAATTTTACATGGGTGCTCAGGTGTTGCTACGGGCATCTCCTATAAAGGGAGTGATGTAGTTCGAGAATAAGGGGAAGTTGGCACTTAGTTATGTAGGGCCTTTTTTCGTCATCGAGAGGGTAGGGACGGTTACATATAGTCTCGCCTTATCGGAGCATTTGTAGCGAATTCACGACGTGTTTCATGTGTCGTCAGTCAGGAGGTATCTCAGGGATAACATGGCTTATCAACATATATTGTTGGAGGAGATTGACTTGCAACAAATATTTCTTATAAGGAGAGATATGTTGAAATTATGCGTTGTAGCGAACTCAAGCTTCGATCAAAGGTGGTACTGTTGATGTGTGAACAGTGGGGATACCACAATATTGTCGAGCCGATGTGGGAGCGTGAGGATGACATGCGAAAAAAGTATTTAGAGATCTTCATGGCAGGTACATTCAAATTTTGGGGATGAAATTATGTTATTATGAGGGAGAATGTTATACCCCATAGTTTTATGATTATTTAATTTCCATGTGCATTTAATCTTTAATTTAACTAGGGAAATTAAATGGGATCTCGATATAAATTAATTAGCGAGTTAAGGATTGATATTTATTATTATTATTTACTTGTGTGTGATAACTAAATAGATATATGATTTATTATATGTCTCGTATGAGTGAAAATCGACAGTTTATTATATTATGTTGATAGAGAGTTACATCGGTAAATTATATATTTTATGGGCGATGCGTACTTACGCACGTGTTGAACTCTGTTAATGAGATGTTTTGTAACACCCCGCCGAAAATAATAACGGGTGGCCAGCCCTATACTATATTAAATCAGGAATTCCAGATGGTCCAGTCTCAACATCAACTAACGGTACTATATAATATAGGACTAACTACCCGAAATCACATAAGCGAGATGTTATAAAAATTTAAAACTTGCAACATACAAAACCCAACACTATGAAACTACTAAAGAATAAGAGAGATGCAAGAAGCAATAAGAAATGAAAGGAATCACTAAACATGAATATGCCATAAATAAATAAATAAACCCGAATAAGCTGTCGGGTCACAGCAAATACAATAACTGAATGGAATAAATATAAACATATATATAAATATCCCTTGGGTACAAACCCGATATACAACATGAAACCTACCTAGAATTTTAAAGAAGTAGGAAGCGGCTACATGAAACATCCTGCCACAGTCCGCACCTGTCACGGCTCCCAAGACACTGGATAGAAGGTCATCCGGCATCCATGCGGTAAGATACCTGTGGAAATATATATGTATATACAAGAAAGAGGGAGAAGTAAACGGGTCAGAGCCCCGAATGTGTAAAATATTTAGCAAGTGTATTAACCGTGCATAATAAATACCGGTGTACTTAATTTCATAAATAGGTGAGACCGCACTCTCGTGGAACCCCAACTCACCTCTCATCTAAAGGCGCGCACCTATTCGCGTCCTCAAATTTTAGTTAAATTACCCCCATTGATTTTAGGACAACCTAACTTATCAGGACTAGCCTATATCCACGAGAGCTACCTTCCCGTCATAATCTAAGGATCCACCCATTTCTAATCCTAATAGATTATGATTACAACAATTATGCCATAATAGGCTTTACGGGTTCCGATATAATTTAACCAATTATAATCCTTATAAAGTACCCCTATATATATATGGGTAGAGCCCTATTATTTAATTTAGAATAAATATGCATACAAGATTGTTATTGACAAAACTTCCCTCCAATTACAACGCTGCGCTGCGTTTCGTGCGTGGGGTGTCTCGCAAAGCGAAATCCAAACAAGGAACCGCCCCATTACACTACTCCATGACAACGTCGATCCTGGAGATCCATTATGCCACACATAAATATCGACATAACTTCTCTCTACTCTCAACAATGTACTACATTTCGTGCGTGGGGAGTCTCGCAAAGCGAAATACAAACAAGGAACCGCCCCGTTACACTACTCTTTGACTATGTCGATCATAGAGATCCATAATGCCGCGCATACCCTATAATATTTCTACTAACTATAACTCCTAAAGAGATAAAGAAAGAAAAGAAAGGAAAGAAAACAAGTAAGATAAAAGAAAAGAACCTCCGATACTATCCTTGGGATGATGTAACCGAAATAATACCTTATGTGCGATACATCAACCCCCATCAATCTAGTACGTACACCATAGTCATCTAAGATGTAATTCATAAAAGTCCATATCCTTTCATCTATAGGATATATATATATATATATATATATAAATAAATATATATATATAGGTATTTATTTCTAACCGTATATATATATCATCATCAATCCAATAGCCAAGTGTACATACTACATATGATGTACAAGGCCATGCACATAATATACCCGGCTATACATATCGCCGATAAACTGCATCAGTGCTATCATCTTCCCAGTGCCCGGCTCACGTAGCAATACTGGGGCCACCGTTGTGGGACTAAACGACACCCATCTCGTGGTAAACACACGCACACGACGTCCCGGGAAGCGGTCATAGTTCCAACCGGCAATGAGACGAAACATACCCACCACGTCTCATCCCAAAAATATATATCTATATGTATAATAATCACAAGGGACGACTATGACCTGGGGAATATCCACACCCTGTATTATAAGCCAGGATGCTCACCCTCTACGCGCGCAACTTCCCAATGATAGCATGAGCGGGGTATGCTTAACCAAATAAGTATATATATCATTCACATGCATAATATATATAATCCATATGATCTGATCTTGTGATCAAATAATAAACCATCATATACGGTTTAAATATCCATACCATGTATGTTCATAACATAAATATATCCATACATTTATATACCTACGGATATATATCAATACATATACACATATCCTTACATCTATATATGATAAACTAATTCTCGTTCATATGCGTAAGATATATATATATATATATACCTGGCTATAAGTGTACATAGTCCTCAATATACAAGCCGTCACCACAATTCTTTTAATTTACCTCTATACGTGAATATAATCCCATACTTGAAACATATTCGATCATTTTCCTATGATGAATAGTCTCCCAAACCATATGTATATATCTATACCTATATATATTCAACATTAGGGCTATCACCCAAGAGTTTGCGTAGGAATCCTTCATTCCACATTTCATCCATATCTCCGAATACATTAAAGAATCTAATAATCATTTTGACTATCGGTATACATATAACTAATAGTCTATAAGCCTCAAGCTCATTCTTTCAATCATCAAATAATCTCATTTCCCTCGATTTCGATTATGGTTCGGTCACTTTGTGAATACCCTAATCTAAGATCTCTCTAAGAGTTCTTAGACTCACATCATCTCTATACTTACTTTTAATCTACAATTAGGATTCCCAATTCCAAAGGGTTTTCCCAAAATCTCTATACATAACTCCAAATACATACATGGATACATTTCTCCCAAATTACCCTAAGGAGTCCCTAAAATTCTAATGTGTGAGAAACCCCTTGTGTGTCTCCAAGAACATATCTCTTTCATCATAAGAGAAGGCTTCCAAATCAATAAACCCAACCAAAAAGGGTTTGAATTCACTATGGATAAAATACCTCAAAATGCCCTGTTTCCGAATCGATTCGGCCCTATTCCGAATCGATTCGGTCTAGCGAATCGATTCGGCCTCCAAGGCGAATCGATTTGGGCCCAAAGACCTGGGCTTCTGCAATAGGCCAAATCGATTCGGCTTGGGGTCCGAATCGATTCGGTCAATGCAGACCTGCTAGTTTTACCAAACCGAATCGATTCGCTAGAGGGGGCGAATCGATTCGGACCTGCAATTTTTGAAGGTTTCATCTGCATCTTCAAAACCCACGAGTTTTAAACCCTTAATTTCTCATTCTAACCCCCAAACCTTCATCAAATCATGATTTTAAGCCCATTAATCAACCCAAAGTTGATCCCAATCATTTCTATGTCATTAATTCCATATTTAACCATTGATTTCAAGATTTAAACCTAAAATCTAGGTTTTGACATTAATACCCAAAAACCATTTCTTTACCCCACAATTTATGAAATGAAATACACAAATAGCTATTTAGCAAGATTAAACACTTGCCTCAGATTTGTAGAGGTTGGATCGTCCTCGATGTCGCGGTAGGGCCAGAAATCCCAAGCTTTCTTCGTCTCTCTCTTCCTTTCCTTCTTCTTTCTCTTCTTTCTCCCTCTAGGGCTTTTTCTCTTTTTCTCTAAATGAGAAAGGCTTGATCCGTAAGCCTTAAATCCTTTAAAATAACAAACCCAGTTTTAAATGTTAATACACACTTTAAATGACTCGTTGACTGCAATTCAAGTCAAAACAACTTAAAAATATTCCGGAGCCGAAATAAGACCCAATGACAGTCATTTTGACTATCTCGACCCTTCCGGGATCAATGGTACCCTCAAAAATATCATCCGGAATACTTTAAAACATCCTCTATTTTTGGACTTAAATTCCCAAATTTTAAAATTCTCCAATTTAATTCTCCCAAAATTAAATCTCTCAGTCTCCAAAGTCGTGGGGTGTTACAATCTTCCCCCCTTACAAGAATTTCGTCCGCGAAATTTAAGATGAGCCTAGGACCTCAATATCATCTAGTCCTTATATCAATCCTCAAGATCACTATGCCTATCCTTTCTAGTTCTCACGTCGAACTATATAGATCCTTACCGATCCCTAACATCAACTAGCTACCCAGGGCACCCATACACCCTGTACCCGAGTTTCTACTCGTAAAATCTTAATCAGGCTCCATTAGCCTCAAATTGTAAGATAACCCTCGGTAACATAATCTATAACAATATACTAAATATATAAAAGTTTGAAAATTTCCACTGGTTGAACTCTCCTCAATTCCTGACACTAGCCACCTTCGTGCGGGGGAGGTCTCGCAAGAGAAATCCAAACAAGGAACCCTCCCAATACACTACTGTGTAGCTAGGTCGGGGATTGAGATTAGTTGAACCAGGGTTAAGGTTTTAGAAAAATATTTTTCGTATTTTAGATATTGCCCGAGGGCCTATACAATAATGCAATATAAATATATTCCGCGTCTTTCGACACGCCAAACAAACACCTTATGTTTCAGACACAAGGCCTCAACAAATACAATATTCTAACCAATATCTAGTTCTCAAAATTAGCACAACTGTGAGCTAAATTATCTGCTCCTTATAAATCTACTAAACCCTGAACCTCTCAGTTATGAAAAGGTGTATCTTCTCAAAAGATGCCATACCAAGGCCACACTTGCTCACTTCCTCCTCTAGGAAAATTCCATACACCCTAACGGTGTAGCGGCTAGCTACTCATCACACCTCACACGCGACGTTCCCACTATCGCACAAAATGTAACTTAAACCCAAAGAAAGGTATTCTACCTTATAGTTCCATAACCCAATGGTTTCACCTCATCCAAGGATCTCAATTCAAGACCCTCTACGTCTTCCAGGACAATCATTGTTCCTAAACCTATTTCTCCATAAGAGAAACATCTTCCTCAAAATCCTTCCTAACCATATTGAAGGGCAAGGCGCGATTGCAACCCCCGAAAACTCCCTCCGTCCTACACACGAAATTGAGTCTCCAAAGGCATTCTCCCTCATCTTAGAAGGCGATACTCCTAATATTGGGACAACTACACCAACCTCACCTCGGTAAGAGTCACCAACATTAGGTTTCCTAACTAAGGTTAACAGATTCTCAATCTAAACCTCCCAAGGACTACACTACATGCCTCTCCTCGGACTTACCTCACTAAGACCAAGATTCGCCACTCGAGTAAATTTCCTTTCTTACTCAACTGCCGATAAATCACCTCAAACCACTGCTAGAAATCTCCTCAATATTTCCTCTGAAACCGGGGAAAACAAATACCCCCGATTAAAGTGTACCCAAAATATGATATGGGTTCCGCACTTCTAAACCTATTCTTTCCTAGACGACAAAATCTAGGCGACGTCTGAAACGAAACAAGAGCAACTATTATCAGAACGCCAATCAAGTGAATATACTTCACAGAAGAAAACAACGCGGTGAACACAACAGTCCTAATTATAGGGCTTTATGTCAAGAACATTAACGGAAGAATCCATAACTCGCACAGATCCTAAAGACTCTAGAACCTGATGCTCTGATACCATCTGTAACACCCCGCCTAAAATAATAACGGGTGGCCAGCCCTATACTATATTAAATCAGGAATTCCAGATGGTCCAGTCTCAACATCAACTAACGGTACTATATAATATAGGACTAACTACCCGAAATCACATAAGCGAGATGTTATAAAAATTTAAAACTTGCAACATACAAAACCCAACACTATGAAACTACTAAAGAATAAGAGAGATGCAAGAAGCAATAAGAAATGAAAGGAATCACTAAACATGAATATGCCATAAATAAATAAATAAACCCGAATAAGCTGTCGGGTCACAGCAAATACAATAACTGAATGGAATAAATATAAACATATATATAAATATCCCTTGGGTACAAACCCGATATACAACATGAAACCTACCTAGAATTTTAAAGAAGTAGGAAGCGGCTACATGAAACATCCCGCAACAGTCCGCACCTGTCACGGCTCCCAAGACACTGGATAGAAGGTCATCCGGCATCCATGCGGTAAGATACCTGTGGAAATATATATGTATATACAAGAAAGAGGGAGAAGTAAACGGGTCAGAGCCCCGAATGTGTAAAATAATTAGCAAGTGTATTAACCGTGCATAATAAATACCGGTGTACTTAATTTCATAAATAGGTGAGACCGCACTCTCGTGGAACCCCAACTCACCTCTCATCTAAAGGCGCGCACCTATTCGCGTCCTCAAATTTTAGTTAAATTACCCCCATTGATTTTAGGACAACCTAACTTATCAGGCCTAGCCTATATCCACGAGAGCTACCTTCCCGTCATAATCTAAGGATCCACCCATTTCTAATCCTAATAGATTATGATTACAACAATTATGCCATAATATGCTTTACGGGTTCCGATATAATTTAACCAACTATAATCCTTATAAAGTACCCCTATATATATATGGGTAGAGCCCTATTATTTAATTTAGAATAAATATGCATACAAGATTGTTATTGACAAAACTTCCCTCCAATTACAACGCTGCGCTGCGTTTCGTGCGTGGGGTGTCTCGCAAAGCGAAATCCAAACAAGGAACCGCCCCATTACACTACTCCATGACAACGTCGATCCTGGAGATCCATTATGCCACACATAAATATCGACAGAACTTCTCTCTACTCTCAACAATGTACTACATTTCGTGCGTGGGGAGTCTCGCAAAGCGAAATCCAAACAAGGAACCGCCCCGTTACACTACTCTTTGACTATGTCGATCATAGAGATCCATAATGCCGCGCATACCCTATACTATTTCTACTAACTATAACTCCTAAAGAGAGAAAGAAAGAAAAGAAAGGAAAGAAAACAAGTAAGATAAAAGAAAAGAACCTCCAATACTATCCTTGGGATGATGTAACCGAAATAATACCTTATGTGCGATACATCAACCCCCATCAATCTAGTACGTACACCATAGTCATCTAAGATGTAATTCACAAAAGTCCATATCCTTTCATCTATAGGATATATATATATATATATATATATATATATATATATATATATAGGTATTTATTTCTAACCGTATATATATATCATCATCAATCCAATAGCCAAGTGTACATACTACATATGATGTACAAGGCCATGCACATAATATACCCGGCTATACATATCGCCGATAAACTGCATCAGTGCTATCATCTTCCCAGTGCCCGGCTCACGTAGCAATACTGGGGCCACCGTTGTGGGACTAAACGACACCCATCTCGTGGTAAACACACGCACACGACGTCCCGGGAAGCGGTCATAGTTCCAACCGGCAATGAGACGAAACATACCCACCACGTCTCATCCCAAAAATATATATCTATATGTATAATAATCACAAGGGACGACTATGACCTGGGGAATATCCACACCCTGCATTATAAGCCAGGATGCTCACCCTCTACGCGCGCAACTTCCCAATGATAGCATGAGCGGGGTATGCTTAACCAAATAAGTATATATATCATTCACATGCATAATATATATAATCCATATGATCCGATCTTGTGATCAAATAATAAACCATCATATACGGTTTAAATATCCATACCATGTATGTTCATAACATAAATATATCCATACATTTATATACCTACGGATATATATCAATACATATACACATATCCTTATATCTATATATGATAAACTAATTCTCGTTCATATGCGTAAGATATATATATATATATATATATATATATATATATATATATATATATATATATACCTGGCTATAAGTGTACATAGTCCTCAATATACAAGCCGTCACCACAATTCTTTTAATTTACCTCTATACGTGAATATAATCCCATACTTGAAACATATTCGATCATTTTCCTATGATGAATAGTCTCCCAAACCATATGTATATATCTATACCTATATATATTCAACATTAGGGCTATCACCCAAGAGTTTGCGTAGGAATCCTTCATTCCACATTTCATCCATATCTCCGAATACATTAAAGAATCTAATAATCATTTTGACTATCGGTATACATATAACTAATAGTCTATAAGCCTCAAGCTCATTCTTTAAATCATCAAATAATCTCATTTCCCTCGATTTCGATTATGGTTCGGTCACTTTGTGAATACCCTAATCTAAGATCTCTCTAAGAGTTCTTAGCCTCACATCACCTCTATACTTACTTTTAATCTACAATTAGGATTCCCAATTCCAAAGGGGTTTCCCAAAATCTCTATACATAACTCCAAATACATACATGGATACATTTCTCCCAAATTACCCTAAGGAGTCCCCAAAATTCTAATGTGTGAGAAACCCCTTGTGTGTCTCCAAGAACATATCTCTTTCATCATAAGAGAAGGCTTCCAAATCAATAAACCCAACCAAAAAGGGTTTGAATTCACTATGGATAAAATACCTCAAAATGCCCTGTTTCCGAATCGATTCGGCCCTATTCCGAATCGATTCGGTCTAGCGAATCGATTCGGCCTCCAAGGCGAATCGATTCGGGCCCAAAGACCTGGGCTTCTGCAATAGGCCGAATCGATTCGGCTTGGGGTCCGAATCGATTCGGTCAATGCAGACCTGCTAGTTTTACCAAACCGAATCGATTCGCTAGAGGGGGCGAATCGATTCGGACCTGCAATTTTTGAAGGTTTCATCTGCATCTTCAAAACCCACGAGTTTTAAACCCTTAATTTCTCATTCTAACCCCCAAACCTTCATCAAATCATGATTTTAAGCCCATTAATCAACCCAAAGTTGATCCCAATCATTTCTATGTCATTAATTCCATATTTAACCATTGATTTCAAGATTTAAACCTAAAATCTAGGTTTTGACATTAATACCCAAAAACCATTTCTTTACCCCACAATTTATGAAATGAAATACACAAATAGCTATTTAGCAAGATTAAACACTTGCCTCAGATTTGTAGAGGTTGGATCGTCCTCGATGTCGCGGTAGGGCCAGAAATCCCAAGCTTTCTTCCTCTCTCTCTTCCTTTCCTTCTTCTTTCTCTTCTTTCTCCCTCTAGGGCTTTTTCTCTCTTTCTCTAAATGAGAAAGGCTTGATCCGTAAGCCTTAAATCCTTTAAAACAACAAACCCAGTTTTAAATGTTAATACACACTTTAAATGACTCGTTGACTGCAATTCAAGTCAAAACAACTTAAAAACATTCCGGAGCCGAAATAAAACCCAATGACAGTCATTTTGACTATCTCGACCCTTCCGGGATCAATGGTACCCTCAAAAATATCATCCGGAATACTTTAAAACATCCTCTATTTTTGGACTTAAATTCCCAAATTTTAAAATTCTCCAATTTAATTCAATTTAATTTTCCCAAAATTAAATCTCTCAGTCTCCAAAGTCGTGGGGTGTTACATGTTTGTGCATTTGTAGATGAGTGACTCAGATGAACTTTTTGAGGGCACCGGTCATTCGGACTGGGTCGAAATAGTTCAGAATATGTATTCGGGTGTTATAATTGAGTTTCGAGGGCTTTTCAAACATAGCATTACCCATATGGGGGTATATTGGTCTTTTTACACCCAGGGTTTAATCAAAAAAGGGATTAGGGGGTGAAAATAGGTATTTAAGGGTTAGGGAGATGGATGATAATCCACTATTTAATCTCTTCCTAATTGTGCCTAAGGAAGAGCTTAGGAGAAGGAAGGAAGAAAGAAAAGAAAAGAACCTTAGAGAAGAGAAGGAAGGACTAATCTCTGGGTTCGAATCGTTCATACGCGTGAGAAATTGGATTCAGATCCTTAAAGGCAAGGATTTAATTACTTTAGATTACAAAATTATGTAGTTAACTACATCAATAGTTCATAGGACAAAATCTGAGCTTTAAAGATTAGAATTTTAAGAATTAAAGTAAAGAGATGTGAGTTGTGATTAACTTGTACTATAAATGAGATTAACTGATGATGAATATGTAGGAATTTTGTGATTAAATTATGGATTTACAAGTATGAACATATAGAACATTGATAGGGTGTTAGAATCAATAAAAATTCAAGGTTGATGAATTTTGGATTTAATTCAATTGATTAATGAATAGGAATCATAGGGTTTGATTATGGATTCAAGTGTATTTCATAGATATAATGCTTCTAGGCTGTGGTTAGATATTGATATAAGATGTTAATTTGATGTGTTGGGAGGATTGAGACCTACATTAGAGGGTTTTTGAGGAGAAAGCCCGAGGAAGAAGACGATTAACAGCCCATCAAACCGAACAAGTACGTTGGGGGAGCAAATCAATTCGACCAACCAAATCGATTTGGTCTGCCAATCAAATTGGTTCGATTTTCTAGCCTCCCAGATTTTGTTTACTCATTATTTTGAACCGTTAGAATTTGGGGAAAAAGCGAAGGAGCTTTTGGAGTAGAATATGACCACTAGGGAATATTTTCAAAGTTTGGTATGGGTGTTAGGCCAACAGATAGATGGGTTCAGGTGAGACAAATAGGGAATTCAAGTGAGTGAATACTTATATGTATAATTCAAAAGTTGGTTCGAACTACGAGATTGGTAGGATAGTGCTTTGTGGGTATGTGTGTGTGTGTGTTTGTTACTTGTTTATGTTGAACATACTTACTCGGTAGTGCCATCGTTAGGAGGTTGCGCGTAGTGGGTAGTCCACCCTGGCACTGACTAGTAGGTATTGGATTGATTTCCCAGGTCATAGTACTATTGCATGGCCACTATCTATGTGTGAGGATATGTGTTGGTTTGGAGATCGGTTGGGCGCGATATGGCATGGTTGCGACCTCTGGACGGATTTTTATTATCGTCTCCTTTTTTTGTGTACGTTTGGGTTCAGTGGTGATATTTCCACCTAGTGGACCAATTGTGGTACGTGATATACTTGGAGTCTGATAGCACACGAGGGATGTATCCGCGAGGTCCATGCTATATATATATATATATATATATATATATATATATATATATATATATATATATTTATATTTATGTGTGTGTGTGTGTGTGTATGTGTGTGTGTGTGTGTGTGTGTGTGTGTGTGTGTGTATCAATTTATAACATGGGTGTAGCTATGTTATTATATTATGTGAATATTTATTTATAGCGTGTGTGTCATTACGATATTATTTATGAACTTATACCTAGTAAGGATAGTATGTTGTTAGTTAATAGTGAGTATTAGTGGGATTGGCTTGGATAACAGATTTTATCCTAGTTAGACTAGGTAGTATAATTAGGATAATAAATGAATGAGTTAGATGCGCATTGTATATGAAATATGATGTTTTATCTCATGTGAGTGTGACCGGTTAATTAATTGTGAAAGTAATACACTGCGTGTTTTATTGATTTAAACCATTTAATTACTTCCAAAATATTTTCAAACATTTTTGGGCTTTGACCCACAAGCAAATCTGTTTTCTTATTTTATTTTTAAAAATCCAGGTGTGCAGCAATAATCGGGACAATAAGGATAGATCTTTCTTATTGTTGCAGTAGTTGTGGATGCTACGGGATTGACTTAGCCGCCTCAATTCTTTCCATCTAGATAGTATTCTTTTCATTTCAGTATTTCCTTTTGAGTGTATTTCCCATAGTTGGATAGGACTTTACTTTACGTCAGAGATATTATTATTTATCAGTTTTATTTCAGTTGGATGATTACTGTTAGTGACCAATGGTTTATTCGGTTCACATTAATTTATTTATGCATGTCGTTTATTCTTTTCATTTGATGTATGGTTTTTATTCATTTATATTTATATTGCTTGTTGCGATAGGGATGCTGAGAATGAAACCATACTAGATTTTTATTTTAATAGAGGATTGTTCACACGGTATTAAAATAGGTGGGTTGTTACCCTAGGGTTTAACAAGTTTAAATACAAATCTTACGATTTTACAAGTTAGCAAGTTAATAAATGAAATGGTATATGTATTTATATAACAACAACATACCAGATTAACATGCAAGCTTGAACTTCTAGTGTTTGTATCTTTGGTTTAGGGATAGTGTTTTTTAATTAGATAGAGAATGGAAGAGGGAAAAATAAGGATTTTGGTTAAATTTAATTTATATATGTTTTGACTCTTGGGATTCCTTTTAGTTTAGTGTATGGAATAAGTTATTAGTTAGTTTGTGGTGAAGGTGAGATATTGGTTTATGGGATGGAAATTTAAGGTTCCTTTAACAACACCCTTTAACTAAGGATTAATTACATGCACCCCCAACTTTCTCTCCATTTTCACTTCACCACCCTTTATTTCATTTTCAAAACTTACTTATTAAAACGAGCAAATTATTCCAAAACCTAACGATGTTAAACATTTGGATAAAAATTGGTCGTGTTCCATGCACATGAGGGTATTTTCTCCAATCTAATATAAAAAGGATTTTTGGCAAATAGGCACACCATTAAGGTTAAAAAGGTAAACATACCAAAATCAATTAGTCTCATCTATCACTTTCTCCCCCCCCCCCCCCCCTCTCTCTCTCTCTCTCTCTCTCTCTCTCTCTCTCTCTCTCTCTCTCCACACACATACACATGTAGTACCAACACACACACACCCCAAATAGATGAAAACGCATACACACAAATACAAATCTATATTTTGGGCTGAAATATTTCGTTGACTTCTTTCCATATCTTTTCTTTTTGTTCAAAATTATAGGGTTTTTTCTTAATTATTTCCAGATTTTTCTTGTTGGTTGATTGGGGCTGAAATTATAACTTTTGGGGCTAAAATTTTCAAATCTGGTTAATTAGGCCTGAAATTTTTGAATTTCTTTAATTGAGTTTTTTATTCTATTATTAATTTTTGATTGAGTTTTTTCAGTATTTTAAAAATGTTTTTCAGTTTTTAAATTCCAATATTAATTAAAGTTTTATAGATTTTTTTTCATTTCTATTTTTTTAAAGTTTTGTAATTTTTTCAACATTTTAAAAAATAGTTTTAATTATTCTCCCATTTTGATTAATTTTTTTATAATTTTTAGTTGAGTTTTTTTAGTATCTCTTAACAATTTTTCTAGTTTTTAAAATCAAATGTTCCACAAAGTTTTTATAGTTTTTTTTTTCCAGAATTTTTATCAAAAATTTAAGGTAAAGTTTTTTCAATGTTTCTTAAATGTTTTTTCTTTCAGTTCTTTTTTCCATTTTTAAAAAAAAAATCATTTTATACACATATCTTATGATTGTTTTTATTATTTGAGGATTTTCTCATTATTTTATTTGTAATTTCAAGTTTGTAAATATATTATCTGTAATTTCCAAATGTTTCAAATAATTGTTATAATTTCAAGATTTTTTAAAATATTCTCCATAATTCTATATTATTTTCTATAATTTCTAAAATTTTAGTTTTGAAATATTATAAATGTTTTTGTTACTTTCAAAAAATTTAGAAGTATGTTATAGATTTTTTAATAATTTTTTTTAGTATTTTGCTTACATTTTAAAATATCTAAAAATTTCAATATATATTTTCTGTTATGACTAAAATACCCTCATCTATGATGCATATGATGACTTTTTCATTCAATAATTTAAATATTGTTATCACTGCACCAAAATATGTGGATGGTCACGAATTTGGGCCTTGACCAAGCCTCTAGGTTACAAATCCAATCCGTAACCAAAATGGGCGTGACCAAAATTATTAGTCACGGACTTGATCCCTGGCCAAAAGACACAATCACGGACTTGAGCGTGGGCCAGTATATGGCATGCTAGTCACGGACAAAGGTCGTGACCAACTTTGAAGCCTTAGTCACAGACTCAATTCATGACCAGGTTTGAAACCTTGGTCACGGATCTAAGTCGTGACCAAACTTCTACACATGGTTGAATGTGGTCACGGCCTTAATCTGTGATCAGGTTTGAAACCTTGATCACAGACCTAAGTTTTGATCAATCTTCTACATATGGTTCAATGTGGTCATTTCCCCAATCCCTGACCACTTATTTATTACCAAAAAAATATTAAATATGGTCACAGTTTAAGTCTGTGGCCATATTTATTTAAAAAAAATATGTGCGGTTCCTATTCTCAAATCGAGAGTATCATGAATATGCGATCATTTACTACAAGTTACGTTGACCACGTACGAGGTGTTCATGCTTCCTGCGAGAAACTTTAGGGGTTGTTCGAGGTTTTTTCCCACTAGCGGTACATTTTCAAGCCTAAGTGTGTCTATTTACAAATATTGGCACTATTCTCAAACTGGGAGCTTCGTGACTAAGCGATCAGTTGTTAAGAGTTATGTTAGTCACGTGACAGGTGTTCATGCTCCTTGCAGAGATGTTCAGGGGTTGTTTGAAGTTTTCGCGCACTACTGGCACACTTAGGCTTGATTTACAATTCAAGCCTAAGTCTGCTTTTTTGCAAATCTCGGTCCTATTCTCAAATTGGGAGTCATGAGATTACGCGGTCAGTTGATATAAGTTATGTTGGTCAGGTGCAAGGTTTTTGTGCCCCTTGTGAGGCCGTTTGGTAGTTTCTCGGGGTTTTCTCTCACTAGCGACATGTTTTCAAACCTAAGTGTGCATATTTGCAAATTTCGATCCTATTCTCAAATCAGGAGTCCCACAACTATGCCATTAGTTGTGATGAGTTGCGTTGGTCACCTGCGAGGTATTCGTTCCCATTGTGGGTCCTTTATGGGCTTTTCGATTTTTTTCACTAGCGGCACGTTTTCAAGCCTAAGTGTGCCTATTTGTATATTTTAGTCCTATTCTCAAACCGGGAGTCTCGTGACTGCGCGATTAGTTTCTATGAGTTACATTTGTCACGTGCTAGGTGCTCGTGCTCCTTGTCAAGATGTTTGGGGATTGTTAAAGGTTTTAGCCAGGCTTGAATTATAAACCAAGTAGAAGTGTGCCTATTTGCAAATTTCGGTCCTATTCTGAAATTGGGAGTCTCGCTACTACGTATTTAGTTACTACAAGTTACATTGATCACGTGCGAGGTATTTGTGCCCCTTGCGGGGCTGTTTGGTGGTTGTTCGGGGTTTTGACCCACTAGCAGTATGTTTTCAAGCCCAAGGGTACCTATTTGCAAATTAATAATTCATAAATCAAATTAAACATTCGTAAATCAAACTAAACATTCATAAATTATATTAAATATTCGTAAATCAAACTAAACATTCATACATCAAACTAAATATTCATAAACCAAAGTAAAGTGCAAAAATCGTGTCAATATCACAATAGGATACAAATAAGATTGACAAGGATAAAATAATTTTTTAATACTCAATCTTCCTCTAATCAACTAAAAGATCCTTCAAATTAGGGTTGTCATCAAGAGCTGACTGGAACTCTTTTGGAGTCTTTAATACATGTGCTTGAGCAGTCATACCCTTTGGTGCATGCGTATCAATAGACCAATTGCCATCATTTATGCACTCAGAATAGAATACCTTCATTACATTTTAAAAAGCACAAATACAAGGTTGGCCGACTATGCGATCTTTACTCTTCATCTTTGATAAATCTACCAGAATAAGTTTGGAGTCAGGATCAAATTTGCAAGCATTCGTAGTATCTTCCACCTTCATCCAATCGTAATAGAATATGATTTCTGTTAAATATAAGTAATCGAGTTCTAGTATTTTTTTTAATTATCCCATAATAGGTTAGCATCGTATCTTTTGGATTTTTAACGCTTTTGCTAGTGACACATGTAGTCAAGGAAGAAATTGAAATTACGTTGTTTTGCATTAAAAAAAGTTCCTTATATGGATATGAAACGAAATCAAAACCATTGGTGCGGAATTTCTCAAACTATTTCGCACGAAATTGGGACCTTTTTCTAGGCATGCAAGCCTTAAAGAGACATCACCTCTTTTAGAAGATGCATTTATTAATGAATTTGTATTATGACATGTTTTTACCCCACCTAAATAAATAATCGCATACATAAGGGGTGAAAATTACCTCTTTTGATACCCATGCCCTAAAATCATTTGTCATGTAATTTCTCCTTTGACTTTGGGAAATTTTGTTCTCGTTCTTCCTACGGGTAAATTGAAAAGTTTAGATTATAATATATAAATTACATATAATCAAATAAGAATGATTCACTAGATAACTTTCTCCAATCTTTGATTTCATCTTGCGATTCGAACACATAACGAGTTTCTTACTCACATTGTATATTTGTGAGTTTCACCTCTTTAGGGTTCCCTAAAGGAAATTCATCCTCAAACTCGTTAGTTTCCTCGATCAGTCATTCTCAATGAGGATTGAACCTCCTCAACTCTTGTTCTGGCATATGTTCTTGAGCGTATAGAGATGATTTCACAGTAATGTATTCGTTAGCAATTGACCCTCCAATATATCATGTATTCTTAATCTTTGAAGGTTTTCATCAAGTTCTCAAAAGGATACATCCAACGATACCTAATGGGACCACATAACAAAGCCTCATCGTATAAATGCACAAGCAGGTGGATGTTGATATCGAAGAATGACGGAGGAAAGTATTTCTCTAATACACAAACTGCCTCGGTTAAAGTTAATTTCACATCTTTAATGTGATTTTTTTTACCACTTTTACACCAAGTAGGGTAAAATACAAACTAATTTTCATAATTTCCTGATAGAGATCTTTGTGTTCAAAGAAGCAATGCCTAAATAGAAGAGGGATTAATTCGATGATTACATGACAGTTGAGGTACTTGCACTATTTCAAGTCATTTGTTTGGTAGCTTACTATTCTGTATAAATTATCGAAATAACCAGTTAGAGTCTTTATGTTGAATAGCATGTCTAAGAGGATCTTCTTCTCACTTGTAGTCAAGGTGAAAGCAGTAGGGGGACATAAATTCTTTATGTTGTAGAATCGTTTTCAACCAAAATTTCTTCTTTATATTCATATGTTGTTAATTGCGATGGGCTCACTCTCTATCTTTTAAATGAGATTCACCCACACATCTTCCCATCAAATGTTTCGCAACATTCTTCTCTGTGTGCATCACATTAATTACATGCCTTATAGATGATCTTTCCAATACGAAAAGTCTAAAAATATTGATCGTCTGGACCATGGCTTCACTTTACTAGGACCATTTGAATCCCCGTACCTTTACGCTTAAGGTTTACAAACTGAGGGTATTTGACTGCGTACCTATATCTCGTCGTCACAATTATCTCTTTCTCCTCAATTTGCTGACCAGAAAGTCGAGTAGGTTCCGTCCTATGCTCGTGATCGACACACAAAAAGTTAGACTTGTCGTTCCTAAAAGGGTGACTGATCGACAGAAATCTACGATGACCCGTATAACTTATCGTACCACTATAATATATCCAATTCTCTTCAGTTTCCTCCCCATATATAGGACATCCATAATAACAATGAACATTACAACTAGACAAGATCCCATAAGCAGGAAGGCATGGATCGCCCACATCACCATTGGTTTAAGTGTGAACTCTTCACCCTTATGAGAGTCAAACACTGTCATGCCTTTATCCCATAACTCTTTAAGTTCTTTGATTAACAGGGCTAAAAATATATCAATATCATCACCGAAAGCCTTTGGCTCGGGTATCAATAAAGATAACAATGTGAACTCCTTTCTCATGCACAGTGTCAGAGGGAGACTTAAAGGCGCTATGAGAACTAGATAATAACTCTAATTAGTACTTAAATTACTAAAAGGGTTAAACCTATTGGTTGAGATTGTAAGATGGATATTGTGCCATTCCTTTACAAATTCAGGGTGTCGTGCATTTAAAATTTTCCCGATGTCAGATTCCCACCGACCACTATCCACGGTTTAGTGAAAACCCGTTTTAACTATGGCCCAAGTGGAAAATAATTTCAAACCTTTTATGGGACTTGCGAGCAATTGCGATATTTTTCAGCCTTATCCTTTCTATTCTCACAAGACACATATCTAGGCTCATTGTATACAGGACACTCATCCTTCTCTTTGTGCTCGTTGTGGTACAATATACAATCATACTCGCATGCATGAATAGATTTTTACTTCAAACCTAAACCCTTCAAGCTCTTCTTCATGCTAGGATAATTTCCTAGTATTATCTTCTCTTTTAGGAGAATTTTTTTAACCCATTTAAGAATTTTGATTACGTTGTTGCCAGACAAACCAAATTGACTCTTCAAATTATGCAAACCAATAATTGCATATAATATCGAGTGATCTTTATCGCAATCTTTATACAACGGTCTAGCTGGATCATCTTTCAACCGTATGCATTCTCGATCTCCTAGTAATTCAGCATCAAATTGTTCATTTACTTGGTGATAATGCGCGTTATCTATATGTATAGGTTGGTGGTTTTGATGATGGTGGACTCCATAAGCATCATTAATTAGGTTGGTTAATGGATGATGTGTTGGCAAATCATGTACCATTTCCACTCATTGAGTTTCCGTTACATGGCCAGGTACCTATAATTCTTCTGAAACATAAGGTATATTTTTTCACCATGTTATGTCCATATATTGTAGTCTTGAAAAATTTCCCACTTAAGTAAATGCAACTCAACATTTTGTAAAGACTTATATTTTTCATTCATACAACGGGTGCACAGACATGAACTCTTGTCACTTTTAAGATTCTTATAAGTATATTTAACAAATTCTTGAATGCCCTTTACATGATCATTTATTATTCAGTTAGTCTCCCCATATACTCTTTGTATTATGAGAAATACATTTAGTAATATTCAAATTTCAATCATGTGTTAATAGGTTTAAAAAAATGCCATGTTGCATACAAGTATGTAAAATTCACAACTTAAACTCAATTTAAAAGAATTTGTAACTTAATGAACTTAAAACTAGACCATTCTATATTACTACAACTTAAAACAAAAAATATTATTACAACTTGACCAACAGAAAAATTGTCCAAGGATAAAAGAATTTTCATAATACTTATGTTCTTTATCTTCTCCGTTGTCAACGTGCGCAGGTATATCTTTGCAATCGGTGTATATTTCATCAACCATCACTTAAGCCTCACCCTTCTGCATGGGTCGGTTATACTTTATTTAGTTCCAACAACTACGAAGATTAGTGTGCACACACCAACAATCCTACTATTGGTCAGGTCCTTGAAATAGAACTTCTTGCCATAATCACCGTGAGTGGTTGACGATGATCTAAAACCTAAGACAAGAAGAGGCACTGGGAAAGGGAATGTTGAAGGAGGCGAAATTTGTGATGGGAGTGTTAAAGGAGGTGACATTTGTGAGGGGAAACTTGAAAAGGGAGGAAAAGGGAAACCGTATAAAGGAGGGTAAGGGAAACCTTGAGGAGCCATTGGGGCCCGAAAACCTTGAGTAAAAATGGACACAAGTTTACCAATTTCACTCATCAAGGCTTCCAGGTTAGTTTTAATCTCCTAGACATCCCCATCAATCTTTGACTAATGTTACTCTTGGGTAGATATATGATTATTTACCGAAGAAATATCATCCACGAGAGGTGCAATTTGTTTTGATTTTATTTCATCATATGTGATCTGACACATCTTGTCCTCCTTCTTTTGTCTTTTCTAAAGGTCTAGGTTAGGGCATCATTTTCTGTCATCATAAGGGCTCGAAGTTGACTGACTGCTAATGGACTCTATTGATTCCAGAATCTTAGCCAAGTGCGATGGGAAGTTATTATCATTTTCCCCCTGAAAAATGCCACTTAAGACATTTAATACATGATTAAACTGTTAAAATGGCTCTGAACTATTTATTGGAGAAACTCTTAATTCAAAACAAAACTTAACACAAGATGTATTTAAAAAGATTATTAAAATAGTTTGAAAGAGTTTGAATGAGTTATTTTAGATCTAGAATGAACCAGTTTTGAAAAACAAAACTTAAACTACTAAATCAGCATAACTTAGAAGAAGGTGATGAGAAAATGAGGAAGAGCACAAGTAAATTTTTAACGTGGTAAAACCCCACCCAATTGGGAAAACATCCACAATGACCTCTACGTCAAAAAATGAAAATCAACTAAAATCAGAGTAATGATCAAACCATACAA
Organism: Sambucus nigra; assembly: GCA_949130495.1. Lineage (NCBI taxonomy): Eukaryota > Viridiplantae > Streptophyta > Magnoliopsida > Dipsacales > Adoxaceae > Sambucus > Sambucus nigra. Next base: position 458,394,756 of record OX422216.1, on the reverse strand, counting down.
ACACACCTAAACTAAGTTCAGAATCATTACCAACTCCTCTGGATTAGATCTCACTTCTCTGAAGGATGTTGTTGTTGATGTTCCCTCCAGCTTCGTAACTTTACTCGATTCCAGCTTTACGTCGACTCAAAAAAGTTCAAGATCATACAACCAACACTTTAAGTATGGTAGAGTGAAAGTGTAGTGATGATGTGCTCTCTAACATATGCATGCAACACACTCACACTTAATACAAACAAAATGATTTAACAAACTACACAATCACTAGATATGCAAGATATTCTAAAATCGGTTTAGTTAAAACTAAAGCAGACTTTAGACCTTGTAAAATAACCACAGATCAAGCGGGAATCTTCTAGTGAAATATCCAAGATCATAAAACTTTCTGGTTTTGAAAAATATTAAAGATTGAAAGTGCAATCCCCAATCAAGATCTCAAAACTAGATCCAAGTCTAATAGTTTGAGTAAAATGAAGTTATAATGAATGTTGTTGGTTTAGGGTTTGAAAACATTAAATCAGTTTAAAATAACCAACAAGAAAGATTTCTCTAAATAAGAAATCAAAATAGTAAATTATCTATGTGATATGTATCATAGAGACGAGATCTCAAGCTTCTATGTAGAGAAACTGAAAACTTTACCAATGTGACTAAGTTGGAAGGATGATCAAGAACAAGAGAGGATAACCTCTCAAAACACGATCTAAACACTCAGGTTTAATCTCTCAGAAAAGTATTTATGGTTTAGGGTTTGACAAAGTTTTGATTAGGGTTTATATTTCTCTCTCTAATCTTTCTCTCTCTTCTCTTTATTCTCTCTTTTCTTTATTCTCTCTTTTTTCTCTAAAATGAGGAAATCACAAAAGTCTCTAATTGCATCACCCAAGGCATCTATTTATACTATTGATCGAAGGATCTGGAATGATGCTTTAAATCAAGGGCTGAGATTAAAAACAATTAAAACGATGTAAATCCTAGGGTTCACAAGAAGCGGTGCAATAGCCAACTCTGATTGGTTAAAACAAATTCACTTGGATTGATTACAAACACATGCAGACCGTAGATTAAGATAATCCAAGGGACTAAAATAAATCATAGGAATGTGAGTGATAAGAAACACAAATCAAATAGTTGTGTGTGCAACACGTGTAGGCTCAAGATTAACTCACAAATGCGTGTTTTTAGTTTTCAAAAAATTCTAGTTTCACCCACAAATGTTTATGCCACTTTTGGATTCTACCCAAGACAGTTTTAAGGCATAATAAATATTTACAAATCAACCCTAAATCTTTATCAAGTTCCAATTTTAATTTTCAAAAATTATTTAAAATTCTTAGAAAATATTAAATAAATCCTAAAAATTATATAAAAATCATATTAAGGGGATTTAACTCACCCAAGGTCATCATATGAATAAAACACTATATGTATGAAATCTTAGAGTATAGTGTATGTGTTATATCTTCATGAACTTGTAGAGGAATATCAATTAAGCTTTGAAAATTCTGAGGCTTTTTTTTCATCTAGGAATGAACACAATTTTGTCACTATTTCCAAACTAGATGAGCTCCTATATAATGTAGACTCAAGTGAGTCAAAATATATAGGGTTCTTCAATCTCCCCCTTTGGAAATATAAGACAAAATATCCTTTGAGTTAACAAGGACTCGTAGGGATACAAAAAAGAAATAAAAAAAATCCTATTCTTATACAAACAATCTATCTACCCAAACTCCTAGAAATGGAAAAATTACATAACTCAATTATGTACAAACCATTACCCTATCAAAATATGATGTAATGAATAGGTACTAAAATATGCAATAAGATACCTAAGATCAAGTTCATTAAATGAGAATGTACAAGAGGGTTCAAGTGGACTCATAATTTCTTCCCCATTTTGTCTTAAATGGACAAAGGGCAGCAATCATTAAATAAGGAGAGTTATAAACAGGTAGATAAGTAGTAACTTGAATAAACAACTAGAATTCACACGAATCTCCTACATAAAACATATATAAGAGGTTCTCTTTGTCATTATTCTAACATCCATACCTTACATCCTCAGAGATTGATTATAAGTATGTGAAAAACTGGTAGTTATACAAATTAAGCAAAAGAATTATTTATCCAAAACCATGCCAATTGATTTGCACAAAGATTCAAAACTCTTAAAATCCAAAGGTTTTGTAAACATGTCATCCAATTGTAGATCAGTAGGCAGGTAATTAATCTCTAATTCTTTTAATAGAACTAATTCTCGTATGAAGTAATATCGAATTTTAATATGTTTGGTGCGAGAATGTTGAACTGGATTCCTAAAGATGTTGATTGCAATTTGGTTATTGCAATAGAATGTAGTTTTTCTTCTTTTATACCGTAATCTCTCAGGATTAGTTGCAGCCATAATAATTGGGAACAACAACTTCCAGTTGCAATATATTCAGATTTTGCATTGGATAAAGAAGTGCAGTTCTATTTTTTGTTGTTCCAACCAACCAAGTTGTTACCGATGTGATAACATGCGCCTTAAGTACTTTTACTATCGTTGGAACAACCATCCCAATCAGCGTCAGTGTATCCTATTATAGCGCTCGATGTGTCATTAGTGTACCACAGTGCTAAATTTTGAGTGCCTTTTATGTATTTAATTATTATTTTTACGCATAATAAATGACTCTCTTTAGGATTATTTTGATAACAGATGCACACACAAACAGAGTACATGATATCAGTGCGCGAGGCAGTTAGGTAAAGCAAACTTCCTATCATACTATGGTATAAAGTGGAATAAATGGTTTTACCGTTTTCATCTCTGGAAATTTTAACAGAGGTACTCATAGGCATTCTAGCTTCCTTAGCAATATCTAGGCCAAACTTTTTTACAATCTCTAATGCATATTTAGACTGCGATACAAATAAACCTTCTAAGTTTCGTTTAACTTGAAGACCTAAGAAAAATTGAAATTCCTCCATAATCGATATTTGGAATTCTTTGTGCATAATGTCTGAGAAAGACTTGGCTTCTGAAGGGGAGGTGGATCCAAAAATGATATCGTCCACATACACTTGAGAAATAGTAATGTTGTTGTCAAAATATTTGAAAAAAAGGTTTGGTCATTTCCTCCTCTCCTAAATCCGTTATCTAACAGAAAGGTGGATAGATGCTCAAACCAAGCTCTAGGAGATTGTTTTAACCCATAAAGAGTTTTCTTAAGACGATAAACATAATTTGGGTGATGAGGGTCAATAAAACCTTTGGGTTATTCTACATAGGTCTCCTCAGTTAAAATTCCATTAAGGAAGGCAAACTTTACATCCATTTGGTAAAGCGTGAAATCTAAATGACATACTATAGCAAAAATAAGATGAACAGACTCGAGGCGAGTAACAGGTGCAAAAGTTTCCTCGAAATCAATTCCTTCAATCTGAGAGTATCCGTGGTAAACTAATCTAGCTTTATTCCTAATGATCATCCTAGACTCATCAGTCTTGTTTTTTAAAATTCAACGTGTGCCAATAATCCTTTTATTTTCTGGCCTAGGTACAAGATACCAAACATCATGAATGACAAATTGGAGAAGTTCCTCTTGCATTGCACTAATCCACAAGGGGTCATTTAAGGTTTCATTTACATTTTTGGGCTCAATAAGAGACGCAAAACATGAAAAGCGATCAATGTTACGAAGTTGAGATCTTGTATGAACATGTCTAGTAGGATTACCAACAACACTATCTAAAGGATGGTCTTTGGAAACCCAGTTAGTCACTTCAGGGGTCTTAGATGGTAAAGACTCAGTTATTTCAGGAGAGTCATAATTTAAAAGGCTTTCAGACTCATCCACAATAGCTGGTCAAGCTATTTTATTTTCTATAGAAGTGTCATTTATAATCACATTGATGGATTCCATCATGGTCTTAGTACGTAAGTTGTAAATTCGGTAGGCTCTACATTCAGGTGAATAACCTAGAAATATAACTTTATCTCCTATTATTTCAAACTTAGATAAATGTTATCTGTCTCTACGGACATAACATGTACTACCAAATGTCCTAAGATATTTAAGATTTGGTTTCGTGCCATACCAAAGTTCATAAGGGCTCTGTTTAGGATTCTTCCTAAGGTAGACGCTATTGATAATGTGACATGCAATACGAACTGATTCAACCTAAAAGTATTTAGGTAAATCTTTGGCATGTATCAAAACTAATGCCATTTCTTAAATAGTTCTATTTTTATTCTCGGCTATCCCACTTTGTTAGGGTGTCTTGGGAGCACTGAACTCATTTTTGTAACCATTATAGTCACAATATTCAATAACACCTGAATTGATAAATTCACCTCCTATATCACTCCAGATTCTATCTACTTGGGAGTCATTTTCATGTTCTATACGAATTAAGATTTTAAAAAATGCTCTAAAGGTTTCAGACTTCTGCTTCAAAAAAGCAACCCAAGTGAATCTCATGTAATCATCAACCATAACTAGAATGTAACTATTGCCACAAAGACTAATAGTACGAGAAGGACCCATTAGGTCCATATGGATGAGTTCTAAAGGTTTAGAGGATGAAATGTCTTTAACTCTTTTATAAGATTCCTTAACTATTTTTCCTTCTTGACAAGGACCACAGACTATGTTGGAAATAGGTTTTATTTTAGGAATACTTTTAATAATTTCTCGAGAGGATAATTTACTAAGGCTGTCATAATTTATGTGACCCATTCTGTTATGCCATATTTCATTGTCATCCATTATGGCAATGTTATAGACTTTTGTACTTGGATTGACTGTGGAACAGTTATCTCGAGTACAGAGTCCTGTAACGATACACTCACCATTTTCATTTAAAATTTTGCAATTGTTATTCGAAAAGGTTACAGTATGATTAGAGTCACAAAATTATGAAATAATTAGTAGATTAGCCTTAAGACCTTTTACTAATAAAACATCTTCAAGAAGAGGTAATCCTTCTTCTTGGAGTGTTCCTTTGCCAACAATCTGGGCTAAAACACCATCTCCAAACAAGACTTTGCCTCTGAAGAAGTTAATTTTGTTTGAGAGTTTGGATTCATCCCCGTTCATATGCTTAGAACATCCAGAGTCTAAGTACCATCCGAACATGGTGTGTTCATATTTTAAAGAACTTATCACTATGTTACATGTCATCAGGGGTACTAGATCATCCTTTCTTACCCAAATAGCCATGGTTTTCAATTTGCGCTTATTTGCTCGTATTTGATAAAATTTGCGAGCATTAGATTTTTGTATAAATAGATTTTGCGCAACTTTATTGTTGTTATAAACATTTTGAGCATTTGGTCGAGAAAAGACTCTAAGATTATTTCTTGATGATTGTATTTTAGTATTAGATCTTGTCTTTCTCTTTCGATAGGTCTGGTGGTTTATGAAGGACATAATTGTTACGGCTTCTCCTAGAATAATTAAAATTCTGATAGGTAAAGGAGGGATAGGTAGGTTGATACAGACGTTTGTAATATTAACCATATAAAGAATGTCCGTACACATGATAATATGAGGATTAAATATTTCTCATTGCAATTAAGTTTTTAGGAAAGTTGTTGAACATAAATTTCCCTAAATTATGACTTTTGGCATTATTTCTAGTGGGAACAGTTTGAAATGAGGTCTCACTCTTTCTAATGGGAGGACAAACGTACTTGGATTTAAGTTGAACATTATGCTTAGAGGTACTTATCTCATCAATGTTTAACTGTTGCTGGTTTTTATCAAAATCATTTTTCAAAGATTGAAAGTTTGGACAAATTTCCATGGGTCTTTTCCCACCAATAACAAACTTTATGGTTTCAAAAGGTTTGGTTGCTTGATATTTTTGGTGCAAAATCCTATTCCAGATCTATCATAAGAATTGGTCTTGCTATCAGCAACATAGTCCTCAAAACAATTACAATTTCTTTCAAATTTTGATTTTTTTTTAAAGACTGTTGAAGCCTTTTCTTTTGTTTGTTCCAATTCTAATAATGATCATTTATACTTATTTTCCAAAACATTATTGGATTCAGTCAAGTCTTTCACTCTTTGTCCAAAAGACTTTATTTCCTCATCATGAGTTAAACTTTGAGAAGTATACGCTCCAGCATTTTGTTTAACTATTTGGTTTAAAGACTCTAATTTCTTGGAAAGATCTTTGACAAGCTTCTCTAGTCTAGTGCTTTTCTTGAGTGTTTTAGTGTAAAGTGTGTGAATGTCGGGAAGGTCCTTATTATCGGAGTCACTAAGTGAGTTTTGTGTTGTATCCCCTATTGATTCAATTTTAGGACTCACACACCCATTGTCATCATCAATAAGGCGTTGACTTTGACTCACACACACACGATTTTCAGTACTACAAGCATTCTCAAGCATTAAGGCAGACACATCAGTAGAAACAACATCATTTATCATATAATCAGTTTCATCATCATCATTGTAGATTATCTTATAAAAGAATGACATGCAAGGGTCATAAGAGTTGGATGACTCGGGTTCATCATTTTCAGAGTCACTTGAGTCATTCCAAGTCTTGCATAGCTGAGCCCTATTATGTTTGGGGTTTTTATCTAAGTTAACCCTATAGTCACTAGACATGTGTCCTAATTTGCCACATCTATAACATTCAACATTTTTAAGGTCTCTTGTGATCATTAGTCTTTTGTTTGTCTTGTTTTATCGCATGATGCCTATTATTAGAAGTGTTGGAGTAATTAGGTTTCCCTTGTCTGGAAGCAACTTTGTTTCTAAAGTTTACAATCTTTTTGAATTTCTTAGACATAAGGGCAATCTGATTATCTAAGTTATCCAAGTCACAGTCCTCCTTAGACTCAAGATCAAGGTTAGGTTTGATCAACTTAGATGAAAAAACAAGATTATAATTACCCTTTTCTTTATTAGTTTGGATAAATTGTTTCTTGAATTCTAGTTCCATTTCCACAGTTCTTAGTTTACTACTGGGGAGTTATGGGGTAAGATTTTGATCATCCATTTCCTCAATAGCATATCTCTTATTATGAAACTTCTGTGGAAGTGATCGTAGAATTTTTGAAACAATCTCTTTCCTATCATAGGTTATACCATTTGCATGCAACTTAATTACAATGTGAGTTAACCTAATATATAAATCATAAAAGGATTCAGTCTCAGACATGACTAGGGAATTATACTGCTAAATGAGCATTTGAGTTTTAGCACTTTTAACTCTTGTATCACCCTTATGTGCAGTTATAAGAGTATCCCACTCTTCCTTAGAAGTTGTGCAAGATGAGATCCTCTTGAACTCATGTTCGTTAATAGACATAAATATGTCATTCTTACCTTTATTGTTACATAGTGAATTTTTTTTCTTATCTTTAGTGAATTCACTTAGTAACCTCCTGATTCTCATAATACTTCCTTCAGCTGCTAGTTTAGTAGGAAAAGTTTAACCATTTTTTATAACTTCCCAAACTTCATCTCCCAGAGTTCCTTGAATGAAAGCAATCATCCTTACCTTCTAGTAAGGAAAATTGATTCCATCAAAGAGAGGGGGTCTGGACACGCTACCTAGTCTCTCAAATTTAGCGTCGATACTTTTGTTTTGAAAAAACAATTTCAGAAACACAGGATCTAAAAGATTTTAAAATAGTCAAGCTTTGATACCAATTGAAAAATGCCACTTAAGATGTTTAATACAGGATTAAACTGTTAAAATGGCTCCGAACTGTTTGTTGGAGAAACTTTCAATTCAAAACAAAAGTTAACACAAGATGTGTTTAAAAAGAATATTAAAATAGTTTGAAGGAGTTTAAACGAGTTATTTCAGATCTAGAATGAACCAGGTTTGAAAAACAAAACTTAAACTATTAAATCAGCACAGCTTAGAAGAAGGTGATGAGAAAATGAGGAAGAGGACAAGTAAATGTTTAACGTGGTAAATCCCCACCCAATTAGGAAAACATCCATGGTGACCTATACATCACAAAACAAAAATCCACTAAAATCAGAGTAACAAATTACAAGCTATTTAACAATCAAACCATACAAACACACCTAAACTAAGTTCATAATCGTTACCAACTCCTTTGGATTAGATCTGACTTCTTTGAAGGTTGTAGTTGTTGTTGATGTTCTCTCCAGCTTCATAACTTTACTAGATTCTAGCTTTACGTCGACACAAACAAGTTCAAGATCATACAATTAACACTTTAAGTGTGGTAGAGTGAAAGTGTAGTGATGATGTGCTCTCTAATATATTCATGCAACACACTCACACTTAATACAGACAGAATGATTTAACAAATTACAGAATCACTAGATATGCAAGATATTATAAAATCAGTTTAGTTAAAACTAAATTAGACTTTAGACCTTTCAAAATAACCGCAGATTAAGAGGGAATATTGTTGTGAAATATCCAAGATCCTAACACTTTTTGGTTTTGAAGAATATTAAAGATTGAAAGTGCAATCCCCAATCAAGATCTCAAAACTAGATCCAAGTCTGATAGTTTGAGTAAAATGAAGTTAGAATGAATATTGTTGGTTTAGGGTTTGAAAACATAAAATTAGTTTAAAATAACCAACAAGTAAGATTTCTCGAAATAAGAAATCAAAACAGTAAACAATTTATGTGATTTGTATCAGAGAGACGAGATCTCAAGTTTCTATGTAGAGAAACTAAAAACTCTACCAACGTGACTAAGTTGGAAGGATGATAAAGAATAAGAGAGGATAACTTCTCAAAACACGATCTAAACACCTAGGTTTAATCTCTTAGAGAAGTATTTCTAGTTTAGGACTTGACGAAGTTTGGATCAGGGTTTATATTTCTCTCTCTAATCTTTCTCTCTCTTCTCTTTATTCTCTCTTTTCTTTATTCTCTCTTTTTTCTCTCAAATGAGGAAAATGACAAAAGTCTCTAATTGCATCACCCAAGGCATCTATTTATACTAGTGATCGAAGGATCTGGAACGATGGTTTAAATCAAGGACTGAGATTAAAAGGAATTGAAACGATGTAAATCCAAGGGTTCACAAGAAGCAGTGCAATAGCCAACTCTGATTAGTTAAAACCAATTCACTTTGATTGATTCCAAACACATGTAGACCGTAGATTAAGACAATCTAAGGGTCTTCAATAAATCAAAGGAATGTGAGTGATAAGAAACACAAATAGAATCGGTGTGTGTGCAACACATGTAGGCTGAAGATTAACTCACAAATGCGTGTTTTTAGTTTTCAAAAAATTCCAGTTTCACCCACAAATGTTTCTGCCTCTTTTGGATTCTACCTAAGACAGTTTTAAGGCATAAGAAATATTTACAAATCAACCCTAAATCTTTATTAAGTTCCAATTTTAATTTTCAAAAAATATTTAAAATTCTTAGAAAATATTAAATAAATCCCAAAAATTATTTAAAAATCATATTAAGGGGATTTAACTCACACAAGGTCATCACATGAATAAAACGTTATATGTATACAATCCTAGATTGTGGTGTATGTGTTATGCCTTCATGAACTTATAGAGGAATATCAATGAAATTTTAAAAGTTCTGAGGCTTTTTAGTTCATCTAGGGATGGACACAATTTTGTCACTATTTTCAAACTAGATGAGATCCTATATAATGCAGACTCAAGTGAGTAAAAGATATAGGGTGCTTCATCCATGTTGGGCATGCAAGTATAAGTTGGCTTTGATTTAGTTTTTTACTGGCATCTGGACCGTCCTTTGTTCCATTCGGCCATTCATTCTTCAAATCTTCATACCATTTGGAGCTCATCCTTTGGACATCAGGTTTTTACTCTATTTTGTCGTTTTTTCTCCTTTTGGACCAACTTTTTGTCCTTAGACTCATTTTCTAAAAAATCAATCCACTGATCAACCAAGATTTTTACATTCGGGGACACTTTGTCTGTTGGTGGAAAGAATATTTTACTTTGAATGGTCTTGAAATGAAAACCGCTTGCAGAGTTGGTTATAGATGTCATCTTTGATAGCTGGATCAACTATGTTCTAGTTGTCTGCTCCCTCGACTCCCACGTTCATTTTTTGAAGCGACAAATACTGAGATTTAAATCTTTTGAGGTAATTTGTATCACCAGTGGGGTTATTACCGATAAGGGATAACCTAATGGGCTTTTTCTCATTTGAGTGGGAGGTGTTGGGAGGGCTAGGTGGGGGGAATAAAGAGGTTTTATTGCATACTCATTCTTGGAGTCGTGGACTGAACCAATAATGGAGTTGAGAAATACTCAACAATTGGTGATGAGAATTATCGTTGGGGTGTCACCTCGTCACTTAGTACGTTTTGTCCATTATTGCCCGACAGTATCTATAAAAATAAAAAATTAATAAGCGACTAAATAATTATAATAATACGAAATTATAACTAATTAATCAAATTTATAACTATATATATGTATCTACCTTTTTAGAGTAAGACTTTAAAATATGTTCAATGTGTCTGATCTCCATCCATTCGGTATCAGTATTTAAAAACCTATGGATTTTTGCACGTGGCCAACAAGGAGGAAGCCTATCTATGATTATATAGATATTCGTGACATGATATTATTTAACTTATTAGTAAGATTCAATTTAATTTGCATATGTCGCGAGACATCACAATCTAGGTCAAATCTCTCTATACGTGGTTGTATCCATAATGGGTGAATTTTTTTCTACCTTCTCTAACAACATAAGCAAGGTCAGGGCTACATCAGGATTATATGCGCGGAATATATTCTCTACAGCGTCATCCCATCTTTCTGGTAGGGAATAGAATACGATCGAATAGGTACTCTTGCTGGAGAGGAACTCCACGACTTACCAGGTTGTTAGATTGTTCGATCTTCTTATTCTCATACTTATAAATAGGAGTACCCTCTAAATGGCGCGCACTAATAAAAGAGGTATAAGTGCGGTCCAATTGCAATATCTCGTACTCTTGTTGCCAATGATGATCACCGTGCCTCATATTTTCTGAGAAAAATATACGAGGGCGTGAATATGAGTTTACAAATAATGGCTCTAATTAATCATTAACTGGTTATTCTTTTTCAACCGATCTAATTTCAGTTTATCTTATCTTAATATACGAAGTGTAAGGTTATATTAGTTTGATTAAGATTTTTATTCATCACTACCCTTCTCTTAAACTCGTGCGTATGGGATCTCACCGAGGTGAAATCCAAACAAGAACCCGCCATAAGTGTTAAGATACATTTCGTTAGGGTTTATTATGAGAGAGTTTAAAGTCTATATGTATTATCAATCCAAGAAATCCAACATCACTATCCAACAACCAAACCAACAACCAATAATTATCCTGTTACTCCTTCTATCATCTACAAAATAAAACATATACCAATAATAACAATATTTCATAGTATATATCGTCAATTTGGTTCATAAATTGGGATTTAGTAAATAGGGTTTAGGGTAGTTTCTCACTAAATTATGGTTTAGTAAATAAGGTTTAGGGTATTTTCCCACTAAATTAATTTTAAATTAGGAATTAGTAAATAGGGTTTAGGGCATTTTTTTCACTAAATTAGTTTTTAAAAAAGGGGCAATTTTTTCACTATTTCGGGTTTAAGAATTGAAAATTCTAAATTAGTTAAAATAAACGCATACACATGTATATATACATACACATACACATACACATACACATACACATACACATACACATACACATACACACACACACACACATAAACTGTCTATATACACACATATATGCATAGTATATATACACACAATATATTTATACACACATATATACTTGTGTGTATACATCCATATACACACACTAATACATACATATATATATATATATATAGAGAGAGAGAGAGAGAGAGTTACCTGAGAGACTGAGAGAGAGAATTACATGAGAGACTGAGAGAGAGGAATGCAGGAGAGGAGGAAGGACGAAGAGAGAGAGGAACGCTCAAGATAAAGAGAGGTTTGGGGGTTTTCGGTGAAAAATGGTTGAAGGGTTTGGGGGTTTGTAAATTAAGAGGTTGGTCATGGCTCAAGGCTATGACCTTTTTTTCCACATCATCATCCGTAACCATGTTATCATAATTAGACTGATCACGGCCCATGATTGTCACCCACTATCGTGACAAATTCAAAATGGTTACAGCTCAAAGCCGTGACCATAATTGGAGGTAATTTTGGCCATGGTCACGACCAACGACCGTGACCACAGTTGGAGGGAATTTTTTTAATTTTGTCCACCATAATGGTCACGTACTGGTAACAGACCATAGTCGTGACCCAACATGGTCACGGCCCCAGAACAAAAGTCTATGGGCATGGAGCTGGTTACGTGTGTTTCTACATTGATCATGACTTTGGGTCGTGACCAACGTCATGGTCTTGGTCCTTGACTAGCTTGCTGTGACCATCCGCCTATTTTGGTGTGGTCTAGATTTAGTTTGGAGCATTTAACAAACTTGAGAGGAATTATTAACCATCAAAACTCCCAAAGGATAAGAGTTTAACATACAAAAATCTTAAAGTAGACTAACTATTGTGGGAATATTCCATTATGGAAAATGTCATGCATATATATATATATATATATATAGAGAGAGAGAGAGAGAGAGACATACATAACCCCTTAGAATTGTATGAACATTAACTTCCGTTAAAAGAGCCTAACTAATTTTTATTTTGACTTACCTCCTATATTTTGTGAACAAAAATACCCCATTTTTCATTTTTTTCCCAAAAATAAAACTAAAATCCCAAACCACCGTCGATGGCAGCAATAAGTTAACACTTGTCAATCATTAGATAGCAACTTAGGTAAATTACGGGTGGATCCCTAAAATTTGTTGAGAAATATTTAACTTCTGGATCAGCGATAAGGTATTCCCATTCAGTACCAGGGTTATGTGAAGGCATAAAGAAAAACACATATTTTAATAAGCGGTTGACAAATAAGTCATATTTACTTAAAATATTTCTTAATAGGTCATATCAAAACTTTTTTTTTTCAATGGGTCATATTTATATTCATAGTGAATATTCACTACATGTTTACAAATAAGACCTATTGAATTAAATACTTAGTAAACAAGACTAATTGATAAAAAAAAACCTATTTTTTTACCTTAATCAAAACCTAGCCTTAAGTCCGTGGAAGAGCACAGAAAAAAAAACACATTCCATCAAATTTCTTCATGACTCAATAACAAGGTTCATCAAGGTTCATTTCATTACCAATGTTGCATTGGACCCCATGTAATGGAACGATGGATGCACTCTATATTGCCACAGGAGCGGTGACCTTGTCACTCTACCTTATTATGCAGCAATGCCTGTGTCCCTCAAAAGTCCTCGACCAAAAAATCATATTTAATACCCATTAAAGTGTTAGTGTTGCGGTGGATTGACGTAGGGGATGCATAAACTAACCATAAAAAATTCCTCCCAACAATATCATATGTATTCACCATCAAAATGTTGAAGTTGCACTATATACAACAAAAAAATTTACCAAAACAATTATACGATAGTATAAAATAATTTTTCAATATAATTCAAAAAGACTAGCAAAAACATGTTAAGATATGTCAAAATTGCACATGACGTTCTTTCAAATTCCAAAATACATCTATGATTGACTCTGCACTAAACTTAGTCCCAATATCTTTTAAATGTAGATAATAAGGGGATTTGTAAGATAATCATCCGCCATCGTGTTTCAAAACTTGGATTTTACATGACTCATAGCTTCAATAGTTGCAGCAGAAATCGAAAGAGATAAACAAGCTTGATTAATATAGCAATTAGTAGATAAAAACTCAACAATTCAGTATTCACTAAACGTTGACATATATCGGAAAGGGTGGATAAACTTGAAATTCTAATTATTGTAGAATATCAACCTCACAATGTTGCAATTTTTTACTTAAGTCATCTCTCTCACGTTCTATGATGTCTTTGAGATAAAACTTATCAACAAACCTTCCAATATCATCAACATTAAGAGTTGTATGCCCATTTTAAGAATGCAATGTAGATCTAAGAAGAAGTAGCCTCACTGTATGATTAATAAACCTATAGTTTAACTCTTGTAATTGAGAATCTATTATACCAATAAATATATTAATCCAATAATGTTCAATAAATGTAAAATTGTACTTTTGATATCGAGCTCGTGTATCAATATATAAAGCATTCATATTCGGGATGTCTATTGCACGTTTTTCACAAAAGACTGCACCTCACAATCAAAGTATCTCACCTATCATCTCTAAATTTCAAAATGAGTGTCTGTGGTTTTCACAAGTCGTATTGCATCAAAAATATCTTGAGATTTTTGTTGCAATGCTTCGGAAGTATATAAGTGATTTTAAAAATGTCTTTCATAAGACGTAAGATGAATGCAAACTCGAAAGTAGTCAAATAAGTATAAGTTGCACTTTGATCCCCAAACTCATCATCATTGATGTTTAATGAAACCTGAAAAGTAGCGCTAAACAAATTTATCAAGCTTGAAAGAGATCTTAGGTGAGAACCCGTTATGTATCTCCAACCTGTTACCTACTTGATTCAATATTGTACGACTCTCAAGATCTTCGATGTAAATCAAATAAGGAATATTAGAATCATGGGCAACTTTCAAATCGTCGTTAAGTTTACAAGAAACTCCCACCATATTTAGAATGAATCTCAATTTTGAAAAAAATTGATGTACGTGAGAAAATTTTCGGCCATCAAATATCCTAAAAATCGTCGTTAAGGAATAATAGTGTAAATTGACAAAATTTGACTTGACAAAATTATGCCATCAAATATCCTAAAAATATGGCAAATCTACAAGATTTCATATTTGTCATGACAAATTTTGTCAATTTGTGCTGTCAAATGAGCCTTTTTTCTCAGTAGGTATATAACAAAGATCGGATGGAAAACAATATGAGAAGATCAAAGAAAAGGAAAAGACATAACGAAACAAAGACAAGGTATATAACCTTCAGGTCTAATTTTTCTCAGTAGGTATCGTATCTTTACCCCATTGTCAATAATAATGCATGGGAGCGACATGAGCGCATATCAAATGAAGTATTACTCCTAAAGATTTGTTAATAACTCTGGAAGATGAGATATTTTTATAGATAAATAACTTATAATTCTTTGGATGTTTTACTAGATAAACGTTGTGGCTTGCTATGACATTTTTTATATATGGCTTAGAAAGAAAAAAACATTATGCGAATATAACATAGAGAAGAAACGAAATGGATTAAAAATCTCAAGTCAAAATCTATGGAATTGGAGAAATGGAAAAAAGTCATGAAAGCCCCCCAAATGGGGAAATTATAAGAGCATTTACTCTGAGCTCTAACATGAAATGGATTAAGCTGTGGATTTATTCCCAATGATGTCGCTGTAGAGAGAGAATTATCATTTCCATAACTTGACATATCCGTCATGGCTCGCTGAGGCAATCAAATCAGTTTGGGGAGAATCTGTGAGCGCAGCAATTGTTCCCTCGTGCGCATTGACCAACATAGTTTTACTTTTCTGAACAGAATTCCACAATTCCAGTGACTGCAAGAATTCAAGCATAAGAGTTCATCATAAAGATAACGAAACTTCAACAACACTCATGATGTGTTTGATTGCAGAGTTGGAAAAAAAAAATTAAAAACAATTCATTCCATGATAAATTGGAAAAATAACGAGTGGCTTGGTGAGAAATTCTCTTAGTTCATAGGTTTTCTACTGGGGGGGGGGATGATGGGGATTTGATTTTGTATACTCAAGCAGTAATTAAACAATATCCTAACCCCACTCTTTGTATACTCATTTACATTAAGGTATAATATATATGTAACAGAAGACCATAAGTACCTGGTAGGAACCAATGGCCACAATTAGAGCATAACCAGGGTGGAGTGTGCAAGATTCAAACTTATTTCCACTTGAATGCAGTGTACGTACACATTTTCCGCCATGGGGCATTGACCACACCCTCACACTCTCTTCACTAACAGAGGCAATGTACCTTCCGCTCGGATCCCAGGACATTGATCGCACATCTTTGGTATGTCCCTGAATAAAGTAAAAAATTTTTTTAAAAAATCACTATGCATGCTTATGTCCTGTTTGGTTCAGGGTGAAATATTTACACATGGGTGAAAAGTATTTTCACTTA
Organism: Sambucus nigra; assembly: GCA_949130495.1. Classification (NCBI taxonomy): domain Eukaryota; kingdom Viridiplantae; phylum Streptophyta; class Magnoliopsida; order Dipsacales; family Adoxaceae; genus Sambucus; species Sambucus nigra. Next base: position 458,378,577 of record OX422216.1, on the reverse strand, counting down.
TTTTTAGATTTGTTTGTACAAAATAGTTATTGTGTGTATGCTCGATAATTTTGTGATTTTGGACAAAATTATCTCCAAAATAGGTGAAAATATTTTACCCAGAACCAAACAGGACCTTAACTGTATAATAATGGAGCGTGAAATGTGTGTATCAATTGTCGTACCTCCAAGAGGTGTTGGACGGTGTCAGTCTCGATATCAATTAAACTAATAGTATTTCCTGAAGCAGCAGCCAAAAGGTTCCCAAATTGAGGCTGGAATCTAACTTGCCTGCTAGCTCCGTGCTGTTTATGGGAAAATCTAAGTGAGGCTCGCAGCAGTAATCGTAAAAAAAGGTAAAGCGTGGAAAAAAATTCTGAAGTATGAAGTTTTTGCAACTAATGAAACAAACTGAATTATTTTCAATGAGAAACCCCTCTAGACTATGCATTTTAGTGATAAATATACCCTCCGAGTTTGAAAAAATTTTACAACTCGGGAATTACTTGCGTTTAAACTAATTCAATCAGGCTTTTGATTTTCTTTAATGAAAACTGGACAATTCTTTTTTGCACTTCCCCATACCAAAAATAGTCATCAAAGTAACACGATAAGAATTATATTTCCAACGTAGCTACAAAATTTGGAGTGGAATTCCATATGTATAACTAAAAAACACAGGATAGACCACTGATGCAGGCATCATATATATGTTAAAGCGCCAGAGAAATGAACAATAGGAATAAATTACAAGTCATAAAAAACATGTTGAGTAACTGACAGTTTTATTATCAGCACATATACTGACCTTAGAAATGCTTTTACAAACACCTTGGTTAATGTCCCACAGTCGGATCTCATCATTACTATCACAAGAGCAGAGTAGATCGACGTTTTTTGGGTGGAAATCCAACGAGATAACTTGTCCAGCATGCCCAACGAGCTTTAAGAGAGAATTTCTTGGCTACAGTATCCATTGGAATCAAACATTTAAACATCCATATCACTATAAAACTAGTCTCTCTTTGGGTAGGGGTGAACATTCTCCACCTAGGCGAGTCAAATGTATTTTTACCTATTTGGAGTTTAAATTGTTTACTATTTTTGTACAGTATTATATAATTATGTATGTTTCTAAATAGGTGAATATACTTTTCACCTAGAACCAACTGGAGCATTAAGGATAAAAGTGTTCATAGGCCACTAACTCTCCAATTAACTACTTTTTTAGTAGTAAACTAGAAACTGGATTTTCTAAAGGACCTAAAAAAGAAAGTGACAAGCGTTCAACAGAATGGGGCAAGTGAAAGTACTTACTCTGTTCGCATCCCATATTTGGACAGTTTTATCAAAGGAAGAGGTTGCGAAGACTTTTGAATTTCGTTTGAAACGAACATCTGTTATAATATGAGAATGCTCTTCACCATAATTAACATGATTGTGATCATGGATGTTCCAAATAGAGACCTGGAACAGAAAAATAAGACTTAATAGCTGCTCATGAGAAAAACTTGCCTGAATATGGATAAGCATATTATTAAATACTAGAGATTGATAGAACCAAACCTTCTTCTCATGCCCAGCACTGACTAATAATTTTCCGTCTGATGAAAAATGGCAGCACAGAACCTTGTTATTGCTCGAGCGGAGGCTGCCAACCTCCTCAAAAGAGAAGCCTGACAAATGACGACAATTTTTATGTATATTGGTTCAAAATCACATAATTATAGTGCATACACATTATTACAATTTTATAGAAATTTTATTTCACCCAAATGAATAATTCACCAGAAATCAAACAGGGCCTAAGTTGTAATAATATACCTTCATGTTCAATTTTGTTGCAATGAGAAATATAAGACTTAATATTTTCTTCTGCCGCTCTAGCCGCCTCTGCATTGCCACCACCCTACAATTACAAAAAAATGGGGACAAAAAATGAAGAAAAAGAGCATTTGTACCTAAAAGAACACGTTCATATTTTTTCAGAAGTTAGAAACCTACCGAAACACCCTCTCCAGTTTGTTGCTCAGCTGTTTGGCTCTGAGAGACTGTCATCTGATTATCGCGAGCCATCTGTTCATCAGGAAAAGGGAAGAAATATAAGGATTTTTAACAATTATATTTTCCTACAAGATGATATACTGACTTTGAATTCAATAAATCACAGACCATTTCAAAATCTACTTTTACTAGGAAGAAGAAAGGACCAGGAGATCTTATAATGGCAAGATCTTTTAAGGAAGTGGACAAGATATGTTACCTTTTGAGAGAGAGAAAGAAAGAGAGAAGTTGTATAAAAGAGTTTGGCGATAGTTTTGTTGTGGTGGGCGGGCGGAAATGAGATTGATTTACTTAAAAATGAGTTATTTGTGGAATAAAATTTAGAAAAAATATGTATAATTAGCTGGATGGATTGGATTTCAAAACTCAAATCTTTATTCCCGCTCTACATTTGTTATCGGTAATGCATGAGTCAGCACTTCTAACGGTAACAATCTTTATTCCGCATAGGATAAATCGTAAAGTACAATTAAGCTTGAACCAATTGTCAACTTTATAAAAACTAGATATCTACTATTTTATTAAGAATAAAATTAAATTTAATTAGGGGTAAAGCACTCTTATTTTATGAACTAAATATTAGTTCAAATGCTAATATTATATTCCCACGAAATTACAATATGATCTTCACTTCAGAAATAGCACTGTAATACCTTTCCTAATGAATGAATTTGAAAGTCAAGTTTTTGGTAATGAGCATTTTTTTTCTTTTGGATCAGAGTAGCGCATACTCAGGAACAGTTGTTTTTTTCCAGGGATATTCTTAGGAGAAATTTTTCTTGGGGAATAATTGTGATTATTTTTCAATGCTCCTTTTTTATTATATATGGTTATCCACGTCATCAATTATTCTTCCGTGGAAATGTATCTTTGTTTTTCCTCTGTGTACTTTGTTTTATGAAGTGATGGACCGTTGTTTTCAGTTTTTTGTTTGATTTTTGAGAATACTTTAAGTGGTACATGGAGTGTGACCGCATTTTTGGCACATTTCAATGATAAGTTTTTTTTAAAAAGATAAAATAAGATATGGCATAAGTGAATATGATGTACATTAAGCAGAAGCACAAACAAACAAGCACAATCACATGATGATTGGAATGAAAGATTTTATGAATACTGAATGAATACAAGACAGGACCAATTTATAATTTATAGAGACCTTGCTCAGCTGTTTGATGTACTTTTTTGTCTAATTAAAAAGATTAGTACATCGTTGCGAAAAATAAAGGTCCATTTAGTAGTGTCTTATATGAAACAAAACTACGCATGGATTAGACAACTTTTCATTAATATTGACAGCGTGACATTTTCAATCTTTATTATGACCTTAACTGTATCTTTATTAATATATATCAATTAATTATAAAACAGTACTACAAATAAGAAGAACTTATTAAGAAATCAAGTAGTTTCATTGTTTTTTTTAATTGTTTTCAATGTTTGATCTTTATAATATAGTAAATAGATTGCAAATTGCAAGAAATAGAGAAAAACAACACACTTAGTGGAAGAGTGACCGAGTATTTCAAAATCTTTACTCCAAATTTTAAAAGGAATGTATATAATGTGTTATTAAATGAGAGGATGCAGTTTCAAGTCAAAGGGCAGCCACCAAGTGCATACATAGTCAAAGCTTCTCTATTTAACTTATGGTCATTGTTTCAACTTGCTTGCCTAGCCCACTTATGTGACTCCTGGGAATCAACAGATGTCTCAAATCGCTTGAAAGAATCAATTTGCTTTCCTGGTGTTTGCGTCATTACTTGACATGTCTGTTGGTTTGGGATCATTGAAAGTGAATTGATACTTTACACCCCATTCCAGGGGAAAAAGGTCCAGTTCCCTGATAAAAAAAAAAGTAAAACCTTGTAACTGAACTTGTAATTGCAGCTAAAGTAACATGTAAAATGCAGAAATGCACTAAACTATCTACTAAATTGCAAATACCCCCTTAATGTTGTAAATATCCCCCTCAAAAATGAAAATGATGCAATTGCCCCCCTTATGTGTCACTTAAAATGTAGTTAACAACCTTTTACTGCCACGTAGGGGAGAAATTTTAAAAGGTTCTAATAGTTCAGGGAGTTCTTTTGCAAAGTTAATAGTTGAAGGAGGTATTTGCAAATAGTGCCACAGTTCAGGGGGCTGCGTGCAGTTTACCCAAGTATAATTTCAGATGTAAAATCTAGGAATAGAACTTACTGTAAAAGGCCATCCTTGCAACGGAATTGGATCGATCCCTTTGTTTTTACCTGGAATGTATAATTGACAAAGCATTATGACTACGAATGTAGAATATATATCAGCCAGAAGAAACTGAATAGAACCAAAGAACAAGAAGAAAAAATAAGGGGATCTAGAAATTTTCATCCGAGATTATCATTTAACAAGCATAAACCAACCTATCAAAGTATAACCAATTGAATCTTAATTTTACAATAAATCTCCACAGAAATACCATACACTAACATGATGAATGCAGCAGCAGCATTTGAACAATTATTGGAAGGACAACAAATTATTTTGATAAATATTGCAAAAAAGGAAAACTTGTATGCCGAACAATTCCTATTCTTTTTCTGATTTTGCAGTTACGCGGAACAATTCCTATTCTGGTTCTAGTTCTGAAGTTGTGCTTATATAAGTAACAAAGGCACATATGCCTCACTGATGGAAAACTCCTGTGATACAAAAAGTTCAACACATGCATAATATATGATACAAAAGAAGATTAAACTTGGTTAAACAAAAAAATATAATATTTTCTCAGAATAACTAGTAACAAGATTTTTTAATTACTTCAGAATTATTGCTCGGATCTCGTAATATATCAACATTTACTCTTTTACCGTTGGACAAATCCAGTAAGACTTTTTTTCTAGCTCCTATGTATTTTTTCGTCTGAAGTATTATCTTTTTATCTCTTGGGGCCACTTTGCTTGGTTGGTAAGATGGAAGAAAATGATAAAGGACCTAAGAATGGTTTTGAAGACTCTGAACAATATATTCATTCAAAACATTTAAAGAATAAATATCTTTTATAATTCTTAAAACACACAAGTTCCTTTATTAACCATTGAGGTTTCCTACATGAGTAGGTAAACACACTATATAGTAATATTTTGGTTTTTAAGGCCATGCTTTTAGGCCTAGGAGGTCAAAGAGGTAGGCGGTGGTATTTTCTTCATGAGCATGGGGAAGGAAAAGGATGTGATGTTATATTAGGACCATGGGAGATCAAGCAGCATATGCCAATTCTAACTTCTAATGTTCTTAATAGGAATGTTGTTCAATTTTCCATATTTTGACCTAAATCTTGACAATGTATTTTCCCCAAAGCTCACATTTTCTTATCCAAAAATTAGCTGTTATTCCATTCAAGAAGCTTAATTGATCGAAAAGGGTAAAAGATCTATATTTATACTATATAATATTTTCATCATATTCTCAAGTCATTCTCTATATTGAAACAATGATCGTTGGCTTTCCATGTGTGTGTATATGCTACCAATTTGAAAGCTACTTACAGATATTTCTAAATGTATGACATGTTCCTATAAATTAATAGATTTATGTAGTGATTCTTTTAATCTAATTGTGTCGTCATTGCAAATTCAACAGAACTTGCACACAAACTCTTTCTTTATATTAAATTCTATATTTCAAATTTTCTTAATCTTGACATCTCATAACCCTTTCGAACAAGATCATTCAATCAATTTGTCACCAAAACCATGGATTATCCTAGATCTTCCTATAGAATTCAGGGATTAATATCACTACCAAAAGTAAAAATATATATTTTGAATTTTAATCTTCCTTGGCAAGAGGGGGTATTTTCCTAGTCAAATATAAAACTTAATTAAGGAATGCTAACAAGAAAAATTCAAGGCCAATGATTTCAAACAAGGTGTGAGAATATGGATCAGTTTCAAATGGAGCATAGTTTAGCTGGAGACAAATATATGGGTCTTTTTGTTTTTCACGAGGACCTGAGGGTCGCTCGCTCTGAGTCCTATGCTGACACAAAACCGCGACCCAAAATTGTGACACAATTGACGTGTCACACCCCATTCACTTGTGTTCGGACTCCACAAGGCTACACTCTTAGTGGCGCCAAGACACAAGCGAATGAGGGTGCGACACGTCAATTGTGTCGGCCTAGCAATTTCACGCTCGCTCCTGTTCAATTTTGTGAACAGTTATGGTTTGAAAATAATGAAAAATACATTCTTTTAAGGTGGAGGGATGAATTTTAAAATTGAAAGGAATTCCTATTTGAATATGTAAATGTCAATGTAAGACTACATAATTAGTTATACATTGTGATATAAATCGCTTGAAAGAATCAATTTGCTTTCCTGGTGTTTGCATCATTACTTGACATGTCTGTTGGTTTGGGATCATTGAAAGTGAATTGATACTTTACACCCCATTCCAGGGGAAAAAGATCCGGTTCCCTGATAAAAAAAAGTAAAACCTTGTAAGTTGTAACTGAACTTGTAATTGCAGATAAAGTAACATGTAAAATGCAGAAACGCACTAAACTATCTATTAAATTGCAAATACCCCCTTACTGTTGTAAATATCGCCCCAAAAAATGAAAATGATGCAATTGCCCCCTTATGTGTTGTATATTTTATGAAATGCCAGCTTATTTGGTCAAACTTTAGAGTCAATTTTAATTAAGACACATATGTTAAAAGTTTATTTGGTCAAACTTTAGAGTCAATTTTAATTAAGACACATATGTTAAAAGTTATGTGTCTTAGTACTAATGTATTCCTTGTAGCAAGGAGATTAATTTGGTATACTCACTTGTTCAAAATAGTGAAGTAATGAATGAAAAATTTGGACTTAAAGTGACCCATTTGAGTTTAAGCTAGATGGTGTAACATAGTTAAGTGGGTTTGTCCCATATTGGAATAATGGTAGAAATACTTGGAGTTAATATACCCAAGTTATGGGACTAAGGCCTGGATGCCTTGGGCTATCCCAACTCTTTGAAGGGGAGATGACCTATACTATGCATGTGCTGAGCATTATTTAAAAAACGCTGTAGTTTTTTAATTAATTAATTAAAACGTTAAGTTGCTTTATTAGAGAGATGCGACTGTACAAACAGTCTAATTCGCCATTGTTGGTTCGTGGGATTGTTGCACTGAAGTGCTTCTTGCAACAGTCGTTGACCGTTTCATCCTGAGAGGCAGACGCCCATTGAATTTGCCGTTAGCACTGTAGCGGGAGCGTATTCTGTCTTAAGGAGAGATAGTTCAACTTTCGACTCGGTCAAAATTCTACAAGTGATTATTTCAATCACAAACTGTATGTTCTTCTTATCTCCCTTTACTGTTCTGTTTTTCTAGAGTAATTAATTATTTAATTAATTTTAATTACTGTTTATATATATATATATATATATATATATATATATATTAATTTTTCGTAATCCGGTAAACAACATTATGTCACTTAAAATGTAGTTAAAAACCTTTTACTGCCATGTAGGGGAGAAATTTTAAAAGATTCTAATAGTTCAGGGAGTTCTTTTGCAAAGTTAATAGTTGAAGGAGGTATTTGCAAATAGTGTCACAGTTCAGGGGGTTGCGTGCAATTTAACCAAGCATAATTTCAGATGTATAATCTAGGAATAGAACTTACTGTAAAAGGCCATCCTTGCAACGGAATTGGATCGATCCCTTTGTTTTTACCTGGAATGTATAATTGACAAAGCATTATGACTGAGAATGTAAAATATATATCAGCCAGAAGAAACTGAATAGAACCAAAGAATATGAAGAAAAAATAAGCATAAACCATACACTAATTTTCATTCGAGATTATCATTTAACAAGCATAAACCAACCTATCAAAGTAAAACCAATTGAATCTTAATTTTATAATAAATCTCCACAAAATTGACCGTTTCATCCTGGGAGGCAGACGCCCGTTGAATTTGCCGTCAGCACCGTAGTGGGGGCGTATTCTGTCTTAAGGAGAGATAGTTCAACTTTCGACTCAGTCAAAATTCTACAAGTGATTGTTCCAATCACAAACTGTATGTTCTTCTTATCTCCCTTTACTGTTTTGTTTTCCTAGAGTAATTAATTAATTAATTTTAATTACTGTTAATTTATTTAGTGATATATATATATATATATATATATATATATATATATATATATATATATATATATATATATATATTAATTTTTCGTAATCCGGTAAACAGCAATCTTAAGACAGAATATTTATATATTTTTGTGTCTTCACTAAATAAAATTTTCTTGATTAAAATTACATTGGTAATTTTTGCCTATTTTATATACATAGTAAAACGTGTTTACATTGAATATCTCTTTTTCCTACAATTTTTATATACATTTCATAAATTGGTTTTGTGTTATTAAATAACAAAATAATGGCTACTGAATCCTCTGAAAATGTGATGATTGTTCCTCAAAACGATGTGGCGGTTAGTATTCCTACTATTGTTCCGACTCTTTTAACTCATGGAGAAAAACCCGAAAAGTTTAATGGTACTGATTTCAAACGTTGGCAACAAAAGACGTTGTTCTATTTAACTACCATTAATCTTGTGAGGTTAATTAACGAAGATGCTCCTGTGGTTAATGAAAATGAAACGGATAAGACAACTTTGCTAGTTGTAGAAGCATGGAAACATTCATATTTTATTTGTAAAAACTATATCCTTAATGGATTGGACAATACACTTTATAATGTATATAGTCCAATCAAAACCGCTAAATTGTTATGGGAGTCTTTGGATAAAAAATATAAAACCGAGGATGTCGGCATGAAAAAATTCGTGGTCGGTAGATTTCTCGAGTATAAAATGGTTGATTCAAAGACTGTCATAAGCCAAGTCCAAGAGCTTCAATTAATTTTTCATGAAATACTTGCTGAAAATATGGTCATAAGCTAAACATTTCAAGTTGCTACGGTAATTGAAAAATTACCTCCTTCTTGGAAGGATTTCAAAAATTATTTGAAGCATAAACGAAAAGAAATGGGACTTGAAGATTTAATTGTTCGGTTAAGGATAGAAGAAGATAATCATAAATCTGAAAAGAAAAATGGTAACCATGATATGTCTGCAAAAGCAAATATTGTTGAGGATGGAAAAAAATTCAATAAAAAGAGGAAGCACAAAAATAAAGGCATAAGTCAACAAGGCGGTGCTAATAAGTTCAAAGGAAAATGTTTTAATTGCAACAAAGAAGGTCATAGGGCCAAGGATTGTCACAAGCCGAAAAAATAAGAGAACTTCAAGAAGAAAGCACCACAAGCCAACATGACAGAAGTTGATGCATTATCCAATGATGTTTCCAATGTTTCTCTCTCCGCAGTTGTATCTGAAGTAAATTTGGTGGGTAATACCAAAGAGTGGTGGGTTAATACCGGCGCTACACGCCATGTATGTTCCGATAAAAGTATGTTCACAACCTACCAACCAATTGGAAATGGAGAACAATTATTTATGGGAAACTCCTCCACCTCGAAGGTTGAAGGTAAAGGAAAAGTAGTGCTGAAAATGACTTCGGGGAAGCATCTCGCACTCAACGATGTATTGCATGTGCCTGACATCAGAAAGAACCTTGTTTTCGGTTCCGTGCTAAGCAAGAAAGGATTTAAGCTAGTCTTTGTTGGAGATAAATTTGTACTAAGTAAAGATGGAATGCATGTAGGGAAAGGATATATGTGTGATGGGATGTTCAAATTGAACGTCATGACTGTTGTACCTAAAAGTAACGATGATAATAATAATATGATATCTTCTGCTTATATGCTTGAGTCTATGGATATGTTGCATGGTAGACTTGGACATGTTAATTATAATACTTTAAGTAAATAAATTCACTTAGAATTAATTCTTAAATTTAGCATTGATACAAGTCACAAATGTGAAACATGTGTAGAAGCTAAATTAACTAAAACACCTTTCCATTCAATTAAAAGGAATAGTGAACCTTTAGATTTAATTCACACCGATATATGTGATTTAAAATTTATTCAAACTAGAGGTGGGAAAAAGTACTTTATTACCTTTGTGGATGATTGCAGTAGATATTTCTATGTCTATCTTTTAAGAAGCAAAGATGAAGCAATTGAAGCTTTTAAGTAATACAAGATAGAAGTTGAGAATCAACTTAATAAAAAGATTAAAGAATTAAGAAGTGATAGAGGTGGTGAATACGAATATCTTTTTAAGGAAATATGTTTAGAAAGTGGTATTATTCACCAAACTACCGCACCTTACTCTCCTCAATCAAATGGGATTGCGGAACGTAAAAACCGAACTTTAAAAGAAATGATGAATGCATTATTAATAATTTCGGGATTACCCCAAAACATGCGGGGGGAAGCATTGCTTTCAGCTAATTACATTCTCAACAAATTGATTCATAAGAAAACATATAAGATACCCTATTAGTTGTGGAAAGGACGCAAGCCTTCCTACAAATACTTAAAAGTGTGGGGGTGTCTTGCAAAATTACTAATTCCTGAACCTAAAAAGGTGAAAATTGGTCCAAAGACTATTGACTGCATATTCATTGGTTATGCACATAATAGTAGTGCATATCGGTTTCTTGTACATAAGTCTGACATTCCTGAAATTCATGAAAATACAATCATAGAATATAGGAATGCATTATTCTTTGAAAATATCTTTCCTTGTAAGAATACACAAGAAACAACTTCTAACAAAAGAATGCTTGAAGTTACAAATGGTGAACCTCAAAATATTATTGAGGAATAACCTAAACGTAGCAAAATAGCTAAGATTTCAAAATCTTTCGGTTCAGATTTTCTAACATATATGTTAGAAAGTGAACCTCAAGCGGTAAAAGAAGCCACTCCGAAAGCCTCATATTGGAAAGAAGCTATCAACAGTGAAATTGAATCCATTTTGCAAAATCATACATGGGAACTGGTGGACCTACCACGAGGGACAAAATCGTTAGGATGTAAATGGATATTTAAACGGAAAATGAAAGCTGATGGAACCATTAATAAATATAAGGCTAGACTTGTAGCTAAAGGATACAAGAAAAAAGAGGGAATATATTATTTCGACACCTATTCACCTGTTACAATGATTACATCCATTAGAATATTAATTGCAATTGCAGCAATACATAAGATGGAAATACACCAAATGGATGTTAAAACGACATTTTTGAATGGTGAATTAGATGAAGAAATATATATGGAACAACCGAAAGATTTTAGATCTCCTGGAAATGAAAGGAAAGTATGTAAACTTGTGAAGTCATTATATGGGTTGAAACAAGCACCTAAACAATGGCATGAAAAATTTGACAATGTCATGAAGTCAAATGGTTTCAAAATAAATGAGTGTGACAAATGTGTTTACATTAAAAGCACTCAAGCGGGACATGTGATTGTATGTCTATATGTAGATGATAGGCTAATAATTGGTAATAATAATAATGTTATCAATTCTACTAAACAAATGTTGACTAGTAGATTTGAAATGAAGGACATGGGATTGGAATATGTCATCCTAGGAATTAAAATTATTAGAACCTCTCAAGGAATTAGCTTATCTCAATCACATTACGTTGAAAAAATACTTCAAAAGTATAATAAATATGATCAAAGTCCAGTGAGAACACCTGTAGATACAAGTCATCACCTCCTTAAAAATAAAGGTGAAGGTATATCTCAATTAGAGTATTCTCGTATTATTGGAAGTTTGATGTATTTATCAAACTGCACTCGACCTGATATAGCATACTCGATTAGTAAGCTTAGTCGATATACGATTAATCCCGGGAAAGATCATTGGAATGCCTTGATAAGAGTTCTTCGATATCTTCGATACTCTTTGGGGGATGGGTTGCACTACGAACGATATCTAGCTGTACTTGAAGGTTATAGCGATGTAAATTGGATACCTGACTCAAATGATTCGAAATCCACAAGTGGATATGTATTTACCCTTGGAGGTGCAGCCTTATCTTGAAAATCCTCTAAGAAAATGTGTATTGCAAGATCCATGATGGAATCTAAATTTATTGCTTTAGATAAAGCTGGGGAAGAGGATGAATGGCTTAGAAACTTCTTAGAGGAAATTCCAATATGGTCAAAGCCCGTGCCACCTATCATAATATATTGTGATAGTTAATCGGCAATTGCTAGGGCTAAAAATAATAACTATAATGGTAAATCACGACATATACGTCGTCGATACCAAACCGTTAGACAATTGCTCTCAAATGGAATTATTTCTGTTGACTATGTAAAGTCAAAGGAAAATATTACGGATCCACTAACTAAAGGTATATCTGGAGAGCAGGTTGCAAGTTCATCCCGTGGAACGGGCCTAAAGCCTGTAAAATTCTAAAGAGTCGTCTTAATGGAAACCCAACCTAAATGACTGAAGATCCCAAGAAATAGGTTCAAAGGTAAAACCTAATTATAATGACTCAGTTTGCACTGAGAAGTAATACTTTAATTACTTCCTCCCATTTTGAAGATGAGTCAGTGAAAAAACTGCCGCGTGTATAAGGATAAACTATGTTTTTAATGATTTTTATATCTTGAATGTATAGGTTAAGTGGGGTATTCGCAGGATACTCTTTATAGAAATTAGACCTGGCAAAATGAGGCACGACACGATAACACGACACGACACGACACGACACGAAATTATAAGTTAATGGGTTTAGTCTTATCGGGTTTGGGTCATTAACGGGTCAACACGGTAGAACCGTTATCATAACGGGTCGTGTTTGGGTTTGTACTCTTACACGATTAAACCCGTTTATACCCATTATCACCCGTTAGTGGTACCGGATTTTATTGGGTCGTGTGACCCGAACCAATATTACACGGGTACTAACGGGTATTAACGGGTACTAACGAGTATTAACGGGTATTAACGGGTACTAACGGGTCACCCAACCCGTTACCCGTTTAGACCTGTTAGTATTAACGGGTGTTAACGGTTCGGGTCGTGTACCCGTTAATATTAACAGGTCGTGTTTGGGTATTATCATTTGACCCGTTAGTCTTAACGGGTCGTGTACGGGTTAAGGGTGTTTTCACCCGTTAACCCGTTAACACGACCCGTTAACCCGTTAACACGACCCGTTGACAGCTCTAATAGAAATCACCTATGTGAGTGAGAAGGGTCCGCTTCTATGAGAATAACGAAGGCTATTTCTCTAGCACACTCATGAAACTAGGAGGTGTCCAAGGCCAAAATGGACACAACAATGAGAACCAATAAGGTTGGAAAGACATTGTGTGAATACTATTGTCTCAGTTTACACAAATGGTCGATCAATTCAAGACATCAAGTTCATTGATTGGCTAGTAAGCTCGATAGTTTCTAACTAGGAAAGATTCAAATCCATAAGCTATCTTTTTTGATGCAATGTTTTTTCCTAGAACAACTCTCTGTTTGCATTTATATTCGTTTGATTCTTCCAAATTTCATTCATGTGGGGGATTGTTGTATATTTTATGAAATGCCAGCTTATTTGGTCAAACTTTAGAGTCAATTTTAATTAAGACACATATGTTAAAAGTGACGTGTCTTAGTACCAATGTGTTCCTTGTAGCAAGGAGATTAATTTGGTATACTCACTTGTTCAAAATAGTGAAGTAATGAATGAAAAATTTGGACTTAAAGTGACCCATTTGAGTTTAAGCTAGATGGTGTAACATAGTTAAGTGGGTTTGTCCCACTTTAGAAAAGTGGTAGAAATACTTGGAGTTAAGATACCCAAGTTATGAGACTAAGGCTTGGATGCCTTGGGCTATCCCAACTCTTTGAAGGGGAGATGGACTACACTATGCATGTGTTGGGCTTGGGCCAAAAGCCCACAGCATGCGCGCGCGCCGCCGTCCGTCTGGCCCGGCCCGAGCCCGGGTCCGAGTCCCGATCGTGGGTCTTTATTGAGCAACTATTAAATTTTTTGGAAAAATTTTAATTGACCTTTGGGCTTTAAAATTTATTTTCTGAACCAAAAAATCTGGATTAATTACGGATAAATTATTTTCCGTATTAATTAATTATTTAAAAACACTGTCATTTTTAATCATTTAAAAAATGCCATCGTTTTTTAATTAATTAATTAAAACGTTAATTTGCTTTATTAGAGAGATGCGACTGTACAAACAGTCATATATTTTCTGGGAAAAGTCATAAGTTGCAGCCCTTCACCACTTATAAAAAGGACCATATGCAGTCCATTTAAAAGATTAGAAAGTCTACCCGAATTCCTTACTACTGTCCTTGTTCTTTTCTTACTACTTGAGAGTAATTCGCCATTATTGGTTCCTGGGACTGTTGCACTGAAGTTCTTCTTGCAACAGTCGTTGACCGTTTCATCCTGGGAGGCAGACGCTCGTTGAATTTGCCGTCAGCACCGTAGCGGGGGCGTATTCTGTCTTAAGGAGAGATAGTTCACCGTTCGACTCAGTCAAAATTCTACAAGTGATTGTTTCAATCACAAACTGTATGTTCTTCTTATCTCCCTTTACTGTTCTATTTTTCTAGAGTAATTAATTGATTAATTTTAATTACTGTTTATTTATTTAGTGATATATATATATATATATATATATATATATATATATATATATATATATATATATATTCATTTTTCGTAATCCTGTAAACAACATTATGTCACTTAAAATGTAATTAAAAACCTTTTACTGGCATGTAAGGGAGAAATTTAAAAAGATTCTAATAGTTCAGGGAGTTCTTTTGCAAAGTTAATAGTTGAAGGAGGTATTTGCAAATAGTGTCACAGTTCAGGGGGCTGCGTACAATTTAACCAAGCATAATTTCAGATGTAAAATCAAGGAATGGAACTTACTGTAAAAAGCCATCCTTGCAATGGAATTGGATCGATCCCTTTGTTTTTACCTAGAATGTATAATTGACAAAGCATTATGACTAAGGATGTAAAATATATATCGGCCAGAAGAAACTAAATAGAACCAAAGAACAAGAAGAAAAAATAGGCATGAACCATACACTAATTTTCATCCGAGATTATCATTTAACAAGCATAAACCAACATATCAAAGTATAACCAATTGATTCTTAATTTTACGATAAATATCCACAGAAATACCATACACTAATTTGATGAAGGTAGCAGCGTCATTTGAACAATTATTGGAAGGACAACAAATTGTTTTGATAAATATTGCAAAAAAATAGAACTTGTATACCGAACAATTCCTATTCTTTTTCTGATTTTGCAGTTATGCGGAACAATTCCTATTCTGGTTCTAGTTCTGCAGTTGTGCTTATATAAGTTAACAATTGCATGGAAAACTCCTGTGATACAAAAAAGTTCAACACATGCATAATATATGATACAAAAGAAGATTAAACTTGGTTAAACAAAAAAATATAATATTTTCCCAGAATAACTAGTAACAAGATTTTTTAATCACTTCAGAATTATTGCTCGGATCTCATAATATATCAACTTTTACTCTTTTACCGTTGGACGAATCTAGTAAGACATTTTTTTTCTAATTCCTATGTGATTTTTTCATCTGAAGTATTATCCTTTTATCTCTTGGGGCCACATTGGTTGGTGAGTAAGATGGAAGAAAATGATAAAGGTCCTGAGAATGGTTTTGAAGACTCTGAACAATATATTCATTCAAACCATATAATGAATAAATATATTTTATAATTCTTAGGACACAAAAGTTCCTTTATTGACCTTTGAGGTTTCCTACATGAGTATGTAAACACACCATATAGTACTATTTGGGTTTCTAAGGCCATGCCTTTAGGCCTAAGAGGTCAAAGAGGTAGGGGTGGTATTTTCTTTATGAGCATGGGGAAGGAAAAGGATGTGATGTTATTTTAGGACCATGGGAGATCAAGCAGCATATGCCAATTCTAACTTCTAATGTTCTTAATAGGAATGTTGTCCAATTTTCCATATTTTGACCTAAATCTTGACAATGTATATTCCCCAAAGCTCACAGTTTCTTATCCAAAAATTAGCTTTCATTCCATTCAGGAAGCTTAATTGATCGAAAAGGGTAAAAGATCTATATTTATACTATAATATTTTCATCATATTCTCAAGTCATACTCTATTTTGAAACAATGATTGTTGGCTTTCCATGTGTGTGTATATGCTACCAATTTGAAAGCTACTTACAGATATTTCTAAATGTATTACATGTTCCTATAAATTGATATATTTATGTAGTGATTTCTTTTAATCTAATTGTGTCGTCATTGCAAATTCAACAGAACTTGCACACAAACTCTTTATTTATATTAAATTCTATATTTCAAATTTTCTTAATCTTGACATCTCATAACCCTTTCGAACAAGATCATTCAATCAATTTCTCACTAAAACCATGGATTATCCTAGATCTTCCTATAGAATTCAGGGATTAATATTACTACCAAAAGTAAAAATATATATTTTGAATTTTATTCTTCCTTGACAAGAGGGGGTATTTTCCTAGGCAAATATAAAACTTAATTAAGGAATGCTAACATTGTAAAGAAAGATTCCTGGCCAATGATTTCAAACAAGGTGTGAGAATATGGATCAGTTTGAAATGGAGCATAGTTTAGTTGGAGACAAATGTATTTTTTTTTCACAAGGACTTGAGGGCTGCTCGCTCTGAGTCCTTCTACACTGACACAAAACTGCGACCCAAAATTGTGACACAATTGACGTGTCGCACCTCATTCACTCGTGTTCGGGCTCCAAAAGGATATACTCTTAGTGGCGCCTAGACACAAGCGAATGAGGGTGCGACACGTTAATTGTGTTGCGGAATTGTGGCGGCCTAGCAATTTCATGCTCGCTCTTGTTCAATTATGTGAACAGTTATGGTTTGAAAATAATCAAAAATACATTCTTTTAAGGTGGAGGGATGAATTTTAAAATTGAAAGGAATTCCTATTTGAATATGTAAATGTCCATGTAAGACTATATAATTAGTTATACCTTGTGATATAAGTCTTAACCTGCTAATTAGAACCCAATTAATAATAATTTAATTGAAAACCAACTGATAAAAGCACAGCCAGAAACTCTTATCTACCACTACAAAGATAGTTTCATCAATACAGTTGAGAGGTGTAAATTTTGTTTTCATACAATGAAATAGAACCTCTTACATTATTTCAATAATTAAACCTCTAACATAATTTAATCAATACAAAGTCTAAATAATTTTAGATAATACATTAAGTAACCTATGAGGAATATTGTCAATTCTTGAGCGAATATTATTTGATTCTTAAATCCAAACTCAAGAAGTTGATTATAATAATTCTTGATAATTCTTTCCTTGGAAATATAAAGTTGCGAATCAAGTAATTCTTGATAACAATGATAATGATCACTTAAGAAACATCAAAATGGAGTATATTGTGCTAAAACAAAATGGAGTATAACAAAAAAGAAACATCAAAATGGAGTACACTGTGCTAAGACAAAGCTTAGACAAAAAGGATCTAAGTATGTTCATGCTTGGGGAAATAAGGTAATATTAAGACACTGAAGACACTGACTTATAACCAATGTGAAACCACTTGCATCGGTCAAATTTGATGTTAGAACGTGTTGCATCTTCCTGTTCCACATTCAAAATTTGATATTTTCACAAAACGTATTTTTTCTCAAACTTCATAGAGGTGGGACCTCCTCCTAAAGCTAAAACTCACAAAAGTTCCTTGACGTTGAGGAGTAACATCCGAACCATCATTGGCGGCCATTAGGAACTACAACCAATAACCTAACCTAAAATAGAAAGAGCATAAATGAAAGTAAAACAAAAGGCACACACCAGTTTACAATGTTTCAACTAACTAGAGCTATGTTCATGGGTGAGGAATAACACTCTTTCTATATGAGAATGTGGAATAGGTTACATGATGATACCAAAATTGGTATCACAAGATCAAAGTGATAAATGAGCTCATACCAGTAAAGCAATGGAAGAAATACAACAATACGATAAGAGAAAGAGATGAGGCAAAGAGGAATTTAACACCATAATCAAGTGGTTCAACCTATTGAAGGCCAACATCCACTGTGCGAGTGTGTGACATCCACTAATACAGGCTCTAATGACCTTAAGATACATGCACTCAAGCTTGCTCTCTCTACAGTCAGTTTGACAGAGTTTTAGTAGGGTTTTTAATATGTGATCCCTTTACAAAGTAGAAGATGAAATGTATTTATAGTGCTTGGGGGGTGTAATGTACCTACAAGCATGTAATCAGCTTGTGCATGGGAAGGCTCTCAATAAAGAGTTGACACCTGTCCATTACACAATTAGCTAATCAATATGTAATATTCCTTCACGTGAGGGGATAATCTTATCGTGGATGTATCGATCGGGCCGAGCATGAGACTTATGATTTATTACTAGGTTATATGTTGGAAAGTGTCAAGCGTGGTCTCGTCTAAACGAGTCAGGCCAAGATGTTACTTACACACTATTACCAGGTATCGACGAAAATAGAGGATGAGACATGTCTTTGCTGATGAAATGATGCCATGGGGTCTTGGCTCATAAGAGGTCCGAGCGCATGGATGATGAGGCCGACCCCAATCTGGACGAGCCTTAGGTACAACCTAGGTGGGGTCCTTTGGGAACTCGATTGTGGACACTGCTGACCCTTGTCTCAAGACGAGGTCACACTTTGTCATATCAATCACCTCCTAGTCCTTAGACATCTATGTGAAGAGGTTTCTAAGGGATATGACTTGGAGTAGTCTTTGATGAGACGTCTCTTATGTGTTGGATGCTTACTAGTCGCAGGATGAGAGAGAGAAACATTTCTTTATTCTGATTGGGTAGCATATGTCCTAAGTTTGATTTGAGGGATGATGCTTAGGGCTTTGTACCCTCAATGATGGGGCTTTGGAATACACGCTTAATCATTAGGGGTTGAAAAAATGATTCAAATCCCCATTTCAGCCCTCTTCTTCATTACGCGCGCAATCTCTCTCTCTATAAAATCCCAAGCTTTCCAGGAACCATCTTTTTTTTCCATTCAAAAGGCATTCTTCAACCATTCTCAGGGTTTTTTTCAAAAATATTCACTTCCAAGTAACCTCATTTCTTCTCATTTGTGCTTCTTTCCATTGATTTGGGGTGGATTCTGTGTCTGTTTATTTTTTTGACGAGTTTTTAAACCTCCGGTGACCCCCACTGGTGGCTTTAGCTCCTGTTAGGCGTGGTTCGTGGTTGGATTGTGGTAGTCTTAGGGTTTCTCACCCCCCTTTCCTGGTACAACTCCGGTCATCTTCTTCGGTAGCACTACTTCCTGTTCTTGGTTGCTCTTGAGCAAAACGATTACTCTTCTATCTTTTGATCATTTAATCAACAAAAGTCAACTTTCATCTTGTTTTCCCCCTTTCTATTTTTCACCCAAGTTGAGCCTCGTCCTGTTAATGTTAAGACATTTGTATAAACTAGCCGAGGAGTTTCCAAGCCTCAGAGAGAGGTATTTTTGAGAAATTAGGGGTAGAGGTTGAGAAAGCCGAGAGCCGTAAAGCCGAGGCATTTCCTATTCGTTCTATTTATCCTCCCCCACTGGCCGTCATTCATCCCCCAGTTGTTGAGGTGAGTGACCATATATCTAAGTCTTCTTCTTTTGTAGACGACAATATGTCTATCTCTTAACCAGCCAAGAGTGTTAACTCTTATGAGGAAGCCATGTCTTGCCCTATGCGCCACACTGAAGGGTCTGAGGTAGATGAAGCTTCTTCTCATGTCTCGTCCTCTCAGAAGGCCGAGACGTCAGATTAATCGAACTCTTCCATCCAAATACTTGAGCCTAGTGTTACCATTCTACCTCCATTAGAAGAAATTCCTCTCTCGGACATGACGTGAGCTTAGTTTGTCCAAAAATTCCCAAGTGGTGATCCAAACAATCCCCAGGCTGCATAGCTAGAAGATAGTGGTGAAGAGAGTGAACTTGACACCTCTGTCGCTGAGTCATACAAGAGTATTGTCTCTGAGGTCGATCTTCTAGTTTGGAGACACCTTTATGGCATAGAACCCTCCATTTCTATGAGAAAACCCTCTGAGGATGAAAGAGCCTTTCATATCCTAGAGGACGAGGTCTGTGTCTATGAGCAGATGTTTAAGGTCAGATTTTGACTACCTATCCACCCGACCATTCGAACCATCCTAGCCCGCATAGGACTTTCCCCATCTTAGTTTTTCTCCGAATGCCTGGAGAGTTATTTTCGACTTTATTTCTATCTGGAGATTTTTCTCCAAACTGACCTTTTAGTTAACATTTTTATGGCCTGTTACACTGCGTTGTTCTCCAAGACCTAACCTGGCTACTATCATCTCATATCCAGGAAACCTAGAAAGAAGATCCGACTGGTGACCTAAACTTCTAACCATAATTGGAAGCCCCACTATTTTTTTCATCTTAGGGGCTTGGGAATTTGGTCCCAATGATGTTTGTGGCACCTCTGAGCCTAGGACTCCTCAGCGATGGGCTAAGGTCTCTAAGGCTACTGAAAAAGTTAAGAAACTTTATAAACTAGGTGATGGTGGTCATCTTATTAAGTGTAAGCATCTGATGACCCCATACTACTTGGCTCAAACAAGTCTGGGGGTTTAACCCCTAGCCGAGATGCGTAAGTGATTTTTCTTATCAACTGTTGTCTGGTACCTTATAGTATTTCATTTCTAACCTCGTCTAATTTTTCAGAACATCCAGAAAACATACCAGATCACATTTGGGAAATGGTGTGTGACACCCCGCCTAATTAAATCTTGGGTGATCAGTCCTAAATTAAATTAAAATAGGTTTCTCAATTGGTTCACTCTTAGCATCACTGTCAAAAACGTTTTAATTACTAATGATCTAAGTGAAATTAGACCGGTGCCAAATTTTATCTTTCATTAACCCCAGAACAATACTCATGTGGAAATAATTAAACATTCACACTATAGAATAATTCAAACTGATAATACAAATATAGCACCCTACCGTGGCCCTTATCAACACAGGGCGCGACCATACTGAACTTGGTGTGCGACCCTACAAATACTGGGCGCGGCACTTACCACTTGGCTTAATATACAAGTCGCGGCCTTACCATGTATAAGGCGCGGCACCTGCAGAACTTTGTGCTTATCTTATAGGCCGCATCCCTTTCTACTACAGCAACTCCGGACTTGATATACGTCACGTGCTCAGGACACGTGACAAATCACTTGCCTCTTATAAATAGAGGACCACACCTCGAAATAATGGATCGATTCCACACAACCGGAGCAGTTTCTACAGTACCGATTCGCTCTACACTTCCCCTACATACATTCAGCTCGGGAATTGCTCATCCATATCGCAGCTACCTCTCTGGCACACCGGGATCATCAGTCACCATGTATTCTCCTTTTGTTCTCATACTTGTACGCCTCTTTAGGCACGATTATGTTATGTTGTACAATATAACGCATATAATGTGAATGGAGAACTACAGTGGATGTAGGCCTGCTTTAAAGGCTGAACCACTCTACATCTTGTCTTCTCTCTATTTTCTTTCTTTATTTACTCGTTACACACTTTACTGTTGACTTGCTGGTATGAGTGTAATACCCCATATTTTTATGCTATATTACTTTGGGGATTTATTAAATTTAATGTGAGTTAATTATTTAATAAAAATCCGGAAATTAATTATGTTATAATTATTAACGTGACGAGAGTTAGTAATTATGGGAAATTAGTTGAATATTACTATTTAGCAAAGTAATATATGATATTGATTATATTGAATGTCACGAGTGAATAAAATGGCAATTTTGGAAATTTGAGTCGGGACGCGCCCGTGTCGCGTCGGGACTAAATATTGATAAATAAAAGTGAATATTTTATAAGTCATTCGTATGGTCGTTTTGAGTGCGCCAACGCATCCGGAAGGGTCGAGATAGTCAGAAAAGTGTACCCGGGGGTTTAGTTTGGGTCTCGGGACGTTTTTAGGCCTAATTGGTACCCCGGGAGGGCGTTTTGGACATTTCACCTTTTTGGGTAATTAAACCCACGAAAATTCAAAGGGTTATATCAGATATCTGGATTTTCATCTAGAGTTAGAAACTCTAAACACAAGTGACGGCCATAGGAGAGGAAGGAGAGAGCTCTCAAGGCAAATTCAAGGCCCGAAATCCACCCGTTTGCACCGCAACCACCACCAATGCGTAGATCGCGCAACGGGCTACGCAACCACACCAAAAACAACTGCAAATCAGAACGTCAAAAATCCCAGGCAAGTGTTTATCTTACTTATTTCGTTGGTGCATCCTTCATATTAGTTTACGGATGATTAGGGATGAATTTCATTTAAGAAAACCTAAATTGTGATAGGAATTTGCATGTTGTGTTGACTTAAACCTTATTCTGGAAATTGTTGGTGATGTAGGAGAATATTCCACGAAATTTTAATGTAGTATAAGAAGGAATTTCTGGAAAAACAGATTGGAACCATGATTTAGAGATTTCTAGGGTTCTTGTATATTTAGATGAATTAAGGCATGATTAATCCATGTTTAGTGACGTAAATTGACATGCTTTACGTTGAAAATACCTAATATGATGATATAAGGTTAGTAGTATCAATTCTGGGATGATTGGGATTAGAAAATATCGAAATTGTTGAAGTTTGGAGATGAAACCCGTAACTGCATAATTTCAATTTTCGCAGACCTGCTTGATCGATCGATCGAGCCCAGATCTTTAATCGATCGAAGGTTCGATCGATCGAGCCCCAGACCTCGATCGATCGACCCCTACTGGCAGACTCCTATTTCCATTTTAAATGAGTTAAATTCAATTTACTGTGAGATAATTCTTGGGCATCCTTAATAAAATGTTTTAGGAGATAGGGGAGACCAATAGGACATGTGAATAGATTTCGGGACCCTTGATGTCGGGCAAAGATTGTATTTTGGGATAACTACATAAGGGTCGGTAAATTTATGATTTAAAGAGAGAGACACGTAAGAGAGTTACTTTAGGACAAATGTGTATACCTACTGAATTTTATAATTGGGAGGATAAAATCCATGAAGCGTTATGTAGTAAGTGGAAAAGTTCCTCAAATTAAAGTAAGATGTGAATGGTTATACGTGATAACTATATAATGAGAAATAAACGCGAATGACGTAATTATGGGAATTGAGAATTTACCCATTATTGATATGGTAATATTAGTACAGTTATATGATTGTGTATGCATATACTATCTATGTGTGAAAATAATGCCCACGCTACTTGCTATCCCTGAGGTTTCCGCGCTGGGATAGTCTTATCTCGATGGGACCTTTATGGGGGATATTGACTTGTACCCTAGAATATAGATATCCTTGGTGCAGGCTATCGGAATGATAGTTCAGACGGTTCTAAGAGATGCGGGTATGTTCTTTCCTCTTAGAGACTTGGAATCTATGCTTCGCCTCATATTGTTTGTGTATAGGTATCCTTGGTACAGGCTATCGCAGTGATAGTTCAGACGGTCCTAAGAGACTTGGAACCTATACTTCGCCTCAATATTGTTTGAGTATGTGTTAATACAATTCGAGAGTGATTTCGAATTTGTATTCCCCTTAATGTGAGTGATATGGGGTTTGGATAGTAGAGTATGCCCGCACCATAGTTATTATTTGGGGTGCTGTTATGATATATATATTTTTGAGTAGTTAATATATATATATGAAATTCTAAAATCTGGAACTGCCTACTGTAATTTGATATGTAGGACATGGTTGATGACTCAAATTGTAAATACTTGTTTTCAGAAAGTATAATATGAAATTGGAAAACTTTATTGATTAATAAAGTCAAAAATGAGAACTTTGGTTACTAATTGAAATATTCTTTTCAAACAATTGAATCGTGAAATTTTGAATCTTATGAGTAATATAAGATAAGTTAAATCATTGGGAAGATTAGTGCGATAAATGATAAGACAAACCGTTGGGAAGGTTAGTGCGATAGGTGTGAACATTAGAAGAGAGGTGAGAATTTCTCAAGAGAGTGTTGCACTAATATGTTGTTGCATTGGCCTGTATTAATTTAAATACTTGCTAAATGTATTTTAAATCAAACACACTATTGGGCTCTGACCCGTTTCTTTTTCTCTTTCTCTCTCTTGTATATATATGTATGTATTACAGGTGCCCAGCCACAGGGGCGTCTTGCTTAGGATCCCTTGAAAGGAACGTGCTGCAGCTTAGGTGGGAGTTGCAGGCCACTTGCATAGACGACTTTGTTCACTTGATTCCACATCTATCATACTCATTTATTGGGCATGTGTCGCCCTTTCCACTATTTATCTGTTTCATTGGGACATTTGTATTTCAGTTATTTCTAGTACTGTTACGATGGGATTTATTTCAGTATGGATGTTTTACTTTAAGTTTTAAATGTTGGGACTTTGAATGTTGAATGTTTAAAGTACTTTGGATTATGTTCCAGGTTAATTTTTGTATGATTCTTACTTATTCAAAATGTGGTAAATAATTAAATAAATAAGTTTTTCTTAAAAAAATACAATTTGGTTAGAAAGGTTAAAAATGGTTTTGACACTTAGCTTAATTAATTAGGGTGTTAATTTGGAAAAGTTTATTTTTACGACAGTGATGCTAAGAATGAACCAACTGTTCACCTTGATTTTAATTTAATAAAGGAGTGATCACCCGGTATTTAATTAGGCGGGGTGTCACAGGTGGTATCAGAGCATCAAGTTCTAGTGTCCATAGGATCTGTACGGCTTATTTCTCTTCCAGCTTAACGTTATTGCTATAGAGCCCTATTATAGGATGGTTGTATTCTTGCTTTCAAGTTTATGTCTTCAACTATTTGAGATTTGATAATGACAATAGACTAATAAACTTCTTTACGTTTCAGATGCCTCCGAGACGTGCACCGAAGGATAGGCGTGCCCAGGCCGAGCAGCCAGCAGCTCTGGCACAAGGCACTATGAATGCTAATGAAGTAGCCGCCATTGTTGCTCAGGCGGTGAATGCCGCGCTGGCGGTGACTCAGCAGGCTCCACCCCAGATTCAGGCAGTGGCGCCAGTACCAACACAACTTCCATCTGCATGGGAGAGGGTTAGGGATGCTTTTCAGAAAGCGCATCCCCCTGAGTTCTCTGGTAGCTCCGATATTGTCACAGTTAGCCAATGGAAGAAAGACATCCAGCGGCATCTTCGTATGTATGAGTGCACCGACGTGCAAAAGCAGTTATTGGCTTCCTTTAAGCTGGTGGGAGCTGCTTTGCAGTGGCGGGAGTCCACTACCACATTGAAGGAGAGGGACACGATCCCTATTCAGTTGTTCTGGGAGCGGTTTGACCTCAAGTAATTTCCACCCTCCGTGCAGACTGAGATGAGGCGGAAGTTACTGAATTTGAAGCAGGAGAACTCTATCGTAGCTGAGTATGAGGAGGAGTTCACGAGGTTTCTCACCATCGTGCCAGATGAGGCACCCACTGAGGGCAAGAAGATTATGTTGTTTGGGGACGGGTTAGCTTGGAGGATCCGTCAGCATCTTATTGGGAATCTATCTCTGAGTACTTTCACTGATGTACTCAATGTTGCGTTACTACATTTCCAGGATCACCGCTTCCATCTGCAGGGAAGTAAGAGAGCAGGAGAGTCCAGCCAGCAGGGCAGGATCGGGGGAAATAGTGCTAATGGGGCACCATCTCATGGACAGACTCGTCAGCACGAGCAGAGTTCCCATCAGGGGGACCCTGCTAAGCGATTCCGTTCAGGTGATTCCAGGCAGGGATTTGGGGGTTATAGGCAGGGTCAGCAGGGCCAGCCTAATCATCAGGGCCAACAAGGCCAACACCGACAGCAGGGTCAGCAGCAGGGCCAACAGGGCCAACAGCGTCTTCATCAGGGCCAGTAGGGCCAGTGGCGGGGAGGTAACGGCCAGCAGGGCCGTGGTCAGCAGGGTCAGAGGGGAGGTAACTTCAAGGGTCGATGTTTTGGGTGTGGTAGACACGACCATAGGTGCTAGGATTGTCCGGAGGGAGATAGGGCCCCACAGCAGCAGGGTGCCCGTAATGAGCCACAGAGACCACTTTTTCCTGCTGCACTCCCAGCTCCAGCCCAGGTGCCAGGCCTACCATCCATTCCAGCAGCTCCAGTGCAGCAGGGGCAGTTACAGTACGGACGTGTCTATAACGTCCACCAGGCAGCAGCTCCACAGGCACCACCCGCGATTGAGGGTATGTTTCCTATCCATGGTACTATGGGTCGGGTTTTGTTTGATACTGGGGCGACTCATTATTTTATAGCTACGCATTTTGCGAAGGCCTTACGGTTGTTAGCCACAGCGGAGAGCACAGTGACGTGTGTAGACTCACCATTGGGGAGTGGGTCGCTTATCTTCTTTATATGACGAGGAGTGGGGGTAGAGATTGGTAGTTTGGTATTACCTACAGACATGTTATTCTTAGATATGCATGAGCATGATGTTATTATCGGTATGGATTGGCTCGCAGCTTATAGAGACATGATTGATTACTTCGATGGTAGCATTGTTTTTGCCATTCCGGGGCAAGAGATGTTTGTAGTGGCGATGCCTCGCCCAGAGGGAGGTTCGACCGCTCATTTGTATTATATAGAGGAGGATACCTCTAAGGAGGTTGTGATTCCGTTAGACTCGATTCCAGTTGTTCGTGAGTATTTCGACGTGTTTCAGGAAATACCAGGACTACCCCCCAGTCGAGAGATAGACTTTGTTATAGACTTATTGCCAGATACCAGACCTATAGCACGCGCTCCATACTGTATGGCTCCGACGGAGATGCGAGAGTTACGAGATCAGATAGAGCAGCTGTTAGGTCAGGGCTTCATTCGCAGAAGTACCTCACCTTGGGGCGCTCCGGTTCTGTTTGTGAAGAAGAGACATGGTTCACTGAGGTTGTGTGTGGACTACCGGGAGTTGAACAAGGTCACGATACGGAATAAGTATCCGTTGCCTCGAATCGATGATCTGTTCGACCAACTGAGGGGAGCAACTTTCTTTTCGAAGATAGATATGAGGTCGGGGTACCATCAGCTACGTATTAGAGAGCAGGATGTTTCAAACACTGCCTTCTTGACGAGATATGGGTCTTACGAGTTCAGAGTGATGCCATTTGGTCTCACAAATGCTCCAGCCGTATTCATGGACTTAATGAACCGAGTATTCAGAGAGTTCTTGGATCAGTTTGTCATCGTCTTTATAGATGACATTTTGATATATTCACACTCCGAGGAGGAGCACGCCGAGCATTTGAGGCAGGTTCTTCAGACTCTACGAGAGCATCAGTTGTATGCTAAGTACGAGAAGTGTGGATTATGGTTGCGAGAAGTACAGTTCTTGGGCCATGTTGTTTCTGAACAGGGGATAGTAGTTGACCCGAGTAATGTGTCAGCGGTGAGGGAATGGGGACAGCCCACGACACCGACGGAAGTGCGTAGTTTCTTGGGGTTAGCCGGATACTACAGGAGATTCATTCGGGGATTCTCCAAAATAGCGGGTCCATTAACGAATCTGACTCGCAAGGGGGTACCATATATTTGGGATGACGCTTGTCAGTTGGCTTTCGACGAGCTGAAAGACAAGCTTACTTCAGCGCCAGTCCTTGCTTTAACAAAGCCGGGTGCGGAGTACCTGGTTTACACCGATGCCTCTTTACGAGGACTTGGGGGAGTACTTCAGCAGGAGGAGAAGGCTATATCTTTTGCCTCCCGCAAGCTTAAGCCGCATGAGAAGAATTACCCCACCCACGACCTGGAGTTAGCAGCGATCATTTTTGCATTGAGGATATGGAGGCACTACTTATTGGGGGAGAAGTTCCATTTGTTCATAGACCACAAGTCACTGCAGTACCTATTCACTCAGCGAGAGCTGAATATGCGACAGCGCAGATGGTTAGAGTTTATGAAGGACTATCAGTTCGACATACAGTATCATTCGGGGAAGGCCAACGTAGTTGCTGATGTGTTGAGCCGTAGACCGGTAGACGAGGTAGCGGATGTCTGGAAAGCAAAGTGGAAGGAGTTAGGCCACCAGGACGCAGTAGCCCTTTCCTTCATATCTGTTAGGACAGTTACACCCGAGATTGTTATGAGGGTGATATAGGCACAGACCAC
The DNA here is from genome assembly GCA_949130495.1 of Sambucus nigra. Classification (NCBI taxonomy): domain Eukaryota; kingdom Viridiplantae; phylum Streptophyta; class Magnoliopsida; order Dipsacales; family Adoxaceae; genus Sambucus; species Sambucus nigra. The sequence goes on along the minus strand of OX422216.1, from coordinate 458,350,341 downwards.
AGACCCATTTTGCCAGGAGCAGATTGTACGACTTTTAGCCGAGGGTGCTGAGTCCTATTCTGTTAGTTCTGATGGGGTTTGAGGTTTAATGGGAGATTGGTGGTTCCAGAAGGAGCCGAATTACGTCATGCAGTGATGACCCAGTCTCACGGGTCTCGATTTGCAGTACATCCTGGAGGAGATAAGATGTACCAGGATATGAGGAGGCAATACTGGTGGAGTGGGATGAAGAAGGACATTGCTGAGTTCATGTCCAAGTGTTCTACCTGCCAGCTGGTAAAGGTGGACCACCAGAAACCGTCAGGATTGCTTCAGCCATTGGAAGTACCCGCGTGGAAGTGGAAGAGTATTTCCATGGATTTTATTACAGGGTTGCCTACATCACAGCGGGGCCATGATTCTATTTGGGTGATAGTAGACCGTTTGACCAAGGTGGCTCAATTTCTGCCGGTGCGGACAGACTATACCACGGGTCAGTATGCTCAGTTGTTCATTGCTGAGGTTGTAAGATTACATGGGGTGCCCCTGAATATTGTGTCGGATAGGGATAAGATTTTCGTGTCACATTTCTGGGAAAGCTTTCAGGAGGCTATGGGTACTGAGTTGAGGTTGAGTTCAGCTTATCACCCACAGACAGATGGACAGACAGAGCGTACTAATCAGATGTTAGAGGATATGCTACGCATGTGTGTTCTTGATTTTGAAGGAGGTTGGGAGCCACATCTTCCACTGGTAGAGTTTGCTTATAATAACTCTTATCAGTTTACGATTGGTATGGCTCCATTTGAGGCTTTGTATAGCAGGCCTTGTCGTTATCCAACTTGTTGGCTCGAGGTGGGGGATAACAAGTTGTTGGGACCAGAAGTGATTCAGGAAACCTCCACGAGGATTGAAATACTCAGGAGTCGCATTCGAGTAGCCCAGGACAGGCAGAAGAGCTACGCCGATGAGAAACGGTTCTTCCGGGAGTTTAATGTGGGGGACCAAGTGTTACTGCGTGTATCTCCTATGAAAGGAGTGATGAGGTTCGGGAAGAAGGGGAAATTGGTCCCGAGATACGTGGGACCATTTCCCATCATCGAGAGGATTGGGCCGGTAGCATACAGATTGGGACTTCCAGAACATTTACATCGCATTCACGATGTATTCCACATCTCGTCGTTGAGATGGTATCTTCGGGATGATATGGCCCATACTCACATTGCGATAGATGAGATAGACTTACAGCCTGACAGCTCTTACGAGGAGAGACCGGTGGCTATCCTAGACTACAGTGAGAGGAGATTGAGGTCAAAGATAGTTCCACTTGTACGGGTCCAGTGGGAGCACCACAATGTGGAGGAATCCACTTGGGAGCGCGAGGCCGATATGCGCGAGAGATATCCAGATTTGTTCTTTCCAGGTATGCCTTGTTTTTCGAATTTCGGGACAAAATTCCATTATTAGGGGGAAGTATGTAATACCCCGTATTTTTATGCTATATTAATTTGGGGATTTATTAAATTTAATGTGAGTTAATTATTTAATAAAAATCCGGAAATTAATTATGTTATAATTATTAACGTGACGAGAGTTAGTAATTATGGGAAATTTGTTAAATATTACTATTTAGCAAAGTAATATATGATATTGATTATATTGAATGTCACGAGTGAATAAAATGGCAATTTTGGAAATTTGAGTCGGGATGCGCCCGTGTCGCGTCGGGACTAAATATTGATAAATAAAAGTGAATATTTTATAAGTCATTCGTATGGTCGTTTTGAGCGCGCCAATGCGTCCGGAAGGGTCGAGATAGTCAGAAAAGTGTACCCGGGGTTTAGTTTGGGTCTCGGGGCGTTTTTAGGCCTAATTGGTACCCCGGGAGGGCGTTTCGGACATTTCACCTTTTTGGGTAATTAAACCCACGAAAATTCAAAGGGTTATATCAGATATATGGATTGTCATCTAGAGTTAGAAACTCTAAAAACAAGTGACGGCCATAGGAGAGGAAGGAGAGAGCTCTCAAGGCAAATTCAAGGCCCGAAATCCACCCGTTTGCACCGCAACCACCACCAACGCGTAGATCGCGCAACGGGCTACGCAACCACACCAAAAACAACTGCAAATCAGAACGTCAAAAATCCCAGGCAAGTGTTTATCTTGCTTATTTCGTTGGTGCATCCTTCATATTAGTTTAGGGATGATTAGGGATGAATTTCATTTAAGAAAACCTAAATTGTGATAGGAATTTGCATGTAGTGATGACTTAAACCTTATTCTGGAAATTGTTGGTGATGTAGGAGAATAATCCATGAAATTTTAATGTAGTATAAGAGGGAATTTTGGGAAAAATAGATTGGAACCATGATTTAGAGATTTCTAGGGTTCTTGTATATTTAGATGAATTATGGCATGATTAATCCATGTTTAGTGACGTAAATTGACATGCTTTACGTTGAAAATACCTAATATGATGATATAAGGTTAGTATTATCAATTCTAGGACGATTGGGATTAGAAAATATGGAAATTGTTGAAGTTTGGAGATGAAACCCGTAACTGCAGAATTTCAATTTTCGCAGACCTGCTTGATCGATCGATTGAGCCCAGAGCTTCGATCGATCGAAGGTTCAATCGATCGAGCCCCAGACCTCGATCGATCGACCCCTCCTGGTAGACTCCTATTTCCATTTTAAATGAGTTAAATTCAATATATTGTGAGATAATTCTTGGTCATTCTTAATAAAATGTTTTGGGAGATAGGGGAGACCAGTAGGACATGTGAATAGATTTTGGGACCCTTGATGTCGGGCAAAGATTGTATTTTGGGATAACTACATAAGGGTTGGTAAATTTATGATTTAAAGAGAGACACGTAAGAGAGTTACTTTAGGACAAATGTGTATACCTACTAAATTTTATAATTGGGAGGATAAAATCCATGAAGCGTTATGTAGTAAGTGGAAAAGTTCCTCAAATTAACGTAAGATGTGAATGGTTATACGTGATAACTATATAATGTGAAATAAACGTGAATGACGTAATTATGGGAATTGAGAATTTACCCATTATTGATATGGTAATATTAGTATAGTTATATGATTGTGTATGCATATACTATCTATGTGTGAAAATCATGCCC